>CM037879.1:139067710-141467710 GCA_021292165.1 Shinisaurus crocodilurus | reverse complement strand
CACTGGCTACCAGTTGCTTGCCGAGCCGAATTCAAGGTGTTGCTTTTGACCTTTAAAACTCTATACGGCTCTGGTCCAGTTTATCTCAAGGGGCGTCTCCAGCAACGCCAAGTAGGCCGCTCAACAAGATCTGCCACGGACGGCCTTCTCCTTGTCCCTTCAGCCAGAGCAGCTAGACTGGTAGGGACTAGGAAGAGGGCCTTTTCTGTGGTGGCCCCCATACTGTGGAACTCTCTCCCTAGTGACCTCCACCATGCCCCCTCTCTGCTGGGCTTCCGCTGCTCACTAAAAACATGGCTGTTCAGGCTGGAATATGGGGTGGGCTAAGATTTGAAAATTTTATACTGTTTTAAATGTATTTTATTCTGTATTTTATCGTGTTGTACAACGGCCAGAGTGGCTGGATCCATAAATGTAAGAAATAAATAAATAAATAAAATTAGGGGAATGACCAAGTAAGATAATTTTATAAAGACATGGATTTCATTTTTTACTTTTGTTAACAAAAAAGAAAATCACTTCAGACCTCCAGTCACACAGAGATAATTTTGGAGAGATGTAATCACTTAAGATTTAATATATACCTTGTGTAACTCTTTATATCTAGTGTAACTTTGGCACTACAAAAGTGAATGTGGCTCTTTATTCACATTCAGTATACATTCACAAGTATAATAAGCACTTGTACTCTAAAGGATTATTTAAAGTTTTGTTTATTTGTGTAATGGAAAAATAATAATAAAATTATATACAGAAGAAAAGAAAAGAAAATCAGACCTCATCTGCTCATCTGCTCCCAAATCTGCATTTGATTTGCTTTTTTAAAAAATCAGGAGAAAAGAGACACATAACTGTAAGTCACCTCTAGTTTGTCGCTATCTAGTGGTACTGCATTACTGGGACAGTCTCAATCATAAATAAGATATTTTAACGGCAGAGAAGCTTCCTGAAGTTTTGCAAGACACACAGACATCTCAAACTCTTACCTGGCAATTCTTACATTATGAAAATGCATATGGGAAAGTGATTTAGATAGTAGTTATGAACATACAGTTGCTGAGGGAGCTGGTTTCTGGAAATGCCCTTATGAGAGTGGGGGGAATCTTTCCTTTCCCTTTCCTTCGTTATGTTCTATAATGTCTTGGTTTTATTGTTTTTTCTTGAAATTATGGGGTATCTGGGAACTCAAGCCAGGGAAATCTAATTCTGGATTCCAAACTAGTTGTATAATGAGTCTGCCTCTTAATTAAGCCTGGGTCTGCTCTGCAAAGTATTTCAATTATATTTGAGCAGTTTTATCTTGGATTGCTTGGAACAAAATTGTCTTGCCCAGCCTACATTTTCCTTTGCTTGTTTATCTAATGCCCCTTTGTTTTTCCTTGTGACCATGCATGTAGGGTTACGCCAGAGTAAACGGGGCATGAAAAAGTAAAAAGTCCCCATTTCATTACATAGGATTCCAAACTCATACAGGATATTGCATATGCATGTTTTGAGCAGTACTGTATTGTTCTTTCTCATGAAGTCTAAGAAACTAATGTAAAACAATATGCTGTTAGCAACACATTTTTAGAGATAAAACATTTGAACATAGTATCCTACATATCTCAGTAGATTTAGAAACCCTTAATACATGAAGAAATACATGTACATATACACAAAAAGTACTTTGCGCGTGTAAAGGCGAGATAAAGAAGAGGCAGACACAGGGTATATGGTTTCAAATCAGGGCCACATTTATTGAATTGAAGATCTGTGAAGGGTGAAGTGCGGTTCTAACCTAGCCCGGCCCTTGGCTGGGAAAAAAGACCAATATTTGGCGAATGCATCTTAACTGAACCGGAGGCGGGATGGCCCGCCACCGCCTAGTTGCCCTCCATGTGGAGCTGGAGGGCCTTACCATCGTCACCTTACTTTGGCGCCTCCAGGCTCCCAAAGTAGGTGAGAAAGGTAAAACTCCAAAGCCGTCTCAATCTCCCTTGTGCCAAGCCTCATGGCATTGGCGATGGCAGCCTTGGGTAAATGTCAGTCACCTTGAAAGGTGCCACTGGATGATCACCATAACCTTAATTGTTATTTCCCGCCTTCAGTCTCTTTGCTCCTGAACCCAGGAGCTTAAATAAGCTCTTACCTGGGTCCCCGCCCTTTTGAGCCATTGGCTCATTTCTCGTGACCCACCTGACCAGGTGCCTGCCTCCTCTCTCCTCCCCCACGTGCAAGCCTTTTCCCTGCTCCCACGTAGGGGCCATTGGAAGTTCTTTCTTAAAAACTCATTGCTTGCACTTTCCAATAAAAACAAAGCAAACCTAATCTATAAACAGTACTGAGACTATAGTATTTTTGGTCAGGGAACTAAACTGTTACGAGCAATCATTGACTGCTTTAGAAAAATCCCTTTGAATAATCAATAGGCTAATAGTAATAATTGTATACTTCCCTATTGTTGTTCTCTCTTTTCCTTAGAAGGGCAGTCATATACAATCTATCAATAAAACCTCAGGATCTAGCCTTGAAATTGTGTTGTTATTTATCTCTTTTCAAACCGTCATGAAATAAACATAGTGTGTTCTATCGCCTTTCTGATGATTACAGGTAAAATTGTTAATATTCAGCAAAAGCAATAACAACAACAACAACAACAACAACAGAAGCACCAGGGATTAAAATGAGAGCTGGAAAATGAGATACAACAGACGATGGAATGAGCCAAAATGGCCATTTGTCATGACATGAAGATTTTTAAGAGTGCTTTCACTGCACAATGTGAATTATGGGGAAAGCATCAGGGAGTACCACATTGGTACAGTCTGAAATAATGTTTTCATCTACAATGGGACTGCTTAGGTGTCAGTGGAAAACTTTATTCAGTTCCAGCATCCAGATTGTCCGACTGCTATGGGGGAGGGTTGCCAACCTTTGAACTGGGCACAGCATTGGTGCCTTTAACAGCAGTTTTATCTGCAGAAATAAACAGGTTAATCTTCTTACTGTGAAAAGCTCCACCTCCTTTTTGCTGGAGGTGTTTCAAGTTTCTGTTAAATGCACAAAGGCAGCAGGTCAAGCTAAGTTGTTGTTTTCCTCAGTTTGCAGTCTTCAGATAGGTAGATAAGGACCAGGTTCGGACAAGCTGCAGTGTCCATGGGCTCCAGGTTGCATATCCAACCCTCTAAAACAGATCATGGGTTATGTGAGGGTTGTTTAATTGATTGTTAAGGTTGCTTAACCGTCGCATAAGCCATGCGGCCGGGTTGCATGACATGACAACTCCCAAGTGGGTGCTGCATATTCCAAATGGTGGCTGCACATGCCCCGCATATGCCGCAGCCTTACCATGGGTTAAATAACCCATGGTGGGCTGTTGTGCCATGTGAACAGCCCCAGTGACTGGTTTCACACAACACACAAGCCCTGTTCTAGGGTTATGCAAGGGTTCATTAACTCTCACATAACCACTGCCGGCTAGGTTTGCACAACATGACAACCCACAATCAAGGGTTGAATATTAAGGATAGCACCTGCGGGTGCTGCGGCTCATCGTGGCTTTAATAAGCCATGATGTGCTGCAGTGTGTCGTGTGAATAGCCCCATTGACTATAAATCCATGATTTTGAGGTTGCACTTTGTTTGTAACTGTGCATTTGACCACAACCAAAGGAAAAATTGTGATCATAAGCTGCTGCACAGATAACATTGTTATTGGGCAGCATATAAAAACTATAAATAAATAATTCTGATAACACATTAGAACAGGATTTCTCAACCAGGGGGAATTCCCCGGGGGGGAGGGTTCAGGGGGGAATTGTGACCACAGACTTAAACTGTTGGAATACTGATCTTTCTACAAATTACAATTATACAGATTGTACATAATCTACAGGACATCACACCTTATTGTATGGAACAGATTAAATTAAAAATAAAGATAAATATTTCACTTGTTATCTGTGGAAATATTCCATTTATACTATAATGTATATGCACCAATATAGAAAAATAAAAGATTTTCAATATTATATGCATATTATTTGGAATGCAACTTTTGAATCAGACAATCTTGGAAAGGGGGGAATGACATTCTGACATATGGTGAAAAGGGTGCACGGGGCAAAAGAGGTTGAGAACCACTGAGTTAGAATATATGAAGGAGCAATGTAAATATTAGCTGGAAACTTGGTAAAACAGCTTCAACTACTTACCTGCAGCTAATAAGCAACTTGTAGTTTAGTAACCTTTCCACTCTGCTGTTTTATTGATTGTTAAGGCTTTGTTGCATATTTTATTGTTATTGTTTGGATTCTGAACTGCATTATAAATCATCCTGGGATAAATTTTATAGAAAGGCAGTATACAAATGTCTTAAATAAAATAAATGAACTTGCTTTTTTTTAATATCCCCGCACCTCCCAAAGGTAGATCTTCTGTGCTTTGATATGTGTTGGGGATTTTATATACAGTGGATAAGCGAAGAATGAGAAATGAGAATGAGAAAACTTTGTTCTTTGGAGTATGCATTGAAGTGGAAGGCACCTTTTGCTTTAATGTAGAAGGAACTGTATGGTAATTGCTTTCCTAACCCGATGCTATGTGGATTCTTTGGCCTGGAGGAAGGAAAGGAAATAATGAAAGCAAGCAGGGTTGTGGTTGCATTTGAGTGTTGATTCATTAACGGTATATGGGAGTATGTAAGTGAGATATGGGATATGAGGAATGTGGATGCATTCCTCCAGTGCATGCATATATATGAGGATGTGTACTTGCATGAGCAGAGCATTAAATGTGCATGTGTATCTGCGTTAGGGCAACTAAAGCTAATGCACCAGCTGCAACCTTGTCTGGACTGAGATACCCAGTTGACAATTATCCATGCTCTGGTAACCTCCAGTTAAGTCTATTACAATGGGACTGCCTTTGAAGACTTCTCACAAACTTCAGTCAGGCCAAAATACAGCCACTGGGTTAAGAGCTGGGACTGGCCAAAGAGAACACATCTCAAAGTTCCTTAACAACTGAATTGTCTGGTGTTCCAGTTCTGAACACAATTCAACATTCTGCATTCACCCATACCAGCCTGCCTGCAATTTAAGGGCAGCAATGGAGGCCCTTCTCACTTGCCCAACTCTGAGAGCAGTCAGTTTGTGAGTATTGTTAGAAAAGTAGACATAGTGTATTAACAAAATGTAAGAATAAAGTTCCATTATACACATGCAATCAACAAGGCTGTAGTGTATATAGTACACATTGTTAGATGGACTAATCTCTCTGCTCTCCCCCCTCCTGGCCTAGCTAACTGACCTTGCCCATCTGCCTTTGCTATTTTAGCCAGGGAACCTTGAAGAGCTCTGTTGCTCCTTTGTTTAATTCTATGCCTGGCGCCATCATATCTTCTCCTTGGCCGATATCTCATCCCTGATGTGTATTCTCAGGTGCCAACTCCAGATGTACTAATGAAAAGGAAGTCTCTTTGATTGATAAGGAGTACCAAGAGTAGCAGATTCATTGGATGCCTGATATCTCGTGTGCCCTAGAGGTCATGGGAGACATCAACCTAGCCAAGGGGAAGAGGAGATGAATTGCTTTCTGTGTAACTGAAAATTGATATGTTACTATGTTCAAAGAAATGTTTCTGATTGGTTGTTACTATGTTCAAAGAAATTTATTTATTTTATTTATTATTTACATTTATTTATCGCCCATCTGGCTGGCAACCGGCCACCCTGGGCGATGTACATAGGATAAAAACAAGGTAAAATACATTTAAAACAATATAAAAATTTTAAAATCTTAACCCACCCCATATTCCCGCCTGAACAGCCAGGTTTTTAATGAGCGGCGGAAGCTCAGCAAATGTATCTGATTGGTTAGCTTGTTTAAGAGAACACATTTGATTTGCTAAGAATGAATGAACCAATGAGTGTAAGGGCATAAAAAGCCCTGCATGTCCCCTTTCCCCTTTGTTCAGCTTCTGATCCTGGCGCGAGCCACAGAGCTGAGCCTTTTTGCACAAATAAAACTTTGAAAACTCATTTCTGGTGTGCTGCTTCCCTTTCCTTGAGTATTGGCCCTCTGGGAAAGGACTCTGAGTATATTTTTGCAACAGTATGAAGGAGAGAACCCTTTCTGCAGTGGCCCCATGTCTCTTGAATGCATTGCCAATTTAAATCTATCAAGTCCCATCACTACATGCCTTTAGCAGCCCTCCAGAGTTCAGACTTATTTATTTTCTATGGTCTTCCCTTTAGTTGTGTTTTTACAGGACTGCTGATGGTTTTGACTGCAATTGTTGTTTTGTGGGGTGGGATGCCCATTTTATAATCGCCATTGGCTTTTATTAATTCTGATGTGATTGTTGTATTGTTTTTTATCTTGTGAGGCGCCTTGTGAGGGTTTTGTAACCTAAAAGGTGTCCTAAAAACATTTCAAATAAATAAAGTGCTGGTGCTTACTTTTAAAGTGCTAAACAGCTTGGGACCTGTGTATCTTGCAATGATTGAACCCTAAAATCCTGAAGCTGCAATGAGTCCTGAGAACATGGCTAAAGCAAAAGGTCCATGACAGTGAGACAATTGCGGATGGGAAATTTCTAGCAGACTATCTGGTTATATATGGCCTATGTGCTGGACTGAAGGAAGAAGAAGAAATGTGCTAATTTGTGATTTAATGTAGTTAAGAGCACAACATCCATTCTCTTGGGGAGGCCTCTGCATGAAGTAACTTGGGAAATGGGGAACTAAGCTCAACTGGAATTATTTGGCTAATACACAAAATGATGACAAAATGATGATACTTATGCAAAACAGAGAGAATGCAAAGAAATGTTCCAACACTGATGTCTGAAGCAACCAGGGCAGCTTAAACATCCTACTTAAGCTATTTGTGAAAGCTGCTGCAAGGGGAAGCTACTACTGACTTCTGTACACATTTGGGCAGGACTGTATGGGATATTTTGCCTATAACAACCAGTCTGGACTGAAGCAAGGTCAGAGAGAAATCATCACTCAAAAAGCTAGGTATGACTGTGGATACCTGACTTGGCACTCTCTTTACTGCTACAAAAGCAAAGGGTAGGCATGACCCTGAGTGTGTGGCCTCACCGCTCCGCTACTCAGGGGACCTGATCCTTCTCTGCTACTGTGGTTGACCACTTGGCTAACTCAGAAGAACAACACATGATCTACATAGGAAAGGTATAATTGGCTTTATATGCTTTTTATTAGCTGTTTACTGCTAAATGTGTTGTGCTGCTTTGCTTAAATAAACCAATTAATTCATGAACTCTTGACCTACTGTTGTATGGTTCTGTAATTTGCCAAAAGAGGGCAATTGGGGTATTACAATCTATAGGGCCACTTTCTCCCTCGTGAGCCTGCTGAAATGGTGTGGTCATCATGAAACCCTTCTTCCTGCTCTTTGAGCTGCAGACTAGAGAGAGGCCTTTCCAGTCATGGCATCCCACAAGTGGAGTGTCCTCCCCAAGCGGCCTGACTGGTGACAAATCAGGCAAGAACCATTTTAATTTGTCCAAACCATAACATCTAAGTATGTTGTAACTGTTGGGTTTTTTACCCTTCTACTTTTATCCCTCTGTGCAGCTTTTACTTTCTGTTGCTATTGTGTTTTATTTTGTATATACTATTTTTCTGATTTTTGTGTGTGTGAGAGTTGCTCTGAGAGTTTTTGGTAAACCAAAAGAAGCATATATATATTTTCAATAAAATGAATGGATAAATGACTGATAATTTATTATATTTATCTTATGGAAGTGTGTGTGTGTGTGTGTGTGTATGGGATGGTTTATATATGGGATGGTTAAATGATCATATTATGGTCATATTACTTTATTGAAATTTAAAAAAAATTTAAAAATGAATAAATTTAAAATGGTAGGCAGACCAGCTGCCTTGAGGATTGTTTGGCAGAAAGGTGGGATATACATATTTTAAATAAAGGAAAGAAGGGTCAGATGCAGAAACCAACGGGCATATGTTACTAGTTAAGTGAAGGTAACTGTGTGACAGAGTTACAAAGTGAAGTAAGCATACCTTTCTTTATCACTTTATCTGCACCTCTCATCATTGTGAGTCTGTAAAGGTATTTCTGTTTGTCTATGCCATTTTAGCAAACTTAATATTCTAGTTTTTATATCTTTATATTGTACACTGCTTTGAGGTTTCTTGAGAAAGTAATTGCTAAATTAAAAAATATGTTACTAGTTCATATAATGAAAACTCTTTATGAAAAAGTCCATTTCTTCTATGCTTCTTCACCCCTAATTTCCCCACAGCAAGGATGTCTTGGTTTTGCCAATGATTATGCCCTCAAATGAGGACAAATTCTGTTTCCTCATTAAACATTACTTTGAACAATGCAATTATTTCTTTTATTTTTTGTCAGCTTGGAGGGAGGGAAAGATGGAAGCCTGAATGAACTAGTGAGAGGAGGGATCATGTTCTACTAGTGTATTCGGGTCTCTGTACTCCCACACAACACTCAGCAGTGCTTAACTAAGACATGTTCTACTTTAAGCCAACCTAGTAGAAATCATAGTGTCTGACTTGCTAGCTAGACACTATGGAATAATCACTAATGAGAGTGATTATTCCTGAGTGAGGTAAAGGAATTTCTTTAAGCTACCTATTTTAAATTACTTTTTCCTCCTTTCACTCCGGCTCTAAGTACAGTGGATCCCATCTGGATAGGCACAGCATGGGGGGCTTTAATCATTTGACCCTTGCTGTGTTCTTAATCTAGATTGCCCAAAAATGATCCATTGAATCAGTGTAGAAAAAATCCTATACCTCTTGTCTTCTTACATAATTTTTAGTTTTCAATACTAACTTATACATTATTTGATTAAAATGACAATTTATTTGTTCATATTGCACTTTGAAATATTCAACTGATATAATTTATTTCCAAAGCAATTACAAAATATATCTGTGCTTAGAAGAAATTATAAAAATAGAGTTCAGGTAGCGTATACTCTTGTTGTCTCAGGTTTGAAGCACCTCGTACAGTTATTTAAATATCCAAACTAGATAGCCTTTTATATTTTCTTCCAACAATAACATTTCACTGAAGTAATTTTGTAAATGGAGCTGTAGAAGAAATAAAATGATTAGCCCTCCTTTGTTCTATAATCCTTCCTGTAGTGTAATTCCCTCAAAACAGAAAGCAGCAAGATAAAATATTGTCATGGAGATCAAAATTATACTTGTAAGTTTGCCTGTCAGTTCTACGGTAACTATTACTCTAGATTAGTGCCATTATTCTTCTTATTATTTTTAGTAACACATTGTTTAAATGTAAAACTGCAGCCACCTTTTAACAAAACATGAAAGGATAGAATCTCAAACCATATCATTACTGGAATAATTGTAGCATAACATCATTTGGTAAATGATGTTGAACAATAAGGAGCCCTAATGTTGGACCCAGGTACATGGGTGTATAGAATGGGTCCTTGGTTGTTCCTGACTATAAAATGGGGAGATATAGCCTCTGTCAGAGTTTTTCTGACTTTGATAAATTTATTGGAAAGCAATCCAAACTGAAAGGGGTCCATGACACTGTAGCTATGGGGCCCATATGTGGGCAAACCTTCATTTGATGTTCCTTTTGAATCATTCTTAAATGCCAAAATTTTCAATTCAGCCTTGCTTTAAGGGGGGGAAAAAGGACTTGCATCTCTCAAGAGTTGACAGAAAAAAATTCAATTGCCATGGCAACCTGAGTTGAAGAAATCTTTCCTGTTTGCACAGATCATCTCCATTCTATCAGCCTGTTTACTAAATGTTACTAAAGAAAGCAATTAAAGGTTAATCTCTCTTCAAAAGCAAACAAATCAAGTGCCAGTGAACACCACAGAGAGCAAATGATACATTTCACGTTGGTCAACAGCTTTCTAATACAATATATCTCTGATATGTAGGAAATTTTCTGTCCATTTCCATAGTATCAAATATTAATTTGATATGCTGTTAGCATCAGTGTTTGGCTTGAGCATACATTCACATTCGGACATGAATTTTTCTACTTGGGTAAGTGGATGCAGTAATGGGTCTAAAACCCATTTAAGGCAAGAAGAATAACTCTATTTGGTTCTGTGGCCTGTGGATTAGGTTCTCAGCACTTAAACCTCCACCTTCAGGAAATCCAATTTACATAGCATGGTTCCAAAATCAACATTATGCCTAGCTGCGAGTGCTTCCTAACATCGGTTTATTTTTTAAAGAAGGGCTGGCAGATTTCATTCACATCTGCTACATAACCAGCCCAGAAAAGCTTTCAATTATGTCTAAATTTGTGTGTGTGTAATTTCATAGCAAGATGTGTTCTATCCTGGGTAGCTGCTAGCTTTACAGGAGGGCCACCGTGAAGAGGGGACTGAAGATGACATGCCAAGCTCCATTTTGTCCCCAAAGTAGATAGTCAGCAAGTTGCACAGCCATCACTTCCTCCACAAAAGCCATCACTTCCTCCACAAAAGCCTTTTGCTTCTGTCTTGGGGACAGGAACGGTGCAGGGCTGTTTGGCGCCCTAGGCCAAATTATATTAGGCGCCCCCCCTCGTGCCATGGGGGGGGCTCCGGAGCAAAGCAGCCCTGCTCTGCAACACCCCCCACGCGCGTGCGCGACCGCGCGACCGCGCACCCGTCCGCCAACCACCTACCTTCCCACCGCCCCCGCTGCTGGCTGCTGCTGCCGCCGCCTCCTCCTCCGACGCGATGGGACCCCGCGCTTTACGACGGGAAGGTAGGTGGTTGGCGGGCGGGCGGGCGCGCGTGCGCGGGGGGGTTGCAGCGGCGGCAGCGGCCGGCAAGCGGGCGGGGAGGCGCGGCGGAGGCGGCAGGCAGGGCAGGAGCGCGGCGGAGGCGAGGAAGGGGCGCAGAGTTTGCGCCCTCTTCCGCCACGCGCCCTAGGCAGCCGCCTGGGTCTGCCTAGCGGTAGCGCCGGCCCTGCTTGGGGACTGGGAGAGGGACAGCTGGGACTGCAGAGGAGGCCAGATATGGCCCTGGGGATTAACGTTGCAGATCCCCAGTTTAAACATTTTGGAACCTAACAATGCCTTCCATCATGATACCCTGTCCCTTACCTCTCATGGTTCAAGTTAGTTAATAGTAATTTTCTGCAATCTCAGTCCCTCAATCAAATCTTTATTACAGTCCAAGACCAGCATAGACAGTCAGCAGACAATAGACACACAAAATTTGTACCAAGTTTTAGGCTGTTCTTCAGTAAACCATATCAGGATGGCATACAATAAAAACAAGACATCAGTATAAAATCACAATTAAATATGAGGAAGACAGAAAAGGTTTTGGCCCTTTCTCACTGTTTCAGACAAGGCCTAAGAAGTTATAAGTGTATGGTGTGTTCTTGTAGCCAGAAAGCAAAATTTGGCAACTTTATAGGTTATAGAAGGGTCTCTGTCCGCTAGTAAATGCATGGTGTAAAATTCATCAGTGTTACCTGGAAAACCATGTAACAAGGGATGGATCAAGTTTGACCGGGCATCTAAGTAGAACGAGCAGTATAAAAGGACATGTGTAATTGTCTCTGTCTCCCCTGAGTCATATGGGCACAGCCTCTGAGCGACTGGTATATTTTGGTATCTGCCTTCTAGAAACTTTGAGGGGAGAGCATTATAGCGAGCCCTAGTGAATGCCCATCTATATTCATAATAGGTAAGAGAACTTAAATAAGCCGCAGGCCCTCTATTCTGTATATCTCGAGGGGAGCGGTAAACATATATGCTTTGACTTAAGTCATTTTGAAGTTCTATATCCCAGATCCATTGTTTAATAATATCTTTTGCTTTCTCCAATCCTAAATCTGGCAAATATTCAGGAGAGAGACCATATGAGTGCAATTTGTTATCTATGGTGTTCCACCATTTTGTTTGGTAATTATCTTGTAAAATTAGGGGGAGCAACCCAGTTGGAGCCAAATTAAGTCTAAGCCAAGAAAATAAGGTGGTTTGCCACACAGTAGCTTCAATTCTGAGTAATCCACTCTCCATTCGCAAAACCCCATTTGGGATGCATCTGGATGTCAGAAATAGTGACCTTAGGAAACCCGATTGTATTTTTTCGTACGTAGCTAAATTTGAAAAGGAACCCAATTGTGCTCTGTATAGCAGTTGCACTCTCGGTTTTGCCAGAAACAATTTAATTGCAGCTGGAATGAAATTCCCTCCCTGCGACCGGAAAAACCTCAGGATTGCCGCTGTGCTTTTCTTGGCAAGTGTGGAAACATATTTAACCTGTGCAGTTTTCCTTCTAGAAGCTTGGAAAATGACACCTAGATACTTGAAACAGGTGACTTGTTCTATATCATTGAACAAGTGGGTCTTAGTACTATTGGAAAAAAATCATGATCTTAGTTTTAGAATAGTTGATTTGTAATCGATCCTCCTTGCAGTGTTGGGCTAGAGCCTTTAGGGCTCTTCTAAGTCCTATTTGGGTCAAGGAGAGGATAACGGTATCGTCAGCATAAAGCAGTATAGGAAGTCTTTTATTTGCCATTTTGGGGGCATGTATGTCTTGGCCTTGAAGCCGTTTGATTAAGGAATTTATATATATATTAAACAGATGGAGGGCCAGTATACAGCCTTGCTTGACTCCCTTGTTTACTGCAATTGAATTAGAGAGCTGACCATCACAATTACATCTCACTCTGAGTCTTGTATTATTATACAGTTTGAACATCAGCAATAGTAAACGTTTGTCAATTGTAGAGTTTTTAAGTTTGTCCCATAAAAATGGTCTGGAGATCGAATCAAACGCCGCTTTGAAGTCTACGAAGGCTGCATATAGCCGAGAGCTGGTATTGTGGGTATATTTTTCTGCTAGGTGCTGCAAAATCAAGCAGTGATCTAAGGTAGATCTTCCTGCCCTCACCTCCCTCAATCTCTTTTCCCAGTGCTATTTTTATTATTTTGCATTAGATTTAGTTAGGTACCTAAGGGAACATATCTCTTCACATTCTCTTTCTAAGCCCCCATCTAAGGAAGCCCTTGTGGCATATAAAGCTCTAGGAACTTGTAGGGTTCCGCTTGCCCTGGTTCCCCATCACAGACCACATGGCCCCAGTGGCCTAGTACTAAGCACCAGCTCTGAATTGATGAGCATTCCCCAGAAGAAGCGATCCCCTTTCTTCCTTTTGTTCTTTCTATATCTCTAAATTCTTCTCAAACATGGTTAGTGACATTGCTTCTTGCAATGCATTGCTTCTGCTCTAACTCCTTCCTCTTCCAATCTCCATATGGATGTCCTCTGCAGTCTCATGCCCTCCTCTTTCCTTATTTGATATTAGGATATGACTGCTCCTCTTTCTCTTCCTCCCTCTGCACCATACCTTTAGTTGCTGGCCCCTTTTCAAGTTCTGCACAGTGCACATGTAATCACACTTAGATCTCTGTAATAGTATGTGTTTGTTCATTCCAATCCCTGCCTCCTGTCTCATTGCTAATTTTCCATCTCTGGCGGGGGGAGACACACACCATCTGACGTCTTTTGCTTGTTCCCCCCAATGGGTACACCAATTCATACTGCTGTACAGACTGTAGGTTAATGACCCTTGATACATGTTACTCTAGCACATGTGCAACAATTTTAGACATGTGTAAACAAAGACATGTGGTAACACCATTTAATGTAATTAACGCAAGAGTTGGGTTTATGTAATTCATCATCAAGATGAAATGAAGTTATTTGAAATTAAAATGACATCACTATCCTAAACTTCCCTAGTCACATATAAACTTATTTCATCAACAACACAAGTGTAATATAATGAAATGTAATATGTTGTGGCACTGAACTAAGCATGAAAAATACAAAAGTTTATTCTGAGGAGCAAATCTTAGGACTGGGATATTATTTTCAGTGATTTGTGGAGCATGCTGTATGTCTTTTTGCTTCTTATTTTAGAAAATATTTGTCTATTAAGGTAAAAGATGTACAAAAAGTCTGTCTTACTAAACATAAACAGATGGGAAAATGTATAATAACTTCAGGACTGCAGAGAATCATATTTAATTATTATTTCTCCAATTATAGTATTCCCAACATTGCAAGAAATTGTGATTTTGTGCATCTGTTTCATTGAAAGAAAACCATTAACAATATTCTCATTAGTCAAGGGACTTTCTGATTAATCATTATAAATATAAAATAGATAAAATCTAGCTCTGCTCTTAAATTATATGCCCTCCAGTCACAAATGGTGGCTTCTGTATGTTTTACATTTCCCCCAACTGCGTAACATAAGGTTAAAAACGTGTGCACTAAAAATAAGATGTTACTAGCAGTAAGATGCTAGCCTCTTCTAATAGGAGATTTGTGTCACTCTTCATTTATGGCTCAGTTTCTACCTGTAGACAACTGATCAATGTGGTTATAGTAGGTCAGGATAATCACATCAAAGATAATCCAAGTAATCTCCCTAGATATTGCTCATGAAAACACTTATAACGTACATGTGTGTGTATGTGTGTGTGTGTGTGTGTGTGTAATTAAAGAAAAAAATGAGGGTAACTTTATTTATGTACTTATTACCTCATTCCCTCCAAAATGTGAGGCAGTTTACAAAACTGATAAAAACCATATTAACATGTAAAATAAATGAAACACAGAAAATACAATAAAAATAAACCACAAAATTAAAATAACAGGAAAGAAAGAGAAAGAGAGCAGTGTCTATTTGTCCAGTGGTATTTAGAATACAGTTCTGAGTCCTCTCCAGGCAAAAAGGAAAACTGTGTTTCAGATTTGAGTTCCATGCTACTATGGTATTCACAAACTTTGAAAAGCATTTGCACCCTAGTAGTGACAGGGACTTTAAAATGTTTAAATAAAAGAAACTATATACTTATACATAGGAAGTTGTTCATTTTCATTTCTTTCTAGACTGCTCCTATTGGACAGCACAAATAATCTGATGAGTGCTTTCTGTTAAGTCTATATGCTCAATACTGGCTCTTGATTTTGGCAAGTCCTCCAGACCTAAACAGCGACAGAAAAATGAAGCTCCCCTCCCCTCCCTCATTTTCTCTTTACTTATTTGAATCTCACTTAAGAAAACAGCCTCACAGTATGGGAATCGCTGCTCTAGAAGCAATGAAAATACAATGCATGGAGACTTTCCCACCCATATATATGAGTAGGCATTAAGCATAGTGGGGAACCTTTAGTTGTTGTAGTTCTAGTAATTATTTTGACAAAGTGATAGCAGCAAGCAGAGGGTACATAAAAAAGCACTCTTTAAAAGTCAGATCTTAAACTGGAACACACGCATGTATTTCTAGTTCTACAGCCTGGCTCTCAGCTGAACAAGGATATTTATTTCCTTGCTTTTCATTTGTACTTAACTGAAACTTGGCAAGGGAAGTATTATCATGTACAATACACTTGTTTTGTATATTCTGTTGGAGGCTATTACAAGGAGATGAAAGAGGAAATAGTTGCAAACATGACTATATATGATCTTTTCAAGGAATAGTAGGGAATACATGTCATCTAGCAAATTTGAAATATTTTATCTTCACACTCTTCTATGTAGTTCTCAGGCTCAGTATCTTCTCTAAAACAAGATAAATTCAAAAAAAGAGTTAATTCCTACTACAAGATACTTCCTTTCCTTAAGAAACCATCACAAAATGTAATGGGGGTTGTTTGTTTTCTTTTCTTCCCCTACTGGTAAATGGCTGTTGCTCTTCCTTAAATAGTTCTTACTACATTGTATTATTTGGGGTTTTAACTAAGTTAAGAACTATTTTATTTATTTACTTATTTATTCATTACAGGCTTGTAAATAGACATTAGCCCACTTGTTTGCAGTGAATATTCTTTATTTATTTATTTATTTTATTTAAAAATTGTATAGGTCACCTTTTAGAGGAAACTCTGTCAAGGCTGCATACAAAGTTCAAACCATCACAAAACCTGGATTAGCAATTGCTTCCACCTGAGCATGCACACCAGAAGAAGGTTTTGTAAATGGAATGAGAATGGCTGTTGTTGTTTTCCCAGACTATTGATGCGCTCCAAATGTAGGCATGCTAGTTAATTTTTTGAGGGCTAGTAAATTTTTGTGCATTTGTTTTCAGGGCTATTATATTTATTTATTTTCTTAGTTAAATTTATAGTTTGACCCTATGTCAGCAAATTAGAGATCAGAATGGGATGTATCATTCGCTAACCCAGGAGACTTCATCACAGAACAGGATAGAATAATCACTCCTACACCAGTGAGAGAATCATAAGTACTATACAAAGCTCTCGTCTTGAAAAAGGGCAAGAAGAGGTTATATGGCATAGTGGGATTGAGGCGACTGACATAGATGAAACTCCTTTACCACCATGATGCAACCTATGGTTACATCTGCACTACAAACTCATTCTAGTTTTATACTAGTTTAACTGTCAATTACATATTATTCCTCTGTTTACCTCTGTCTCCATTCCCCCCCTTCCTCTATTGTCTCCTTGTGTCTATTTTTAGTTTTTAAGAGCACCTTGTGGTAGGGAGCTGTCAAACCTGTTCTTTGTAAAGCACCATGTATATTGATAAAACTATATAAATAAATACATAGCAACACTGTCATGGCTTCTCCCACATACTCCTGAAATCCATCAGAGATGCCTAATCCTCTCACAGGACTACTGATTACAGTAGGGGTGCGAACCACAGGCCCAGGGCCCAAATCCAGACCTCCAGGGTTTGCCAAATGGCCACACCTCCTTTCTCCCTGCCCAACCACTTTTCCCGCCAACCACTGCTCCCACTGCTCATTTGGTTGTTTCCTGGCTTTTGTGCAGTTCCCCCCCCCCGAAGCCTTAAACTATAATATGCTGGTATTTATTTATTTGTAATTTTTGACCCACCCCCTCTCCCTTCGGTCCCATCCAACACTGGAATGTGGCCCTCAGGCACTTCCCCGAAACCAAATTCAGTCCTTGGGATGAAAGATGGTCCTCACCCTGGATTACAGGATCTCCTGGGGAACAGGGAATAACTGCTAAAGCAATCAAGAAGACTGCTGTGCACAAAACTAAGCCTTTTTGTAGCAGTAACTGTTATAATGGAATTTCTTCTGATAGGCAGCAGAGCAGGATAGGCCTGTAACACTGGTTTTGCATAAGATGCCACTATACACAGGGCAAACTTTAACAAGGGGGATATTTTATCTGGAGACTGATTCGTGTATTAGGAGCAGCCCTGGATTATTAACCATTAAGCAATATAAGCACGTGCATAGGGGAACCAAGGGAAGGGGGGCACCACAAAGTAACACAAATTTTTGCATTTGCATTATTTCTCTTATAACAGTTTTATTTAAAAATGCATAAAACAGTGACGAAAATTTGTATTTCTTTCTGTTGCCCTAGTTATAAGTAAGTAATTGGCTTATATTGCTTGCTGCTATTTAGTGTTAAATAAATATAATAAAAAACAGTTCATATTTAATATAGTTGTGTGTTCTGGCGTGGGGGATGGCCTTGAAGAAAACTGAGTTTTTAATGTCTTATTTCACCTTCAGCACTTATTGAGTCTTCTTAATATCTCGCCAGCTAAGCAATGGAAGGGCTGAGGGGGCACCATTATTGGGCTCTGTTTAGGGCATCCGCTGGCATTAATCTGGCCCTGATTAGGAAAATATGGCTGCAGCACAATTTCTATTTTAGGTAAGAGGTCGCATTTCCCTTATGATCCCACAGTGTTGTACTGGAGAGCAAGTTTGTCAACAGTGTGCTAGATGCAGATTTAGACACGTAGTCCAGATAAACACTAGGAATGGGGAGTAGACCCAAATAAGATGAAAGGGTTGCCTCAACTGGAAATCGTTGAGTGGGGCATAGCACAAAGAGAGGTGCTGCACTCTGTAGCACCCTGATCACTGTACCTTTGGCTCTGCATGCAGCATCACAGCTATGTGTATCTAATATAGGATTAGGGTCCTACACTATCTGTGAACTAATCCCATTGCCTCTGCCGTATTACATGGTCTGCTTTGGAAAGCTTTATTTCTACTCCGACATATTTTCCAAAGAAGAAATATCTTTAAATCACTCCAAGCAAGTCTCTTCATATGTATGTGACATTTAAATGGAGAAACAATTGTAACCATTCCGCAGAATAATCAAATACATTGGTGAGATGTGCCGATAAGTGCGTCAGTACTAGTAGTAATCATTTTAGCTAAAATGAAGCCAGAGAAAGCTAAGTATAAGAAGGCATCACATTATCCCCTTCAGCTATATATATATAAAAAGTATTTTAGATCTTTGGGACCATAAAAAGGAAAAGGAAACTAGGACATGTATGAAAAACTTCAAAGAAAGTATTTTCCCCCGAGTGAAAATTATTAGTTCACAGTCCTCAGTAAGTGGTTATGGTATTTAGGATTGGCTGGGGCTTTATATAAACTCTGTAGCCCCACTCATAAGTGTATGAACACCTGTATGAACCCTCCTAACTTAAAAGTGGACAAACAGACCTCTGAATTTTCTTTTGTATGTACTTAATTAGAGAGGGAGGAAAACATTCTTCCTCTATGGTGGTTGTGATGAGACTGGGAGAAAAGGAGTGTCATAAGATATGGTGGCTAGAGTATTTGGAGGTGGGGGGGGGATAATAAACGATGAAACTGATGGATGTAGAAGAGAGAGGGCATTGCTTTGTAAGTGCCTTGACATGCATCATTATGACCTGCAGTTTGGTGGAGAAAGGTCATAAGTCCCAAAGGACACATGCACACCTTTGCACTTGGCTAAATGGGCTTTTTGGATTGTGGCCTTAAGTGCAATCTGTGTCTCATTTATCAGCTGTTTAAAGTATATCATTAAAAATATTTATTTATTAATCAGGGAGGAACTGGCACCAAGTCAGTGACTTAACTAAAACCTCTCAATGTGAAGAAGTTTGTGAAGAAGTGTGGGAAAAATCAAGATGTTCTCCTAGGCACTGGACCACTGCAGTAACTGTGGGTGCTTTCTGTGAGTTCCAGGAACATAGGTGTATGGCAGCCAAACAATGATTGAGTCTCTGTGGTTGTTACCTTTTTGCTAGAATGTAGTTTAGGTGTTCTTCCTTCTTCCTTTGTAAGAAATGAGATGTATACCCCCAAATCTACATACAGCAGTCTCCTTTCTCACTTCCCCAAAATCCAGCAACAATAGAGATGCAGTAAACGCCTTTTTTAAAAAAACAACTCAATTTAAAAATCAAAAAGCAACGTTTAGTCCTTCCTGTCAAGTCATATGTTACATTGCAGCTTCTTGCACTTTTAAAGAACCCGATTAATTACTGGAAGTAAAACTGTACTCATGTAACCTTAATTCCCCCCTATTCTTTATAATTAGCCAGTAGTGCGCATACCTCACAGATTTCACAGATCATAGAGTTGGAAGGAGCCTACAAGACTATCAAGTCCAACCCCCTGCTTAATGCAGGAAACTAGAGGAGGGGTCTCCCATCCAAGTAATAACCATTACTGTGACATAGGTGAGGTTACGGAGGAGGGTTTCTACATTGACCCCTCTCTTTTTTTTAATGCAGAGATAAAGTCATACAGGCCTCCCTGATTTTTTGTTGCTAAAAAAACAACAAAATTTGTTGATTTTGTTTGTTTTTTGTTGTATACACACACACACACACACACACACACAAACTATAAGTCACATGGGTGGGGATTGGTGACAGGGAAATAAGCAGGGAGGAGTTCCTAAGCAATTGTAATTGAATCTATAAACTTCATAACCTTGTGCTAGCCATATTTGCTCAGTAGTAAACCCATCTGAGTTCAACAGGACTTCCTTCCAAGTAAATATATGTTTAGGGTTATCTTTTTAAATGTACTTGTATTCTTCTTGGGCTTTAAGAGAGTTATTCAAAGAAGGTGAACAGCTTAAACAGAAATTCCTGCATGAAATGAGAAACAACCCTAAGTCTACAATATACCATTAGTCCTCTTTTAATTATTTTATTTTGGAAGGTATGTGCAATTGTTGAAAAGATTATGGATTTTTGACCCACACAGATATTGATGAGAATGCTGTGAAAAACTATAACTCGCCTGTCATGAAAGACAGAAGGAACATCACATACAACACGCACACACACACACACACACACACACCCCTCCATAGAAATGCAACACTTTGGATTCTTTAGTATATAATCTCTGTCAATAAAAAAGCTAATTAATTCCTCTCCATAGGACAGTTAAAATAAAGTGTTGCTGGGCTTTTTAATTAAGATATTATGTGCTTGGAAAACTAAGGCTGATCTGTTACTAGGTGATGGCTATTTTTCCATCACTCTCTCTTTAAGCTGTACTACACCTAATTTCAGGTGTAGGTATTCATTTTGCTAAATATAGATGCTAGAGCTTTAGTGCTTGGGAGTGTAAAAGGGTGAGGGGGAAGAAGTCAAACATCACTGATGTTTTTCTTTCTTTTTCTTCTACTTGTTGTCTGGTTCCAGTGCTACATCAGATTACAGCCCAATTGCAGCCCATTTTTGTCTATACTCAAGTGATATATAGCTAAATTAATGTTAACTCTTGCATCATTGTCACCAAAGGTAGTGCCCAAAGGGACATACCTCAAAGCCCCTTTATGTGTTAGCAGAATACATTTGATCAGTGCTATATAAGCATGAACCCGCCTTCAGATTTTCATACATGATGTCAGCCTTAAAAAGAGAATACTTATGACAAATGTCAAGATCTGGCAATGTATTTAATAAATGAGTCAGAAGTCTGAGGAATCCTCAGCTGTAGTTGAGACAATAGTACTATTGATTGTAACTTATCCCACTCTACCACCCTCTCCTCTCCTTGGCCTCAAGAACATATTATTTGCCTAGATGCCATAGGATGAACCCATTTGATTGCCATTGTGTGTCAATTCCTGGCAAATAGACCCCCAACTCTCCAGAGCCAGTTTCTTCCCCAAGCTGGCAGGAATCCTGGGCACAGGCAGCTGTTAGCAACTCCATCATAACAGTCTGATTTGCCAAAGGATCCAGATTCGTGTCATTCGTTCCCACCCAGCTTCTCAAATGCAGAGGCCAGGGGCTGAAATGCCACAAGCAGCAGCAGGGCAAAGCAAAACCTAACCTTGGCTAATTGGGGAGGATCAGGATAGGCAAAGGGGAAAGAGAAAGCCATCTCCCAACTTGAAGGACATAATCAAGGGTTGTGGGGGAGGGCAGGAGGGTGATGAAAACAGGACGTTTTGGGAAATGGAATGATGAAACAGAAATACTTTTCTTCTGCTGCAGACTGAAAGGGGCAAAACCCCATCATGGTGTGTATATATAACTCCAAGGATGACCCTCATCTTTATAGGAGCTGGCCTTTCAGCACCATTTCCAAATACGTCCTATGTCTCTGTTCCTCCGTTCTTCATTCAAAGTGAGTAAAATGAGATCAGAGGCAGCAAAGAGCCAGGCATCACTTTGTCACCTGCAGCAGCTCCAGGGATGGGGTTGAAAGGGGGGGACCTTTAGTGCATTTAAAAACACAACTTGCTCTTGCTCTGAACTTAGTACAACTCACAGCTGAAACAGATAGGAAATATGCCCCCTCTACCCCTCACCCTTCTCCTAACCTCTTTCTACTGACAAAAAATAATTCAAGGAAAGCAAAGAAGAAAAAGGAATGGGAATGGGGTGAGACATCTCCATGGATGCTCACTTCATAAAGTGACCCCATCACTTTATAATGTGGCATGGTGGCACAATTATGAACACACATGGGGGAGTGACAGGTGAAGCAGGATGCAAACATTCTTAGTCAGTTTGAAGTTTTTATTCGCTTCCTGTTTTCAATAATTTTCTATAAAACTGGGGCAGCAACAAGAACAAAAAAATGAATATGGAAGAACAGGAGCATCTCCATTTTTAAAATATATATATATATATATGTCAAACTAGGAAGAGAGAAATAAACTCTCTCACACACACACACACACACACAGTAAAGGGAAAGAGCAATAGGGAGCTTCAAGAGAAGCAAGACAGAAAGAAACAGGTCTGAAGCAGCGGCAGGCGCTGTTAGCTAGGAGCAGCAGCATCTTGGTCACCAGGGTACCCACAGCTCGCGCACGGACACACACACACACACACACACACACCTCTCCCTGCCAACTTAATAAAGGCCCCAGCTAGAGAGAGGCAAAGTGAATAAAGAGGTCGTTGTAGTTTCAGAGGATGAGGCAAGTAGTGGGGCTAAGGCCAACTGAGAAGTTGTGTAACCCTCCAGTATTCTGCCCCACCTCAGTTTCAAGGAGAAAAGATTAAGAATCCCAAGCAAGCAAATGTGGATTGGTGAGAGGTAAGGATAAGAACTGATTCCTGAATGTGAATATGTGTTTGCATGCAAAAGAATACAGGTATTACACGTTTTTATGCTGATCATCAAGGATATCCTTTTGCCCCTCTGTAGAAGGGAGAGTGCCACAAGGAAGATGACTCAACCCCTTGCTTTCCTTCCTTCCTTGCTGGCTCCCTGCAACTTACAAGGAACAAAAGTACATGCGTGAGAGATGAGGAGCCCAACATCTGCTGGAACTGGAAGCGGAGGTCTATTTCCTGTCGGGGTGGGCTTGTGCGGGAGAGGGAGGGGAGGAGAGGAACTTGGCAGCCTAGGTAGCTATCTTTAGCATCTCTCGGTGGAAGTGCCATCCATCCATGTGCAGAGAGGACAAGGTTTCCCCCAACTAGCCCCGTCCACTCTGAGGGGCGCGCTTCGATCGCGACGAGGTCCCTCTCACGGCGCAACCACCAGCAGCACAGCCCAGAGTGGGGGGCGGGCGGATCGGCAGCAGGTGCCGTTTGCCCGCACAAAGGCATGCCAGTCTGCGTGTGTGTCTGTGGGCAAGGGGGGCACGGAACCGTCATGCCTGGCCACTGCGTTGACCAAAAACTCCCGAGGTGTGTGTGTGAGGAGAGAGAAATGTATGCCTGAGGCAAGCGGCCACAGGAAAGGCACCCTCCCCGCCTTCCCCAAGCAGGCCACCCGTCAGCTCGGCTGTGAAAAAAAAACCCTCCCCATACCAAAAAAGAAAAAAAAGGGGGGGGAGGAAGCCCCTCTCGAGCGGAAGAAAAGCCAGCGCTTACCCTGAGCTGCAGTGAGGAGCCCCGCGCAGAGCGCCACCAGTAGAGCCTCGAATTGCCTCCACGCCGTCATGTCTGCAGTTATTCCACACACATAGAGAAAGAGCGAGCGAGCGAGCGAGCCACAGAACAGGAGGCAGGCTGAGAGGAGGAGGAGGAAGAGGAAGAGGACGAGGAGGAGGACGGGGGTGCCGGGTGGGTGGTTGGCGGGGCGGGCGGCGGGGGAGAGAGAGAACCTCGCAGGGGCGCCCCTCAGCTGCGAGCGCGGGATCCCGCCCTTGCCCGACGTGCCAAAGGGACTGAGGCCAGTGCCAAAGAATCACCAGAGGGCAAACCGAGGCGGAGAGCGAGGAGGCGGCGGCGGCGGCAGCAGCAGCAGCAGCGAGGGAAGCTCCAGGTGCCGCGAGTGGCAGCAGCGGCGGCGGCGCAGCATTCGACGCCTCCTGCAGGACTGCTGGTTGCCTCAGCTCTTCTTCTTCTCATAGCATCAAGTGCCGGCGAGCCACTGCGGGGTCGAGCGCGCTGGAAGAGGAGCCTCCTCCGGGGAGAGGGAACCTCAGCGAGCGGCTCTCCTCTGAGGCGGCCGGGCAGGAGGAGAAGGGGGGGAAACCCAGAACCAAAAGCACCACACCGAACAAACCCCCGACAGCCCCACGACGACGACGACGGCGACGGACGGAAGAGACGCGGCCGGGCACCGAAGCGGCAGGACAGGAGAAGGACGGCCAGCAGCAGCAGGGGGCAAGGGGGCAAGAGAGCGAGTGGGTCCTCCTGTCGGGATGAGGAGAAGACGCGGAAAGGGAGAGGCAGCCGAGCCCAGCGAGCTGACAAGCTGCTAGCGGCAGAAGGAGCTACTGAGGCTGCCCGCCGCCGCCGCCGCCGCCGCAGCCGCTGCTGCTGCTGCTGCTGGACTCAACCATCCCTTCCCACAGAGAGGGGAAGGAGACTTAAGCAGCACAGCGGCGGCGGCGGCGGCGGCAGCAGCAAGCGCACACACCAGAGCCCAAGGCAAGCCAGCAGCCTTCTCACAGCCTCCACGCCTCAGAAACGAGAAAGGAAGGGAAGGGAAGGGGAAGCGCCTTTCGTGGGGGCGGGGGCTTCCTCAGGCAGGGGGGAATCTTCGGGGTAGTTCAGGGCCACTGACTGAAGGGACTAAACGAGGGGTGTGTGTGTGTTTCCAAATCCCTTGCTGTGCCATGAAACCCGTTTGGTGGCCCCCTTGAGCGTGTTCGTTTCTTGTCGACAGACCTACTTCGCAGGGTGCTCGTTGGGTCCATCGAGATGAGAAGCGTAAAACACTTCGTACTCGGGGCGGGGGAGCACTGTAGGAAAAGCACTGAAAACAGCAATAATACAGGGAGGACTGATTCAACGGAAGGATGTTTCCCCCCCTTCCTTTTTTAACTACAGCAATTCCAAAGTGGTCCTCTTGCCTTAAAGGTGAGGTGAAGGCAGCGAAATTCCTTCATGGGGTTACCATATGACTCTTTTCCAAAAGAGCCACCTGCTATATTCCAAGGATTGTTCGTCGCTTTCTGGGATTGCCTTGAATCCACATAATGTTCTTTCCCTCCCCTAAAAGAACAAGGGGCACCTGACAGCCAACGGGCAACCTAGCTTCAACATGTGTCTAACATATCTGCTGCAGGATTCTTCCAAGAAAGCCTGCCTTAGGGTCCCCATTGTAGGGGTGTTTGGGGAATACACACACAAATGTGGATGCCAGTTTAATCCAGAATATTGCTTGGTCCCGCTCCTTGGTTCTGTTCTGTACTAATAATCACTCGAGTGTAAACTAATGCCTACTCTACACAGGGCATTTTCAATATATTTTTAAGGGATCCCAAAAATACCTTTAAACCTAGATCGGGCCACTTATGAATGTTAAAGCGATGTAGAATGAAGAAGACGACAGACATCCCGCTCCCAAAAAACCACGAATGGATATTCTCGTTAGGCCATTATCACAAGTGACACTTAAAATGGCTTTCTTTTTCGCATTAGCAACATTCACAAGTGACGCACTCTGGACTAAAATGCATTTCTGGCTTCTGTTGTAAAAACAATATAGGCTTTTCAGTCACTCGACCCAGGAAGTACAAGCAAGCAAGCAAATAAACAAAGCCTATTCAACACCAGTGAAAAATCGCTATTGAAAGACTGGGCAAACCGCACTCTTTACCAGCCTTTTGTAAGGTGGACAGAGAATGTGTTGAGGGCTAACTAAACAACTCTAAGTGATCGTAGATTAGGATGTTCTCCTAGGACAGTTCTGATTGTGCAATAATTTATATTCAAATACCGTCACGTCTCCATCGTGCGATGGGAGGTTTCGACTCTGTGACTCCAACGCCACTTCTAAGGAGTTTTGGAGTGGAATTGCTGAAAAGAGCCCCATTATGTGCTTGAGCTACCCTACACAGCCATTTCAAGTTCTTGGTCAGGGCAAAAATAGATTTTCTTGGGGATGAAAAGAATAGGTCTCATTGAAAACGATGCCTAGTGTTCTCTCTCTCTCTCCTGTCCTATCCTGTTCCTAATGGCTTGTGTCACCAAGAAATTTCTGTCATTAAAAACTTTTTGTAACAGCCAGCCAGCCCTTCCAGGTCAGTACTGAGAAAAGGAGGCAACTTCAAAACCTACGTTAGAGTGTTGTTTTTATTTTTTAAAAAGACATCCTAAAAGAGATCAAGAGTGTTAATGTCTCTATTTTTTATAAGAAAACACTTTCTTTTAAAATAATAATAAATAAATCACTGAAACCTTGATTTTGTTGGAGGAGAAATCGAAAATTCTAAAGCCACTTAATACAGTAGAATGTGCCTTACTTACTAATTAATGGCCGATGCTACTACCCGTGTTGGTAATTAAAATACAAAGGATCATAGGACAGAAACCAAACCATTGGCGAGGAGGAGTTTCAAGGTTGTAATTACTCACTTATGATAAATCCCCTTTCTTGGTAAAATATGCAAAGCTGTTTCCTCATTGTATGTTGAAGGAACGAGTGGGCATGGGCACTGAACAAAGTAGGCTGACTCTGTTAATAGGCTTGTATTTATATATTAATGTCGCTGCGGTTCTCACCAGCGCGGGGACGGGGAGGGGAGGGGAGGGGGGACCCTCAGCGATCTGGAAATCCTCAGGAAAGACGTGACACTGCTGCCATCTAGCGGGTGTCCTCTTCTCTGTAGTCAGCACAGCAAAATTGAGGCACAGTTAAGTTTTAAACCCAAAAGGGTTTATTAGGGTGCAATCCTATGCATCTTTACACAGAAAAAAAGTCCCATAGCATGGCTGGCTGGGGGGATGCTGGGAGCTGTAGGACTTTTTGAGTCTAAACATGCATAGGATTGCACCCTTAGCGTGTTTAAGTGAGAATCACACCCCTCCCTCACAGGAACCCACTCCCATCTGATACAGATGTCACTGTTCTAGGTATATTTCACATTGGAAGGAGGCAAGCCTTGAGCAGGGACTCTTGCAGAGATACAACAAACAGACACCTCTGAGTGCAGACAATTCTGTTGCTTCTCTGCATGAGTGCTTCACTGCTCCAGTCATGCTTGATGCAAAGAGACAAGACAGAAATGCTTTCCCCCAGCATGGGCTGATTCAGAAGGAGGCAAGGACAGAACGACAAGTCTTGCAGAGACATAGTAGTGTACTATTGGCTCATAACAGTATTTCACTATTTAATGTACAACTCTCTCCTCTCACAGTACACCAGCATGCCCCAATAAACAGTTGGGTAATTATTTGACTAGTGAAGCCCATGCAAAACAGTTGAGGATCAGAATTCATTAAGTTACTATTATCTTCCCATCTGCATGCATTGAACTCAAAAAATCTGTGTTTTCAGGATGGATATCTGAAGAAGCAAAATACTCAAACTCAGACTCCTTGATGCTTGAAATTGCCTTCTTTTCCACAGAGTCCTCTTCAAGATGCACTAGTTTTAAATAACACCTTCTCTGAACCGGCATAGCCTTCCCTACTCTTGCTTGCTTGTCCATTCATCTTTTCATGCCAGCATCCTCATTCCCCTTTCTTATCATCAGTCCCCAAGCCCTCCATCAGCTATTGACATTTATTGTCTCATTTCTGCACTCTGTACAGCTCCAAGCATACTTTTGACACAAAATAAAACTCCCTTCAGATTCTAAAGGAATTTTGTGCTAACACAGAGTTTCAGGGGCTGTATAGAGTACAGAAATGAGGCAATACAGTGTAACAAGGGAGGACGGGCTTAGGACAGACTTTCCCAACTGAGTTCCCTCCAGATGTTTTGGACTGCAACTCCCATCAGTCCTGAACATTGGCCATGCTAGCTGGGGCTGATGGGTGTTGTAGTACAACACTTCTGGATGGCACCAGGTTGGGCCTGGCTGGTTTAGGAACTGATAATTCTATTCTGTTGCACAGGGCCGGTGCTACCATTAGGCCAACTAGGCAGCTGCCTAGGGCGCAGGGCTAAAGGGGGCGCCAGAAACGCCTTGGGAAAAAAATACAGTGCTCTCAAGTGGGAAGGGGGGCGCTAAATATCTGATCTTGCCTAGGGCACCAAACTGCCTTGCACCGGTCCTGCTGTTGCATGGACATTTGTGCCAACTTTTAACATGTACTATTTCCCATTTTCCATGGTAAGATAGCATCTAGACATGGCACATGTTAAATGGTGGCAAAAGTGTTCATGCAACAGAATATCAGAAACATTGCATATTCATTCAAGACAGGTGAAATTATATTGAATAAGGATGACAGCACATCATATAAAGTGGTCCTATTTTAAAAACTTTTTTATTTCTATAAAAAACAAAAAACAACACAAAATATATAACAATAATTAAAAATTAACAAAACATTTTAGTTTCATATAAAGTGGTCATAGGTGTACAGATATATAAGGCAGCATCCTTCATGCTAACATTCTCACCCATTCAAGTTTTCCAAAAAGGCTGACCTTTGTGCTTAATGGCCAATTCTACTGAAACTCTGAATGAGCTGGAAAACAGACTATTCTCCAAGTTGACAGGAACCATGGGGAAAATAAATACCTCTAATTCCAGGTAAGACCAGCTTATGAAAAAAACAGAATGGCAAAATATTGCCTTGTATACTGCAGTTATTGTTTTGTAATGAAATTACCATCTTTTACCATTTTATTTCTTTAAGCTTGCCATAGGCGTTTACTGCTTAATGAAATTAGTTTTCATTTCAAATGGAAGCTGTTACCTTTCTGCCAGCTTCTTCCACATGGCTGGTATAATGAACAGGCTGGAGTTTGAAATTCTTTTGAGCATTTGAAGTTCAGATTTGATTCATGCAGTGCAATCCTATACACATCTGTTCAGAAGTGGCTTACGCTGGCTCAGCTTGTCTGAGCTTGGAAAGCTAAGCAGGGTCAAGCCTGGTTATTACTTGGATGGGAGACCCCTCCTCTAGTTTCCTGCATTGAGCCGGGGGTTGGACTCGATAGCCTTGTAGGCTCCTTCTAACTCTATGATCTATGAAATCTGTAATCCTACAGTAATTTTTCATACCACAGCACTAAGCATTCTGTGAGCTTCCTATGTCTTCATTTTCCTGATATTTTCACTTTCAGGCCAAGCAATTTCTCCTAACTGTGTAGGCTCCTTCCTACCCAAACCGCTATCTGTGATCATAAACTGAAAATGAGAATAATAGTTATGTATGCAGCCTTCAGATGACAGAACCCATGATGAAATGTGAGCATAAACAAACCAGTCATTAGAATACATGGTTATGCTTGTTTAAGAGTACAAAACCCATGAAGAAGTGAAACAGTGAAGAAACTTGGAAACCTTATTTGAACAATTGATAATAATGAAGTGATAATAGCAGAACTGGAACCAGCTACGACTCAAAGTGGCAACTGGGTTTTCCACATCTGGGACCAGAAAAGAAGAGATTTAAACTGGAATTTCTATTGTTAGTTTCACGCAAGAGTAATTTTGAGTGGCTATGTTTTATATAGTCACCAACCTTAGATCTTGTGTAATTATTTAAAAAACAAAGCAAAACTGTGAAATTTCACTTTTGAATTACCGTAATAGAGAGTCCACATTGCTCTTTAACATGGTGTCCAGGCAAGGTGGAGCTTAAGTGTCTTTCGATCAACAGAGCTTCCCCCTCACTCACAATCTACTACTCCAAATGTTATCATCAGAGAATTCTACCATAATTAATAGGAGAAACAGAATCCTCTACAAAGACATACATATAAATATGTCAAGAAGACAGTAATACAGAAGGAAAATCAGTGGGAGATCATAACTGACATCAATAGTTACTAGCTGGAAGAAAAGAATGTAGCAGGAGGTATTTGGCTTTGAGAAATTCAAACAACCAGTCCCTGAAAGGCAATGTTATTTTTAAAAAGGTAGGAGGAGAAGAATGCTGTCAAACTGCAGAAGGCCAAGCTACCAAATAAATAAGGCTCCCTGTCTGAATTTTAGGGTATGATTTAATTATGTCTGCTGATATCCAGCATCGACACACCATTCAGGGCTGCTGCTTTACACTTCAGATTTATAATGAGGCAATGTATGTACACAAGTTGACACAACTGTTTATTGACCACCAAAGACAGGCAGGCTCCTCTCTCTCTCTTCCCCCTGTAGCAGGTAGCCTAGGCTTGAGAGCACTTAGGGCACGCACTCACCTAATTGCTATACCTGAACTCTTTGGGAAGAGGATCCTTTGATAGACATGTTCTTGGGACTTTCAACACAAAATTGGTTGACAATGAGCTTGTTTAATGTGTGTGTATCTGTGTGCATGTGTATGGGTGGGAGGGATTTTTTTTGTACATATGTCATTCAACCAGGTTTCCTGAATGCAGTAACTGTTCTACTTTTGCTGACACCATTCAAGCGTTACTTATATACAAGATAAAAGCAAAAAAATAAAATAAAATGGAAAATCACCTTTACCACAAATTTGAAAGTCCTACCTATTCTTATCTGCCACTCCCCCATCCATCTATACCTGCTGCCTCTGATTTTTGTTGTTGTTGTTGTTGTACAGTACAAGCGAGCCATTGGCAACCTGAGAAAGACACCAACTAAGAGTCCTTTGGCCACTGGCAAATGGGCTGTGCTCGTGTTACTAAATCTAATGTTTTCCAATTACCTCCAGCCTACTCCTGAAACTACAATACTTACTCCAGTTGTTTGACCAAATTATAGGCAAAATTAGGGTTTCTCTAAATGAAACAATGACTGGAATTTAAACATGAAAATATTTTTTAAAATGTATAAAAATGAAATGCAAAAAGACACAGGCTTGGCAATAAAAACAGGTTAAAATGCATTCTACCTACTACAGTCCCAGCTTCAGCTGTATATTGCTAAACAAATATGAGATACTTTCCAACAGGAAGTTGCTCAGTTTTAGTTTCAGCATCCGAACAATGATCAGCACCATGGTTAGTTCTTGCTTTCCAACCAACTTTCCAGTTTACCAGCTGAATGATTTTAGTAGCTTGTCAGATTCTATTCTACTGTTTATCCAAAGCCCTACTGGATAGGATGCTGCAGACCCTGAAACATCTTGGTTTAGAGCCAAGGCTGGATTATGGTGGTCAAAGGCCCTGGAGCATGTCCAACAACAGGGTCCCCCCTTCTCAAAAGTCAGATTTCCAATGCTGATTTTGACTGTAGCCACAGAGAGAGTATCTTGGTTTCTTTCCACTTTCCAAATGAGGCTATAATTAATATGCAAAGATTGCAACAACAAAAAATGGAAGAGGGTTCTGACTGTGGGCACAGTTGGGGGTCAGGAATACAAATTTCATTATTTCCCCTTATTTTAGAACATATCCTGGAGATGAGGATATTTATATTTCTGATATGGAAACTCTTTCGATTATAGAGAAAGCTTGTAAACCATGAATGTAAATATAGGTTTTGCATGCAGGTGCAAGAGTTTATTATTGAATAGCTCAGTACCTGCCAGTTACCTTTAACTCATGATTTCCCTTTGTCTCCAGTGCTACCCTCACCCACACATACAAATACATCATGTTAGTAACTCTACATTACAAAGTGTTTGCAACCTTTTCCTCCACAGGACTGCAAGTCCTTGTGTATGTTTACTCTACCTGTATTTACTCTGTAGCTCTTGGATGCTCTGTTAGCTCTGCTCCTGCACTAGGAAAATGCCAATTTGACTTCCGCCATGTGTAATTTCCCTCCTTCTGGGTGTTTTCCTGCCAGTCAATTTTCTTTCATTTGGCCCATACTGCCTTCTGATATCAAGCTGGTCAACGATTATACAAACAGCAGGAACAGGATTAGGAACATCAGACAATCACCAAGGGTTCATTGGCATGTTCCAGCATGAAATCCAAGTGTAGCTGTGGGACATCCTCCAAGTCTAAAATATATCCATCTTCATCATATGTTGACAAGCATAACATCAGCACTGCCCCCTTGCTCATGCTTTCCCTTTTGGAGTTCAGCCAGTGTTTGATCACTATCTATATGCTGCTTACATTTTGAATCATAGAAGTGATGTGAACATCCTTAATCTCTGGTATTCAAACAGTTGAGGCTGAAAATGGAGTCTCAAGTGGAAGACATAAACAGATGAAATATATTCTCCATGGCCTCACAGTGTGCTGCCCCACTTACACCCTAATGCACTACCCTCTATAGTTGTTTAAAACAATAACAACAAAACCATTGTTTCACAATTCAGTGCACCCCCAATACCAGTGGAATACTCCTTTGGATAGACATGTAAGTAGAATGGATTTTATGGCACATCAGCATTTAGGAAACACGTGGTCTTAAAAATGCCACATAAGAACATTAAAGTAACAGTACATACATAAAACAAAGGTTTAGGTTGCTAAGACTTTAATCAAAATCAAGATAAGTAACAATAAAGTTTTTTTGTATGGGGAGGTGGAGACACATTTAACTATAGTTCAAAATTGCTTTAAAATAACTCTTGGTATGTTGTCCAGGAACAGAAATGGCATGTAGAGTAGAGAAGAAAGATAATAATTGAAGGCCCTACCCACTGGCTTGCCATTACAATCTGTAAGATTAACAAAGCACTGCAGATAGGGACTTCTCAATGGTGGCCCCTGCTCTATGGAACTCCCTCCCAATAGATATATGGCTGGCTCCATCTGTTGCTGTTTTTATGAGGGTTTAAAAACCTAATTGTTATCTTTGGCTTTTAATGGAAAGGGTTTTTAAAAATTATATATGCTGTTTTGTTACTGGTTAATTAATTTAAATTAATTTATGATTTTATGAACTTGTTAAATTGATATTGACTTGTATGTTTTATATTGTAAGCCACCTTAGGAAATCTTCAATCCTGAAAGGCAGCTAAGAATTGCATTTAATAAGATAATAATTATTATAATATGATAGTTAATATGTGAATAGTGTCTCAAGGGTCAGGCCAGTTCATAGCTTCATACTTACTTGCAATAGAATGGCTTCCACTAAACAGTAATTCCATGCAGTCAGGGTTTATTACAATCATTGGATTTTGTCATCTGCTTGTCAAGAGGTTTAAATGGACTGTGGGATAACTGCTCATGCCAGTGTTACCTCTCTCTAGGGGCAAGAGGTGCTAGTGTGGATACTTACTTATCACATAAATCACTTATAGTATCTGGTAGGTACACACAGCAGTGCAGCTGACCTTTAGAGATATATGAGCTTTGTACCAGTGCTGCTTACCACATAATGTGACCAATCAACATGGGAAGTTCATTCCTTCATTATTCATTTTCAGTTGTTCACTTCAAGACAACACTATAGATGGATTCAGATACTGTATCTGTATTTTGTTCACAGTTGCATTGCACCATGGTTTTTGTAGTTTTAAGGCTACAAAACAATAACCATACTGAGTGGAGGGTGCAGAAAAGAGCAAGATCCACAAGTGCTTCTGTGTTCAATCATAGCTGTTTGGAAAGCTTAGTGATAACATTGCTCTGGTCATTTTTAATTTGCTGGTATATCATCAAATAAAGATGTTGGCTAGTTCTGTGAATTGTAGTTTCTTGCCATACATAATCAGCAATGGCGCTATCCATGAAAGTTTTCTATATTATTGACTTCTGGGTCAACACTAATAACAATATATAACATACATTTTATCTAGAGCGAAAAAATTGAATTGGGGTATGGAAATATAGCATAGTTGATCTTTAAGACCACAATAAAAAGTTACACACTCCTCTTTCTTGGTAGAGACAGTATTAATTATGCAAAATCTATCCCTCTTCTTTTAATAATAATAATAGAAACCTAATAAAGAGGATTCCAGAATTTCTATTGCTAACCTGGCAAATTTTCAAAAGCAGAGTCTTCCCTAATATTTAACCTAAACCTTCCTTTCTATATCATAAATTTGCATGTGTTATCTCCTGTGGCTGGGATAAGCACGCTACCTTTCATCCCTTTCCATAGACAGCATTCATAGAATGGCAAACTTATTCTACCCTAGTTTTTTATAGTCAAATGTAGATCCTGATTCTATGCATGCTTATGTGGAAGTGAGTCCCACTGAATTCAGTGGGGCTTACTCTGAAGCGAGAGTGTGTAGGATTGCAGCCTTAAACATAGTGAGGTATTTCTCTCATAGATCATACCCTATCTTAATGTGTAGTCTTCCTGATGGCTCCCTTTTCTACCATATCCAGCTTGTCTACATCATTGTGCCCCATGCTAACTATTAAAGTTAAGTACTCCAGCTACAGGTAGGCCAGTGGTGGGGGCAGCGCAATCCTATGAGGCTGCCTGTAATCCTCTGAACTCGGAGGATTATGAGCATCTAATTGAGGGCAGGAGGAGTGTGGAGGATAGGATATCCTCCATGCTCATTCTACCCTCAAAAACAACTAGAAGGCAGATTTTGGCCATCTGGATGTTTTACCTCTCCTCATGAGGAGGAGAGGCTGAGGCAGCTCATGGATTCCTTGGAATCTGGCGGAGTCTCGCCCCTCCCTCCCTGCCCCCAGAAACAGCCTCCCTCCCGGGGAACCGAACATGGGCTTCCGTGCTCAGTTCCCTGTGGTTTCCTTCTAGTGCAGAAAGATCCACGCTGGCTATGAGGGGTGTGTGTGTGTGTGTGTGCTCTGAGGCACTGTAACCTCAAATGAGATTTTCGAGTCACAGCACCTTCCAGGCCAAATCCTTTGTTCCCCAAGACAAGGTCAGGGGGACATAGGATTGAGCCCTAAAATAAGAAAATGGAAGTGCTGCCCCCTATCTTGTCAAATACATTGCATAATAGAATAGTGGAAGACCGACAACCTGGTCTTCTGCGTGGGTTCAATGCTAAGGGGGTAGAGAGTCCTGGGGCGGGCCTTCTCCGAGGTCCCCAGCGACTATCACCCTTAGCCCAGAACAAAGGGATAACTTATAGCCACAAAAGTATCTTTTATAAAACACGTTTATTTACAAAATTACCTTCACAAACCCAGACACACGCCAGCAATACAGCTTGTCAGTACGGTACAAAGTAGCAAGCAAGAGGTCTCAAGGACACCGTGATTTCAGGGCTCTCAGCTAGTTAGTTTAGCTCGGGCTCCAGCAGAGGCCTGGTCAACCGCATGCTGCTAGCTGGGTTCCCGGCGGAGGTCCGGTCTACCCAAGCGGCTAGCTGGGTTCCCGGCGGAGGTCCGGTCTACCCAAGCGGCTTGTGAGTGATTTCAGCTTGGTTTCCCGGGGGTCCGGTCAACCCAAGCGGCCAGTGATTTCAGCTTGGTTTCCTGGGGGTCCGGTCAACCCAAGCGGCAGTGATTTCAGCTAGCTGGAGCACGCCGGGTGCTGCTACCCGGGGTTGCCGATCCCTTCGTTCCCTTACCCCAAGCATGGGGCAAGATTGCTGATCAGGTCCAACAGCTCAGTTCCCTTGCGCAGGGTGTTTTATACCCTGGTGTTTCAGGTAGCCCCTCCCTCCATAATCAGGTGGGTAGCCAATCAGGTGGGTTGCCACCCTCCCTGAGGGGCGGCCTTTTGGGTCAGGTGGGATGACGCCTTCCCCCTGTGGGGTGGGGGCCCTTTGAAGCACTTGCTTAATGGTCCCATCCTGTGGTGTTGAATGGTCCTTTCTTATGGGTGCCGAAGTGTCTGCTCTGGCGAGGTATTCAAGTCTTATGTAGATGGGGCTGATATACGAGAGCATTGACGAACCTGGTGATGCTTCCTGTCTTCCCCCCTGGGGTGATTCTATGCAGATGTTGTTTGTCCCCTTTGGTCTCTGTGGAGACTGGCTGTCTCCCCCCCCCCCGGGTCTCCTTCCCCCCACCTTGGTGAGTGTGTGTGTGTCAGAAAGGGGGCTTAGGTTGGCTTTCTCCACAAGAATGTATCTTTTTTTAAAGAGGAGGAGGAGGAGGAGGAGGAGGAGGAGGAGGAGGAGGAAGCAAGAGCAGCAGCTTCAGACAGGAATGAAGCTATTCAAAAATAAAACAATCTAATACACCCTTTAAGCCACTCAGAAAGAAAAAACGGAGAGGAAGGCTCACTTGAAGGCCATCTCAAAAAATAAGAGTAAAGGCTGCAGCAACTCCATGAAGACAAAGAAAAAACAAAGGAAGGTTTTCATTAACTCTATAAGAATACAGCTTATCAATAACGGAAAAGGTGATCGGTCCTCAAAATGTTAAAGAATTAATTATAAACTTGTTAACGGCAGGTAGACTAATGATAGCAAGGAAATGGAAAATTCAGCAAGTTTTTACTATTACTGATTGGTATAAAGAAGTATGGGATATGGCTTTGAATGATATGTTGACTTGTAATATTAAATGCAAAAGGGGTCAATTAAAGAAAAATATTTTCAAGGATATCTGGGGTTTATTTTTGGAATATGTGTTTAAAAAGGGGAAAGAGAGTTTACCCTGTCAAGATATGTTGTATTTTTGGAATAATGAACAATTATAGAGTTATTGGATTATTTGGTCCCATGGTGATGGGAGCACAATATTAGTTATATGTGTGTGTTATTTTCTTTGTACTGTTTAAAAATTTAAATAAAAATTAAAAAAAAAAAAAAAGAATACAGCAAGTTTGGTGGATGCTAAACCCCTGAAAGATAAGGGGGTGATTACCATTGAATATAATTATACATGATGTATACTCTGTGTTACAGCATGATTAGTGAACAGTTTGTAAAGTTTGATTATTGAAAAGTTTTTAAAGTTTATATAAATATTAAATCAATATGTGTTGTAAAAAAATGTTAAAAATTCCAAAAATAGATAAAAGAAAGTTTAAATATAATGATTGAACATGTATTGTTAAAAAGTTATAAAAATTTGATTGGATTGGGACAATGTGCAGCTTGCCTTGATTTGGATTTATTTGTGTTCATTAGCAATTAGCAAATATGGTGAGGGTTACATACATAGGCAAAACTTGTAGTGTTTATTTATTATGGATTTCTCAAAGCAAGGCAAGTGATTTGGACCACAGAATAATATGAAACAGTATCACTGTAAGGGGGAACCTTTACCTATGTATTATTCTGGCTTACAGGAGAATTGCAAAGTGATCATTGATAGGATAATTAAATTCTCCATAGGTATATTTTGCCATACCTTATTTATGCCTTTGCTTTCTTTCTTTCTTTCTTTCTTTCTTATTCCATTTCTATACCACTCAATAGCCAAAGGTCTCTGGGTAGTACACAAAACAAGACTTAAAAACATAAAATAGAATAGCATAAAAACATAACATAAAAACATTAAAAAGTTTAAGAGGTTCTATAGCCAGGCATAAATACAGTGTCTCTGGTCCAACAGAATGTGCACAGAGTAGCTGAAACACTGAGACTTGGTTTGCACATAACCTAACCCATGCTTTATTTAACCCACGGTTTGTTGCCCTACCCAGGATTTGTCTGGCAGACAATTGAAGAAACCATGGTTTGTTTTCTCAATCCCTGGGTTGTTTGTTTCTCTCCTCCTTTGCCCACTCCCTCCATATATTTGAAATACCTTTGCAGAGTTGTGGTACTGGCATGTAGAGCATTGGGGGTTTTTTTTTACCACTCCTGCCCACTGTGTCTGTAGCCTGGAAAAAGAACCCATGGTTCTGGGTTCACACATAACAACAACTCATGATTTAAACAACCCAGAGTTCACCCAACAACAAACCATGGATTCTCCTTCTGGCTTGTCCGTAGTTAACAAACCACGGTTCATTAGCATGGCTGGGTTTGCACATCACTACAACCCAGAATTCAACAACCCATGAGTTAAATAAACCATGGGTTAGCATTATGTGTGAACCAGGTCTGACATGCTCACTCTCCTGTGGAGCCCTTTTTAAAATGCTAAAATCCCACTGATACTGTATTCTGTGGGAAGGGGGGGGGATTGAATCCAGCCCATTGTTTCCCAACCTCACATAGTGAATCAGTGGGATTTCACATTTATAAAAAGGGCTAAGTACATATTATATTATATTATTATATTTTTAAATTGCCCATCTGGCCGGTCACCCAGCCACCCTGGGCGATGTACAATCATTAAAATACAATAAAATACAATAAACCACCATTAAACCACCATTCACACACACACACACACACACACACACACACACACACATATATATATATATATATACCCTAACCCATCCCATATTCCTGCCTGAAAAGCCATGTTTTTAAAGCCAGGCGGAAGTACATCAAGAAGGGGGCATGATGAAGGTCACTGGGGAGGGAGTTCCATAACTTGGGGGCCGCCACAGAGAAGGCCTCTTCCTAGTTCCCACCAGCCTGGCTGCTGTGGCTGATGGGACAAGGAGAAGGCCATCCGTGGCAGATCTTGTTGGGCGGCCTACTTGGTGTTGCTGGAGGCGCTCCTTGAGATAAGCTGGACCGGAGCCATATAGAGTTTTAAAGGTCAAAACCAACACCCGGCAAGCAACTGGTAGCCAGTGCAGCTCCTTCAGCCCTGGAGTGATGTGATCTGGCCGGCAGCTGCCTTTAACCAGGCGAACCGCCGTGTTCTGTACCAGCTGTAGCTTCCGAACCATCTTCCAGGGTAACCCCACGTAGAGCGCAGTACAGTAGTCTAGGCGAGAGGAGACCAAGGCTTGAACCACTGATGGGACCAGATGATTAGGAAGGTAGGGGCACAGCTGCTGTATCAGATGGAGTTGATACAGTGCTGCCTGGCTCACAGCTGACACCTGAGCCTCCATGGACAGCTGGGAATCTAGAATGACTCTCAAGCTGCGGACCTGGTCTTTCAGGGGTAGATGTACCCCATTCAGCACCAGGTCAACATCTCCTAACCTCCCCTTGTCCCCCACCAGAAGTACATCGGTCTTGTCGGGGTTCAATTTCAGCATGTTCCTTCCCATCCAGCCACCCACTGACTCTAGGCACTTGGACAGGGTCTCAACAACCAACCTCGGTGAGGACTTGAAGGAGAGGTAGAGCTGAGTGTCATCCGCATATTGATGACAGCGCATGTTGTGCCTCCAGTAGGTCAGACAGGGACCAGCCGGGCCAGAGTGTGTTTGGGGTGGGGCCAGGCTAAGTGCAGCCTGACCCAGCTGGGCAGCCTTACCAATAAGCACCTGCTCAAAAGGCAGGTCCCAAACACACTCAGATACTGGAAGCAATTGTTTGCTAATACAGCTACAGCTGGACGCTCCTGACATTCCCGACCTCAGACTTCTGTACCTTTGTTCTTTGGAACAACCTTGACCACGACTTTGCCTGATCCCAAACTGGTTTACGTTTGCTCTGTTTTGGACTGATATATTTTGGCTTTGACACTCGGACTGTGATAACGACTACAGCTTATCTTAGAACTGGATGGATTTATGACAGCGCACCCCAAACCTCCTGATGATAGCTCCCAGCGGCTTTAGGTAGATGTTAAATAACATTGGGGAGAGGATGGAACCCTGCGGCACCCCATAAGTGAGCGGCCGAGGGTCCGAGGGAATACAATCCCAGCTGTTGAATAGGGCAGGGAAACTATGCATGCAGCACCAATTTGCATTCATCCCTATCTAGGTAGAGATACATGAAGAGAAGCCTACTTCCCCATATGTGAATTGGGACATCAGAGTACTTTTGACCTTGGTTCATAGGTCACAGTGCTTTAGCCTTCTTTCCATCTTTATGGCTTTCTTTAGTACCATCTCCAACTTCTATATTTGGGGTGCTCTATACTAACTAGTGCTTTACTCCATCTACAGCCATTCCAGTGATTATCATGCACTACGTGTCTTATAAGGAACAAGTCATTGAAGATATCTTATAAGGAAAGATATCTACTTTTTACATACAAAACTGAAAACAGAGCAATTAGTAGGAAGCCATTAATAATAAAGACACATTCTATCCTTTCCTGATGCTATCTGGTTTGAAAGAATGGGAGAGGATATTTTTAAGGCAAGACTAAAAGAATGATCCATAATGAGCTTCTTCCCATCCACTCACAGACTCATTACGGAAAGAGCAGCCTATCAGGACTGGTCCTACCATTGCATAGACTGAGGCAGCTGCCTCAGGCAGCAGATGCTGGGAGGCAGGGAGTAGCAGTGAGGTGCTGGGTGGGGACAGACCTGTGCGTGTGTCAAACAGCCTGTCCGGTGCCCACCAAATTAGCCTGCTGCCCTCAGGTTTGGTGGATGCGATCTCATCACTTGAAGTAAGATTCAACTGCTACTCTGAAACTGTCCTTCAACTCAGGCAGCAAAATGTGTTGGACTAGTCCTGAAACTTACCCTCAAGTTTTGAAATGTGAGAATGTGAGTGGCAGGTCATTCCAGTTTATATATTGGGGACAGATTTACTTCTCTTGAAAAAAAGAGAAACAAAAATGAACAAACAAAAATAAACAAACAACCCTGGTTGCAATATAGCTGGAGTAAGGGATTATCTTCTGCAGAATCTCTCCTTGCAGACCTACTGCAGGAATCTGTCATCCTCCTTCCTTCTTCCTCCAATTAAAGAAAAAAATACTGGCTGGGTTCACACAAAAGTTTAAGCCCACAGTGGCTCTGAAGCCTCTGTGGACTTAAATTTGCCTGGGGCCCTGGCTATTCCCAACTAATGATTGGGCACAGCAGGGTTCCCTAGCCATCTCAACCACCCTCTTCCCTCATTGATCCTCCTGCAGGTAGCCCAGGAGCACCAAGTTTCCTCCCCTCCCCCAAGCTGTGATTTGCACTAATCCCCCCCCCCCCGGCACAGGGGATTCCCTCTGGTTTTGCCGCTTCCCAAGGGGCTATCAATTTGGGGTAAATGGCAAAACTGAGGGGATGGTTGGGACTTCCTAGCACCCTCCGAAACCCCCAGAGAGCTTGTGTGGAAGGGGGGGAATTGAGGGGTTGTCTTCCAAAACACCTTTTTTTTTTTTAGGATCTTGAGTTTTTTTTAGTGGGGTCTCTTGTGCCTCTGGGTTATCCACACTTGGGAAAGTGAGGGCAGCCCAGGGGGACATGAGCCCTCACAGAAACCCAAAGATTCTGCTGCAAAGGGTGCTTTCCACTCCCCCCCAACCTTTTTTTAAAAAAAAATGTAAAGGAAATCAGGAGCAGTGGGCTACCAAGTTCAATTTGGCATGGGCATTGTGTCCATTCAGACAAGTGTCCATGTCAAATTGGAACTTGGTAGCCCACTGCTAACTATTTTTTTACGTGTTTTTGTTTTTGTTTTTTTTAAGTTGGGGGAGTGGAAAGCCTCCTTTGCTAGCCCCTTGGCAAGAGCGGCAGCCCTTTTTTGCAACTCTTGCCAAGGGTCTCTGTGCCTTTTTGGCATTCTCAGTGGGTTAGCCTGCCATCTGGGTTCAGACAACATGCTAAACCTACCAGGGTTTTCTTAACTGTACTTCAAGCCATGGCTTACTAGGGTGGTTTATAAGCCACACCAGGTTGGCTTATAAACCACCACGCAGGATTCAGACAACACACTAAGCCACTCTACCACTGAACCTACTGAGGCTTCATGTGTTGTGTGAACCCAGTATCTGTGGTGGATCTGCTTATCCAGGAATGGCCCCAGCTGCTAAAGGGCCAGTTTATTTACATATTATGCACTACAGTCATACCCAGAAGGGCTGCAGTTGTTAAAAGTGTAGGGCTTGGATGGAGGGGAGATGAATTCTAGCCACCCAGGCTTGAGAAGAGATATGTAGTTGCTACTCTGGCTTTTCTAATATGGGGGATCAAGACACAAATGGAAAAAGCCAGGAGCCCAAAAGCTGGTGTGTGTGTGTGTGTTTTGTGGGTAGGAATGTCAGAGAAATCTGCAACAGGTTCAAATGAATTCAGAGTTCTCTGAATCTGATCTGTGGATTCTACAGCAGTCCAGCTTTTTTTTGAGTCATGCAGATTCTCTGGACTTGTGGACCAGTTTTTCCACTTTTGGGGTGGATTTGCACATTAATTAATGTGGATTGGCACATTAGTGCTAATGTGAATTAGCAGAAGTACAATGAATTTCTGATTTAAAAAAACCCAAACCCAGAATCCATCAATGAGTGGATGAAAGCACAGAAGATGCCTGACAATCTGCAAAACACTGGCAGAAAGGATTGAACAAACTCCATACATCCCCAGTTGTGGGGAGGGAAAGGCTGCTGAACAAAAGTTACACTGAGCGAGCTGACGAAGGAGCCATTCCATGTGTAGTGAATTTAGCAAATTGCTTTCAGCATTTTGTAGCCAGCTGGCAATACTAGGCTAGTGTTCAGGAAATCCCATCATATCTCCTGCCCTACCTTGCCTACAATCATTATCTTGAGAATGCCGCTGCCATGTGTGGGTAAAGAGAAGGCAACTGCTTGGCTCTGAGGATATCTAGTTCTGCACATCTCTGGGACTACAAATGTCACAATATTGCAAGGATCAATCAGCCAACCCCGTGGAGCCCAGATCGGCTCTCAGTAGGTCGATAAAGATCCTCTTAGGCTGCCACTTGCTCATATCTTTGCTAGTCTTGGCTATGCAATGGTGCAGCCAAGGCTACACCATAGGGCACAAGTCCAGGGTCCTGAGGGCTCTCAAACATGCCCCTGAACTGGTGGTGGTGACGGCTCATCCTCCTCCCTCCTTTCGCTCCCAGCTTGACCCTAACTGCAGGCTCACCCAGCTGGCTACAAAAGGAATTGCCATGGCAGCCAGCTGGGTGAGCCTGTACGGTGGTGGCACACCATTTTAAAATAACTTTTAAAAAACCCCTTACATTTGAAGTAGCAGCGATCTGGACCAATCAGATGCTGCCTTTGGGGGACATGGCCAATGGAGGCACTCTTCCAGTACTTGAAGGGTTGTCACACAGAGGAGGGCCAAGATCTCTTTTCGATCATCCCAGTTTGCAGGACACGGAATAATGGGCTCAAGTTACAGGAACCCAGATTCCACCTGAACATCAGGAAAAATTTCCTGACTGTTAGAGCAATAAGACAATGGAACCAACTACCTATGGAGGTGGTGGGCTCTCCCACTCTGGAGGCATTCAAGGTGCAGCTGGACGGCCATCTGTCAGGGATGCTTTGACCTGGATTCCTGCACTGAGCAGGGGGTTGGACTCGATGGTCTTATAGGCCCCTTCCAACTCTACTTTTCTATGATTCTAAGAGTGACATAATAGCATGCCACGTGGCCTGCCCTGACACTTTCTTTTGCCAGCGCAGGAATGATCAGGCTAGGAGGAGGAGGAGCTGCTGCCACCCTCATTGCTGCCGTTGCTGCCACTACCACCACAGGATACATTTTTAAAAGGAGGGGGGAGGGCTGATGGGGGGGCAGCGTGGGGTATGGGGTGGGAAAGCAACTTAACCAGGGCCCCCCTCAAAGCAAGCTGCACCCCTGTGGCTATGGGGCTGGGAAGAACTCCATCACTAATCTAAAGAAAGGGGACAGAGGAAGGTGTTTTACCTGGTCTCACAAGCTTTTTATCTACACCAATTTCAGCGCTTTCTTTGCAATTTAACATCTGTGGCAATTTCAAGATGTTATTTAAAGAAGTAAAATGTTAACACAAGACAAACAAATGTTGAAGAGTGAAGAGCAGAAGTGCTTTACCAAAAAACAAACCCAAAAAACAAACCCAAAAAACAAACCAACAACAGAGAAACATTTGTCTTGACATTTGTCAAGAGCCAGACACAGGCTTTAGTTTACAAAGGCACGCTCACCGACTGAATGGGGAGAAAACAGGCATAAAAATCAAGGAGGGAGAAATATCAGAAATATCATGTGGATAGAATAAACATATATAACTATTCTCTTTCCATATTACTGCATAACACCAATGTGGATATATATATACCTGGCTATATAGCAGAATTAAATAATCTAAAGAAGCATTTCAGTTGTCATTTGGGGGTTTCTGAGTTTGCTTCAACAGCTTTTTTCCCATCACTCAGTAGATGGGAGTTAGGTTGAAAGTCAACATAATTCATCTTGCTTAGGTTTGTACTGAGGAATAACTCCTGTGTCACATCGGAAGCATGAAGCCTTTCTAGTCACACTTTGCAGTGTTATCAGGTAATATTTTAATTTCCTTAAAGAACAGTCCCATGGACCATCTCTTTTAATCTGACCCTCCCTCCACTGAAAATTCTGTCCGACAGATAGAGAGCTGAGATATCAGCTATAATATCCTCACCCTAGTTACTTGCTCAAAATATTTCCTTTTAAACCTCTTGTATTCCCCAGAAGAAACATTATATGGTAATTTTAACAAGCATATCAGAAGGATCACATGAGAGAGCATTTATGCAGTTAGTTTTGTAAAAGCATTTCCAAAGGGTCTTGCAATAGCACAAAAAGCTGGGTCAGAGGCAGATGAAAAGTGGCAAAGGATGAAGTATTTTGGCCTTCATGTTTTATGTTCTGTGCAGCCCAATTCTATTCCTGTGTGTTTACTGCAATGTAGGTCCCATTGACTTCAATGAGCCCAACTCCAAAGTACACATAAATATGACTGTAGCATTTAGTATACATATGCATACTATACAGCTTTTCCAGCATTGCTTCTGTTTCAGTACCTCCAGACCAGAATGCATTCTGGAGAAGATATTAGCATGAACTTTGGTACAATTCTATATTTCAAGGTTGAATACTAGACTGAATACCCCCCCACACACACATCATTTTTAAAGGAGGAGGAAGATGTAAAATAAAACACAAGACTGTTATTTCCATTGAACACTGAGACATTGTAATTATAGTTGTTGAAGTTCACATTAAGGACAACATTCTGCATTTTAAGTACTAACTCCAACTCTTCCCCCAACAACTGTTTTTAAGGGACCAGGAACGTTGTAAAACAAACCAGAAGGTGATATCTTCCTGAACCATTGAGACATTAAAATGAAAGTTGGGTACATGATCAGGGCAACTCAGGAATGAACTCCAGCTTGGCTCCAACGACAGCCATTTTGGGGATGTGGAAAGATAGAAGTAAAACAGGAGTAGGCAACCAGGTGTCCTCCAGATATTTTGGACTACAATTCCCATAAGCCCCAGCCAGCATGGCCAACGGACAGTCCAAATTTTGGAATTGCAGTCTAAAACTGCACAAAGCACGATTTATTTATTTATTTCATTTTTATACCACCCAATAGCCGAAGCTCTCTGGGCGGTTTACAGCAATTAACAAGACAGTTCCTGCCCGCAGGCTTACAATCTAAAAAGACATGACACACAAGGAAAAAGGAATGGGGAGGGAAGAAGGGGGAATATTAATTAATACTCCTGGCAGGGCTGGTGGAATGGCCCTGCGCTCCCTCTCTTCTCCCTCTGCACAGCCTGCTGGAATGGCTGGTGGTGGTGGCGGCAGTTGAGGGAGGAGGAGCCTTCAGGAAGGCAATCTTTCCTGACAACTGAGATAATATTCTATGTTTCAGGTCCATAGCCCTGCCTTGATGCCACACCCATTTTGAAGGAAAGAGGTAAGCCACACCGCTGTGTGTTATCTGACTTGAAGACTGAGAGAGCTTCAAAATATGCTACTAGAGATTTTCTGTGCTCCTACTCCTGGGCTTGGAAGTATGAGCTCCAGGGGACTTGTCATATTGCCTTCACCTATAAGGCAAGTATTATGGTCTGCAAATTCTTCTCTGGCTTGGGTTTTGATCTGAGCCAAGTTGAAATGGGGGGCTGGGGGGGGGAAGGGTTGGTAGTGATGTGAGCACTGTGGTAGCAAGCTGTGGGATAGGATAGAGCAGGAGGTCTCTGTCCCTGCCCTTGCCGGACACATTGCATTGCAGCAGGCTAGGCCACAAGGCTCTGCTTTAGTCCCTGGAAATGCAGTTTTCTCAAGGGCTACTGACACTGCAGTAGCCCTTGGGGAAACGACATTTCCTAGGGACTAGAAGGCAGTGTGCCAGGTGCCAGAGGGGGAAGCAGGGAAGGCTTCCCTTTCCTCCTCCTGGCTTGCTTACATTCAAGTGCTGCCAGCAATAAGGGTTGAAGGGAAGAAGAAAAGAGCAGTTTCTAATTAAGCGTGGGAATGGTGTGTCCTCCTCAAACCCCCGCAGCCAAACCCCACGTTCTGCTGTCCAGCCATGGACAAGTTACTTGTGCAGCACTCATTTGGCTTGAAGTCTGTCTTTCTGTCTCTGTGCCTGCTGCTGCGCACCCCTCTCATCTCGTGTATGGCTGTGGCTCACCTAGTTTCCTACACACATGCCCCAGAAAAACAAAACAAACAAGACTAGATCTGGGAGGTTTGCCTCTGCCTCCCCCCCCCCAGTTTCACAGTGATTGAGAAAGGTGGCTTTCTAGCCCACAGCAGAGCACTGCACATGGTAGATGAGCTCATGGGGAAGGTCAAGTATAAACTTCACTTTCCCCATGAACTCCCCTGCTGCTCAGCTGCTCACTAGAAAACACATGAGCAGAAGGGAAAAGGGGGCTATAGAATCCTCCTTTCCCTCTGCTCAGATATTTTCTACTGCTCAGCTGAGCACTGTATGCATGTGTGTGGTGGTGGGGGTTTGCCTGCCCATCATGTGCTTGCCCTTTCCCCTTGTAAGCAGCTAGCTGTCCCCCTTTCCTGATTGGCTGCACTGTTCCTTCCCATGCTGCCTCCTGCTATGTTCCCCCTCCTTGCTGGATGGCATCCTGCTTCCATCCAGCGGTAGGGGGGCTGCCTGCAGGGTCACGGCACCCCTTGCCCCTGGTTCATGCGTAGGGATAGGGAGGGGGTGGTGACTAGGGGCTGTCTAGAATGTGTTTCCCTCTCCTATGCTCTTTTCATACTTCTGCTTGTCTGCCCACGGTTGTGGGAAAGGGATCCCTACCTGTCTCCCAAACCCTAGCAAACACAGGGACAACACATGTGGCATGGTAATGGTGTTTATTGTGCAGCATCTGGGGTGGAGGGGATCCTGAAAGGCAAAGGCAATGTCTGCAGTTGCCAACCAGTCACTTGAGCAGGGCTCCTGTGCCTTTGGCAGTTGCGCAACAGAAGAGATGTGGTGTCCCTTACAGTTTGGTGTTCATGCTAAAGGCACCTGTTGCCTGAATGTCTGTTGCCTGAACGTCTGTCATGGAGCTTGCCAGGGCATAACAGCCTGCCTGGTGTGAGTAGGTTGGCAACCCCACAAAAGCGTGCTTGTCAGTGCTGGTGCGGACCTTCCTCATGGTCTGCACAGGATGGGGTGGTTCCTTGGTCCCATTGATTGTACCTATTAGACAGCAGCCTGTGGAGAACGAAGGGAGACAAAGCAGCCGGTGGAGAAGGAGAGCACAGTGTGCAGTGACTGGCAGCTGGAGCACATTTATTTATTTATTTATTTATTTATTATCTTTATGAATCGCCCATCTGGCCAGACATCCAGCCACTCTGAGTGATGGACAATGCAATAAAATACAGGGGACACACACACACACACACACACACAGAGTATAAAACACAATTAAAAATCCTAACCCACCCCATATTCCCACCTGAAAAGCCACGTTTTTAATGCTCGGCGGAAGCTAATCAAGGAAGGGGCATGGCGGAGATCACTGGGGAGAGAGTTCCATAAATTGGGGGCTGCCACAGAAAAGGCCCTCCTCCTAGTCCCCACCAGCCTGGTTTCTCTGGCTGATGGGACAGGGAGAAGGGAAGGCCATCCGTGGCGGATCTTGTTGAACAGCCTACCTGATGTTGCTGGAGCACATGCGTACTAGTAGAGATGGCTTCACAGTCAGGATTTTTGAGGGACCCGGAGAACTAAGGGAAGAGTGAATGGTGCCACCAGAGTGCTCAGCTCATGACGACACAGTCCTCGCTTTCTGGGAGAGCTGTAGAATGCAGTGACTGTGATTATAGTCACCCCTGCAAAGTTGCAGTGGGGTGGGCCTCTGTGTGAAGGGACAGCTTGTGCTCCTGCAAGGCAAAGGTGCTCACAAATGGTTGGCCAGCAATGGCAATAGTTGGAGCTAGGGATGCGGGAGAAGAAATTAATTCAACTTACCTATTTTTTATTTTTATTTTTGAACCTCTGTGTGAACCAAAACTCAGTTATCTTTTGAAATTCTCAATCCTCCAAATTGTGTGATGGAATTTTCAAAAAAAAAAATTTTTTTTAATGCATACAAATATGCATTCATTAGGGGAAATAACATTCCAAAAAATGTATCATAAGGGAAATTGCTTGCAAACCTTTGTATATTGGTCAAAATGCATTCAAAAATGCATGTAGCAGGAGAAATATGCACAAAAATGGCAATGGGGTGGGGTGCAGTGAGACATGGGAGAGACTCACAGTTCGGTCATACCTTGTATCATATGTGTGTCCCCCCCTTTCCCTTGCTTAACTATGTAGGGTGAGGGTGCCCTGTACTGGCTGACTTACCTTCATGTGGGCATGGGCTGCCTGCCCTGTATGGGAGAGACACTATGCGGGAGACACTGCTCCATGCTGTTGGTGTGGGGTGGAGAGTGTCAGAGCAATACCTTTCAGGCAAGACACACTATTCACATATAGCAAAGCGGGGGCAGGGGGGAGGTGATGGGAGGACATGGACCACAAGCATACCAGTAATACTTTGTAGCATGATTGCTCTCTTCCCTTGCTTACCTGTTCTCTATCCTGGCACCCCCAGTTGTGTGTAGGGTGTGTGTGTCCCACCCCATGGGTGTGGGGTGTTTGTTTCTTGAATACTGCCAAGGGGTACCTGTTAGTTTCCTAGGCAGAGAAATGTTAGCAGTGTGTTCAAGTTCCCATATGGGTTTTATGAGGCCAGGTTGTTTTGTGCAAAGTGCCCTTTCTCTCTCTTTCACCTTTCCAGTTATCCCCTTGTGAGCTCGAATTTGCTCCCACTGTTAGCGCCATCTCACATGACTCCTCACCTGGTGGAAGAGAGAGGTTAGGTGGAATTAGCAGCCTGCTGCCACTACTTGTGGTATTTCACTTCCGTTACCCTGTACCCACAAGAATATCAGGGCAACTGACCTCCACTAAGCCATGCTGGATGCATAACAATGCTTTTATTTCCTTATAAAATAACAGTAACAGTTCATGATCTTCCAAAGCCAAGTGAAATAATAAAAAGAGCACACAGAAAGTTATCTAACTCCTTTTTTCCTCCCTCAGCTTGCAAAACTCAACTCCTATCTCCAGCCTCCAACTGTCATAACTGCCCTCAGAACCCCACTGGCCAGTTCCAACCCAGGAAAAAGGCCCAGTCACAATAAGGTTCTACCATCAGTACAGCTAAACCCAGCAACATGTATAATCTGCTGAACTCTTAACAAAAACGAAAGTTCCCCATTTCGCCACAAGCTCTAAGTGTGCACAGTATGATGTCAGAGAGATATGGTGCCCTGTTATTTGAGTTTACTTGTCTTGGGTTTATGTACTGTGATTGGTTGCTGGGTTACAACAAATTCTATGCTGTGTGGCAACATGGTGGGGCAGTTGTCAATATGGGGGGTGGCCATTTTAAAAAAACAAAACATCTCCCATTAAAGACATTGGTGGTGCACCCACGATGCAGCTCCACTTTAGCTGTTCCGCCAGCATATCTTTGCCAGCAGAGCAGCTGCACCAATATAGTGTCCACCAGCAAATCTTTCATACCAGCAGCATATCTGGAGATATGCTAGTGGAGCTTCTATCAAATCCTAAAGTCCATTAGCCAGCATAACTTGAGTACAGGATTTTATACCCTAACAGCACATCATCATCATCATCAGGCGATCACTCCTGACCGAGTAAGATTGTCTTCCGGGATAAAAGGAGGAAATTCTAAAGAAGATTGTGTAGACTCTAGCGATGGGTCTGTAAGTGACAGTGGAGGCCAATTCTAGATCCACACAGCTTCCCACAGTGAGGACACAGGTTACCAGATAGAAGATGGTCCTGTAAAGGATTCATTTGACGTGCTTTTCGCTTAGCACGTTTCTCCCTTTCACCTTGCACTCGGGCTTCTTCAAAAGTCCATGGAACCTTTGTGAAAGGCCAACCTCCATTTAGATCGTTCATGGGCCAGAGCTTCCCAGTTTTCGATGTTTATATTACATTTTTTTAGATTAGCCTTATGAACATCTTTAAACCTCTTATATTGACCACCGATATTCCGCTTTCCATCCTTGAGTTGGGAGTACAATCCTATACATGTCTACTCAGAAGTAAGTCCTATTAGTTCTGGGTATAAGATGGCAGCATAAATGTTACATAGACACACACACACACACACACACATATCCGTGTAGATATTTTGCTTGGGACTCATCTGCTTTACTATGGGAGACAGGTGCTCTCATTATTCAAATAGACTCAGCAGATATTTTTCAAAGATTCGGCATTTGGCAAAAGATTAAACAAACCTGCTTCCATATGCAAATACAGTTAAAATATGAGCTGCAGTGAGGCTTTTTTATTCTTATATTTATGCATTTTGGGGCATAGAAAAGTAATACAATTGTCCTTCCCAGTCAATATTAAAAAGTATTTGGATTAAAAAAATCTGAGCAAACTATTTGTGTCTCTTTGATCTGGTGATTTAACCCTTGTGAAATATAAGACTAACTTAGTTAAAAAGTTTCATTATTTTAGTATGGTTATATGGACATCAAACTACTGAAGAGTTAACATAAGAACATAAGAAGAGCCATGGTGAATCAGACCAAAGGCCTATCTAGTCCAGCATTCTGTTCACACAGTGGCCAACCATGCAGCTGCTGTGGGAAGCCCACAAGAAGACATGAGTGCAATAGCACCATCCTGCTCATGTTCCCCAGCAGCTCTTATACAGAGGCATACTGCAGCCAATGCTGGAGATAATAATACAAGTCTGCAGCCCAGGTGTCTATACTTCAATTAAAGACCAGGGGAAGACATCATGAGACAACTCCTCCCATGGGCCCTTTTTCAGATCAGGAAGCATGGGCAGCATGGGAGGCTGCAGAGAGATGGAGAGATGTGTAGTACAAAGAAATAAACACACTGCACCCTTGGCCACCTTGCAATGAGTGGGTAAAGTAAGCTCAGAAACACCACCAAAAGAAATGGTAATGTGCCATGGGAATGAGGCTGAAAAATGGAAACCTCTTTCACAGGGGAAGAAAACATTCAGGACACCAGGGGCCAGATTTCAGCACAGCACTAGAGAGCACATGCTCTGCATGCAATAGGTCCCAAGTTCAGTCCCAGCAACTCCCAATAGGGCTGGGGGGAAATATGTCTGAAACCCTGGAGAGCTGCTACCAGATGTGTGGACAAAACCAAGCTAAATGGACCAATAATCATCTGACTTGATATAAGGCATATTCCTACATTCCTATAGATTTCTCTTGGCTGCTTGTATTTTTATTCTAGTTTTAACTGCTGCTTTCAGTGGTTTTTATAGTGTTGTTGTTGTTGTTGTTGTTCTTTTATATTTACTGTTGTTAGCCATCTTGAGACTTTGGCTAAAAGTCCAGATATTTATTTTATTTTCTAAATGTATAGTATCTGTTTTAATTTATTAAAGTGCCCTTTTCACTGCTTGTTCACTAAGCTAAGTTGGATCCAGGAACAGTCCTAAACTGTACACTTGCTCCTATCATTTGTGAGTATCTTTGGATGCAATGCAATGCATGTTTAGACAGAAAAAAAATGTCCTACAACTCCCAGCATTTCCCAGCCAGGCAGGCTGGGAGTTGTAGGACTTTCCCCCCGGTCTAAACATGTATAGAATTCTCCCCTTAACACTTCCTTAAAGTTACTTAGTGTTTAATCTTCTTGCTTTTACTCATTTCTGTTAGCACTTTACAGTACAATCCTACTGCTTGAGTTACATTGATTTGCTTTCAGAGTTTCAGGTTTGTTTGTTTTTATTTCACTCTACCCTCAATTATATAAAAAAGAGAGTTATAAATCCAACAACGCACTGAGAATCAAGCGAAGAAAAGGAAATCATTGGTGGCTGTAAATCACATTTGCGTGAGTCAATGAAAGGTGAAGGAAGTAAATCCAAAGGAGTCCAAATTGGTACAGCATCCATATTGATTATGTTGGAAATAAATGAACATTAAATGGTGACTTTTAGCCCCAAAACACTGCTAGAAACTCAGATTTTGGTCTACACTCAACAATTACCTGAAAATTGCTACTCAGATGAAGAGCAGCTGTGCCTAAGGAGGTCAGAAAAATTCGAAATGGATTCAAATGACTTCGGATTTCTATGAATTCAGCCCGCAGATTCCACCGCAGACCAGCATCTTCTGGGTTGTGCAGATTCCATGGACTTGTGGACCAGATTTTTTTTTACTTTCTGGAATTGTATGCAAATTTAGTCATACAAAAGTTAGTGGGAAATATGCCAATATATATGCCTTTTAAAAAATTAAAATAAACCGTAACATTTTATACATCTATGATTTCACTTCAGCATCCACTAAGAAAATATGCAAAATATTGTGTACCAGCAAAAGTTACATAAATTACAGCAGCAGACTTTTTTGCGTACTTTTCCAAGGGGGGGGGGATCTGATTCTGTCAGTGAGTGGATGATGGAACGAAAGACACCTGACAGTCTGCAGAACACACACAGAACAGATTAAAGGAAATCTGTACACCCCTACCAGTGCCTTCATAAAACATTCATAAAATATATTCTAAGCAAGGGGAAACAGTCCATCGATCAGTTTATTAAAATAATTAACATCTTTAATATTTCTTCTCCCTGTTACTTATGTCTGTAGCAAACACAGAGCTGTTGATAGCCAGTTTGCAGTGCAGGATGCAGTGAGAAGCAAGTTATCTCTCAGTCTGAGATTCCAAAGCAGGCTAAAATAAACAAAAGGAGAATTGCTTGTGAAACGCTTGACCACACTCTTCATTGCCTTAGACCTGCTCATAGATTCTTGGGTGTATTCCTTCCAATATGTCCCAAGGCCACTTAAGATCTTACTGTTTCCTTCTAGCATGGAGATTAAGCATGTTCATTTTTGTCACATTTGACTAGCATCATGGGTGCCTTTTCTGGTATTGGGACATGGCTCAAGGATTCTGGAAAATATTACATCTAAACACATCCTGCAATAACTTACAGTGGACTTGATCTCTATCACTAAGTTCAATAACTGACCATTCTTCATGTACCAAACTACATGTTATGTTGAATGCCTGATCACATTTAACATATTTCTTTTTAAACTACAAGCCATGGGGCAGACAGACAGTATTGGAACCACAGCACACGTGGAAGCGGGGAGGCTTAATCTTTCCCGCCTATGTCAGGCATGATATAAATCATGCCTAGAAGCTGTTATTTGCCCTGGGAGGGAAGCTGTATTGGTATAACAGACTTCCACTGGCCCCTCACTTGGGGACAGGGAGAAGATTTGCGAGTGGGGGAGGAGAGAGGAGTCAGGTAACAGGTCAGGTTGGCCGGAAACTGTTAAACTTCGCACACCATAGCCTTGATCCTTTGTGTGTGTGTGTGTGTGTGTGTGTGTACAATTTCTTTTTTATTTCTATATGAAACAAACACATAATATCAAACATATAACAATTAACAAAACAAAATAGACCTCCGATTTTCTTCTACAGCAAATACAGGTAACAATAATTTTTCTTACTCGATAATCCGAATGAGAAATCTCTTTCTTCCCGTTGTCCCAAATTCACTTATTATTCCATAAACCCACAAACAAACAAATCATTATTTTCCAGTCTCTGCAAAAAGTCAATTAGAGGTTTCCACTCAATAATAAACACAGATGCTGTCCTTTCTCTAATTAGTGATGTAAGTTTGGCCATCTCTGCCAGCTCCAGTCCAGCATCTTGACCAACCATTCTTCTGTCGTAGGCACTGCTGGACCTTTCCATTTCTGTGCATATAGTAGTCTCGCTGCCGTTGTCATGTATAAAAATAAAGTTCCATATCTTCCTTCTAGCTGACTGTCCATTATTCCCAATAGAAAAGCCTCTGGTTTCAATTGAAAAGTAATCCTTAAAATCTTTTGCATTAATAAATGAATTTCAACCCAAAATCTTTTAGCTTTCTTACATGTCCACCACATATGATAAAAGGTTCCTTCCCGTTGTTCACATTTCCAACATATATCTGATGCACCGCTATACATTCTAGCCAGTTTCTCTGGCGACAAGTACCAACGATACATCATCTTATAAAAATTCTCTTTAAGACTAGAGCATAAAGTAAATTTCAAACCTTTTATTTTCCCATTGTGTCATTAATATATTATAGCCAAAATTTTGAGCCCATTTTATCATACATTCCTTCACTTGCTCTTCCTCAGTTTCAAATTTCAACAAAAGCTTATACATTGAAATAAGATGTTCATCATTTAGACATAATTCCCTTTCAAAGTCAGATACACTCTGTTCAAAATCATACAACCTTTTATCAACTTTAAACCTTTCTACCATCTGTACATAGGAAAACCATTTACATGTATGACCTTCTTTTATCAGTTCTTCTCTTGATTTTATTTCACATTCATCTTGTGAAAACTTCAGCAAATCACGATATGTCAACCAACTGTATTTACTTAACATTTCTCTTCTATGATGGGCTTCTTGTGCTGATAGCCACAATGGTACTCTCTGACAAAACCTAGGTTTATATTTATTCCAAATTTTCAAAATGGCGCTTCTAACACAGTGATTATTAAATTCTACATTCACTTTAACTTTATCATACCACAAGTACCCATGCCATCCAAATCTCAAATCATATCCCTCTAAATCTAATAATCGACTATTTTTCAACAAAATCCATTCTTTGATCCATACTAAACAACAAGCAGCAAAATATAACTTCAGATCAGGTAGACCCAACCCCCCTCTTTCTTTTGCATCCTGTAAAATCTTAAACGTAACCCGTGGTTTTTTCTCTTGCCATACAAATCTGGATATATCCTTCTGCCATTGTTTAAATGATATTTGCGATGTCACAATAGGAATAGTCTGAAACAAAAACAACATTCTAGGTAATACATTCATCTTAATTGTAGCTCACCATAGCCTTGATCCTGATTAGGTCTCCACCTACCCACAGCTGCTTTTTCCCCTTTTCTTTTCTATGGCCTTGTAGTTTGGGCCTCTCTGTTTCTCTCTGTATTTGTCCTGAGCTGGACCTATGCAAGCACTGAAGTATTTTAAGGTTGTCTTTGACCTGATGCTGCTTGAAGCCGTTAATGAACAGATTCTAAAATGCATAGATCGGTAGGCTTCTGTTTGTGAAGACTCGGTCAGAATCCAAGTTCCTGCTTCTTTCCTTTTTTTCCAGAAGAGTGGCACTGTAATTCTAGTGAAAAGGCTACTGCTCATTTAAAAATAAAGTACATTTTAATCCGGCCATCAGATGCATAGCTGTTTCAAAGACCTTTTGTGACTTCTCTGATGCAGAAAGTTCTTTCTTCTTAGAAACCTTTAACTCATGTATTTTTTTAATTGTTAATGCTGAGTAATTCCTAATGCAAAGCTGTATCTTCCAGCATGCAAAACATATATATGAACATGCTGTAATGATTTTACTTTTGAAAGTGTTGAACTGCATTTTTTTCGTTCCTTTCCAAGTGTGAAATAAAATCGATCTAACATGCATACTAATACGATCTTGCTCAGCTTGGTTGAAAGAGTCTTTCTCTAAATACACACTGTTTCTAATGCTCATTTTTCCACCCGCTAAATCATTCCTTTCATTATCAATGAGTACAATGTAACCTCTAAGTCGGTGTAGTAAGTGTAAATGCACACAGGTTTCTAATAGCCAAAATCGGAAGCATTTTTTGGGTTAAACATCCTTAGGAAAATCTTTCCTTGGGAAAACTGTAAAAAAAAAACCTTGTTTTTTTAACAATTGTATTCCACCTTTCCTTCAGTGAGCTCCAGGTAGCAACCACGGCTTTCCTGCCTTTTATTGTCACAACAACCCTGTAAGGTAGGTTAGGCTGAGATAAAATCACTAGCCTAGAGCCACCACATGAGCTTCATGGCTGAATTGGGATTTAACCCAGGTGTCCCCAATCCTAGTGTAACACTTTAACCATTGTACCACATATGTAGGTAGATAAACAAAAGCACAGTTGTCAACCAATATACTGACAAAAGTTGGGGGTACCAGAGAACTTACGCAACTTTAGTGCCCTTAGGAGTCCCCATACCTATAGTTTCAACTATCTCCCTTTTCTTCATACATTTATTTCTACCTGCTGTTTTGTTTTTCAGCTCACTGCTTAATACACTCTTCCTGCAGAAACCCTGTGTCAGGCCTCCCTATTATTTTATTTATTTATTATATTTATACCCCACCTTTTTTCCTGCAAGGAACCCAAGGCGGCTTACATAATCCTCCTCCTTCTCCTCTCCATTTTATCCTCACAACAACCCTGTGAGGTAGGTTAGGCTGAGAGTCAGTGACTGGCCCAAAGTCACCCAGTGAGTTTCATGGCCGAGCAGGGATTAGAACCTGGATCTCCCAAGTCCCAGTCCAACACTCTAACCACTACGCCAGGCTCTTAGTCCCTATTACCTTCCTGTTACTTCTTCATCCTAGGGCCGGATCCACACCTAAGGTTTATTGTAGTAGTGTATTGGTGTTGTGACTTGCAGCACACGATGCACACACTTTTCAGTGCCGGTCACACTAGTCCTGTATAAGCATTCTTTGTTTCTTCTATAATTTCCTGGACTAGGTTATCACGTTTTTTCCCCAGTTATTGCGGTTCACTGTTGCAGTACATGGCTAGTGTGTGCTAAACGTGCGCTGTCATTGCCTGTCCAAGGTGTGGCCACGAAAGTGTCGTCACTAGAGTTAGGCAATAGTTTTTGGGACATATCCCTGTTCAGGCATGTGGCTGAATATGTCAGGGCTGAAAGTGGGTAGGGGGGGTAGGAATGTACATGCAAGCCCACCCCCAATCCCTTCTTTTGAAGTCAAATATATTGAAGTCAAATATAACTTCCTTGGCAATTTTCCACTTATATATGGATGAAATTTGATTGCACTGTGGTCACTGTCAGTTCAACAATGCTTACATCTTGCACTAGGTCTTGGCCAACACTTTTGATAAAGTCCAGGGTTGCCTCCCCTCAGGTTAGTTCCATGACCAAATGTTTGAGTGTTCGGTCATTCAGAGTATCTAGAAATTGATCAAGGGGCTGCAGCAACTCCCCTATGAAGAAAGGTTACAACATTTGGGGCTTTTCAGCTTAGAAAAAAGGCAAGCAAGCCGAGACATAATAGAGGTGTATAAAACTATGCATGTGCGGAGAAAGTGGATAAGGAGAAGTTTTCTCCCTCTCTCATCATAATACTAGAGCCTGGGGCCATCCCATGAAGCTGAATGGTGGGAGATTCCAGAGAGATAAAGTGTGAAGCTGTGAAAGGACAGCATTATGTAATTTTCAAATTGCCAGTACCCTGTCTCTGTCTGTTCCTTCTGAATTTCACCATTGCCTAAAATCAAGCCAAATTTGTCTTGAATTATAGATCTGCTCGGACAAATTGATCTTGCAATGAAAGATTAGCTCAAATCAAACGATTGGCACAGTTAAATTGACTTGAGCTAATCTATAATGCAAGATCAAAAGCCAGTCTATAATCTAAGGTCTCTGACAACATTACCAGATTCTGGCCAGGACCCAAAGAAGGGATAGTAACAGGAGGGAGAAACATATTCATGCAGTTGTAGCTTTGGTGTCATTTTTCTCTGCACTCTTCCCACTACCAAAGAAGCAAGCAGCTATTTAAATGGCACAACTGCTTGTCTCTTTGGCAGTGGAACTGTTGCAGGCAGAATGCAGTGATATTGAAAAGCAAATCTCCTGCTTTGGGTGTGGTTCTCTTCTATTTGTACCTCAACCAACTGATATTTATCATTATTTTTATCTTGTGAATTATCAGAACAATAAAAGACAAGAGAAAAGCACAAGAGGGGAAAGATCCCGATTGAGTTCATGGGTTCAATGTTGTTTCTTTATCCGACATGGGGCTGCAGTTACCAGTAACCCGAATATGTCAAATGCTGCAGTAGGGTATTTAAGCAAGTCAAAGAGCTAGCATTAGGGTTAAAAGGTAAAGAAAACAAAACCCTTAATGGTTGTTTACTTGCCACTTTCATATACTGCAGCAAGCCCATAAAATGCATTTTCTGCTGTAATGAAATAGCTGAGAGTTAAAATGTAAGACATCATTTAAAAAAAAAACCTAGACAGATTCTTTAAGTGCTTGCATACTGTGAGGAAATAATCACTAACAGTACAATCCTATACATGTCTACTCAGAAGTAAGTCCTATTGAGTTCAATGGGACTTACTCCCAGGTAAGGGTATATTGGATTGCAGCCTAAGAAACTCAGTGCTTCAGCAGAGTGGTAATGAATGTATGCTTTCTCATTTGCAGGTGGAGTGGTCAATCTACATTGGCCACCTAACCAGCCCTCCTAGAGCCATGCTTGCTGGTTGGGGGACTATTTATTTATTTATTATATTTATCACCCGCCTTTTTTCCTGCAAGGAACCCAAGGTGGCTTACATAATCCTCCTCCTCCTCTCCATTTTATCCTCACAACAACCCTGTGAGGTAGGTTAGGCTGAGAGTCAGTGACTGGCCCAAAGTCACCCAGTGAATTTCATGGCTGAGCGGGGACTAGAACCCAGATCTCCCGAGTCCCAGTCCAACACCCTATCCATTGTGATTCCTATATACACATGTTATGCAAACAATAACAAAACATTCATGCCCAGGAGATACACTCACAAGACTTCCAAACAATATCTTAGACTTTCCAGAATGTAAGAAGTGTCTTGCAGGATTTGGCACAAAAGCTCCTTTAAGGTAAGCTGTCACTTGTGCACAGTACAATTTTTGCCTAAATTTCCCTACAGATGTTGTATTTAACCTGTGTGTAAGAAAACATTTATGCCCATTGGATGAGCTATTTGAAGGGGAAATCAGGGGACAGTCCTCTGTTTGAAGAGGTGTCCTGTCTAAGTTTGGTCTAAACTCAAAGAGCCATAAGATGGGAGAGAAGTCGATGCACACCAACTGTTGCAAAATAAATTGAGGATGATAGCATGTAGGAAATTGTTCTGCAACTAACTTGTCCGCAGTCACCATATCCAGATGTACTAAGAGTAAGACAATTACTTGTCCTACACTCTACCCTTTCCAGTAGGAAAAGGTTCACCAACTTTTACCCTTTCAATTTATTAGGGACAGAGTCTGAGATACATATTCAGAAAATATTTGGCCTATATGTAAGGAAGAGTTTCCAGCAATATGATACATGCATAGACACCTTGTTGGAGGATATCATCATCATCAGGCGATCACTCGTGACCGAGTAAGATTGTCTTCCGGGATAAAAGGAGGAAATTCTAAAGAAGATTGTGTAGTCTCTAGCGATGGGTCCGTAAGTGACTGTGGAGGCCAATTCTAGATCCACAAAGCTTCCCACAGTGAGGACACAGGTTACCAGATAGAAGATGGTCCTGTAAAGGATTCATTTGACGTGCTTTTCGCTTAGCACGTTTCTCCCTTTCACCTTGCACTCGGGCTTCTTCAAAGTCCATGGAACCTTTGTGAAAGGCCAACCTCCATTTAGATCGTTCATGGGCCAGAGCTTCCCAGTTTTCGATGTTTATATTGCATTTTTTTAGATTAGCCTTATGAACATCTTTAAACCTCTTATATTGACCACCGATATTCCGCTTTCCATCCTTGAGTTGGGAGTAAAGTAACTGCTTTGGAAGACGGCAGTCAGGCATTCGAACAACATGACCGGTCCACTGAAGTTGGCGTCGAAGGATCATTTTTTCAATGCTAGTAGTCTTTGCTTCTTCCAGTACACTGACATTTGTTCGTCTATCTTCCCAAGTAATTCGCAGGATTTTCCGGAGGCAACGTTGATGAAACCTTTCAAGGAGGTGGAAGTGACGTTTATAGATAGTCCATGTTTCGCAGGCATACAATAAAGTTGGTAATACAATGGCTTCATAAACCAGTGTTTTGGTCTTCTTACAAATATCCCGATCCTCGAACACTCTATGTTTCATTCGAGAAAATGCGGCACTTGCGGAGCTCAAACGATGCTGGATTTCACTGTCGATGTTAGCTGTAACAGAAAGATAGCTGCCAAGATAGAGAAAATGATCGACATTTTCCAGTATTGTCCCGCCAAGCTGGACAGATGGCATCACCAAAGGGTTAGCTTGCACTTGCTGATGAAGCACTTTGGTTTTTTTGATGTTAAGTGAGAGACCAAGTTTTTCGTATGCTTCTGCAAAAGCATTTAGGATAGTTTGGAGATCATCCTCTGAATGTGCGGAGACCACATTATCATCAGCATACTGAAGTTCCACAACGGAGGTTGTAATTACCTTACTTTTTGCTTTCAGTCTGCTGAGATTAAAAAGCTTTCCATCTGTTCGATATATAATTCCCACACCAGTGGGAAGTTTCCCCTTGACAAGATGTAAAACCATGGCGATGAAAATGGCAAATAATGTTGGGGCGATAACACATCCCTGTTTAACACCTGATCCCACTTTAAATGGAGCACCATGAGAGCCGTTGTTGTCCAAAACCGTTGCCGTCATGTTGTCATGGAGAAGTCGCAAGATATTCACAAATTTATTGGGGCATCCAATTTTCATAAGGATAGTCCAGAGAGCTGTACGGTCTACAGTATCAAAGGCCTTAGCCAAATCGATAAATGCCATATAAAGGGGTTGATTTTGCTCCCGGCATTTTTCTTGGAGCTGACGTGCAGTAAAAATCATGTCTACTGTCCCTCTAGAGGGGCGGAAACCATATTGAGTTTCAGGGAGGATCTCTTCTGAAATAGATAGAAGACGGTTTGCGAGAATCCTAGCAAATATTTTACCTGCGGTTGCTAAGAGAGAAATGCCCCGGTAGTTTCCACAGTCTGTTCTATCACCCTTCTTAAAGAGGGTGATAATTATGGCATCCCTGAAGTCTTCTGGGATCTCTTCTCTTATCCAGATTTTTTCAATGAGTTTATGAAGATGTTGTACAAGTTCGGGGGCCCCTTCTTTAAAGATTTCAGCAGGAATCCCATCTGGTCCACTAGCTTTGTTGTTCTTCATTTGATTAATGGCTTTTTTTACTTCATCCAAAGTGGGGAGTATTGCAAGTTCCTCTTTAATTTGTTTTTGTGGGATTTGCGAAAAAATCTCATTATCCACCTTAGATTTACGATTTAAAAGGTCATAATAATGCTCTTTCCAACGCAGTGCAATAGACTCTTTGTCTTTTAAGAGTTTGGTGCCATCTTTTGATTGTAAAGGGTTTGTACCATAGGTTTTTGGTCCATAAATGGCCCTTGTGGCCTTAAAAAAGCCCCGTGCATCATGAGATTCTGCAAGTTGTTGAATTTCTTCAGCTTTCTTTTTCCACCAGGCGTTCTTAAGTTCTCTTGTTCTTCTTTGGACCTCAGCCTTTGCGCTAGCGTAGGTTTTTTTCTTGGCAGCACAGTTAATATCATTTTGCCATATTTGGAAGGCTTTCCTTTTTTGGTCAATTATATATTTAATCTCATTATCATTTTCATCAAACCAATCCTGATGTTTCTTAGTTTCATATCCAATAGTTTGTTCACAAGCTGCAGTAATGGAGGTTTTCAGCTTAGACCAATGGTCCTCAATGTTGTCAGGAGGTTCCGTAGGTAGATGTTCCTTAAGAAGTGATTGAAGACGAGTTTGCTTAATAGGATCTTGAAGGACTTGGATGTTCATTTTACGCCTTGGTTTCCTTCCTTGAAGCCTACGTTGGGGAGCAATGTTGATAACCATTGTGGACCGGATTAGTCGGTGGTCTGTCCAGCAGTCGTCGGCACTCACCATGGCCCTAGTAAGAAGTACATCGCGGCGATCTCTAACACGGACAATTACATAATCCAGAAGATGCCAGTGTTTTGACCGTGGGTGCTGCCATGATGTTTAAGCTTATTCTTTTGTCGAAAGAGCGTGTTTGTAATAGTGAGATTATGCTCTGCACATATAGACAAAGTAAGATTCCGTTCGGGTTGCTATTACCAACTCCGTCTTTTCCAATAGTTTCTGGCCATAAATCAAAGTCACGCCCGACTCTTGCGTTAAAATCGCCCAGGAGGATAATTTTATCCTCCTTAGGTATCTCTGACAGGAGAGTGTCCAACTGGCTATAAAAACTTTCCTTGATGTCATCATCAGCATCTAATGTTGGTGCATAAGCGCTCAAAATAGTTATCTGTTGGTTATTGGCGAGCTTTAATCGAAGAGTTATCAGGCGTTCGTTAATGCCAGTAGGAACTTCTGACAAAGAGTTCACTAGTTCATTTTTGATGGCAAAGCCTACTCCATGTATTCGTCGGTCCTGCTCAGGTAGTCCTTTCCAGAAGAAGGTATAACCTCCTTTTTCTTCTTTCAACTGTCCCTCTCCTGCCCTTCGAGTTTCTTGAAGTGCTGCTATGTCAATTTTAAACCGTCTCAGCTCCCTTGCAATAATAGCAGTCCTACGCTCAGGGCGTTCACTATCTATGTTATCCAGCAATGTCCGTATATTCCATGTTCCAAAATTCAAATGTCTTTTTCGACCGCTAAAATGGTGACCCCACTGGACGCGGTAATCCAGTCAGGGGAGAAAGAGGTAGACTATGTTTAGGGCACCTTTTCTAGCCCCCTCCCCATACGGGGTGAGCAGAGTGGATCCTAAATAGGGCTGCTCAGTCATGGATACAGCTGCCGAGCTGCTCGACTACCTCGTTCCTTGAACAGGGCGACTGAGTCTGCATCCACCGCCCATGTGCTGGTCCATGACTAGGGGCTTCCAGATTCACAGTCCTGCCCCCGTCGCCGTTTGCCAGTCGCCATGGGACTTTTTAAATGTTTGGTTGGTTGGGTTGGGTTGGGTTGGGTGGGTTGGGTTGGAAGACGCCTGTGCGTGAAACTGTTTTATGTGGGGAGATCGGTGCACAACGAATCACCACACAAACTTGACAGAGTACGGCAGAGATCCAATGGCACGGTTACCCTGACGATTGGAAAACCATTCTCTGCTGCAGCCTTCATCCGCCTTCACAGCCGTTGTAATTTAGGTTTAATTATCTTCCGCCTGTTCTGCCGTTGAGGACTTTATGTTTTGGATCGTTCTTTGTCTGGTTCCTCTCCCTGGACCTTACCGCCATGGGTGACCCTACTGGGAGTACATAGCTCCCGACGGCATTGCTCACAGGATTCATCGGAACACGCAAGCCCACTCACCACTTCAAGGTGACGATCCGGCGAGGGGTCGGTCCTATACTGGTTAGGCCGACGAAGCAGAGTTTTCCCCCTTTTGCACAGCCTGGTTACTGAAACTGGTTATCACCACATGGGTTGTTAAACCCTGCTAAAAGGCTCTTAAAAGGAAATGGATTGTCCAAACAAGGTTTAAAAGTAATAAAGACATTTATTCGTTTTACTTACTGTCCATTTATTCATATGCGTGTGTCCATCATGTTGGGGGGGAGGGAGAGAGAGGGAGAGAGAGAGAGAGAGAGAGAGAGAGAGCTGGCCGCAGAGAGGCAGCAGGAGGAGGGGTTACAAAAACATGCACCCTGAGGATTGTTCAGTTAACCCTTTCCTCCCACTGTAACTAGTGGTTGCATTACCTCGTTGATTTAAGCAGGCAACATTTCCAACACATCTATCCAGATATAAAGAACCCTTGTTGATCTACTTTTAGATAGGATTTCCTGGGAAATAATACAATTATTAGGGACCTTAATGCACTACAGTACAATTGTTATATTGTGCTTATGGCTCTGTCTCCTTTTAAATTTTGTATAGTGCTTTGTAAGCTTTTGTAAGCATTATAGAAATAACAATAATTTGAAGTGCATATAATGTATTAATTATTAATAGCTATTATTATTATTACTAGTAGTAGTACTATACTACAAGTGGGACTTGTAAGACAATGCTGCAGGGGGAGAGCTCCTATTCAGGATATTCCATTCCATTCCCCTTCCCACTTGGAGAACTGAGATCACTATTAGTACATATGATGATTACTACTGCAGTTGAAGTCTGGAACAGTGCACTGGAGGGACAGAAATATTTGACCTTATCCACAACCAGTAGACCTCATCTGCCATGTTCCCTCAGCTGAGACATCTGGCTAGAGTTCTCCCTAATTTCCCTTCTATCTACAATGGAGGCATCTGAGCATGCTTTGACCCCACAACTCTAGAATCAGGAGGAGTAAACAAGCAAACAAACAAACAACCCACTTCAATTCCCAGAGATATCAAGGCAGGTTTCAAACATGTGTAGAAGTTTCCATGGTTGAGTGAGGAACAGTTTAGAACAGCCCTCAACTTAATTCACATCAGCAATGCAGAACATCTTAGAAGTGCCTTCAACTTTACCCTCAGCTGACATTTCCCCCTCTCCTCCATGACAATTTGGAAAGTTTGAGAAAGTATGGAAAATAGCAGATGAGAGGACCTGTGCTGAACAATGATGAACTAAGTTAAAATTTGGAGGGGTATTGAGATAGGCTTATAATGGCCTGGGAATTTCCAAGCTCCGCATATCCAAAATTCTTTTTCATCCCTTTTGTGATCCTTTCTTTGCCTGCTCAATACATATTCGGGGGGGGGGGGGATTAACCAAAGACCAAAATCTATATCACGCTTAATTGTAAAAAGAAAAATTTTCCAGGGGCCTCAGAGCTGGTGAAGGTATCTGTTCCATGACTGTTTATGAGATAAAGCTGACAACACAGTTTTGGGATCATTATGCACACTGTCGTTTGAAATAATGTTTGTGAATCATTGCATCATGTGATCACAGCATAAGTATCCAAAACAGTATAGATGGAAAACTCATGATTCAAATAATGGCACATAGCTAAGGGAATCATTTTAATACTTCTAAATATTCTTGTAATTCTGTTTTTCTGGGAAGCAATGCAACATTCGTAGAATACCATGAACAAAATTGTTTCTTAGATCATACTGTCAATAATAATAGCAAAACTAGTCTTGTCTGAGACTATTGATGAGATAAAGCAAAACCCACAGAATGGAAATGGATTGCAGGGTTAATGTAAGCATTCTCAAATGAGAGAAGTACTTATAGACTATAAAATAATGGAAAACCATTCTGGAAATTTATCAAGTCTTGAAAATAGGCCATCTACAGAAGGGAAAAAATGATTAGTTCTTTCTAGCTCTAGCCTCTGCTGTTCTCTGCTTTTATCTTTGTAGAGTTGTGGGGTTTGGGGTTTGGGGTTGTTTTTAAAGTATAAAATTGGTATACAGAAAAAATTCTGAAGGGTTTTTTTCAATAAAAATACAAATACAGTAATACCTTGGATTGCAAGTAACTTGGTCTGAGAGCGTTTTGCAAGACAAGCAATTTTTTAAAATAAATTTTGACTTGATAGACAAGCGACGTCTTGCAATACAAGTCGTATCGCAAGACGTCGCTTGTTTATCAAGTCAAAATTTATGGGGAAAAAATTGCTTGTCTTGCAAAATGCTCTCAGACGAAGTTACTTGCAATCCAAAGTATTACTGTAGTAATAAAGTGAGCTTATGGATGTTTGGGCAGAGCTGGATGCATCAGTCCCGTTTGCTGCAAGTAAAAGTATTCCAAAATATCCTGATATCTATTGCATATCAGGAGTGTGTGTGTCTGTGTCTGTGTGTGTTGGGGGGGAATGCATGTGTGTATGTAACATATATATTCCTTTTAAGTAATTGTAATGAAACACCAATGATAACACCAGTGTGTTAGATTATTAGCTGAGATGTCATTAGAATGATGTATGGTAACTGATCCATGGTACCAGTTCTGCTTGTTCACAGACAAGTGGTCCCTGCAATTTCTGTTGGAGGAATGGGAAGGAGTTGGTCCTATACTGGTTAGGCCGACGAAGCAGAGTTTTCCCCCTTATGCACAGTCTGGTTATTGAAACTGGTTATCACCACATGGGTTGTTAACCCTGCTAAAAGGCTCTTAAAAGGAAACGGATTGTCCAAACAAGGTTTAAAACTAATGAAGACATTTCTTAGTTTTATTTACAGTCCGTGTAATCATATGCGTGTGTCCATCATATTGGAGAGGAAGAGAGAGAGAGAGAGAGAGGGCCACAGAGAGAGAAGGAAGTAGGGAGTAGGGGTTACAAAACATGCACCCTGGGGATTGTTCAATTAACCCTTTCCTCCCACTCTAACTAGCAGTTACATTACCTCGTTGATTTAAGCAGGCAATATTACAATTTCCTTCAATTTCCACATGGGCTGACCAGCATATTCACAATATTTTGTATAATGGTATCCTAAACTAACATCCCACACCAAATTGCCCAACAGTCTAGGTGTTTGTGTGGGCTGTTGGTTTCACGAGCTCTTACCTCAAATGCAAAGCATGAAATGAACCCCACTGTCTCCACAGATAAACACACACGGTGTGACTTGAGCATTGCATATTTACACAGAAGTGAGCCTCACTATGTTCAAAGTAATGTGTGCATAATGGTTACAACTAGGGATTCACTTTGGATTCAGCTGAATTCCAAACCAAATCAGGCTGATTCTGAAAGATTTTGGAAATGTCTGAATTGAAGTGGGTCCCTCTGAAGTGAACTGAATCCAAATCTGAAGCTTTGTTAGCAATTCAGATTCGGAAGGACACAGAGATCCTCAAAAACTGATACATTTCTCCCCAAGCTCACCACAAAAAGAAAACACCGGGGTGGATAGAGTGGGGAGGGAGATGGGGGGGTATAGTTTTGTGACAGACAGCTCTAAATTGTAATCCCAGTAGATGGTTTTATCAGGCTCTCGAACACCAGTGCTTTGAGGGAGGGATGTTGAAGTAATATATCACAGGACTGTTCCAGTGTTCAGTGCTGGGTGCTGGTTCTCTCTCCCCGGACAAGGATGTTAAACACATTTTGATGATGTCTGTGGGATCTGGGAGGGTGTAGCATTGGGTGTTTGCTTGCAAAATGTTGTATATTCAAGTCCTTCTGCCTCTGCAACTGTATGCTCCACATCCATCATCCACCTCTGTGCTATTGCACATTCCTTGACTTTGATGCCAATTCAGCAGAAAACAAAAAAGCCTTAAACTGTTTTTCATTCATCATAATGCTCTAGCCCATGCATTGTTCTGGGAAGCCTTGTCTGCTGTCCAGCCACCATTTTAATGTTAACATGTTTTCAATGTATTCTTTTTATTTCTTTTATCTGTTTTTTATCTTTTTATTGTTCACCACTCCAGAATCTACTTAGATATGCAGCGGTATACAAATACTGTAAATAATAAATAAATAAATAAATAAGAAAGAAAGAAAGAAAGAAAGAACAGGCAGATTACATTTTAAGAAAGGATGGTCAATGTCCATTTGGATTCATTGTCCAAATTGTCCATTGTCCTTCCCCTAACAGTAAACAATGTGAAATTGGCAGACTAGACTATCCTTGGTCCAGACAATCCAGTGGCCAGTGGAGATCAGCAAAGTGTAGTTGAGATCCTGTGCTCCACCGCAGTTGTGCAGGCCCTTCAAACCTGGGGCCCAAAGGTCTGGAAGAACTGACACTAAATCCCAAGGACAGGAAACAGTGACTAACTGACAATTGCCACGTGTGTGTGTCATACTTCCATGTGGTGGCTTTAAATACAAACCAGGCAGCCAAAAACATATAAGCCAATGTAAGCTGGCAAGGTAATGTCACACCACAATATCCCTGATGTTACACTAGTGTTCAGACACTGACTGGCATTCCTCCAAGATCTGCCAACACTGGGAACTTACACAAAATCCTAAACCCAGTGTTATTTGAGTTTAGGGTCATGCACAAAGAATTAACTAGAAGGTTTGGTTTCTTCTTATTTTTCCAGTTTAATTTTACCTATTTCACAAAAAGCCCTTTGGAGGCTGTTTCCTGTCCCTGGAATCTAGTGTTCATTTTTCTATGTCTTCTGGAGACCAGAGGCCTGATTTGTTTACTTGCATACATTCTGGAACCTGTAAATCCTATCAGCAGCGCTGGCTCCCACTATCCCTGGGATCTTAATGTGTATATTTTCCAGTTTAAAGTGGTGGTGGAAAGTGGTTGAACACCAGCACTTCTATGTTCCTGTAGGCATCTGGTTGGCCACTGTGAATTGTGAAAACAGAATGCTGGACTATAGGCCTTTGGTCTGATTCAAAGGGCTCTTCTTAAGTTCCTTTGTCCCTCCTCCTCCCCACTAAACAGCAAGAAGACCATCCCTCCACACCATGGTCTCCATACTACCAATTAGGACCAAGTGGGATTAGTGAATTATGAAAGGCTTGTAGGAGTTTCACACAAAAGCTAAAGTGCAGCTCTGCTTTTCCTTTATGGGAGTGTGTGGGACAGCTTAAATTTGACTATACAGTAATACCTTGGATTGCAAGAATAATTCGTTCCGGAACCGTGCTTGTAATCCAAAACACTCTTATATCAAAGCGTAGGGATGTAACCGCTCGCCTCGAGCGGGTGTAGCAGCGGGCCGAAATCGGTCCCGCTCATGCCCGCCAGAGACTCGCTTTGATATAAGAGTATTTTGGATTACAAGCACGGTTCCGGAACGAATTATGCTTGCAATCCAAGGTATTGTATTACTGTATACATTATTAAAGAACAATGTTGCTGCTATTTGCCACTTCTGGGCTGATAACCTATAGGCAGTCTATTTTACACTGTGGCATGTCTCCTATAGCAAAGATGAATCATCCAGATTCTTGTAAAAAGATAACACCTACTGCTCAACATACAAATTACAACTTCCAAATAAGTCTCAGGTCCCTGTGCCAGCATGCAGGAATGAGTTGCCATTCATCCCTAGGCTGTATGATCCAGTGTCACAATAGTGATTCACAGATTTTGCTATAAGAATTTGTTTCTGTCTTTTCTCATTTATTTATTTATTATATTTTTAAATCGTCCATCTGGCTGGCCACCCTGCCACCCTGGGCGATGTACAATCAGGATAAAACACAATTAAAACACAATTAAAACACAATTAAAACACAATTAAAACAATATAAAAGTTTTTTAAAAAAATCCTAACCCACCCCATATTCCTGCCTGAAAAGCCATGTTTGTAAAGCCAGGCGGAAGTTCATCAAGGAGGGGGCATGGCGAAGGTCACTGGGGAGGGAGTTCCATAACTTGGGGGCCTCCACAGAGGAGGCCCTCTTCCTAGTCCCCACCAGCCTAGCTGCTTTGGCTGATGGGACAAGGAGAAGGCTGTCCGTGGCAGATCTTGTTGAGCAGCCTACTTGGTATTGCTGGAGGCGCTCCTTGGGATAAGCTGGACCGGAGCCATATAGAGTTTTAAAGGTCAAAACCAACACCTTGAATTCAGCCCGGCAAGCAACTGGTAGCCAGTGCAACTTCTTGAGCACTGGTGTGATGTGATCTGGCCGGCGGCTGCCTTTAACCAGGCGAGCCGCCGCGTGCTATACCAGCTGTAGCTTCCAAACCATCTTCCAGGGTAACCCCACGTAGAGTGCATTACAGTAGTCTAGGCGAGAGGAGACCAAGGCATGAACCACCAATGGGACCAGATGATTAGGAAGGTAGGGGCGCGCAGCTGCCGTATCAGATGGAGTTGATAGAGCACCGCCTGGCTCACAGCTGACACCTGAGCCTCCATGGACAGGTGGGTGTCTAGAATGACTCCCAAGCTGCGGACCTGGTCTTTCAGGGGTAGATGTACCCCATTCAGCACCAGGTCAACATCCCCTAACCTCCCCTTGTCTCCCACCAGAAGTACCTCGGTCTTGTCGGGTTTCAGCCTCAGCATGTTCATTCCCATCCAGCAACCCACTGAATCCAGGCACTTGGACAGGGTCTCAACACCCAACCTCAGTGAGGACTTGAGGAAGAGGTACAGCTGTGTGTCATCTGGATATTGATGACAGCACACCCCAAACCTCCTGATGATAGCTCCCAGTGGCTTTAGGTAGATGTTAAATAACATCAGGGAGAGGATGGAACCCTGCGGCACCCCACAAGTGAGCGAGGGTCCGAGGCCTCCTCCCTGAGAACTACCCTCTGGTACGTTCCAGAGAGGAAGGACCGGAACCTCTGCAATACAGTGCCTCCCATGCCCAAGCCCTCCAGACGGTCCAGGAGGATACCGTGGTCAACGGTATCAAAAGCCGCTGAGGAGGACTAGAATGAGCATTCACCCCTGTCCAAAGCCCTCCTCATATCATCCACCAAGGCGACCAAGGCCGTTTCCATCCCATGTCCAGGCATGAAGCATGACTGGCACAGATCTAAATAATCAGCTTCATCCACGTGTGCCTTCAACTGAGCCCCCACCACCTGCTCGATCACCTTGCCCAGAAATGGCAAATTGAAGACTGGGCGAAAATTGTAGTTAACATATAAGCATCTATGCTCGCAACCCAAGATACCCAGATCTCATTTCAACCTATGCAGCAGGGGTAGGCGACAACATGCAGTCTGTGAGCTGCATGTACCCTCTCTGTCCAGTTTTGTTGCCCTGATATCCCCCAAAGTGCCACCCCTGCATTGCTGCCCAATTTCAGTGGTGCAGCAGCAGCAAAAAAGAAGAAGCTGCATTTCCTTTTAAAGTAAGGCATGTGGTGAGTGTGCAAATTGTTTTAATGGCATCCCGTGCTCTTCCAGTGGCAATTCAGTGTCATGGTGGCAATTCTTTGGGCCAGTCACTGACTCTCAGCCTAACCTACCTCACAGGGTTGTTGTGAGGATAAAATGGAGAGGAGGAGAAGGAGGATATGTAAGCCACCTTGGGTTCCTTACAGGAAGAAAGGTGGGGTATAAATATAATCAATCAATCAATCAATAAATAAATAAATTCTGGCAGTGGGGTGTGTGGCCCCTGGTGGCATCTGGGGAGAAAAAATGACCCCTGGACCATCCAAAGTTGCCCACCCTTGCTATACACAATCAATGCACTGAATATTGTTGTTTTCTCCCCGCTATTCCTCCCTGACCCCCCAATTCATAATCCACACCCAGTTTCCTTTCCCCACCCTGACATGATACCCAGGGTGAATCTACACTACTAGAGTCCCTTTCGGTAATCAGGGAGCTCTGACTAGTTACAATGCTGGTAAAAATGCATGGTGTAGATCCAGCCCCTGTCTTACCCTAGCCATCATCCTTTCCTTCGCATTAGTTAGCTGTTAAAATGCAAGATTTTGCCTGTGTTGTTTAAACAGAACAATATAAAATAGAACAATAATAATAATAAAAAAAACCTTTGGCAAAATTGACATTATATTTACATTGAAACATTTACAGAACTGCCTGCACCAAGATATAGAAAAGTGAAATTTAGAAGAATTCCTGTAAAACTGATTTGCTTTTAATGAACATTAAAAGAATTATTTACATCAGAGCTAGACACAGTTGCTCTAGTTCACACACATACCCAGCAGTGCTGTTTGATCCTGCTCTGCATTAACATGACCTTGCATAGAAATTGTTACTGTCTTGCAGAATTATTTTATTATTATTATTATTTTTCATGTCTTTATAGGGGTGGGAGAATTTTGGAGCTTGTCTGAATTCTCCAAAAATCACTTTGAAGCTCGTTTCAGCTTGCTCACATTTTCATTTTCGACCGTTTATTCAGCTCATTCAAATGGAAAAAGTGCACATTTCTGCATGTATTTTTTTTCAAAAGTGTGCACTTCCCCCAACCCATTGACTAAAGTTGGAAAATGTGATATATATATATATATATATATATATTGAAAAATGCACATTGCAAAGTACTTTTTTTTTAATTTTATTTTTTAAAGTGCATTTTCCAAACATGATTGAAATTTCAGGAATTTGCAAATGTTTCATGGGGTGGAGTGAGTGCACCTGTTCATGTCCACATTTGGGATTGCAAATGGGACATGTTTGCATGATTTTCCAAAATAAGTGAATTCTCATACATTCCTAACTGGCTGGCACCCTCTGGATCATGGGAAAGACCCACACAACTCTCCCCATGGTCATACGGTTATGCCAGGCTTGTGCTCACCCCTGCAGCGTGGGCTCACACTACACCAAAGAAGGTTCCACACTGCTGGCTGTGCATGTGAAAGAAAAAGCACCAGAGGTTAAAAGTAAAATAGGGCAAATGATATTAAATGTGTTTTATGACAACAACACTAGTGCTGCAGAAGAAGTACATATATACTGTTCATGCTGTTTAGCAACAGTCAACAGCAATTTGACATAATCGAAGCACTATGTTGGCTAAGTATATTCATTAACAATTTAAGGCCATCACATAGTGCATAATGAGCAATTGTGTCGGTATAATCCCATCTTCTTTCAAAACACATAATTACCACTTTTGCTTGCGCAGTGACTAAATTATCATTTGACCATTAATCTCCAGTAACACAACCAAGCTGAGGTTCAGCAGGCAACCTTCCAATAATCATAAACAAACATCCCACTGCCTCAGGTTGTATTTTAGTTGGAAAGAATCTCTGAGAAACGACTCATCTGAGGATTATTTTAACCACAAATGCACTTTTCAGTCAATATTGTTTGGAATTTACAAGCCTTAATGCTTCTATTCCTTAACTCTCTTCACCTCTGGTAAAAGTTCATTTTTTTAAAAAAAAGAAGAAGCTGTTTACTCTTTCAAACTACACTGCAAAGGCTAATTGCACTTGTGCAGATTAACAGAGCTACAGACATGATTAACACTAATAGTATTATTCAAGGGTGCATGATCTTAGAGTAGTTTATATGAAGTTTCATTGTTTAGCCTCTGACATGAGTACAGGCAAGTGGAAATTCTTGACCCCATCCCACAAATAGGATTAAATTAAGTAAAGGAGTACAGTATTTGGAATAGGAATACTTTATTTCAGCTTCTTGTATCCCAGTCTGAAATTATATCCATAAAGAAGTTTGGGCTTCACTAACTCACTCACTCATAGGCCATCAAAATTATTAAGATAATTTTATATTAAACACCCTGATCTGGTACATTAAGCACACTGATTACTAGAAAAAAAAATGAGAAATTGATATTTGGTCATCTGTCTATCAAAACTAGGGCATTAAGGCTGCAATCCTATACATACTTCCCTAGGAGTAAATACCATTGAATGTCATGGAACTTAACTTCCCAGTAGGCATACAGAGAATTGCACTGCAAGTGTTCTTTGTAAATGATTAAGAGGCTTCCACACTAATCAGATAATTGATATTTGATTCCCCCCCCCATTGATAGCTTATTCCAAAAAAAGTAATTCACAGTAGGTGTTGGCATTAACTGATACATTGTATGGATTACAAAGAAACTGGGCTATGCCTTGAAGTCCAGAACTGTGTATCTCAGCAAACGTATTCTAGGTATTTCCAAAACATCCCATTTAAAAACTAGTAGTCGTAATGCTCAGATATATGGTGTTTACACTATGTATACACTGTAAATCTAGACATTATTACCCATAGCTGCTCTAAGTTGATCATAATACAAGGGATTTGGCATATACCGTACCCTAAGCAATCTTACTTTCATCCTTCGGAACCGAATCCTTTAGTATTACATGAGGCAAGGCTAAGTGGAACAGCATCCCGGAAGCTACAACAGGGGCAAAGAGGCTTGTGGACCAGGAGAAAGTGCTAAAATTGCTTGATTTATTTTATTTGCACTTCCTGCCTTCAACCAGCTGTAAGAGCCCGAAATATCCAGGGTGGATACAAAAGAACAGCTGAGTTGATGATGTTACAGCTCCCCAGGTTGCAGGAAACCCTTTTAAGTGTGGGGGAGCCAAGAACTGATCATCTGGGAGCTCCTCTGACATGTGAAAAGATTTTTATTCCTATGCCAACAAAATTCAAACATAAAAATCTACCCACCTCATCATGGGTTTATCCTTGGTGCCTACAGTCTAGATTCCATTGCAGATCTGATTCCTGGTTCTTATTTCAACATCATGCAGATTCTGCAACAAAGTGAGGTACAGGGGAACTATGTTTTCTCAATCATATTCACACTTGAGAGTGAGCCACATTGAACTCAGTAGGAATTTTCTGAGTAAACATGCAGAAGGTCATCCTGCAAAGTGGCAATCCTCCTTATAATTATTTGGAAGCAGATCCCACTGAACTCAGTAGAATATATTTCTCAGAAAATGCATTTTAGGATACAGATGCGAATCAGCTTGCCTTAAACCTGAGCACTGTAGCTGGGATCCAAAGAACTCTGAGCAGAAAAGAAATGACAGCTTGTGCAACATCCATATGTGGATATGGAAGTGTAGGAACCTGGCCATATCTGAGACTATGGAACAGTCTCACATATGTTACGTACTTTAAGGTCATCCACAGAAGTTCTTATTTAACTGCCCCCTCACTCTGGGGCTTGGAGGGTAGCAATAAGAGAAAGGGCTTTTTTGGTGGTGGCCCCCCAGCTCTGGAATGTTCTCCCAAGGGAAGCTTGTGGGCACTCACACTCCTATCTTTTTGGCATCAGGCTAAAAACTTTCCTTTAAAATACTGTAAAGGGTTTTTTTTTTTTTAATGTCTTTTACAATGCAATTGATAAGATATTGGAGCCCTCCATCTATCCACAACCCTGCTAGCAAGAGTGGGATGAATGACAGAGGCAAATTTGCTTCCTGTTCTTCCTAAAAAAAATTGCTTCATGTTCTTCCTTTGAGCCCATCTAGCTGACTTACCGCCAGTGGGCAGGCATGGCGATGGAGAGGACATAGGTTCTTGTGGATCCATGCCTCTCCTCTCCCCGCCCACCATCAGGCCCCCTTTCTAACCTCCCCAAGCTCCTCTGAGGTCACTGTTGAAACCTTGGGAGAGCAGCTGCCACGGTTCTTTCTGCAGCAGCTTCAACTGTAGGGATGTGCGTGGAGCTCGATTGTGGGGTGGAAGTCTGGCGAACTTGCCCGGGCTCGACCCGCCGAGCTCCACTCACCCTACCTTTTCCCTGGCTCAACTTGCGTTTTCGCGAGCCAAGCCAGGGAAAGCAACTTCCGGGTTCCTGCGCTAGGTTGTTTACGTAGAAAAAGGCCTAATTTGTGCAAATTACGTCCAAATTTGCACAAATTACAGCCAAATTTGTGCAAATTATGGCCAAATTTATGCAGATTAGGCCGCTTTCTACGTAAACAACTATAGAGCTGGGGACCCGGAAGTCCGGCAAGCGCCTCAGCTGGCGCTCACGCTTGGCTCGGCTCACATGGCAGGAGCGCTTGGCTTATGCGCTGTGAGTAGAGTGCCGGGCGGATCGCCCATCTCTAGCAAGGGTATGGGTATATTAGTTTTATATTGTTCATTTTCTTGCAATTTTATTTGAATTAACTGCCATTTTCAATCAAAAATAGGGATGGACAAACCTTGTTTCAATCAGTTTTACTTTTTTCTAGTCTTAAGTTAATTTTGTCCTGTTTTTGCATCAGTTAGCTATTTTTTAAAGTCCACACTTAAGTCTTCACTGTATTTATTTTGTATGTGCATTTATTCAAATATATGCATTTTGTACACAATTTTGCTTAATACACACATTTTTGGAAGCAAGAAACTTCCTCTAATAAAATGCATTTTTGTGCATTATTTTCACTAACACTAAAATGTTTGTGTGCATGATGTTTCCATACATTTGTCTATGCATTTCCCACCGGAGAACTGCATGGCAAAATTTGGGAAAGTGCAAATACCAAAGGATAACTGTGTTTTGGTTGATATATTGGTTTAGGAAGTATGAAATTTATCCCCCATCCCTTATCAGGAAGGATTTGTGCTTGTAAAACCTTCCTTTTCATATGAAACATTCTTGCGTAAGTTGCTTTGTGTGTGTGTGTGTGTGTGTGTGTGTGTGCAGGCTCTCCATCAAATAGAAAATGGCTACCACTAATGGAAGAAAATCTTTGGATCCTGGTCATCTTCAGTGGATTGTGGGCAAAATCGTTAGCATCCTTATTTTGTTAAAGCATTTCCCCCTATGTTTTCACTGTAATTCAGTTGCAGCACTGTGTGTTCTCTCTAATATACTTCAGGGGAAATCCTGTTTGTTGAACTGTTAAACGAAAGTTACAAACGGGGTTACAAAATGAGGTGCCATTATCTTTGTTACTTGTTTTAACTGGTGTACTGCTACTGTCGGTTGGAAATTGTAGATCTCTAATTAAAAGTCTGATGAGGCACACAAACATAATAAATGGGGGGAGAAAGAAATTTGCTTGAGAGCATTTTAATCAAGACTTCCATGTATAAAGTGAAATTACTTTATTTAATTTTACACCAATCAAATGTACAACTGGTGTAGGGACAATATTTCATCTCATTAAACCCAATCATGTTCTGAGAGATAATACTGGACTTCTGGTCTCTATGCCTACACTGTTGTGTTTTGTTTTGTTTTTGCCATTTCCCACAAATTAGAATTATTGACTAGTATGTTGGATTCATTCCTTTTTATCCCCTGGTTAAATACAATTATTAAGATAATCAAAGCAATTCTACATGGCAAATCAGAACCATATTATAAGAGGGGATATGTATCATATTTTCTACCAGACCGGTTATGATATTTCCTGCCAGCAGTTTGTTTCTGCTTAATCATGGTGGCTACTGTTCTCATGGCCCTTTCAATAGGTTTCGGTTAGTTGGCATGGAAGGCAGAACTAATAAATTTAAAAATGGATAAGGTGAAGGTATTTGTCTCCTTCATTCCCACAACTATTTCTGCATGCACATTTGGCAGTAAGATTTCAGGTCAGGCTGAATTAACCTATTTCCCATTCAGTAGGCAAGAGGTTCTTGTGCAAAAACTAGAACACTTCAGGGAGAAAAGGATACACTCTGATAATGTATCTGAGAGCCAGTATGGCATAGCAGTTAGAGTGCTGGGACTCGGGAGATTCGGGTTCTAGTCCCTGCTCGGCCATGAAGCTCACTGAGTGACTTTGGGCCAGTCACGGACTCCCAGCCTAACCTACCTCACAGGGTTGTAGTGAGGATAAAATGGAGAGGAGGAGGAAGAAAACATAAGCTGCCTTAGGTTCCTTGCAGGAAAAAAAGGAGGGATATAGATGATGATGATGATGATGATGATGATAATTTAGCATTAGGAGTTTAAAAGATTGCAGGGTGAACTGATGGATAATCTCATTCAAAATTTACAGAATAATGAAAGGGAGATGCTTGCATTCAAGTGTACATATTGCATTGCATTAGTATTGCTAGCCCTGGTTTGATGCACAGTCTCCCACCTATTTGCTAATGGCACCATACAGCTAAAATGCTTGGCTTCCACCTTTGATTGACTTTCCTTTCTCAACCTAGAGACAGCTGCACCTGTCAGCTTCATATGCATATGTCTTATACTGAGCCAGACCATCCAGTCCATTGTTGTCTGCTGTGACTGGAAGCGGCTCTTCAAGATCTCAAGCAGAGAGAGGTCTTTTCCATCACCTGCTACCTGGTCCTTTTAAATGGAGATGCCAGGGATTGAACCTGGGACCTTCTGCAGGCAAAGCATGTGCTCCACCACTGAACTACGGTTCCTCTCCGAAATATCATCATGTCATCAAGAGAAGAAGCTAATACTTCATTAGCATTAGTATCATTAGCAGTATTGCTATACTACTTCTCATTCGCGTAAATCCCAACACGGTTTGCAAAAGAACACAATAAGTACAAAACTACAGATAGTACCATACAGTCATGCCTTGGATTGAGAGCATAATTCGTTCTGGAAACATGCTTGTAATCCAAAACACTCTTATATCAAAACGAAATCCCCCCAAAAAAATTTGTACAGAGATTTTTAATTTAAGCCATACTACAGTACTTGTATTGCAAGACGTCGCTTGTATATCAAGTAAAAAATAAAAAAAATAAATATTTAAAAATTTGCTTGTCTTGCAAAACGCTCTCAAACCAAGTTACTTGCAATCCAAGGTATTACTGTATTAGAGACTGGTTCAAAGACAGGTCATGGCTGGGGGAAAGCCAGTAAAAAAGATACACATTCAATAAATGCTTGACAAATGCACAGCATTGAGGCCTGGCATAGCACAGAGGGGAGATCATTCTGCAAGGTAGATACCACTGTCTCACCACCAGACAGGAATCTGTAGGCCATGGTATGGACAGTAAGACCTCCCCTGAAGATCGTAGTGGCCTGGGAGGTTGGTATGAACCAGGGGTAGGCAACCTTTTCTGGGCTGTAGGCACATGTTGTGTTTTTACATTTTTATTTCGGCCCATGGGCACATTTTCTTGCCCCCTTTCCAGGATTCCCACTTCTCTTGCCGCCGCCTCCTCCTCCTCCTCCTCCTCCTCCTCCTCCTGCTCCTCCTCCCTGCTTGGGGTTTCTTTCTCCTGCTGCTTCTCCTTCGCCCCGCTGCCTCTCCTTTCTTATACCTGTCCCGCTTGCTTCTGCTCCCCACTACCTCCTTTCTCACTCCCATTGTTCCACCCCACTCACCCCTACCACCGCTTCTGCTTCATGCTGTGTTCACCTCAGCAGTGAAGAAGGAGGAAATCAGCAAATCAGGAGGTAAGTCTCCTGATCTGCTAACTTCCTGCTTTGTAACTGCTGAGCCTGATGGGAGGCAGAAGTGGTCTCAGAAGCAGCAGTGGGGTGAGTGGGGGGACAATGGTGGTCTCGTGGGTGTACTCAGGGGTTCTTGCAGGCATCAGGGCACCTGTGGGCACTGCATTGCCGACCTGTGGTATAGGGGGAGATATTCCTTGGGGTAACCTGGTCCTGAGCTTTATAGGGCTTTGTATACTAATCAGGGATGTTGAAGAGTCCTTGGCTTCGAGTCACGAGTCAAGTCATGAGTCTTTGGACCCGAGTCTCGAGTCCGAGTCTGAGTCCTTGGTCCAAAATGGTGACTCACAAGTCACGAGTCACGAGTCACTCCCAAAGCTGACTCCACGAGTCCCTATTAAAATCCATGGGGGTTTTCCCCAACAAAATAAGGCTATTTCAGATGTGTGGCTTAAATAAATTCTAGGCACAAGTGTGCTTTTTATTTCAAAACTCTGCAACTGATTTTGGCAAGAACAGACCAGGCAGACAAACCCAAAATAACCAAACAGGCAGAGGAGGCAGGGAACCCCAAAACAGGCAGGCAGAGGCCTTTGTCTCGGACAATTCAAACTGTGGAACTGGTTAAGAAGAGACCAGGCAGGCAGAGGAGGCTGGGAACCCCAAACAGGCAGGCAGAGGCAGCCAAACCCAAAATGTCTGAAAGGTTGCATTTTAGGAAAATGATTTTAAAAAATAAACTTGCTGTACTTCCTAAAACCTATCCATGTTGCATTTGAGGAGCATGATTTTGGAACACGAGTCCTTGGTCTCGAGTCCTGAGTCAAGTCTCGAGTCTGACTCGAGTCAGAGGGGGGACTCAGTCCGACTCATGAGTCGAGTCCTGGAGTCTGAGTCCCCATCCCTGATACTAATAAACCTAGTTTGGTAGCAGACCAGCAGCCAGTGAAGATCCTTTAGCACAGGAATAATATGTATGCACTAAGGCACCCCAGGTAGTAACCTACCCACTGCATTCTTCACTAGCTGCTGCTTCCAAATCAGCTCTAAGGGCAGCCCCACATAGACCACATTACAGCAATCTAGTCTCAAGGTTACCAATGCATGAATCACAATGCATGGATCCTACAGGCTATCCCTGTCCGAGAATGGGTACATTTGGCATACCAACTGAAGCTGGTAGTAGGCTCTCCTAGCCAAAGAGGTCTCTTATGTCTCCAATGAAGCACAGTAGTAGGATTGCCATGTTTATCTGGCAAGAAATTTAGATAATAAATTCATTTTTTAAAAATCTTATTAATAATGTAACTCACAGCTAGTGGTTTATATCCCTCTGTTCTCTTTTGGATAGATTCATGTGACCTTCCTTCTTTTTATCCCTTTTAGCAGTTGCATGATATTTAGCAATTCAACAAATATAGCTGTTCCTCACATGGAGATGTAGTGATGGGGGACTCTTCACCTGCTGGGTCCCTCCAGGAGACCTGTCAGAAACACAACATGGCAGGCTCTGTTTACTAGCTGTGGAGACAGTATCAGCATTCCCTTCAACCCATCAGCCCTTTCCTCATAATGACCACTGGAGCCTGACAATGAAATAATTGGTGAAGAAAGAAATACATCTCCCTGGGAAACTGAAGAAAGTTCCCTCTGATCTTTATAGGCAGCTGACACGATAAACAAAAGCCTAAGTGTGCTTGGTAAATACGTTGTACTCTATTTTCTCTTTCATAATTAAAGGCAGCTGTCTATGACTGTAGGCTCAAATGCATTATAGCAAGGGTGGGGAACCTCTGGCCCTCCAGATGTTGTTGGACTGCAAGTCCCATTATCACTGACCATTTGTCATTCTGGCTCAGGCTGATGGGATTTGGAGCCCCGCAACATATGTTGGACCACAGGCTCCCCCTGTCCCCCATTCTTGTATTACAGGATTGTGGTTCCCCCCCCCATCTCATTTAGTTGGCCAGGGTCCTCCATTTTTGGGGCTACATAAGAATGTTAGTCTTCCTATTAGAACTCACTGGATTATTTACTGTTTCCTTTCCCTCCCTGCATGCAAAGGATTATTTCTTCTTTGTGCACCTGTGCTATGAATAAGCCAAAAAGATGCAGCAGAGTCAGCGGAAAAAAGTATGCCCTACAGGTTTAGCTTGTACTTTTGACATTTACACAGTATTCCGCTCTTGTATTTATTCTAAAAAAAATTCTTTCTTTAAAAAAGAAAAAAAGAAAGAACTTTTGAAACCTTGGCACCCACTTGACATGTGTTAACGGTGCCGACAGATAAAAACACAGCAGATCAACTCCATGCATAATAAAGGACACCAATTTGAAATAAAGGTTTGAAATATTTGAATATTGATTTTAAAAAAAAAAATGCAGCAGAAAGAATCAGAAAAAAAGAACCAAGGAGGAGCAGACTTCAGAGCATCCTTGTACTTTCAGATATTTCTGACAGTGCAGTCCTATACATGTGTACTCAGAAGTAAATCCTATTGAGTTAAATAGGGCTTACTCCTAGGTAATTGAGTATAAGATTACAGCCTGGGTCAGCATATGTATGTGACAGCATATACAGTAATGCTTTGGATTACGAGCATAATTCGTTCCAGAACCATGCTTGTAATCCAAAACACTCGTATATCAAAGCGAGTTTCCTCATAAGAAATAATGGAAACTCAGCAGGGAGCCGCGCCGCGCCTCCACGGAGCTCCCTGCCAGGGAGCCGGCTTGCTTTGCCTTTAGACAGAGTATCTCAAAGCAGCTAATGAAAATTTCAGAGAGAGAGAGAGAAGGGGGAGAGAAGGAGAGAGATGTGGAGGATCAACAACCTGCAGAGTGAGCGGCGGCTCCGGCTCCCTGCCCTTAGGCAAAGCAGTAGGAGGTGGCCAGCAGAGCGTGTGGCTAAAATTTTGCTCATCTTACAAGAAGCTCGCATACCGGGTTACTCGCAATCCGAGGTATTACTGCATATGTAGTTGCTAATAGGGTTGCTGTAGTCTAATGAGTCAGGCTCATTCCTACATTACTTTAGTGGCATAGGAACTGCTAGAGCATGGCTCCTACACACCCCACTACAGTAGCTCACCAGAGATGGGACAGCAACCCAGTGACTCTCTAAGGCAGTGTTGTCTCCCATGGGTTCTGGGGAAATACTGGCATGGAAACCAATCATATGTTCAGCTGCTTTTCTTTTGCCTTAGGGACCCACCCTACATTATCACAATAGGATTGGAAGTAGCCATGCACAGTAGCATCTCCTGTGCCGATGACATAATGTAACTACAGGCCACAAGAGTGTGTGTGAGCCGGGAAGTCTGTCTCCAGTCTAAATAACATCTCAGGCAATACCAGGGGGATAATCATGGCCTGCCTTGCAGAGCTGTTGTAAAGATAATTGAGATAGTGTATGTAAAGTATTTTGAACATTTGGTCAAATGATAGGTATTATCCTTATGAAATAGAATAATTTCTGATTCCATTCGGGGGGGAGGGGGATGACTGCAAATACTTATCTTTATGCTTAAGGAGGAGTCCCAGGCTGTGGTAAAAGGTGAGTCTGGCAAGTTTACTCTGAGCAGCGGCCACTTTGCACACCAGGCACTCAGCCCATATTAAAAATGCTTGTGCTCCAGGGTGAGCCATTTCAGATTTAAGGGGTGTGTGTGGCAGTTCAGATATGGGAGTGGAGCAACATTTACTTGCTCATACAGTGAGGATGATGATGATGATGATGATGATGATGATGATGATGATGAAAATAGGATGAGTGTGTGTCTGTCCATCAGTGCTATTGCACCAAGACCATGAAACCTAGACACCTAAAACTTAGCTTGCCTATTAAGGGGGCCCTAGGGGTGTGCACTTCAGGGCTATTTTGTTTTTAAAACACATTTATTAATTTTAGTTAATTTAAATATGTCCATGAGCTTGAAGCCTGCAGTAAAACCTTCAGCCACTATGGACAGACTTCCCTAACCAGCACATAGCTTTAGAGTCCAGTGTTTGAAGCTGGGGGGATTAGTAGACTGAGTGACAGAGTTATATGCCTGCCCCATCCACCCTGCTGTGGGGCAGCCCCCCTCAGGGGAATGGAGTGGACAGATCCCTCCCTCAGGGGGATATAGGGGTGCACCGTGGCAGGGGATGGGTCTAGGGGTGCCAGTGGGTGTGGCTTCACTCGGACAGGGTAGGTAGGCGCAATGTGTCCGAATCTGACAGCTGTGTAGGCGCACTTGAGGATTGCTGTATCAAACTTAATAGCTTTTCCAGTCTGTGCAAATCTGGGTCCATCCGCTAGTTTGTGTATGTGTGTGTGTAGACACATACACACCAAATAGCATTCCAAACAAATGAGCTCTGGATCCTAGAAGGACATATACATTCTTGAAGCCTGATCACATGTGAATTGAAACTACAATGGAGAGTGATTACCCCTATACCCTTCCTATACACCTATTGATGGTGGCATGCAAAATTGTGTTTCTGAGAAAGAATAAGAAGACCTGTTTTACTGTGAAACAAGAGCAACTATTGCCCAAGGGGGGGGGGGGAGATTCTCAAGCAAATAAACCATGGCTGTTGACCCTGACTTCTAACAGGAAGAGCTAGGATTCATGCATGAAATCCCAGTGGACTGGATCATCTCCAACAGGGTAATGTATAATACAGCCCTCGGGAACCTGTTTACAATCCCCACCACTTTCTTGTAGAGAACAGTGGAAGGGGGGATTTCCAAACCAGAATAATTAGTTCCTCACTGTTAATCTTGCCAGCTTTCAGACCAGCAAACCTCCAAGCAGACCAAAATGGAAGAGTGAGATAGCTGCTCAGGCATCAGGATGTGTGTGTGTGTGTGTGCACAAGTAAAGTACTAGCATCCCCCCCAAATAATGGTACACAGAAAGTGGAATGCCTGAAGAATTAATTATTTGTTAATTATGGACTAACGCATGGATTGGAAAAGTTATTCTTTAGATTAAGAATCTCTCTGAATTTTGCAAGGCAGGTTTCCCCCCCTCAAAAAACATACCAAATCCATATAAAAATTCTTATTGCAGGGTAAACTATCTTTAAAAATGCACTTTGAGAGAAAACAAGTTTAGAAACATGTATTTTGTGAGAAAATATGTTCGAAAATACATATTTAAGTACATGTTTTTTTAAAAAACACACACACATGTTTGTGTGGGTTTGTTTTGTTTTAGATCACAGACACAGATTAATGAGGAAATGGGAGAGAACATACTTATGAATGAGTACATATGAAACAGACACAGACCAGAAATAGACTGATCTGACCATCCCTATAAACACAAGGAAGCACTGTGCAACAGGAAGTATTATCTGCTACTTCCTTTAGGTTCTAATCTAGGGCTACAAATAGAGTGGTTCTGAAGAAGAGATAGTCCTCGCTATTGTTGAAAACCCCTGCAATTTAATGATATATTTGTGGGTTCTAGGATAATGGTGAGTGGTACAAGCAGTCCCTGTTGGAATACTGATGCTCACTTCACTGAGTGATGACTCATCCTCCCTCCTGAACCATCACATAAGGCAGAGCTACCTTATCTGTGCGTCTGCTCACACATTTGGATCAAAATATAGATTATCTGTACAGCAAGGTTCCATCACTATTTTAATGTGTTCCCCTAGCACCTTGGCTCAGACAATTTCCAATCTGTTTTGTCTGAAATGGAAAGTTAAGCAGAGACTTGACTGCCTAGGGCAAGTTCCAAAGCTAGTTCAAATTTCCTGCCAAAAGTTCCCTACTGACATGGATAAGAGAGTGGTCCCATCTTATCTATCTATCTATCTATCTATCTTTTGTTTATTTGCTACATTTATATCCTGCCTTTCTACCAAGGAGCCCAACATGGCATACATAACCCTCCTCTCCATTTTATCTTCACAATAACCCTGTGAGGTAGGTTAGGCTGAGAGTCAGTGAATGGGCCAAAGTTACCCAGTGAGCTTCATGGTCAAGTGGAGACTAGAATCTGGGCCTCCTAAGTCTCCAACACTCTAACCACTACACCACACTGTCCCCCACTATTTAGCTAACCTGGGACCTCTGGAAAGTGCTATCACTCCACCCTCCTCTGGTTCCAGACTGATCAAGCCTCACTGTACACCTATTGATCGGTCACTTACAGAGCAATCCTATTGGGGACGGGAGAGAGACGAAGGTGGGGAACTTCCTTCTATGACCTGCTGGCTCACTCTGGCAGGATGGAAGGTGGGTGGTAGGGGGGGACGACTTTTTGTTCTATTACTTGGTCTTTTATGGCCATTTGTTTTGGTTTTTAAACTTTCCCTTCCCATTGTTTTCAATGGGAAGGAAATAACTACAGCAGCTCCAGGGCTGGCATAGTTCTTCCCCCTTTCCATTGGCGTGTCAGGGGCACTGAAAGGCTTTGCATCCTGCGGATCCAGTGCCTCCCCCAACATGCCCTTGGCGTGTCTCCTTTTTGCCCTCCCTAGTGTAGCAGTTCTGACCTTGAGGAATACCCGCAGCTTCATGGGTTTACAACAAGATTGGGTGTCCCTCTCTAAGGGTGGACGTCTCTCTCTACCCTCAGAGAGGAAAATCTAAAAAAGCCTCTGGCCTCTGGGACACCCTTCCAGTGATGATAGGATTGCACCCTTAGAGCCCTGTGCCTAAGGAAAAGGAAAGCTACAAATGAACTACTGAAATCCTACCTTTAGCACACCCAGTCCCTTTCCAACACTGTAACCACTACAGTACACTGTTTTCTCCTTCTGTGTTTTGATGTGTAGATTGGTCTTTGAGAACTACTTTTCTCTCTTCTGTGAGGCTTTCTAGTGAGTACAAATGCAACTGGGTGCACAGGAAAAAGAACAACACAGGATATGTGAATCTACCCACTCACCAAATACAGCATCAGTGTCCAATACACCAGGTATAATTGTCCCCTGCCCCCCAAATAAAACCCCTTACATACAGCACAATCCTATACATGTCTACTCAGGAATAAGTCCCACTGAGTTCAATGGGGCTTACTTCCAGGTAAGTGGATATAGGATCACAGCTGTATTATTCTACCCTTGTTAGGTGGCTCAAGTGACAGAGGTGCAGATTGAAATATCCCCTTGGTAGTTTTTGAGGAGCCCCTTCTCTTTCTTTTGCACAGTAAGCCAAAAATTAGGCTTTACCATTTTCCTTCCCTGTCATCCAAACACTGGGCGGCTTTAATTTGCTTTCCTTTTTCTCATATGTATGATAGCAATTTGCCTCCGTGTGATTTAGAGCAGATTACTGCAATTGCAGAAGGGAGACAAAATCAAAGCTGCCAACAGCCACACTTCCCACATTTTCCCAGCTTCTTGGCATGCGGTGGCACAGCAATTCCAACCGCTGTGCTGCAAATGTGCCTCATTTCCCTGTGCTCTATATGCCACAACACAAATAGAATACAGATTGATGGTTGATGCCAATCAACATTGGAGGTATGGTTCCCTGTGCTGCCATTGATGTTTCACAGAGCTCTTATTGGATTTTCATGTCCAACTGCATGTTCACCCAAACTCTGCCTCATTCCCACTCCATGAATGAATAATGAAGGCATTTCTATTTTTGAATCTGGCAGCCCTGATTCACATTGACTCCTGTGTAAAGGTTTCACGGGAAAATAGAAGAATGTGGCTGCTGAGCTCCCTTCTTCTTCTTCTTCTTCTTCCTCTTCCTCTTCCTCTTCCTCTTCCTCTTCCTCTTCCTCTTCCTCTTCCTCTTCCTCCTCCTCCTCCTCCTCCTCGTCCTCCTCCTCCTCCTCCCCCCCCACTCCTGCAGATGCAGTTTTGACTGTGCACTACACAAATAGCTTATCATCATGTACAAAAACTTGTTTATTTGTATAGAGGCAAGGCACATGGTTGATTAAGTGCTGCCTGCCCCAAATCTATTAATGTGAATTATATTTAAATTCATAGCAGGTTTCTCCCTTTTTCAAGGTAACTTGATAGAGTCTATGAATATACAAAAGCAAGACACAGAAGCAGCTTAGTCAGTTCTTTGGGAGCAAGTGATTTTGTGCGCACGTCCCTTTGTGACGGGGAGGGTTTGATAGGTATTCAAGAAACAGTTAAGTGTTTCTAAGGAATGGGTTTTTTTGGGGTTTTTTTAAACTCATTGAGCAAGTTTGTATTTTGTATTGAGGGTAGTATTAATCTTTCCCCATTATATTGTATTTCTATAGGGCAGGTACATAATATGAAACGCTGATTCCTTTTAAAATGCCATAATTGGTACTTTCCAAGGCTGAGCCTGCATTGGCTTTTTACTGTGTGCAATAGCAAATGGCAGTGTTGTAATACCTACACTCAAGTAAAGGGGCATCAGGGGGCTGATTCTGACACTGGTGTTGGTGCAGTGGTCCAGCTAGGGCTGGACCTTGGGGCCAAGGTTCAGGGCCCCGAAGCATGAAGGGAGAGAGCAAATGACCACCGAGAGAGTGGCAGCAGGTGACGGGACAGTGGCAAACAGGCCTAGCATCAGCACCTGGGTTGGCAGGAGGCATGTCGGGGCCCACGAGAATTGACACCGATGGCTGTACCAACCTTTCTTCTTATTATTTTTTAAAAACTATTATAGTCCAGGGGTGGGGGGAGTGGCTGCCCGGGCATATACGTAGTTACAGATGCTCATTTTATTATTTTTACTTCAAAAATTCTTTTCTACAACAAAACGACGCTTATTTTCCAGTAAATATGTTCAGCATCAGGGCAGCAGAAGCAAACGCCATTTCATTCCCGTAGTCATGATGGTGCTGTGGTTTCACTGAGTTTAAAATGTGAAAATTGCACATGCTCAGAGTATTTCTTTTTCTTAATAGGTTTTGGGTTTCTCTTCTCTCTCTCTCTCTCTCTGTGTGTATGTGTGTGTGTTTTCTGCTCACACATATCAGGAATGTAGAAGCAGTTGTAAAGCATGGAATGGTAGTGCGGGGAGAGAAGAGAAATGTTGGTTGTGTGCTTCACAGCCAAAGGAATATAATGCTGGCCATTAAGTCAAGGCTCAAGGGTCTAAAGTTACTTAGCTGTGCCATTGCCTAGGGGGCAACAGTCTTCATGTGTCTCTACCACACAGAATTCCTCAAAGAAAGAAAAAAATAGCAGGGGGAGATTCCTTGAAACATGTGTCGGGCATGCAGGCCTCCATGTGATGAGCTTGCATCACACATTGCATTCTGTGTGTGCTTGAGACAAATGGCAATGCCTATTCCTTCTTCCACCACCTGAAAGCTGTTGTTGCCTGGGTAAGTGTCCAAAGTGGGTTATCATGGTGACATGCAATATACCACATTGTTTCTCCAGTTTACTCTAGTCCAGCAAAGGATATTGATGAATGTGTATACTGTACATTGATGTTTGTAAGAAAAGACAACTTAGATTACTGTATTTGCAATAATACGTACATGTTATTTAGTACCTGGTTAAAAGAGGATTAAATTATTGGTGTGGGGAGGGGGAGTTGGTGTTTTCTTGTAACTTTGTAAAAATTTCAAGGAACTTTAAATAGTAAGAGGGGAAAGAAAAGAAAAAAAAGAACCAACTTCACACCCAAAGGTCTCCAATCCAGTGAAGAGCAGTTTTTATTGCCTTGCACTAGAATGAATCACAAATCTTCTGGAATGTGGCCCACCTTCCAATTCACAACATAGACATTTTGTGAAATCCATCTTCACAACATAGAAATTTTGTGATTCAGCCAGGAGGAGATAAAAAAGTTGGAATAAGCAATAGCCATTAGTTAAAAGCAACTGAGCGGAGAGAAAATGAATTAGTTGAAAAGCCACTAAAGGTGCAATCCTATGCATCTTTAGACAGAAAAAAGTCCTACAACTACCAGCATTCCCCAGCCAGCCATGTTGGCTGGGAAATGCTGGGAGTTATAGGACTTTTTTTCTGTATAAACATGTATAGGATTGCATCCTAAATAGTTAATGTGTGTAGGAATAGGGAGTTGGGAATTCTTTATTTCTCCCTCTCCCTCTATTCCTGTGCAGTCCTCTCTTTTGTCTGTTTTAGTTGTAAGAAGGTGGTGCCTGGCAATAGTAAGTAAAGGTTCTGTTTAAAGCTTACAGTTGTTTCTGTCTCATGTGTGGCTGGATCTACTCTGCAACAACAACAACAACAACAACCCATCTTCTTGCAGGATCTGAGATCTTCAGGATGTGAGGGGGATCTTGCATGGCTTCCACTAGACCTCCCCCCACCCCATTTCCTGATGGGGGTCCAGCAAAGAGAATATGCTTTAATGTTCCAAGTCTGTTTAGCCAACGTACCAGAATATCCTCTGTATCCCAGCTAAAAAACGGGGGGTCTCTGGGAGTAAGTGGAAAGGGATTCCATCTGCAGATGTGCAGGGTGCTCTGCATCCCATTCCAGAAGCCCTCCAGCAAATGCTAAGCTTTCCCCTTCTGGATTGGAGACTTTTGGAAGCACAGGAGAAGGTCTAGTGCAGCCCAGAGGTTGTGTCAGACTTTTAGATCCAGAGAGGGAAGGTGTCTTTTTTAACCTTTCCCTCTTTGGACTGGAGGGCTTTCATCCTAGGATGTAGATACAAGCAGGTCTAGCACAGCCTAGAAGACTCTGCTGTATCTTGTCTTCATATGCACAAGGTGAGGCAGGGAAAGCCAAAACACTGCCCTGTCCCTGAACTGAAAGCATCCCTTTATTTCCTGAGTGCGTTGAGATCTCGCATTGGAAAGCAGTGGGTTGTGGGCCCAGTTAAAAAATGCTTCCACCCCTGCCAAAAGAAGCCAAGGAAAATATTCAACACTCCCACGGCACTAGCACAAACTAAGGGCACAATCCTATGGCTGCTAGACACTGTCTAGACGGCCATAGGATAATTTGGTGTCCCAGCTCCAACCTTGGAAAAACACTCCGAGGCCAGAGCTGGGACTCCAAAATGGAGCATTCCCCCTCCACCCTCACAGCCAGCGTGGCTCTTTCTGTGCCAGCTGCAGCTCCAAAGTTGCAAGACCGACCTCGGAGCCGGTGCTGGGTGGGCGTTCTGGGGGGCAGGGAGGGGAGGAGTGAAGCACCACAATGCTACGAGGAATCCTGGCAGTGCCTCAGCCTCGCGAGCTGTGGGGAAACATTTAGACAGCCGAAATCTGCTGCCTAAGTGTTTTGCAGGGTGAGAGAAGTGCAGAGGCAATCCTTGCCTCCGTGTTCCTCCCGCCCTCCATAGGATGCTCACAATCCTCTGCGTTCGGAGGGTGACGGGCAGCCACATTGGATCACGCTGCCCCTTGTCTCATTCCGGAAGCGTTAATTTGGGCTATTTTCTGGTGTTGCGCTAGGAAGTGCCAGCCAGCTCCCCATCATGCTAGCAGTGTTCGTTTCCACTAGCAGGATGTGTTTAGTGCTGGCAGACTGCCAGCACTGGGGACTGCCCCGGGTCTCCACAAAAAGCTCTTACAGAAAAGTAAACATTCTAAGCCTGAGTCGTCACAAACATATATATGAAACAATATTCATAGACAGCACCAACAGTTACTTACAATGGTTTGCTTCTATAAATTTGACATTAATCTTCTCAGGTTTTCACTTGTGGAAATACAGATCAATATGAGGATGTGCCATGAATCCTAATTACACACAGCAGAAAATAGTCGATTCTCAACAGCTGCTTAACCTGTCATTTTCTATTGAAAGCTCACCAATGGGCTGCTGGCAGCATGGACTGAAGCCATATTAAGAACCCAAAAAGCTCCAGTTCTCATTGAGAACGCAGCTTTTGAGGTGACCTCTAGAAGTACAATCACTGCAAGTGTGCATGCATTTCCCCCCTGCACTACACTCAGTTTTCTGTGTCAGGTAGCAGGGAAGTGTTTAGAGGAGGAAACAACAACTGCCAAGATGATTCTCTGCTTTGACAGGCCAGGTTGTAGCATATTAAATTGTGCAGGGAGTCGATAAGCAACCTTGAACTTCACAAAATCCAGCCATTCTTTGAGGGTAAGCCACAGGTTACGCTTTCCAGAGAGCTGAAACTGGGCCTAGGCAAAAACATACTTTTATGAGTACTAGAGTGTTTGAAGAAGCATGCAGTATTGCCACAGTGAGTTCAGCGTGCGCTGCAGTTGGCCATGCAATGAAGTGGTATTTGATTGCTCCGTCATGCAGCGAGATTGATTCTGAGGGAGCAATCCATCTTCTGGTTCACCATCTAGCCAGCTATGCACATTGAACTTGTCATGCATCTGTGGCCTATTTTCCAGACATGAGAATGAGCCCAGAAAGAGAGCCCATTAAAAACCATTCGGACTACTTCTGGATGACTTCATCAGAGCAGGTGGTTTGTGGCTTGCAGCCTTCTGGATGCATTTCATGTTTTATTTTGAAACGATTTCTGGAAAGAAAGAAAGAAAGAAAGAAAGAAGGAGAGGGACCAGACTATTTCAATCAAATCCAATGACTTCTGAATGTAAATGCTCAGCATATATTTTTCCATATGCATATTCACCTCACTGTTTCCTGGAACTGTGGTTGGAAAGGGACCTTTGATTGCTTATTACTTACTGCTAAAACTCAGTGAAATTCAATTATCACAAAGCCAGTCAGTAGGCTTCAATTTTTGTGTGTGGCCTGTTACTTTTAAAGTTTGGAACATCTCCCGATTGCTGTCACAGCTCTTGCACTGTCTAAATCAATTGCTGTGGCATGCTTGCTAAATTGAGAAATGTTGTTGTGAATGCATAAAATGTCTCATGCCTCAACAAAACCAGTTACAAACGGGGAGAAAATATCAGGTGGGGGAATTTCTCATCTGCTGCAAAACTTTTTTATTCCTTTGCCTGATTTCCTCTGAGGATTCACTCAGGGACAAATAATGCTTCAACCTGTTCTGCTGTTGCAGTGCTGCATATCTGTTCCACAAGCTCCTATACAGATAGAAGAACTTGAATTTTTCCCCTCGCTTTCACTTTCAACGCCAAAGCTTCGGGGAGGGGAGAGAAATAAAACTCTCATTAGAAGTCTCCAGTCCCTGCAAAGTATTATACCAGGGGTCTTCAAACTACGGCCCGCGGGACACACCCGTCCCAGCGGGTCCTTTCATCTGGCCCGGCAGCCGATTTAGCCTACTCTAGAGGAGAAAAGAAAAGAATTGCCTCTGGCAAAAGTTGCTGCTGCTTCGCTACAGGAGTAGCGTCTCAGCCTGACGCTCTGAAGAGGGAGGAGAATGGGGAGGGGGAATGAGATCAGCAGGAGCCCACGTGAGCAACTTGAGGAGTAGGAGCCGAGGAGGGGCCCAAGTTGTGGTGGCAGCGGCAGCAGCAGCAGCAGCAGCCAGTCTAGAGAGGTAAGCAAAGTTTTGCAAAGTTTTTACAAAGTTTTTGGAAGAGAGGATCCTCCATTGGAAGGACGCTGGCTGCGGCGCTGCTGCCCGGGCGGCTCTGCCACGCCTCCGCTATCGGAGAGATACTGGCTGAGGCGCTGCTGCCCGCCCTGCAGGGCTCCAGGCTCCGGGAGGCTCGCTCCCCGCTGCCTGCCGCCAGATCAGCTGCGCCTCTGCCATTGAAGGATGCTGGCTGAGGCGCTGATGCCCGCCCTGCAGGGCTCTGGGTGGCTCGCTCCCCGCTGCCGCCAGATCAGCTGCGCCTCTGCCATTGGAAGGACGCTGGCTGAGGCGCTGATGCCCTGCCCTGCAGGGCTCCAGGCGGCTTGTGCCTCGCTGCATGCTCACCCCCCCTCCCCTTCCCCCGGAGACACAGTATGCACGAAAAATACAGTGTTCTTTTAATTTGTTTGTAAAAGATTTGTTTGTAATCCAGAGTGATGTCATCTTATTATTAAAATTGCTTTCAATAAATGAAAAAATATATTCAACCTGCAGAAGGCCATGAGGTTATGGTTGCATTCCTATGCATTGCCCCCATTGAGCTTCTGAGTAAGCATACTTCTGAGTAAACCTGCATAAAAGTCTGGCTACAGGGCTATAATCCTATGCAAACTTACTTGGAGCAAGCCTCATTGAACTTAATTGGGCTATACTTCCAAGTAAACATGTTTAGGATTGCTGGGCCTGGCTGAAACACAAGCCACTTACAATAATTCCCATGAAAATCAGTAAGGCTTACTTCTGAGTAAAAATCCTTAAGATCAGGCTACAAAACATCTCTAGAAGACAATCTGGTGCCATTGAGGTGTCTGAAATGACAATCATTTCAGTTGTACGCACTATTTGTTTGTCATATTTATATCCCGCCTTTTTTCCTGCAAGGAACACTAGGTGGCTTACATAATCTTCCGCCTCTCCATTTTATCCTCACAATAACCCTGTGAGGTAGGTTTTTCCTGTTTTGTTTGCACTACAAATAAATAAGATATGTGAAGTATGCAAATCAAGCCTTTCTATGCCTTTTTAAAATTTAATGTATTTCAATTTTAGACAGCAAATTAATTTATAATTAATTATTAATTTATAATAACTTTCCATTTAATCAAGTAAAAAAAAAAGGACCCGGGTCCTTTTTTTTTACTTGATCCATCCGTTCATATTTTTTTCAAACTATGGTCCGCCCCCCCAACAGTCTGAGGGATAATGAACTGGCCCCCTGTTTAAAAAGTTTGAGGACCCCTGTATTATACAGTAAATAATGTCAGCTCCCAGTTAGCATATTTATAATCTTCTTGCTGGGCAATCCTCATAATTATGGGGGGTGGGGGTGGGGGTGGAGTCAGCCAAATCCCAAACTGAATCCGGCTGATTCGGACAGATTTGGAAAACATCCAAATCAAAGTAGGACTCCTACAAAATGGACAGAATCTGGACACTAATGAAGATTTGTTTGCAATTTGGATGTAGAGGGACACGAACACACTTTTTTTCCAAAAACTGATACCTTTCTCCTCAAGTTCTCCATATAAGGAAAACACCAGGGTGGTGAAAGAAGGGAGGGAGAGGAGGGTTTGTAGTTCTGTGAATGGCAGTTCTAGCTTCTAACCACAGTGAATAATTTTACCAGGGCTCTCCAATCCAAGTGCTTTGGGGGAAGAATTTTGAAGTTTTATATTGCAGGACTGACTGATCCATTGATCAATTATCTTTGCTAGTTCTCTCTCCCAGAAGCAGGAACGGTAAAGGAGTTTTGGTGGTGTCTCTGGGACCTGGGAGGGTGTAGCTGTGAAGGATTGAGGCCTACACAGGCTTAGGTTAGTTGAAGCCTGTAGGCCCAAACACTTCCCTAAATTAGTTGAAGCCTGAAGGCCCAAACATTTCAAGATGAGAAGGGGCATTTGTGAGTTTCAGTTCACCCAATAGAAGTTAAGTATTATTTCTCCTGTTCAAGGTCACATGGTTATAACCTTCCAATCCTGGGAAGGCTTTATTTGTGTGGGGTGTGGTCAGCTAGAGCCAGACAGAGACTGACTGCAGAGGAGAGAGGTAGACAGAAGTTAAGTTAGAGAATCTTGTGTTATTTGTCTGTTTAATTTTATTATACTTGCTTTTGAATTATAACTGCTCTATTATGTAAATATCCTAATATAATAAGTAAAGTGTTGTTGTTTACCTTGAGTTGTTGGAGTGACTTATTCACCATGCCTGAAGTCTATTCTCATGCTACTGAGAACAGGAAAGTAACAGGCAAAGGATTGGTCTCCTGGAACAGGAGAAGCTTTGAGAAGAGGCAGAGATCTTCAAAAAGCAGGTCAAGGGGTCCCGGCAGTAGCGGAACCTTGACAGTAGCACTGAATGTTTTTTATGGAAAATGCTGGAAGTTCAAGTCCTACTGCACTTTCTGTGGCTTTGGTGACAATTGATCAGAAAACAAAATGCTTCGAACAGTTTTTTTTCATTCATCCTAACTCCCTAACCCCTGCACTTTTCCTACTGAAATTTTGCAGGTTTCTTGCCTAGGGGCACCTCTAGTTAGTATGTGATTTTCATAGAAAAACAAACAAAAACTCTTGGGGGGATAATTCACACCCCCAATTTAAACACACACCCCTTCCACAAAACAAAAACTGTTGTACCTCTCCTTCTGATATTTTTCAGGTTTCTTAGCTAGGGCCACCTCTATGTTGTATGTGATTTTCATAAGAATTGCCCACAAAGAACGTAGGGAATAGCATGTACTTTTTTGGAAAAAACCCCTGTACAGGCTTTTGTTGTACAAACTTTGCTGCACATATTCATCTGAAAACTGGCATGCATCATTTACTCACCAGGGGCAACTACACCGGCAAATTTAATCCAATTCTGCCAAGAGATGATGATGATGATGATGATGATGATATTAGCAGTTCCCTTTTCTTAAAGACAGACAAACAAACAAACATAAATGTAAAGGCACCTAGCATAAAAACCCCTGTACTTATTTGTCTGAAATTTAGCAGGCTCCCTCCCATTTCTCCATACTATTTCTCCAAATTTCATCAAACAGAAAACATGCCATAGTCTTTTGTTGATTTCCAGTGATAGTCAATGGCAGATTTGGATTCAGCCTCTCAGTCAAATTAGGCCACATCTGAATTGGTCCAAGCTGAATTGAGCTGTATTCCAAATAGCTGAATTAGGATCCAAGCCAAGTTTTCTGGCTAGTGCACACCTGGACTTATAATATCCCCCTCCCCCTTTTGTTTTTGTTTTTGGCATTTCCATTCCCATAGCAATCTATTATTTCCAGCATCATGCTGTGTTGTGATAGCACTTGAAAATAATGCAGTTTATTTAAAGAGGTGCAAATGTACCTGCCCAGACCTGCTTGTTTCTGGTCTATGGATGGTTTTCATCAAAGGTTGATTCTTTTGAGTAAGGAGAGCAATTTTTTTGGCATGAGGCTCAAGCATGCACTCATGTTTGATTGGCTCAGTGTGGTGTCGGTAACATAGCTCAGCCAAACCAAGTACAAATGTGGTAGGGCCATTGCCCAGCCCTCTTATTTGGTTCATATTTTCCACTGCTCATCACAGTTTTCCCCTGAAAGCTGAATGATGGTTTTCATTAGTTGCTACTTAGTTACAGGACTGTGAGCAAGGATTTTTCCTCTGCCCTGAGATTTTGTGCCTGGGATGGGTGGGTGGATTGTTTTATTTGCCTTCCTTAACCTGTCTCATCTTGCTTCAGATTGCAAGGGTGGGCTGTCTTTTCCAGCCTTATGTTGCTTGATTGTCATAAGTTTGGGCCTGGGCTGATTGTGAAAGGATGTTAGGTTTGACTGCATTGTAACAATTGGCTTAGCCTGATTTCAGAAAGGTAAAGGGTGACTCATGAATCTATCTCTGATGGGCTTAAAACAGCTTTTGCAAGGAAGGTCTTGACCTTTACTCAGGGAGCAGAGAGGGTCTGAGTAAAGAATGCTCTTTACTCAGGTTTTTGGCTTTATTTATTCTGACTCAAGCTGGATATTTGGTATGTACTCTCATCAAACTTCACTAGCAATGGGCGACTTCCCTCGGCTCATGTTGGACTGCTATTTCCAAAAGAATCGGAAATAGGTTGGCTTATTTTCTAAAACCAGTCCAAGTTTTGAAGTCACCCTCCCTCTCTCCAGAATTCAACCAAATCCTCCCCATTTCCCCTTTCACCTGGTTGGGGTAGCAGCAGTGGCAGGACTATGATCATGAGAAGAGAGGAGGAATGAGATCTGATATTTCCCTCCCTCTTCAGCTTGCTGGTTGTGCTCTTGGCCAAAGAGTCTATCTTTCTAGTGCTCTACCAGTAAACTTGATAGAAAAAGAAGGAAGAGATCAAATCTCCTTCCTTCCCTGTTTCTGTGGCAGGACTCAGCACAACTGCTGCTGCCCTGGCCAAGAACCTCTTGTTTAAAGGGGGAAAGGCTTAGGTTTAAAGGGGAAAAGGTTAAGAGGGTGAGCTGGGAATTCTTCTCTGTGCTGGATTTTAATCCAAGCCCATTTTTCTAGCATTTTCATTCAGTCCCATTTCTGTATCAGTTTGTACTTTTTTTTTTAGTGTGCATGAAAATTTGTACACATTTTTGTGCACATTTCTCCTAATCTACACATTTGTGTACACACTTCTCCAAACATACCAATTTTTTGCAAGTAATTTGTCCTAGTATAATGCATTTGTATGCAGACTTTCCTCTATTATATGCATTTTTAAAAAAATTGGGAACTGCATCACAAGGTTTGGAAAGGTGTAAATATGACTGCATAATTATATTCCAGTTTCTGTTTAGGTTCAGAAGTGCAAATTTGGTAATTTTGCATTAAAGTATGAACCCAACAAATTTCTCATCTATCCTTATCCAAGCCACATACGAATTCAAGGGCCTTGCAGTGCTTACCTCCTTTTCAAGCATTACATGTCTTCGAAGTTTATACCTATACCCAAGCCCATAAAGCATTGCAAGCATCTCTAAATTTCAGACAATTTTATTTAAGTCACCCAGTTATCAGTATGCAGGGAACAGTTTATGCTTCCAATCTGTAAAGCGTGGCCTCGGAGGGCATTGTGCCTGCCTTGCAGTGCTCTACTTAATGGGGCTTAATTATTTTGTTTTCCTGCATTAATAACTGCTGAGACCCCTCTGACTCAATCCTTGGTTATTAGCCCATGTTAATAAAGTTGGGGTCTGTTTAAAACCAGCCTTGGTCTCCCTTCCACTGCTGCCACTAATACTTCCCCCAAACCACCTGTGAGATCCATTTTGTGTGTGCAAACCTACAAGTGTGAGCTTTCTTCACAGACAAGATTAGAATTTGAATGGATCCCAAGCTTTCTTCTGTTTAGCCAGAGCAGAAAGCAGACTGTATTCTTCATAGTGATGCTGATTAAGTTCACAAATAACACACTAGCAATATGATTTTTTTTTTACTGCGCGCCATATTGTTTTTATTACAAGTTGGACACCTTTAGCATAAAACTGCTTGTAACTAATAGTGAGATGTATTTGGATGGATGTTCTACTTTTGTGCCTATGTGGTTAGCATTCATTAGACCAGGATGGCAAGGCCAGTAGCCACTGTTCATTCATATTACAAAATTGATTATTTATCCCCTTTCTCATTAACAATGAGAAACGTTCCCTCCACGCCGATAGCTGCATTCTAGGCCAATCCCCAATTCGAGGCCCACTCTTTGCCACCATAATTCCCACTTTTCCCAGGAACCCACTTGCTGCCACTTACTAGCATCTGGATCCACTTCATGGGGAGGATGACTGAAGGGAATAGCTCTGTAGTGGTGCAACAGGTGTTTGCTACAGGTTGGTGACCCTGCCATCAGAGCTGCCAATGCATCCTCCTCTCCCATATTCCAGTAGCTGATCACAGGCAATGCACTACTTCCTGTCCGCTCCTGGCATTGTGAGGATGTGCATTGTGCCAAGTGGAAAAGAGAACGTTACCACACAAATACAGTTGAGTGGTAAAATGGCTGGTGTGTATCATAAGAACACAAGAAGAGCCATGCTGGATCAGACCAAGGGTCCATCTAGTCCAGCATTCTGTTCACACAGTGGCCGACCAGCTGCCCACGGGAGACCCACAAACAGGACATGAGTGCAACAGTACCCTCCCGTTCATGTTCCCCTGCAACTCGTGTAACCCAGCAAGTGGTGTAATCCCAGCAAGTGGTGTAATCTACTCACTATTCAAGATTTGGGCCTTCTGTTGGCTAGACCCAGTCCACATTTAATGAGAATTCATGGGTTGTTTAACCCATGAATTTTGGGGGCTGTGTACAAGTGAGGGAGCATGCTGCCTCCCACCCACTCACTGCTTCTGCTTTGGGGGGAAACCCAGGGATGCCCGTTCCTGGGTTGTTAGTCGTGATGTCTGAACCTTGCACTCTGGGTTGCTGAGAGCTAAATAACCCAGATTTGTTAACCCAACAATAAACCTTTGGTTAAAACTCTGGGTTGTTTAACCCTCCACAACCCAGAGTGTCAGATTTGGACATCATAACTAACAACCCAGGAACAGGGCATTCCTGGGTTGTTTCCCAAGGTGACTGCAAAGCAGAAGTGGTGAGCAGGCAGGAGGCAGAATGCTTGCTCATTCACTTGTGTGCATCCCTGACCATTCACGGGAGCTACTGAAGTTTAAACAAAAACTGACGCTTTTATTTACAGATATCAAGATTTCTGTGTACTTGCAAATAGCCTTTACATAGCTTGCAAAAAATGATCTCAAGCGTACACATATTGACATCCTGAAAGATTTTGCTCCTGAAAAATCTTTGGATAGCATAACAGAAGCTTCTCAACATTAACATCAGTGCAAGGGATGTCTCACTCAAAAGCAAAGAGGGAAGAACAAGATCCAGGCACAAAGATCTCTTATTGGCTTTTTTAAATGGAAGCCTTTCCAGTAACTTCATGCTATACTGGAAAAGTTAATTAACATTAAGTTAATGTTAAAGTTAATGTTAATGTGCAAAACACTGTAGCCTCATATCCATCACCATGAAGTAATCTGAGTTTAGGAACAAAGAATGAAGTCTGAGGCATTTAAAATCTGGGCATATTTAAGAAGAGCCATGCTGGATCAGACCAAAGGCCTATCCAGTCTAGCATTCTGCTCCCACAGTGGCCAACCAGATGCCTACTGGAAGCCCACAACATGAGTGCAACAGCACCCTCCTGCTCATGTTCCCAAGCAACTGGCATACAGAGGTATGCATTGCTGCTTCTGTTACTAGATGTAATACATAGCCATCATGACTAGTAGCCATTGATAGCCTTATCTTCCATGAATATGTCTAATCCCCTTTTAAAGCCCTCCATGCTGGTGGTCATCACTACATCACGTGGTAACAAATTCTGTAACTATGTGCTGTGTGAAGAAGTACTTCCTTTTATCTTTTCTGAATCTCCCACAATTCAGCTTCATGGGATGACCCTGGGTTCTAGTATTATGAAAAAGGGAGAAAAAATTATCCATATCCTCTTTCTCCACAGTGCACATAACTGTATACACCTCTATCATGTTTCCCCTTATTCACCTTGTTTCTAAGATACAAACAAACAAACATCCTAAATGTTGTAACCTTTCCTCATGAGGGAGTCGCTCCAGCTCATCTATCAATTTCTAGATACCCTAAACAACTGCATACTAGAAAAGCAGCAGCCAAATTTTGGAGGGTCATGGCAAAATATATAAAAAGGACATGCTTTGAGAATATTTAAATGCATGTCAGCTTTTGCAAAGCAGGAACTAGATGCAAAAAGCAAGTCCCAAAACACCAAAGAAGGCAATTATCATTTTGAGTTGATCTTCCTTATTTTCTTTCTCCAACCATCTCCTACTATATGCCTCCTACAACAAAATAGTGCTTCTACCCATACCCCATAGCATGCTTCATTTAATACTCCTATCTCCTCTAACACATATTATTCTGTTCCCTCCTACTATTCCTCTCATGTATGGTGGCTTGGACTTCTTGGGAGGAAAGGCGGGATATAAATGTATCAAACAAATACATAATATGTCTTTCTCACTGGCCCTAAAAATACCAAATCTTGATAGATCTGCTAAACATCACAGAGGATCTGGAATTCATGCCAACAAAAGATAAAAGCAAAAGTATAAAGCAGTGTGGATACTGTCTTCTCTTCATAGGCATTCAGCTACACTTACATTTTCTTTGGAAATATAAAAACTTGAATGTTTCCATCGATTTTGGCTTTCCAGCATGTGGCTTGATTCGTTGTGATAGTCATCTCCAATTATTTAGCCTGTAACCACCTTTCTGCAGCGCACCTGCTCTCTGCTTGTGGTGTACTGTAGTCAGGCTGGTCTGTAGGGGATCGTGGTGAGTGAAAGATCTTTCCTCACAGCTGGGGTTTGGATTAGATAACCTTTCGGTTTCTCCTGGATCAGTGTGATTTGATAACCTTCAGTGAATTCCTCATGTCTGGTTGCTTCCATGTATAGCCATTTTGTTGTTTCCACCTATTTTTCTTTCCTTTCTCTCAGAAGGGGAAATAATGCCACTTCCACATAGATGGAGCACAATAAGACTTCTTTTGCCTGGGTTTTGGAATGTGTCAACAGAATAACCATGAGGGCTTCCTCAAAGCATGTATTATTTGCTCATGTTTATCTACAAACATCTCTCAGCCTTTTGACTGAAAGGCTGCAATATGAATTAATACATGGAATAAATACTTTGGTGGATGGATATCCAATTTAAATGTTAAAGAATTACAGTTCTAACTTCTTATGGATGCATGAAAACTAAAGGCCTATCAGTGTTGCAGGTGTATTTTTTTGACAGCTTGCCTTTTGACAGCTGTCAAGAAAAACCAAAAGGGGAGGATGTATTTGTAGCCTCTTCTGTGCCATGTCCTGGGTTGGTACCTGTAGCCCCTTGACATCAGGAGCTCCCCTGGACAAATCCCCACAGTAGCACAACTGTGAAAGTTTGCAGTTTTGCAACTGGGGCTAAAAAAGATGATGATGATGATGATGATGATGATGATGATGTTTTTGCACATTTTTTTATTCTTTTATTCTTCCATAACATTTTGTCCTTATACTCTGACCTCTCCTTTCTTGGACTCTTCTTCTCCTTGAACTCTGGCCTCTCTGCCTTTCCTGGCTCTCTTATATGCCACAGACATATGTCCCAGTCCCAAATGACCCAGTTCTCATTCAAAACACCCTTTTAAAGGGACCCAGAATTTTGACAGCTAGCTGTCAAAACTCATTTTCCCTTTGAAAAAAAGGGTGAGTGCACATTTGCACTTTCCTGAGCACCTAGAGGCTTGGGACAAAGTGCAAATGTGCACCATGGTGGGAACTAAAGTGGGGGGGGGATTTGAGGATCTTGCTGCGAAGAGGGTTTAAATCCCCCCAACCCCACTTTTCGCAGTTAAAGATACCTTGCACCTTTGGTTTTTCTTGACAGCTTGCCTTTTGACAGCTGTCAAGAAAAACCAAAAGGGGAGGATGTATTTGTAGCCTCTTCTGTGCCATGTCCTGGGTTGGTACCTGTAGCCCCTTGACATCAGGAGCTCCCCTGGACAAATCCCCACAGTAGCACAACTGTGAAAGTTTGCAGTTTTGCAACTGGGGCTAAAAAAGATGATGATGATGATGATGATGATGATGATGATGATGATGATGTTTTTGCACATTTTTTTGCACACAAAAAATATTTGGCAACTGTGGGCACCCCCTGCAAGGTGCCGCTGGAGCACTTTGAAGAGACTGCTTGTAGCTGTCAAAACAGGGATATTGTGAAAGCTGGCTTTACAGCTGGCTTTCATGATCTTTTGAAAGAAAAGGGGGGGAGGGAAAAAAAGCTGCAGCTAGCCTGAAATGGCTTGCGGCGGTGGTGGTGGTGGAGCCAGTGACAGCTGCCCCCAAGTGCTGCTTGGCCACTTTGGGGGCGGCTGGCACTGGCGCTCAGGCAGTAGCCCCATGGCAAGAGTTGCAAAAAGGTTTTTTTTGCTGCTCCTGCCTTGGAGCTTGCTAGCCAATTCCCCCTACTTATGATGGCGTCACTCAGTCGTCCAGGTTCAGATGACACGACAACCTATCATGGGTAGAAAACCCCCTACATACACATACACATGCCCATGCCCATACACAAACCACCCTGGAGAAATCAGTCTGGGTGCACTCAATACGACAACCTATCGTGGGTAGCAATCTACGATGGGTTGTCATGTCGTGCAAACCCAGTCTTTGTTGTTTATGTTGCAACAGACTAACATGATTACACTCGGGAAATTATATTGGAGTAAGCCAATTTATTTGTTTATATACCATGCAGGGCTGACACAAAACATTTTGCTGCCTGCATACCACATACAGTAGCCAACCAGACTGGCAACTGAATCTTACTTCAACACTGGCAATGAGATAGCATTATCCACTGCACATTAAGGCAGCAGGCTAGCTTAGGGGTGGTGCAGGGCAAGTTGCGTGGCATACATAGTTCTGACCTCTAACAGAGGGGAAAGGCCAGGGAGTGAGCTCAAGAGGGGGGTCACCAGACTCTGCCTAATGGTATAGTTGGTCCTGTCACCATGGGATTTCAGATGACTTTTTGTTGTTGTTCGGTTGACAGTAGAGGCTTTGATGGAAACAGAGGTATAGCTACTTCATGTATGTGAGATACAATGTAGATAGTTCATAGTTCACCTAGAACTGCTGATTTCTGAGATGCAGTTGGTAAATCATAATGTTTTGATTATTGTTTTGGACAATATGGGCCCAATGACATAAGAATTTAGAGACTTCTGTTTGAATGAACAACCCTTCAGTAATATAGAAAGAAGAAAAAAGTATACTGTTCATTACTACCACTAAAAATTATGCGACTCACATTTGATTTACAGTCTATTGATGTGTAAAAACTTGTTCCACTCCAAAGCTTGAGGTGTCACTAGACAAGTTATGAACGATAGACCAAACATACCTATGGATTATCCCTATGTTTTGTCTAACCGTTCTTAATAAACTTCACCAAAGTACTTAGTAGCTGAGCACAGTAACAAAAATGTCAAGTCAGAAGGTCAACTTCACTGTGGTGGAACTCTGATCATCACATTTCCTGCTAGGAAATTACTGAAAAATACAGGTTTTTCGGGACTGTACAACTCCATTTCTTATCTTGAGAAAATTGCAGCCAGCAAATTGTACACTGTTTATAAAGCCTTTGTTTGGGAGAAACTGAAAAGAAAAGAAAAGAAAGATGAAAATCCAATTCCCTTGGTAATAGCCTTTATCACTCACCAGGTATGACTGTGAATAACTCCCTATCACTATTAAAATTGTGCATTTGCAGAGGACTGTTGCTTCTTCTGGAGTAATTAATAGCAGGGAACTGGCATGCCAGTCAAAGTTCTGTAACGAAAACTTGAAGGCAGAGAGAAATGGTTTGGGAGAGCTTGTTAAAATCTTTTCATTGTAATTGGCAGCTCCTGTTGTTGCAGCATGGCTTTTAGCTGTTAAAGTAATGTAGTTTCCCATTATCTTGATCCACAAGAGACTTTGGTCACCAATAAACCATGGTCAAAGGACAAATGTAAAGGCTATAAATTCTTCTCAATCAAGGCCTGCATCAAGGGTTGCCATCAATGTGGTCAAAGCCCAAACTTCCTGCAAAATCCCATACTTGCTGTTCACTTACCCTCTTTGAGTGAGTGAGCAGTGAGAGAAGCCGACACAGGGGGTAGGAATGTCCACATGACTTGTCTTCTCCCTCTGGGAGGTAGTGCAGATTGGGCCCAGAGCAAGAGGCAGCAGCATTTGGGCAGCAGCAATCAGTGGTGTAGTATTAGATCAGGGGTGCAGAGGTTCAGGTCGGGGGGCCAAATCCAACTCTCCTGGAGTCCCAATCTGGTGCTCTGGGGTTTTCCAAATGGCTATGCCCCCTTTCCCTGGCCCCAGCCCTTCACCCCCCACCAACCATTTGGTGTTTTCCCAACTGTTGTGTAGTTCCCCCCCCCCCCATTCTAAAATATTGAAATGCCTCTCCTAAGGCTTAGTTACTGGCAGTAAGAGCTTTAAGCTAAAATGTGCCAGTATTTTTTGTATTTTGGCCCCACCCCTTTTGCCATTGGACCCACCCACCACTGGGATATGGGCCTGAGAGCTTCTCTGAAGTGCCATTTGGTCCTCGGCCTGAAAGAGCTTCTGCACCCCTGTGGTAGATGTTGATTTGCACAAGTTTATCATGATGCACCCACCCACCCACAGCCATGCGCCTTGGAAGAATTGATAGTCACCCTCAGGAGATGTATATCCTGCTTTTCTATTCCTTATACACCCTTGTTAAAAAGCCCCATCATAAAACACAGACATCCAACACCAAAAACCCCTGAACAAACCACTAATAAAATCTCACAGTTAAGTTTACAGGGCATTACTGAAAACCTATGCATAGTTTACCTGGGAATAAGCTCCATTGAACTCAGTGGTACTTCTGATTTCATGGCTTCACCTTGTAAAACACATTGAGCTTTAACAAAAGATATTCAGCCAGCTGAAATGCAAACTTTAGCTTTTAATTAGAAATGGAAACAAACTTGCAAAGAAGTGTTACCATTAAACTGCTAGCATGAAGTAGGAACCCCATTAAAGAACTATGCTAATCAGTCAGAATTAGTAGTACCAAACTGAAAGCTTTATTACAGGCAGTCCCCAGGCTATGAACGAGTTCTGTTCTTAAGAATGCCTTTAAGTCAAATTTGTATGTAAGTCGCAACAGCACAGCGTTCTATATGTTAAAAATCGGCATTTACGCAAATTGCGTAAATTACGCAAATTGCGCAGTATACTACGCTATGTGCTCTACGTAAACGACGTAGTGGCAGGGAACCCAGAAGTCCATTCTTAAGTATGGGTTGTCTGTATGTTGGACGTTCTTTACTCGTGGACTGCCTGTACTGTACCTCATTCACATGCCAGAGCAAGGAGGGTAGTCAGTTACCCTGATATTCCAGCAGATGATGTAATCACTCCTGCTCTGAAAAATGTCCTGGAGCTGCACTCCCCTGTGTTCCCCCTCCACTACACAACACTACTGGTGGCAACATTGGTGAGGAGGAGGTGAACACTCTTGGGGGAAGGTGGGCAGTACTAAGAGCATTTTGCTGAAGCTGCCCGCCTATTGCTATTTTCCCCGGGTTTCCCTCTTCTGTTTGGAGGAAGGAAAAAGAGACACATAGCCATGTCAGGTGTCCCCCACCTCTTATCATAGCATTCACTCTTGAACGTGGCAAGAGGATAAAGCACCCTTGACATCTGAGCCTTGGAACCAAGAACAGTGTGCTTGGGGATGACTACAGTCTAGTGCAATTATAATCTATTTAGATTTGGCCTATGTGGTGTGCTTACTGGGATGTAAGAAGGGATCGAGGCCCAAGTCAGGAGGTCTATCCATAATGCCTGTCCACAGACATCCAGGCCTGCGTTGTGGATCAAAAAGGATTTGGCGGACAGCAGTGCCTCGCTCCTACGTTCCTCACTCCCAGGAATGCCCCGCCCCCCCATGCCAAAGATGGCCTTCCATCCTCAGTTCCCAGCCGGCGCAGACTGGCTGCAAGGTTGGAGGGAGGGCGCTCTGCAGGCAGACTCCCTGCTGTGACTTCGGAAAGGATTTCCAAGCTCACAGGGGGAAGTCCAACTTATCCTGTGCCCCCCCAGGCAAGGTTGGAGGGCCATAGGATTTCACCCTTAGTTGTTAAAATTACAAGAACAATGAAGGGTCAAGTGTTCATATGGAACACTAGATGCCATAGTGATCAACAATCTGGATGGGAAACCACTGCAAGTCCTACCTAAGAGCAAAATGTAAAACATATAGGGGCCCTGCCATATGATGATGACAGGGAGGAGGAGGAGGAGAAACAACTTACTGTTGGCCTTCAACAGCCCTAGGTGTAAGATACTGGTTGAGAAAAATGGCTCAAGCACAAAGTGTCCAGGTGCACTGCTAAGTGTGAATAGTGAGTTAAACTTATCTGTAGTATTATTTGTATCTTATGAGTTTGGGGGTGTAGTATTATTTGTATCTTATGAGTTCAGAATAAAAACTGAATTCTGTAGTAGTTAATCCTTTGTGCAACAGCAGAATGTTGAGCCATCCTTTTCTTTCCAACACTGAAAAATGGCTTTTTGACCAAATGCTCACATTTAATTTTCTTATACCCTTAAGCACACACTTTGTCTTTTTGCTAGCTCAAGGAAAGAAAACTTCTAGTTTGTCTTCTCCTTTTTAATCTTTTAGGAAAAATTCCAAAAGGGACAGAGTTTTGAATCAGGATCTTAAACAAGAAAAATGTTCTTACTCAAAGTTAGAGGGTTTTAAAAAGAAAAGAAGAAAAGAATATTGAACTCTTCATGTGGAGTCTTTGAAATAGGCTTTGAAACATGAATTATATTGCTATCATTCAAAGGTTTAAGGAAACTATAAATATTGAATCTCATTTTTAGCTTCTTATAGGAAAAAACGAGCAGAACAGTTATTGTACAACTCATAGTACATTTTGTTTATGTGCAATTAATACATTGGTAATTGTCCACTCAAGGTATACCCAAGCAAACAGCCTGCAAAGCAGAGAGATATAACCCAAGGGGAAATACAATAATCTATCTTGCTGAGAACAGGCTCTGTTAATATTGAAGGTTTGTATTTGGGCCCCAGTATGTTCTGAATGTTCCTAATGCTCAAGTCTGGAGCTTCCAATATTTTAAAGCCTCGTCCGAGGGCTATATGTTCTGTGGGTTTAAAAGATATGAAACTTCACAAATAGGCATAGAAAACAATAAATTGAAGTTTATACACTATATTGCAGGCACTAATAAAGATGGAATCTGGCAATTTTTATTGTAGTAGGCTGATCTCTAAAACCCTATACAGATGTTCTTTCAACATGTGGAAGAAGAAGCAATCAGGCTTTTGCACGTTGTTCTCACTTGTGACCTTTAAACATCCAGTTGAAGGTCTGCATGCTGAATGCACAGCAGGCTCCCTCCAGGGACGGATCTATTAAAAGAGTGGACAGGGCAGTGCCCAGCCCCCCCCCAGGCTCCCCCCATGGCTCCCCCAATTTACATTATGTGTGCTGGAGTGGTTCCTGTTGCTCTCCTCCTCCCTGTCAATCTTTCTAGCGCAGCGTGCCATTACCCTTATCACTGTTGTTGTGCTTCCTTACATATTGCCAGTCTGTCTGCTATAACTGCTGACTTGAGCAAGCAAAGTGTGCTTGCATGCTGGGCGTGTCTACCCAGATCCTTCCTTTTTTAAAAATGGCTGATTTCCCGGGAGGGCGCCCTAAGGAAATGATCCTTGGAACAATCAAAGAGCCGGCCAGCACGCTTTCTCTCAAGTGGAGGAGGGCCCCACCTCCTCCAAGGCTTTGCAATGGAGGTGAGCTGGCTGCATTCAACCATTTCACCCCTAAATCAGGTGACCTAGTCTGGGCTAATGAGACTAATAATAATAAAAACCACACATGTAGCCTAGTGAGGGAAAAGCCAGCCGCCGTGCGAGACAGGAGCTGGGCTGCGCAGTGCAGCTCAGGGTGGGTCGGTGGGTGGTCAGAAACCTCACTGAGAGCAGCAGCTTGTACAGTTTGAAGACAAGAGAAAGGGGTAAAAGAGAGTGCCAGCAGCAGCAGCAACTTTGTTTAAAAACACACACACCAAAACCTGATGGCAACTAGGAGGACTCAGGTCAGAAGCCAACCAGCTGGGCAAAATCCGGTATGGTTCCTTACTGGATGGAGGTGGGGGGTGGGAGAGGGAGGGGGATGTTCCCAAATAACTAAGAAATGTGGTCACTTTACTTTGGCTTCGTTTACATCCAGGCAAAGCTGTAGCCCTGTTTCAAAGAGGCAATTAGCTGTTTTCTTTCTTTCCTGCCCTTCTAAGTTTCCGATGTTTCCCATAGTGATAGGAACATTGAGAAAACCCTGCCTGCACGCGGAGCTTTCTGTTTCCTGCTGTTGTTGCCACCGCACTGGGGATAGAACTGTTTAGCCCAGCAAAACCCACCCTGCATAAGCGGGGAGGGGATCTGCCATCTGATAGCCTCTTTTTCTGACGGAGAAGGGCTTGTTTTGCTGCACCCACTTGGGTGGCGGGCGGGTGGTGACTTCCTTTCTGTCACAAAGTAGGCAGCTCAATAGAAACTCTTGTGCTGGGTTGCAAGGCAAAGTGTCAAAGCAGTAAGTCAAACCAATGTGCAAAACGGATTTTTACCAATTAGGAGACTGTAGGTAAATAGCACTGTTTCACACACACACACACACACACACACACACCCTTACCCTTTCAGTAATTGAAAACCAGAAACAACATTGTTGTTAAGCTGGGGAGGGGAATGGTGTGTGAGAGAGGGAGGGTTCGGACGATACAATAAGCCACACTGAGGAGCAAGCTACGCAGTGCAGCCTACTGAAAATGCACCCGACACGACAGACTATTGGGTGCATCGTGAGAAGGGTGCCCCCTCCCACCCCCTCGGTCCTCCTGAGGGCATCCCAGGGGACGCCACAGGAGCACCAAGGTTTCGTCCCCTTCCCATCGCCTACCACAAGCCATTTTGGGCTCGCTGCAGCTTGATTTTTATTTTTAAACCTTTTTTCTTTTTTTTTAGATCATGAAAGCCAGCTGTGAAGCCAGCTTTCGCAATTCCCACAGGGGCATCCACAAGGTGCCCCTCCAAGGACCCCCCCATGGTACTGAAAATGTGTGCAAATCAGGCAAGGCAGGTTAGCACAAGGGGCTCCCTGGAGTAGGTATTGGCCAGCTAGGCACTCTGTAGAGTGCCTAGCTGAGGCTGCAGGTAAGCATTCCCCCCCCCCTTTGCAAGGAGCTGGCAGGTTTGACAGTTCTGGACCTGTCAGCTTCTTGCATAGTCCCGGGAGATCACAGTTTGCGGAAAGGGGCTCTTCCCCCCTTTTGCAGTGCGATCCCCTGGTTTCTCTGGGGGAGATCAGGTGTCCCTAGTGGTGCCCCAGCTTTGCAAGTGTCCCCCACTGCTAGCATTGGGGGGACCTTCAAAACTGGAGGGGATTCCCACTGACAGGAGAGAGGGCTCGGTTTGACATGTGTCAGACTTGTGCCTCGCCAGTCTCCTCCCCTCCCTGCCCCTGAAACACCCTTCGAGGTTGCTTTCCTGACCTTGGAGTGCAGCTGGTGTGGTTCTTCCTGTGCTGGCTGCGTGAGGGCGGAGCTCCGATTCCCAGCTCCAAGGTTGGAGCACTGTCTTCGACCTCAGAGCTGGGAATCCGAAAAATCCTATGGCCCCTCAGATGCTATTCACGGTCCATAGCATCACTCCCTTCATTGTCTGTGCAATGGGATTTGTTGCTGAAACAGGAGAATGTGGGTCCAAATGAATGCTTTTGTGTGGATCCCCTACCCCACTTTGCATTCATGATTTTCAAGTTCATGTGACTCAGTTTTCCCTTTCTGTCATATGGGCTGCTGGGGATTCAAAAGTCTGCTCTGCCTCTGGTAATGCCCTTGGCTCCACCTCCAGAGACACCCTTGGCTCCGCCTCTGCCTGTCTCACCAGTCAGATTGGTCACCAGCTGCCACTGGCTCCCTCCTCATGGTAAACAAGGGATCACAATAGTGCAGAGAGACTCTCTACATGTGTCCCGTGTTGTCCATGCAGAGGTTCTATGTTGGCCTTTGAATGTATACATGCAGAGATCAGTTGCAATAGCTCATGTGATCTGCAACCTCCATCTCATGCACCCACCTCATCTTTTGAAAGAATATCTGCATATGGCTTGATTGGATGAACTTGAGGTTGTTCGACTGATGTGAAATCTATTGATTCTAAGATGGGTTATTTTTGGAATTTCTCTACTTTATAGGTTTTACTTGGATTTAATTGTATGCTTGTATATGGATCATTATTATAATAAAGGTGGTTGATTAGACTGAATTGGTGTATGTAATTAAAACAACCTTCTGGGAGTATTAAATTGTTCACTTAATACATCATTCTCAGGCTGTAATCTTACAGTAGGGGAACCATGCACAAACTTACTTCCATAGAGCAGGGCTCTCCAACCTTGGGTCCCCAGATGTTGCTGGCCTACAGCTCCCAGCATACCCAGCCAGCATGGCTAATGGCAAGGGATTCTCGGAGCTGTAGTCCAGCAACATCTGGGGACCCAAGGTTGGAGAGCCCTGCCATAGAGACATGGCATCTCCAACAGCCTAGATAAAACCATTGAACAAGCTATTTGGTTGGAGCAGGAGATCAGCTGCTGAATCCTGGAGCATCCACTGCAATATGTTAAGTAACCTTCAACACAGCAGGTACACTGGGGACCATTCATGAGGTGGGGCGCCAGATGGACAATGAGCAAAGTTCAATTATTTCCTATTGCATATGCATCTGAGTAACAAATCCTTGCAGCATAAGTTGTATACACAAGGTAGATGATTCAGCTAAGAAAACAAAGTATTGGGCCCACTTTCATCTGAACAACTCGATGCAAATAATGAGCATTCAGAGTAATCGACTCACATTGTTCTTTCTTGGGTGTTATATTTTGCAGTGTGCTGAATACCATCAAATCATTGATGGCCCCCTGAAGGTATGGCAACTTAGATCTAATCAAGACACAGTGGGAAAATGTTGAACAGAGGAGAGAAAAAGCCATATGCAATCAGTGCTTGCCTTTTGCATGGCAAGACGGGGCTAAATAGAGGTAGTTCTAGTCTCGGTAAAGTAGAATAGGGGGATGGGTTTTCCAAATGGGATTTTTAAAGCATGTGACTATTGAAAATCAGAGTTCACTGAAAAATGCACAAATTCTGAGTTTATGCATGTGTGAGCCATCAGGAAGATAATTGGATTTTAAGGAACAGATAGCTTTTTGAAGCTTCTTGATAATTCCATTCACACCAGATAATAACAGTTTTCTGTTTTCAGTCCACATGTGCCACCTATGGCCTTTTGTGTGGCCCCCACTGATGCCCCATTGCTGCTAAATTTGCCACAGTAGCAGCAAAAAAGTGGGATTTTGCTTTAAAAGTGGGAAGCAAGTGCCTTGTTTGGAAGCAGAATCATGCTTTCGTCATAAAGCACGCAGGGAAAGCAATTTTGCTTCCCAACAAGTCATGCATTCCCCATGTACCTTGTTTTAAAGCAGAATTGTTGCCATGCTGCCACATTTCAGTGGCAAACTCAGTAGTGGTGGGGGGGGAGTGGGCGGACATGTGGCCTGCTGACCCCCAGAAATTGCATACCCCTGGTTTCAATTATTTAGGTTGATTTGTTTTAGGCAAACTATATAGACCCCTTCTCCATGGATTGGGCTCCAAGTAGTCAGTTTCTGGGACCTGGGGAGACACCCAAGTGGGTCAGAAGCAGGTGCACTATCCAAAACAAGCAGTGATCAAGTTCCAAGGCAGCAGGAGAAGATCATGATGGCCAGGAGCAGGTATGTAGTAAAAACCAGGCAGGGGTCATGTTGCAAGCTAGCAATGGAGCATCAGGAGGGATAGAAGGAAGCATGTGGTCAAAACAAGGAAGGGGTCAAGATCCAAGTTGGAAATCAGGGATCATGAGCATCAGGACCGGTGCAAGGTGAGTCAGTTTGGTGCCCTAGGCAAAAATCAGATTTAGCGCCCCCCCTTCCCACTTGAGCCCTCCCTCCCTCCAGGGGGGGCTCTGGAGCAAAGCAGCCGGGAAACGCCTGCTCACCCAGCGCGCGCCCCCCGCCCTGGCCCCACCACCGGGGCCAGCAGCCCTCCTCAGGCCTGGAGGCGGCGGCGCTTCCGGGACCTGTTTCCACAGGCAGCCGGGTAAGGGGCACGCCGAGGGAGCTGCGTCGGAGGCAAGAGCGGAGCGGGGGTCCTGCTATCCGGGGTGGGAGGGCGTCGTCGGTCAAGCTGGGGGACTCCTGCCCAACTCCAGAAGGAAAGTTAAGTTTGGGAAAGTTTTTAGGAGGGGGCGGCAGAGCTGTGGAGAGCGCGCTGGGCTCTCACGGGTGGAGGGGCAGGTGGGCACGGCTGGGGGCGTCTAGCTTAGCCCGAGTGCCCACTTGCTCCTGGGGGATGCGCTGCCGGCGGGGAGGAGCTAGGGGCCGGCTGCCCGCTGCGCTCCTCTTCTGGCTGCTGCTGCTGCTGCTGCTGCTGCTCCTGGCGCGGCTGCCTGTGCCCAGCAGTCCCTGTCGCCCAGCAGTCCCGGCGGCGGCGGCAAGGAAGAGTCGGCTGAGCGAGCGAGCTTCCTGCTGCTGCTGCCGCTGCTGCTGCTGCCGCCGGCCTCCACGGAAGGGAGGGAGGGAGGAAGGCGCAGGAGCAGAGCGTTTCTGCGCCCCCTTTAGCCGTGCGCCCTAGGCAGCCACCTAGTTCGCCTAGCGGTAGCGCCGGCCCTGATTAGCATGCAATTAGGCAGGGTCTTCATACAAGACAAGCTACTCAGGCTGAGTCATACCCTCTGAGGCCAGGATATTATAGGGTCTTGTTACTACAAACTTGCACATGTTCTTAAGATATGCATTCATCAAGGGGCCTTTTAACTTTGCCAATAGGTTGTCTGGCAGGACTCACACACTCACTGGCTTCTTGAAGAGCAGGGGGATTTATTAAACACAAGCAAGAATTTAAGATGTACACTCGTTAATTGGGGGAATTAACATGGTAGGGAGCTAAGAAATCAAAACAAGCAAAACACGCATGACACACAAAACCCGCAGCAGATGCAGAGAGAACCAGATTGTGGGGAAATTACCTTAGCTCTCTTGGTGGCTGAACCTGAGGGTTCCAGTGCTTGAGCTAGCTGTGGACATACATGGATAGTCTGGGCAGATCTAGGTTGAGCTTCTGAATCCAAGGAAGTTGGAGATAAGCAAATGGGGAGTCCCTAATACTACTGGGAGAGAAAAAGAAAGGTTTAGGGTGAGCTTGTAATGGGGCAATGTAATGTCAATGGGGCAAGGAAAAAGAATTCACAGTGGTTTGTCCTAACAAGGGGCGGTGCGATGAGGCCAATCCTGTTGTACAGTCATAGTAACAAAAGAGGTAACATAGACTGAAACACACACACACACACACACACACAGAGTAATTTCACTAATCTCTAACCTTGTTGCGCCTTTTGAATAGGGAACTACCCACCAATGTTTCAATTAGCAATAATCGCGCCTCGGATTAACCTCATTGGCTACGATACTGCCACTGCGCAAAACTGGTTTGATACACATTGGTGGATACATACTTACCCACCAATGTGTATCAAACCACTTTCCTCTGGCTTGGTTGTGATTGGGAAAACAAGGGAAGAATAGGAATCCTGGCTGTGATTCTTCCTACTAGACAATCAGGGAAGGCTGCACTAAGTGGCTGCGGCTCCAACCAAATACTGTCCAAAATTAGATCAAATTTGCACACTCACACATAATACAGAAAAAGGGGCTGCATTGCTGGAGGCTACAATTTGTATAAGAAACTCCTGAGTCTCAGCACTTGAAGGAAAAAATAGGCCCACTCCATTTAAAAAGGGGTTGGGGAGCAAGTCTCTGCCTGTGGCAAGGCAAGAACCTAAGTTGCCAGACACTGCTGAGTCTCAGCAAAAAGTGGCAGAGGACGGAGTGACAGAACAATGGTGTCCCAGTCCCAGGCCCTTTTGGCAGTTCTCTCTCTCTGCTTCCCCACAGGACTCTGGGGTTTGTCACACACTGAAAATTGGATGGAGCTCCAGCCAATAGGGGGTCGGTGAAGAGACTAAGGTGCTTTCAGTAGCATGGACCCCAGATTCATAGATTCATAGATCATAGAGACTTGGAAGGAGCCTACAAGGCTATCGAGTCCAACCCCCCGCTCAATGCAGGAAACTAGAGGAGGGGTCTCCCATCCAAGTAATAACCAGGTCCACCAGCTACAAATGGGACTGATCTAGTAAGCTGGCATATGGAGTGCTCGAGTGCTCGGAGATCAGAGCTCTCGCATTGTTTAAACAGAAAAATACAGAGAACCTGCAGAAGGCTTCTCAGGTGGTCACACTAGCCATACCAGGCTGAAACAATGGGATTAGCATAACTCATTGCCAAAGCCATGTCAATTGTGAAAGAGAGTGATTTGGGAATTTGGGATGGACAATCTGTAAACTGAGCAAGCCTGCAGCTATTCAAAGATTGTGTCTTTTTTTTTTTTTTACAACATTGAAAACTTCCTGTTCCACCTGGACATTGACTTAATTGCACTTTGGACAATACTTCAGAGCTGGCAAATGCGTATGTAATTACATTAGTCCTCTTCCTAAGGCTACTAAATATTTGTGGTTTTTATTAGATTGGTTTTGCTAGATCTGACCTTGCATACGTGACCTGCAGGTTTATTAAGCACAATCAGTCTGCTGTCATTTTTCCCACCTTGGCTCAGGCAAGGATCTCTTAAAAGATCCATGCTCATGGTTGCCAACTTTTACTTGAGTCTCCTGTGCCTGCCCTACCATCAAGCAACTCGCTAACAGCCTGGTGGATAGGTATTGACCTTTGGAGCCAGCTGAGTGTTCAAGATGGCACTATAATGCTCAGAGCCAAACTAAATGTGCCAGTGCACATAGATTTCATAGATCATAGAGTTGGACGGGGCCTACAAGGCCATCGAGTCCAATCCCCTGCTCAATGCAGGAAACTAGAGGAGGGGTCTCCCATCCAAGTAACAACCAGGCCTGACCCTGCTTAGCTTTCCACGCTCAGACAAGCTGAGCCAGCGTAAGCCACAGGCCTGTATCTTTAACATTCAACTAGCAGTTGCTGATAATTATTGGGATTGCAGCACGCAGGAAGGAGTAGATTTCATAGAAATAGAGTTGGAAGGAGCCTACAAGGCTATCGAGTCCAACCCCCTGCACAATGCAGGAAACTAGAGGAGGGGTCTCCCATCCAAGTAATAAGTAGTTTAATCCTTGCTTTCCCTGATGTGGCCCAGAGAAAAATCACTCTTTTGAAGCTGCTATTTGCATTTACAGGAAATCCCCCACTGGCACCAATGGAGCTGTGAAGAAAAGAGCCTTTGGGGGTTCTCACACACACACACACACACACACACACACACTCACTTCATGTGTGAACTGGCTGGGGTGGGTGGGGTGTGCATAGTTAGCGTGTGGAGAAAGGGGCCTTTGGGGGTTCCTGCATGCATGCACACACACAACACCCCCTCATGTGTGAAGGCTGGGGTGTGTGTGTGTGCATAGTTCCTCTTGAATGAATGGCGCCTAGATGCCTGGAGAAGCTGGCCTAGGGCTTTCATATGTAAATAGTTCAAGCCATGAGTCATGAGTTCCCTTCCCCCTGCCTGGCCAGGTGAAGTGCATTATGATTGGCTAAGAGGCAGCAGAGCTACAGGGAGGAGGGGAGGGGGGGGAAAGGTATATTTCCCAAAGCGTGGGTTTTGGTCTTTGTTCTACCCAGCTGTGGTAATGGCGGTAAGCCAAGGACCCCAGGAAGCTCCTGGTGAAATTAGCTGGATTGAGGGCTCTAGTAAAGGCAAGCCTTGTGGGAGTTTTACTCATCTCGGACCTTCGGGTAGGTGTGGTAATCTCCTTTGGGCAGCGAGGCTGTGCTGGATTTAACCCTTGAAGAGAACACCCTCAGGTAACAGGTGTGTGCCTGAGAGATATTAAGGAATCAGGTTTTATAGTTTTGCAGCTTTACTGTGTACTAAAGTGTCTCTCTCTTTATTTTGTGTGCTTCTCTCATTTCCCTAATCTTGTTGTAAAATGCTACCAGAATAAACCTTGTCGCGGTTTTACCCCACATGGGTTTTGTAGTACTCTGTGAGTTCAGTATCTAAATCCAGGTTACAGAATTGAAGGCGAGTCCCTGAACAGAGATCCAAGCAGGATTGCAGACAGCTGAGGCTGGCAATCTGGTACCTTGAGATCTCTGGGGGTCTTGGTTCCTTTGGAGTAGGAAAGGGTGGGGGTGTGGCGGGCCAGCCGGCCCCCCCTTCCTCCACAGGAGCATTTCCTTCCAATGCAAAACACGAGCTTTAGAGGAGGGATTTTATGTCAGGAGCACAGTAGGGGTAGAAAGGGTGAAACTACCATTCCCTGCCTACTGTGATCTTGTGAAAGGCTTGGTACATTTTATTATATTACCTCTAGGAGTAAGGTCTCACTTTTATATTACCTCAGCTCAGACAAGATCCCTATCACTTACACCTTATGTACTGAAGGCACCTGCTTACCGTATTCCTTTGATCCTCACTGACATTAGTTCAGCCAAAACCCTCTAACCAGTCAAACGTTACACACTGGCATTCTGATATCTCACTGGTTTTTAAGTAAGGAGCAATGAGTTCAAGTAGAATGTTTACTAGCAGACCTATCACTGCATGACTTTTGCCCTCCTTTTTTAATTCCACTGCCTCATACTGTATAAAAGCAGTGGTCTCTAACATCAACTGGCATAACGGAAAACCTCAGAAGATGCATAGTCACTTCCTTGGTAACCGTATCACCGTAGCAGTTTCTCAGTGGACTGCCAGCTGTAGGCCACCTAGACATCATATCTCTTAGAGGTAAAGTGCCAATCTTTAATTCTCTGTTAGTGATGCCCATCTCCCCTCACAAATCTTAATGACAATTCCCAGGAGAGAAGAAGTTTAACCAGTTTAAGCATGTAGTGCTGTGTTACACACTTCATCATCTTGCCCTTACTGCTTCCTGGATACATCACCATCATATTTTATCAAATTCCTCAGCCCTTGCAAAAATATTTTGAATCCTGCAAAATTATGCAAAACTGCCTGTTTGAAGCATTTATTCCATGCTGAATTTAGGCTTCATTGGTGCTGACTTTGAATTGTTTGACACAAGACATTATCAACACTGCTAAGGCCCTCTCATCAAAACTGAAGTGTGTTGACTGAAAATTACAACAGATGTACAGTGTGTTCTATGGGGAATGATGTTCTTCTTCCCTGAGGAGCACAGAAGTAGGGATATATGACAACTGCTTAGAAAAAAAAATCTTCACATTAATCAATGAGAAATGGAAACCAACAGAGGAATTACCCCAGGGGGTATGAAAACTGGTCAAGAATGAACAAAGTAGCAGCAGACACAAGATGATGTGAAAGCAAAGAACAAGTATGATCAGTCTTTGGAAATGAAAGGGGCATGAGAAGCATTTCATGGAGCCATTCAAACCAAGTTTGGAAAAGTTAGGTGCAAGTTGTTCCTAAGAGAAACTCTTGAGCAGCAAATTTTGGTAAGAAAGTAAAGGTATCTAAGAAGCTGGTGATGTCTTGCAAAGGGCTATAAACAAAAAATGGGATGTTTCTAAGACTTGGTACTTCAAGTCTTATAAGCAGTAATATTAAGGAATATATTTTTATATAAGGAAAATTGTAGAATTAGTGTCAGATGAGAAAACAGAAGCTTTGAACACATGTAGCACTCTTTTCCCCATGTCTTATACTTCTTGTTGGATGCATCAAAGAAAACCAGAGGGTCCTTTTGCTGTGGAACCTCATTTATAGCAATGCCTCTGAAATACTGAAAACATTTGGTTGGATCCTAAGAGTCCATGAGTGGAGTTTATTATTTGTTTGTTTGTTTATTGACAGTATTTATATATCACGCCTCAGATGAAACAAATCCTGAAGCAGCTTACAAAAGAAAAAAACAAAAGACCACATACACACAATAGTATCATGAGGCTGGTACAAAGATAGCTCATGGCTGGAGAAAAGCCAAAGCAAACATGTGTTTTTGATGAATGCCTAAAACATGCCAGCGTTGAGGCCTGACATACTTCAGAGGGAAGGTCATTCCACAGGGTGGGCACCACAGCAAAGAAGGCCCATTCTACTCATGGAAAGGACACTTCCAGCACCCAGTAGCATATGCGGGAAAGGTGTTTTTCACCAATTCCCCCTCCCCCTGCAGCTGCCTGTACCTCTCAAGAATCTGCTGCAGAAGACGGACCATTTGGAACACCATGGGAGGTGGCATGAGAGGCTGAGGGCAGGGGGAGAAATTGACAAAAATCACACACCCTTTACCATTAGCAGGAGCCGCCGCTGAATCAAAGGCCCCTCTATGTACAGGACTCCTTTGATTCATGTGGAGGCATCTTAGGATCCAACTTATTGTATGCTTTTATGACCTTGATTATGTGAGTATGAGCACCTAAGTACAAATGACCATATCATTTGCAAAGAGTGCATTCATATATTATCAAGAAAATGTCCTTTAAAACACTTTGAAGTGGCTTTGAAACACTTTTGCTACTCACTACCTCTGAATATTTTAAAGGAATGTATGCTTAATAATACACATATGTGCCCTTGCCTTGATGCTTCACGAGTGATGCAATTTTGTATTCAGTGGTTTATTGTGGGCACTCATTGATGAGAGAAGCACTTGCACTTTTAATATTATATAGATGCTGCAGAACAGACCCTTGACTTTGAAAAGAGATTGCAGGGCTGATGAAATTAAAGCCCAGATACTAGAGATGTATGGCAAATAACAACAGCAACAACAACAATAATAATAATACCACCTTAGCACTTCAACAATATTTAGAAGATGCATTTCAAGTTTTTGAAGTGTTTCACATTTATTATTTCTAGGTCCGAGTGGGAAAGGCAACAACCATGGAGGGAGCAATCCTATGGCCCCTAGACAGCATCTGAAAGGGCCATAGAATAGTTTGGATTCCCCAATCCGAAGTCAGAGACAGCGGTCTGACCTTGGAGCGGGGAACTGGAGAACTGACCCCCACTCCCCCTTAGCAGCCAGTGTGGAAAGAACCATGCCGGCTGCCCTCCAAGGTCAGGAAAGCAACCCCAGAGAAGGGGAAAAGGGCTCATTTTGGTGGGCAGGGAGGGGAGGGGAGGAGACTGGAGGGGCTGGGATATGAGCTATCCTGATGTCTATCCAACATCCTTCCCTCCCCCTCCAAAATGCTCCAGGCTCCAGCTAAATGGGCAAAAAAGGCCATCTAGCAAAAAATGCTGAGCGCAAGGATGGGGAGGCAAAGATCACCTCCACCGCTCTTCCAGCTCTGCATAGGATGACTATAAGCCTACGAGTCCGGGGGCTTATGAGATCATCAAACGGCTTTCTTCTACTCTTCAAGAGGGTTCCACTTCCACGATCTCCAAGGGCATTCAGATATCACAGTTTGAGAGCTGACTGCTTAAGACTTAAACATATTCCAGAACACTTTAATTTTATTAGGTCTTTAGCCACCATTGAATTCCATTCTGCACCATAAGTCAGGACACAAGCAGCTAGGCTTTTAATCCTCACCACTTCTGTGTATGCATCTCAGCAGGAAGGAACAGGTGGATGTATCCAATTTACTAGGAATCTAACATCTCTCATGATGCAGATAAATTCCAAGGCTTGTCACAGTTGGCCATGACAAAGATTAATACAATGAAGTGCCACATGAAATGCATTCTTTAAAAAAGTATGCAGTTCGACGGAACATTTCTTTAAAAAATAAAATAAAAAACCCAATAGCAATAAATCCTCTTTAAAAAGGAACCAAACACCTCTCTCGTTCCTTTTCCAACCCCTTCTTCATGACTGTGGAGCTTTTTTAACTAGAGTAGAGGCCTGGGGAGTTTTTGCCGAACCCTTATCTCTTGTGCTGTCTGATTAACTGCATGATGTAACTGGCATGACACATTGACAAGAGAATAATTTTGTGACTTGAGCTGCCATAATGGATTATGGTATGAACTCAGATAGTTGAACCTATTTGAAAAAAGAAGAAGATAAGCAACGTGTTTTAGAAGGGTTTGTCGTAGTTAACATCAGACAGGTATTTTTTCCCCACCCCATTGTGCAAGTAAACTGAAACTTCTTAAAAGATTGCATTTGAACTAATCTGGATGTGTCTCTATCAGTTATGGTATTCCCCTTTCCCAGTGCCTTGCTTTCAGTAGGAACAAATTCCCATCAGGGCATTAGTCAAGATATCACTTTAATCTATAAGTGTCACTGAATATACATTTTTGCTTTTCTTAATCATTAAGGAATATGACAGTCATTTGTCATCTCTAGCATTTCTACAAGACAAATTATAGCACTGGCAATTATTTACCAGGATAGGTCTCTGTAAATAAAAATAATAATTGAGTTGATCCAATGGATCTGAACATAATGAATTGTGTGTTTCTTATCCATATGAAAAACAAAATCCTAATATACAGAAGAGAGAGAGAGAGAGAGAGAGAGAGAGAATTATAAAATGGTGTTTTATCGAGGTAAAACAATGTAGCATGGCATTTATTAATGGAGCAATTTTAATCTTATATCCTGTAAGTACTTTCGTTCATCTTCTTTAAATTGTGCTATGCTGCTAATTAGCAGCTGGGATGTTGAAGAGGGTTATCTTGTCATACAAGTACAAAACAGATGTAAAATAGCTGAAATGAAAGAGACATACACACACATATAGTTAAACAGAAGAACCTATTTCTACAGGCATTAATAAAGATGACTGGCTTTCCAAAATCTTTATGCAGTCTGCCAGTTGTACAGTGAGCATAACACCTCTCAAGTGTAATGGATTCCAAGAGAAATGCTTTCCTTTGTAATGAATTCCTGATTACTGAATATGAATAAAAGTAACAGATTATGACACTTATTACATGAACAGCAGAAATAGAGTACTCATAATAACCTGGTCCAGAATCTCCCTCCCTTTGGCAAGATTGTGCAAGTATTTATGTTTTTCCTAAACTGTATGGTTAATGTTGCTGATAGGAATCAATTCACATGCCCATGCTTATCACTTAATGACTGCAACATCAAGTAATGGCTTGCAAGTTTGATGAGCCTCACAGATCTAGCATGATAGGCAGAACTCTTGTCTCCCAATGTAAACTCAAGTGCAATTCTGTTGAAAGGGATGAGTTCAGTAACTCAACATTGCTTGATGGCTGGAACCAGCCCTAAGGCATAAGGCAAGTACACAGTTACTGACTGGACAGAAGACACCTTTGCTGACATCAGCAGTCTGCAGTCCACACTAGTGGGTGGCTAACTAGTCAGCAATCACTTGGTTGCGGAGTGCTGAGTGAAGGCCTCGAGAGCTGGCCAAAGACCAAATGGCATCCCATACAAAGAGCATTGTTGGTGCCACCCTCCATTTTTCCAGCTTTGAATATCTTGTTGGTTTTACTGAGTGTCCAGTCCATGTCTTGACTTTGATACACAATTTGAATGCGTGATTTATTCCTGTTACAGATTACCATAAATTTGCATGGATGTGGATCTAATCACATTCCCTCTCACATGCACATCGTTTGTTGAATAATTGCTAGCCATGCAGCTCAGTGTTGCCGGCTTTATAATTGAATATGAACTGTTATTAAATAGGGATGGACGAGAATTTAATTTCAGTTTGGTTTGAGAGCTTTGATGGCTTTGAGAGCTTTGTTTTTAAAAGTCTGGCTTTGAATCCCTGTGTATTTAAACATGTTAGTGCTGAGTTAGGGTTGCCAACTTTTTTTCTGACAGGTTCCTCATCCTTAACAGCTACATGGGAAGCAGTACATCATGGTCCTCTCCATACTTGAGAATAGCAGCACCTATTGCATTCAGCTGGTGCAGATGGATGAAAATTTCATTTTTGATAAGAATTTATGCAAATTTGCAAAGTTCTTCATATTTTGGAGAGAAAGAACTCGAGATCTGAAGAATTTGGATACAGGACAAAGTGAAACTGACAGATTCGCCCATCCCTAGTCTGTGTCAGTACTATGTGTTTCAGCTGTTGAATGGAGTTGACTAGATAGCCTAGGACAGGTGTCCTTCAGGCCTGGTGCCACCCTTCCATCTGGCCTGGCATGCCTCCACAGTCTCTACCCAGCATGCCTCCACCATCTCCTATCAAAAGTTTCTAGTTTGGGTGGGAATTCCCCTCCCTCATCAGCCATTCCAGTGGAAAAGGAGCTGTTCTTACTGGTGAACAGCTTCTTTAGCCACCAGTAGTACTTTTAACTCTTACCCATTCTCAAAATATAACCTTTTTTATATGTAAGGAGTAAACATGCCTAGAAACAATTTTAAATTAGACAAAGTGTATCTCTGCCATCAGATGTTCAGTGGTGGTGCAGATACACACTCATGTAAATACACAGCTCTATGTGTGTCAGCTGAGGCCAGAGGACGCCAGTGTATATTATGCATATTGGAATGATGAACTACATCAAAATGTTTTACAGTAATGGGAATGAGAAACAACACAGCTACATCAAGGTGAAATGGTATACCAGCTCAGTTCAGCCTCTTCTAATATAAATACAGTCAGCAACAGGTATTTGAGTTTTTAGTCCCTTAGTATTTTGTTTCCTTTTATTGGCACAATGTTTTTTCTTTTAATCAAAGTCTGCTTCCGCTTGAAATTCTGAAGCAGGAGTTCTGAAAGTTTTCCAACAAAGTTGTGTCAGGCTATAGGCCTGCAGGGACTCCAATGCAAACAGAAGAAATACAAAGCAAAAGAATTACTTAATGTGTGGTATATTAAGAAGACTTTGAGCAAAACCCTATATATCTTTAGAGATCTAAATCTCAAAGACAATTTAAATCAGGGTTGAAAAAGTATATTTTAAAAAAATCTCTGATCCCGCCCACTCCCTCTGGAACTCTGATTAACTTCAGGTTTGCAATATGTTGGGGTATACATTTTTAAATGTTTTCTTCTTTTCCCACTTAAAAAAATGCAATTAGATCTCTGTGAACAGGTTAGTCTCAGTCCAATGACATCTTTACTCATATATATGTTGGTGAATTTTGCTCTTCATATAGAAAATTAAACATATGAAGCTCATTGACTTTGCTTTCATATTGAGCCATCCTAACTTGAAGAACAGCTGGCTGCAGGGGGTTGGGGTGTTTGGATGAGGTGGAACCTATGTTTGCCACCAGAATTCCACATACAGTGCTGGAGCTGTGCTGCTATGCTGGTGGAAGTCCACCATCACTCTTGTCAGCATAATAACTAAAACCAGGATGGGGACATGGGTGGCTTGTGGGTATGGCATAGTCACACCTCAGTCAAACCCCATTCATTCCCAAGACACCCACAGAGATGATAGAACTTTTTACCAGGTTAAGGGCTGGTATAAATATTTTCCCTCCTGCTGAAGTTGATGGAAGGGGCGGGGGAACCCTTCAAAAACTGCTGCTCCACCACCCTGCTGCTCACTTTGGAATGACAGAGCTTAGGGTGTGGTGTAACTCCACCCAATCACAGCACACCAGCAGCAGCATGTAAAACCCACATAGGCAGAAGACAAGTCAGATGATAAGGCACATGGCCTGGGGCTATATCACTCTGGTCACATAACGTGCACATTCAAAGCTCACAAGGGCAAAGTCTGGCAAGGGGGTACTATGGAGAACAGGCACTTTGCCCACAAAGGGAAGCACTCTGCACTGAAAGGTTGGACTTTTGCATTAAAAGGAGTAACTTTGTAAAAAGTGTTTGCCTCTGAGCACACATGGGAACTTGAGCACATAATGCTTCTCTGCCTAGAACCCTAACAGGGACCCTGCCTCAACACCAAACTCCACTTCACTCCCACAAATGAGTTGCCAGAGCATTACACCCTACACAGTTGAGTAATGTGTAAGTCCTCCCCCCGTTCCCCTTTGCAAGATGTGCACGCTGTGACTGGGTCCAGACAACATGATAACCCAAACTCAAGGGTTCAGTATGGGTTGAATGTGGGTTGTTGTTGAACTGTGGATTGTTGCTGATACGTGGGTTTTCGTGATGTCTAAACCCAGCAGCTCTAAGAAGCCATGACTTGTTAACCACAAACAACCCATGAAGAGAACCCATGGTTTGTTGTTGGGTTGTAAACTGTGGGTTGTTCACCATGGTTTGTTAGCGTGGCTGGGTTCAGAGACAACACGATAACCCATGTTCAACAACCCACATTTCAATGACAACCCACACTCAACCGTACTCAACCCTTGAGTGTAGGTTATTGTGTTGTCTGAACCCAGTCAGTGTCTTGTCTGAACTGTCATGCGTGAACAGTCTCCTCTCCCAACGGTGGGGACCAGCGTAGCCCACATGCAGCCAAGCTCTTTGGCTACTAAGGCCAGCCATTGACACTGCTGTCCAAATACTCATGAGCAGGTTTTGCTTTGCAGGAGCAACTCACAATCTCTGCAGTTTCCCCCTCTTCCCCCAATGGTGGAGTCGGTGGCTGAGGCATGAGCACTGAAGCCAGTGGCACTGAAATATCTGCCCCTCAGGGTCTTGGAATGTGAGCAGTGCAATGGAAGGGACACAGAATGGAGAGAAAGGAAAGCAGAGTGTTAGTTTAAAAATGATTGCTGGAGCTAAGAGGAAAATGATGGGTGGAGGACAAGCAGAGAGAGGAGGCCTGGGGCAAGAGCAGATGAGGAGAAAGACAGGAGAAGACAGCAGAGTGAAGCGGAGCCACTGAGGAGGAAGATAAGGAAGAGCACCTGAGTTAGACTGGCCACTCATGCATAGCCAAAAAAGATGATACTGATTTGCATATAATTTGCATGTGCTGATTGATATGTATTGATGCAAATTTAGAGATAATTAGTCTATAACTTAAATAGAAATACAGTACATCTCAGCTATAGTGGAGAAGACTGTGTTCAGTTGGCCTGTGTGCCTGCTCAGTCTACTGTCCAGGTTGATGGGAACGTCTAGGCCCAGTTTTTTGAACTGGACTTGGACTGGACAGCCTTTCAAACAGAGGATACCTTCAAATAGAGGGCTGTCCTCTGAGAGCCCTTTAAAATGAGGACGATCCTCCCCAAAGTAGGACACATGGCCACCTTACGTGGAGCAGTGAAGATCAAAAGAAAGAGACAGAAAGGGAAGCTTGAGCTCCTGGCTGGTGAAGAATGGTGAGACTCAACAGCAGATCCCAGCAACAGGAGCCCCAGGAACTGTGAAAACAGCTGTCACCGCCCTAATAATGGCAGCACTGCATTTGTAAGTTACTGGGGTTTAAATCTAAAATGGTTTGTGTTTGATTTACATAGTTACAGTTGTTACTTAGTTAATGTTGCTGCTCATTGAAAAGATGAAAGGTGTGTGTGTGTGTGTGTGTGTGTGTGTTGCCAATCTGCCTCTCCTTGTTCTGACTATAGAACCCTGAGGTTCAGTATTACCACTCCCTCTCCCTCTCCCATCTCACTCCCTCACAAATGTTCACTGTGCAGGGTGGGTGGGAGCTTGTTAGGCTCGAGGCAATGGCCCCTGCAATCCTTGCTTGTTTAGGTTTCTTAGCCTGGGGTGGCAGAGCTCTCAGGGTTCAAGAATGGGGTGGGTGCTGCTGTGGGTTCATGAGGCAGTCCAGTTGGGGGCGAAGGGAAGGGAGGGTGGGATGAGGGAGGGTGGGATGCCATATCCTACTGGGATGCTAGTCAGCAGGGCCAGCCTATCAGGCAACACAGAGGGTGTGTGTGATGCTTTTGGTCACATGGGTTGCCATGGACCAAGAGTCTGACCTGGTATAATGGAGCTCCCTACATTCCTCACCCTGTCCTCTGTGGTGCCTCTAACTGTTGGGTTTAGTGTGGGTGCAGAAGTGAATGGAGTGCAAAACATCTCCTGACTTAGATTCAAGGTGACTATACGTCATGGTCTGATAACAAGTTTGCAAGTCAACAAGTTATGTAATTATTGCGTAACCGTTGTATAACCCTCCTATTGTTTATAGTTGAATACTATAAAGTAGGGGTGAGCACGGTGTAGTGCTACCATCTTTACGAACCTCTCTTCTGCGTGTGACGCCTTAATCTCGTAAGAGTCTTACAATTGAATAAACACTTTACTATCAATACATTGCTTTTGCTTTCTTCCTTCCGTGCGTAATACTAAGAGTTAAGCGGGCAAAGCTTTTACTCTGGTTTACTCTAACATCGGTTATGGGCCCAGGATAGGATAAGAAAGGCAATGTTTATAGTAAATGTTTATGATTGCTGAATGCTGTTTGTGCAGTTTGGAATGCTAGAGCTTTGATAACAGCGGCTCGGATTACAGCACTCCTTTGACTGAAAGTACAGCAGAATGGCAGAAGAACGCAAAGACAGAGGCTTCACTTTTCCACAGCTGACAGATCATAATTTCTCAATATGGCCTCAGCGTATGGAAGCACACTTACGCATGGACAATATATGGCATGCTGTAACAGATGATCCACCAGCAGCAGTGACGGCTGCATGGACAACTGCTAATCAAAAAGCAAGTGCTCTAATAACTATGGGTGTCTCTTATGAGCAACTGGTGAATGTTCAAGCACCACGAACTGCTAAACTCAAGTGGGAGGCACTACGAGCTATTCATCTCCGGCGGGAGACTGGATCTACAGTTGTTTTCTTTAAGAAGCTATATCGGGCTGAGCTAACCAAGGATGGTGACGTATGTGCTCATTTACGGCATCTGAGGTTGCTGCGTGACGAATTGTTATCTCGAGGAGTCGAGATACCGGATTTACAATTCTGTTATGTTGTTCTCAGCAGTTTGGATGTTTCCTTGAAGGCATCGCTTCTCAGCTGGCAGCCATCCCAGCAGCACAGCTGACCGTGGAACTGATTCAGGCGAGGCTTATGGCGGAAGTGGATCGCCGTGTCGCTGCCAGTTACCATGGAGAGGAACAGAAAGCTGTACCAATCAGCAGGGGCGTGATTTCAGCTGAAGAATCAGCGGCAGCTTTAAAAGCAAAACGTTGCTTTTCTTGTGGGAAAATTGGACATTTTAAAAAAGATTGTAAAAAGAAAAACAAAGCTGGAAAACAGCAGGGGGCTTCCAAGCCAACCTCTGGGGCGAAAGCATTGTTGATTGAAACAGGCAAAACAAAGGGAACTTCTTACTTTGTTTTTGACAGCGGCGCTACCCGACACATGTGCAGAGATAGAAATTTGTTTACAACTTTTACTAAACAAAAGGGGAAGATTCATCTTGCCAATGGTCAGGTATTTGACAGTCATGGTTTTGGAACTGTGTTTCTTGAGAGTTTGAACACAACAATCAAGAATGTGTTATTTGCCCCTGACTTATCAGAAAATTTACTGAGCATTTCTCAGCTGACTAATCAAGGGTTTATTGTAAAATTCTCTGTAGCTAAATGTGAAATACTGAAAGATGGGAAAGTATTTTTGTTTGGAAAGCTACAAAATGGTTTGTTTCTTTTATCATACAGGGTTTGTAATGATGTAGAAGAAATAAAAGGGAGTAAGGTTTCTACTTCAAAGGTCAATGCTCCTGTACACGATAATTGCATACATGCTTACCATAGAATGTATGGGCATTTGAATTTTCAGGCTGTGAAGAAAATGCAGACAATGGTTGAAGGTATGCATTTGCAAAAGTGTAATTTTCACATGAAATGTATTTCTTGTGCGCAACACAAGGTAAAGCAAGCACCTAAAGGTAAGCAAACTGGGAGACAAGCTGAAAAACCATTTCAGTTTGTTCATGGTGATCTAGTGGGTCCTCTGACAGTTTCTAGAGGAGGGGCACGCTACTTCATGGTGTTGGTTGATCAATACACGAGATACACGTTTGTTTACATGCTAGCAAATAAAGCTGAAGCATTGGACAGATTCCAGGAATATTGTGCTTGGGTGGAAAACAAGCATAATACCCATGTCACCTATTTTTTTACAGATATGGGAGGGGAGTTCAATTCAGCGCAATTTGACGCATTTCTAACTAAACGTGGTATTGAACACATGGTTGCCAGTCCGCGTTCACCTTGGCAAAACGGATTGTGTGAGAGACAAAATCAGACACTGTTACATGGATTGAAATGTCTTTTAACTGATGCTAATTTGGATGATGTGTTTTGGGCAGAAGCACTGAATTGTTTCAATTATGTACACAATAGAAGTTTCAGTTCTGTGTTGAATTGTACACCTTATGAGAAGCTGTATAACAAGAAACCTACTGTGAAACACTTCAAGATTTTTGGGTCTGATATGTGGGTGCACACACCTCAGAGTCAGAAGCTAGGAAAAAGAGGCTTGCATGGGATTTTTCTAGGATATGAGAAAGGTGCATATCGTGTTCTCATGTCTGACACCCAGACTGTAAGGTTGTCTAGAAGTGTTGAGTATAATGCTAATTGGGAAAAGGTTGGGATTTTTCAACCCTATTCTGTAGGCACTACTGATCCTGAGGATTCAGGTTCAGAGTCAGATTCAGATACAGAATCAGAATACAAAAGCATTAAAAGTACTCCAAGACAGTCAGGTGAATCTGACTCCTCTGATACTGAAACACCACATGGTTCAGAGGATGAAACTGAACAGAAACCATTGTTCACCATTGGTGCAAGTTCATTGAAACAGGAAACTGATAGTTCTGATGAGGAAAGGAAAAGGTTGCGTAGATCAAAACGTCCTACAAAACAACCTGTGAGATATCAGGATGAATTTGCAGGAAAAGCCATTTTTGAACCTCAGAGTTACAAGGAGGTAGAGAAATTATCTGCTAAGGAAGCTACACCATGGCTTCAGGCTATGCAAGCTGAGTTAAATTCTTTGGATAAGAACAAAACATGGAAGCTGGTAAAGAAACAGCCATCCATGAAAATAATTGATAGCAGATGGATATTTAAAGTGAAAACTGACCACACCGGAAAGGTGGCACGTCACAAAGCGAGATTGGTTGCACGTGGTTTTGCGCAAATTGAGGGTTTGGATTACCACGAGGTATTTGCACCTACAATTCGCTTTGAAACAATCAGACTGATGTTTAAGATTGCTGCTGAGAGAAATCTGAATATTTCACATTTGGATGTTACCACAGCGTTCTTGTATGGTCAATTGTCTGAGGACATTTACATGCAACCACCGGATGGTGTTGCTGTGAAAAAAGACGTGGTTTGTCATTTACAGAAGTCTTTATATGGACTTAAACAATCAGCACGGTGCTGGAATTCTGTTTTAACTAAAACACTGCTGGATTTGGGATTTGCACAGGGAGTGGCAGATCAATGTTTGTTTGTTAAACAGGAACAGGGACATAAACTGTATGTACTTTGTTATGTTGATGATTTGCTGCTTTTCTGGGAAGACAAAAAGCAATATGATAAACTGATACTGGATTTGAAATCTCATTTTGAATTGAAATTGCTTGGCAATGTGACCAACTATCTCTCAATTGAAGTGGAAAGGGATAAAGAAGGCAGTATTTTGCTTCATCAAACCAGGAAAATCATGGATGTGATTGAAAAGCTGCATTTGGAGCATGCTAACTCGGTAGATACTCCAATGGTTGTTGATTTTCAAGCACATGCTGATGGAAAACAGTTTGAGCATGCAACACTGTACAGAAGCATATTGGGACAGCTAAGTTTCATTGCACATGCAACAAGGCCTGATATTGCTGTCAGTGTGAACCTATTGAGTAGGCAAACTGTTAACCCCACAGAACATGCTTGGAAAGCTCTGAAAAGAGTTGTGCGTTATCTGAAGGGAACATTGCACTTCAGACTACGTTTCACATCTCAAAACACAGGTGGCTTACAGATTCATGCAGATGCCAGTTTTGGTAGTGATAGTAAGGACAACAAAAGCACCTCTGGAGTTTGTTATTGTTATAATAATGCATTGTTTGATTGGGCTTGCAAGAAACAATCTACTGTAAGTTTGAGTTCAACTGAAGCTGAACTGAATGCATTGAATTATGCCATTGTAAATCTTGAATGGTTATTGCAATTGTTTAAAGATGTTGGAATTGATGTGGAAAAACCTATCACAGTTTTTCAGGACAACCAAGCCAGTATTGCTATTTTGAAAACAGATAGCAATAAACAAAGAACAAAGTATTTGCAGATAAAATTGAGTCATGCAAAGGAATACATCAGAAGTGGTCTGATGCGAGTTCAGTTCCTGGCTGGTAGAGATATCCCAGCAGATCTCTTGTCAAAGCCAATTGGAAAAGAACAGCACCAGAAGCTGACAAAACTGTTGCTGTTGTATTAGATGGATACCACGTTCTACACCTACACTAAACGCAGGGGGATGTTGGGTTTAGTGTGGGGTGCAGAAGTGAATGGAGTGCAAAACATCTCCTGACTTAGATTCAAGGTGACTATACGTCATGGTCTGATAACAAGTTTGCAAGTCAACAAGTTATGTAATTATTGCGTAACCGTTGTATAACCCTCCTATTGTTTATAGTTGAATACTATAAAGTAGGGGTGAGCACGGTGTAGTGCTACCATCTTTACGAACCTCTCTTCTGCGTGTGACGCCTTAATCTCGTAAGAGTCTTACAATTGAATAAACACTTTACTATCAATACATTGCTTTTGCTTTCTTCCTTCCGTGCGTAATACTAAGAGTTAAGCGGGCAAAGCTTTTACTCTGGTTTACTCTAACACTAACAACCTGCAGCAGGAGCACAATGGGGCACACAATGAAGTGTGCAAAAACCTCAACTCTTCTGATTGCCCCCATTCATTGCTACATGATGGAACAGCTGTCATATACCTAATGCCAGGGCAACATAGCAGATATTGTTGCTTCCGCCCCCTTCCAAATTCTGGCAGCAAATTGCTAGATTGTTGTGCAAATAAAGCAGAGTAATTGGGCTTTTTTCTACCAAGTGCTTTGTGTTTTGCTCCTGGCACTTTCCCCAGAAAACTGGAGGAGGAGGAGGATTTTCCTACCTGGCTTATGCTGAGAAAGAATTATCTTCCTTGTCTATTATTAATTAATTGATTGATTTAATTAGTTATACAGTGCCGACAATATTCATGGGATGGCAATTCTATGCTATTCTGACTATTCTGACCACATCACTCTGCCCTAGTTTCCCCTTTTCTGCTGCTCCCAGCTGTACATGTGTCATCTACTCTCAGTTAATGCAGGGTGGCCAACTTGTGGCGCTCCAGATGTTTTGGCTTACAATTCCTATCAGCACCAAGCAACATAGCCAATAGTGAGGTATCATGCAAGTTTCAGTCCAAAATATCTGGAGGGCCACAAGTTGCCTGTCCCTGAGTTAATGTGAAAGAAGTTGCAAGTATGGGGGTGTTGTTCTTTACTTTCTGCCAGTTTTTGAGCAAAGCACTTTCCATTAGGTTGCAAAGTTTAGCCCTGGTTGGGAGGAAATAAAATGTTCTGATAGGAAGAAAAAGTAACATTCAGAATCAAATGTAAACAAGTGTACTCCAAAGGAAGTCCAAAATGTAATTTTCAATGGGATATATTTCCAAGTCAGTATTAGTATTGTCATCATGCCATGCTATCCTACGTATCTCTGTACTTGGAAGTAACTATGCACACAGGACTATTGCAACCTCATTCTGCCTGAACTCTGGTCCCTAACACTGTGGAACTGAACTGAAACACTACAGTATGTTAGCTTCTAAGGTTTCGTAAGTTTTGGAAGCTAACTGTTTTTGATCTCTCTCTCTTGTCTTTTCTAAGCTGTCACCTTAATTCTTCGATCACAAATGAATTATATCAACTGGAACTGAGGGCATATCTGGAATTTCCTCAGCTGTGAACATAGAGTCTGACAGTGATCCCACCAACTTTTAAGAACAAAGTAACAGACAAAGCAGAACTTCCAAAATATTTCCTGGTGGATACTATGCATACTATGTCCCGTACAACTACTGCATTTTGCAGACTGCAGCCTTTCAAAAGACAGTATCTGCCCGCCCCACATTAAAATCTGAAGGAAACAAAAACAGTGACTAAGTCTGCACGACATGCTAAGCCACGGTGGCTTATAAACCACGGTGGGTTAGCATGTCATCCGAACCCACGGTGGGTTTGTCAGGGTGGCTTAATTTTGGCTTATAAGCCACCCTGACAACCCATGGCTTGTAGCTGGGTCTGTTTGACCCATGATGGGTCGTTGTGTCATCCAAACCTGGACGACATAACCCATCGTGGGTCAAGCCAGACTGCTACAGAGCTGCTTGGCAAGAGCAGGAAGAAACCCTTGCCATTCTTGCCAAGCAGCTACCTGGCGGCTGTCATTGCTGGCTGCCACAAAATTGCCGAAGCAGCACTTGGGGGCATCTGGCAAAGGCTTCCACCCCTGCCCTCCACCACTGCGAGCCATTTCAGGCTTGCTGTCGCTTGACTTCTGCTCTTTAATTATTATTTTTTTGAGATTGTGAAAGCCGTCTGTCAAGCCAGCTGTTTCAATCTCCATAGGGGCAGCCACTAGCTGGCACCTTGGAGGGGCTGCCCATAGTCGCACATTATAAGTTCAAAGAAAAAAAATTTAAGGGCAGGTGACCACGGGCAGCCCCTCCAGGGTACCACTGGGACACCTTGGAGGGGCAGCTTGTAGCTGCCCAAACGGGGATTGTGAAAGCCGGCTTGAGATTGCTTTTGCAATCTCAAAAAAAATATTTAAAAGCAACAGTTAAGCAGTGGTGAGCCCAAAAAGGCTCGCAGTGGTGGCAGGGAAGGGAGAAGACTCAGTGCTCCTGCGGTGTCCCCTGAGATATCCACGGGAGGTCCAAAAGGGGAGGAGAGGGAGGGAGAGGGCACCCTACCCACGATGCACATGATTGTCAGTTGGGTGCATTTTGGGTAGGGTGGCTTATAAGTCACACTGTGTAGCTTCCTGGGAAACCCTCAAGAGCAGATCTTCTGATGGCCTGGAGGGCTTCAAGAGGGAGAAAGTCCCTTTGCACTAGCAGGTTTCTCCTAGCTTGCTGTTGGATTTAACCCAGAGGACCACCAAACTTGATGTGGAACTATTCACTTTGCTTGCTGCTGCACCATTTTTTAAAAAAACAAAAATTAATAGGAGGGAGGGCAGTTTCTTCAGGTGCATGAGAAGATGGGGTTTAAATCTTTCTTCCCCCAACAAAGTAATAGGTTTTTAAAAGAAGTTTGTCCTGAGGACAAACTCCCCCCCCCCCAGCTGCTATTAGCCTCAGGAATTAATCTTTCATCGGTGCCAATGAAAGCTTCCTTCCCAGTGATAATAGCAGCAGTGTGTGTGTGTGTGTGTTGGCGGGTGGGTGTCAAGATTTTCATTCAAACCTTATTGGGGATGAAAACATTTCTAAAAACCTGATGTACTACAGTCCTGATGAACACCACTCCCTTGTTGTTACACTTGCCATTAATTTTTTTTAAAAAATAGCAACAACAATGCAGCAGCAACTGATGCTTTTAGAAATGTGTCCCATTTCACCCAGAGATCGACATGCTTGTACTATGGATTAAATGTTGCAGACCTACTGTTGAACAGGCCAGCTGCTTTTGGGCACCTGGTCTGCAGAATGCTGACCACACATGCACATCATCTTGTTTTACATTTCAAGTCAGAGAAGACCTTTTGGGGGAAATGCCGCTTCATTCATAATATAGCCATAATATAGCCATTTCAAGCAAGACCCAAGCATCATTTTTGGGGGCCCAGTGCAAACATGTAACACAGGCTCCCTCCCACACGTTCCAATGATCCCATCCCATACATACAATCCCATGGTTCATGAATGAAAAGTTTCTATTTCAATTCAGAAATCACATATTCGACATTTCCAAAATTACAGCATAACCCACACTGAGGCTTTTCTACCATGCCTTATGTATTGACAGAACAGGATGGTGAATTAGTTTTTTCCTTGGTGGGTTTTTTTTTTTTTTAGCTTTTGCGGATTGAAAAAGTAGTTTTTACCTGGGAAATATAATGCCACCCTTTACAGTGCATGCAGGGAGCAGTGTAAGCAGAGTGAAATGCTCCATAAGCAAGCCAGGAGGCTCAGGGCCAGGGGTTCAGTCCTCAAGGCAAGTTCAGACTCTCCCCAGGGAGATGTGTGATGAACCTCTGCTTATACCAGCAAGAACTGCTGAGAGGCTGGAGCAAATCATCAGAGGTATTTGTATAAATATCTCTTCTTTTAAAAACCTATTACTTTCTTTCTCAGATTTATTAGTCACCATATAGCTAATGGCTCTCAGGGCAACATACAATAAATACACAAATAAAATCCACATAAAAACAGAAACAGCAGAATAAAACAATCCATTAAAAGCAGCAGATGCTAAAACAGGCATCACAATAAAAACTAAAAAGACTAAAGATAAAAATTCTTAAAAACACAGCATAGCAGCAGAAATATAGAGGATTAGAAGGCCTGAGAGCGTAGAAAGCCTGAAAGAATAAAAAGGTATTCGCCTGATGCTGAACAGATAACAAAGCAGGTACCAGGGGGGACCACTCAGGGGAGGATACTGGGAGGGTGGCTGCTACTAAGAAGGTCCACTCCTGAGTAATCACCCACCATACTTCAGTATGTGAATGCACTCAGTATGGGGCCTCTGATGAAAATCTCATGGCTCAGGTAGGAATATGCTGCAATTAGGCACTCCTTCAGATATTGCAGCTCTGGGCTGTGAAGGTTTTCTTTGGTTAACACCAGCACATTGAATTGGGCCCAGAAATGAACAGGGAGCCAGTGAAGTTGATACAATACTGGTGCAATATGACCATAATTATCATAAGGCTGATTTTCGTCTTTTACTGTGTTTCTGTTTGATGGTTTTGTCTTCTGATTTATTTATTTATTTATTTATTTATGTAAATTGTCTTGGTTGGCTTCAGAAAGGTGATATAGAAATACCATCCCTAAATAAATAAATATGGCCCAGTTTCAGTCACTAGTGCTAAAAAACTCCCGAGTTTTTTTTTTCTTCGAGCAAGGTCTGTTCGCTGTTCACTCAGCATGATTAAAGATTATTGTGATCTTGACAGCAGCTCGTTTCCCAACACTCAGAGATGCACTCAGAGATGCGAGCTGTTAAACAGGTTTTACCTGTGTCTTAGCAATTACTATTGAGATGCAGCCAGCACTAGCTATTGAAATTTAGAAAAAGCAGTCTGTAGCCTTGAAGGAAGAAGAGCCAACAAGTTTGCATATGAGAGAGAGGTTTTTACACAGGCTTTCCTCAGTCAGAGTTGAAGAAATGAATTATAATTTACCACACAACAAATTCTTCCAAATTCTTCTAGGGTTGAAATAAGATCCAAGTTGGAATCTTGGATCTTGGATCTTGTAGGAATGTAGGAATTTCTAAAATGTAGGAATGTAAGTCTATATTTTCAATCTAGCTAGCCTTTCAATCTAGTAGCCAGAGAGGCAGAGGCTGTTAAATTAGCATTACAAATCCTGGTGTTTGTTAGTAGGATTAGCATAAGTGCATAGAGGTTTTGGTTTTCCTCAGTCGGAGTTAGAAGAAGAAAGTTTATGTAGATGTTTATGGAGAGGAAACCAAATGCAGAGTTACAGAATGGGGGACACTTGGCTCAACAATACTACAAGTGAGAAGGATCTTGGAATTGTGGTAGATCACAAACTGAATATGAGCCAGCAATGCGACGTGGCTGCAAAGAAGGCAAATGCAATTTTGGGCTGTATTAATAGAAGTATAGCTTCCAAATCGCGGGAAGTGATAATTCCCCTTTACTCGGCACTGGTTAGGCCTCATCTTGAGTACTGCGTCCAGTTCTGGGCACCTCACTTTAAGAAGGACATAGACAAACTGGAGAGGGTTCAGAGGAGGGCAACAAGGATGATAAAGGGACTGGAAACAAGGCCCTATGAGGAGAGACTGAAAGAACTGGGCATGTTTAGCCTTCAGAAGAGGAGACTGAGGGGAGATATGATCGCACTCTTCCAGTATTTGAAGGGATGTCACACAGAGGAGGGCCAGGATCTCTTCTCGATCATCCCAGTTTGCAGGACACGGAATAATGGGCTCAAGTTACAGGAACCTAGATTCCACCTAAACATCAGGAAAAATTTCCTGACTGTCAGAGCAATAAGACAATGGAATCAACTACCTAGGGAGGTGGTGGGCTCTCCCAGTCTGGAGGCATTCAAGGTGCGGCTGGACAGACATCTGTCAGAGATGCTTTGACCTGGATTCCTGCATTGAGCAGGGGGTTGGACTCGATGGCCTTGTAGGCCCCTTCCAACTCTACTTTTCTATGATTCTATGATTCTATGTACCACCAATTAAGAAACAAAAGGTTGAGTTTCTGGCAGCTATCTATCAAGCGAGCTTCAAAGCAAAGATTTTGCTGTTCGTGACTCAGCAACTCGCTGAGGGGGAGAAGGCAATGGAATAGCTCTAAGTGATTCGTGAGCCAGCTACTGAAGGCTCGCTCCTGCTCCTAGACTACCCTAGCTGCCATATTTTATACTAACTGAAGTTTCTGGACCATCTTCAAGGGCATCCCCATACACAACACATTGCAATAATCTAAGTGGGAAGTCACCAGAGAGGGCATGGATCACTGAAACTGGCTTCATGTAACCCATTCCTCTTCCCAAATGCAATTACCTTTTATGATCTGGTTCGTTGTTTGGTTCGCAAACAACCCATGGGTTGTTTGACCCATGCATTCTTGAGCATGAGCGGGAGTGAATGAGCATTCTGCCTCTGGCTCACTCATTATTTCCACTTTCAATTAACAACCTATGAGCACCCTGCTTGTAGGTTGTCAGTGTAATGTCCGAACCTGTACACTCTGGGATGTTTAGGGGTTAAACAACCCAGAGTTAAACCATCAACAAATCATAGGTTTAATTCTGGGTTCAGATGTCATGCTAACAAATAACAACCTATGAACAGAGCGATCGCAGGTTCTTAATTGAAAGCTTAGCTGAAGTGACGGGTGCACCAGAGCCAATGCTTTCACTCACTCCCACTTGATGTCCGCAATTCATGGGTTAATTAACGCATGATTGCCCATTACATGTGAACCAGGTCTGTGTGTCTGACAATAGCCCATGTTGGCATGCTGTATCTATTTTATGGCCATCAACAGGGAAAAATACAAAGGACCGAGTTTGCGGGGAAAGGCAACGTGCTGCATTCATTGAGTACAATGTTAAAAAGATCCACATATTCATGTGCACACACACACACACACACACCTACCTGAGTTAGATTTACCAAATTATTGTCTATGAACTATAGCTACAGGTGGTCAATTCCATAGTATAGTCCAGTGATGGCACACAGGGACCTCTCTGTGGGCACTCGAGCCATTGGTCACCAGATCGTGAAAAGACCGTCCCCTTCTGCAAAACACTAATGATGTTGTTCTTTCTCACAGTGTGGAACAGAATGATTTTATTCCAGAATTCCTGTTAAAGAATTCTTTTCTACATTGTTATCACATTTAAAAGATTTTGAAGAATGATGCACAGAGCATGGCTTGGATGTAAAGCCCTAACAGTTGACCCGAGTGCTGCATGTGTTGCTCTCAAACTAACGGAGTATGAACCAAGGTTTGACAAATTATCAGCATGCTTGCAATAGCAAAAATCACATTAATTGTGCAAAAGCATGTCCAGTGCAACTTTTACCTAATGCAGTGTTTGCAGTCCAAGACATAAAGTGTTTAAAATGTGTTAAGCACGTTTAGTTTTCTTGTTTATCTTGCTCATCCTAGTACAGGTTGACTTTTACTTTTACTAATCCGACACCTGTAGAAGCAGGGAAAGGACCTGGGGTAAAGCTTGCCCCATACAATTTCAGTCTAGCATATAATCATATTACAAGTTGAGAAACCCTTATCCAAAAATACATGCGCCTAATTATTTTAAAAGTTTGTATAAATTCCCTTCAGGCTATGTGTACAATGTAGTACTATAATAATTTTTTGAGTTGATTTTTTCCCCAACAAAAAACTGTTTGTATCATTGAAAGCTCTGTTATTGTATTTTTCTTTTAAGACAAAAGATGTTAATTAGTTCGGACAACTGTATGAGTTGTTTTTCTAGAACTAAAACCTCGGTATTCAGGTTTAATTGCAGTGTTGGCACCTTGAAATAAATAAGTTGGTTTTGTGTTGCAGTTTGGGCACTCGGGCTCAAAAAGGTTCGCCATCACTGGTATAGTCTCATCTCTCACTGTGACTTCCACACATCTTAGATGTCTGTATTACCACTGTATTACCAGTGTAAGTCCCGCTGAACTCAGTGGGCTAGGTTCTGAGTAGACCTGCATTGTGCTATGTCCTACTGAAAGCAATGCAATAAGTTACTTGCAAATGACTAAAATCCCATTGCTTTCAATGGGAATTAGTCAATGACTAACTGTAGCTGGATCACATACTGTGAGCCATGCATGAAAAATCTGTTAATTTGCCATCAGAAATACAGTTAATAAAAGAACTTTGCTTTCTAATTTTGGTCATGATTGCAGCAAGATTCATATTTAGAATCATCCAAAGTGGTTACTAAAATATTTCCGTTTCCTTGTCTCCCTTTCTTTTCTTTTTATAGTACACAAAAAGATAACAGTGTTATAATACCTGGCAGTTCCAATGTTATATAACATAAGGCAGCTTTCCCCAACCTGGGGCCCTCCAGATGAACTCAATGGGCTTTATTTCTGAGTTGACATGTGTAGGATTGTACTGTGAAAGTGTTTAACTTTGGCTGGATTGTGTCCTGATTAATAGCAAGAGGAGGTCCATGGAAACTCAGAGTAAATAAGAAATAAAAATGTGGACAAAAGGAATGAAAATTATAATCAAATAAATAATAGCCATAGAACTATTACTATAATTTTGCAAATGGAAAGAAAGCAGACATTTCCAAAATATTTTCTTGGTGAAATAGTGTGAAAATATTTTCTTATGCTCAGATAAGTGTATGTGAGAGCAACCAAGAATGTAATTATTATTGACAAGGACCTATGTTCCATTGCTTGCTTCATTTTGTAAATTTCACATTTGCTGTCTGAAGCAAATGCAGCTTATCTACTGCTTTCTATTGTTCAACTGATCTGATATCTTATTCAGCAATTATATGGTATTATTTCTTGTCTCACTGCTAAAAATACACACACACACACACACACACACACTTTTATGTTAAGTTCCAAGAAGTAATTATGTAATAACTATAAAGCATGAAAACAATTAATACTTTATCTTTGGTTGTTAAGGACCTAAAGGCACATTTAAAAGCAACCTTTGAATATGTTTCATTTGCTATTTCTAGAGATACTGATGACTTGAATATCATCTTCCAGGCATTCATTACTTAATGGCTACAGCTAGGAAAAAAGAGCCCTCTATTTAAATGGCCATAACATGCTGCATTCAAATTCATGTTGCAATTCTATACACACTTACCAGGGAGTAAGTCCCATCGAGATCATCTTCCAGAGTGGTGGCCATGATAGGCTTTTGCAGCAAAAGAGTCTTGTGGCCCCTTAAAGACTAAGAAATTCATTATGGCATAAGATTTTGTGGACCACAGTCCATGTCATCAGTTGCATGAGGTGTTGTCCTGAGTTATATATATATATATATATATATATATAAAGTACAGCCAGAGACATTCTTCTGAGTAGACAAGCACTGACTTGCACTGTGAGTTACCTATCAGCCTCACAGACTGACCTGGTTCACATGACATGACAACCCATCGTGGGTTACTAGTCATGGTGGGTTGTTCTGTCATCCAAACTGAGGCCACTTCCTGCAGGGGGGAATAAGTCACCCTGACAACCCACTGCTTGCTAGGGGCTGTTTGAACAACCATGGGTTGTCGTGTTGTCTGGACCCGGGAGAGCAATTTCATCATGGGTTGTGGGGATCAGCTAGTGAGCTGCTCAGCTCTTCACAATCTTGCCAGTTGCTGCCCCTCCACTGATGCCCAAGTGACACTTTGGAGTGGCCATCACTGGTTCACCATCCTTTTTTTTATTGGTCCCAGAAAATACTGCAACTGTGTTTGTTGTTGTTGTTGTGGTGGTGGTGGTGGTGATGATGATGATGATGATGTCAGTCTTTCACTATTCCAGAAAGGGGAAATATTAACTCTGCCCCTCCCCCCCCCCACTTTTTACAGCTTCATTTTGGAGCACTTACTGCTGCAGTTACTGACAGTTCTAAAAAACAAACGCAGAAATATATGCAAACTTAATGGATGGGTAGTAAATGGAGGGGAAATTTGCATCAATTTAAGGGCTGGGAAGTAAATTGAGGGAAAATTGGCACACCTGCAGTAACTTCTCCAATGAAAAGGGGTGGGGAAGTTTATTACTCCTCTTTCTGTAGTAGCTGGAGACTTGGGGAAGTGTTGAAAAGGTGGAGGGCACTGAGAATTGTGAGTTCAACACTTACATTGCTAAGCAGGAGATATTGCCCCCCCCCTCTTAGTGCACCTTCTTTTGCCGCTCCCCCCCCTTTACCGGTGACAACTTGGCAATTGGACCCTGGCAACTGTGTGCAAATTAGCCTATATGCAGTCTTTCCCTGTCAATTTCCATGTATGTTACCTACTCCCACCTCAACACTCCTTTTGACAGCTGAAACAGACAAGGAAATTGACCAGAAAAGACTACACATATTGGACAGCCATAAGTGAACACTTGCGAAAGATGGGGGGGGGGGATGAACATGTTTGCACAATTTTCGGGGGCCAAAAACATAAAATAAAAAATATGACTCCAATTGCGCTTTTTTGAGGCTCCGAAAAGAAAAAAAAATGGCAGTGAATGAAAAGGGTAGCAATCAGAGCAGGGAGAGGAGGCAAGGCAGCTTCTTCTGTGAAGGGCACTGGGATATGTGCCAGAGCTGGCTGAAGGACTGAGGGGGAATGATGGGGAGAACAAGCCATAGTAAACCCATTTGTCCGTTGGGTGTACTGTGGGTTGTTCAATGAACAACCAACCCATCATGGCTTATTCGCAGCGTGGCTTAGCATGAGGTGTGAACCCATCCAATGTGGAGCGTGGGGGAGATCCCTCAGTTTCATCCTTCAGAAGCCCCAGGGGTTCTCCAGTGGCCATGCTCCCTTCCCTCAACCACCAATCGTTTGGTTGTCTCCCAGCTTTTGTGCAGTTTCCCCCCCATTCTAAAAGATTAAAATGCCTCTCCTAAGGCTTAGTTACTGCCAGTAAGAACTTTAAGCTAAAATATGCTGGTATTTTGTTTTATTTTGTCCCCACCCCTTTTGATTTTTTTGTGTTTTTGGCCCAACTCCTTTTGCATTTGGCCCTACCCACCACTGGGAATGAGTCCTCTGAGTGCTTCTCTGAAATTGAATTCAGCCCTCAGGCTAAAAGTGGTTCCCCACACCTACATTATATCCTTGCACTGCTGCTGGTTTTTTTTTACCCTGGTTTTCACTTTGCTTTTATTCTGCTAAGGTTTTTATATTATATATTTACTGTGTTGTTATATTTTATGGTTTTATGTTTTGTTTAGTGAACCACCCAGAGAACTTCGACTATTGAGCTGTATAGAAATGTAATAAATGAATAAATAAGGGAGCTGTGAATGTTACGCAGCCCTATAGCGCTGCAACAAAAGCTGATTATACTACATACAGACGGATGAGTAAAATCGTCTGCAAATATATGTAGCTGAAGTCAATAGTGTTGGATTCAGGGACACCAGCCATGCATTCTATTTGACTCAGCATGATCGTGTGTAACTTCCTGTTTCAAATGTTGTCACCTAAGAAGTCACCCCAACAGCCCAAAGAGAGTTGAACAGATTCAGACTTCAGAGGACAGCAGAATCCCACCTTGTGATTTTTCTTGCTGCGTACCAATGAGAAAGACACACTATTGAGAAACACTGTGGTCGCATTTTCCTAAGTTTGGCCTGTTTACCTATGTGGTGCTAGGAACCCTTTTAACGCTACTTATGCTGGCAAATACCACTATTAAGGGCCAAAACAGCCATAACACTGCAGATCTGTGATCGGGTGCTTCCAGACAGAGGGTTCCTATTTCTAACAATAAAAAGGCATCCTGCTGCTATTCTGTCCTTTAATTTATTTTTCTTGGCAAGAAAAAAGATGGAAGAAATGGTGGGAAAACACGGGAGGGCTACAAATTGTAGATGTCGTCATCATGTAAAATTCCGTGAGTAAGGCAGTTCAATTGCACAATAAAAGCCTCATCTGGAAGCATTTCAGATCTGTCCTACCACCATTTTATAGCAGCCAAGGAGAGCTCAAATGAATGAACATTGTGACATTATTAGGTCATGCATGCCTCAGTTACATCCTGTCTGGACTGCTGTAACTGCTCCACATGGGGCTGCTTGCTTTTGAAAACTGTTTGGTAACTTCAGCTGGTCCAGAATGCAATGGCCAGACTGTTGACTGGGGCCAGTCACAGGAGCACATTAGTCCCTTGTTACAACACTTCACTGGCTACCAGTCTGTTTCTGCGCACAATTCAAAGTGCTGGTTTTGACCTATAAAGCCATATACGGCTTGGGACCAGGCTACCTGAAAGACTGCCTTCTCCCATACAAGCCAGCCCAGGCTTTAAGATCTTTGGGAGAGGCCCTTCTTTCGAGACCGCTGCCTTCAGAGGCACCTTTGGTGGTGATGAGAGAGAGGGTGTTTTTGATGGCCACTCCCAGGCTGTTGAACTCCTTTCCACTCCCTCTCTGCTGTCCTTTCTCCAGGAGGCAAATACATTTTTATTCAAGCAAGCCTTCAGCATGTAAGTGGGTCGGTTGGGTGGGGTGCTGCTCTTATTCTGTTACTGTTGTTTTTAATTGATGTATTTGTTTTATTATTGTTCTAATCAAGGTTTATTTATCAATGATTGTAAGCCTCATTGAGTGCCATTTCCTTGGTAGAAAGATGGGGTACAAATTAAAAAAAAAAAAGGTACTCAATTTTATATCACTTCATAATTATACATTAGAGAGGCCTTTACACTCTTTTGTATTTTTTTTAATTATTTATTCTCATTTTTTAACCAATCCATAGCCCATAAGAGACTGGCAAGATTTGCATGGAAAAGAGATACATTTGCCTTTGTAAAAAGCAAAGAACAAATAGCATTACTGATGTTGTGAAGGCAAAGGTTACTCAAACATAAAGAGGTTCTGTTCTTTTCCTGCAGATTCCCTTTTTTATCATTATTTTTTTCTTCCTCACAAACTTGCAACTCTGCAAAAATTCAGAAATATCTCCATATTTTCTAATGAAGAGAATATAAAGACTTTTTTAATGCCCCCCCCCCATATTTCTAATTCACTGCATGTTGCTAAAGTCACCTTCAGCTATTTGAGTTATGCAAAATAACCATAGGATTAGTTTGGCTTCATGAAGATTTCATGCAATTTGAATACATGCCAGACAGTACACCATCAATAATTTAAAACACTTAAAGCTTCTGTTCAGGGCTGCAAGGTTTGTTGCGGGGGTATCCCACTCCTTCCTCCCCCGCCAAAAAGTCCCATGCATCCTTGCGGAAAAAACATGCTATGAGTTGTAATGCCCATGTGTTGTCTACTTCAGTGTTGTCAGTTCCTGCTTGTTCTGCCTTTACATGTTTTCTAGTTGATTTCATTGCCTCCTTTATCAAGAGCATTTCAGCTTCTTCTGGCCAGGATATTTCAAATGTCTTGAGGGAGCCAAGCCCAATGGCAAAGGCATAATGAACATTTGGTTTGCTCATGGCTATTCAACCACTGTGCATGTCAACTATGCTGCACACCTGGATGGTAATGTTGAGAGGGGTTTTATACTTGTTTAGTTTGTAACATATATTCAGCTGCAGGAGTCTGTGCTTTACTTTCTGCATTGTGCATCAGCTGCAATCTTCAACGTTTTTGGCGTGTTGCGCATGTCTTTAGCCAATTGTTGCATGTGAGAAGTGGGCAGCGCCCATCTCTGTACTGCTGCTAATAGCTGCTTACACAAGGGGAGAGAGCACTTCTTAGAAACCAAAACACTTTTCATGGCTCCTCACCACAAACATCATGGATTATTGCACCTTATTGAAGTATGAATGTAAGTCTCGAGACAGCTGACAGATTTCTCAATGAGTTGAAGTTGGGATGTTGATTCTTTTCTTTTTAATTGCAAGCCAGTTCAGGAGCTTTTGGCTGCAGGATTGGGATATAAAAAAATCTATTAAATACATACTTTATCTTTATTTATTTGTTATGTTTGTATTCTGCCTTTTTACCAAATGGTGCATAAGGCAGCCAACAACAACAACAACACAAATACAATGAAACAGAATAAAGTACAATAAGACAGCAGTTAAATACAAAAAACAACAACAACAACCCCTCCATAAAAAATAAGAGTGTATCTAACAGTGTCCATCTGCCAGTGGAACAGATTCCGACTACACCCCTTGTACCCCCTGTACACCGCCCAAATCTGCTGTGGAGGCTTGGGGGACTGTCTAGGCAGATTTGTGGGGCTTAGAGTTGCAGGGAAGAGGTGAAGAAGGGAAAATCCCATTACATGAGCAGAGGGAACCACACACACACACACACACACACACACACAGGCACGGACAGTATCCAGTACTGCTTCTGCACTCCTGCTTGATCTGTTGTGCTAGTGGAATGCACTGCTCATGCAACAGAATGCTAGCTGTTCTAACAGCAACCCTGGCCTGGAAACAAGGGGAAATGCGTGTTTCCAGATTGGAACAGGAGGTCAGTGGAGCTTCCTTCTGCAAGCTCTGCCGACCTGCAGGCTCCACTGACTTGCCCTGGAAATGAGCATTTTTCCACTTGTTTCTGGTTGCTCCTGGAACTGCGAGCTTCCTGTTGTGCAAGTGGTGGGTCCTGCTAACATGAAGGAAGGATTGGATACTGCTCATTGTTTCTTTTGGTATGCACATTTGTCCTATTATCTTGGCCATTCTCTTGCTCTCCCCAAGTTTTTGTGCACTTCTAAAACCTGCCAAGTCAGTGTCACACTAAAATGTCTGTCTGTGTGCACACCCTAAGATAAATTTCCTGAACTCAGGTTTCATTCATTATTTTCCTTGGCAGTAATTTAGGTTTGTTCACAATCATGTTCATTTTTACTGTAACCTTTTTAATAGCCATTCCGGCCTTTTTCCATGTTTAGAATCTATTACATGTGGGCAGCACCACACTTCAGGCAACGAGATGTTGCTTTAGACACACTATCAAGGCAGATCATTTGTCATTCATCAATCATTCATAATTAAAAATAAATAAAATACACAGAGACCCAGAGAAAGACTTTTTCAATCATTAAAGAAATGAACAGCAAATTATAAAAGTATTAAGAGTGCAATCTCTTAAGTGCATCTGATGGCGCTGTAAAATATTGATGGATGTATAGATTTAGTGTGTGTATTTGAGAATGCTTACAGGAACAGACCAATTTAAAAGCCACACATGCTTTTGTTTTGACTAAAGCAGGTTACGGGAAGATAAAAGGTCTGGCTTTTAAAAAGAATTGGTATGTCTGCAGTTCAGAGAATGCTGGCCTTGTTGCTCACCCACTACTTTAGTCTAAACAGCATCTGTGCTTTGTATGGCAGTAACCTTTAAGCAGATCCCTGGTTGTATAAGAAATTGCTTTCCGATACAACCTTGCTTGGAACTGACAGAAGCTGTGAGGTGTTCTGCAAGTGCAGATGACATCAATTCTCTAACAATCCAAAGATTTTTACAAAATAAATAAAATGAGAGGAAGTATCAGTTGGACAAATCAGCTGGAAATGCTCTCCGCATATGCTCAGAGACACTTGCCATCATGTATTCCAGGGATCCAGCCTGCCATTGATTTAAAAAAACACACCAGGATTTATCGCTGGGGGCCCTAGGAGAAACAAAGTTCAAGGCAAGGCATAATTTTGGGTTTGGATGTTTCAAATTTTATTTGTGTGTCTGTGGTTGGTTGGCTGGGTGGGTGGGCGGGTGGTGGAAGAGGAGGACATAAGTCACATTAGGGTGTGCATGTGCATCCTTAGTTTCCTGACAGAGGGACGTAAATGATAGTATGTGTGAAAGGGCTCTGCCAACTCACAGCAGCCAGGGTAGGAGGTGGGGAGGCAGCTTTTCTGCCCATCCTAAATCATCACCATCCTCCCTCCCCTAGAAGCTAATGGGAGGGGAAATACCTATGCCAGCTCAAGGCTGATGTAGGTTTGGGGTCCAATCTGGCGGGCTACCAGATAATTGAGGGGATTTGGATTCTGCAGATGTTCAGCCTCCTGCAGTCTCCCCCCAGAATATCCCCTTTGGGGGCTTGTGGCAGAACTAGCACCACCACTAATAGATCCTCCACACTTGCACAGCATTCCACACTGGGGGGATCCGTACTGCAGATGTGCCACCCCACTGGAGGAGCTTCTCTCTGCTGATGGAGAGGCTCTCCTGCTGCATCCTAACTCCCTTCAGCCAGCCTTTGGTGGTGGCAGCTAAGATTTCTCCCTTAAGCATTAGGTTGACAGTCTGTGAGAAAATAGGATTGTGAGAAATGTCCCACATAGTCTACAAGAGGAGCTCTGTGGTTTTGGTATCCATGGAGTGGGGTGGAGGGGAAATTTGGAGGCTGCAGGCTAGGGAACCCAAAGAAGTGGGCCGGAACCTGTGGCTCAATTTTATATATTGACCAAAACTTATCAGGCAAACATTTGCTACTAGGCTACTGACCCAATATGCCAATGTGAATAATGGAAATCACAAACCAGATTTAACTTACATCCACAAGGACTATAGTTTGTTTACTCTTTGACCTTTGGCTGTGCATTTGATAACAACCCTATTTTATTTATTCAAGGCCTGCAGGAGCATGAAGAGGCAGGCACATAACTGAATCTAAAGTGGCAGTGGCGTTCTTCATTTTAGCCTTCAATGTTAGTATACTAAACAATCCCCAATGCTCTTCAAGACCCGGTCACAATTTGGCAGCAATGCAAAATATATGAAATGGCATTAATCTGTACTGAATATATATATGAGGTGTCAAGCTGATTTCATCCTAGCTTTTCAAAGTCAGAGCTGTGCTTTTATTCAGGATCAGATATATGCTTGGAACAAAAAGAGTTATAGATTGAATCCCTGTACAGTTTAAGATGTGCTTAACAAGCATCTACTCCTGACTACAGTTCCTTTGCTTTTCTCAGGTGCTCAAAGCAAGAACTTATAAGCAGACTACCAGTTTTGCAAGGATACTCTTCAAATGGCAGCCCGTCCATTGTATTGGTGGAAAGCATTTGACACAATGCCACATGTGAACTGTTTAGGGCTCGACCTTCCGTTATTCCCTGGTATAATACAATGGCATAGCACTTGTTCTCCTTCTAGAACATGGCTATATATAAGTTGTTAAAGAAGTTGCCTTTATTTGGGATGATTCATATTCAAGTGCATACTTAGCAGCAGTGATTTTCTGTTGCTTCCTGTTGTTATGGGTGATGGTGAACTCCTGTGCAAACACTCCCTTCAGCTTTAGCATGATTTGGCTACTTACAGTGCATTCCTACGCATTCTTACTCAGAGCTAAGTCCCACCAGCTTCAGTGGAACCTGCTCCCAGGTACATGTGTACGGGACTGCAGCCTAAGGCTGTGATCTCTGGAAGCATATTTGGATTGGAAGTAGCCCATGAGACTCTGCGGGATTTATGTGTTAGTAAACATGCACAGGAAGATGCTGCACCACCACTACCAGTGGAGGCTGGTGGCTCCAATGTCAGTGGGGCAGTATATCCACTCTGGGTTGCAGTCTGAAACTTTAAGGAGCTATCCATGGTGCTGAACCTAGTCTGGGGATAGGGTTCAGCACCATGGATAGCTCCTTTAAAGTTCTGACTAAGCCCCAGAGTGGATGTACCACCTCACTGACGTTGGAACCACCAGCCTCCACTGACCACTACATACTAATTTAGGGGTGGTGCCATGAACCTCTTTCAGCCTGAGGGCTGAATTCCATTTCAGAAAAGCTTTCCGGAGCCGCATTCCAGTGGTGGGTGGAGCCAAAGGCTCATGGGGCACGGACAAGGCGGGCCCATCTGGGGAGCCCCTGAGCACCAGATTGGGGCCCAAGGGGATTTGGCTCCCAGGCCTCAGGTTCTGCACCCCTGTACTAATTAATGGAAAATTAAGGCAAAGTAGAGATGTCAAATCCACCTGCTTGGGTAGATGCTGAAAGAGGTTTGGACTTGAGAAGTAGAAGATGAAGTTCTCAGTCTGGGCAGAGAAAGAAGCAGTTTGGGAATTTGGGAGGTGACTGAGAACCAACAGCCTTTGGGAGCCACCAGGAATGATGACATTTGGGGGCAACATGGTGACATAGACCCAGCAGCGCCTGACCATACGCCTGATTGCTTTCCCTGCCCTCCCCCTGCCCCGCTGTATATAACTCTCCAATAGTCTCTCCTTCCAGGGAAACTGCCTCTGTAAAGCTTTCCTGGTAATTCCTACCCACTCAAGGGAATGGCAAGTTTGAAATTATCTCTCTCCATTAGGAATTAAGACATCTCACTGGTCTTCCAAAAATGAAATGGCTCAGTATTACACATCCTTTTGATATCACTGACCTGATACTCTGTGCATTAAATTCACTGCACACAGTCTGCACATGGTCCATATTCTACCCTGATATGGTAGAAAGTAAGGCAGCATCTTTTCCCACATCTGCGCAAAAGGCAGTCTTGGACTGATGCCTTGAGAGCCAATCAGAATCTTCTAGAATCTCATAGTCACAGATGGCTGTTGTCCTAGGGATGGGTGAGAAATCAGCACCGCCCAGAATTGAATGAAAATGCAATCAGCAGTTAGAAATGCATACTTTTTCAAATTTGCGATGCATTCTGTGACAGAAACAAGAATGCATTTGTTAACTGTGCAAAGAAAACTGCGTACATTTCTAAAATGCGCACAAACATTCTTTAGTCCAGGGTTGGGGAACCTCTGGCCTGTAGGCCAATTTGACCCACCAGGCTGGTCCATCCAGCCCATGAGGCTTCATCTGTTTCCTATCCAAAGCCCAGTTCCCTGGCTACCAGGTCTTAGGAGAAGAAGCACTTCCGCATAATCTCCTGTGATTGGAGATTACAGTGGGGATTCCCCTTATGTAGAGTACTGCCCAATTGGTGCTAGCAAGTGAAATGGTTCCCTTATCTCTGATCTCCCAGAGATCCCTTGCTATCACTGGAAAGGGAAATCCCAGACTTTCCCTAGCTAGCACTAGCACTAACAAGAGAAATTTTGGGCAGAGTCCAACCTAGAAAAGCTACCAGAAAAGAAGCTTACTACCTATTGTGTGGATCTACCCAGAGCCTTCACTGAGCAGAGCCTTCACCGAGCAACCACTCAGACATCAATGGCATAGATTTATTTATTTTTTTGGTTATGCTGGGCCATCTCCATTACATTCTACCTCCTGGGAAATTTATTTATTTCTGGAGTATTAACATTTATATGCTGCCTTATTTGCTAAACAGCCATCAAGGCAGTGCAGAACAATTTAACACAATAAAACCTTAAAACAATTACAAACAAGAACATTAAAAACAGTAAATTATTAAAACAATTTTTAAACCTACATACTTAAAAGGACTAAATTAAAAAGATGCATCTTCACACCCTTTCACACGCCAAGAGAGTGGGGGATTGCCACCAGATGCCCTGCAGACAGTACATCCATGATACCAACAGGAGTAATATCTTCCCTAACATTTGGTTAGCACTACAAATTCTCCTGATGCTCCCCGTTACAGTTGCCAGTAGTGAGCACAGCTTCTCAAAGCTGAAGCTCATCAGAGCATACCTGTGATCTACCATGGTAGATCACATGGTAGATCACTTGCTGTCCTATACATTGAGAATCGTTGCTCAAAACTACATTCTCTTAGCCAGTGTACTACAGTTTGCACAAGACAAAACCCACAAAGTCATATTCTGAGCTGGGGCAGCACATTATGGCAAGCAGCAGAATATTAAAGGGTCATGGGAGTACCCCTTTAGTTAAGGTTTGTAGAAGTAAAATTTGTCCAAGCTTTAGTTTAAACAGAAAGGCCTGGAAGTCAGACCTTTCCTTCTACCTTACAGAAACATGTCCTGACATGTCAAGAGTCAGACCCTTTCCTTGACCTTCTGTAGAACAACCCTGGGGGCAAATCACCCATCTATTGATTTGCCTAAGCCTCCTTCCTGCTTATGCTAAAAGTACAGTGAGCCAGTATCACCTTGAGATTATCGCTTTGGGAAAGACTACTGATTAGCATGATGGCTGGAAGATGGTCAGTACCTGTTCTTTTGTTTTGTTTAAATGTCTCCTTTTGAATTGTCTCTCTGTTTCCTGTACTGACTCAATTGTCACCTGACCTCTACATGATATTATTCAGTATAAATAGAAGTGTCTCCCTTGTGTTCTTGTTGGCATTCCTGACTGTGCTCAGATGCCATCCGTGAATTCACTAATAAACTTTCCTCTCTAAGAACCTCTTAAAAACACAACGCAGTAGATCAATTTTTCCACAACAATCTTGGTGCCGTGGCTCGGATCGCTTCAAGGGACTGGACCTGCCTGAAACAGGGAAACACCACTAAACTCCCAGGCGCCAAAACCCAGGTAAGAGACCTTTTGAAATCTCTTTTGGGTTTTTGGTGTGTGTCCTTCTGTTTCTAGCAGACTATCCTTTCCCTCCAACGCGATCTGAACTTTGAGTCCATGAGGTTTTAGAGACGAAAGAAATTTCCTATAGGATTGTATGCATGTCTGTGAAAGTATGATTGCTAGATTTATGAGCTGTTGACCAGGGCTGGGACTAGGCGAAAGCTGAACCTCGTGCCCCAACAGACAGACCCTTTTCCCTTTTCCCAATTTGCCCAGTACCCATGGTTTTACTGTGTGGAAAAGGCACATCTTCCTAAAAATCTCACGGATGAGTATGTATAAGTTGCTGACCAGGTCTGAGACTTAAGCTGAGTCAAGACGCCCTGAACCTGTTCGTGAGGAGAAACCCAATGATCGGCAGTGTTTCAAAAGCAAGTGGGCTCAGTGGAACCTCGTGACCCAGTGACGTGTGACTGTTCATGAATCTGCTGATCAAGACCAGGACTTAAACCACATACTAAACCAGTATGTAGTGGAACCCTGTGTCCCAGTAGAGCAAGTAAATCCCTTTTCCCATTTCCAAGACTCATGAGTCCCATTTGAAGTCATAAGACTGACTGAGCCGACAAAAAGGGATTGTGCCGCAGTTGAAAGACTGACTGAGCCGATCAAGGTGTTGAGCCGCTGTCTGAGACTCAAATGAAGAACATCCCTCAATAAGTTTGCCCTGTATGAGTGTCCTGTATGAGTGTGAAGAATAGGGGGTGCAAGATCAAAAGAGATCCCCCCCAAGGGAATGCTAGCATGTTATAGGTACACACCTTACGGCCATAGGTAGGTGTGTAAATTTCTCGAGAAATGGAATGTCATGACAAAAGATGATCCTAGTAAACAGTTCCCACTGAGAAGAAAGTTTGACTTAGACAAGATAGTGCACTTAAGGGGAGCGCTCGAGTCATGAGGAAGTAAGGTACCTCAGACTCAATGGGAAGTGTATTTTAATTGGTATGAAGAAGCTTCAAAACGCATGCATGAATCCAAGCTTAAAAGCTTGAAAGATTCAAATATATATATTAAAAGATCAACTAAAATTTAAGCAGGCCTGCAGCCAACCACCACCATTGGCTCCTATATCCATTGCTAGCGAAGAAAAATGATTATTTTTGAAGAAAAAGCAAGATCCTGTAGATGATTATCCTTACCTACATGAGAAGACCCCAAAATGAAGATGAAAGTAAAAGGTTTTCGCATGATGATGCTAAAACTACCCCAGTGGCCACTCCTTCACCCTAACCCACCTCTGCCTAGCCAGAAAGAGCAGTTAACAGAAAGAACTAGATGCCCAGAAGAATTAACCCAGAAGCAACCATCTTGCCTGGCTCTGTTCCTTCTCAAAGACTGTTAGTCACCCCAAATTATGGGTCAGTCACCCTGGCTCCACTAAGTAAGAAGTACCTGCAAGAGATAAGACTCTAGTGGCTGTCCATGACCCATAGACACCCAAGAGATTTAAAGAATATAGTAAAATAATTTCCTAACTTGTGAAAAGAACCAGTCAAATTCAAGGAAGAATTTGAGACTGTAATTATTTATATCCCTACCTAGATAGACTTAAATCAATTACTTAAGGCTTGTTCTGCCAACAGTAGTCTTAAGAAAAGAAAAAAAAAAGAAAGAAAGAAAAAAAAAAAGAAATGGCCAGTAACTGATCCAAAGTTTAATGATCCTATTAAATTGATAGAGATGCAAATAAAATTACTTGATGCACTTCTATGAGAAATCAGAGTCAAAGCAAAGAAGTTAAATGTTCTACAAATTGAAGGCTTCAGCAATAAAATATTCTAGAGATGCCCTTACTACAGTAGTGAAACCTAAAACTGACTAGATCAAGATTAATACCTGTAAATAAAAAAAGTATTTTTGAGATTTTTGAGAATAAGAGATGCCAAGAAAGAATGCCCCTCATACTATCAAGAAAGCATTTGTTGCAAGACTGTTACCTAAAGTAAGAGAGCAGCTGAAGACAGTATGTGTAAGATAGCAAACTGCAAACCTGGCAGATTTAACCAATTATGCCAACCACTGCATAGACATCCTAAATAAGAAGGAAAAGAAAAAAAAAGAATGTATAAGTTGATTAGCTTGCAAATCCAACAACTAGATCTAAAGAGAGGCAAAAGAAGAAGAAAAAAGTCAGTGAGTGCAGCTGTCCCTTTAAAGTAAAACCCCTGCCTGCTTGTCCAGTTGCCACATTCCTAATAGATTAGAAGCCAAACACAAGATCTAAGAATGCCAAGAGGTACTCAAAAAACCCTGTGTTGTGTTAAAGAAAAAAACAACAATAACAAAAACGTTTGTGAGCTTTTTGTGCAAAGAGTTCCTGAGCATAAGCAAAGTTTTAGTGCCTTTTGGGAGTCTCCACCAGTCCTGTGTTTAGTGAAGAGAGAGTGTGCTCCTAACCAAAGCACACACTTCCTCAGATCTGAACTAGAGGCGAGAAGTCCCAAAATGAAAAGAAAAATGATTTGTTATAGTTGCTAGCAAAATTAAATAAAATATTTTTTAAAATGGCAGCAACACTCATGAGTGTTTGTAGCTGCATTCAAGTTTTGCCTTTAAGTTTTAGTGCCCAGTTTTGTTAGAGTGGGCTTTCCTAAATTTCACCCCTCCCCTCTTTAACATAATCCATGCTTAGTTGGTTTTTTTTGCCAAAGGCAAACCAACAAGGCATCGTTAGTTAATTTGGGCAGTTTAATTTCAGAATTTATGCTTGGCTAGTAGCTTTATAGCAAGCTAGCAAAAAACTTTTGTTAAATAGTATTTAAGTGCAACATAGCACAGTAGCACCAAGATACTAAAATAATTGCAATTCCTGTTTCACTTTATTGTTATTAGGCTGGTTTTCAAGAAAAGTGTTCTAGTTTAAATTACACAAGTGCTCCCTTTGTGGCTCATGCTGGCTCAGCTTGTCTGAGCGTAGAGGGGTTAGACTCGATGGCCTTGTAGGCCCCTTCCAACTCTATTATGAATCCCATCACAGTTGCCACTGCATTTTAAAATTGCAGCTTCTAATTGCTAATAGTTTTGGCACCCCAGTATTTTTAAACCTTTGGTTGCATAAGTGCCTTATTTTTTGGCTTTGTTGTGTTTTAAAAGGTAGCATTTGGTTAGTTTTCTAAAGCTTAGTTTACCTTGCTAAAGATTTTTATCGTTAACCCCTCCCGACTTCTTGGCAAAGGACAGGCAAGCCTAAGTTCAAAAGGTAAATTTTTCCTGCATTTATTTATAGCAATGTCACACCTGAATTGCAAAATCTTGCTGCTATCCAGAATTTGACCCCAGAAAATGGGGGGGAGAGAGAAGGACATAGAAATTTGGCAAATTGCTTTCTCTCTAAAGACTCTATGGCATCATTCAGACGGCCGCCTAGTGATGCCCAGAGTTCTTTTCCCCTAAATTACTCACATGCTCCATAGACTTGTCGCATGTGAGCAAAGGGGGGATCATTGAATTGTTTAACAAAGATTGGTTTGGATTAAATTTTGCATCTGCAGCAACTCAGATGTGCCCAATGTGCGGTATGCCAGGCTCATAACAGTGGTAAGCCTGTAAAAAAATAAATAAATAAATAAAACCAAAATGAGCATGCACCCCACACCCTGGGGACCTTTTGTAAATATACAAATTGATTTTATTGAAATGCCCAAGTGTTGTTCCTATCAATATGTTCTTTTAGTTATTTGTATGTATTCTAAATGGGTTGACGCATACCCTTGCGTAAAGGCTGACACCACAACAGTAAGAAAAAATATATATGCTAAAATAATTGATCCCCAGATTCAGAATACCTTGCTCCATAAACAGTGACAAGAGATCACATTTTACTGGACAGGTGGTAAGAGAAGTGTGCAAGACATTACAAGTCCAGCAACATTTCCATTGCCTGTATCATCCACAATCTGTGGGAGCTATAGAAAGACATAATAGAATACTGAAAAGCAAACTGGCTAGAATATGTGCAAAGACAAGACTAAAATGGCTAGATGCACTGCCCATAGCCCTCATGACTATGAGATCCACAGCAAATCAAGTAACTAAACTTGACCCCTCATGAGATATTAATGAGACACCAATCTAGACCTAGCCAGACATATACACCTGCTTGATGATACAATTCAAAATTACTGCAAGGCCCTAATGAGATGTGTGAAGACTTTTCATTCACAGATAGAGCTCAGCACCAGCCCAGCACTGAAAGACACTATTGAACCAAGTGACTAGATTCGTATTAAGATACATCAAAGAAGATCATCTGCTAGATCCAAAGTGAAAAAGCACCATACCAAGTACATTAAAGTTGTGAAGTGCCAAAGACTCCAGACGTAGATCCAAGCCTCCCAACATCTCTACCCGCGATGAAAATGAGGACACAATAACGCCTCCACCAATTCAGGGTGAAATGTGCTAGTAACCTCTTCCCCTGAAACAGAAGAATTTGTGCCAAGACATCAATATCATCTCAGACCTCAGACGAGACGACCATCAAAGACAACACCCAGAAGATCAGACGAGAAGAACTGATGTCATCATTTTAGAAGAACACCACCTCAGCCTGATCCAAGAGCCTTACTTATCAGCCCTTTAGTACATCAAAGTCAGAACAAGAAGAAACACCTGTAGTTATGCTCTTGTTAGTGACTGGTGGTTCTTTTGCCTTAATTGATATATATATTAATATTTGAAACAATATGGCCAAATAGAGTATGGTTATATTCTTAGAGCTCATAGTCCTCCTCCAATCTGCCTTCCAGAAAAATACTTACATTCAGCTTTCTTTAAAGTTTGCACAAAGATTTAATGCTACCAACTGCTAGGGGTATGTAGCCACATGCCAGTACATTCCCAGAGAAGAGTTCCCATGTGGCCAGTGCCCATTACACTAGTAAACTTGACCTTCACCAACAGACCCTTGTACTCTAAAGGGTCCAGTTGTTGCAAGTTGTTCCTACATTAAGAGAATGGTGTTTTACATGCAACAAAACACAAAATCAGCCCTCCACATTTGTAAGACAAAGTCAATGTAAGCATTATTTTACCCCTCACAGAGATTGGAGAAATAACCATACTGCCAAACCCATATTCTGCACCAATTATAGAAATTAGTTCTCCCAAAATAATCAAACTATGGGCAATTCTCTTAAATGTAGTACCTGGAAGAGTTTTAATGATAAACTGTGGGACTGTACCCTTACAGGGAAAGGGCAGTGTTTTCGCAATGCCACAATGCAAAATAGTACTGCCAAAGATGACATTAGACATGGTGTTTGCCTCAAAAGGTAGAATATGCGCCTTAATTAGTCAAGAGTGTTGTGTGTTTATTCCTGATAATTACAATCAGAAAAGATACTTAAATTGCTTTTGTTGCCCCTGACAAAAGCCTGGAAATATAGTCTTGGCTAACAAGCTAGATACCAAACCTAAGAAGTTAGAGTAGAGCAATTGTTCATAGATTAATAACCCTATTGCTTGAATTTATTAGGTTTTATATATTATTGTTGTTAAGCAAGTGTTATTTTACTACATGCAGCAGAAGCAAAAGCTCTGTATTGACTCAGAAAAAAATTGATGCTTGAAAGGATTGATTAAAAGAGAGAAAAAGTAAAAGAAGCTTTAGATGCTGAATGTAACAGTTACAAGTGTTAGTTGTGCTATAAAAGCACAAAATGGGGGAATGTAGAAGTAAAATTTGTCCAAGCTTTAGTTTAAACAGAAAGGCCTGGAAGTCAGACCTTTCCTTCTACCTTACAGAAACATGTCCTGACATGTCAAGAGTCAGACCCTTTCCTTGACCTTCTGTAGAACAACCCTGGGGGCAAATCACCCATCTATTGATTTGCCTAAGCCTCCTTCCTGCTTATGCTAAAAGTACAGTGAGCCAGTATCACCTTGGGATTATCACCTTGAGATTATCGCTTTGGGAAAGACTACTGATTAGCATGATGGCTAGAAGATGGGCAATACCTGTTCTTTTGTTTTGTTTAAATGTCTCCTTTTGAATTGTCTCTCTGTTTCCTGTACTGACTCAATTGTCACCTGACCTCTACATGATATTATTCAGTATAAATAGAAGTGTCTCCCTTGTGTTCTTGTTGGCATTCCTGACTGTGCTCAGATGCCATCCGTGAATTCACTAATAAACTTTCCTCTCTAAGAACCTCTTAAAAACACAACGCAGTAGATCAATTTTTCCACAACAGGTTAGTCCTCCCCCAAAAAAGCTCTGCCATTATAAGCCTCAAAAGTCTACTGCTTAAAGAAATGACACCTATTGAGCTAATACTGTGAAACTTAGCATCCATTATCAACCTGATGAGGTCTACACTTGTACAAAATTATGAAATGTGACCTTATAAGGAGACACTACATGTTACTACATGAATTAAGATCACAGCATGGAGTGGTAGGGAGGCTTTAACCCCTGGTCCCCATGCCCCATGGTCCAATCTGGATCATGCCCCCTATGCCTCCAATTTACATTGCCAAAAAGGCATCCATTGTAATGTAAATCTGATAAAAATTGTCACAGGTATAGCAAGTTAAAAAGTGCTGTAAATTGGCATATATGTACTTTTTACTCCAAGCTGCAGCTCATCATATATCTTATATTTCACATTTTGGTGAAAACTACTGATGTATTTTATTTGGATTTCCCAAGGAGATGTGCCTTTCATTGGTTTGGTGAAGTTCTGAGTAGCGGTACAAAAGTTATTAAGGTTTTTTTGCCTCATGGAAGCCAATGGCAGCAACTGCTGGCAAAGTTATGACAGGCATGTTCGGCTTCACTCTAAAGCTAGAATGCTGCCAGTATTCCCAAGGTTTTCAGAGGAATTTTATTACATAGGGCTTCTATGTGCAAGGTCTATTCCTTTAGTTATGGAATGTGACCTTACAAGGTGAGACTACATGTTACTGCAATTTTAAGAGTTTTTAGGATACTTTTAAAGGTTTCTAAGAATATTTTAATAATATTTACTATGTTTTTAACTAGTTATGTATTTTATATTTATGGTTGTTCCCTGCCTCGATCTGAGTGGAGAGGCGGGTAAGAAATAAATTATTATTATTATTATTATTATTATTATTATTATTATTATTATTACAGTAGGAAAGAATCCTGCCTGAAACCCTGGAGAGCCTTTGCCGGTCAGTCTTGACAATACTGGGCTAGATGGGCTAATGGTCTGAGGCAGTTGATGGCAGCTTCTGAGTGTTATTTATTTATTAATTATATTTATACCCCACCTTTTTTCCTTCAAGGAACCCAAGAGTCTGTGCTAGTGTTGGTGAAAAGCTTGTTCAGAAAGAGATGGAGAGGCTCACAAAAAGCTATGCTTTCCTCTTTGTGTGTGTGTAAAGAAGGAAGGACTCTCGGATTTAGGGGATTTCTTTCTAATTCATCAATTAACTAACAGAGTTGTGGTGCCAAGCATGGTATCAAGTAACAACCAAGAAGATCATGCAGAGCCCAGGCCTACGTTTACTGGCACGTGCCTCAAAAACAGTTCAACAAAACAATGTAGATACATGGGACTTTATCAACAGTCCAAATGAAAACACAAGCAAACTCACAACTCTTTACAACTAAACAGCTAGAAGATCGCTCTCTTCTCAGATCCTTTTCAATCCAGCACATTGGATCTCCCTGCCCATCCAGTGGGAACCTTAGACGCAGAGAAGGAATAGTCTGGTTTACCCCAAGCTAGGAGCTTCAGGGTGGCAGCCACTTCCGGATGCTGATGTTGGGCCTACCAGGTGGCCTGCCCAGTCTTTCTCTCTGCATATCCTGACTCCACTCCTCCTCTCTTTCTGCTGCTGGGCTGCTGGGATAAATTCTTTTTCAGCTTCTGGCACATAGCCCTAGGCAATTCCCTCCTGTTTGGCTTTTGCTGGCAGCTGCAGCTGTTCATTCATGAACTCAGCTATGTGCCTGCTGCCTGAGATCCCAGGAGCATCTTACAGTCATTTTCCCCAGTAGACGGGGTTGGTTGCCAGGGCTGAGTTAAAGAGGAAGGAGGAGGTGGTGTCCCCCCTCCCCACTACATTGATGTTCCTGTGGTGGAAGTTCATTTTTGCAGTTAGCACCCAAACACCCTGAACAACTTTGAAGAAAAGGTTAAAGGCACTTACTACTTTTTATCCCTCTAGCTCACTGCAGACAGTACACGCAGCAAACATCCAGCCGCTAAGCTCAGCTAAGCACCCCTTTCCTCTTGATACTCAGGGCGAGCATCCAGCTCACTCACTGCTAAGGGCAGCCCTGATGGGCAGAAGTGCACGTTGCTAGTGTAAAGCTACCATGGGATACAAATAAAACGGAAGGGTTTTAAGCACATCCTTACCTGCCCCACTGGAGTCAATAGGGCTTGAAAATCATGAATGAATCATGCCACGACATAAATTAGCATATTCAATACATTGCAATATTATGGACATCAGATATATGATATTTTCATCGATCACTGATATTGGTACAGATGAATATTCCATTCTGAAACTCTCAGATGTTTGACCATCTAATATTCTCTGATGCTACTTGCATTAAGAAATATAGCTCTCCAAATAACTCTACCTTAGATAGAGAACAAATTACAGTATATGGTAAACTACTGATGTTCAGATTATTCATTTTCTGCCTGGAGAAGCCTCCATCCATAAAATACAAAAAAGCCTCAATTCATAGTGATAACATGTTATAATGGGTTATTTTTATCTGCCTGCACTTTAATTTGATGGCATTTTAATCTGCACTTTAAACTGACTGATCTGCAAGGTGGCCTCCTGGTTATTTCACGATGTGCCTGGGCAATGAGAATGATGGGAGGAGGGTGTAGGGGCACTCCAATTACAGTAGCCACAGGCAGAGGGAGGTATGGCACTGGGTTGTGCTAGCCCATTGAGCAGAAGACCAGTAAGGCAGCTAAGAGTTATCCCCTCTTCAGTGGAGGTGGAGGGGCCGTAGCTCAGTGGCGGAGCACCTGCTTTGCATGCAGAAGGTCCCAGGTTCACTCCCTGGCATCTCCAGGTAGGGTGAGGAAAGAATCCTGCCTGAAACCCTGGACAGCCACTGCTGCCAGTCAGTGTCGACAATACTGGGGTAGATGGACCAATCATCTGACTCCGTATAAGGCAGCTTTCTATTTTCCTGTGGTCTTCCCTGCAACCAATAGGATTCAGGCTGCCCTCTTAACCTGCCCTCTGACTTGGGCATGCTGCTTGTAAATGCCAGGTCAGCCCATAATAAGACAGTTTTTATTCACAATTTAGTTTTGCAGGAGGGGGCTGACCTGGCATTTGTCATTAAGATCTGGGTGGGCAAGCTGGAAGGTATTGATCTGTGGAAGCATTGTCTACCTGGGTATGTAGTGCAGTACCAACAGAGGCAGGTGGGTCAGGGAGGGGTGATTATCCCATCTCCCGTACCAGGCGACCATTCTGCTCTGGTGCTGAGCCAGAAAGACAGATTAGAGATTCTACTGGTATACTGACTATCACACTGCTCATCCATCTCCTTGCCTAAGCTGGCTGAGGTGATCCCAGGAGTGTAGTTGGAAAGATCCAACAAGGTTTTCCTGAGAGATTTTCAACCATCATGCTGGAACTGCCTTAGGAGATCCATCTCGAACTTCATGGCTACCATGATTGACAACCATGTGGCTGCTCCAATATGTCATCAGGATTGGGGGATGGGAGCATGGTTATTAGGTAATTAATCATTTGGATATGAGGAAAGGCTTGGCAATGGGCAATATTGAGGCTCTGGAGGTCCATCTCAGAACACAGCTCCTCTTCAAACCTTTCGTAGAGATGTAATAATTTGTTCAATGCCTCTTTATGGTAAGCATTTTGAGGAGGCATAATTGAAATTGCCCTGGGGTATATCTACACTACTGACTTCAACTGGTTTAATAGTAATTCCTTTCCCACAGGAAACTTTGGGAACTCTATTACTATGAGAGGATAAACTTCTCTAACAGAAAAATCTCAGCAACCTCACCAAACTACAGTTCCCATTATTCTCTTGGGAAACCATGCCAATTAAACTGGTATAAAACCTATATGTGTTTGTAGTTAAATATGTTTAGATATGTTTAATATCCTTAGGGTGCAATCCTATGCATGTTTTGACAGAAAAAAGTCCTACAACTCCTAGCAGTCCCCAGCCAGCCATGCTGGGAGTTGTAGGACTTTTTTTTTCCTGTCTAAACATGCAGAGGATTGCACCCTCAGAGGTCTAGAAATGTTAGTTGTCAAGTGGAATGAACATCAAAAGAACACATTTTTCTTTGTGTTGTCTTTTTGAAAGTATTTCTATATCTTTTTGTCTTCTTTTTATGCATTATGTTTACTAGCAGAAGACCTGATAAACTTGGACAGGATAGTTCTTAACTCATTAGTTCATACCATTATTTTTATTTTTTTGTTTTTGGCATTATGCGTATCTTTGTAATTGTTTACTTTCTTAACTTTGTAAACCACCTCGAGGAGGCTTTCTGCCCAGAAATGTGGTATACAAACATACATTCTGAAGGACACACTCTTGACAATGTTTTTAAATGAATGGGACGCTGAAGTTCTGGAATGGCAGTGGGGGGGGGGAGGGACTTCCCCGATGAAGTTTAGATTGACAGTTGCTGTTCCCCTCCACAGGGGCATTAGGTCCATTAATATGGTCTGTCCCAGAGGCTTATGGAACAAAGAACATGAAATTGGATGCTGAATTGCCATCAAGCCCCAGAAAATTGATTATATATATATATATATATATATATATATCGCTAAGGGCAGGTCTAAAGCAAGAATTATCAGTTTAAATATTTGACTTTGAAATCCACAATAGTAGAATCTGTTGAGTTTTGAATTAATAATATATTTCAAAGCTCAGTTATACCCTCTTTCCTTCATTAATATCTTTAAATGAATATCATTTTTCTTGGTATCTCTGCAATCATCTCAATTAGCTTTTTTTTTTCTTTTTTTTCTTTTTAGTAAAAAGGGTATTCAGTCATGAGGAATACAATTAAATAAATCTGAAGTGTAAATTTCAAAAAAATTGAATGCTCAGTCTTGCAAGTGTGAATTATGTTCCACTTCCCTCCCACCCGCCACCCCTTAGGTGCTATAGAAAAAATAGCCTTTACAGCCAATGCAAGGCCATGGCGAGAATATCTGCTACAACACTCAAAATAAGACGGCCTTGTCTCTAACCAAGAACGAATGTCTCTACTTATCCCCACCCCCCAGTTTTCAGTCCTTATATGCAACATATATCCATCAAAATAGCTCCTGCATTTTATTAATGAGTGTTATGAATCACTGATTGTAAACATGATGTCTTTACATCAAGTTACAAGCCCTGGTTCGTTGACTAAGTTATCTCACAGTATTCTCCACAATATGATCAGCAAGTGATGCGGAGTATACTTCTGTGTGTGTGTGTGTGTGTGTGTGTCTGGGGTGGGGGGTACTCCTATTCCACTATATCAGCACATCACTCTGTATCAAGTGGAGCACTAGTCAATCGTCTCTAAAGAACCTACATAAAAATCTCTGAACAAATTTTTTTTGGGGGATTTCGTTTTGATATAAGAGTGTTTTGGATTACAAGCACGTTTCCGGAACGAATTATGCTCTCAATCCAAGGCATGACTGTATATTGTTCCTTCACCAGCGGTCCTGTAATAAAAGCAAGACTCTTTGGATAGATTTTTCATAGACCTTCCTTTCAATTTAACACTTTTTTCTGGCTCCAACAATGACGGTCCTTGCTTTGGAAGTGACTGAAAGATCATTTCCTTTTGCCAATGTAAAGCCTTTTTTTTTTTTTTTTTTGCTGAATCGGATGGGCTTCATATGATCTCTCCATCCATTTCCCTCAATGCCAAATATTTCTGGCATCTTTGGAATTTTCTTTTCCAGCAAATATATGCAGATTTTTTTTGAAGGAGGAAAGAAAGAAGGTTATGCTTTCAAACCACTGCTCTAAATATGTTTCTATGTATATACCCAGGCCTGGTGTCTGGAGGTACTATCATTTTTTTATTATTATTTTGGTGAAGTTAAACCCTTTCAATTAAAGGAGCTTCAAGGCTCTTGTAGGCAATTAATTTTGCCAGTGCACCACCAGGAGCATCCAAATACCCCTCCTAAAGTTGCCTGTATGATAAACCCCCATTGCACCCCCTCCCAATTTGTAATATGGATGTGTACTTCCATGGGTTCACCACAGCAGCATGTGTGGACTAGGGATTCCAGTCTGCACCTTCCTCCAAGGTTTTCCTCTCAGTCATCTGTTGACATTTCAGAGAGAAGTAGGGTGGCCAGGTGTCCTACTTTACAGAGGACAATCCTCTATTTGAAGGAATGTCAGAGTACAATCCTCTGTTTGAAGGTGTCCTCTATTTGAAGGGTTGTTCAGTCTAAGTCCAGAACCATAAGCAGGAGCACGGTGTTGTAGTTGCCCATCAACAGTGAGTACCTGGACAGCAGATTGAGCAGATTGAACAAGTCACCTGGTTACAGTCTTCCCCACTATGGTGAGGTGTAGTGTATTGTATTTCTATTTAAATTATAGTACTGATTTCTAAATTTGCATTGTAGTGGGACTAAGGAGTCTTAGAACCTTTTAGAACTACATTTCTCAACAGTCCCTGCTGTGACCTGTGTCTCAAAAGGCTGCCTGCCTCAGAAGGTGAGGAAGAAGAGTAAGGAGTGAGACACTCCCAGAGAGAAAAGGGATGAAGAAGATCCTTTTTAGCACTTTGGAACAAATGGAACTCTCAGACTGTTGGGGGAAAGTCCTGGAACAGGAAAGCCAAATGCAGGAAGCTGTGCTGACAAATGGTTACATTTTTTGATCCAGTTCTTTTGTGTGTGCTCCCCTCTAAGTGGCTGAAAGCCTTCCCTGTTTACCTATCCCATCAAATCACTTGTTGTTTGGAACTTTGTGTCAGTGTGATTGCTGGCCTGGAACCCACCAGGGTTGGTACAGAGGCGGCTGACGCTGAAGTGTGCATTCGGCACTTGTCTCCAATCCTGATTATACAGGCACACTACTGATTTATAAATTCACTACAGCATCTATAATATAAGTAAGCATATGCAAATCTGTGTCCTTTTTTGTCCTCTAATTTGGCAATGCCTAAGTGGCCACTCTAGAAAGTGGCCACTCAGAGAGAGTGATCTTCCTGTCAGGCCACTCTGTTATCTACACTAGCTTTCAATCTTTTCAAATGGAGAATGCCGCTCCTCCAAAGTAATCGGGCTGGGGGAGGATTTGGGCTTCCTGCCCAAATGGGCAGGAAGGAGGGCATGTAGGGCTCATTACCCATGTTTACAAGGGTGTGGAGAGGCGGGGTCAGAACCAGTGCACCTTTATATGGCCTTTTTGTTCAAACGGCTGCTAAGGAGCTTGGAATGTCTTCCTGAGCAGCAGTCCTTTGAGTCTTGTGAGTCCAGTGTGGCCTTTTATTCCTGAGGAGGCTGCGTTTTGGCCTGCTTGGCGGTCACAGAGAGCAGTTGGATGCCTGCTGTGGTCCTTGGCGACATTTTCAAGTGGCAGGGAGTGAGCTGCAGCTCAGCAGCATTTTGGCAGGGGTGAATCAATGTGGCTCGTGGGATTTGGCAACAGCAGGTGGCATGCGGTGGCAGGAGTCCAGCGGCGGGTATTGACGGTCTGTCACGTCGTCTGTGGCCCAGATGTCCTGGTTTGAGTAGCGGCGCTGGTGGGAGGATTGCTGGGTCCAAGGAGAGACCCATTGTGGTGTGGAAGGGGCTTTGTCAGCTGTTGCACCCCCTTTTTGTTCTTTCTACCCACCTCCTCCTTTGCATCCCTCATTTGCTTCTCCCCCAATTTTTACTTTAATTGCTTTGCCGGGTGAGAACATCATGGGGCCCAAGAAAGACCTGCAAAAGAGAGGCAGGAAAGTGCCCACTCATGCCCAGAAATGTCAGCATCCTATCTAATCTTCATTTGGGGAGGGGGCACAGGCCTCAGATGTGCAGGCCTTGCTAGCTAGGCTTCAGGCCCTGGAAAAGAGATAAGGAAAAGGCAGGACCCAATTCATGGGGGGCTCATCAGAAGAGGATTCCTAAACCCTCTGCAAAGGCATCAGGAGTTAATGTTCTAAAATCTATTGCCACTCACCTGCAGGCACTTGAGGAAACTGCTTCACTGCAGCAGCCAGGCCCTTCTAGGGTGCAGCCATCTGAGAATACCCCTGCATTAGTGATAGATGAAACAGCAATGGTAGGTGAGCGTGGTGTGGGGGGTGGAGGGACCCTGCAGACTGGATCTCAGTTTTCAGCTCCCACCAGTGGCTTCAGCTTACTTAACTTCTCAGGCTGGGTGGGACATCCCACAATGCAACAAGGCTTTGTCACCCAGGCAGTGGTTCTCTCTCCATTTGGGGGAGGGGATTCAATGTTTGCCCCTCAGCAGGGGGTGGGTGGGTTGCGGGCCTTGCTCTTCATCTTTTTCTCAATAGCTGGTGCAAGTGATATCTCCGTGGCAGGTGGCCCCATCTTCATTGGGAGTTCTTGTGGGAGTAACAGCCATGACTCTGGGGGCTTATCCATATGGAGAGGTTTCACTTCTGCTGGCGGGATGCCTTTTACCTGCCACTAAGGAGAAAATATCACCAGGTGAATACTTGGCTGTGTTCTCCCTGTTGTTCAGAGAGCCAGAAGTAAAACCCAAGGCAGGGGATGAGGGTAAGGTAAAGAGAAGTGCAATAGGGGGAAAGTGGTCAAAAATTGGGCCAGTTGGACGTCAATTTTTACTGTTTACATGGGTGTTATACTACAAGTGTATTCTAGAAGGGTTCAGCTCTAGTTAAATATATTGATGTAATCCATCAAGCATTTATGGACTTTGCAGGGTCAGCATGGTTACACTCCGATGAAACATTTTGTATGTGAGCTGCGTAGGATCCCGCTCCCTACCTTGGGATAGGGAGCATCCAGGCCTTTTGCTCCAATGTGTGAACCTGGCTAGGCCCATCTCAGGCGATAGGGCTGATAGTAGCCATCTCATTTCAAAGACTTAAGGTAGCATGACTCATTGTGCAGCTGGGTTCCAGTGGGGTCAACCATGTCTCATGTGCTGAGACTATAACAGCAAGGGCAGGGGCTGTTCTTGCCATCCCTGCAAGTCATGCTTGTGCCATATGCAGAAGGTCACATCCCAATACTTCATGCCCCAAGAGTAAACAGTCCAGACCCTTCCAGGAGACAGGTGCCCCAAGGAAAGGGAGATCTGGCTCTGGAGCTTCGCAGCAAGGCGCCCAACACAGTTAGGCTGGGACCTCTTTACCCTCTTGGCCTGGTTCCTGGACAGGAGGTCAGGAAGCAAATTATTTGTGGCATAGATTATCTGAGGGTCTCAGGATCCCCTCTGAGAATCCATGGCTACATACATCTGTGAGGAATCAAAACTCTGCATGAGGTTTGGAACAGGTTGTGTAAGTTAAGATGTGCCCCTTTTTGTTTCCTGAACTCCATGTCATCAACTTGTATTGTTAACAAAATGCATATCTCCTGACAGTTATTTATACCATTATGAACTTCAGGAATGAAATAATTTCTATTTGTGGGTACTCTTGAAGTCAATTCAGAAGGTTTACCTAATAACACTTCTTCTTCTTCTTCTTCTTCTTCTTCTTCTTCTTCTTCTTCTTCTTCTTCTTCTTCTTCTTCTCCTCCTCCTCCTCCTCCTCCTCCTCCTCCTCCTCCTCCTCCTCCTCCTCTAACGGATTCTAATGGAAGCAAAAGCTGAGTGTAGCCAAACACGTACCCTGGATTTTAGGAAAGCCAATTTTAACAAACTCAGAACAATGATTAGTAAGATCCCATGGCAAGCGACTCTCATGAGAAAGGGAGCCCAGGAGGGGTGGGAATTTTTAAAAAAGGAAATTTTAAAGGCACAATTGCAAACAATTCCCACAAGGAAAAAAGGCAGAGGGCAACAGAAGAAGCCAATGTGGCTTCACAATAAACTCAAAGATGACCTGAAAACAAAAAAGGACACGTATAGGAAGTGGAAGGAAGGACAGGCTACAAGGGAAGAGTACAGGCAGGTAGCACAGAACTGCAGGAATAGTGTCAGGAAGGCTAAAGCTGAGAATGAGCTAAGGTTAGCGAGGAATGCTAAAAACAACAAAAAAGCTTTCTTCAGATACATGCACAGTAAAAGACAGAAGAAATAACTGGTGGTTCAACTACGCAATGAGGATGGCAAATTGATAACAGAAGACAAAGAAAAGGCAGAAGTGTTCAATTCCTACTTCGGCTCGGTCTTCTCCCAAAAGAGGGTCTATGACCCCCCTGGCAAACCTGAAGTGCAGACTGAAGGGGCAGGATTGCAGCTTGAGATTGATAGGCAAATGGTCAAGGAGCACCTGATTGCTCTGAATGAGTTTAAATGTCCAGGGCCTGATGAGCTGCATCCTAGAGTAATAAAGGAACTGGCAGAAGAACTCTCAGAACCACTGTCTACTATCTTTGAGAAATCATGGAGGACAGGTGAAGTGCCAGACGACTGGAGGAGGGCAAATGTTGTTCCCATCTTCAAAAAGGGCAAGAAGGAGGAACCTGGGAACTATAGGCCAGTCAGTCTGACATCAATCCCCGGGAAGATTTTGGAGCAGATTTTAAAGAAGTCAGTCTGCAAGCACCCTGAAAACAATGCAGTGATTACTAGAAGCCAGCATGGATTTGTCAAGAACAAATCCTGTCAGACTAATCTGATCTCATTTTTTGATCGGGTAACCTCCCTTGTGGACTGTGGGAATGCTGTGGACATTATATATCTGGACTTCAGCAAAGCTTTCGACAAAGTGCCTCATGATATCCTGATTAGTAAGCTAGCTAAGAGTGGGCTAGATGGAACAACTATCAGGTGGATCCACAATTGGCTACAGAATCGGACTCAAAGAGTGCTTATCAATGGTTCCTTCTCAAACTGGGGAGAGGTAACAAGCGGGGTACCACAGGGCTCGGTCCTGGGCCCGGTGCTCTTCAACATTTTTATTAATGACTTGGATCAGGAGGTACAGGGAATGCTTATCAGATTTGCAGATGACACAAAGTTGGGTGGAACAGCTAATACTCTGGAAGACAGAAACAAAATTCAAAGTGACCTCGATAGGCTGGAGCGCTGGGCCAAAAACAACAGAATGAAATTTAATAGGGATAAATGCCAAGTGCTGCACCTAGGGAGAGGAAACCAAATGCAGAGTTACAGAATGGGGGACACTTGGCTCAACAATACTACAAGTGAGAAGGATCTTGGAATTGTGGTAGATCACAAACTGAATATGAGCCAGCAATGCGATGTGGCTGCAAAGAAGGCAAATGCAATTTTGGGCTGTATTAATAGAAGTATAGCTTCCAAATCGCGGGAAGTGATAATTCCCCTTTACTCGGCACTGGTTAGGCCTCATCTTGAGTACTGCGTCCAGTTCTGGGCACCTCACTTTAAGAAGGACATAGACAAACTGGAGAGGGTTCAGAGGAGGGCAACAAGGATGATAAAGGGACTGAAAACAAGGCCCTATGAGGAGAGACTGAAAGAACTGGGCATGTTTAGCCTTCAGAAGAGGAGACTGAGGGGAGATATGATCCCACTCTTCCAGTATTTGAAGGGATGTCACACAGAGGAGGGCCAGGATCTCTTCTCGATCATCCCAGTTTGCAGAACATGGAATAATGGGCTCAAGTTACAGAAACCTAGATTCCACCTAAACATCAGGAAAAATTTCCTGACTGTCAGAGCAATAAGACAATGGAATCAACTACCTAGGGAGGTGGTGGGCTCTCCCACTCTGGAGGCATTCAAGGTGCAGCTGGACAGACATCTGTCAGAGATGCTTTGACCTGGATTCCTGCATTGAGCAGGGGGTTGGACTCGATGGCCTTGTAGGCCCCTTCCAACTCTACTTTTCTATGATTCTATGATTCCTCCTCCATTGATATCCCAATATCCCACCTTTCCTCCAAGGAGCTCAAAATGACATATGATCATGTGTGTATGCCCTTCTTTTTATCCTCAAACAGACCTGCGAGGTGGGTTAAGGTATATTTCCCAGTTGTTTCTGATCTGTTAGTAAACTCTCAAGACTTACCTCCAAACCATGACACCTAGGCATTTATTCTTAAAGGCTGCAATCCTATACATGCTTACCTGTAAGTAAGTCCCATTAAACTCAGTGAAACTTACTTCTGAGAAGACATGTATAGGATTGTGTTTTAAGGCTGCAATCCTATACTCTAAGTCTCATTGAACTCAATGGGTGCTACTGAGTACTGTAATTCTTCCCCCCCCCCATCCCCGCTGCCCCAGGATTGTAATACTATGTGACACATTTACAGTTGTGCAGTTTTCTATATTTTCACTGCTTACATGACTAGATATTAGATTTTCATTGGTCATCAGGAAATTAAATGGTATACAGTAATACCTTGGATTGCAAGTAACTTAGGTTTGAGAGCATTTTGCAAGACAAGCAAATTTTTAAATATTTATTTATTTATTTTTTACTTGATATACAAGCGACGTCTTGCAATATAAGCACTGTAGTACAGCTTAAATTAAAAATCTCTGTACAAATTTTTTTGGGGGGATTTCGTTTTGATATAAGAGTGTTTTGGATTACAAGCACGTTTCCAGAACTAATTATGCTCTCAATCCAAGGCATGACTGTACTTGTCTGGACTTTTTTGCATTATAAAATCTTGTTAAAAAGAACAAAGAGTCTTGTGGCACCTTAAAGACTAACAAATTTATTCTGGCATAAGCTTTTGTGAACTATAGCCACAAAAGCTTATGCCAGAATAAATTTCTTGGTGTTTAGGGTGGCATAAGTCTCTTTGTTGTTTTTCCTGCCGTAGACTAAGATGGCCACCCTCTAGAACTTGTTTTAAAAAGTCTCTTCTGAAATATCTGGGAGTAGCTTTTTTCTCTGAAGAGTTACCTTGCAACAGTCTATTCCCCTAGCATATTTCTGATTTACTGATACACACTGACCATCAAAGGAATTTATTCCTTTCTAACTTCTATATCCAAAGACTTTTCAGGGTCTTTTTCACTCCTCAAAGTGCACTCAAAAAGCTGTAATATCTGTCTGTGTGTGTCTGACCTTTTTTTTTTTCTTTTTTTTTTAAAGGAACAGGATACTTGCTTAGTGTGGGACTTTTGTTTGTCTGTTTAGGTTTTTGTTTTGTTTTGTTAATGTGAGATGAGCAGAACCATATGCATCAGACAGGTCAAGCCAAATTGAACCTAAATTACTTCTGTCTGCTTTCACATCATATATATATTGATCTTTTTCACTAATGTGTCCACATAAATCCTTAGATTATAGACATTCATTACTTGAGCAAGACTACTCAAGTTGCTATCTAACATAAATCCTGTGGGATAACTTAAATATATATATATATATATATTAGTCTAGCTCAAAAACTACTTATTACCACATTAAAAAACCAAACCAACAAAACTCTTCTCCTTTTTGTTCAAGAATCCTTGGGGGGGGGGGCTGTTGCATTCTTGGAATGTTTCCATATCTGCAGATCAGTTGCACTAATTGCTTCAAACAAAGTGCAGTCGAGTGTTGAAGGAGTGGTGCTTAAGGAAATTTTTTTGAGAACACTACTTAGATAAAACAAAAACATAACACCTAGGGGGCTTGCCTATGATGCATTTCAGAGATCATCATGGCATTTGTGTTTCAAGATACAGTAGCAGCTCTACTGCGCCACATTGTCCACAACAATTCTTGGTTATTATATATTAGCATTTATCCCCCCTTCTCAATCTGCATGAAAAATGGTTTCGCAAAGATTATTTCTTTTGTTGTGAGTAAATGTCTTGTAGCCTGATCTCACTGCCTTACTACTCAAAGTGTAGTAGTAATTAGTGTTACAATTAGTGTTAAATAATAAAGGTACAGCCAAAGTTAAGTGCTTTTAAGTCTCATTTGTTGCAGTGGAAAAGAAGTAAACACATGCTTAATTCTCCCATTTAACTCAATAAGAATTTAAAGTATTTAGCTTAGGCTGGGTCATACCCCATATCATTAGTAGTAGTATATAAGTAGTACTTACTACTTGTGATTAATAATCAGACTCCTATGATGCTAATTTCCACTTGTGCCTATTGTTCTATTGTTGTGCTTTCATTCATTTATTTCAAATTCTTTCCCCTTGGTCTGATTTCTGTTAGTTCACCATTGTTCCAAGTGAGCTTGGCATGCACACAACTCTTAAAAAGAAAATATGGGTAATCTTGCCCCTGCGTGACCCAGACTCAGAAATGAAGACACTGGAAAGAAACCCATTTCATTTCCCAAGCCAATCCGTGAAAGACCCGTGGATAAGAAGGTATCCCACAAGACAGTTCATTAAAGGAGTGGTAAGCCTGGAAGTCTTCTCCAAGCTGGAGAAGAATTTGTGGGCTTCTAATGCTTGCTTCCCCTGGTTGGCAAGTATTTCCAAGCCCCTGAAGCTCGTTCCCGGACTTAGCCTGGCATCTTTACAAACAGCAAGAAGTATAATGGCACTAAAAAGGAGACGTTCACTAGGCAGCTTTACTGAACCCTGTGAGGGCCTCCTCTCCCAAGGTTCTGGAAGGGATTGTGTATGACTCAGCAGGGCTGGCCCAAGACATTTTGCTGCTTGTGGCAAAGGACAAAATAGTGCCTTACCCACTCCATGTACAAAGTTCAACTATACTGGCACACTAAGAGCAGCAGCCTGATTTTGGGGGATCATCGCAGGCCATGTGACACACATGCCTGTCCTCCAGTACCTTGACCACGCTTCCTGCCCCTCAGCACCTGCCATCTAAGGTGGTGGCTCCCTCACTCTGTCTAATGGTAGGGCTGGCCCTGTACTTCAGCAGCTGTTAACTTTGGCCAAAGCAGTCTTCTGATCAGAATTGTTCTCCATAATTTCCTTGGTTTCAGTGTCTGCCTTCATAATACAGTGTGGCATGCTATATATGAAATCATTTGTGGCGTAGTGGTGAGAGTGTTGGACTGGGACTTGGGAGATCCGGGTTCTATTCCCCGCTCAGCCATGAAACTCACTGGGTGACTTTGGGCCAGTCACTGACTCTCAGCCTAACCTACCTTACAGGGTTGTTGTGAGGATAAAATGGAGAGGAGGATGAGGATTATGTAAGCTGTGGAAAGCTAAGCAGGGTCAGACCTGGTTATTACTTGGATGGGAGACCCCGCCTCTAGTTCCCTGCAATGAGCAGGGGGTTGGACTCGATGGCCTTGTAAGCTCCTTCCAACTCTATGATGTATGAAATCAATGCCTTGGGTTCCTTGCAGGAAAAAAGGCGGGGTATAAATATAATTAAATAAATAAATAAATAAATAATCTACAGTTTAGTTGTATATGCAGTTTTAAACATTGATATAATAATAATAATAATAATAATAATAATAATAATAATAATAATGCACAAAGTCATCTATCCCCCAGCATTCATAAAAGGCTACCTAACCCCTTAGGGACATCTTTAGAAATCTTCATTTTCTTTAGGTACTTTTAGGAGCAGTGCAGCTGGGAACTGGATTGTCTTTAAAGGCATAATCCTATGCACATTTAGACAGAAAAAAGTGCTATAACTCTCATCATCCCTCCAGGCAACCATGCTGGCTGGGGCATGCTGAGAATTGTGGGACTTTTTCTGTCTAAATATGCATAAGATTGTGCCCTAATAGACTTAATTCTTGCAGCTCCTATATGAAACATGTACATGATGTGCTTAGGCCATGACATGAGCAGTGGCAAAATAAAAATTCAGCTTACCATTCCATGATGACCCCAAGTCCACTGTGTGTTTTTACCTGTTCTATGAGTCCACATTTGGTGAAATCTAGTTGCGTTCATCCACTGATAGGACATCATCTGTCAGTGGAGCTTATTCTTCTCTCCACTACAGCCCTCAGATATGCCCTGGAGCATTGCGGGTCTTCCACAATACATTTATTATGAACATACGGGGGGGGGGGGGCTGCAGAGGGAGGAGAGGATGGGAAAAGATCTTTCAGGAGCAGAAGTCCACTCATGCAACCCTTTCTGTGTATATCTATTTACCGGTACTTTAAGCTCAGTAGCCTGCTCTATATGCATAGCTTTCAAGGCAGCTAACAATCTGTAAGGGCACAATCTTATGCATGTTTAGACAAAAAAAAAGTCCTACAATTTCAGTATGGTTGGCTGGAGGATGCTAGGAATTGAAAGACTTTTTTCTGTTTAAACATGCATTTATTAAATGATTAATACAACCGCCAATATTAAACAGCAGCTTGGAGTTAATAACAGCAGCATAAAAATGCAGGATTTAAAAACAGAAAAGATAAAACCACAGAATAGGACCAAACTCAGCTGATATATATATATATATATATATATATTTAATCAAATGGCAAAAATCAAAAGGCCCAGCAATTAAAAGAGGTACGAATAGGCAGCAAGTGAGTCTCCTTGATGACAGTTCTAGAAATGGGCTGCCACAGCGAAGAAGGTCCTCTCACTGGGTATCACCTGCCTGATTTCAGAAGGCCCAGGCCAGGCAGCTGGAGAAGGGTCTCCCATAATGATCATTGTATAAGAGCAGGTTTATGTGGGATGAGGCACCCAAGTTCTATACAGCTTTTAAAAGTATATGATGTCAAATCTAAGCTCACTAGGTGTTCGGAATCACTAAACTATGGGGAAAAAACAGCCAGTCATGGATTAAGAAATTAACTCCAATCAGGGCAGGGGTGGTACTAGGTATAGAAAAGATCCTGGGCTCAGGCCCACAGGACAACAACAACAACAAAAGCTCAAATTTGCATATGCTAATTTACATATGCTCTAAAGTGTGTGTGTGTCTAAAGGACCCTGTCTCCTAAGGACACCCATATTTGTAAAAAGGGATGTATAGACAGGGGAGAGGAGGGAGATTTCAGGAAAAAATCTCAGGCAGAAAGATTCAAGAGGTGGGGGCAGCAGGAGGTGAAGCCCATGTGGGCAAAAAGCCAGATAATCCAGGGGGATCCGATGCAACAGAGATCACTGGGGCCCCTGTACATTTATTTCAGCAAGTGCCCATGGACAGGAGGGTGGTGTGGCAGATGGCCTCCCAGAGAATCAGGGCTTCAAATCAAAGATTTGGGGCTCCAGCCCTAGTGGGCCACCCCCTACCACCCCCTCTGAATCTTGTTTAGATCGACCTCCTAATGCTTGAATGGTGATGAATCTTTGCTGACATCTTTGAGAAAGGGGGCATTGATTTCCCAATCCTCTGAAACCAGACAATGTGGAGTGTTGGACCTGGTCCACTGGCCATCTCTGGGACATAAGTTGCCTAGTTGGAGTCTGCCTCATTGACTATGATACTATTATTTTCAGGCCAGTCATGGTTTCAGACCTGGCATGTCTGGTTTCATAACACAATTGCCATTCACATCTCCCTTGACATTTCTTCCTCCACCTATCCATATTTCCAGCTAAGGTTGGGGCTGAGAGAGGGAATCTGGAAGGAATGGGAGAGTGGGCATGTGATGTGCATCCTCATACAGGCAGTAGGGACTGGAGCAGCTTACTGAGCCAATGTTATCTCAGTGGCTCAAACTTACTGCTTTTGTTGCCTTTAAGAAAGGAGTGTTGAACCACAGGCTCATGAACCAAATCCAAGCCCACCTGGGGTCCCAGTCTGGCCTTCTTGGTTTCCTCCCTTGCCCCACCCTCTTCCCCCTGGCTGTCAGTCATTTGGCTGTGCCCCAGCTTTTGCCCAGTTTTATCCCATTCTAAAAGGTTGAAATCCCTTTCCCAAGGCAAAGTTACTGGCAGTAAGAGCTTTCAGCTAAACATATCCTGATATTCTTCATATTTCTGGGCCCCCTTCTGCTATTGGCCCTGCCCTCTGTTTGAATGTGGCCCCTGAGAGCTCATCCAGAATTGAATTTGGCCCTTAGCCTGAATGAGGTTCACCACCCCTGCTTTAAGAAGTGGCTTGGAGATTTTTATAAGGGTAGCTCCTGTGGAGGTAACTCCGAGAAAAATATGCATATGGCGAGGCACACTTTGCAGGCTTGCTGTATATTTTTAACAGAAGACTGAGAGATTCTTTTGGAGTTAAGAGATAGGGACTTTAAAATGGGACTACATCATTCCCATAATATATATTATGAAGCTTGGCAAGGCTGGTGATTTCCATCTGATAAAGGAGACCGTTGTTAAAGCTTCATTTTCTAAATCAATAGATTGACCTTTCCACTTTAAATATCACTGGATTTTTATGTGTCTGGCTGGATTATTTAGCAGCAAGCAGCCAGAGGCAAAAGATTAAAATCTCTCTGATGCTTTCAGAAAAGAGGGAAATCCAACATTTTCAAACCAATAAGCAAACTTTGAGACACGAGTCAATATTTGTCACCCTCAACTTCTGCTGTGAAGTCCAAGATGGTTGTATGAACAAAGGGTGAAAATGGCTCTGATCATCCATATTATTTCTCATTCACTACCAATGTAACTGACTACAATCGTCTTACGGTGAGTAGAGTTAAGACTGCTGATACAAGACGTGGTGATGGCACTAGCTTTGCTGGCTTTAAAAAAGGCTTGGACAACTTCATGGAGGAAGTCTACTCCCTAGCAGCAGCTAAATAGATCCTCATTATTCAGAAGAAATATCTCTCTCTACCAGTTTTTGAGCACAAACAATAAGGGAGGGCCGTTAGATTTTGGGAGGCAACTAGGTAGCCACTTTTAGAAACAAGACACTGGACTAAATAGACCTTTGATCTGATCCAACAGGGGTCTTATTTTTATTACGGGATTAAACATAATGTCTCTGGGACAAATCTTGAGACTTTGATACGTGTGAAAAAATACTCTGACATTTCTTTCCAACTTACTGAATCCCACGTTGCTTATTATTACCAATCTGGATTGAACGTTTGTTACAATCACTAACAGGTAGTATTATAAAAATAATCATCTTCTGTAGGTTTGCAAAAGCCCATTTTCAGCTGCTGTTGCACCAAGCCAAAACCAATCACTACAGCAGCATTAGTCTTATGGTTCCATTCTCACACTGGGTCTAGTTTGCACTTCCTTTACAGCAGGGGTGGGCTTTTGTATCTGGTTCCTATTGCTTTCTGAACCCAGTGTCTGGTTAACTCAATTTCTGTTCCTTTTTCATCTGTTTTATTTTGTGTTTAAGGCTGCAATCCTATACAGACTTACCTGGCAGTAAGTCCTATTCAACTCAATGGGACTTACCTCTGAGTAGACATAATAGGGTTGCACTGTATGTTACAATTTGTGGTTAAGAAGTCTACTGTTTCCCAAGATTTCTTTGTTTTATATTTTCTTTATTTATTTTGACAGATCTCGCTTCTGTCATGCGACTCAGTAAGCCCAGCAGCTCTTGCCCATGGTGTCCATCCTCCCCAATTCACCTTGCTTGTTGGGGAAGGGATAGGTTTTATGGTGTGCTCACATTCTTCCTTTTCTTTTCTTATGCTCTTCTCTTTTTGAGTAGCATAGCATTTGTCTTTTCTATCCTGCTAATATTCTTCTTACAGCTGTCTATCAACTTCCAGGTTCTTTGTCTAATTTTCTGTGTGATATTGAAGACTGGATTTGTTCTTTCTGAGCTTTTCTTCTCCAGTCCTTATAGTAGGGGATTTTAATATCCATATCAATTAACTGGTTTTACTTGGTGCTGATATTCAGTCTTGTCTTTCTCCTCTTGATTCCTCTGGACCCCTTTCTACTTCTACTCATTCTGATGGTCCTATTTTGAATTTAGTGCTACCTCTCACTTGTTCCCTTTCTTTGCCTGATTCATCATCGCCTCTCTCTTTTTTAGACTCTGCTTTGACTAATTCTGGGTTGCATCCAGCCTAAGTCACTTGAACTGAGGTCTCAGTGAAATCGATAGGACAGATTAGTCATGACATAAGATAAGCCCCATTAATTCCAGTGGGAACTAAATGCCACTAACAGAGCTTGGATGTAACCATATGCTGTTAAAATGTTTAGGATGTTACATCTTTATCCTCCATCTTTTGCTTTCAGTTACTCTTTATGTTCTACTTTTTTTCCTGCATCTTTTGCTAACAACAGTGCAACATTATTTAACTCTGTTCCACCACAGTAAATTCTTTCTCCATTCCTGACTAACGTCTTCTTTTCAGTGTCTTCATTTTATATACTCAGGCTGCTAAACATCTTTGGTTGAAGTCTCAAGTACATTTTGATCTTTTTAAATTATAAATATATGCTTCCTTTTATTTTTCTACTACTTCCTCTGTTAATCAAACTTTTTTTCAAAATTAAGGGTGCATCCTATAGCTTTGGAAAGAAAAAAGTCCTACAACTCCCAGCATTTTCCAGCCAGCATGGCTGGCTGAGGAATGCTGGGAGTTGTAGGACTTTTTAAGGTCTAAACATGCATAGGATTGTGCCCTAATTCTTTATTGTTGTCGTTGTTGTTGTTGTCGTCATCATCATCACCATCATCATCATCATCACCATCATCATCATCATCATCATCATCATCATCATCATCTTTTCTCAGTTGCTAGTTCTTTCTTCTATCCCTCCAGCATTTGCTTCTACTTAGTTGTCTTGGCTGTTGTCAGGAGTTGCCCCTTTTCAGCATGCAACTCCTTTGCTGAGGGAACTGTACTGGCTGCCTATTCAGTCCCTGGCCAGGTTTAAGGTTGTGGTACTAGTATACAAAGCCCTAAACAACTTGGGACCAGGATACTTGAGAGAGTGCCTTCTCATTTATCAACCTGCCTGGTCATCCAGGTCAGCAGATGGCATGCTCCTGGTGGTTCTACATGGACCTATGGCCTGTTTGGAGTCCACCAGGAGAAGAGTCTTCAGTGTGGCAGCTCCATTTCTGTGGAACTCCCTGCCTCTGGAGGTCAGGCAGGCTGTGACACTATGTTGTTTCTAGTGCCTCCGGAAAATATTTTTCTTTCAGGAGGCCTTCCTTGGGTGACCAGCCACCATTTTTATTGATATTCTGTTTTAATCACAGTGTTTTATTCTTTTTGTCTTTTAAAAATATTTTTATTGTGTTTTAAATTGTTGTACACTACCTTGATGACTTTTTATCAGGTAAGGCAGTATATAAATGTTAATAATAAATAAATAAAATAAGTTGAGACTGATGTGTTCACAAAGCTTCTTTGGGCTTGAACAACAACAACAACAACAACAACAACAAATAAATAAATACCCACCAGCAGGGCAGTTATGTGATCCAGCCCCAAGGCTGCAGTCCTATACACACCTTACTAGAGAGTAAGACCCATTGAACATAACAGACGTTTACTTCTGAGTAAACATACATAGGATTGTACTGCACATAGAGTAATATTAGATACTTTTTAAATGAAGAACTGAAACTCAGTTGATTTCAGTGCCCTGCCACATATATATTCCAGATGAAACCCATCTGTGAAATTTCTGCAGTTTAATAAAACTCTTTTGGCTTCCCTTGAAAATTCCTCACATATTTCTCCTGAGGAGGAACCCCACCAAATTCACTTCAAGGGTCGCTTAGGTGAAGTTTTGATGGCAACTCTGAGGTTCCAGAACCATGGGAGATGCAGTTATACATTAGAGATAGCCATTTATCACAAAGAAACTTTCTCTGAATTCACTTAGCACGAAGAAACTTTCTCTGTATTCATTTTGATTGAAGAGTATTTGAAACTAAAGATAAATTAACAGCTTTCCAGACATCTAACCAAATGAGAAATAATAGGTCAGCATGCTCTGCAGAGGAAAAACAAATTAAAAATGCCCATATTAGAAGTATTAAGGGTACCCAAAATGATGAGAAAAAAATCTGATGAACACAGTATTTGCAAAGGATGAGAATATAATTCACAACCAAGATGGAAATGTTAAGAGCAGATCAATATACATAAATGCAGCTGCTTTACAGCATGCTAACCTCTAAGTATTTAAATATGTCAAAGGAGAAGTATCCTGTCCTGGAAAAAGTAGATAGAAAAGTTGAGAGTGCCAGCTGAAGCTATTACTATTGGGAAATAATAGCGAGAAGACAGTGTAATTGTAAAAATGATTAAGTTAAAGAAGATGTTTATTCAAGCCTATGATCTTCAACCTTTTGTTCAAATAGAAAAAGCTTTTCAGATAACTGAAGTGAACTATTCCCGTCAGTAGTCTATGACAATCCTATTAAAACCACCAAGCAGAAGTCACTCATTCAATTGCCTGCTTCAAGTGGTCAGAAAAATCTATGGGTTCCTTTTTGGCATGGAACAGAGATGTGAAATAAGAACCTGTTGAACTAATAAGGTAGGCAGAGAGAGAGAGAGAGAGAGAGAGAGAGAGAACACTCTATGCTTTGACTTTTTAGTATGCTTCTCTCTGCATGCACTCCAAATAAAATGGGATAATGATGAATGCAGGAAGTAGGTATCAATATGGGCAGGGCAAGGAGGAAAGATTCCATGAGAGCCAGTGTATTAAATCCAAGCCCAATATATAGGGCTCCAGACAGTTTTGACGTACAGCCATATATCAAAGGTGTTGAACTTCTTTCAGCCTGAGGGCATAATACACTTTTGGAGAAGCTTTCGTGGGGCTGCATTCCAGTGGTGAGTTGGGCCAATGGTGAAGCAGATGGGGCCAAATAGTAAATACAATATGGTATTTTAGTTTAAAGTTCTTAGTGCCAGTAACTAAGCCTTAGGAGAAGCATTTAAACCTCTTAAAATGGGTAAGAAATTACACAACAGGCAGGAAATCCCCAAATAATAGGTAGTTGGGGTGGGGTGAAAAGTACCTCCCATTCACACTAGGCGCTTTGAATCCAAGCCAGTGACCTGGTTTGTACCATCAAAACAGCCCACTGTGACTTATTTAAGCCACAGTGGGCTGTGGTGTGTGCCGGGCGGTTTTGAATATTCAAGCCCCAACCGTGGCTTGTGTCATCTGAACCTGAAGACTATGGGTTATGTGAGGGTTAAACACCCCCTGGACTGTTGTTGGGTTATGCAGGGGTTGTTTAACCCTCATATAACCCATGGTCCCCAGGTTCATGGCGGGCTGATTGTGCGAACTGGCCCAGTGTTAATAAGGACATTTGCTCCAGATTAGGGTGATTGTATAATGTAAGATATAACATGTTTCATATGAGCTGAGAGGACCAAAAAGCCACTTAGCTGAGCAGTGGAGGTAAAGCAACAACAACCCCAACTTGTGAATTTGCCACCATTACATAGGAAGCTGCTTTATACTGAGTCAGACCGTTGGTCCATCTACCCCAGTATTGTCGACGTTGACTGGCAGCAGTGGCTCTCCAGGGTTTCAGGCAGGAATTTTTCCAGCCCTACCTGGAGATGCCAGGGATTGAGCTTGGAACCTGCTGTATGCAAAGCAGGTGCCCTACCACTGAGCCATGGCTCTTCCCCATTGTATTGTCCCATCATCTCATATGTTAATCTCTCCATATGGCAGCTTATAATGAATATGAACTGACCATATATGTGTGTGTGTGTGTGTGTGTGTGTGTGTATAACACACACACACACACACACACACACACACAGAGCTTTTTGCAATCTTTAATACATTGCCATGATTGATGGATCTTTACCTACAATACATTTTTTTTTTACATTGTTGAAAAATTAAGCTATTTGGAAACTATCATAGCTATTGATTAGATTTAATGCTCATCATTCATTATGTAAAAAGTAGTTTTACGATCAGGATGGCTTTTCCCCCCTTTTAGAAGGTGCATGAGAATGATTCTCGATGGTTAGACTAGTTCAACATGTACTTATTCAAGAGGCCTATAGTGCCAATCAGCCCCATATAGCCCTGGGATAAATGGACACATATCTTGTAATGGGTTTTATGTTAATAGTATTACTTTTGCATCCAGTTTGAACTCAGTTCAATGTGCAGTTAGTATAATTGGATATGACAGTCCTAGTTCCTTTAGTTAAATATAACATTTGGCTGAAAAGAACTTTTGGTTGACAGCAGAGCAGATTCAATGGACTAAGTTCTGAGTTAATCAATGTTTTGATGTAAATTAGTGTAGCCAAGTGGAATTCTAGCAAAAGAAACAGTATGCTGCTTCTGTAAGTGGTCTTTGCATAATCAGGGCCAGAGAAAAGTCAAGCAACAAGCCAAATGGATGACAAAGTATGATGATGTCTAGGCCAGAAGGTCAAAAGCAAGAAATCAGTCCTTCTAGGATACTGTTGCTGGGCTAGTGGAAACTGGCTAAGATAAAACCAAGCAGGGTTGGGGGAACAGCTGGAAATGAGGGGAGGAACTAAAGTTAATGTAGTTGGAAGAAATTCAAGACACTGATAGATTCTTATGTAGGCAAGGAGTCATGGCGAGCTAGGATTTAAATTAGGAGGGTGGCCATAGAGTTATGCAAGGAGTTCATTGTACTTTCCATGGTGAAAGTAACTAACTGTTCACAAAGCTAGCCAGCATCGATTCGATTCCCACTACATAGGTTGGCCAGATGTCCTATTATCCTGGACTGCCCTCTATTTTTAGCCCTGTCCATTTTTTTTTTCTGGATTCCAATTTGTCCTCTAAAATTCTGGAATTCTAGATCTGGATGTTTCTGTATATAATTCTAAACTTTTTCTACCTCTATGGTTTAAGATTAGGTTGGAGAGTGCAGTGTATTCTGGGAGTTGGAATTCCCTCCCTCCCTCCCTCCCTCCCTCCTAGCTTTATCTCTCCCTACCAGATTACAAATTCCAGCAAGCTTTGGATGTGTGTGGGGAGGAGGACCTTCCAGACAGTGATGATGGTGAAAAGGAAGCTGGACTGAACAGTCCGGGCTGCTTCAAAATGATGCTGATCAGCAGGCTGTCAAGGCCAGTGGGAGAAATATAACTGTAGCAGAGAGAGCTGGAGAGAGGAGTATAGATGGACAGAGTGGAAGGAAGGTGGGTAGGTGGGGGATGGAAAGGGAAGGAAAAGCCATGGAGGAAAGAGGCACATAAGATTGTCTCAGGAAGGGGTGGGGAAAGAACCATGGGGAGAAGAAGAGCTAGGAGGTGCTCAGTCTTTCTGGAGCTGAAGGTGGGATAAAGATAAAACATGAATGTATCATCACCTGAACCCCAAAGGCATTCTACTGAACTCCGCATAGATCCAGGATTTTTTGAAAATGTTTATGCTACACACGCACCCCACTCACAAAACTTTCCTTCCAGTTTTCTCATAGAAATTGCTTGAATTTCCTCCCTCCCTCTTTCCCTCTTCATGGACCTGGCAGCAGCAGCTGCTCTTTTACCTTCGCCATCTCTTCCTTTCTCTCCCTCTGGCACTGCAAGACTTCTTCCTTTGCTTCTACTAATTGATGAAAGGTGTGTGTGTGGGGGGGGGTGTTCCAATTATTTTGGCCCTCTGAGGTGGGTCCAGGAGACACAGTCTTCCTGACTACGGTGATTTGTATTGCATTTCTATCTAAATTATAGTAATTATTTCTACATTTTCATCTATTCATATAAATCAGCATATGTAAATTTGTGTCCTCTTTCTCCTTCTTTTGTGTAATGCAAGTCCTATTTTTTGGTGGTGCATATCTGGCCACCCTAGCCACTGAGGACTGTTTCATATTTTCAACAAAATCAAATGTGCAATAGAAATGTGCAATAGTTTGACTGTCCACCGTTCCGGTTGAATTTGAAGGAGGCAGACACCTAATAATATTGCAAGTTATTATTGTTTAACATCCAACAGTCATAAAAATGTACACAAACAGGTTTGTGGAGCATTTTATTACCCCAATCCATTTCCCAATGTATCCTTGGTTGGTAAAATGTCCCATGGAGAAATATGTATCTGTGCTGTCAGAAGCAGGGGCAGTGCTAGGTACCGAAAAATTCCAGGGCTCAAGTCCACTGGACAACTCCCAATTTGCACATACTAATTTACATATGCACTAAAGTCTCTCTCTGTGTGTCTTTAAAGGACCCTGTGTCTTAGGGACACCCCTATTTGTAAAAAGGGATGTATGGACAGAAGAGAGGAGGGCATTTGATTTCAGAAAAAACCTCAGGCAGAAAGATTTGGGGGGGGGCAGCAGGAGGTATGAAGCCCATGTGGGCAAAAAGCCAGCTAATCCAGGGGGATCAGATGCAACGGAGATCATCAGGGCCCCTGTGCCTTTATTTCAGCAAGTGCCCACAGACAGCAGGGTGGTGGGGCAGATAGCCTCCCAGAGATTCCGGGCTCCAAATGAAAGATTCGGGGTTCCAGCCCCAGTGGGCCACCCCCTAACACTGTCTCTGGTCAGAAGAAGTGTTTCACAATACTCAACACCCATGGCCAGAAAACACACTTTCCCAGGAGGTGGAATTTTTTAGTACGTGTTTGCCCCACATCTGGAATAATCTTTAAAAAGCTAGTATTTTCATTTTCAGTTTGAAACAATGAAAACTATGTTTAAAACTCAAAATATTGGAAATTTATCATAAACTCCAGGTAAAACCTTTGGTTATCTCCTCCTCCTCCTCCTCCTCCTCCTTCATCATCATTGCTGCTGCTATTACTACTACTACTATTACTAAGAATTAACATTTCTGGTATTGTAGGTGTATTTTTCTAACCCCAGTAACAAAACTATTTCTGGTGAGGTAAATGTTTCCAATGAAACCCCTGTGGTTTATTTCAGCCTATTGAAGGTAAGAATTATCTCCAGAGTACTTAAGCCTGCTTCCCCAGGCCAATTATCTGTGAAAATACCCATGGGACATTTTTTTTACTTGAATACGTCACATTGGTTGGAGAAATAAAAACACCCCAAATGCAAAATCAAGAGATTCTTGGCATATTTTTGGGCCCAGATGTGATTTATTTCCAGAAAGATAATGGTAAGTGGTATGTGGCTGAGAATTTGGGACATTATGCAGGTGACAGTAGACAACAATATATTGGGAGGACTAGGTTGTAGGTCTACATTTGCATAAATTCTGGAACGAAAAGTGTATTTTGGGGAGCCTTTTAGCCTGCCTCATTGTAGCAGTGTTAAATTATGTCAAATAGATTTTCTAACAAAATACTCAAAGTGATGTATAAAATTTAGTGAACGTAAGAGAAACTGGACTTTGGACAACAGTGAAAAAGCCAAAATAAATTAAAAAGCTGGCTTTCTTTTTTCGGAACTGTTAAAATGTAGCTGAGATCACGGCAATCATTTAAATGGAATGCTATTAATATGGAGACTAGGGCTGTGCCCCTCCAATCTGATTCTGATTGCAATCTGTGTAATCGGGATCAGGCCCGATTATGATTCTGTCTGATCTGTCTCTATCCCAATCTGATTACAATAACATGGAATCGATTCCGTCTAGTTTTTTCCATAGACTTGCATGGGGGGGGACGGACGACGTCTTTCACTTCTTCATTTTAAAAAATAGAAACATGAAACCTGGTGGGATTAATTTCAGACAGATGGGTCTTGTGGTTCCCCTGCAGCCCTCTCCCCCAAAACATCTTTTACAGGGAGCTTTTTTGGACTCTCTCTGTGCCCCCCTATACTAAGCTGCTGCACTAATCCTTTCTTTTGGCATGCAAATTTCCCCAGCCACCTAGAGAGCACATCCCTTTTATTTATTTATTTATTTATTTATTTATTTATTATATTTATACCCCCCCTTTTTTCCTGCAAGGAACCCAAGGCGGCTTACATAATCCTCCTCCTCTCCATTTTATCCTCACAACAACCCTGTGAGGTAGGTTAGGCTGAGAATCAGTGACTGGTCCAAAGTCACCCAGTGAACTTCATGACTATTAAAGGCAGTCATGTTAGCAGCAACAGGGGCACAGCGTGAAGCCAGGAACAGCAAGGATGCAGAAAAGCTGACAAGCACCATAAAGAAAATAAGGTGGGACACAGACTAATTTGGGGCAGGCATTCCCCTTCTTCTACCCATTTACCCAAGCCCCCAGCAGGGACAGGCAGGTAGCCTAGAAAAAGTCCATCAGGCCTGTGGCTTATGCTGGCTCAGCTTGTCTGAGCGTGGAAAGCTAAGCAGGGTCAAGCCTGGTTATTACTTGGATGGGAGACCCCTCCTCTAGTTTCCTGCATTGAGCAGGGGGTTGGACTCGATGGCCTTGTAGGCCCCTTCCAACTCTATGATCTATGAAATCTATAAGTGGGCAGTCACCCTAGCCTACAGGGACTACAGAACAGCAGACAGGCAGGTAGCCTAGACTACTGGCAGGACTTTGTGTCAGATATATGTATAATAATAATAATAATAATAATAATAATAATAAAAAATACCTGTTCCTAATATTTCTCAAAGTGGCCAGACAAAGACTTAGAGAGCACTGCTTGGGCCCCCAAAAAAGCCACTGGTGTGCAGAAAAAAGTTTTTTTGCTTTTGAACTGAAATGCAACTTCTAAACAAATGATATCTGGCTTGGTTGGGATGCCCAGTGAGCCAAATCTGGAATGTTAGAAAATTTCAGGGCTATGTTTTCCAACTGCCCAAGTAGAACCTCCCTGGTTCAGCACTCAATTCTGACAGTGGATAGTCATCCCATTCTGTCCTTGCCCTATAGGGCAGAAGAACCTACCCCTGCAAGATTTAGATTTTTCTGTTGTGCACATTCAGGGCAAGGAAAATGTGTTGGTGGGCAAGTTGTCCCATCGCAGCCGTTTTAAGCCCTGTTGCCCTGGTTTCTACGCCAAAACCGCAGCAACAGGGTTCAGCCGTGTCGGTGCAGGGCCCGTCGCGTCACAGCCGGAAATGACACGATGGAGCCCATGCGGGCGGTGCAGCGCGGACCGAGTGGCAGCGGACTGAGCGGCGCAGCAAGGTAAGGCCGCAAACATGGGGGAGGCTGCGAGTAGGGCCGATTATTTTGGCCTCGCACCAGCCCCCCCCCCCGATATTCACGGTGACATCCCTAGTTGTCCCAAGCTTTTCTTCAGGATAAAAGTAGATGAAATGCAAAGGATTTAAAACCCCAGATTTCATCTTCCCAAAGGGGGGAATGTGAAGAAAAGTGTATGTTGTCCCTAACAAAGCAAATGTAAATAAGTTCAGCCTCAGCCAGAGGCTGAGAATCTCCTGTGTATAGTTTATCCTGGGGGCCCTGTGTCTCCTCAGAGTCTGCAAGGCATTAGTATGCAATTGTCCACCAAGCACTCTAGGTTCCATTCCATTCAGAAAGGGGGGGGGGGGGAAGGAGCTTCCTGCTCACCCAGATCGGGATGTAATTGCCTGTAATCAAACAGAACCAATGACAGGTGATTACATCTGATCTGGGTGTGGGTCAATCCGATCCGAACGTAATCAAACCGTAACACGGATCAGGCTGATCCGATTCTGATTCAGGTTCAAAACGCAATTACATGCACAGCCCTAATGGAGACCAGATTGATATGAAACCTTTAAAGCTCTATGTAGACAATGTGATGAAAGATAAAGCAGTTCTTTAAGCACAATTTATTCAATTTTTAATATTATAGGAAAGCATTCCCATGTCACACTGTCACACTTCAGTCTTTCCCTATTTTACTTCTATGTTATGGTATTATTAAAACATGCACTCTTCTTATGTTCATGGTCTTTTTACTCTCATGACATCTGCCAAAAGTTAAAGCAAAAGGCATTTCATATAGTATTCAGTGTAGGTCCTTCCCAATAATCTGGGGGTTATTTTAATATCAATAGGTATACAAGATTTAACTGAAATATATATTATTTGCAGATGTTTATATAATAAGCCATGACTTCCAATACACAAATCACCAGGAATTAGCTGATCATCTAGAAAACCAACTACCGGTATTTAAAAGTATTCCCTACAAAAGATTCTTTCAGCAAATGAGTGATTTTATTGAATATGTAAGATGGGGTATGCAAATAAAGAGGATGAAGCATCAAGAATAGTGAGGAGTACAGCCTGAAATTTAAAAGATGAGAGAGAAGCAAATTTTATTTCAAGCTGGAGATTTTAAACCAAATCAGTCTTAGTTGGTTAACTTTTGGCTGCATTTCTGAGGATCAATTTTCAGGAATACTGGGCATGGATCAAGAAAACCACTCAAAGGTCCTGTGTGTGTTGTTGACATCCATGTCATAGCTAGCCAGTTATTACATCTGCAACCATATGCAGAATTCTGCTTTCAGCACATTGGCAAACACTTGGAAAAAGCCTCCAACAAGGACATGTGTGCAACATTATGAAATATTGGGCTCTTGAGCAGCTAAACTGTACAGCTAGCGCAGCATTTCATATCTTCTAGTTTGTTGTATACAAACCTCTAATAACCTATAGATTTCTTCCTGCAGCTTGGTGAATATTTTTATTCAGTAGTCAAGATTTTACACAGCTGGGAATTAATATTTAGCTCTACAGATTGGGCTTTTAAATCCTTTACTGTATTTTAAATCTCAAGGAGCGCCTCCAGCAACATCAAGTAGGCCGCTCAACAAGGTCTGCCACGGACGGCCTTCTCCTTATCCCATCAGCCAGAGCAGCCAGGCTGGTGGGGACTAGGAAGAGGGCCTTCTCTGTGGCGGCCCCCACATTATGGAACTCCCTCCCTAGTGACCTTCGCCATGCCCCCTCCGTGATGAGCTTCCGCTGTGCATTAAAAACATGGCTGTTCAGGCGGGAATATGGGGTGGGTTAGGTTTTTAATGAGAATTTTTTATATTGTTTTAATTATTATGTTTTATTGTGTTTTATTGTATTTTAATTGTACATCGCCCAGGGTGGCCGGGTGACCGGCCAGATGGGCGATTGATAAATATAATAAATAAATAAATAAATAAATAAATAAATTTGTACTGCTGCTAGGTTTTAATTTGGCTTTTACTTCTATTTTCTACTTTTATACTGTGTTTTATGTTGTATTTTGTGGTTTTAATTGTTGTGAACTGTCCGGAAAGCTTCCACTATTGGGCGGTATAGAAATGTAATGAATAAATAAATAAAAATAAATACATACATACAGAGCAGACCTCTCAAATCCTGGCCTTCCCTTCATTTTTCTTGCATTGGACTGCTGGTACTGACCAGCCAAGAGCAACAGCTGTAATGTGCAGAAGTCTCTGAACTTCATACCACCCTATCATGAACTACGTGATATTGCCATGATTTATAGGGCATCTCAGTAGCCTTGAATCTATAGCCCCTTAACATTTTCTGGTGAGAAAAGTCCAGTGTATCGTCATACAATGTCTATGGGTGAAAGTCCATGTGATGGGAAATTGGATGCTTTTGCACAGCATTCCCATGTTGAGTTCTCCCCTGCTCCATAAGCATGTAGCAACCCCTACCTGTGTCCTCCTGATATCAAACTGCTTTTTCACATACTTGCCAGCAGCCAGTGATATGGAGAAGGACAAGGAAATGTGAACCACGTCACCATCACAACATGGCTAAATGTTGCTATATGTGGGCAGGAAGCAAAGCAAAACTTGAAACAGAGTACCATTGTTGGCTACATTGTCATGTCCCCTGTAATGTACAGTTCCTCCAAATAAAGATGTAAAAATGTTTGCTGTTTAGGTGCCACTGGGCAAAATGGTCACTGTTCACTAGAGTGGTTCTGGCTTCCAATGCTTAGAGAGGCATGGTTGTTGAATTTAGTGAGCAACATGTGGCTCTTAAAGCGTAATGATTTTATATAATCTGCTGAAGCAAGATGGACTTTGTTAAGCATAACAACTAAAGTTTAATGGGTGACAACAACAATATTCAGTTGGAGGGGGAGAACATGACCCCATTAACAGCATAACTTTAGCTTTGGTGTAAATAGCAATACATGGAAATAAGTGACTTACCATTACGAGAAGCACATTAACAATGCTGTTGCACTTCCTGAGATTTTCCTTTCTTTATTCTATCAATGCATTATTTTTATGAAGGGCAGAATTAAGTGTGTGTGGGGGGCAGAGAACACAAATATTCAGGGGCAGAAATAAAATACCCAGTGCTGTGCCTTGAGAAAAAGAAACTCTACATCAGGCTTGGGGAACCTGTGGCCCTCCAGATGCTGTTGGACTCCAGCTCCCATCAGCCCCAGCTGGCATGCCCAATGGTTGGGGATTATGGAAGTTGTAGTCCAACAACATCAGCAGGAGGGCCACAGGTTCCCTGCTCTACATTCATTTATGAATTATCTCAACGTTAGCACTTTTGCTTTCTAATTTCTATGTACAAGGCCTTAGGAAGGAACATAGGAACCTTCCTTATACCAGGTCAGAGCATTGGTCCATCTACCTCAGTACTGTCTACACTGACTGGCAGTGATGCTTTCAGGTAGGGATCTCTCCCAAGCCTACCTGGAAATGCTGGGGATCAGTGGAGCTGATGTTGTGATATGTATCACATTCACAAGCTGGAGCACATTGTTTACAATATGGAAGGGACAGAATGGTGGGTAAACAGGCTTATTATGTCTCTCTAGAATCTCGTGCTCTCGCAGGGGTTACTAAAGTGTGAGAACAATATGAGCTGGTCACATGGTTTGTATGTTCTGATGACGTACTGACTTGTTTTTCTGTCTGAAGCCATTTTAGAGAGGAGCAGGACTGTTCTCTCTTCACTCTTTTCTTCTGACTATTGCTTGCTGGACTTATGCAACAATGTAGCGCCTTTGCTGAGGTGGGGTAAAGCTCAACTTGCTCCACTGGAATAAATGCTTGCTATGCATTGTACTCTGCACATGGACTGTAACTAGGAAATGTATACTCTGTAGAATATTACTTTGCTAAGTAAATAAACAGGTAGAATAGACCTGTGGAGTTACAGAGTTTTTTCCTTGCTATCTGCAAACGGGGGAGCTGGCTGCTGGAGTCGGATTACATGCTGGAAAGCTGGCTGGCTGATTGCATCTGAAACGCTGCACGCTGCGCAGAGAGAGGGGGAGAAAGATCTGGATTTCTGTGTGTGGATTTATGGGCCTCTACACTCGAACAGGATTTTTAATCTCCCATCTCACACACACGGGGCTCTGCTGTCACTCACGCGCCATCAGCTGATCAGTGGAGTTTCTGGGGCAGATCAGTCAGTGGAGCTCAGGAGAGAGATCTGCAGAGCTGTTCCATTCCAGAAACAAGTGTTTTGGTTTGTTTCCGGGATTACTCTAGGAAGCACTGTCTGTTGGGGTTGGCATGAAAAGCTGGTCTGTGTGCTAGCCAGCTAAATGAAGTCCTGGCCTTCCTCACACCGCAGCAGATTTTCTCCCCACGCAGCAGTTAGCTTCAGCCTTCCCAGCAGCATTTCATTCAGGACTCAGGAATCACACTGTACTGTAGCCAAAAACAGTTCTATTCTAACTGTTTTATTAACTTATAACAAAGTATCACTACAGGTTACATCTACTTTCCATTCCATATACAGAGTCCATGTGCAGAGTACAAAGCCTTGAAGGTACATCCAGCTCAGCAAAAAGCATGTGCAGCTCAAAACCATAAAAGCATGATACATATGGCCGAAGCCTGGCCACTACACGTGATTAGCCTATTTACATCACATGACATTTCTGTCTCACACCTAGTATTCCCACGCCTAGCAAGGCCGCAGGTAAGAATAGCTTCGTAAACACAGACAGCCATGTCCTGTCTTCCCTGTCTGGGAAAGTTCCCAGATAAGCAGTCAACCACTGCAACAATATCAAAACAGAAACAGCACAGCAAACTAGTTTTGCTTCACACACCAACACTGTCTTCCTGTTGCACCAGCAGTGGGTCCTGCTGGTGCAACATGCTTAGTGGAGGTGCAGCAGCAGCATTGGATACTTCCCATAGCTTAGTGATGTTTCAACACTTAGGAATGTTTTAATGGTTTTGTTGTTGTTTTGTTTTTGGTTGTTTTTCATTTTGTTTTGTTTTGTACCAGGCAGGGGGAAACACATTCTCAAGGGAATTTCTTCCACATGGATTTTAGCAATTTAGAGAGCGATCCTATGGTTCCCTAGAAATTGTCTAGGGGGTCAGAGGATACTTCAGATTCCAAGATCCAAGGTCGGCGCTCCAATCCCCCTCTCCCCACCACAGCTGGTACAGAAAGAACTGTGCCAGCTGCTTCTCTGGGGCTGAAAACTCAACCTTGGATAGGGGGGTAAAGGGGGTGGTTCAGAGGGTGAGGAGGGTGAGGAGAGGAGGAGATTGGGGCTGCTAGGATACAAAGTATCCTGACGGTGCTCCAGCCACCTCCCCCCCCCTTGAAGTGCTGCAGCTCAGCCTGGATTAACCATTAAGCAATATAAGCACGTGCTCAGGGCACCAAGGGAAGGGGGCACCACTGAGTACCACACATTTTTGCATTTGCATTTCCCACCTTATAACAGTTTTATTTTAAAAATGCATAAAACGGTGATGAAAACTTGTATTTCTTTCTGTTTCCCTAGTTATAAGTAAGTAATTGGCTTATATTGCTTGCTGCTATTTAGTGTTAAATAAATATAATAAAAACAGTTTATATTTCATATAGGTGTGTGTTCTGGCGTGGGGGATGGCCTTGAAGAAAACTGAGTTTTCAATGTGTGATTTCACCTTCAGCACTTATTGAGTCTTAATGTCTTGCCACCTAAGCAATGGAAAGGCCGAGGGGGGCACCATTATTGGGCTGTGCTTAGGGCATTCAGCTGGCCTTAATCCAGCCCTGCTGCAGCTAGATGCAGGAAAAAAGGCAGGGTATAAATATAATAAAAATAAATAAATAGGCTGTCTAGCTGTATTGCAGCGCGGGGGGAGGGAGGCATAGACTGCCTCCACTGCTTCCCCACTATGCACTGGATGCTTGTAAGGCTCCGAGTCTGGAAGCTTATGAGCACTGAGGGCACAATCAATAGGGTTGCAGCACCCTTCACCAGAATAGTTTCACCGTTCCACTGTGAAATCGAAAAACTCCTTGCTGACCTCTTGCATCAGCTGTATTAAGGTCCCCCCCCCTCCCCTTGCTGCTGTGTAGATGAATTGGGGATACATGTGTGAATACAGGTGCCAGTCAAAGGGAATATAGCTTGTGAGGATAAAATGCATTCAGTGAATAATTCTCTCCCCCACTCCCCCCCCCAAAAGATATTCGGCAGAAACAGTGGATGGGGCACTCCAGGCTACTCAACAATGTATGGGGGGGGGAGAATTATTACTAGTGGAGAAATGGGGTCTTTCCTCTGGTGTTCTTGCCTGATTTACTGCCCTTGCTTGTGTTCTCATCTCATTCTCACACCCACAAACTATACTATGAGAATAAAGAGAGTGCAAATTATAGTGTTTGAATAAGGTTCATCAAGCTGAACTCCTCAGTTTAAAGGATCATAGATAAAAGTAAGAACACCTGCAAGCTTAGAAATAAATAGATTCTTTCTCTCCACCTCTCCATCATATACAGGTGCAGATTGCTTTGCATGATGAGTCACATAATTTAAAGTAGTTCTCGGCACAACAAATGGTGCTGCCTTCATGAACTTTTAAGGGAACGGCACTTCAGTATCGTCACACTCACATCACCACGCACAGCCTTGTTTTTAAAAGTTAATTTGGTTAGTCCTTCATGTGGCACAAAGCTCCTCGTTCTTTTTGATCTCACTTTTGGTGAGACAGGCTGCAGTCCTAAGCATACGTGCCTGTGCCTTGCCTCATTGAACACCGTGGGGCTTACACCTAAATAAAGATAAGATAGGATTGTACTGTCAGCCAAAGAAATGTATCTAGTGTCGCAACCTTCTGCTATTTTTAGAGTGGTGCGTAGTTCACATTATGATCATAAATCTCCCCACTCCAAGGAGGGGTTATAATGATTACCAGCGGAAAGGAAATTAGGTATGCCAGCTCCAGCGCTAACGCATTTCCCAACATTAAGAAGGGCGTGGGGGGGGGATGTTTGCATCCTGCAGATCCAAAGCCTCCCCCAATCACCTGTAACCTCCCCACACACACAATCCACTCCTTTTTTGCCTCTACTGATATTGAAGCCCTGCTGACCAGTGGGGTTGTGGAGGTTTCCATAGGGGCTGGAAGGAGGCTGGGTGGGAGATTTGACCTATCCTATAGTGTCTCCTAAGATGTCCTCCCAGGGGACCATAGGATTTCAGTTTAAAAATATTATTTTAAATATTATTTTTAAAATATTATTTAAAAACTTAAAATTCTTCTTCTTCTTCTTCTTCTTCTTCTTCTTCTTCTTATTATTATTATTATTATTATTATTACTGCTACTACTACTACTACTACATTTCTATCCCACCTTTTTCCCTCTTGCAAGGAACCAAAGGCAGCTTACATGGTCCTCTTCTCCATTTTCTCTTCCCAACAACAACCCTGTGAGGTAGGTTAGGCTGAGAGCCAATGACCAGCCCAAAGTCACAGGAGTGAGCTTCATGGCTGAGTGGGGATTAGAACACGGATTTCCCGACTCCCAATCCAACACTCTAACCACTACACCGCACTGGCTCATATACCTTTTGAACGTCCTACCGGTCATCTAAAATTCTGTGGCTGCATTTCACCAGCTGTGTAACCTTTTTGTAGCTTAATTTACCCAGGATATCTATTTCAAAATCAGAAGGCAGCATGCCAGCATCCAACGCTGCCCATGTGCCAGCGAGACCCACTGCTAGTGCGACAGGAAACAATTAGGTCCTAAAGCAAGCTAGAACGAGCCAGAATGCTCATTTCCAAAACAGCTTATGTCAGCGGTGCTTGCAGAAGGAAGTTCTGGAAATGAGTGTTTCAGCTCATTTCTGGGGTTGCTTTAGGAAACACTAGTTTCCTGTTGTGCTGACAGTTGGTCCTGCAGATGTAACAGAATGACTGGAGGCATAGTGGCGGTATTGGATACTGCCCATGAACCTTTTTCTTCAACAAAAGAAAAAAAGGGTATACTGCAGTCTCCAGATATGACAGCTAATTTTTTCCTTGTCATTCATTGGCAGGGAGGACAAAAAAACCTGCTTCTACAAAACTTGTTTTCTTTGACCAAGTAACTCTGCAATCTGAGACACACTTACTTGAGGGTAAACCAACTGAAGTCAACAGAACTTACTACAGAGTAAACATGCATAGAATTGGACTGCATGTTTAATATGCCAAGTTTTTTGGCTTCGAAATCACAGGAGTGTAGCCAAGAAATAGATAGAGTTGGCACTTTATTCTAAAACTGCATAAAAATAGAAACATTACCAAAGCTGCATGCATGTGCAATAATAGTGCTTGTTCTGATTACAGAAATGGTGTGTACACTGCAGTTTGTCTTTTGAAGAGGTGTATGGTAGAGCCAGGCCAAATGTGATTATATATGCTCTACTCTCTAGATCTGGATAGTGTTTATATATATATATATATATATATATATATATATATATAGTAACATAGCACAAAACGTATACAGAAGGTCATTCTGCACAGTTTTAAAAAGGCTCCTCAAAATTAATTCGCATGTCCTGCTTACGTTTCTTCTTCCTGGATTGCTTTAATTTGTCCAAGAACTGACTGAGGCAGAGTGGGGGGACACCAAGATCTCTTCCAAATCATAAAGCAAAATGCGGTCTGCTGGCTGGAATTGCTGCTGTTTCTTCTATTACTTTTGCAGCATCTAGCATCACCATTACAGAACAGTCTAAAGGCACATTCCGTACGTCTACTACTGAAGCTAAGTAGGTCAGGCCCTGTAAGCTGTCTGGAGGGGAGACTAACTTGGCACTGTATGTCAGCTGCTCAGCTCCTAGAAGGATGTGTGGAATGTAATAACTGAATGTAATAACTGAAACTAGGGTTGGGAAATACCTCTGACTAGGACCTTGGAGAGCTCCTGCCAACCATAAGAGACACTACTGAGCTAGATGGGGAGTACTAATAGCAGCTGCAGCTGCAACCAATAAATGACGTTTTGGCTCCATTAGGGGTAATTGGACTATTACTTGTAAGGTTGCCAACTTCTGAAAAGCTGGCTTGCCTTGATTTCTTTCCTCTAATACCAGCCTGATCAGCTGGAAATCAGCAAGTGATTTTTTCTGCAACATGGAAATAAACAGTATCACCTGCAAATGTCTGCAGATCAAGCTGCCCACAAGCAGGGACCAGTAAAAATAAATTTAAAAAATTAAAACTTGGACCCTAATAGTAGGATTTCACATCTATTTTATGGCATAACTGTACTAGAGATTGCCTGCAACAAGGAAAGACATCCGCTTCGGAGACCTTGCTTTCAGTGCCATCCCGGGATTTTCTTCAAGCAAGCATGAGCGATAGGCCCTTGTCTATGTGGCAGCATCACAACTTTGGAATGCTCTCCCAACCGAAATCTGTCAGGATCCCTAATTGTGTCTCTTCCACCAGAAATTTGTTTTGACATACAGTTTAATGTGTAGCATCAAGTTTTATGCTCAGTCTCAGTGTGGAACATCTTTCACCCTTGCTGCTGTTAGGTTTGTTTGTTGGGCTCTTGCTGTTTAGTGTTGATTGTATTATATGATTTGGGGGGGTTGGTATTGCAGGGGCAGGCAACCTGGTGACCTTCAGATGTTTCTGGACTACATTTCCCATAATTCTTGTCCATTGGCCATGCTGGCTGCAACTTATGGGAACTGCAGTCCAAAACATATGGAGTTTTCTATTGAAATTACTTGCAGGAAATATTAGTGTTTGCTCTCCACTAGACATAAAGCAACCTCTCCTTTCTGATTATTAAGATTCAGAAACATTTCCTAGAAAGGAATGGTAAGACACCCCCCCCCCAAATTCTTTATTTTCAAACCCAGCGGTGTGTGAAGCAGGTTTGTCACTCTTCTTCCTAGGCTTTGTGCATTCATCAACAGGTAGAAATTCAACCAACATAGTTTATTTTATTAATTTATTTATTTATTTATTTATTATTTGATAGATTTATATACCACTGAACATATTTTAAAATACCTCTAAGTGGTTTACATTAAAATACATTATGATATACAATTAAAATGCATAATAATTGCTAAAATATTTATACAAAACATTAATAAAAACATTAAAACCAATACAATGCCATAATTACACAGAAAACAAACTGGGCAGCACATGCTCACTCGGGGAAGGCCTCGGTAAAGAAATAGGTCTAACTGGTGCCTAAAACATGTTATAGTTGAAGCCTCCTGGATACCAGGGGGGGAGGTCATTCACCAAGGTGGGCACCAGCGTGGAGAAGGCCTGCTTCCTGGCTGCTGTGAGATGGCGTGGCAGTCTGCCGGTCGTGGTACGACCAGCAAGACCTCCTCCGGTGATCTTAATGATCACAGAGGTCTGTATTGGGGAAGGCGATCTGCCCGATAACCTGGTCCCAGGCTGCTCAGGGCTTTATATGCCAACAGCAAGGACCTGTGCGCTTGGCTCAGTAGCTAACAGGTAGCCAATGCAGTTGCTTCAGTACTGGTGTAATATGTATAGGGCCAGGCACTCCACTCAACATCCTGCTGCTGCATTCTGCACCAGCTGCAGCTTCTGGACCAAGCACAAGGTTATCCCCAACTAAAGCTCATTACAGTAATCTAAACATGGACTACAGTGGCCCGGCTATGCCTGTTCAGGAAAGGGCATGGCTGACATACCAACCTGGGTTGGCACTCCTCACCACAGAAGCCACTTGCATTCTAATGACAATGATGAATCCAGGAGCACCTCCAAACTACGTACCTGTTTTTGTTTTTTTTTCTGAGGGAGTGCAACCCCATCTAGAACAGGCAAACTCCCCAATCCCCATACCTGGGAACTACCCACCCATAGAGTCTCCATCTTGTCAGGAGTCAGTCTCAATTTATTGGCCCTCATCTAGCCCAACACTGCATCCAGGCACCAGTTCAGAATATGCATTGCCCCTCCTGGCCAGGTCGGATTTGACAGAGAAACAGAGCTGGGTGTCAACAGCATACTGATGACACCTTGCCCCCAAACTCCTAATGACTGCTCCCTCCCCCAGCAGTTTCATATAGATGTTAAATAGCATGGACACAACAAGGTACCCTGCGGCACCCTACAGCATAAATGCCAGCGAGCTGATGCACTGTCCCCCGATGCTACTTTCTGGAGGCATCCCCATAAGTAGGAGCAGAACCACTGTAGCATAGTGCCTCCAATTCCCAACTCATGGAGACAATCCAGAACAATACCGTGGTCAATTCCTAGCTAGCTGAATATGCCAGGATGGGCAAGGATCGAGAGACCAGGTCATAAACTGAACAGCTACAAGTGTCTTGTATACATCCTCAGGCCTCAAAAATGGAAACTGAGCCCATAAAGCTGAACCAGACAGTGTATTGGACACCTCATCAGATACTGTACTACAAGCAGCATTCAAATTGGCATGAAGCCAAGTGATTTGAACCTCAAAATACCTCACAAAATCACAGCATGCCTTCGATGGCTCTAACATAGATTTACTGGGAAAGATGACAACAAGCCCTGAACCACACAGAAAGGCTCTTGTGAACGGCTACTTGGGGATGCAATGGAGGCAGCAAAGTAGGCCTTCTTTGCTGCCCTCACCATTGAGCAGTAGGCATGATTATGTGCTCTCACTCATGCCAGTTGGGCTTACAACAAGTCTTATGCTACTTATGCTCTGTCTATTTCCCAGCCGGTTTCATTGCCTGGAGCTCAGCAGAGAACCAGGAAACATTTGGGGCTCCACAGTGCCAGAGAGAGTAGTCATGTTAGCAGCTCAGGATCACCAGCTCTGGCTGCTAGAAATTCCCCCAGCACATTCAGGAATCCATCAGATTCCACAAGATGCTGGGGGCGGACCATGTTAATGGGTCTCCCACCCCTGCAGGGGGAGACTTGTTACTGTAAGCCCAAATTTCACCAGACTGTGGTCTGACCATGACAATGAGGCAACTTCACCCCCCTCCAAATATTCAGACCACCACCCTCACATCCAGAGGCAAAAACTAAATCGAGAGTATGCCATGCCCCAATGCCCCATGCATCGGTCCAGTGACAAATTGAGACAGCCCCATGGTTGTCATGGAGGCCATGAAGTCCTGGGCTGGCCCAGTCAAGGCCACTTCAGTGTGAATGTTGAAGTCTCCCAGGACCAACATCCTGGGGCTCTCCAACACCACACCTGAGAGCACCAGTTAGGCTAGGGATGTGCACAGAGCTCAATTGGGGGGTGGAAGTCCTGTGAACTCACTGGGCTTGACCCCCCCCCCCGAGCTCTGCTCACCCTACCCGTTTCTCCGGCTCCACACGCATTCTCGCGAGCCGAGCTGGGGAAGCGACTTCCAGGTTCCTGGGCTACGTTGTTTACATAGAAAATGACATAAGATACATTAAAAACAGCCCCGATTTACATAACTTGCTCAAATCACAGCCGTTTTTAATGTATCTTACACCATTTTCTACATAAACAATGTCATGCTGGGGACCCGGAAGTCCGGCGTGAGCCTCAGCTGGTGCTCGTGCTCGGCCCAGCTTGGCTTGGGCAGTGGCAGCGCTCAGTTCACGTGCCATGAGTCGAGTGCTGGGTGGACCAAACACCCCAACCTCAGGCACCAGGTTTCTTAACTTGGAGATGCAGTGATGGAGAAATTTCTGACTGACATGCTGCTATCACAGTCACATAGCCTCTGTGAGGAGGATCGAAAGAGCTACCCAAAACAAAAGTGACAGGAAAAGTTGGCAGAGGCAAAGATTCAACAGGTGCAGCTTCCACTTGCAGGGAGGTTCAAATAATATGAACTGTGCCTGTTAGAATGCAGCTGTTAAAGACACCCAGCCTTTGTTGGGTAAAAGGGAAACAACTCTGACTTAAAAGGATATAGAAAATGGCAGATTAAATGGTTCAGGACAAGGCTGATTTGTTGGGCAAGCCTCTAATGATTCGTCTGATGGCACAGACGAAACCACAGCTTTTGTTATATTACTCTAATTCCTACATGTCACTTCACTTGCACTACTTACCGTATTTTTCGCTCCATAAGACGCCCCGGACCATAAGACGCACTTAGGTTTTGGAGGAAGAAAACAAGGGAAAAAAAATATAAGAGGTGCCTGCCTGAGTACATTTGCCAGCTTTACACTGAGCAATGGTGTAGTGGCTAAGCCACTTCTTTAATTTAGTACGGTTATAAAATGCTTTATAATGTTACTACTCACAGGGTTGTTGTGAGGATACAATGGGAGGAGGATAGATACCAGTACCAGCCACCTAGTTCCTTGCGGAAAAAGGGGGGTATACAAAATGGTCAACTCACTTTCATTTGATAGATATTCTAATACGAATTCCAGGCATTTAAAGCAGTAGGGTAATATACTACATATCTGCGCCGCGCTGCCACAAGATTCAGTGTTGGTGGGGCTGCCATTGTCCATTGGCCGGCCCCCCTCCGTCCCTCGGCCGCGGCGCCTCCAATGAGAGCGCGGCTGGCTGGGAGTTGTGCTGGCGGGAATCAAGCGGCTGGGAATCAGCTGGTAAGGGGGGGGAATCAGCTGGGAGGCAGGGGCTTGCGTTGCTCTACCCAGGAGGCCTCCACTCTTCCGCCGGTGGGCGGGGCAGGGACGATGGGCTCCGGAAGTCACCGCGGCAAAGCTGGCCCTGCGCCCGCCCGCTCGCGTCCCTGCTGCCGGGCTGGGGGGGGCAGGGGCGGCGCGGTGCTGCCGCGGCAAAGTTTTTTGGAAGCGGGCGGCCTTGTCCCGCTCTGCGCAGCTCGCGCCCCTGCTGCCGTGGGGGGGGAAGGGGTGCCGCCGCCGCCGCACCGCCACACCAAAGTTTTTGGGAGAGCGGGCGGCCTTGTCCCGCTCTGCGCAGGAGCCGCACAGAGCAGAGCTGGCCCTGCGCCCACCCGCCCGCGTCCCTGCTGTCGTGGGGGGGGCGCCGCCGCCGCCACGCCACCACGCCAAAGCTTTTGGGGGAGCGGGCGGCCTTGTCCCGCTCTGCACAGGAGCTGCACGGAGCAGAGCTGGCCCTGCGCCCGCCCGCCCGCATCCCTGCTGTCGTGGGGGGGGGCGCCGCCGCTAGCGCCGCACCACCGCCGCGCCAAAGCTTTCGGGAGAGTGGGCGGCCTTGTCCCGCTCTGCGCAGGAGCCACGCGAAGCAGAGCTGGCCCTGCGCCCGCCCACGTCCCTGCTGGGGGGGGGGCGCCGCCGCCATGGCAAAGTTTGTGGCAGGCATGGGCGGCCTTGCCCCGCTCCGTCCAGGAGCCCTCCGCTCTTACGCCGGATCGGTTTGAGGCGCGCAGAAGAAGGTAGGGAAAAATAAATCATTGGGGTGGTTTTTTTTGGGTTTTTTTTTATAGCATTCCCTCCATAAGACGCACAGACATTTCCCCCTCCTTTTTGGGGGGAGAAAAGTGCGTCTTATGGTCCGAAAAATACGGTAACTATATGCAAGCACAGAATCGGTAACCAAAAACAATCATACCGGGAGTGAGGTGGGTCAGGCCACCTGTCTAGTTAATTTCATTTCACAGGTACATTGTCATGGTAACCGAATGTCTCCCAGAACTGGAGCTAGCTATTTGAACTGTTTTATAAACATGAGGGGTTGAATCCTACACAAATGGGTTTCATCTGCCATTTGTATGGATGCAAGGTCACAACCCAAAAAATGCCATTGAATGTCTTGAGCAAGTAGAAGAGAAATTTGCTGTCGTTCTTCCTCCCTCTTCCCGTCTCTTCAGTCCCCATCTTCTCTGTCTGCAGTAACAAGCAGTTTTCCTCCAATATTGCTCCATGGAAGAGGAGAAAGGAGGATGGTTGAAGGAGAAGAAGCCACAACTATTTCCATTTCTGTTTCTTCCGGGCTTAGGTATATCTGGTATTAGTGGGTTGTGACCTGGCAAATCTATTCATAGTTACCTTACTGTTCTTATCATCCTAGTCCAGCCTGCCTCAACCTGATGCCCTCCAGATGTACTGGACTACAACTTCCATCACCCCAGCCAGCATACTGGCTGATGGCTGATGGCAGTTGTAGTCCAACACAGCTGGAGAGCGCCAGGCTGGGGAAGGCTTTGTTCCATTGACTAGCTGAGAGTATCACAATAAAAGAGTCCCTACAGTGGATCTGAATCCCATTCCTACACTCTTAAATGATTGGAAGGTAGTTCCCATGGCAGCTGTTCCAGTTTTCACAAGGCCACAATTATTCTTATTTAGGCCAGGCTCTCAGCAGGCAATTCAGGTGATTGCCATGACCAGCCAGCTAGCCTAAGCAACAGTCCATTTCTACTCAACAGGAAGGCTAACTGTGGTGGTGAAGGACACTTGTAGCTCGTTTTAAACTTCTTCATTGCTTCTTTTAATGCAGTATTAATGTTCAATAAGGCTCTTTAATTCATTTCCTATTTAGCTGTAGCCAACTCAGGAAAAAGCACTTTGAACTGATTAGAAACCACAACTTCTTATTTTAGTTCCCCTCTGAGAACCCTCACACATCCATGACATTTCTTACCAGGAATCAAATATGTACTGACTACTGCAATTTCCGTGATTTCCATGTATGGTTGCCAAGTTTTGTCAGGGGGTGGGTGGGGTGGGTTACTGGCCTAACTCCTGTACTCTCAAGAGTAGCCGAACACAAAAAATTTTAGTGGATGAAACATTTCCCATTGTTTTCTTACTGTGGAGAAAGCCCAAAATTCAGTACACACACGCACACACATCTTTCCCCAAAGGAGGGGGCCAGGGGAGGAGGGATGAGGTCACCAGGGAGTAGCCAGACAAGCCATCAGCCCCAACAAAGGAAGACCTCGGCAGAGATCCACAAACGTCCAGGAAGGGCCATCAAGGACCATCAGCACAAAGGGCAGCCTCGAAGAGCTGCAAAGGTTTCCCTACGTCACCTTCTTCCCGGGCAGGAATAAGCCTATCTGCACGAAGGGGCAGGCATAAGCCCCCACCTGACCTAGGGGGCGGGGGGAGAGCGGGGAATCCGGGTAGAAAACCCCTCTCCCGTCCCGGTTCGGGTTGTTGGGAACCACGGGGCCAGATCCTCCTAAGCAACAGCCGCCCAGGCACTCCGTTCTCCGCTAGGAAGCGCCGATCGAGAGCTGGGCTGAAACTGACTAGAGTATTGTCTTTGATGTAAGTAGAGTGACCTGAATGTAACCTGCTAGCCACGGAGCCCGCTCATTGGGTAAGACGCGAGTCAACTAAGGTTTTGTTGACTGTAAACGTATTCTTATAGAACGATGTAATTCGACATAATTCATTGTATAAACAAATAAAGAGGCCTTATTGGGCATACAAAGGAGTGTGGTCTTTCCCGATTGTCCTGCGAGCCGACACGAGCTGTATTGCTCTGCCGGTTAACCCTAGAGTTGACGAACTCACGCAAAGGATCGGTTGCTGATCCTTCACTGGTGGCAGGCGACGGGACACTTGGGAAACCACATTGACGGTCGGAACTAACAGAACTTCGGGCAGGCTAGTAGGTTGCTGGGGAGCGCTCAGAGCAAGGAAAAATGAATAGTCTGAGCCAAGAGCAGGTGGAGCTAGCGAGCAGCCCAGAAACCCCAACCCAGACCTCCACAATGGAGTGGGTGGTGCGGCCAAAGACGGCAAGGCAGGAAGGGGGGGAAGCCCCCTCACCGTTGTTAGGAGGGCAGGGACCCAAGCAGTGGGGTAGCCCCAACCTTACCAGTAGCGGCCGGAGAAGCGAAATAAGGGACCCAGAGGCGGAAGAAGACCTCGGCAGAAGGGTTACTGACGGAGCCATGGGGGGAGGAGGGTTGGATGCCCTCTTTCCCCAACTCAATTGGCAACAAGCCAAGGAGTTGATGCAGCATCAACAAGAGATGCTACAGATGCAGCTGGAGTTGGCCAGGCTGACCAGGGGCACCGGACAAGGGGGAACCCCTGCATCCCAGGGTGGGGGCACCACAACCCCCAAATGGGACAGGAAGCAATTCCCCACCTACCAGTCAGGACAGGATGTACTGATCTTTTTCACCCTGTTCGAGGCTGCCTGTGTAGAGCAGAAGGTGCCGGACAACTTAAGGATGTCTGCCCTGAGGACGCAAGTCAGCGGGGAACTGGCTGATCTTCTGGGCATCCACACCCAAACCGCTCCCTTGGACTATGGAGCGTTCAAAGAAGCGGTGAGAGAGAGGTTTGCCCTCACCGCTGAGCATTGTCGCCGTAAATTTCGTTACGGGCAGCCTAACCCAGGGGACACGTATGGTCTTCTTGGGTGTGCACTACATAAAATGAGAATGATAATACAGTTGGGTAGTGGATTTTTGCTGGTCTGGGACCCTGGCAAATGCCAACCTCACCATCCTTTGAAGCCAGCACTCCACGTGTGCTAGGGAAATATTTGAACCCATGCCTAAGGCCACAATCCTGTGCATGCTTCTTTGGAAATAAGTCCAGGTGAACTCAGTGGAAAAACATGCACTGGATACAGTTGCATGAATGGTTGCACAAAGGGTAGAGGGAAGTAATGACTAGAGTTGGCATCTGTCTGTGTGGCGAGCCAGTGTGGTGTAGTGGTTAGACTGGGACTCAGGAGATCCAGGTTCTAGTACCCATGCCACTCGGCCATGAAGCTCACTTGAATGACTTTGGGCCAATCACTGACTCTCAGCCTACCCTACCTCACAGGGTTGTTGTGAGGATAACATGGAGAGGAGGACCATGTAACCTGCCTTGGGTTCCTTGCAAGAGGAAAAAAGGTGGGATATAAATGTAATGATGATGATGATGATGATGATGATGACTAGAGTTATCATCTTTCATTCTGGTTAGGCTACTGCCAGAAGATGCAAAGCCCTATCTATTCCTAATGATAGGTTCCAGCTGTGGAGCAGGACAGGAATATAGTTATATAAAATAATCATAATCTAGCTATCAGAGGTCACCCTATGTGCAGGAAGACAACCCATGAGGTCCTCTCTGTACATTTTTCAGGTCCATATCCACCTGGATGCTTACCAAGTGCCTGTACTTCCCAGGTATCCTGCTTGTCCAGCCTCTCTCCTTCAGCCTTCCTTCCATTCCTGCATGGGCCTCCTGCACAATAAGCCACAACAGTTACTTCTGACCTTTCACCGTCTCCTTGAGACTCATGCTCCAGCAGACTACATTCCTGGTAAGGATGGGCAGTTTCTGTCAGTTATACTTTGTCCTATATTTGAATGTTAACATCCCAAGTTCTTTCCTGAATATGAAGAACCTGGTTAGTTTTGGTAAATTCTTATCAAAACCAAAGAGAAATGAAATTCTCACCCATCTGCACCAGTCAATTTCAATAGGTTCAGCTATTCTCAGAATGGAGAGGCCCATGATGTACTTGCCTGCCATATAGCTGTTAAAGAAGAGGAGCCTTTCAGAAAAAAAGAGGTGGCAACCCTAACTCAGCACTAACATGGTTAAATATACAGGGATTCAAACGAAGACTTTTAAGAGCTAAGTGCTCAAAGTCCTGGGCCTGGATGGACAAATCTGTCCGTTTCAGTTTCTCCCACATTTGAATTTTTTAAATCTCAAGTTCTTTCCCCCCCAAATATAGAAAATGTGAAGGACTGCATTTTCACATTTACCAAAACCTTACGCATTTTGGTAAAAACTTAACATACGTAGCCAAACTTAAATGAAATGCTCACCCACGCCATATTCCTGACTGCCCACACTGCAGCACTGACAGGGAAATGCATAAGATCAATTTCACACAAGACTGAGAAGTGCTACTCAGCTGTACACCGTGTTCCACACCATCTTTCAGCATTTTCTAAACATCTTTAACATATCTTTAAGTGTGTTGCTAAATTAAAACCTAATATCACAACAGAATATCTTAATATTCTTTTCTGCAGAAATGAAAGCTGCTAAAGAAAATCCAGAATGTTCTTTTAACCTGCTATAAAATTACTATACACTTTTTGAAGGCTTTTTGAAGAGTGCAGAGTTATGCTGATGGATAAGACTGGCTGCCCACTCTTCTTGGCAGTAAGCAAAAAAAAAAAAAGAAAAAAGAAAAAGAAAGAAAAAAGTCCTAGACTTCTTTCCCTGTACAATGGTTTATTGTATTCATAAAATTATAATGCATATTAAGATTCATTGACTAACGAACTCAAAAGTGCTGTTCAGTGACAAACTAGTGCTAATGGACTTCATCCACCATGCCATATACCATTCTACAAAGAAGTTTGAGACTTGGTGGAAGTATTAAAATCTCACGAAGACTGCTCATAACTCTCTTGGAGATTTGTTGTCAGACAATGTATTGGTCTCTGTGTGTGTGTGTGTGTGAGTGTTGGAGGTGGTTTTTACAGAGTGCTTCAGTACTTCCACTGACAAGGTCTAGTCTAGTAGGACGAGTGAGCAAACTCAGCGGAACAGTTCTTGTTGTTCTAGTGCTTGGTAGCCTTCTAGACATTTCTCCTAAAATTTCAAGATGTTGGATTCCCTAGTGCATTTTGCTTGATCTTTAAGCTGTCTTGGTAGGCTGAGTTTTTCTTCTCAGCCATAAATGGTTTCAGTTTAATAGTTTAGCTTTGAGCTTCTCCAATTATTGTCTTCCCTATTTCATGACAGCTTGGCTGATTTCAAACATTTGTCAGGGAACTGCTCTTATCAATATGAACACGAATGCCATAATATATGTGTAACCCTGCCAACTGGCTAACACAGGTCACACAGTAGTTCACGTATCTTTACCCTTTGTGGCTCTAAAATCATAAAATTGCTTGAAAAACAGGCAGACCAAATATTCAGACTTAAGAGTATTTTATCACAAATTTGTGAACAGAAAGAACTGGCATGATGTATTCAGCACATAGTACTGTTCCAATTTCTTCAATACCCCTCCAAGAGGGTACACCACAAACAAATAGAAATGGAGAAATCCAGAAAAGCAATAAAACACACAATTCTTTAGAAGGCCTCAGCTCAATAAACATCCGCTTCTCCCACTGAGATGCTGAAGAGGGCTCTTCTTGCTAGCGCTGCAGCTTGGGCCTGTGAAATTAGGGACAAGTCTCACTCAGCAAATCCTGGGTATCAGGCCTTTCCCCTTATGTACAGTTTCTCCTGCTGCTAGCTGGGCTGACAGAGATATTTTGCTCTGTTGTTACACAATTAAAATAAACATACTGTATATCACACCTGTTAACAAATATTTTAAATAAAAGTTAAATGTAGGCCTGCACAGCACAGTAATTCCCTGATTTTGGGACCACACATACCTGTAACATTAGGGACAAGTCTCAGTCAGTAAATCTGAGGCATCAGGCTTTCTCCCTTATGGTGGTGGCTGGGCTGACTGAGGTATTTAGCTCCCCTCCCTTACAGGTGATGACATGAAAGCATCTTCAGCGGGGTTACATAGATTTCATAGATCATAGAGTTGGAAGGAGCCTACAAGGCCATCGAGTCCAACCCCCTGCTCAATGCAGGAAACTAGAGGAGGGGTCTCCCATCCAAGTAATAACCAGGCCTGACCCTGCTTAGCTTTCCACGCTCAGACAAACTGAGCCAGCATAAGCCACAGGCCTGTATGGCCTGTATGGTGCCTCAGAATGAAATGAAAAACAAGCAGTTCTAACTGACTTTTACGATCCAGAGTAAGAACTAGGGAGAGGATGTGGGTCAAACTCAAAGCCAAGTGGTGGGATACTCCTAAGTATCTGGTGCCAGGAGGAAGGAACAGGATGTCTAGAAAGTAGTGCAGTAGGATATCAGTGGTTTCAGGGCATGGTATGAAGCTGTACACAATGGGGTAAGCTTGCTGAAGCTAAGCGAACTTGGGTCTAGGCAGTGCCTAGATGGAAGATGACCTAGGAGCCCTCTGTAGGCGAACTTCAGTTTCATAATGGAAAGAAGATGGGATATAAATTTAATTAATAATAAATATATGTAATGTATTATAACTTATTTTGCCTTGTCCTATATACCTCTACTGCTGTCTGTCTCGCTGTTGCCTGATACTCATAGAAAATTTATTCTGCAAGCTGGCTATAGGGACTGCTACTGCAAGCTTATGCAGGTGCTGAATAGAAAATATTTGACATATATTTTGTCAAATATTTGACATATATCAAAACATCAGCCATGTTTGATGGTTATTCTTGGGAGGTTTGCAATCAATATTCACAGAAGACAATTTGGTGTGTGGCGGAGGGGAGGCAAAGGCAAATTCATTTTAGAACTAAGCAATAGTCCGTTGTCCAATACTGAGACTATAAAAATGTTTATCAAGGGTCTCTCCTTGAATGCTCCAGCCTTTTTTATAGTCTACTTGGTGCCTCCTCTAGAGAAATAAAGTTGGCGATGCTCTTCTCTATAAAGATGTCAAGTGCTTTGAAAGCACACGTTCTTCAGATCCATTGCCTTTTCAGTGCAAGATTAAAAGAAAGCCTTTAAATGCAGTAATTACCTTTTGATTTTGGACATCATTCCATTGCAGACAAGTGGACAACCATTCTTTATGTAGTAGCAAACAAAACCAACCCAAAGCCCATAAAGTAAAATGATTTGCGCTTAATAGTACTCAGATGCCACCATCTTGAATCAGCCATCCCACCCATTTTCTTTTAGGTTATCTCTTACACGTGCCAGACTGGATAGACATCGAACAAACCCAGTTGAGTTTCATTACCCTGATATCCTGATGCTTCAATTTTGTCCCTCCGTGCAAATTCACGGAATCACCTAGATACTATGTGTTCCATTTGTTCAGACCTGCTGAACATGGGCAAAAACTGAAGGGAGGTAAATAGGAAGGGAGGGAAGCTATGCTATAATAATGTATAATAATGTTCTATTACACATTTGCACATGCTGGAATAAGGACAACTGGTGGTGGCTTCCCAACGTCAATAGACATGGCCAAATGGGCACATCAGTGCAGTGGAGGCTGGCGACCCCTATTTCGGTGAGGCTCCGAATCCATTGGAGATTTTATTTGGAGCTTTATATGAGCTATCCATGGTGCTCCCTGGTGGTGAACCTATTTTGGAGATGGAGTTCGGAACTATGGGTAGCTCTTATAAAGCTCCAAATAAATCTGGTATGGATTAGGAAGGAGCCCCACCGAAATAGGAGTCGCCAGCCTCCTTACATCAGTGTACACATATACTACAGCCCTCTCCAGTCATTCTCCCCCTCCCCATGCAATAACCATCACCGAAGGGGGAGAGCAGCAACAAACCCATTGGCCCTGTCCCCTACCACATATCCCTTTTGGTGTTCCTGCAGCCTCCCAGGCTGAATTTCTGCCGCGGGGAGCCTTTTCTATTCAAATAGGCTCCTCACATCATGATTTATAATCCTGATTTCCCTGGTCTCCCACTTGCATGATCGTAATCATGGAGGGCGTGAGGGGAGGAGAAAGACTGAAAAGGGCTTGCACGTTTCCCTAAAGAAAAGTTGTACCCATATAGGAAAAATATTATGTGTGAAGCTGCACTTAGAACTTCTTCACACACTCTGTCTTTGTAGATGTCTATCTAATACTTTTTTCTTTCTTACTTACTTTTTTTTTTTTTTACATGGGACGTATGAAAGTGGCCAAAATGAAATGTTTGAAAAGAAATCATATAGGTACACTTATTAAGGAGTCAGGATAGACTGTGGTTCCCTGCTGAATATACCCTGACTCAATGGTAAACCTGGATTTATTGCTGAACAGTTATGTGAAACAAGCGTTATTGCAATAAATGTTTTGTTGAAGCTCTGCATCTTTTCTTCTGTGAGAAAAAGTCAGCTTTCTGATCACATATATTTCAATTCCTTTTTCGAAAAAATAGTGAGCAAATACATCTGAAGGCACAATTGTTTCTAAGCTAATCGTGTATAAAGTTCCAACTATATTTGAGGCCTCTTAGTTTAAATCTGTTGTAGTCCCAGGTTGTAGTCTAGGGTTGTAGTCAAAGCAGGCAATGCTCCTGCTCACAGAAGGCACCCACCTGATCTCCACCCGATCTTCAGGGGTCTTCCCTGTCCCCTAAGCCCCCTGTGCCACAATTCACCCCATTCAGGTCTCTTAACACTCTGTGAAGCATTTGGGGGGGGGGCCTCTGGGAACTGCCACGGGAAAGGGGAGCAGGGAAGTCCACTTCTGTGAACTCTCTTCCATTGGAGTCCTATGAGACTCATAGGAAAATCATAGAAGGGATTAGGGAATGTCTGTGCTTATATTAGTTTGAATCCTAGGCCAACTCAGGCTAATTTGGACAGATCTGAGATTCATCCAGAGTGAAGCAATGGTCCTCCAAATAACCCCTGGAGTGACTCTGGGCCATCCCAAATTTTTGGGAGTGATTCAGAGGGAAACAGACAATGTATCTCCAAAAATGGATATATTTTCTCCCAAGCTCTCCATGCAAGAAAAATGCCAGGATGGGGGAGATGGGGAGGGAGAGGAGTGGGGGGGTGTAATTTTGTGACTGGCAGCTCTAGCTTCCAACCAGCAAATATGTTTTGGAGGGCTCTCCTTTTTACCTCCAATCACAGCACTTTTGGGGAGGGGTGTCAGAGGGACATCTCACTTTGTGACAGTCTGTCTCTGGCAGCAGATGCAGGAGCATGTGGGGTTTCCAAGAAAAGCTTTACTTGAGAGCCAGCACCAACTGGGAGATGGCTGTACCCAGTGCTGCCTGTTCCATGGGTGGCAAGAGGTGCAAAAGTTTTATTCTTGATATGGCAGAAGAGCACATAAAAGAGGAAGCATGAGGTTCCTCTTTTAGCTTCCCGTCTACCTCCACCTCCAGAGGAGACAGCAAATCATTCAGGATGTTAAAAGATGAAAGAAACATATCTAAGGTGTGGATTTATTAAACTTCTAATTTAATTTTAAGTAAATTGTATATAATTATATGCCGCTTGACTCGAGACAGATGTGTAACACTAGATCTAGTCTGAAGCCAGCTAACAAAAATATTCTTGGGGCAGGGAGATGCCACTTACATGTGTGCAATTTCATCTTGTCAGTATCCTTCACATTTAAGCAGATTCAAACTTAAAATTACAAGCAAGACAAATACGTATCATTTATTTACTAAGGACTTACCATTGTAATCATTGTCAATTTTCTTGTTTTATCTATTCTAGGCTTGCTTGTGTGATGAAAAAAGAACTGGAGTTCCAACTCAAATATAATTCAGGGACAACATTTTAAAAAATCATGGGAAATGGCTGTACATCATCTACTGTGTCTCCTGGATGCAAATGTAATCTTTAAGGCAGCAATTATATACCCAGGGAATAAGTCCCATTGCAGTATATAGGACTGCACTGTAGATTTATTGGCCACAGTCTATCCTGACTCCTTAATAAGTGTACCTATATGATTTCTTTTCAAACATTTCATTTTGGCCACTTTCATGCGTCCCATGTAAAAAAAAAATAAAAGTAAGTAAGAAAGAAAAAGTATTAGATAGACATCTACAAAGACAGAATATCTTTCTTCTTGGTAAGTGTTTGATGTATGTGTCCTTCCATAGCCAACGTTGGTAGTCCCTCTTTTCTGTTTCTATTTGTCTGTGCCTTTTCCTTACTCAAAAATAAACACAGAGACCTGATCCAGAATGGCCCCCTTGAGTGTGGAATAGTTGGCTTTAACCCATTGTCCACTCCTGCTGTGGTCCCAATTTGGCTCACTACCTACAGGTAGTGAGCCAAATTTAAACAGGAAAAAAGCCCATGTTGAAGTGAATGGGGGACTTTTCCCTATACAAATTGCAAGTGCAGCCACACTGATCCAGATTGGGACTATAATTAAGTTAAATCCCCCCCCCCCAAGGCTAGGGTCTCAATCTGGATCAGATCCCTGTGCTTACTTTTGAACAAGGAAAATGAACAGCCATAGCTGCATGCTATGTATTAAAGATAATGTGTAGTTTGACCTTAAGAAAGTGTGAAAGATCAGTAGTTCTATAAAAGCAGGGATCAATTAACAGTGGAATCCACTAATTTATTTATTTATTATATTTCTATCCTGCCTTTTTTCCTGCAAGGAACCCAAGGCGGCTGACATAATCCTCATTCCTCCTCTCCATTTTATCCTCACAACAACTCTGTGAGGTAGGTTAGGCTGAGAGTCAGTGACTGGCCTAAAGTCATCCAGTGAGCTTCATGGCTAAGTGGGGGCTAGAACCCCAATCTCCTGAGTCCCAGTCCAACACTCTAACCACTATGCCACACTGGGCATACACTAATTATGAGTCAGGCACCCTAAATTTTGAACCCCAAGAGAAAGATCCAGGAAACCACACTCCCTGTGCCACTAATTCAGCCTGGAGAAGTGCACCTGAGAGCCAGTTTGCATGTTACGGTTCCCATGGAAATTCCAGCAGAAAGGTTTATACCCACAACTGGAGATTCCCCACTCTAATTCCATATTATTGGCAAGCACTGGTGGGGACGAGGCAGCTGACTACATAATAGGCCTGATTCACAGCGACTATGGCTAAGCATTCAAGCCAGAGATGAGGAAAAAACAAATGAACCAACACTAAAGGGAAGGGCTACAGATACTGTGTGGCTGCAGCCTGCAGCCTGGCTATGGTACTGTTGTACAGATTCCTGAGGCCAGATAGGGAATAGCACTATAGCAGTCATCCAACCACCCAATTCTGCAGCAACTGGAGTTGCTATCAGATGACCTGGCTAATGCCAAGGCTAATCACTTCAAACTCCACAGTGCATGTGTGCATGTGTATTTTTCAGTAGCTAATAGCAGTGGGGGAATATCAACCTTACCTGCAGGGGGTGAGGTTAAAGCCTCGCCTCCAACCTGTATCAAGGTCACTGTTTCCTTGCTGCTAACAGCAGCAGAGAAACAGCAGCAATCTCTTGATCAGGAGTGCTGGGGGTGGGGGCTGAGCTTTAATCTCTCCCTCCTCCAGTGATGCTGATCAAGACTGATGTTTCATCGCTGCTAATACTGGTGTTCTGTTCCCTGGATGGGGGTGTATGTGTCTGAATGGTGTGTGTGTGTGAATAAGGATTTAAGCTCACCTCAGTGATTCTGATGATGAAGGCAAGGATCACTGGGAGGAGCTTTACCCTCACTTCCCCAGCAATTCTGATCAAGATTGGTGTTTCCCCACTGCTAATGGTGGTGATCTGTTCCCTGAAGCCCAGCTGAGGTCTGATCAGCTGAGCTGTGGGAATAGTGGGCAGGGCTCTGTGGGGCACACACAGAGCAGCCAAAGGCTGCATGCAGCCCACAGGTTGCCCACATGTGCTCTATAGCTGTCCTGTTCAGAAGCTACTTCTCCCCTTTCACCTTCCCATGCGGTGAGATCAGGACTGGGGCTTGGGCTTGCACACTTCCTCTCATGCTCCATGAGTCCATGTAGGAGGTAACTGCAACTATCTTAACATGTGTTCTACAATATACAGTCAGGGAAGTCCCATCTTCAAATAAATGTGGGATCTCCCAGTGGAGCCATTAGGGTTTCCACTTGAGGTGTTCCAAAATAAGGAGACCAAAGAAAATTAACCGTACACTATTAGAACCTACTCTCCTTTCAATGTATTAAATTTAAGTTGCATTTTTCAGTTACAGTGCATCTCACAAATAAATAAAGTGCATAAATACGGAACCATTCTTTGAAATACCGAAGAGGTGGCAAGCCTATTAGCTATTATTTTTTTTATATGAGGTGAAAAGAGTGGGGAAATGACAGAGTCTGAAAGCTTAAGACAGACTTCCAATCTCACCATGTGCAGAAGGGGAGGGGAAGAAAATAGAAAATGAACAGGCCCTTCACATTTGGAGAATTACAAATCACCAGGTGCACAAATGAGAGACAGTTACCCCCCCCCCCCGTGATAAATATGCTCTTTACAGTACAATATGCCCCAGACATAGGGGTAAGCCATAAAAGTACACCCTGTGTCATTGCTAAATAGTTTTTTAAAATGTTAAATAAATCTTAGCAGCATAAATCTGGACAAGGTATTAGTTTATCTACTAGATAGCAGTCTTAATGTTAGTAACATGAGATCTGCCAAGAAATGTATATATACAAATAGTTAAAGTGTTGTAGGAAAAAGTCAATCTTGTCTCACTCTTCCTTGTAATACAGAATGAAAAACATGTTTGAATTGACTATGTATATTGCATAAAATGTCTAATCTTTGCCATCTCTTTCCTAACTTTGAACATTGGAAGTCGAGCTTTGTTGTGAGAAGATACCCTTATTCATTCATTTTAGAAGCACGACTCCCCAGTTGAATGGCTTTGTAAATGAATGGCTTATAACAAGCCAGTGAATGGTTCACTTGTGGTCAATGTAAATCATTCTGTGCCTGTTTACTTTCACATCCTCTTGAGGATGGGCTCAGTTCCATGCTTGGCATCCTAAAACACAATAATGACAGTACAGTTATGGCAAAAGTGGATTTCTGACATCCAGGTAATGAGAAACTCAACACTTAGTGCCACTTATCCATTAGCCAGAATGAAATGTGAAATAGATTTGCATGCTGGTTGGGAGAGATTTTCTTTACAAATTGCATAGTACAGGAAGTCCTGGAGCATGAGAGTGACAACCCCTCAATTATTAAACTGCTCGTGAATGTTAGCCATAGCATAGAAGAGGTTGTACTGTGTATGACAAAAATACAATGATTGACCATTTCCAGGAGGTACACACAATGCCCCTTCCATATAGTCATGACTCTTTGAACACATGTTTTCAAAGAGTCATGACTATATGGAAGGGGGGCATTGTCTCTGTGGTAGGATCCATGCATTGTACATACACAATCTCAGCTTGAAGCCTTGCTAGATCTCCTGATGGCATGTAACATTGATCATTTGGAACATGTATACTTGTTTCCATTTTGGGTCTACGTGCTAAGAGGGATGCACAGGTTGGAATAGTTGTGCACACATTGCCTTATTCTCTCTGAGTGCATCATATATATATATATATATATTGTGGAGAAAGCCCAACCCAAGTCTGCACACACACACACACACACACACACACACAGTCTTCCCCTAAGGGAGGGGGTGAGGGAGGAGGGATGAAGTCACAAAAGAAGCAGCCAGACAGGTCGTCATCCCCAACAAAGAAGAGTCTCGATGGAGATCCACAAAAACCCAGGAAGGACCATCAAGGACCATCAAACTATCAGGGCAGTCTCAAAGAGCTGTAAAGTACCAGTACGTCACCTTCTTCCCGGGCAGGAATAAGCCCACCTGAAACGAAGGGGCAGGCATAAGCCCCACCTGACCTGGAGGGCGGGGAGAGAGGGAACTCCGGGGTAGAAAACCCCTCTCCCTTCCGGTAAAGGGTTGTTGGGAACCAGGGTACATCGGGGCCAGCTTCGTCCATCAAGTGGCAGCCCGAATAAGCCAGTCCCATCCCCGGATCGGCCGACCCGGAGCCAGGCTGAAACTGACTAGGCGTAGAGTCTCTGATCTGAGGTAATTGACCAGATTCAATCCGCTAGTCTAGGAGCCTGTTCATTGAGTAACGCAGGGGGGTCAACTAAGGTTGTGTTGACATTGTAGTATTCCTGGAGAGCTGTTAGTTCCGTTCTGTGTTTTGTATAAACAAATAAAAGCCTTATTTGGTCATTTAAAGGGCTGCGGTTTCCTCTTGTGTGCGAAAGCCTCGTAGGTGGTCGCCAGCGCTCGTACGGGCTGTAACTCAGTGCCGGTTAACCCGTTAAGCGCCGAACTCACGCAAAGGATCCTGCTAGTGATCCTTCACATGGTGGCAGACGACGGGACAATTGGAAACCACATTTAACGGTCGGAACTAACAGGGTCTAGGGCAGGCTAGTGGATTGCTGGAAAGCACTCAGACCAGAATAATGAATAACCTGAGCCAGGAATAGCTGGAGCTAGGGAGCAGCCCAGAGACCCCAATCAGAGAAGGGAGCCAGATCTCCACAATGGAGTGGGTAGTGCGGCCGAAGACTGCAAAACAGGAGGGGGGGAGCCCCCTCAGCTTTGCTAGTAGGGCAGGAACCCAAGCAATGAGGTAGCCCCAGCCTTACAAGTAGCATCAGGAGAAGCGAGAGGAGGGACCCCGAGTTGGAGGAAGACCTCGACGGAGGGGTTGCTGGTGGAGCCATAGGAGGAGGAGGTTTGGATGCCCTCTTTCCCCAACTTAATTGGCAGCAGACCAGGGAGTTGATGCGACATCAACAGGAAATGATCCAGCATCAGCAAGCGGCGCTGCAGATGCAGCTGGAGTTGGCCAGGCTGACCGCTGGGCGCCGGACAGGGGGGACCCCTTACACCCCAGAGTGGGAACATCCCGACCCCTAAATGGGACCGGAAGCAATTCCCCACCTACAAGCCCGGGCAGGACGTGTTGATCTTTTTCACCCTGTTCGAGGCTGCCTGCCTGGAGCAGAAGGTGCTGGACAATTTAAGAATGTCTGCCTTAAGGACTCAGGTCAGCGGGGAGCTGGCTGACCTCCTGGGTATTCACACCCAAACTGCCCCCTTGGACTATGTGGCATTCAAGGAGGCTGTGAGAGAAAGGTTTGCCCTCACAGCCGAACATTGTCGCCGTAAATTTTGTTATGGGCAGCCTTCCCCAGGGGACACGTATGCCTCCTGGATGGCGCACCTGGGGCAGGTTTGGGATGCGTGGATTGGGGCCACCGGGAAAACCACTTTGGCGGAGGTGCGAGAACTCATGATCCAGGAACAATTTTGTGCCACTATCCCAGAGGATTTGGCTATGGCGGTGAGGGACCGGGACCCCCCAAACTGTCGGGAAATGGGCAAGTTGGCCGATCAAATGGGGCTTTATCGGCAGCCCAAAGGAGCGAAGGAGGGCAACCTCAGTCGTGGCGGGGCCAGAGGGAGCGCAGAGAAGGGCAACCCCAAACCTCGGGAGGGAGCCCCAAGCAAACCCAAACAGAGCCCCAGCGCCAGTGGCTGTTTTTACTGCAAGGAACCGGGGCACCTCAAGAGGAGTTGCCCCAAGCTCCTCGCAAAGAACCGCAACTCCAAGAGATCCCCGGGCAAGGTGGGAAGGATGCTCGCTCCAGAGTTCCGCGAACCAGAGGAACACGAAGAGGATCAGCAATCCAGCTCGTCCCTAGAGGAAGAAGTTGAGGATGCAGCACGGTCCCTGAGGAGCGGAGGACAGCATTCCCTTGGGGCCATCTCGCAGGCATCCCTGATGCGCATTGCCTCACCGGAGCAACTGCGTTGGAGCCAGAACAAATTCTGTGAGTCCATCTCTGTGAACAATGTTTCCCATGTGGGGTATAGGGACACCGGGGTGGACATAACTGCTTTACCTCGGAGTAAGGTAAAGAAGAGACAGCTGTTAAAAGGGCGTACCTGTGCCATAAAGCCCTATAACTCCCCCAACATAGCTGTTCCCCTCGCCCGGGTCTGGGTCAAGTACAAGGGATGGGAAGGAAAGGTGGATGTTATAGTACATGGACAACAAGAATGGGGGATCATCATTGGGAACGACATTGCGTTCCGGGCTGCCCAGGTCAAGGTGGGGGTGGTGACATGACGTCAGGCCAAGCAAGCCCCTGCCCCGCAGCCTCCCGGTTCCCCGGTCCCCCAGCCCGGTCGCGGTAAAGTGACCCCGGCAGCCAGCTGTTCTCCGCCGCTCCCCTCTGCTTCGGTGCGGGAGGAGGACCAAGGGGGGCTCGCCCCAATGGCCAGAGATTTTGGGGCTCAAAAGGTGTTCCAGGAGGAACAGCAGCGCGACCTGTCCCTCCGAGAATGCCGGGATCGGGCCGGTCAAGTGTTGGGGGCAAGGGACCAGTCAGAGCAGTTTTTGTGGGAGGCAGGAGCCCTTTACCGAGAATTCTGCCCAAAGACCGAACCGGGTCCCCAGCCAAAGAAAATACAATTAGTTGTGCCTGCAAGGTACCGCCAGGCTGTGCTGCAGTTGGCCCACGATGTAGCGTGGGGGGGTCACTTGGGACAGAAACGGACATTAGCCAGGGTGACAGAGGGGTTTTATTGGCCCATGGTAGCAAATGAAGTACGGGAATATTGCCGGTCCTGCGATGTCTGCCAGCGGGTGGGGCATAACCAGGACCATCCGAAAGCCCCCCTTCAACCCCTACTCATTGTGGGCACCCATTTTGAAAGAATAGGGTTGGATATTGTGGGACCCTTGAATCCCCCCACCAAGACGGGGAAGAAGTTTATACTGACTGTTGTTGACTTTGCCACTCGCTATGCCGAGGCTTTTGCCCTAGCCTCCATTTCCGCTACCAGCCTGGCTAAGACTCTCCTTTCTCTTTTCGCCCGCCTAGGAATGCCCCACACGGTGGTTTCGGACTGCGGCACGGGATTCGTGTCCAAACTGTTTTAAAAAATGTGGGAATTGGGGTGTGTGGAGCATCTGACTTCAGTGCCATATCATCACGAGACCAATGGGCTGGTGGAACGTTTCAATCAGACTCTTGAGAAAATGATCAGGGCTTATGCGGCTAAGCATCCCGGGACTTGGGATCAAGCTCTCCCCTACCTGTTGTTCACGTACTGGGACTCTCCCCAAGAGAGCCTGGGATTCTCCCCCAACGAACTGATGTTTGGGAGGGAGCTCAGGGGACCTTTGGCTCTGTTACGGGTGGAATGGGAGGGGGTTGCCGCAGAATCTTCCATGCCTGTGCATACGTTCATGCAGCACCTCCAAACTGTCCTTCGGGAGGTGCGGGAGACGGCACAACAGCATCTCGGAGCAGCACAACAGCGGCAGAGCGCATGGTACAACCGGACGGCTGTGCCACAGACTTTTGAAGTGGGGGACCAGGTGTTGGTCCTGTGCCCCCAAAAAACGGACAAATTGTGTTTGAAATGGGAGGGTCCGGGGACTGTGATTGGAAGGTCGGGGGAGGTGAACTATCAAGTGGCTTTTCCTGGACAGCCGGGGAGGCAAAAGGTATTTCATGTGAATATGTTAAAATTGTATGTGGAACGGGGAATGAAGGTGGGGGGAGTGCAGGAATGTGTGGATCAGGGAACCTCTGACGGGGATTTGTTGGCCGAATGGGGGGAAGGGGGAGGAATGGATGAGATCCAACTGTCCCCCTCTCTGTCAGAACAGCAGCGGCGGCAGATTAGCCAGGTCTTAGAGGACTTCCAGCCTATGTTCTCTGACCGTCCGGGATGCACCACACTCACACAACACACCATTGACACGGGGAATAGCTCCCCTATACAGTCCCTACCCTACCGGGCGGTGGGGCCCCATCCCCAGGTCATTGCCGAGGAAGTCCAAGCCATGCTGGACCTTGGAGTCATTGTCCCCAGCTCTAGCCCCTGGTCCTCCCCTATAGTGTTAGTGGCCAAGAAAGATGGGGGTGTTCGGTTCTGCGTCGATTATCGAAAAATAAACAAAGTGACTGTCCCTGACCCATACCCCATCCCCAACATGGATGTGCTGTTGGAACGGCTAGGGGGGGCCAAGTACATTACTACCCTGGACCTGACGAAGAGTTACTGGCAGGTCCCGCTTGATTCGGATGCTGCCTTGAAGTCCGCTTTTGTGACTCACCTGGGGTTGTTCCAATTCACCACCCTCCCTTTCGGGGTCCGGAACGGTCCGGCTACCTTCCAGAGGCTAGTGAATGGGATGCTGAATGGGCTGGGGGAGTTCGCCTTGGCATATCTGGACGATATAGCCATTTTTAGCTCCACCTGGGAGCAGCATTTGCAGCATGTCCGCCAGGTATTTCAGCGGATTCAGGACGCAGGGCTGACTGTGAAGGCAAAAAAGTGCCAGGTCGGGCGGGGGGAGGTGGAGTACCTTGGACATAAGGTCTGGGGAGGTAGCGTCAAGCCCCTAGAAGCCAAGATAGAGTCGGTTCGCACCTGGCCCCAACCCCAGACGAAGAAACAGGTTCAGGCTTTTTTAGGGCTGGCTGGCTATTATCGTAAGTTTGTGCCCCATTTTAGCCAGCTAGCCGCCCCCCTGACAGATTTGTGCAAAAAGCGGCAACCCGTTAAGGTCCAGTGGTCTGCCGCTTGCCAAGCAGTGTTCGAGGGATTGAAAGCCTGCTTGATGGCAGCCCCTGTGCTGCAAGCACCAGATTTTGAAGCCCCTTTTGTCCTGCAGACGGATGCCTCGGAAGCAGGGATGGGAGCCGTCTTGCTGCAGGAGCGGCCAGGGCAAGGGCTGTGCCCTGTCGCCTTTCTCAGCAAAAAACTTTTGCCTCGGGAACGGAACTTGGCCACTGTCGAGAAAGAATGCCTGGCAATAGTGTGGGCAGTGACCAAGCTTCGCCCCTATCTGTGGGGCCACCGGTTCCTGTTGCAAACCGACCATTCCCCCTTGTGCTGGCTGGATAGGGTGAAGGGGTCCAACCAAAAGTTGTTGCAGTGGAGTTTAGCCCTGCAGGATTTTGATTTTTCAGTAGAGCACATCAAGGGTAAGGACAACATCGTGGCAGATGGGTTGTCCTGGGCTTTCTCAGTAGGAGACAGTTAGATGGGGATTGGGGTGGTGGACCCCAATGCCATCTTTCCCCAAATGTGAGGGTGTGGAGAAAGCCCAACCCAAGTCTGCACACACACACACACACAGTCTTCCCCTAAGGGAGGGGGCGAGGGAGGAGGGATGAAGTCACAAAAGAAGCAGCCAGGCAGGTCATCATCCCCAACAAAGAAGAGTCTCGATGGAGATCCACAAAAACCCAGGAAGGACCATCAAGGACCATCAAACTATCAGGGCAGTCTCAAAGAGCTGTAAAGTACCAGTATGTCACCTTCTTCCCGGGCAGGAATAAGCCCACCTGAAATGAAGGGGCAGGCATAAGCCCCACCTGACCTGGAGGGCGGGGAGAGAGGGAACTCCGGGGTAGAAAACCCCTCTCCCTTCCGGTAAAGGGTTGTTGGGAACCAGGGTACATCGGGGCCAGCTTCGTCCGTCAAGCGGCAGCCCGAATAAGCCAGTCTCATCCCCGGATCGGCCGACCCGGAGCCAGGCTGAAACTGACTAGGCGTAGAGTCTCTGATCTGAGGTAATTGACCAGATTCAATCCGCTAGTCTAGGAGCCTGTTCATTGAGTAACGCAGGGGGGTCAACTAAGGTTGTGTTGACATTGTAGTATTCCTGGAGAGCTGTTAGTTCCGTTCTGTGTTTTGTATAAACAAATAAAAGCCTTATTTGGTCATTTAAAGGGCTGCGGTTTCCTCTTGTGCGCGAAAGCCTCGTAGGTGGTCACCAGCGCTCGTACGGGCTGTAACTCAGTGCCGGTTAACCCGTTAAGCGCCGAACTCACGCAAAGGATCCTGCTAGTGATCCTTCACATATATATATATATGACTTGACACAAATTTGTTATCCTTTAAAGATGTTAATCACTTTCTCATAAAATGATCAGATGCATTATTGCATATTATTAAGTGGGTTCTGGCCTATGAAAGCTTATGCCACAATAAATCTGTTAGTCTTTTAGGTGCTTTTTCATGGCCATAAGCAAGATGGTTAAAGGCTAGTAAACTCTCTCTCTCTCTCTCTCTCTCTCTCTCTCTCGTGTGTGTCAGTCTAAGAGAGCAAGTAAAATGACAGAGAAAGGGAGCCTTCCCCCCCCCCATCCCATTTCCTTTTGGCAAGTTAAACAGAATGAGCTATCTTTGAAAGTCTGCCATCCACAAGAGGGCATAAAATCTGCATTTCCTTTCATCTATCTGGATTAGTGGATTATCCTGCAGTCTGTCTAGATTGCTGAGTTATTTTATATCCTTCATCGTTGAGTTCTTAAAACTGATATAACAACAGGTGCATTTCTAAGATTTGGCACATATGCGTTGGGAGAGGCTGTAATCACATCGTTGATTAGCAGCGCCGCACAGAATCATAATTATTCATCCCATAATCTTTCAGAATTCTGTTTCAGTGGCCAACACTGTAATGCTAAGAAAGTAAATGTATCTTTGCTTTTGCCTCTGTTTCTGATAAAAGCACATCGAGTGGCAGTGTTTCAGCCCTATTCGGTTGTTCTGCCTTAAAGCAAGTATACTTCAAAAGTTCTTAATGCAAGTACACTTCAAAAATGCTGTGAAAACACCGTTAAATAGCAGCAAGATCTGTCAATGTTTTCTGCTTTGCTCAGTTCAATTTTTGTTCCTTTAGTGATTTAATTGAGTTTGGCTGTGGACTTCCCCTTTCCCCTCATTCATACTAATGAAAAGAAGCACGTTTCCTCATTTTTTGAGTCTAATTAGGAAGATTTCCTCTTTTCCAGTCAAGACAGATTTTGCCACACTAATTTCATGCTGCTGTGCAGGTTTGATTACCGCAATATGCTCTACCTGGGGCTGCCCTTGAAGATAACTCAGATGCTTCAGCTGGTGCAGAACACTGCTGTGTGCTTTCTGACAGATGCTGGAAGGCATGTTCATATTCATCCTGTTCTGTGCCAGTTGCACTGGTTGCAAATTTGCTTCCAGGCCCACTGCTCTTTTTATAAAGCCTTGCATGGCCTTAGATTCTCAACCCCAAGGACCATCACTTCCAATTTGATCCTACTAGTCTAAAGATGGCCACTCAGCAGCAGCCTTTACTGTCTTATGCTGTTTTTATAGGAGGTGTGTGAACATAAACACTTTGGAACTCTTAGGCTGCAATCCTCTACACGGTTACATGAGTTCAAGTCCCATTGAACCCAATGAGGCTTACTTCTGAGTAGACATGTATAGGATGCACTGTTAGTTGTTGCTCTAAAGCTGTTGAACATCTTACCAGTAGAGGTTGGGTGGCTGTTGAATTTTGCTTATTGGATTTTGTTGATGTGTGTATTATTATTATTTTTTATTACTGGTTATGTAACCCACTTTGAATAATGGAATGGTATCATAGAAATATTTGAATGAATAAATAAATAAATAAATAAATAACACTGGTTTTTCAGTGAGATAACTGCATTTAATTTCTCTTTTGAGATTTTTATTTTTGCTTTGTATACTTGATCATGTATAAGTCAAAAACGTACACATATATTTGAGTGACATGCCACTCACCCCTAGAAGCAGAGCTTAGCTAAGATGAGCTTGGATTCAGAAAGATACACTACCTTTGTCGTCACTGTCACCAGGACTCCTAAGTGTGAGGCTGACAAGTCTTATTTGGTTCTACTGAACTATCTCAAAAGGAAGAACTTGGCTCAATCTACCTTCTTCTTGCCACTGGATCGGAGTATATAAGTTGCTGGTTTCCGTGATGAGGGCCTTGAGGAAGCCAATGAGCTGGTGGGAGTTTTCAAAGCTGTGCAAGGCATGGTAGGCTCCATCTCACTGTTACCAAAGTCACCAAATGGCAAGTCAGGGAGAATGTAATGCATAAGGATATCACTGGACATCTGCAACCAACCCCTTATTTTTATTCTAATGTGGAATTTTATCTTGAAATAAAGTTAAAAATGCAGGCAACAAAAAGGAAGAACTCTACATAGCAATACAATGAGATTTCTAATTAAGAGGGAAAGGGCAAAGGAAACTCATTGTTCACTGCCCTTAGTAAATCATGGCTGGGCTTGTGGAACAGTTAAAGTAAAACTTTAAAGTAAAGGATAAAATGGAGAGGAGGAGGAGGATTATGTAAGCCGCCTTGGGTTCCTTGCAGGAAAAAAGGCGGGGTATAAATATAATAAATAAATAAATAAATAAATAAAAACAGCCTGAGGAGGGCGATCCCTGGATAATGTTTCCTCACCTTCGTATTTAGTGTGGAATCTGTGTGTCCTCTTTTTTAAATTATTAATTAAAAATAACTCTCTGGGGTTTGGGTTCATCTTTGTGTGCTACATAAATAAAGTGATGCTGTGTTACTTCCATCTTGTAGATCCATTGACAGGGAGTGAGCCCTTTGTTGGCACTGAGAAGAGTGCCTTTCAATACATAACTTTAAAAATATGCTACCAGGGATGAAAGCTGACATGCTTGGAAGTCCATATTCATACTCAGAAAAACTGAGTGCAGAATGGTGCAAAGCAAATAGACACCAATGTAGAATAAGCATTTGGATGAATACAGGCCTGTGGCTCACACTGGCTCAGCTTGTCTGAGTGTGGAAAGCTAAGCAGGGTCAGGCCTGGTTATTACTAGGATGGGAGACCCCTCCTCTAGTTTCCTTTATTGAGCAGGGGGTTGGACTTGATGGCCTTGTAGGCCCCTTCCAACTCTATGATCTATGAATCTATGAATAATGAGCTGTGTGGAGGTGCAAGATTATCATCTCACTACCACAAGATGTAGTGATCTCCACCAATTTGGATGCCTATAAAGGGGGATTGGACAAATTCATGGAGGAGAAGGCTACCATGGCCACTAGTCCTGATGGCTATATGCTACCTCCAGTGTCAGAGGAAGTATGCCTATTGCACACCAGTTGCTGGAGGAACATGAGTATTACATTCATGTTCTGCTTGTGGGTTTCCTGTGGGCTGCTGTGTGAACAGAATGCTGGACTAGATGCACCCTTGGTCTGATCCAGCATGTTCTTCCTATGTTTTTATGTTCTTAAGTTATGTACCTGAATCAGAAAAAGAAATGCATCTCTATTTGATTTAAATATGATCAGAAGCTTGTAATGATCCTTTTGATTATTTGTTGTTGGCAAATAATGTAATGTAATGGATGGGTTACTTCTCCCATTGGTTGATGGGAACCAAATGGCTTCTTCACAATGGCAATGGGAAGACAGGGCTAAAGATCTCGTTTTGTATGACTTTGGATTCTGGATTAACCTCTGCGAATATAGTTGGTGCTATAAAGCATGCAAGCTTCATCAGCTTCTCTTCTATAAGCAATCTTCTACCCTTTCAGAAATCCCAATACCACTTGTTCACAATCTTTTCAAAGTCAGAAAATCCTTTAGTGCTTCTTTGATGGTCTACAATATTTTATTTGAATGGACTAGCCACACAGAACATAGCTAAGGACTGACCACAATTAAGGTATTTCCCCCACATTGCCTGGCCATATCAAGAATACAGTCTCTATTGCTCTAATGGGGACTTTTCCTTCCCAGCTTGAGCATAAAGGGCATAAGGTGCTTGGTGGCAGCATCCATGCTATTTTAAGCCATATGGGGGCTGCTGCCTAGAGAGGATGTGCAGTTCCACTGTCTCTGGAATTGTTGATTGGACAGACTCTTGTCAAGATCAGTAGTTCTTCAATGGGTTTGGCTTTGTGATTCCTGATCTTCAAGAGCGTTGCCTATTGAAGTGGCCACAATCTAAAGTGGTATAGCGAGAATGAAAGAGTAATTCCTGATCATCAGGAGGATGTCATCCACTGTCTTGTGGTAGATATAGGTGTCATTCATCAGTATCAAGATGGTCTTTCCTACAGACTGTGAGGTGAACCTCTGAGGGATCTTGTCCACCATGAAGCCAGTTTGCACCAGCACATCCATCACCTCAGAGCTGTAGAAGTCAGGTTTGCTGCTGTAGAGATCCACCTTGAGGGCTGCTGCCACAATCACTTCCCCCTTTTTTGTGGATGCAAATTGACCATGTTGAAAGTTGCTCTGACCCATTCTATAGCTATTCATGGTTCCTTGAAAGTCTCCTCCTGTATCCTTCTGTATATGACTCCCCAGCTCATATTTTAAAAACTGGAACTTGCGTATGTGAGAAAGCAGTCTCATGGCCACTTTGTTGCATGCTCACACTCTGTCCCATTCAGTCCACCCACATTTCACCACACTTTTAGGACTGTATTTGTCCCTATATCAGTGATGGCGAACCTTTTTGAGCCCGAGTGCCCAAACTGCAACACAAAACCAACTTATTTATTTCAAAGTGCCAACACTGCAATTAAACCTGAATTAAACCTGAGGTTTTAGTTTTAGAAATACAACTCATACAGTTGTCCGAACTAATTAACACCTTTTGTCTTAAAAGAAAAACACAATAACAGAGCTTTCAATGATACAAACAGTTTTTTGTTGAAAAAAAAAATCAACTCAAAAAATTATTATAGTACTACATTGTACACATAGCCTGAAGGGAATTTATACAAACTTTTTTAATAATTAAGCACATGTATTTTTGGATAAGGGATTATCAACTTGTAATATGATTATATGCCAGACTGAAATTGTATGGGGCAAGCTTTACCCTGGGTCCTTTCCCTGCTTCTACAGGTGTCGGATTAGTAAAAGTAAAAGTCAATCTGTACTAGGATGAGCAAGATAAACAAGAAAACTAAACGTGCTTAACACATTTTAAACACTGTATGTCTTGGACTGCAAACATTGCATTAGGAAAAAGTTTGCATTGGGCATGCTTTTGCACAATTACCGGTAATGTGATTTTTGCTATTGCATGCATGCTGATAATTTGTCAAACCTCGGCTCATACTCTGTTAGTTTGAGAGCAACACATGCAGCACTCAGGTCAACTGTTAGGGCTTTACATCCAAGCCATGCTCTGTGCATCATTCTTCAAAATCTTTTAAATGTGATAACAATGTAGAAAAGAATTCTGTAACAGGAATTCTAGAATAAAATCATTCTGTTCCACACTGTGAGAAAGAACAAAATCATTAGTGTTTTGCAGAGGGGGACAGTCTTTTCGTGATCTGGTGACCAATGGCTCGAGTGCCCACAGAGAGGTCCCTGCGTGCCAGCTGTGGCACCCGTGCCATAGGTTTGCCATCACTGCCCTATATCATTGCCAAAGGTGTTTATATCACAGAGAGTGATTTCATGTGACAGGTTTATCCTCAGTGAGGCCACATAAAGAGTGGTCTGGGGAATATATCCAATATGTATTCAGCATCTTGAACCTGGCAAACTTTAAAAAAAAACCAAAACTCAATCACATGAAGATAGCAAAGAGTCCAAGAAGATAGGGGAGCCTAATGTATGTTAGATCTATTTATCAGACCACTCTCATCAGCTGCTGAAAGCAAAAATTGCTTTGTGGCATGTGAGCAATTGTATGGGTGTACTCTTGAGTTCAAAAAATACTCTTGTGTGAGTGTTTCTGATGCAGCCAGCTATTATTGGGACACTAATCAATTGAATAGGTCAGTCAAAAGTCACATTACTCAGATCTGAGTTATAATCAAAGCTCCAACTTTTAAAACAGTGCCTTTAAAAAGAAAAGCTTTAAATGTTACTAAACTTACCTTAACTATTGTCATACCAACTGTGAAGAAATGTCATATTTTTATCTGTTTTTTAATGTTTTGTAGCATTCATATTCTGTGAGTAACTTCTGAATGAGGCTATATTGTAACATATAGCCTGGCTATATGTTAGCCAGGCTTTGCTACTGTGTATTGTACATAAGACAATTGTGGCTGCCTTAGTTATGGTTACTATGGGAAGGAGGCTTCATGCTGAGAGTTTGAAAATTACTAGGGGAGATTGAAGGTGCTTGTGTTCATAAAGGTGCCAATACAACATACAGTAATACCTTGGATTGCAAGTAACTTGGTTTGAGAGCGTTTTGCAAGACAAGCAAATTTTTAAATATTTATTTAAATTTTTTTTACTTGATATACAAGCGACGTCTTGCAATACAAGTACTGTAGTACGGCTTAAATTAAAAATCTTTGTACAAATTTTTTTGGGGGGATTCCGTTTTGATATAAGAGTGTTTTGGATTACAAGCACGTTTCCGGAATGAATTATGCTCTCAATCCAAGGCATGACTGTATATTGTTGTATTTTATGTTTTAATTGCTGTGGACAGCCCAGAGAGCTTTGGCTATTGGGAGGTATAGACATGTAATCAATCAATCAATCAATAATGAACAAAGTGCAGTTTGAGTTGGTCAAAAGATTAACAAATTTGATTGGTGATTAGACGATCCATAAAAAGCCACTGGCTGGTCACTAAATAAAAACCAGTAGATGAAAGCCCTGCCAGAGGATAAGAACATGGCCAAGAGGATAAAGTTCTGGCCAAGTGATTAAAAAAAGAAAGATCGGGTACTTCCGGTGGAGTTTAATGTCGAACTGATGCTCCCTTGAAATCGAGGGGGACTGGCATGGTGAGAAATCCAGTCAAGAGGTTATCTTGGCTGGTTAATCTCCTCGGAATAAGAGGATGATCTAAGAGTGATTCCCAGCATATCTCTAATTGCTCTCTCTGTGAGTTATTTAGCAGTGGCTTGGGCCGGATGCAGTTTCTCTCGGGGAGGGGTAGAGAGTGGGAGAATCCATCATCGCTCACTGTCTCGTTTGGAGTTCTTTTTTTTAAGAACCTGAAGAACGACAGCTCAATTTCTTAAAGATTTCTTGACAACAAAGAGCAGCAAAGAGAAATTTTATCCACAATCAGGACTAAATACCCTTGTCTCTGGAGTACTAAAAAGAAAATATGCTTTAAAAACTTCATAATGGGAAGATCAACAAATGTGTTTTGAAACAAGAAAGAAAGAGGTACTGTAACTCCTTTTACTTTGAATTCTGGAAAGGTTTAAAGCAGTAGTAGCGGTCTGTTAAATTTATACTGCGTCACAGACAAGATGGCTACTTATGATTTGTGGCTGGAGTTAGCCGAAGAGCTGATGGTGCTGTTTCAAGTATTTAAAAAAAAAAAAACTGCTGGGGTGGTTGGTGAAATCAGAAGTGCAGAATGTACAAATAAATCAAGAATTCCAGGATAATACAAAGGGTGACCGATTTGTGAAGTTTGAACAGAACAGGGAGGATGAGGCGAAGATTGATATACTGGGATAGATAACAACTGAACCTTCAAAGAGAGACAGCAAAAAAGGGGGGGTTGCCATTGAATTGGACAGTGAAGATGTTTTCGGGAAGCCATTCACGGAGAACTGGAAAGGTGATTGCTGTGGGCTATTTGGAGGAAGCCAGCTATGGGGGCTCACAAGGGGGGGGGAAGTATTTTCTGGAACATGAGCCTGAAAAGGATTCATATTGTGAACACTGTGTTTGATCGGGGAAAATGGTTTGCTGATTATTGGATGGGATAAATGGTTTGACCCATGTTAGGATAAAAATGGTTTGCTGATTATTGAATGGAATAAATGGTTTGACTCATATTATGATAATTGCTGACTATTGGGGGAATGTAAGAAGTAAGAGGGTTCAGTTTCCCAAATGGATTGGTGGGAGGAATCCAAATGGGAGAAACCTAAAGGGATCGCTGACAGTGATCCAAAGAGAATATTTATAGATCTGAACCTAAAGGGGCTGGTGAGAGGAACCCCTTTGAGAGAAAGGAGAACTTCTCCAGTTTGAGGTGGTTTTTCTTTGTACTTTTCATTAATGTGCTGGCTATGATCTTGAAGGGGGCATACTTGGGAAGGATGGGATTAGGAAAAAAAAAGATTAGTTGCTGAGTAAAATAAGGATAAGATTTAATATTGAATTAGAAATTGAATAGAAATTGATGATTGGTAAAAATGTATTGAATCTGGATGAAACATAGCATTGAGAATGACCAATGGAAAGGAACCAACTAAATATGGAATAAAATTTGAGATGTGAAGTAATGTGGAAATGTGAAACTATTTTAAAAAAATAAAATAAAAGCTGTTTGTTTTTATAAATAGAGGGAAAGAAGATAGAGATTTTTATTAAACATAAATAGAAATATTGAATATTGTTTAACTAGAAGGATTATTATCTGTGTTTAGGAGTAAAGTGCTGTAAGGTTTCAAGGCTTTGTGAATTTGTGATGAATAAGAGAGGGGGGGAATTTTATTTTTTTTATTTTTTTTAAGGGAAAAAAGGAAGCAATTTCTTTATAATTATTATATAGAATATCTGATGTTACTTATACTTGGTTGTGGAAAAATTGGAAGTACTTTTTAATTTAATGTTGTTTTGTCTCTGTAGTGTATGCTTGTTTGGTTTGTGTTTTGTTTTGTTCTCTGTATTTTGTTTTTATGGATTTTAAAATTCAAATTAAAAAACATTTGCAAAAAAAAAAGAAAGAAAGAAAGAAAAATCAATTAGAGTGAGGTTGGTTGGTAGTTGGAAACCCAAAACTGGTGACAAAGGGGAGTGAAGTTCAAAAAGGAGCAAGCTTTCCAGCAGGGCCGGTGCTACCATTAGGCCGACTAGGCAGCTGCCTAGGGCGCAGGGCTAAAGGGGGCGCCAGAAACGCCTTGAAAAAAAATACAGCACTCTCAAGTGGGAAGGGGGGGTGCTAAAAATCTGATCTTGCCTAGGGCACCAAACTGCCTTGCACCAGGTCCTGCCTTCCAGTCAGAGAGAACCTTTCTGGGAGAAAACCAGAACTGGTGGCTGAGGAGAGCAGGAAGTGATGCTGTGAGGTTGGGGGTGAAGTTTCAAGCAGGCAGCAGAGCCCAGCACCAGAAAGTTTCAGGAAGAGGTCAGACCAGGCCCCTGAAACATCTGGATCATCCTAGAAGCCAGAAGCAGCAGCAACAGCTTGAGACAGAGGAATATCTCTCTGTTTAGCATTCTGTTCCTAGTTGTGAATGATTGGCTGGGATGGAAATCTGATCTGAGGGGGGGGGGAAACTATTGAGAGCTTATTTAGCTGGGGAAGACTCTCTTACATATTAGCAGCCATAACTAAGCATATTACCAACAAACTGTACATTTAAGCAATCTCATCCTACTATTTGAAAAGCAGCACTTTATTCCTTTATCTAAATACTTAACAAACATCTTAGTTTTGTTCATTTTATAAGCTCAACTCTAGTGATGGTCCCAATCCCATGTCTATGCCATAGGAACCAACCCTCTGTGCCTCATAGGAGTTTCTATGATAAACAGAGGGTTTATTTTTGCTGGCAGTGGTTAAAGATTTTAATAGTTAATACAGCATTCCCTAACTGTGAGGTTTATCTGAGAACTTTATTAAACACTGTGGTAGGAAGTTCCTCAAAGTTTTAAAAGCCTCAGAGTTTTGAAAAGGGAACACAGGTGGAATAGCCATATTGTTTTTCACAACAACTTACCAATTTACTTTCATAACGTCAAGCATGACTCATTGACCTGGTTCACCTGATGCGACAGCCCACCATGGATAAATTAATCCTCGAGGGACTGTGGTGCATACCGTCCACCATTATGAATATACGTGGCTTGTTGTGTCATGTGAACCTTACCAGGGAGAGTTATTCAAGGGTTAAACAACAGAAAATATAATGGATCAACTTGGACACTCAACTATCTATGGCAGCCTTCCGCAATGTAGTGCCCTCCCATTGCTTTGGATTTCAACTCCCAGCATCCCCAACCAGCATGGCCAACGATCAGGAATGCTGGGAGTTGGAGAAGGCTATGACATCAGTGGACAAAACCAATACATCAAGGAGACCCTGAAATTCAAATGTATCTATCAGAGAATCAACCAAAATCAACAGAAGGCTAAGTTTTGCATTAAGCTTATGAGTATCTTAAAGTATCTTAAAAGAAAAAGTTTGTACAAGACAAGGAAAGTCCTGCATTGATTGAATGGCTTCTCTGCTGCTGGCCTAAATCTTTGAATCCTTTAAAATCACCTGACGCTTCACACAGATTTAAAAATGTCACTATCCTGAATTATGATGTCATGTTTGAAGTCTGTCAGAGAATTTATCTCCAATTGAATTGTATATTGTGACCTCCCAGTCATAAATACCGAACTTCCTAGTTGTGTCATTAGTATTGGCATGGGAGTAGGGGATGAACATAATTTTAATGAACAACTTACAAAATCTGTCTTTCAAATGGTGGAATATGTGTATATTCAATTATTCAAGGCCAGTTTAAATGGCTCATGAATTGGATCCTAGCAGAAGTTTTATGGGTATGAAGAAAAACCTGATAATTTTTCATTTTATGTCATTTGTCAGTTACATTCAGAGGTATGAAAAGTACAGTAATACCTTGGATTGCAAGTAACCTGGTTTGAGAGCGTTTTGCAAGACAAGCAAATTTTTAAATATTTATTTATTTATTACTTGATATACAAGCGACGTCTTGCAATACAAGTACTGTAGTACAGCTTAAATGAAAAATCTGTGTACAAATTTTTTTGGGGGGATTTCATTTTGATATAAGAGTGTTTTGGATTACAAGCACATTTCCGGAACGAATTATGCTCTCAATCCAAGGCATGACTGCACTGTCTATTTATTTTTCTTTAAGCAGAATCAGTCTAATCGCCTGACCCTTGGTTCCACTTTTGTGCCTATCGTGCATGGAGGAACTGACCCCTACAGTTTTGCCTCACTTATCTCTAAAATGCATTACAAGCCAGTAGCATGCAAAGGCACTGGCATTTGAGCAACAGGCTGAGCTGAAGATGAAGTTTTATTTTGCAAATGTGCAAAAAGCAGCCCTCTTTGGGTTATTTTTGTTGGGGAAAAGTGGGCATTAGAGTGGTCACCCATGAATCTGCTTTGGAATGAGATCATTTAGTAATCCAACAGGCTGCAATTACATGTGTGACCAGTCCAGGCAGGGAGCATCATTCTCACTTGAAATCAGCTTTGTTTTTCCTCTCAATAACATTGCTGTTTAGCTGGATTCTGATTAGCCACATCGTGGTACTATGGTATCACCACCCTACTGTGTGTTAACTTATTGGCAAGAATCAGTCCAGAAAGCAGAAGGAGCCCTAAAAAAAAAAAAAAGGCACTGAAGCTTCAACAGAGGAGAACAAATATCTGCTAACATAAAAAGGGGAGTATGTTTAAGGGGAATGTTTTGGCTTATCTCCCTGATTACTTCTTCCTGAAAATTTCCTAGGTGAATATTCAGTATAGCCCTTGGGATGAGCTGGAAAAGTCTGTTGGAGGTTTGAAGGGAATTAGCTTCTTCTTTTTTTAAAAGAAAAAGTTTGGTTAACTAACTCAACCAGCTCCATAGTTGAGGCCTAGGACCTCATGGAACCAGCTTGTTTCTTACATATGCAATTCTCTTTGTGAACTAAAATCTGTCACTCAAAAGCAAACAATCTTACCCCTTCATCCTCTTGGATAAATGATGTTAATGAGCATGAGTGACCAGTGGAAAAGGAATATCTGGCAGATGTAGGGAGTGTGCAAATGGTTTTACTTTGCCCTCTCAGTTGTCATCTCTACTAGCCCGGCTCCTGTCCTGCTAGCTGAGCCTGTGGCCATCAGGACTGGCCCATGTCCAAATGGGTTTGTCCCTCCCTCTCCATGTGTGACTGTTTCTGTCTATTAATAATCTGTTTAGTAAAACAAGAAACATGCATTTGCTGTTATGTTTTAACATTATTTTGTTCAAGCTTAATGTCGTGTTAACATTGACTTCTTTAAATAAATACTTTTTTATTATTATAATTCTGGATCTGCAGCCTCTTCACTCTGCAAATCTATGTACAGTTTGGTTACGGGTACTGAGAGGTTTTAACTATCTTTAAAAATGGCTATATACGAGTATTATACTTTTAAAAAGAGTATTGGACTGCTCATGATTGTTGGACTTCATTTTTGTTCTTCTGAAGAAGTGATACATTTTTAATATTTCTGGTGTGGATTTATGGTTTTTATAAGTTTGGGTGACTGTACCCCACTGTTTCTCTGAACTGTCATAGGGTCCTGTTTCACCCTTCCCATCCACCCACAAAATTCTTATGCTTTATAACTGCAACATGCAAAAAACTTTCCTGGAACCCGCCACACACACACACACACACACACTGAGTTCACATGACACGACAACCCATCATGAGTTGCTACCCCTGTATGGGTTGTCATGTTGTGCGAACCCAGACCAATTTCTCAGAGTGCCTTGTGCATGGGCAACAAGCCACCCCAACAACCCATGGGTTGTAGGGGTTGCTGTACCCATGATGGGTTGTCATGTTATCTGAATCTAGACAACCGATTCCATCATAGGTAGGAGCAATCGGCTAGTGAGCTCCATGGCAAGAGTAGCAAAAACCCCTTGCCACTCTTGCCATGGGGCTAACGGGTGAGTGCCAGATACCGCCAAGGTGCTCAAGTGGCACTTGGGGGCAGTTGGCACTGGCTTCCCCCACTGCTGCCGAAAGCCATTTCAAGCTCAGTGCAGATTCCCCCCCTTTTGGGGGGGAGATCATGGAAGCCAGCTTTCAAGCTGGCTTTTGTGATTCTCTATTTTGACAGCTACGAGCAGTCCCTTCAAAGTGCCCCAGCGGCACGTTGGAGGGGCTGCCTGTGGTTGCCAAACGTTTTTTTTAAAATGTGCAAAAAATTGTGTGCAGATTTTTTTAGCTACAGTTTGCGCTATTGGGGATTTGAAGCCTCAGCTGGGCCAATGTCCAGGGAGGTGCATGCTGCCAAGGGGCCATAGGTACCAACCCTGGACATTCACTAGAAAAGGCTCCAAATACATTTTTTTGATTCCGCAGCCCCTTGACATTCCATGAAGTCACGTTGAACATAAAACAAACAAACAAAAATAGATTAACTGCCCCTCTTAAATACTAATCCTATTAATTTTACCAGTATTAACTATTTCATAGATATCATAGATCTCATAGATCATAAAGTTGGAAGGAGCCTACAAAGCTATACCCCCTGCTCAATGCAGGAAACTAGAGGAGGGGTCTCCCATCCAAGTAATAACCAGGCTTGACCCTGCTTAGCTTTCCACACTCAGACAAGCTGAGCCAGCGTGAGCCACAGGCCTTATTATTTCTGTATAATATATCTCGTAGATCATTAATATAATATATTTCAATACAAAAAAAAATATCCAAGTGGTACACCAGTTTTCCTCGCATAAGCTTTCAAATACAAAATAAAAATAAAATAAAAAGTAAAAATAAAAATAATAATTTTAAAAAAACCAAATAACCCACATAGTGCCCGTTTCCACAAAAAAACTAAAAATAAAACTAAAATAAAAAATAGAAAAAGAAAAAACATTTTGGCTTTCAGTAAAAGTGGCAATGTAATCCATCCTGCCTGCTCCCTTATCAATTATAAAATACATACTTAAATCAAAAAGAACATTGGGTATTTTGTAAATATTTAACTATGTATATAAAAGCAGAACATGGTGCATTCTAGGTTAAAAGAGCACAATGCTGATGTGGCTTTTCTACAAGAAACTCATTTGATGGCTGCAGATGCCCATTTATTGAGGAAATATTGGGTTGGAGAGGTATATGTAACTGACACTTCTACTAGGTTTAAAGGGGTAGCAATCTTAATTGATAAGCGATTTGTTTTTCAGTCCAATGGGTTATTAGTGATTCTGAAGGTCATTTTCTGATTTTGGTAGGAAAAGTAATTGCTATGATTAATGTATGTGGGCCTAATAATGATTCTCCGGTTATGTTCCATGAATGTGTCAGTAAATTGGTTGATGTTGCATATGATTATTTGATTGTGGGTGGGGATTTTAATGAAGTTTTAAACCCATTGTTGGATAGAAATATACCTGCCCCTAAGAAGCAAACGATGGTGAGACTTACACTTCAGGCTTATATAGCCGAATTCGGCTTGATTGATGTATGGAGAGCTTTGTACCCTCTCGAAAGGGACTACACATTTATTTCACCTGTTCATCATAATTCTTTTTGATTAGAGAGCCAGTGTGGCATAGTGGTGAGAGTGTTGGACTGGGACTTGGGAGATCCAGGTTCTAGTCCCCGCTCGGCCATGAAACTCACTGGGTGACTTTGGGCTAGTCACTGACTCTCAGCCTAACCTACGTCACAGGGTTGTTGTGAGGATAAAATGGAGAGGAGGAGGAGGAGGATTATGTAAGCCGACTTGGGTTCCTTGCAGGAAAAAAGACGGGGTATAAATATAATAAATAAATAAATAAATAAATTATTTTTTGGTTTCTACATCATTGTAAAATTGAAATGATTATAGTTTCCAACCATGTCCCTTTGTCTGGAGTTGCAGTTTACAGATTCATTTAGGCCCCCTGCTCTTTGGAGTTTAAATGTTTCCATGCTTAATGATGAGACGTTTAATAAGCAGATAGATTTTGGCAGAATTAACTGAATACTTTGAAATTAATGAGGGTACAGTTGATTCTTGTGCTATTGAGTGAGAGGTCTGTAAAGCTTTTATATGGGACTGAATTATTGCTTACACTTCCCATAAGAACATTTTTTTTTAAAATGCAGTGAGTAGTTTTGAGTGAGAAGTTGAAATCCCTTATAACTCAGTTTGCTACTTCTCCAACTGCACAACTTTATCAGGAGCTGCAGAGCATTAAATATGAATTGAATACTATTCTTTCACAGCAGCTGGAATTTGCTTTAATCTGATTATGCCAGGCATACTAGGAAAATGGTGAACGTCCAAGTAAACTTTTGGCACATCGTCTTAAACAGAAAAAGCATCAAGGTGTTATTTCTGCTATTAAAGATGAGAGTCATATGATACACGTTTCCCCTAAAGATATAAATTCACAATTTTCAAAATTTTATTCCAATTTGTATAGTAAAGGTAAAGAAGTATCAGAACAAGATATGGATGTGTGTGTTTTTTCTCAGCTTAAAATTCCAAGGTTAGATTCTTCACAACAACAGTTCCTTATGGCTCCCCTGCGTATTGAGGAAATACAAAAATAATTTTGAATATGAATGTTGGGAAAGCACCTGGCCCAGATGAGTTTCCAATTGAGTGGTACAAAACATTTTCTAGCTTCTTGGTCCCAAAGCTTCATCGTCTTTATAATTACTTACAATTTTGAATCTGGTTCTCTTTCGGCATCCTTAAATGATGCTTATATCACTGTGATTCCTAAGCCTGGAAAAGATCATACATATTGTGCTATCGACCTATTTCATTAATTAATGTTGATATTAAAATATTAACAGCAATTTTGGCTGACAGATTGCAACAAGTTATTATAACACTTGTTCAATCTGATCAGGTGGGATTCATTAGAAATCGACAGGGAGCCGATAATCTTAGATTAGTAGTTGATTTGATTGCTTTGAATACAAAGAGAATGGACTCGGCTGCTATAATTTCTTTGGATGCTAAAAAGGCCTTTGACAAAATTAATTGGAAATTTATTTTTGCTACGTTGAGAAACTTTGGCTTTCCCACGGAATTTTTAAATTGGGTTAAAATTTTATATTCAATCCCAAGAGCGAGAGTTAAGACCAATGGGTTTTTTTTCAAATTATCGTATACTTGCGAGAGGTACTAGACAGGGATAGCCATGAAATCGAATCGGGGGGGGCGCCGCGCCCCTGCCTCGACTCTCCGCGGGGGTGCCCCCCCCCCTCAATCTTCTGAGCAGCGTGGAGGAGTTCTCTGCACCGCTCGACCTATCCGTCACATCACGGAAGTGATGCGACGGGACCCTGCGAAGGCGCAATATGCACCACGGGGGTCCAGCGCGCCTGAGCAGGGTCCCATCGTCGCATCATTTCTAGTGCCGGAAGTGATGCGACGGGACCGGATCGGGCCGTGCGGGCAGCTCGCCGCAGAGAGGCAAGCCGCCCAGAAGAGAAGGTAAGGCATCGCCGGGCGTGAGCGGGGTCGATTTCAGCCCCGGTTTGCCCACGCAAGGCTCGATTGTTTATCCCTAGCAGGGATGTCCACTTTCTCCATTGATATTTGACTTATGTTTGGAACCCCTGGTGTGTGATATCAGACAGAATAGTAGTATTCATGGATTTTCAAATGATTGTTTAGAATTTAAAATTATTCTCTATGCTGATGATCTTGTTAAACTCCAGTCATCGGTCCCTGCTTTGATGAAGGTGATAAAGAACTTTGGTGATTTGTCTGGCTATTTAATTAGTTGGACAAATTCGGAATTGATGCCAATTGGAGATAATACAACTCAGAATGCATTAACTCAATGGCAATTTTGATGGTGCCCAGAAATTATTACTTACTTGGGAATACTTATCCCTAGTGGATTTGGAATCCTTATATCCCAAATGATGAAACTTAATTTGAGTAAGTTGATTAATGAGATCTCACGAGATATAGACAGATGGGCATCTCTTAAGTTGAGTTTGTGGGGCAAGGTTAATGCACTTAAGATGAATATTTATTTATTTATTTATTTATTTATTTATTTATTTATTTCTTATATTTATTAATCGCCCATCTGGCCAGTCACCCGGCCACCTGGGCGATGTACAATTAAAATACAATAAAACAATACAATAAAATATAATAATAATTAAAACAATATAAAAAGTTCTTTTAAAAACCTAACCCACCCCATATTCCCGCCTGAACAGCCATGTTTTTAATGCATGGCGGAAGCTCATCACGGAGGGGGCATGGCGAAGGTCACTAGGGAGGGAGTTCCATAATGTGGGGGCCGCCACAGAGAAGGCCCTCTTCCTAGTCCCCACCAGCCTGGCTGCTCTGGCTGATGGGATAAGGAGAAGGCTGTCTGTGGCAGACCTTGTTGAGCGGCCTACTTGATGTTGCCGGAGGCGCTCCTTGAGATAAACTGGGCCGGAGCTGTGTAGGGTTTTAAAGGTCAAAACCAACACTTTGGATTCGGCTCGGCAAGCAACTGGTAGCCAGTGCAACTCATTAAGCACTGGCGTGATATGATCACGCCGGCGGCCGCCCTTAATTAGGCGAGCCGCCGCGTTCTGTACCAGCTGAAGCTTCCGAACCGTCTTCAAGGGTAACCCCATGTAGAGCACATTACAGTAGTCTAGGCGAGAGGAGACCAAGGCATGAACCACTGATGGGAGCAGGTGATTAGGAAGGTGGGGCTCAGCTGCCGCATCAGATGGAGTTGATACAGCGCCGCCCGGCTCACAGCTGCCACCTGAGCCTCCATGGACAGCTGGGAGTCTAGAATGACCCCAAGCTGCGGACCTGGTCCTTCAGGGGTAGATGTACCCCATTCAGCACCAGGTCAACATCCCCTAACCTCCCCTTGTCCCCCACCAGAAGTACCTCGGTCTTGTCGGGGTTCAGTTTCAGCATGTTCCTTCCCATCCAGCCAGCCACTGACTCCAGGCACTTGGACAGGGTCTCAACGGCCAACCTCGGTGAGGACTTAAAACAGAGGTAGAGCTGCGTGTCATCCGCATACTGATGACACTGTACCCCAAACCTCCTGATGATAGCTCCCAGTGGCTTGAGGTAGATGTTGAATAACATCGGGGAGAGGATGGAACCCTGCGGCACTCCACAAGTGAGCAGCCGAGGGTCCGAAGCCTCCTCCCCGAGAACTACCCTCTGATACCTTCCAGAGAGGAAGGACCGGAACCACTGCAATACAGTGCCTCCCAAGCCCAACCCCTCCAGATGGTCCAGGAGGACACACACAGACATTTTTTGCACAAAAATTAAAAAAATGTTTGGCAACCATGGGCAGCCCCTCCAATGTGCTGCTGGGGCACTTTGAAAGGACTACTCATAGCTGTCAAAATGGGGATCGTGAAAGCTGGTTTAACAGCTGGCTTTCGCGTACTTCTGCCCCCCAAGCTTTAGTGAGCCCAAAATGGCTCATGATGGTGGTGGGGAGGGTTGGAATGACTCGTTCCACTTCCTCCCACAGTGTCCCCTGGGATGACCACAGGAAGACAAAGGGGGGGAGGATGGAGGAGGGGGCCAACAACCCATGGTGATCCTGATTGTCTGTCAGTGTTCACCATGGGTTGTTCACACGACAACTAACCCACCTTGGCTTATTGCCAGGGTGGGTTGTCATGATGTGTGAACATGCCCAGATAGAGAGAGAAAGAGAAATTACTGTCATTTCATCAGATTTTTCCAGCCGAACGAGTTAGTTATAGCTCTAGTTAACTAGAGACTGTGGGACTAATGCCCAAGGGCTTTTTGAATAGGGTACAGAGAGCCCTATCAATATTGTCATCATAATTTGCCTAAACATTGACTTTTATTCAGCGGGAATGAATTGATCTTCCCTTCTTCAGTGCATTCTAGGACTTTCATCGGAGTAACCTAAGGGACTCCTAAACGTTTACCCTTTATTTTGCAGATCAGCTAATCTATAATGGATGACATTCAGAAGATAGAGTACTTAAACTTATTATCGGTGAATAAGTATGATACACAGAGTTATTCTTTATTTGAATGAAACTTATGGCTGTTTTCAGTATAGGTCAAATCCTCAGGAATTTCATTCATGGTACAGGAACAGCAGTCTGTCATTAAAAATTGCTTGCAAACCTGGAAGGTTGAAAGATCCCAAGCCCAAGCTTTTCTTTTCTTTTTTTCTTTTTTTAACCACAAACTGCATGTGCTCCTCAGACTTTTTAAAAAATGTGCTGCATCTTAAGGTTCAAACTGATTGTAAAGCTACAAACAATCCTATGTGCACTTACCTAAGAATTAGTCCCTCTTAATTCAGTGGACTTTCTTATGAGTAATCAAAGCTAGGATCAGATTTTAAGTGGCTAATACCAATCCTTTTCAAGTCTGTAATTTTTCCAAATTTCTTGGTTAATACAGCACTACATTCTGGTGCCAATGTTAATGCAAAGCACCACCTGTCTCCTCATAAACCGTTTTGTTCTTGTTTTATTCCTATGACAGTAGCAGCAACTCATGTCTAAAGGAAGTGACAGAAGATCTTGGACTGTGTTGAAGCTGCAGGTGGTTGAGAATTATATCACTCAGCTTTTTCCATATGGTTAGGTGACTCATCATCATCATCATCATCATCATCATCATCATCATCATCTCAATGTAAGAGTCACTCTATAGCCAAAGTTTTCAGGGCAACATACATAATAAAAACAAATACAATAAAACCAATGATAAAACACATTTAAAAAAATTAAAAAAAACTTTTAAAAGCAGCAACAATAATATACAATCATTTTAAAAGGAGAGATAAATATCCAAGCAGCTAAACATGGGAAAAGACTATTTTAAAATGCAACCTTAAACATAACATTATAAATAAAACAAGCAGCAGTTAAAAAATCTTTTAAAAGTCCTAGGAGACTAAAAGGGCCTTTATCTGGTGCCAAAAAGTCAACAACAATTTGGGGGCCACCACAGAAAAGGCCTACTCATGCCACCCACCAAATATTGGTATGTGGAGGCAATTGGAGCAAGACATGGGCAGGGAAGACGCAGTCCTTCAGATACTGTGGCCCCAACTTTGATCTTATTTCGCTTCTGCAACATGTGGCAAAAGTGACTAGTTTATATCAGTGTTTAAAGATATTAGACAAATTCATGGGGAATAAGGCTATTAGCCATAATGGCTGAATAGAACTTCCATGTAGACATGCAGTATAGCTCCTGAATTACAGATGCTGGAGATAAGAACAGTGGAGGAATGTCACCTTCATGCCCCATTATGTGAGCACCCAGATGCATTGGTCTGCTTGTTGCTGGAAACAGAATTCATCTAGTAGATTCAGCAAGACAACGTGTATGCACCTTGGTGGGAGTTTTTGCAAGATTGGTGCTTCCATGCATAATCCCCCTTTCTTAGGGAAAGTTCTTGAGAGGGTCGTGGTGAAGCAACTGCAGGCACTCTTGGAGGATAGTGATTATCTAGACCCATTCCAGTCTGGGTTTCGCCCTGCTTATGGGACTGAATCAGCCTTGGTCACCCTGATGGATGATCTTTATCGAGTGAAGGATAGTGGGAGTGCGATCTTGCAGCAGTTTTCGATACCATTGACTATGGTATCCTCTTGGATCGACTCTGCGGGTTGGGCATTGGAGGCACTGTGTTACAGTGGTTACAGTGATACAGGCAATAGTAACCTGAAGAATGGATTACTGCAATGCACTCTATGTGGGGCTGCCCTTAAGGCTGCTCTGGAAGCTGGAGCTAGTGCAGAATACAGCAGCTCAGCTATTGTCAGGAGCTGCCCCTTTTCAGCATGCAACTCCTTTGCTGAAGGAACTGCACTGGCTACCTATTCACTACCAGGTCAGGTTTAAGGTTCTGGTACTTGTGTACAAAGCCCGAAATAACCTGGGACCAGGTTACTTTGAGAGAGAGCCTCCTCCCATACCAACCTACCCAGTCACTGAGGTCATCAGATGGCATGTTCCTGGTGGTTCGTCATGGACCTTTGGCCCAATTGGAGTCCACCAGGAGAAGGGCCTTCAGTGTGGCGGCTCCATTTCTGTGGAACTCCCTGCCTCTGGAGGTTAGGCAGGCTCTGACATTGTGCTGCTTTCAGCACCTGCTGAAGACCTTGTTCCGAAAAGCCTTCTCTGCTCTTCAACCACCAATGTAACTTTAGTTTGTTTTCAATGTATTGTTTTTGTTTCTTTTATCTGTTTTTGTCTTTTTATTGTTCATCACTCCGAAATCTGCTTGATGTGGAGCGGTATACAAATACTGTAAATAATAATGATAATAATAATTGTTGGAGCCAGAGAAAAGTAGGAAAAATGGAGGCAGGCCAGATAACTCTTAATTCCACTCAGATGACTCAGAGGAGGAATAACTGCCTGGGCAGAGCTGGGGTAACATTTGCTCATGGAAATGGGATCCTTAACATTGCCCAAGCAGATCTGAAGCACACCAACTGTGGCTCCCCTTCACTAGACATGGCAAACAGGAGGAAATGTGCAATGGTCCCTCTGTTTCAGAGGAATATGCCTTCGTACAAACTCATGGTAGCCTCCCAATGACAATAGGTTTGACCAGAGGCTGTTTCTTTGTGCTCTTCAGTAGCTTTCGGTTGTAGCCAAAAGGTCACAAGGGAGAACACTGGCTGAGATGAGGGCTAATGGGCATAAATCTGATGGGCCTTCCAACACTCCAATAAAATCCTGTTAAAAGTGTGATGTTTCCATAATGATGCAGAATGTAAAAAAAAAAATTAAAAAAGGACTTCGCAACACACACAGTTGAATAAGGTGGAAATGTGGTGGTAAAATGGAATGTACTTCTTCAGACTGTGTTGTTAAAATCATCCCCTATGTGAAAAAACTCCCCACAAATAGAAAATGAACACAACAGAAAGCAGGCTGGTCTAGAACCTTTTCCTCTCATGTGCTAGAGATCATTGTTGTTCTTACTTGTGGAGAACTATTTCAATATGGGCAACCATTCAAAAATATAATCCTCCACCAACGGCTTGAAGTAGTACAGTCAGCACACTGATCTCCTGCATCAGCAGCAGGTTGGACTACATTACCTTTGAGGTCCCTCCTAACTGATTCTACTACCTTACCCTTAATGCTCTAGCACAGTGTTCTCCAACCTTGGGTACCCAGATGTTTTTGGCCTACAGCTCCCAGCATGCCCCAGACATGCCCCATGGCTGGGGCATGCTGGGAGTTGTAGGCCAAAAACATCTGGGGACCCAAGGTTGGAGAACACTGCTCTAGCACCTCACTCTGTGAGAGGCATAGACCTGGCAGAGAGAGAAGCACGTTTTGCTAAACCGGTTTTTTTGTGTTTTTTGTTTTGTTTTTTTAGATATGTAAAAATGAATCAAACTAATGCCAATCCATGAAATTAACTTTATTTGCTGAAATATATTTTTCAAAGAAAAGAAGACATGCATATGTGTCCATCATCACTCCTTTCTGTCCTTTGACTGTTAGACAAACTTCAGCTTACAGCAGGGGATTAACATTTCTGGAAACAATGCAATTTCCACCAGAAGACACTGCTTCTGAAATGGATGATTCAGCAACATGTGGCTCCTGTAGATTTTCTGAATGTCAAAATGAATATTTCATTGAAACTTGTCACTCTAAAATTAGGATAGAGGATAGCAACATGAATAGATCTAGGAAAAAAGAAAGAGACATTAAGCACAAATGTTAGCAGTTTTCTTTGTTGCTTGTGAATCATTCATTTGGGTGGAAATATGTAACTTAAACCAATCAATCATATTTTTTTTTCAGAAGTAAAAGTACATTTTAACTCAACATTTTTCATATATCTATCTATCTATCTGTCTATATATATAATTTGATTATCATACCTGGGTTTTACAAAATCTGCTATAAAAATTTTGCTTGTATGTTTTTTAGGCAGAATCCTGGGATAATGGGAAGGATCCAACAGTGCACTCCCGCTAGTGCTATCGATATTATGCTCGTGTAAATCCACACTTGCACAGCGTAACTAGCGCAACAGGAAAAATCAGCGATGTGCTGCTGCAGTTCTTTTCCACCACTGCCGCAATTCAGCAGCAAATCACTGCTTTTTCCCATTGTGCTAGCTATGTTGCGCCAGCATGAGCTTATGCTAGCACAACATCATTAGCACTGGTACTGGGACACTATTGAATACTGCCCTGTGGATATAAAGAAAAAAAAGACCAAGACTGTATTTAATTGTACATGGACCCTGCACTCCTCACCGTTGTCACCCTCACTACATGCTTTTGGTGGCTGTCCTGATACAGGATCAAATAGTCAGAATTGTTTCTGGTATTGGGCAGATTAATCTCTCAGCAGCTGTTTTCAAGTTGGCCATTCAAATGACAGGCAGACCATCTTAAGTATCTAAGAATCAAGGCACTGAGGACAATTGGAACAACTGTTATTTTAAACTGGATCCTTTTTATTACAACAAATGACCTAGTTGAAAGGATGGCTTTAGCGGCCTTGTTTTGGGGGAAGGCCAGCATAACCAAAATGAATGCATCTATTTATATATGAGGCTCTTATGTCTCATTGTTTTAAGCAATTTATATGAACTGTATTGCATTTTGATTGTCTGTTTGTACACTAAATTGAAGCTATCATGAAAAGTAGAGAGCTTTGGCTATTGGGTGGTATAGAAATGAAATAAATAAATAAGTGAAGTAGGGGTAAGAATAAAGTAGGGATGTGTTATCGCCCCAACATTATTTGCCATTTTCATCGCCATGGTTTTACATCTTGTCAAGGGGAAACTTCCCACCGGTGTGGGAATTATATATCGAACAGATGGAAAGCTTTTTAATCTCAGCAGGCTGAAAGCAAAAAGTAAGGTAATTACAACCTCCGTTGTGGAACTTCAGTATGCTGATGATAATGTGGTCTCCGCACATTCAGAGGATGATCTCCAAACTATCCTAAATGCTTTTGCAGAAGCATACGAAAAACTTGGTCTCTCACTTAACATCAAAAAAACCAAAGTGCTTCATCAGCAAGTGCAAGCCAATCCTTTGGTGATGCCATCTATCCAGCTTGGCGGGACAATACTGGAAAATGTCGATCATTTTCTCTATCTTGGCAGCTATCTTTCTGTTACAGCTAACATCGACAGTGAAATCCAGCATCGTCTGAGCTCCGCAAGTGCCGCATTTTCTCGAATGAAACATAGAGTGTTCGAGGATCGGGATATTTGTAAGAAGACCAAAACACTGGTTTATGAAGCCATTGTATTACCAACTTTATTGTATGCCTGCGAAACATGGACTATCTATAAACGTCACTTCCACCTCCTTGAAAGGTTTCATCAACGTTGCCTCTGGAAAATCCTGCAAATTACTTGGGAAGATAGGCTAACAAATGTCAGTGTACTGGAAGAAGCAAAGACTACTAGCATTGAAAAAATGATCCTTCAACGCCAACTTCAGTGGACCGGTCATGTTGTTCGAACGCCTGACTGCCGTCTCCCAAAGCAGTTACTTTACTCCCAACTCAAGGATGGAAAGCGGAATATCGGTGGTCAATATAAGAGGTTTAAAGATGTTCATAAAGCTAATCTAAAAAAATGCAATATAAACATCAAAAACTGGGAAGCTCTGGCCCATGAACGATCTAACTGGAGGTTGGCCTTTCACAAAGGTTCCATGGACTTTGTAGAAGCCCGAGTGCAAGGTGAAAGGGAGAAACGTGCTAAGCGAAAAGCACGTCAAATGAATCCTTTACAGGACCATCTTCTATCTGGTGACCTGTGTCCTCACTGTGGGAAGCTGTGTGGATCTAGAATTGGCCTCCACAGTCACTTACGGACCCATCGCTAGAGTCTACACAATCTTCTTTAGAATTTCCTCCTTTTATCCCGGAAGACAATCTTATTCGGTCACGAGTGATCGCCTGATGAAGACTACTCTAAATCAGGGGTGGGGAACATGTGGCCCAACATTTTCCAGCAGATTAATCTAGCTCAGCCTTTCCCAACTTGGTGCCCTCCTGAAGTGTTGGACTACGACTCCCAGAATTCCTGATGATTGGCCATGCTGGCTGGGCCTGATGGGAGTTGAAGTCCAATACATCAGGTTTGGTAAGGCTGAACTACTGTAGCTTATACTTCAAGAAATCTTTACATTTCTCATGATAGTTTCAGGGTGTATACTAGTCATATAGGTCCTATCTGATTCACAGGCAGTCTGGCTCTACAAAACTTTAACAAAAGACAAGGGAATTATTCTTAGGTGTTCCACTTGAGAGTCACAATGGGCTGAGTGAATATTGCTGTTTGTCAGCCATGGAACAGTTGATTTGTAAATATAATGGGAACCATAAGGATACGTTTGGTAACACATTTCCTTCTACGCAACATTTAAAGATACAGTACGTATCTTATGGTCTGGATCTTGAAAATCTGAGAGTCACTGAAGTGGAATGGAAATGACTGAGAGTTCCTCTTTTTTAAAAAAAAACTCCTTGTTTGCTCCAGGTTCAAAGAGCAAGAACGTCCAGAGTGACTTAACTTGCCCTTTTCATTCTTACTCATTCAGAGCTTTTGGAAAGTAAAATAAATGAAAGGAAAAGTGGTGAAATAGCTTGGCATTTGGAAAATCTTTCTGTAATTTGTTTTCCTGAAGCAATTAGTGGTGTTTAATAGGGATGATTGTGTAATAAAATCATTTCTGCCTCATCTCCTCAATATGATGATCGATCTCAGCACCAGTCCCCGGAAGTCTCTTTACTCTATGAAATGAGATTGTCTTTGACATCACAGGCAAGCTCAGCATCACTCTCCCCTGAACATGAAATAAGCCTAGTAACAGCTGGGAGACAGCCTATATCAAGCTGACTTATCAATGTCAATGAGCATTAGGAACAAAGAATATCAAAATATTAAAATGCAAAAGAAACCCCCACCCCTCTTCTTTCTTCCTAATGAAAGCCACCTATCCTTCTCCACCCCACACATTATCCACAATTACTTGAAAATGCTGTAATTGCAAATTGTTTGAGCAACCTCTGCCTATAATTAAGTGCAGCACAGTATTTTTTAAAAGTATGCCGAGACATCATTATGAATCATACAGTTTCCTGCTGAGCAGCATTACTCTGAAAGGAACTTGTAGGACATCACGACAAAATTGCTCTAAACATTTGGTTCTGCTAAAAGAGATTGTGGCGTAAGATCATTTTATTTGACAATGAGAAGCATCTTTGCTGTGTTTTTTCTTCTTAACAGCATCACAAAGAAAATGTGCAGTGCATGTCCTTAGCTATGATTCCAGAGAGGTGACATTTACTGTGATTGTAAAAGGGGGCACGTGGCAGAAGTCCAGCCAATGAGATGTTCAGTTAAAAGACCCCACAATTAAATTGCTTAATGAGAATCATGTTAAACACAAAACAGTTCATGCCATAAAGCCAAGAAATAATCTATAACATTCCAAGTTAATAGGGAAGAAAAAGAGGACAAATTAATCCAATTACCCATTTTTAAAGCTATTCCATGGTAAAGTACATTTCTTCGCAATCAACTTTCAGCACATTTACCTAATTAATGCAATTTGATAAAATGAAACAAATTCATGATGCCATTAACTGACTGAGTTGTGTTTAATGAAGTTGGGTTCTGTATGAAACATTAACTGTAGCAGTAAATCATTTTATTTGGCCTGGAAAAATATGTATTTATCACCACGTATGCTTACCTCTGAGGTTTTGGTGATGAAAAGCATATCATCATAATCATCATATCTCTTCATATGTCTATATATAGAAATTACTTCAGCAAACAAACCAAATTCATGGATCCATACTAAAATATACTTATTTCAGAATCATCAAAACCATAAAACTGCAAAATGCCAAGAGGCTATCGAGTACAATCCCAATCCCTTTCCCCCATCCATTGAAATGAATTTCATTTAATTTATTACATTTCTATACCACCCGATAGCCAAAGCTCTCTGGATGGTTTACAAAGATTAAAACCTTAAAATACAGTATAAAAACCATATACATACGAACATATAAACATAAAACACACAGACACACACACACATATATCTAAAAACAATTTTAAACAGTCAATAACAAGAAAAATTCAAGACCTGATTAAAACCTCATCATATGCTGCCGCCAAATGCCTGAGAGAAGAAGGTCTCAACCTGGTGCTGAAAAGATAACAATGTTGGTGCCAGGTGGGTCTAATTGGGGAGATCCTTCCAGAATTGGGGGGGCTACCACCGAGAAGGCCCTCTCCCTCATTGCCACCTTCTGAGCCTCCCTCAGAGCAGGCACTTGGAGGAGGACCTTAGATGATGAATGTACTGTACAGGTAGGTTCATGCTGGGAGAGGCACTCCATCAGGTATTGTGATCCTGAGCCATGTAAGGCTGTATAGGTCAAAACTAGCACCTTGAATTGGACTTGGAAACATACAAGCAGCCAGTGCAAGTGGGCCAGAATTGGTGTTATATGTTCAGACCTTCTGGTCCCTGATATCAATCTGGCCCCTTTGTTTTGTACAAGCTGCAGCTTCTGAACTATCTTCAAAGGCAGCCCCACATACAGCACATTGCAGTAATCTAGCTTGGAGGTTACCAGAGCATAGACAACTGAAGCCAGGTTATCCTTGTCCAGATAGGGGCATAGCTGGGCCACCAACCAAAGTTGGTAGAAGGCACATAAATGAAACTAAAGATGGGTAACTTCCCCTGGCCCATGTTGGATTAGCATGGAAAATAAGCCAGACTAATTAAGAACAGTCTGTACCCACAGTGGCCAATCAGATTCCCTTTAATACTCACTTGACTCTGCATTAGTCTGAGTGGGACTCAGGTACAGACAGGCCACAGGTCATCCCTCTTCATGGGGAGCCCTTAGTACCCCTTCTATATTTTCCCAGCCTGAGGATGTAACTCTCCTGTCATCCAGCTCTGAGAATTATTATTATTACATTTATATACCCCACAATTTTTCCTCTTGCAAGGAACCCAAGGTGGCTTACATGGTCCTCCTCCTCTCCATTTTATCCTCACAACAACCCTGTGAGATAGGTTAGGTTGAGAGTCAGTGACTGGCCCAAAGTCACCTGGTGAGCGTCATGGCTGAGTGGGGAGTAGAACCCAGATCGCCTGAGTCTTAGTCCAACACTCTAACCACTACACCATGCTGGCTCTGCAGTGATTCCACTGCAGCTTCTCCTGTCCCTCAGCCATGCAGGAGCATGAGACTGCAGAAACAGTCTCTGCTCTTTAAGAATCACAGTCAGCATCCAACCAGGGTGGAGCCACTGAAAGGCCAGGCTCTGCCAGCCTTCTCAAGGCCTCAGGTGATGGCAGTCCTTTGCTGGGACAACAGCTCCTATGGATGAATGCTCCAGCCAGCACTTCCTGTAGTGTGCTATCCAAGGTTCTAGTGCGATTCCTGCCTTGCCTGATGTGACCCAGAGCAGACAGCGAGTTCCATGTTGCAATCTGCTTCCCATGGGTCTCATGCCTAGTCAGGACACTCTGGCTGATTAAAGTGTTATTTATAGGGATATTTATTTATTTTCAACATTTATATACCGTACCAGCTTATCTATATCTGCTAAAAAAAAAAAAAAGACATCCAGGCAGAGTACAACCATTTAAAACAATAAACTTTATGACAATAAAAACAAGAACAGAAAAACAGTAAAATAATATTAAAAACTACACATTTTAAAAGGCTAAATTGAAAGATGTGTCTTTATGCCCTTTCCAAAGGCCAAGAGAGTGGGGGCCAATCATAGTTCTTGAAGGCGTGCATTCCATAGTTTGGGGGCAACACAGGAGAAGAAAGCCCCTTCATGCATGCCTGACAAATGGGCCTCTACAGGAAATGGTGCCCTCAAAAGGGACTCTTCTGCAGATCTTAATGCTTGTGGTCCCTTGGATAGGGAAGGGAGGAGTGAGGTTTCTCCACAGATTCCTGCTGAGCACAGTTCTTGGAATGCCTTGGGAGTGACATGACATCATATCACATTGCTCCCAAGGCATGCACATATATGCACCTAATGGGAAACTGTGGAGAGAGCATTGTGATGGCACAGGGCTCTTTAGAAAGCTTTAAAAGCAAAGAAAAATGGAAAACCCTCAGTAAAGTAAGTACGTAGCTTCAACCCCACCCCACCCCCATTTTGTTTTTTTTAGTGAGCTGTCCATTCCCTCCCCAAGAAATCAGTAGAAAATCAACCCCCATTTTTGCAGAGGAATCATATTTTTGGGAAATTGTGGGTGGGGGTATTTTGGCACAGTCTTAGATAATGACTTCATCTGCTGTTCTCTTCCCCCCATCTCGCCTTCTGTGGGGGGGGGAGAGCTTTTGCAATGGGGGGAGTGGAGGGTGAGACAAGGATGGGGTGATCTTCACCCTCCAATCAGTGGCAAATGGTATGATGTCCACCCTCCAACCAGTCTGCGCAAGAGGAGGAGCACTGAGGCAATATTTATGCCCAGCGTCTCCAAACCTCTGCCTCTTTCGTTTGCAGCTCCCTCCCTCCCTCCTCTCCCAATAAGCAGTGTGGGCTCCTCTGGTTGCCAGTTCTGGGGCCAAGTAGGAATTTTGGCTCCCTGCCTCAATTGGCTCTGGGCAGGGTGAGTATTTCGCCTACTCTACACTGTGGACTTGGGGAGGATTTTTTGTTTTTGGGTACGGGTCTGATTAATTGGTCACATTTGGCGGTAAGTGCGGAGAATAGGCAGTGGGGTTAGGGTTTCGGTGAGCATCCCAATGGCACCTTTGAAGGTGATTGGCATTAACCCGAGGCTCCCCATTGCTGATGTCGTGAGGCTCAGTCTGTTGGAGATAGGGCCACTTTTGGGTTCTTCCCTTCTCACCCACATCGGTTGTCTTGCGGCGCTGTGGGGCGGTGACACTGGGAAGATCCCCCAGCACCAAGTGGTGTAGAATTGGAGGGCGGTGAGTCACTGCACCACCGCTTTGGTTTGGGATGTTTTCACCCTGATATGCTCCACTGGCCGTTGGCCAGTTTTAGTTAACCCCACACTTCTCCCTTCGCAGATCTTTGATTAATAAATGTGGCCCTGATTTGAAACCATATGTAATGTGTATGAGTGTCACACGAACCTGCTGTTGACTCGAAGTTCTCCATGGCTCGGTCCTACGCACCGCCAGCCCAATCTCACTCTTCTGAGAGGCGCGGAGCGTTCTCCGCACCGCTCGAGCCGCCGCTCGAGCCGCCAGCGCCTGTCGCGTCACATCCAGCTGCTCCGGCGCGCTGGACCCCCGCGCTTTGTTTTTGGCGGGGGAAACCAGGGCAACAGGGCTTAAGCTTTTCTTAAGCCAGAGGCTGAAGAAGAAAGAAGCAGAGCATAAGAGATGCGGATGGGCCCCAGAAGCTGGGGGTCAGGTTGAAGAATGGAGAAACGAAGAAACAATGGGAAGACTAAGATGAGGGAGGGGCAGATGGGCTGTGTTGCTGGAACTGGGGAAAAAAATAGAGATTGAGAAGATGTGTGCTATGGCTGGAAGAAAGAGTGAAGAGTGCAGATCCATCCAGATGCATCGGAATGAAATTGATTATCTGGACCCATTTCAATCAGGCTTTCAGCCAGAATATGGGGTTGAGACTGGTTTCATTGCCTTGGTGGATAATCTATGCCAGGATCTGAAAGAAAGAATGAATGAATGGTAGCTTTTTAGTAGATCAGGAGGTATATAAATATTAGTAATAAATAAATGAATGAATAGTGTATTGAAGACATGGGAAAGGCAGGAAAGGAGCAAGTGGTGAGCGGTTGTTTTAGAGAGTATCTAGCAGTGGTGGGGACTGTGGTTCTCTACTAGACTTAGGAACTTTAGCTATACCATCTTTAGGCATAGGAAGATTTCTTCAGTAGAATGTAACTTTCAAGGCTCTGTTGCAATAATATTTTGTTCCATCCACATGTTTCTAAGCAACCAATATTTTTCAAGATTCTACTATTACCTTTAACATTCTAAAACATTAGAAGTGAATTGCTACACAGAGATTGCCCCTCCCAGCCTCACGTAGCTATGGCGGGGGGGGGGAACAATTTGCACGCGGGGGAATGACGGATCGGACCACAATGGTCTGATATTAATCTACCAATCAGGAGGCAGAGTGGGCGGGGTGGCAGAGCCGATATTAGGCTTCCACCCACCATTTTCTGCCTTCTTTCGAACGCGGCTCCCTCCCTCCCATCCCTGTTTGCAGAGTAGGTTTTTACTGGTCGCCTGTTTCCAGGAGCCGAGTAGGAATTTTGGTTCATTGTCCTAATTGGCCGGGGCCAATGTACGTGTTTCGCCTACTCTGCACTGTATTTCAGGGTTTGGGTGCTTAGTGGCATTGTCAATTTGGTCACATTGGCAGTTAAGTGCGGGATTAGGCAGTTTTAGGGGCTCGGTGATCATCCTATGGCACCTTTCAGGTGAGAGGCGTGCCCGAGGCTCCTGCCACCGAGTGCCTCATGGCTCGGTTGTGCCGACTGCCGAGATAAGGCACGTTTCTAAGGTCTTCCTAACTCACCTGTATAGGTGCCTCACGGCCCGTGCAAGGCTGACTGCAGGGAAGGCCTTCCAGCACCATGTGGTGTTAAGCAAGGAGGGGATGACCTGGATGCTGTCACCCTCCTTGATGGATGTTTCGCCCTATAGCAATGGTGACTGGCTGATACCCGGTGTAATTAGTACCCACACTTTTTCCCCTTCGAAGATCCACTATTGATGATTCAATAAATGTGGCCCATTACTTTTACCACAATTTGTACTCTACAACTGTGTCTGAGTCGTTATTTCTCCTTTATGCGCACAAATTGTCTTGCAGGTGACTGTGTCACATATTAAACAAGTGATAAATACATAGGGTTCGATCCAGACTTAGTAATACAGTAATACCTTGGATTGCAAGTAACTTGGTTTGAGAGCATTTTGCAAGACAAGCAAATTTTTAAATATTTATTTTAAAAAATTTGACTTGATATACAAGCGACGTCTTGCAATACAAGTACTGTAGTACGGCTTAAATTAAAAATCTCTGTACAAATTATTTTTGGGGAATTTGGTTTTGATATAAGAGTGTTTTGGATTACAAGCACGTTTCCGGAACGAATTATGCTCTCAATCCAAGGCATGACTGTACTTAGAACAGACCCATTGAACTTAATGGGGCTTAAGTTAGTCAGAACAAACTTAAGTTCCATTGATTTCAGTGGGTCTGCTCTAAGTCTGAATCCGAGCCGTTAACACTGCTAGGCAGAATCTGTCTTATGAACCAATGTTCACTGATAACATTGTTCCATGTCATGATATGTCTTAAGATTTCCCCACTTTTCATCTCTGTATCATACTTCATTTATGCCATCAGTCCTATTGTGTGACAATCATGTGTTCACATGGGAAAATCCAGTGTTACCAAGAAAGGTGATGATGGCCATAGTTGTGGCCACAAGTTGAGTATGTGGGTTACCCTAAGGCATCAGCACATGGGAGGGGACAGTTGTAAGAATGCAACTCAAGTGATTCTCATAAATGCCAATTCACTTTGTGGTTAGGCAGTACTTAATTGCTAAGAGATGATCTTGCAAATATGAAGATGATGATGAGATTGTGCATGCGTGCGTGTGTGTGTGTGTGCATGCATGCGTGCGTCTGTGTGTGCATGCGTGCATGTGTCTGTGTGCGATTAAAGAATACTTGAGCAATTAGACAATCTATTCTCATGAACAGTTGGAGATCCTTCTTGTTGTATGAAGGAGTTTGCCAAGAAATACTAAATATCCTATAATAGATTTTCTAGTTGTAACCTTCTTCTTGGAGGGATGTTATCTGTATAATTTATTTTATTTTTTATGAAAATTAAAATTGTGTAATGAAGTTCTTCAACTAATTAAAATGTTATATGAAAATGCAAAACATGAAAAGTATATATTGTAAAATAAATATGTACTGATTTATTTATTTTTAGACTATTCAGAGAAAAATGGTTCAGAGCCATAAAAAGACTAGACACACCTGATAAAATTCTCACACCTGCTTGCAAATTGCTGCATATGGAGGCTCCATGTGGTTGCTCAGTAATAGGAAGAAGCTTTCAATATGGCCAGAACCATTCTCTTCCCTAACGTTATTATTTCAGATATTCCAGGGCTTATTTCTAGCTCAGAAAACAGGTGCTAGAAATGAGTTCTGCCAAGATCTAGCACAAACCCCACACTTGCATTATATACCACTGCTTAGTGATCTTTCACAACTGGACCTGCACGTTAGAAAAATAAGTGTTTTTCTCTCTCCTATGAATGGATAGTATTACATGCAGTCCAATAGGCACATGCTTAAGGTTGCTAGCCATCTATTATTTTATTGGACTGACTAGAATAAGAGCCAGTAAATGGTATTTGAGGGCTGATCAGAAACAAGAGTAAAGATTAGAATTGTCCTAACAGGTTTTATGTGTTTATTCTTCTCTCTCTCTCTCTCTCTCTCTCTCTCTCTCTCTCTCTCGCAATTGACCCCACCTCCAGATCCACCAGGCTCCACTCATGACTTGCCATACTCTTTCAGACTCTGTCCATGATCTATGCCAGCCATTCTTCAGAGATGCCAGTGATGTTCTCCCAATCCAGGCTCATAAAAATCAATCTCAGATCAGAGGTAAGTTTTTAAAGCTCCCAAATTCTTCTCCAGCTTGGATCCAAGTCCAAGCTGGAGAAAAATTCCCAGCTCCCCCTCACCTGCCTCAGTCCTCTGCACCCCAGCACACTGTCACAGAGTGCATTAGGGCAATGGAGAGGAGGGAGACAAAGGGGGGAGTCCTCCTCTCCCTTTGCTGTGCACCTCTGCTGCTGCTTTCAGCACCAGTTAAGGGAAGGGGAATGGGGAGTTTGCTTGGAGGGCTGTGGGGGGGGGGGCAGGGCAGGAGGGTGAATGGGCAGGTAATTTTTCCAAGCCCTCAAATTGGATCCAAAAATTAACCAAATTATTCCAATTGTTTTTGGAAAACTCTGGTAGTTTCCAAGTTAATCTGAGGCAAGCTTGTGGAATGAACCCATCTCTACTGTTGTAGTAGTATTAATTTAATTACGGTCAATGACCAGCAAATAAACATTACGTTATAAATATAATAAACAACATTAAATAAACATTGTTTATAAATATTATACATATATACTAAAAGCCGAGTTATAAAATACAGATACAACAAATTTAAAACTGTCCCTTAGCCATTGGCACTACTGAATCAGAAAAAACTAAAACAGGATCGTTAGATTCAGCCAAAATCTTTAACATCACAAGCATTTCAAGCATTTCACCCCATATCACTAACTCAATACAAAAGTGTGTGCAATCATCAGTAAACCACTGGAGAGCGGTTGCACCAATAACTAACCACCACACAGCCAGCCAGAAACAATCTACTGTTCTGTTCTGATCCATCTCCTTGCCCACTCAGGGTGGCCAGTAGGTGGCCATGTGTCCTAATTTGAAGAGGACTGTTCTCTATTTGAAGGGCTGTCAGAGGACAATCCTTCGTTTGAAGGAGTCCTCTGTTTGAAGGGCTGTCCAGTCCAAGTCCCGTTTAAAAATAAAGAACCATAAAAAGCGGGAGCTGGGCCTTGAAGTTGCCCATCAACAGTGAGCACCTGGACAGCAGAGTGAGTGGGCACACAGGTCACTTGTTCATCAAGATATTTAATGTATTTCTATTTAAATTATAGTAATAATTTCTAAATTTTCATCTATACACATAAATAAACGTATACGAATTTTATGCAAATCACTGTCCTCTTTTGCCCTTTTTGGGTTGATGCATAACTGGCCACCCTTCTGGCTGCTATTTTTTTTAAAAAAAATCAAATGTTAACTTTTACCTGACATTCATTCTTTTAAGGCAGTCATGCACAGCTTGTAGCTCTAAAGCAAAAGATGCCAGGCATAGACAACAGACTTCCCGTCCCGAGTCTGAATGTGCTTCCTACCCAGGACTGCAAAAAGCAAGCCCTTAGCAAGCCACAAAAGGTGACTGGGAGGCTGCATTTAGCTTGCTGGACCACCAGTTGTGCAGTCCTGATCTTAGGAGAGATGATTTTGGGTATATTTCTTTTCAAAGCACGAAGCTGTTGCCCAATTGAGGAGAACAAGAAGGGAATACAAGCTCTGGCAAAGCAAATGTCAGTTGACAATAAAACAAGCAAAATAAGAATTCGAGGAGCATATTACTATAGACATGAAGACAAACAACCAGAGCTTCCTTCAAAATCTTCACCTTAAGTGAAAGGTGCACTAATGGAGAATAGAGAGACATTGCAATGATGATGATGGTGACAACTTGAATGCATTCTTTCATATTTATCCTCACTGCAGAAAATGCAGGGCTCCCAGTCCCAGGCCTGAGCTGCTTTTTTCAGACAGGGCATTTGGAGAAACAAGTCAAATAAAGGTGAAAAAGAGAAAGACAACTACAGCTAACTGAGGCAATTCAAGTGTTTCATTGTTTGCCTTTTGTATCTCTTATTTTTTGTTTTAGTATTTTAAATTGTAAACCACACTGAGAGCACTGGAAGAAAAGCAGTATATAAATGCAGTAAATATCTAAATATAGCACTAGAACTCAGAGTCTATGAGTGGAACTGAGTGCCTGGAGACTCAGAGTTATGCAGTTATGCACATAAAATTAATTCATGGAACTGACTGCCACAAGATGTGGTGATGACCACTGGCTTAGATGGCATGAAAAGATGGTGTTAAAAGAGCCATGTATCAATGGCTATTGGTCAAGACAAGTGGAATCTGCAACAAATGTGGAGTGCTCTTGTTCGGGGTTCCAACCAGCCAGACATGCCCCTGTCCATGATACTCCATTCCATTTCCCGCAAAAATCCCGCTCTCCCCTGGTTTCCATCCCCACCAGAACAGTCAATCAGCATCGCATAGCCACTGAGAACACCCTCGTTGGGCTATTTTGTTCCCACCCACCCACCTTGGGGTTTTTGTGCTCCCTAATGTTGTTTGTACTTTTGCCAAACTTGGGATTCCTGCTGATTGTGGATGGTGCCATTTTGTGTGTGGATGGTGCCATTTTGGCTACATAAGAATCCAGACGTGGAGAATGGGTTCACAATTACTCTATAGAATGGCTAAATTGAACCTCTGGTTTCAGAGATAGCATGTCACTAAATATGAGTTGCTGAGGGGCAACAGTAGAGGTGGGCTATTGAGTCAATGGAAGATTTCCCCCCTCTTTTGTTAACCTCACCATGGGGGGGGGAGCAGGGTTGGGAAGCAAATGGGGGATGGAAAAGGTTTAATCTTCTTCTCCTGGAGCATGGTGTTCCTGATTCAGATCGGGACTGTGCACGCTTACACTAGAGTAAAACAAAATACAAGCCTCAGCTTCATGCTACGTGATGATTAGCATAACATGTAGTTTGGCTCTTGTCATTGACACTTTTATGTATGCAGGTATCTCACACACAGGTCTGTGCATTTGTTTAAACAGATATAAAGTTGAATATATTTCATTATATGCAGTTCTTTCCGGAGGACACTTTTTGAGCTGTGGAAATGGCCGCCTTGCCTGCACCGTGCTAGTGAAATGGGTAAGAGGAAGAAGCTGAGAAATCTGCTATTCCTCTTTGAAGTGCAACCACTTGCTGAGTGTTACAAAGAAAGCTCTGGCAGAGCTTGAAAGGGAAAAAAGCCATGTTACGCCTTGGACCAACTGTACTATTTTCAAGTCTTATCTTCATTCCTAGTTCTTTTACAATAGATCAAGCAGCTATACAACCGCATCCTGTGATGTTTAGTTACCATTTCCATGCTCAGCAACGTGCAAAATGGCTGGCCACTGTATGGATTTGACTCGGCTGGCTCAGATCTTCCATGAAGTCCACCTGAAATTAATCAGGTATTTAACAAGCTACATTAAGAGAGAATTATAATGACCTATGAATTAGTGTTAATTGGAATTATTCAGCGGAATTAGACTTTACAGGGACAATAAGACTGCCATTGACTTTTGGCCATCATAGCTAAATGACACTGCCATGCACAGAGACAGGGAATCTCATAATCCCTGGTGCAGAGGACAAATAATTGGTAATCCCCCTTGGCACATTCTGAGCCTGAGCCTGGTCTTGGACTGTTGCCCATCCTAGCACTGCACAACTAAGGAGGAAGTCCTATTAAAACTCAGTAGGGCTTACTCCCAGATCAGTGGGTATAGGATGGGTTGCACCATCATGAGAGAGAAGCCTCCAAACTCAGGGGCTTCCATGTATACAATGCCTTGCCGAGGTACTGCCGGGTGGGTGGGAGGAGTGGCGGTGGTGATTTCCCCCTCTCTGTCCTCTGTGTTTTGCTTTTTTCTCTGGGCAGGCCTCTGAGCACATCAAGAGAGGGTGCACTAGTGGAGGTCGGACTGGGGCTGGAGACAACATAGGATTCCTTGTATCCTGGCCTCTCCGTTCCCCGCCAACCAGCACACCCTCTTTCTGACCTCTCTGAGGCCACTTCTGTGTCCTCGGGAAGCAACTACCATGGTTCTTCCCACAGCGGCTGCAAGGGGGAGTGGGGAGGGATTGGATTCCGGAGTCCCATCTGTAGGCCAAAACATCTGGAGGGCCACAAGTTGCCCACCCCTGCTTTAAAGATGTGACTAGCCGCCATGTGGGGGTGGGGTGTTGCTTACTGAAAAGTAAGCCTGATCCATTTGCTTTAATGGATCACTGTCAATAAAATTTTCAGTCATGGGGGACCTGATCTGGATCAGGACCATAGTGGAGGGAAAGGGTTAAAATTTCCCCACACTAGGGTTCAGTCGTGACTGGGGCCCTGCACTTACTCTAGAATAAAGCAGAAAAAAGACGTAGCTGCCAGCTACAACTTTAAAGTAATGTCTGCTTTGGCCCTCAGTTCTCTTGATCTGAAGAAAGGATGGCTTTATAAAGGACTTGAGCCAATAGGTTGGATCCAGAGTAGACCCACTGAAGTCAATGGGACTCAAGTTATTCATAATGATTAGCTTAAGTCCCATTGATTTCAATTTGCCTTATCTATGTATGACTACGTCTGGGCTAACTCAATTATTTTGTTAGTAACTCTAGAGTTAGTAACTCTAAGTAGAGCACAACACAGAACCTTTCAAAAGAGATTCCTTCCTGTCTCTTTCCCCCTGTACTTTCCAGCATGACAACCAATGTTCAGGTTGTTCCTGAAGTGCAACTGAACACGAGACTCCTGTTTTTCGATGGACAAACAGGCTGTCAGTCAACATCTTGAATTACAGATTCTGCACTGGATTGCAAAACAAGCTCTCTATTATAGCTGAGGCTGAAAACCCTAGGCTGCCGAAAGTGCGTAGCAACTGCACAGCTGTCTGTATTCGTCCCGTGTATCAATATTCACTCAAAGGCACTTGCATTTTCTTTAATGGATTTCCCCCCTCTTGATCCTAGGACTAGTCAAACCTCTGTAAGAGGCTGAAGCCTGGCCTTCTGAACCAGGTGTACTGTAGTCAGATCAGTGCCTCTCTGGATCAGACTCCGTTCATAGCTCATTCCTTTTCAACCTGTCTGTCTGAAAATTTACTTGCATCGTGGATGTGACACTTGGCTGAACTATGATTCTCTTTTCTGTTCACTTCTTCTTACTAAATGTCAAATAGTATTATTAGAAATATACCGTGAAGGCTCCAACCCACAAAATACAAAATCAAAAAGAATCCTCAACTTTTCTCATTTATTAAGGTTCACCTACATGTGTCAAGAGCTAAGTGGAACTCTTGTGTTTTGTCTCTTTGGCATGTTTTTGCTATTCCCTCCACTTTCCTAGGCATCTTAGTTCACATTTCACACACACGCACAATCATTGTAGTGTGACAATTTTCACATTCTCCTCCCTAGTTCTGTGTCTAGGTTCAGATGTATTGTGCTGGGTGGAGGGAGCTGTGCTAAGTGTTAAGAAGTCATATATTGACAGAACCATTAGTGGTAGCACTAATTCCTTAAATCTGCTGAGCTGAATGGATTAAAACCTGTGAGACTGATCCAACCAAAGTTAAGCACTTTCAAGTCCCATTGATTTCAATCAGTAAGATTTTGGCAGGTGCTTAACTTTCCCTATAAAATGAATGGGGTCTTTAAAAGTGCTTAACTTGAACTGGACTGTGCCTCCCCGGTTTCTTTTCTAGAAAAAAAAAAATTCACCGTAAGCAGTGGAAAATATCCACCGTTTGGTATACAAATGCTGGCTGTCTTTTAGTGAAGCATTTATGTATCTTTGGGGATTTTAGCTGTCCTACTGCAGGTGTATTCTTTAATTAGTTAATGTTTGCAAATAGCTCTGAAACCAAACACAGCTTTGTATCACTTCAGTTAATAAGATACAGGCCTGTGGCACACGCTGGCTCAGCTTGTCTGAGCGTGGAAAGCTAAGCAGGGTCAGGCCTGGTTATTACTTGGATGGGAGACCCCTCCTCTAGTTTCCTGCATTGAGCAGGGGGTTGGACTCGATGGCCTTGTAGGCTCCTTCCAACTCGATGATCTATGAGATCTATGAGGCTTCCAATGATAGCTCTTTGTAGTCACCTACGGCCCTCCATTTTCAAAATGACGTAGAATCTGTAATTAATTGATCTTCCTAATCACTTTGTAGAGTGGGGAAAAGTAGCATTAACCTCCTATTATTTTTCAAGGGAATGAAACCAAGCATTGAAACCAACAGTTAGATTAGATGCTTGGAATTTTAATACTGTATGTGTGTGTGTGTGTGTGTGTGTGTGTGTGTGTTTATGGCCCTGCTAAGTCCGTGTAGACAGGATCAAGATGCCACCAGTGGGACTGAAATAGGATGTTTGGTACCTTTTCATGATCACCATCGCTTTTCAAGTCACCATCCAAGTGACCTGGGGCAGAAGGAGATATGGCAGGAGGAGGAGGCCAGGACGTCAGAGTAGAATGGGTTACAGATATTTATACACTGTTCCCCTTCTACCCCCCCTCCTCTAGTTCTCATGTACATGGTAGCTAATCCACTGAGCCCTCCTGTCTTGCAATGCTGCTGCTATTTAACACCAGATTGGTCAGCAGTGAGACCGCACTCATTCATGATTTAATCATAGATGAGAAGGCTGATCTGGCATGTATTACTGAGACTTGGGTGGGCGAGCTCTCCTGACTCCGCTCTGGCCACCTGGATACTTGGTGCAGCACCAGCATAGGCTGGAGGGCCAGGGGCAGGTTGTTGTTGTTTTTTGCCATGATTCACAGAACTTCCATTTCTCTCACCAGGAAGCCACTACTCCACCTTGGAGCAAGCCTTGAGGGGTTGCACCTGGTGTTGGGCCATAGAGACAGATTGGGGACGCTGCTGGTGTACTGCCCACCCTGCTGCCCAGCAACCTCCCTGACCAAGTTGACAGAGGTGGTCTCAAGTGTGGTGTTGGAGGAGCCCAGGACCGTGGTTCTGGGTGACTTTAATTTCCATGCTGAGGCTGCCTCTGGAATCCCAGCTTGGGACTTCATAGCCTCCATGACAACCATGGGGCTGTCTCAGTTTGTCATCGGCCCCACACATGAAGTGGGGCATACCCTTGATTTGCTCTTTGCTCCAAACTGTGAGATGAGTAATCTGAAAATTGGGGAGCGGGGATCCAAGGAACCCCATTGTCATGGTCAGATCATTTCCTGGTGAGATTTAAACTCACAGCGTTACTTCCATCCTGCAGGGATGGGGGCCCCACCATCGCTTTTCAAGTCACCATCCCAGTGACCTGGGGCAGAAGGAGATATGGCAGGTGGAGGAGGCCAGGACATCAGAGTCTGCCCCAGGAGACTGGTGGAATCCAATGATTTCTGAATGCTCTTGGGTATTTTCCAGTGGAAAGAGCTGGTGATCCAGCCGAGACCCTAGTCTCACTGTGGAACAGTAAGATGCGGATTGCGGAGAGCCATCAACTTGATTGCACCCGAGTGCCCTCTCCAGTGCTGTAGAGCTGGCTCTGCTCCAGGGATGTTGAAGAGTCCTTGGTCTCAAGTCACGAGTCGAGTCACGAGTCTTTGGACCGGAGTCTCAAGTCCGAGTCCGAGTCCTTGGTCCAAAATGGTGACTCACGAGTCCTGAGTCCCGAGTCACTCCCAAAACTGACTCCAAGAGTCCCTATTAAAATCAATGGGGTGTTTTCCCAACAAAATAAGGCTACTTCAGATGTGTGGCTTAAATAAATTCTAGGCACAAGTGTGCCTTTTTATTTCAAAACTTTGCCACTGATTTTGGCAAGAATAGACCAGGCAGACAAACCCAAAATAACCAGGCAGGCAGAGGAGGCAGGGAACCCCAAAGCAGGCAGGCAGGGGCCTTTGTCTTGGACAGTTCAAACTGTGGAACTGGTTAAGAAGAGACCAGGCAGGCAGAGGAGGCTGGGAACCCCAAACAGGCAGGCAGGCAGTGCCCTTTGTCTTGGACAATTCAACTGTTGAACAGGTCAAGAAGAGACCAGGCAGGCAGAGGAGGCTGGAAACCCCAAACAGGCAGGCAGAGGCAGCCAAAACCAAAATGTCTGACCCTAACCCTAACCCCCCACAACAACACATCAATCAAAATAAATCTCAACACATTGTTGGGGCTGCGCTCCTGGTAGCTGTCCATAGTGGCCGAGCAGCGGCGCGCCTCGCTTCCATGCGCTCTTCACCGGTGATTGCGCTCCTCTCCACTCCTTCTGGCACAGCCCAGGGATGTTGACGAGTCCTTGGTCTTGAGTCCCGAGTCCTTGGTCTCGAGTCCCGAGTCGAGTCTCGAGTCCCATTAAAAATATTGGGACTCGAGTCCGAGTCGAGTCAGAGGGGGGACTCAGTCCGACTCACGAGTCAAGTCCTCGAGTCCGAGTCCCCATCCCTGCTCTGCTCCTTGGTATACTGGGTGCTGCAGTATACCGGACATCGACAACAGGCCGGACATCGACTAGAGCAGGGATTCTCAACCAGGGGGGAATTCCACCCAGGGGGGGAATTTTAGGGTTTCAGGGGGGGAATTGGGACCACAGACTCAAACTGTTGGAATACTGATCTTTCTACAAATTACAATTCTACAGATTAAACATAATCTACAGGACATCACACCTTATTGTATGGCACAGATTAAGTCAATCTTGGAAAGGGGGGAATGACATTCATTCTGACATATGGTGAAGAAGGTGCATGGGGCAAAAAAGGTTGAGAACCACTGGACTAGAGTGAAAATGGCATAAAACTGAAAGTGAGATGACCAACCACACTCGAGTGCATTAGCTGTAGCTGTAGTAACGAACAATTGCTTCCAGCATCTGAGTGTGTTTGGGACCTGCCTTTTGAGCAGGTGCTGATTGGTAAGGCTGCCCAGCTGGGTCAGGCTGCACTTAGCCTGGCCCCACCCCAAACACACTCCAGCCCGGCTGGTCTCTGTCTGACCTACTGGAGGCACTACAGTAGCCATTCAGCAGAGCTCTTTTGGGTGGTCCGGAGGCTGTTAAAACTCTCCCCAGCAAATGGGGCCCTGGTCCCCTTTAAGACCTGCTGTGACCCTTTTGCATCACACTTTGAGGACAAAATCGCCCGTCTCCACAGTGAACTTGATGCTGCTGTTAGCACTGTTCCAGTTGAGGTGTCTGACACCACCATCTCCCCAATTTTGTGGGATCAATTTCAGTTACTGAGCCCTGATGACATGGACAAGGAGCCTGCAGCACGGCAACCAACCACTTTCCCTCAAGATCCTTATCCCTCCTGGCTAATCAAAGCTAGCTGAGGTGGTATGGCTGGGTGGGTCCAGCCAGGGAGTGGTAAATGCACCTCTGCGTGAAGAGTGGTTCCCACTGTTCTTAAGGAGGCCGTAGTGTGACCACTCCTGGAGAAACCCACTCTGGACCCAATGGGACTTGACAACTACTGCCCAGTCACAAATACCCCTTTCTTAGGGAAGGTACTTGAGAGGGTTGTGGCGGAGCAACTGCAGGCACTCTTGGAGGATACTGATTATATAGACTCATTCCGGTCTGGGTTAAGACCTGGTTAAAGGACTGAATCAGCCTTTGTTGCCCTGATGGATGACCTTTATTGAGAGAGGGACAGGGGGAGTGTGACCCTGTTAATTCTGCTTGATCTCTCATTGGCTTTTGATACCATCGACCATGGTATTCTCCTGGATTGGCTACATGGGCTGGGCATTGGAGGCACTTTGTTACAATGGTTCCAGTCTTATCTGTGGGGTCAATTTCAGAGAGTAACATTGAGTGAATATTCCTCAGCCCCTTGGCAACTGAGCTATGGGGTTCTGCAGGGTACCATTCTGTCCCCAGTGTTTTGTCCCTGGAGGTCATATGGGGAATGGATTTGGAACCAAGTGCCATCAGTATGCTGATGACACACTGCTCTATCTCCCTGTGACATCTGAATCAGGAGAGGCTGTGCAAATCCTGGGTCAGTGCCTAGACTCAGTGATGGGGTGGATGAGGGCCAATACACTGAAGCAGAATCCTGGAAAGACAGAAGCCCTGTGGGTGAGTGGTTCCTGAGTCTGGTAGATAGGCTCATTGCCTGCTCTGGATGGGGTTGCACTCCCTTTGAAAGATCAGGTTCATAGTCTGGGAGTACTCCTAGATCCATCATTGTCACTGGAGTCCCAAGTGACCACGGCGACTCTCAGAGTGCTTTTTTCCAACTTTGACTGCTTTGCCAGCTATGGCCTCTCTTGCTTGGCCACCGTGGTACAGCTGCTAGTAACCTCAAGACTAGAATACTGCAATGCGCTCTATGTGGGGCTGCCCTTAAGACTGCTCCGGAAGCTGGAGCTAGTGCAGAATGCAGCAGCCCAGCTGTTGTTAGGAGCTGCCCCCTTTCAGCATGCAATTATTTTGCTAGGGAACTGCACAGACTGCCTATTCACTACCGGGCCAGGTTTAAGGTTTTGGGACTAGTGTAGAAAGCCCTAAACAACTTGGGACCAACTTGAGAGAGCACCGCCTCCTCCCTTACCAAACTGCCCAGTCACTGAGGTCATTGGAGGACATGCTCCTGATGGTTCCTCATGGACCTTCTGCCCGATTAGAGTCAACCCGGAAAGACCCTTCAGAGTAGTGGCTCCATTTCTGTGGAACTCCCTGCCTCTGGAGGTCAGGCAGGCGGCAACACTGTATTGTTTTTGGAGCCTCCTGAAAACACTTTGATTGCAGGAAGCTTTCCTGACCTAACCAGCCATGGTTTTATTGATTTTGTCTTTAACATGTTTCCCCCCCCCCTTTTATCTGTTTTATCTTTTACTGCTCACCGCTCCAGAATCTCCATACCAGAATATGGAGTAGTATATAAATCTTGTAACTAACTAAATAATAGATAAATAAAATGATGATTCTGTAAAAGCTCACCACATGCTTATTAACCTTTCCCCTCCACCCCAATTAAAATAAGCAAGATGCACCCATTATCACCAAGAAGAAATACTCTCCTGCAACCAGCCACGGAAAGGTGCCCAAAGTAAGTGGATTGCAAAGTAAGTGGAGTCACTGCCTCAGCTGACTCCATCACAATTCCTTTGATCCTTTAAAAATTGAGCTGTGGTGCATGGAATTGTTGCTAATCAGGCATTCACGAAACAGCCTGGTCCACGGTCAGAAAATATATATATATACAATTATCTATTACATCTATATAATCCTGCCCTTCCTACAAGGAATTCTGGGCAGCATGCATGGTTCTGATTCCATTTTATCCTCACAACAACCTTGTGAGGTAGGTTTGGCTGAGAAAGTCTTACTTGACCCAAGATCACCCAATTTGCTTCATTGCTAAACAGGAATTTGAATCTGGATCTCCCCAGTTCTAATCCACCACATCAGACTGGCAGTCCAGTATTTTATCATGCTGTGTATTCTTCCTTTTAAAAAGTATATTGGTGGGTTTTTTGTTGTTTTTTACCTGTTCCTTGTAATCTGATATTTGGTTCAAAAGAGTACTTGTGCTGCAATCCACTTACCCACTTACCTGGAAGTCTGCTGCACTAAGCTCAATGTGACTTAGTAGACTTGTATACAATTGTACTGTTTTGCTTTGTTTTTACATGTTTGTTGTCAGACTTGCCTGTTGTTAGACAAGTATCTCTGTCTACATCCTTAATAATCTAGAGAGCAGGAGAGAACGACAACATTTTCCCCATTTCTTCTGCTGCGGATCATTTGTTTTACTGCTGAAACAGCATGTCAGGGGTCCTCAACATGGCACCTGAGGGCACCAAGACACCTGTGGGTACCTCCAATGGTGCCCGCAATGCTCTTCACTGTCTGCCCCCTTAATAAATAAATAAATAATAAATAAATTGACAATTGTTTGGGCACCAGGTTCTCCTTCCTTTTCCTGAACCCACCACTCATCAGTTGTTCAGTGGGCAGGAAGAGAAAGCAAGGCAATGGGGTAGAGGGGAGAGAAAGGGGGTGGGTAGACACTGGGAATGGGGAGAAACAACAAGGTAAAGATGTGGGGGGAGAGAAACAGTGAGGCTGGAAGTGGAGAGAAACAGCAAGATGAAGGGGTGAGTGGGAGAGAAAGAGCAAGACCAGGGGCTAGGAAGGGAGAGAAAGAAGAAGGCTAGGGATGGGAAAGGAAGAGAAATAGCAATGAAAGGGGCTTCGGGCAGAGAAATAGGTAGTAGGCTAGAGGCTGGGAGTGGAGAGAGAAAGGGGTGCAAGGGGAAATGGTCTTTGTGGACAAAAGAAGATTTTGTGGGCCATGAAGCAACTCTTTCCTGTTTCCCCTTCCCTCCCAGCCTCTACCCTCACTCTTTCTCTCCCCCCCACCTTTTGACTATCCAGGCCCCCACGGCAGCCATTATGTGACTAGTCACATCCTCCACGGGAGCCATTTTGTGGTGGTACCCACAGCTAGGGATGGGTGATCCACTGGGATCTGACCCACCTCCAGCTCCCACTCGTTGGACTTTCAAGTTCCCGGCGGGCCGCTGTTTATGTAGAAAATGCCTTAAGATACATCAAAAGCAGCCGCAACTTGGGCAAGTTACACAAATTATGGCCCCTTTGGGTGTATCTTAAGGCATTTTCTACATAAACAGCGGCCCGCCGGGAACCCGGAAGTTGCTTCCCCGGCTTGACTCGGGAGAACACGAGTCAACGCTGGGGAAGAGGTAAGCAAGATGGAGTTTGGGGCGGTCAAGCCTGGCAAGTCTGCTGGATTTCCACCCACCGAATGAAATCCTCACACATCCCTACCCACAGCAGTTTCTCAAGTTCCCAAATGTGCCCATGGGTCCAGAAAGGTTGGGGACCCCTGGATCAATCATACTCTTTTCATACTGTACTAAACACAGTGTAAATTCTCCCCAAAACATATACACAGAGGGCCAAAATGAAACCCCGCTTTAGATGTATGTCTAGCAGCTATGTCTTTTTTCCATGTTTATGCTAGAGTAGGCACAGGGGGAACTGATCCAGATCTTAGAAGCTCCCATAGCCCCCATGTTAGGATCCCAATCTGGATCGGGGGCCCTGCCCCTGCACCCACACTTATTTAAAAATGAAAAACAGATCTGTTGCTATGAGACACACATTTAAAGGAATGTCTGTGTACACACACACACACACACACACACACACACACGCACATGCACATACACGCATACCCTCTCTCATGAACTCTCTCATGAACTGTCCTCTCGCCAACAAATAAACCCTGTTCTCCCTGCTGACTGATGCAGTGGAAGATTTTTGTTTAACACAAACCACATAGGCAGGGCATGACCCTCCCACTACCCATTTCATGGTCCCCCTGCAAATGCACACTCCCCATGCAAGTAAATCATCCTTGACAGGTCATGCTGTTTTTCACTCTTGTACACACAAAAACATTCTCCATCTTCCAGGTCGCCCTGAGTCATTCATGATTGTTTGTTTCCAGCCCCATTGGCTTGTAAATATTTCATTGTATAAAAACGGTCAGTTGTAATTGGAATGGCGTTGACACTTGAAGAAGACTACTTGTTCGAAATGGAATATCACCTGGGGATCCGTTGTTTATACTGTAATTGTTCTGTGAAGTCTCCTTCTGTTCTGTTTATATTATATTTGTACTGGGAAGTCGTCTTGTGTTCACATTATACTGATGTTGCGAATTTCCCTTTGACAATTGCTGGTCAAGTATTTAGTTTATATAAATTATACCAAGAAATTTCATTATATGTCCAGTGCATTTTGATTTGTTCTTTACACTTGTAGTGCTGCCCAAAGCTGCCACCCCACATTTCCTCTTCTCCCCACGTCTCTTGCCTGTAATGTTCAATAATGCAAAACATCTCATGTGTGAGACATTGTGTGGCAGGTGTCCCTCCACTTTGCTGGCTGCCATTTGTAGAACTGGGAAAACCCTCAGTGTGATAATGTCACACATTTTGTATTACTGAAGATGACTGAAGAAGAAAGGAGGGTTTCACTTTGGGCACTGTTAGGCTGACAGTACAATCGTAAGCACATCTACATGGAAGTAAGTCAACAAATTTCCCAAGGAAATGATGCGTTGCTGCATAAATAGGTCTCCCCTCCCCTTTGTCCTGGGCTACTGGCAATCATTCTCAAGTGACGCCTGCAGGTTCTAGTATTTTGAGAGAGAATAATTTTCATTCTACTTACCTTCTGCACATCACTCATGATTTTGGAAGACCTTTTTAAAGTACGTTGTTGACGATACGAGTCCTGATAATTGAAAGAGAGATTTCCACCGCTGATGTTTCTGGGGTTGTCGTGGTTTAGTTTAACAAATGTTGCTTTAGCTTGAATTTGGTATAGGGATTATACCATTTCAGGGGGAGACGGGTTCCCCAGAAGAGAAATGACTCATACATTTTAAAAATAAATAAATAAGCAGACAAGCCATTTTTATGCACATCAATCATGCCCATTAGCCATCGTTCTTCTGGACCAAAATACCCCTACCCTCTTCAGTTTTTCCTTGTAGAGGAATCTTCTGCTTATTTTACAGAGCAATCCTATACATCAGCCTTCTTCAACATACTGCCCTCTGGATAAATTGGCCTGCAATCCCTATCATCCCCAACCAGCACTGCATGTGCTAGCTGGTGATGATGGGAGTTGTAGTCCACCAAACCTGGAGGACACCAGGTTGGGGAAGGCTGCTATACATACATATCTACCAAGAGGTAAGACCCATTGAGTTCAACAGGGCTTACTCCCGGGCAAGTGGGTATAGGATTACAGCCTTAGGCAGCCTTTTGTGTAGTTGACTAATCAATGTCATATCACCATATCTAGAGGTGAGCCAAACCTTCGCAGAAGACATTTTGTCTGAGAAAATTTCTGAGATGCTTTTCATCTACCCACTAGTAAAAAAAAATGACCACTTTGCAGAATTTTATCTGAATATTCACTACAGTTTTTAATTTTATTTTTTTGTGGTGGCTGCCATATCCCACACACACACACACACACACACACTGCTCCAGAACACTGCTGGATCTGGGCATTGTGGAGGATGCAACATGGTGGCCAGGCTGCCAACACAACCCTGCGGGAGAAGAAAGCAGTAGTGCTACTGCCAATGCTACTGGTGAGCTCCATCCATGAGAAACGTTAGGAAAATTTCTCCTCTCCCTGAGACAGTGATCGACTGGGTTCGCAGGACATGCTAAGCCTCAGTAGGTTAATTGCTACTGAGGCTTAGCATGTTGCACAAACCCAGGATGAGTTAGTCAGGGTGGTTAAGGAGAGCAGGCCCGGTGCAAGGCAATTTGGTGCCCTAGGCAAGATCAGATATTTAGCGCCCCCCCTTCCCACTTGAGCCCTCCCTCCCTCCAGCCCTATGCCCATTATGAAATAAATTTCCCTCCCTGGGAACTGCTGAGCCCCATAGAAAAACTTTGTGGACTTTGAGACTTTTCCTTTGTGTTCACGAGGAAAGCAAAGAGGCAACATCAGCCCAGCTATGCCAGGAACTCCCAAGGGCCTTCTCCTACTCCATATATATGTAAAAGCCTGTCTCCTCCTGCAGGCAGCACAAGGGATATGAAAAAAGGATGTGAGAGAGGTGTGGTGGCGCTACCTGTGAGGAATAGAGACAAAAGGGCAACTTGCAGCAAGTCCTACCTCGCAGGGTGGAGGTGCAGAGACACCGGTTTGACTCGTACACCTTCTGGGTTGCGGGGGGGGGGGGATGCATGTAGTAGAAACATAGCAAAGAGAGAGCCCGTGGATCATCTGGTTCAAATTTAGGAGGGGATTTACGAAACTTGCTACTTCCCCTCCTCTATCACTTTGTTGCAATATTTCTTTATCAGAATAATGTATATTATCCTGTCTTTCCCTTTACCAGCCTAGTGCTCAAGGCAGACAACAATATTCAAAGTACAGTAAAGAAAACATCAACAGCTCAGGACACAATCCTAAACACGTTGAGGCAGAAAAAAGCCCCGCAACTCCCAGCATTCACCAGCCAGCATGGCTGGCTGTTGGAACGCTGGGAGTTGTGGGGCTTTTTTCTACCTCAACGTGCATAGGATTGCACATGGCTGGCTGGGGAATGCTGGGAGTTGTAGGATTCCCCCCCCTCCAAACACGCATAGGATTGCATCCTAAAACCATTTAAAACCAAAACACAGAAAAGCATGGTAAATAATTAAAACATTGGAGCCCCAGCTAGCTTAAAATACCTTTCCCTCCCTCCCTGGTTGCTGGAAATACCGTAACTGCTTTCAGGGGACCTTGAGCTGAGGAACCTGAGGCTCACGCGAGGGAGGGAAGGCGAAGGAGGTGTTTGCAGGTGCATCCTTGAGGGGGGGGAAGGCGAAGGAGGTGTTTGCAGGTGCATCCTTGAGAGGGAAGGCGAAGGAGGTGCATCCTTCCAGCCGCCCACCAGCCTCCCATCATTGGCCCCTGCCCGCCTCCCCGCCTCCAGTCTGTAGCCTTCTCTGCCTCTTTTGATGCTGGTTGTGAGGAGGAGCCTGCCTGCTGCTGTTCCTGGTAACGAGCTGGAGGAGAGAGAGGGAGGGGTGCGCTTCTTTCGCCTTCCCTTCCCCGCCACAGGACATGATTGGTAAAACAAACTTGGTAAAATACGTGATGTATTTTTCCCCCCAAGGCATTTCTGGCGCCGCCTTTAGCCCAGCGCCCTAGGCAGCCGCCTAGTTGGCCTAATGGTAGCACCGGCCCTGAAGGAGAGTTTCCTTAAAACACTCCCCTCTGCTGGGGTTACTCCTATGTAAGCAGAGCAGTGGGGGAACTCCCCCCGCCCTCCTTTCCCTTTCTCCCTGGGCACTGCTTGACAGCAGCGCCTGGGAGGAAGGGGGAAGAGGGTGGGGGAATGCTACTTGGAGGGTGGGTGGGAGGGGGGTTATTCTGTCTGTCACTGGTGCACACACGCACGCCGGTGGCAGAGAGAATAGCCCCCACCCACCACAGGAGTAGGTCTTGCTCGGGGAGTGGAGCCCAGGAAGGAGGAGGCGTGTGGCAGTGGGGTCTGGCGCACATCTTCTTCCTGCTTGGGAAGGGGGCGTGTGGCAGACACTGGCGCCACCGTGGTGTGTCTCCTCTTCCCTGAGCCCCAAGTGGCAGCGCTCAGCAGTGGCAGCAGGCAGGACCCAGGCTCGTGGGTTCACTTCCCCGAAAGCAAGTGAGGCCAGCTGGCTGGTTCCTCTGACATGTGCCAGCCCCCAAGCCCAGAACAGAAACTGAGAGGGCGGCATCCAGCAGACCTCAGCCGCTTCCCGGCGTGCTCCTGCCGATGCAGGACATCAGCAGGAGCATGCGGGGAAGCTGATGAGAATGCGCCAAGTGCCGCTTGGGAACTTCTTGACTGGCTGTCATCAGCCAGAGCCCCTTGGCCAGAGCGGCAAACCTTGTTTGCCACTCTGGCCAAGGGTCTCTGCACTTTTTGGGTTTGCAAGAGGGTTAGTGTGCCCATCCGGGTTTAGACAACACGCTAACCCTACTAGGGTTTTCTAAACCCTTGCACAAGCCATGGCTTAGCAGGGTGGTTAAATCGTGGCTGGAGAAACAGCCGCAAGCTGCCCTTTCATGCTGCTTGTGGCTGCTTCTCCGGTGGCAATTTAAAACGCTCCCTTCTGCTGGGATTACTCCTATGTAAGTCCAGCAGAGGGGATGGTTTGCGGTGCTGCCAGGGAAAATCAGGTCCCTCTCCCAACCCGGCTAATGAGAGATGTTAGTCGAGGTGGGAGAGGGACCTGATTCCCCCTGGCAGTGCTGCAAACAGCAAGGGGAGCCCATGACAGCTGCTGAAAGTGCTGATTGGGCACTTTTCGGCAGCTGTCATCCCCGCTCTGCTCCTCTCAGTACTCCTGTGCGGTGTCCCCTGGGATACTGGTGGGAGGACTGAGGGAGGAAGAGAGGAGAGGCGGTGCCTCTCGACCCCCACTGTGCTTGATCTGTGGCCAGGGCCTGGCCACAGTGGCCAGGGCCTGGGGCAACTTTAAGCCCACAGAGGCTATAGAGCCAGTGTGGCATAGTGGTGAGAGTGTTGGACTGGGACTTGGGAGTTCCGGGTTCTAGTCCCCGCTCGGCCATGAAGCTCACTGGGTGACTTTGGGCCAGTCACTGACTCTCAGCCTAACCTACCTCACAGGATTGTTGTGAAGATAAAATGGAGGAGTGGAGGAGGAGGATTATATAAGCCGCCTAGGGTTCCTTGCAGGAAAAAAGGTGGGGTATAAATATAATAAATAAATAAATAAATAAGTGTTGTGTGAACCCACCCATTGTAATGGTCCCCCTGGTATCTCTGCCCAGAAATATGGTGGAGAATTTCAAGAGGCCATGCGCATTATTATTTAATGTTTGTGAGAGTGCCTGAAGAATGCTAGTCACTATATTTTGATCAAAGTAAACAGGTCCCTCCTCATAGGTTCATAATCTACATATGAATATGAAGCAAATAGAAAGGGACTTGGAAGAGAAGGGATGATTTTGCAGTCACTGGGTGAAGCTAGAAGGAGCATCGAATAAAAGGAAATCTATACAATAGCTAACTCAAAGCTAAAAGAAAAAACAAAGGATCAAAACAGAAGAACATCAAGAGGGAAACAGTAGAGAGAGAGAGAAGATGGGTTTTTAATAATTTCTTAAAAGAGGACAAAGAAGAGGCCTGAAGAATATCCAGAGGGAGAACATTCTATATAAGGATCTGCCAAAAAAAAGTCATGGAGATGAGAAATAGCACAAGGGAGTGTAGGTTTGGTATGAATATTAGCATTTGATGAGCACAGGGAGTAAAGAGGAGAGGAGAGAAAAAGCAACAAATACAGATAAAATAGATCTATTCATGTCTTAATATAAATCAGTCTGAGTGGTACCCATATGCTTAAGGCTGCAATCCTACAGAGATAGTCCTGGGGTAAAGCCCATTGAACCCTATGTGGCTTCCTTCTGAGAACACATACACAGGATTGTACTTGAAGCCTGTTATTTGGGTTCTGAATAATGGAAGCCTTTATGGGCCATGGGAGCTGACTAAGACTAAGAGCATTTCTACACGAGGCATTTATTGTGCACTCATGATTCCTCACTCGTGGTAGTTTGCAGGTGCTTTACACGATGTCATCATCCTTCAGGGCCTCTCCCATTCTTTCCAAACATTTTAGCATTTTATTTTGTTTTTCTAACAAGGAAAGTCTGGTATATCTGTGAATGGTGGCATGAAACCGTTGTGTATTTGCAGAATTCTGCCATACCACAGCACCACCTGGTGGTTGTGTAATGGAACGTATAGAAAGGCAGAGAAAGAAAAATCCCAGGAAAAAACGTGTAAAGGAGTTGATCTTAATCCCACAAAGAATCCAGAAGCAGAAGCCTCAGTAAAGTGGGGGGTTAAAAAAGCCTCATGTAGATAAGCCCAGAGACTTTCTTCAGGTTTAACATTTTTAAAGCTGACAAATACAAACTGTGAGATGCCACACATACTTATTTTTAATTGTGTGTATTATACAGACAGACTCAACTGGAAGTCAACCCTGGCTGCAGCTTAGCTCCTCTTTGATGGCAAGCCCAGATTGGCTACCATGTAATGGAGCCCTTCTAAAGCCCAGCTTGACATGAGTTACAACAGGTGGTACACTCCTTTCTTCCTTAAGTGCAGGGACTGAAATTCAATTTATTTTCAGAAGGGCCAGTGAAAAGCAATTTTTAAAATGTTATAGCCAGCCTTCAGGAGTGGGTGGGTGTAGCTCAGTGGTAGAGCACCTGCTTTGCATGCAGAAGGTCCCAGGTTTGATCCTGGCATCTCCAGGTAGGGTTGGAAAAACTCCTGCCCAAAACTCCAGAGAGCCACTGCTGCCAGTCAGTGACAACAACGCTGGGCTAGATGGACTAATGGCCTGGTTCAATATAAGGCAGATTCCTATGTTCCTATCTTCATGTTTCAGAAATGGAGATCAGCCCTTGCTTCTCTGTCCCAAAATTCATTGCTAGGTGTAATTAGATACTTGCAACACCTACCACTGACTAATTCATTCAGACTGCAAATCTCTCTTTTGAGACTGGGTCTATTTAAACTGCACACCTCATGGCCACAACACCTGGCTACATTTTTGGACTTTGCTGTTTCTTCCCCTATCCACTGCTTTTTGTACCACCTCGTCTGATGAAGATTTCTGGAGAACTTGAACGCTTCCACAGTTTTGTGGAATTTTGGCTGGTCCTAATAAAGGTATTGCCCAACTGTAAATTTTGGGGTGATATTTTTTCTCATGGACCAGCATGCATGTCTATCTTTGGGTTTGTTTGCTTTCAATGGAGTCATTTTTAAAAAATGGATCAGATGCAGAATAAGGATGAATGTGATGCACAGGGTGAATCAAGGATCAAGTTGTAGGAAGTGGTCAGTGGGATTAATTGCTCCAAAGGAACGTAACATTTCAGTGTTGATGCTTCAATAACCCCTATCTTGTAATTTTCCTAAGTTTGGCCTGTTTACCTATGTGGTGCTAGGAACCCTTTTAACGCTACTTATGCTGGCAAATACCACTATTAAGGGCCAAAACAGCCATAACACTGCAGATCTGTGATCAGGTGCTTCCAGACAGAGGGCTGCTATTGCTAACAATAAAAAGGCATCCTGCTGCTATTCAGTCCTTTAATTTATTTTTCTTGGCAAGAAAAAAGATGGAAGAAATGGTGGGAAAACACGGGAGGGCTACAAATTGTAGATGTCGTCATCATGTAAAATTCCGTGAGTAAGGCAGTTCAATTGCACAATAAAAGCCTCATCTGGAAGCATTTCAGATCTGTCCTACCACCATTTTATAGCAGCCAAGGGGAGCTCAAATTTTGATCACTATTTAATTTTTGCCCCTGCTTTTTCCATTCTAATTTCTCCCTGAAGCTGCTATTACACCTGTAGCGGGGGGGGTGGGGTGGCAAAATAATCATAATCAGAATGCCTGTTTTTGCCGCTGCATACATAATAAATTGGGGATCGGAGTGGATTGAGATTGGGAAAATAGCCCAGCTCTCGCTCTCTCGCTCTCTCGCTCTCTCTCTCTCTCTCTCTCACACACACACACACACAATCACTTCTACTCCAATCAAAACTGGAGTTCCATTCCAGCTACTTTAAAGTTGAAAAAGAAAATGAAAAAAACTGGAAGCACTGATCCTGGATTTCCCACGTCACATGTTTCATTCCTCTCTGCAGGGAAATCCTACTGAGCGAGTCCTTGTGGTGTGAATTTTCCTGATGGCATCACTACAGAACATACTGCAGGATAATCCCAACATTCTCAACAGAACCAAACTCAAGTGAAGAACACAACAAAGTGAAAGTCTATCAGATCCTAGTGCAGTCAAGAGTGCTGCTTCCAAGGCCTTTTGTATAGGAAGGAACTGTGGATGTTTTGTTCTTGCAACGTGAGTATGGAAGAAAAGCCAAGAATTCCTTTAATATTTTTAATAACTAAAATAAACACATTTAAAGCCTCTGGGATAGGACAGAATATAAACTGAAATAAAATATAGTTTTGTTGTTTGGGAAAACACGGTCCCAAAAGCTTTAGCTTTGAACTAGAAACAACAGATAAAAGAAGCAATTATGCAGATGAAAAGGAAAAATAGTTCAAGACTATTTTTTTTCCTATCCTATATCTTTAACTGATAGGGTTTATTTTACTTTCCTGGTTTATATAGTTAATAAAATACCCACACAGCAGTTCAACATTTACTGCACAATAAATATTCTCTTTGTTTGCAGGCCAGATATTTTCTCATTTCATCCTTTATTTACAACTTGTGGCAAATACAGAGTAAGTACAAAGCTTTAATACAGGATACATACGTGTTGCTCCAAGAATTTCTGGATGTATCAGCACAGTGATAATTACAATACATGGGTATTTCTTGGTTGTATAGGAGCTAAAGTACATGCATGCACACACATACACACAGAGACCAGTCTTCATTTTCCTTCTTGGTCTCCCTTTCTCTTTAGTTTCCCTGTCCCACCCAGCAAAGTCTAGTATAACTTCCCCATAACTTGACACCATGACATTGTGTGTTTCTACATGCCTGCTCCACATCATTGGCTGCTGCTGCAAAGGCTGGAGACAAGGTAGACTGTAAGGACATCAGGAAATGGATAAAACCTGGGGTCTCCAACATGGTGCCCATGGGCACCACTGTAGCCATGGTCACCTTTCTTGGTGCCTGCCAGGCTACATGCCTTTCCTGATTTTTATTTTATTTCTTAAGATTTATTTTTTTAAAATTAACTGGAAGGCTGATATGCTGCAAAGTGAAGTGTTGCCCTCCAGCACCACCTTCCTTTGGATTCAAAATAGCAGTTTTGTGTTTTGGAGCTCAGACCCTCTGCCGCCACATCTGCTTTGTAGCTTCTTGGGCAAGCTAATTTTCTTTTAGCGTCACCAGTTTGCCTTATGGGAAATGAGCCAGCCATGTGACCAGCAATGCCCACAATGTCAGCCATTTTGTGAGAGTGCCCATGATACTCTCAAAATTCCAAATGTGCCCACCAGCTCAAAAATGTGTATTAGACATTTCAGTAGAGGAGGAGAACTAGACACATGGCTGCTGTTTTTGACTATTGCTGCACATTTAATATAACATCTGGTTTGGTCCCTAGTGTTGCACAGATATTTAACTCTGGTTCCTGCAATTGATATAGCATAATTACAAATGCAATGGGTCTAATTGGAATAGGGCATATGCAAACTCATGCTTAGGAAAATACTCAGAATCTTTATTACTACACTGGTGTTCAAGAAAGTGCCTCTCATCCACCCAGATAAAAGTATATGTAAATTAAACAGGTTGGCTGAAAACGTCAGCCGAAGGAATTCTGTGGTCAGAATCTTCAACACAGAGTTCTTTGCAACATACAGGAGTATGGCAGTAGTCTTTTGAATTAGATGTGTTCAGACTGAGACACTGTGGCATGGAAGGCTTAGAAAAGAGTAAGTTGCTCCAAGTGCTAGTGACTTTCAATCTTGATATGTGCACAAGACCAGCTACCATCTTGAAAATATCCACATAAGATGGCTTCACTAAAGCTTTCTCTTGCTATTTTACTATATGCAGGGAGCCATGTGAACAAGTTTACATGAGCGTCAGTTTCATATTCTCCATCCTCCCCTCTCCTCATCTTTTGTGCATCAGAAGAGAAAATCAAAAGAACATGGAACTGTGAGTTGTTTAAACTATGGTTAGTGAGAACAAATCAAGATCAAAACATGGTTTCAGATCCTGGCTTGTTCTCAAGCCATTGTTCAAACAAACTGCAGTTCCCTGAGCTCAGACATAGCAGGAAACTCTGGTTGGTTTAAAATCAAAAGCAGAAACTTTCAATCTCTGCCTCTGGAGCAGAAAAGAATAAAATGAAGGAGGTGCCTGAGAGCCTGAGGCTGATGCAGGCTTATTAGTGTAGCAAGAAACCATGGTTTCCTGTTATGTCTGAACTGAGCAAATGTGTTTCTTGGTTAACCTGAATAATAGTATATACATGGCTGAAAATGAAGTGTCACCATTAGAATGAACCACACTTAAACTATATTTCTCACAGGATCACTGCAATCACATGTATTGGAGGAATTATTTTGCATTTGTTTTCATTTTCTCAAATCCCTATATTACAGGAGGTAAACAAGGCAAAGAGAACATCGTGTTGACATCACTGTCAGCAACCTCAGCAAATGCTGCTACAATGAATGTCTTTAAAATAGATTTATTATTTCAATAACTTTCTTGCCATGTCTCAAGCATTTATGCAAGATTATAAGATGCCCTTATCTCGTTTGGGGTACATCTGGTAGGAAGCTTCTTGTGTTGCTGCCTTGGCACTGTAGATCTCAACTGGTATCACAGGAATTGTGTTCTGGAAAATGCAGTCATGGAGAGTTGCAGGAAAAGCCCAAACCAATCTGCTAAATCAGGTCAAGCCGTCTTCATGGACCACATTGGCCCCAGTGCCATGCTCTATCTGCTGCACAGATGGCAAGAGAACTGGCTGGAGACATAGCATCTGTGCGCTGTAGATACAGATGCAAACTAACTTTTAAAAACTGCATGGAAATGAACCTTGAACCTTATTGCAAAATAGTAAGCAAAATTAGACTGATAGTGACTTGTCAGGGCTAGCCTCTGAGATTCACAGTCTGGAACAGGGCCTTCCACTTCCAAATCCAATGGAATGGTCTCCTAAATCACTCTGAACCTCTTTATCTGGGAGGCCCCACAATATCTGTGAAATCCATATTCATGTATATTCCTGACAGCCCTATCTAGATGTTCCTCTTACCAGTAACCTCAACATGTGAGCAAGGTTGTGCGATGCCATGCTGCTCAGCCCCTCCTCATATCATGCACGTTGTGCATCATACAGTGCAAATGTCATCATACAGTGCAGATGTCTGCAGAGAGGGGGCCTTCACATATATAGCTGTATGCATGAGGACTCCACATGAGCAGGAACCCTGTACTATCACGGTTCTGGCTTGCATAGTTGCTTCAGCACATACAGCTGTGCTGTATGCATGTGTCCATCACTTCTTATGTGCAGATACCAGTGGGAGGCTGCTTAAAGTGCATGATGTCAGGGGCAGAGCTATGCACTGTGGCCCCACTCTCACTCACTTGTTCAGTTTCCCACTAAGGGCAATGGCTGAACAAGGTTCCCATTTCTCAGGTATGAATTAAAAAATGGTTTATGGAACAAACAAAACAAACCTTATTCATGAGTCTTCAGGTATCTCTTGCTTCAATAATCTCAGTGATATGAACTAATCTGATAGAGCAGGGATGGGGAACCTCTAGCCCATGGGGGTTCCCCAGGCAGCCCACAAGCCTCTTCTACAGGCTGCACCCCTTCACCCTCCAGCCCTGCGCAGGAAACCTCTGCTCTTATCTCCAGTCACTGATTAGAGCGATCAGATCAGTGACTGGTGATAAGAGGAGATTTAAAGGCAGCCTGTGTTTCTCTTTGTCATCCACAAACTATGTGTGCGCACTGTATTTGTTTCATCAAGATATGTAGCTCAGCCTTCCCCAGTCCAGATGTTTTGGACTACAATGCCCTTCATCCCCAGTCAGAAGGGCCAGTCAGTGGTCAGGGATTATAGGAGTTTTAGTCCAAAAGATCTGGAAGGCACCACATTGGGGAAACCTGGTCTAGATGTTCCTATGGATAAAATTAGATGGCCATTAACAATATGACTGGTGCTTGAAATCAAAGAAGAACATAATGGATGGCCCTAACCCCACAGAGATTGTCATTACTAGTATCCAGCCATGCATTTACTTATCATATGAATACACCATCCTTCTTCCAAGGAGATCTGAATGGCTTACATATTGTTTCTAGGCAGTCTCTCATCCAAACAGCAGAGAAAGACAGACTTGCTTAGCATTAACTATAGAACTGCATTATGTACCATTATGTACATTATGTACATTATGTATTCTCATGACATGCAATAAGCTTAATATTGCCATAGTCTTCTGCAACCATTTGGAAACCTTGGGAACAGAAGCAGGGATTTATTTTCACATAGCTTACTATGTGATCTAATGCTGGGACAGCTAGATTTGCTCCCCTGTAGTTGATGGTCATATGATTCTACCCTAACAAAGCCAAAGTCAAGGTTCTTTGCTTATTATGTGACTCATTTAGCATCTCAGCATTTTGGGGGCAGAATAGGCAAGTGGTCCAAGTATTCAATTTACTGCAATACTATGTACATGTAAGCTTAATAATCAGACTTTACATTAGAACTTCCAGGAGACAGGGTGCTTTTCTTTCGTGGGAAGGAGAGAGACCCAGATTATTATCAATGATAGTGTGGAAATCCTGATTGCGCGGGTATAGGGTGAAATGAAGAGACGAGACAACTGTAATGGTTTGAAAACAGGGCCACATTTATTGAATCAAAGTTCTGCGAAGGTGAAGTGCGGGATTAACTAAGGCCGGCCAATAGGCCAGTGGAGCGCATCAGGGCAAAAACATCCCAAACTCGAGGGTGGCGCGGTGACTCGCCACTCTCGAATTCCACACACGAAGTGCTGGGGGATCTACCATGAGCCACCGCCCCCGGCGCCGCCTGACAACCGAGGAGGGTGACCTGTGCAGACCCCAAAGGCTCCCCGAACTCCCAGCAATGGAGCCACAGGGCATCGACATTGGTGAAGTCCGGGTTCTTGCTAATCACCTTCAAAGGTGCCATGGGATGCACACTGAAACCCACACCCTACCACAACGAAAGTAAGTTAAAAGCGCGCACTAAATAAAGAAAACACACTCCCGAAGCCCCAAATCAAAGTAACCTCGTAAGTAAGCCACCCCCAAAAGCCCCCAAACCTGTGTGAAGGCACAGGACGCAGTCTCAGACGAAGGAGATCTAAGGCTCAGGTCTTTTCCCCACAGCTGCAAGAAAAGAGAGGCATTGGGTGGGGTCACCTGTGCCTAAATATAGCCTCAGTGCCCCACCCTTAGAGCCAATCCAAAGGGGACAACCAATTTGCCCCGGGCCCTGCTGGGAGGTGAAATCACCTCATTTTTCCCGCGTCCTCCACTCTCCCTCCTGCGCAAACTCTCTCCCCCCCCCACAGAAGCGTGGGGGGGAAGTTAAGTACACTTATTCAAAAACAGCCCCCAGCCCCATTGAACTCAGTGGGATTTATACAATTTGGGATCGAGCTCTAAATTGCACTTTGTACTTTTGATACAAGTATGAGACACAGCAGATTAAATTTCCTATTCCTACTGTTAACCAGTGAACTCACCTTCATACAACATCTGACTTATCCATAAGCAAAGTATTGGTTCTCTCTTCGGAACAAAACCTTATTAAATTTTAATTTTTGAAGAACAGAAGTGTTCATTATTGATGAAATTAAGGCCATGTTATTTTGCTTTTGCAGCTATCACCTTGCCCTTTCATTGACACCCAGTAGATAAAATGCTGATTTGAGTACCTAAAAGCATGCTTGGCAGTGTTCCCGATAAATAGAACATAAATAGAGCTTTCCTTGTCCTTTTCATTGATTTTTAAACCAGAAGACACAGAAGTATAGACTGTAACAATCTTTCTGTGTTCACAGTAAGAGGCAAGTTGTATCCAAGTCTTCAAACTGCCCTGCTGGTACAAGTCCCATTAAACCCCATTTGTTCATTCTAAATATTGGGCACACCATGACGCATTTTTCAGATCTGTTCTTGGTTTGTTCCTGAGTGGCGAAGCCTTCTACTTGCTTGCTTTCCTACACTGCAGCTTCACAAAGACCTACTGCATATTTAATGGTTCCATCCACCCACAACTTACTTCTCCTGTTCTCCGTGCCATCTGCTTAGCCACTCCCCCTCCTTCATGTCCTTCCTCCATCCTGCTACCCTACTCAAAATGGTCACACCCACATGTTGGCCCTTTGAAGCCAGCAGTGTCAGCTGGGATAGTGCCACGGAACTCTCAGTGGACCATGTGGACAAAATGAGCACTGCTGAGGAAGAGCAACTATTGCTTTGTTTGCATATGTACATTCATCACTGTATGGCAGGGGTGCAGATGCTCAGGTTCCGACCCTCTGGGAGCCATATCCAGCCCTTTGGGGGTCCCCACAAGGCCCCACCTCTTTCCCCTGGCCCCACCCCTTCCCCCAATCGCCAATCATAGATGGTGGTTTCCTGGCTTTCATACAGTTTTTTTCCCCCATCTGAAAAAGTTGAAATGCCTCTTCTAAAGCTTAGTTAGTGGCAGTAAGAGCTCTAAGCTAAAATATGCTGGTATTTTTTGGTATTTTGCCCCTGCCCCCTTTGATGTTGGCTCCGCCCAACACTGGAATGCAGCCCCCGAAAGTTCACTGAAATGGAATTTGGCTTTCAGGCTGAAAGAGGTTCTACTACCCTGCTTTAGGACTATACATCAAGTGGTGACTTGCAGATCCAGCACAACTTTCATTTTAAACACACAAGCTTATTTAGTAACAAAGATATTTTATTTAGTACTGCTGATTAGCATTTATTCATTATGGTGCAATTTTATTGTTATGTTTTATTGGGGGTTTTTAAATGGTAATCTCAGTGTATGTTCACCGCTTTGATAACTCTGTGGAAGGTGGTATATAAATTTGAGTAATAAATCAAAATAAAATATCTTTGATTTCGTGTGTGTGTGTGTGTGTGTGTGTGAGAGAGAGAGAGAGAGAGAGAGAGAGAGAGAGAGAGTGTTACAGAAAAGTGAGGAAACAGAATTTATCTGTTTTGATTATGACCACTGTTCTCATAAACAAATACCAAATGTGACTTAGGAGTAGGTCACTGCTGTATGGTTCAGAAATACGGCCTGCAATTTGAGAAATTGCTCCTGTATTCAGCGGAAGCTGGCGACTCTTATGTCACTGGGGCTTCTCATCCATTGCAGCTTTTATTCTGAGAATTTCTGAGCTTTACATGAGCTATCCATGGTGCTCCATGATGGTGAACCTATTTGGGGGGTGAAGTAAAGCACCATGGATAGCTCCTATAAAGCTCAGAATAAAAGCTGCAATGGATGAGGAGCCCCACTAAAATCGGAGTCACCAGCCTCCCCTGAATACAGGAACAATTTCTCAAATGAGCAATGCGGTAGCACCTGTTTTTAAAAGAAGGGCACATAACTCAGGCCCTCCTTTCACCACAAGGTGAGGCTCAAGTGAAGAGCAGGAGACTAGGCACTGCCGCCACGCAGTGTTGTGGAGCCAGGGCTCACAGAGGTGCAGTGCTGGCACTTTTTGATCAGCAGGGATGCTGTCTCCATGCCCCGCAGAATTCTCTTTTCCCTCTGAGCTTACCATCAATCCTCACAGTAACTGTATGTGTGGGGGGAGGGGGGGAGAATGGATTTTCCCAGCAACAATATATTGTTCCCTGTTGCAATATCAAGTATTTTGGGGTGGCCTGGTCTCAAACAGGCAATAAAGACCCATTAGCTTTACAAAAGACCCACTCCCAGTGGAGATGAAACCTGCTAGAACTGGTTTGCTGATATGGATCAGCATTTTTGGACTCTCCTTGTGATTCTGGGAACTGTCATGATGAGCACTTCAAAATTTACCACTAAACTAGTGGGCATCAACTTTTTTCCTTAGCTGGGGTTAGACTTGCCCAGAGATGAGGCAGACTAGCGGTCTGCAACGTAGCAAGATCAGCTCCCCACACAGTAACCTGGCAAATCCGGTTCAATAATTTAAAAAGGTTGCCCGAGTTCCACCCAACTCTTGGGTCTTGCCTCTTTCTTCCTCTTTCATTGGTGAAAGGAGAACTGTAAAAAAAATATGGCAACTGTGTTGGGGGTGATATATACATGCTCTCGATAGCCTGAGTGAATTAATTTTAAATCCATCAGCCTGTGTCATCAAGACCCTAATTGGGCGCACTAACTGCTTGGGCAGATTAGCATGAAATCTAATTTTGCTAATCAGCCCAAGGCGACGGGAGCATGAAATAAACAATTTGTGTAAGTTTCATATTTTATGGTCAAAGGATCTTCCTCCTGCTTTTCAAGAAATTCTGCTGTTTGAAGCAATATATATTATGGCAAGTGGCATGAAAAATATGCATTAGGGCAAAGGTTATGTCAACGCTGTTCTCAGCAGTTCAGTTCATTTTCACTCACTGTCTCAGGCTATTTACTCCAGGGCAACTGACTGCATCTTGATGCTTATTGGACATAAAGATCTCTTTGTACTGATACGCTCAACAACATTCCGGGAAAAACAACACTTTCCCAATCTATAAAAGACAAAGATTTCATTTAGAGCTTATTAGAACCCTCCCCCCACCAACCACAGTGTAGACATTAAAATGAAACGTATACCCTTGTCAAGAGGTGTTTTAAGTACTGATATTTGGCATTAAGTAAAGGTTTTACATTTTGTTTTGGCCATGCTAGTTTAAGTTGTTGTTTTTACCAGAAATTAAATAAATAAATAAGCAATCTAGAAATAAATTATTCCTAATTGCCCTCATCATCACAACAAAACCAACATGCTGGGTTACTCTGGGCCTATTTGGTGGATGCACTTTCAGATCTTGGTGAATTGTCAGCACAGGAGAAAGTTGTGTTTGATGATCATGAGAAAAGTATTCAGTTTGAAAATATTGGTCTTCCTGTTCTGAATGTGTTATTTTATACCTGTTCCGTAACTGACAATTGATTGCTGCAGTATATGATATGAATACGACAGAGTAAAGTTATTGCACATGCGTATTTGTTAAAGCCTTACTTGATTTTATCTTTGTATGTGGGTATTATTTATGTTTATATTTCTGTATCGAATATGTACAGTATACAAAGAGAGAGAGAGAGAGAGAAAGAGAAAGAGAGAGAAAGAGCAATCTAAGTTAAGCACTTTGAAGTCATATTGGGTTGAATCCAACATTATGCAAGCGGACCTCTGCTCGTGCAACTCCATCTTGCTCTCTTCCTGCCTGCAACTTCCTGTGCACCCCCAAAACCACTCTGGAGGGTCCCCCAACCCTCTGGAGCAGATTTGGGGGCTGTGCAGGGAACTGAAGGGGAAATCTGTTCCACCAGCAGTTTCCATTCTGCTGGTGGACAGCCAGGGTTGTATACAATCCTTAGGGCAGTATCCAGCATAGCACGAGTGCTAACGTAAATTATGTTGCATTAGCATAAGGGACCTGTAGGGCAATGCCAGTAGTATTAGCTGGCATGATGGGTTTTCTGGCAGCCCCTTATGCTAGCACAACATAATTTACATTAGCTCTTGTGTCACATTGGATACTGCCCTTAGATTTCAATAGAAAACATAAAGTCCATGAAATCAAACCTGTCACTTCATCATACAGCTTCCCCCAGCAAGCAATTGAAAACATTTTTCTTTGCAAATACAAATTATTGATTCTTTTTATATTATGGTTTTGGAAGGTTGTACATCACCATGAGCACTGGATTGTTCAACAGATGACTAAGAAATGTTATAAATAAAGAGGCTTTTTAACCCCCCTGAAGACAGGTTAATAGTGTACCAAAAGAAGGTAACTGAATTCTATGGGTTTTCAATTAAAGTTTATAATGTAAGTTTCAGACCACTTACTTTGGAGTTTTCATTTACTCTGTGCAGAAAAGGGCAAACAAAATGATCAAGGGACAGGAGCAACTCTCTTATGAGGAACTGTAACATCTGGGGCTTTTTAGCTTAGAAAAATGGTGAGATGGGAGGCATGATAGAGGTGTATAAAATTATGCATGGTGTGGAGAAAGTTTTTCTTGCTCTCTCATAATACTAGAACCCAGGGCCATCCAATGAAGCTGAATGGTGGAAAATTAAGGATAGACAATAGGAACTATTTCTTCACACGGTGCATAGTTAAAATGTGGAAATTGCTACCACAAGATGTAGTAATGGCCATCAAATCGAATGGCTTTAAAAGGGGATTACACAAATTCATGGAGGAGAAGGCTCTTAATGGATACTAGTCATGATGGCTATATGCTACCTCTAGTATCAACGGCAAGATAATCTCTGAAAACAAGTTGTTCGGGAACATCAGCAGGAGGCTGGTAAGTTGTACATGTGGGTTTCTCACAGGCATACGATGGGCCACTGTGGGAAAAGATTGCTGGATTAGATAGGTTTTAGGCCTAATCCAGCATGGCTCTTTTTATGTTCTTATATTCTCAATAAACTGGGAGCACTGAGAATTGTACTTTTTAGGTATTTTCCAGGAGGGTACCCATCTTAGTCTATTGCAGAAAAAAAAAAACAAAGAGTCTTATGGCACCTTAATAGCTAACAAATTTATTATGGCATAAACTATTGTGGACTACAGTCCACTATATCAGATGCATGCAGTTTTATTCTCAATTGGCAACATGGTTGTGTATGTTTGTAAATGGGGGGATTATTAACAGTGAGGTCAGAGGGAATTGAAATACACAAAGTAGGCGGTAATAGTTACCCTACAGTGATCATTCGCCTTTGCCTTAGTGAGCTGATTAATACATGGGTTGTGATAAAAAGCCATTGTCCCTGTTCAAGCCATAGGAGATGTTGTTGAATCTTTTGATGAAACGCAGTTCAGCAGTTTTGCGTTGAGAAATCTGTCCTTGAAGTTTGTTTGTTCAAGGATGGCCACCTTAAGGTCATTGGCAGAATGTCCTGGGAATTTGACATGTCCCCTTATTGGTTTTTGAATATTGACATTTCTCGTGTCAAGTACTTTTTAGGTACTTAAGAGTGTTCATAAAGTCTTGGGTTTATTGTGAAATAAATACAGAAGCAATTTTTTAAAACTTTTATCCACCCAATACACATGCTGCATTTTACTAAACAAAGTACAATTCACAAATTTCCAGGGGTAAGGGAAGTAACAAGAACATCTCATCACTTCACCCATTACTATTGCTAGATTGCTATGTTGCTTTGAATCAAATTAGTTTGTGGCTACAGAAGGTAGCATAAAAACCTGTTAAGAGTAATGTGCATATGAACACTTAAAATACCATTTGGACTTGATTGGGCTGCTTGGTGTTTTGTTAGTGTGGATTTCACTGATCCAATGGCCTTAGTTTTCTGACTTGTTAAGTGTGGGAGAACGGAGAAAGGTTGAACAGATGCAAATGGAGAGCCACTGATTTTGTATCTTTTATAGTTGTACTTGAAGGAGCACAGCTTGTCATACAGAGATGAGAAAAGTTGCATCTACTGAAATGTCTTCTCCAGAACTCCAAATCTACAGAAGTCTTGTCCTCCTTTGAATCTGCAGTGCTTCCTGATTAGGCTTTTATAGCATCATCACCCTGCCTTATTCACAGCAGTTTACAGTGGGCCTAGAGGATGGGAGAGAAATTCATTCAGTTTGCATTTTAATGTGAACTTTCTCTAATTTTGTACTTTCGAATCACTGGGCGAACTGAAACTCAATTATCCTTCGAAATTTGCACTTCTCCAAATTTTGTTATGGAATTCTTCCATCATCATCATCATCATCATCATCGAAAAACATATAAAATGCATAAATTAAGCAAAATAGTGTTCTAACATGCATTCTATTGGGAACATTGCTTTCAAATAATGTACATATTAGGCAAAGAATGCATATGAAAATGCATGTATTACGAGAAACATGCACAAAAATGCTTATGAATTTTATGAATTGTTTTTTTTAAAAACTTTCTCAAAGTTCAGGATGAACTAAACTTAAGAGTGGAAAAATGAGAAACTGACAGAAACTGAAACTGGCAGATTCATCCATCCCTAGTCCAGGCATCATCAGATATAGGCCTGTGGCTCTCGCTGGATCAGCTTGTGTGAGCTTAGAAAGCTAAGCAGTGTCAGGCCTGGTTATTACTTGGATGGGAGACCCCTCCTCTAGTTTCCTGCATTGAGCAGGGGGTTGGACTCGATGGCCTTGTAGGCCCCTTCCAACTCGATGATCCTGTGATCTTCCACTAATATCCCTCCTGTTTTGTTTTCCCCCACAGCTTCTTCCATCCTTTTCCTTACTGCAGAAAATCCATTTTAAAAAATTGCTGCCCAATTCCTTCTGATAGGTAGCACTAGAAGGCGGAGCACTATCTCAAAATATCCCTGGTCACCTTTCTCACTCAGAGGAACTTCCTTCTGAGATCCAAAACACATGCTTTTCTTTTCTTTCTTTTTTTAACTCCAAAGTAAGTGTTGGGGTCCCAGTCTATATCAGGACCTGAGTGTGGTGGGTAGAGGGCTTTAACCTCCACCTCCCCCTGTGGTCCTGATCCAGATCGGGGTCCCTGTCTGCAATTTATATAACCAAATAGTGACCCTTTAGAGTAAATAGATCACTATTTGTCATTACATTTATATATTTATATTTATTTAGCAATATAAATTGCAGATGGGATATTTTTCTGTGTTTATGAAAAGGAAATTAGAAGGTAGCCATAACTCCTTGTGTGCAGCCTCCTGTTGAGAAATCTCATATAAGGTGCAGGGACGCAAACTGAGGATTCTGGCAGCAGCAACCACACCTTGGCACTTTCCTCTCTGGGCCTCTAACTAGGCTTCCCAGAAGAGAGAGAGAGAGAGAGAGAGAGAGAGAGAGAGAGAGATGCTGGTCAGCCCTCTATGGAAGCATCTGTAATTAACAACTGACATGAGTGGACCAATGGGATTCCACCTGGCCCCATAAAGCTTCAGAATCTGGATCCTCAGTTAGATGAGTTGACTATGTAGATAGCTATTTGCCTGCTTCCTGCATCCTTGCTCTGGGCTTGCTTCACATCCAAACCACAGCTCTGACACGGCAAAGAGATTACATCTCACTGCATCAGATGTACAGATCAAGAAACCGAAGCATGTAAGTGAACTGATGTATCACTCCAAGGACCAACTTTTGGCAGGGTTGTGGGGAGATTATCCCAGTGGTTTGTGCTAGCTGCACCATGTAGTCTCGTGAAGGGAAGCCCTCTGAACTCTGCAATAACACTCTGCAAGTTTGTCAACCCCAGGCTTACTGTAGCCCATTTTGTATGCTACAGCAGTATCCAACGACAAGAAAACATAGCCTCACCAGGGAGATTCATGGCCAGCCTGTACCTTCTCTGACCTATATCTAAGTGGCTGATTCTAGTAAAAGAAAAAAGAAAAATGACCCTAAAACACATTTAGTAAAAAAATTATGTTTCAGTAGGTGTGACCAGTTATGATGACAATGGCTGTTAAAGGGAAAAAACAAAAGTAATAAGCCATGATGCATATTTCCCCTTAAAACCTACATCAAAAGACTGCAGCAGCTCTCCTTTGAAGCAGTCATTGATGCCACAAGGCAGTTTGCCAATGAATTTAGCAGTCTGGCAGGTTTTTTTCAATGACCCAGCAAGTATTCTATTCGTTGAACTGTTTTTACCATCTGCTTCTCAGGTTTAGTCAAGGGCAGAAGGGTAAACATTTGAGGATGCCAATTACAAACCTATATCTAAAAGGGAAATACTGTTTCTGAACTGACAAAATCCACACAGGTAAAGCAGGCTTGGTATAACCATTTCCACTTCTGCATCCTGCATTCTTCTAAAATAGTCTCCTGTGTAAACACCAAACAGCCCCAGAAAAAAGACTGCATGTGTGTGTGTTTGTTAAAACTAAATAAAATGAAAACCTTCCTTCCATAGCTGAAGAGATTGCAAAAGGAGAATCCCACAGTCTTAAATCATTTAAGAAGATTCTTGTGGTCAGAATACAAAATCCTTAGAATCTTGAAAGCAAGTGTGGCATAGTAGTTAGCGTGTTGGACTGGGGCTCAGGAGATCCGGGGTCTAGTCCCCACTCAGCCATGAAGCTCACTGGGTGACTTTGAGCCAGCTGCTGACTCTCCATCTACCTTACCTCACAGGGTTGTTGTGAGGGTAAAATGAAAAGGAGGAGGACCACGGAAGGCAGCTTGGGTTCCTTGTAGGAAAAAAGGTGGGATATAAATATAATAACTAAAAATAAATAAATAAATAAAATCTATCAAATCATAATATTGTGATAAGATTGAGGGTTTAGCTGGATTACCTCTTGGGTCCTTTTCTACTCTGTGATTATAAAAGGAGGGCTAAAGGGGTCAAAACTAGTTGGAGATTTCCTGAATATTTCAGGCTTAGCCTGGCAGACCTCTGTTTTGAAGACTGGGATAATAGCTCTTAGTAGTAGCTGGACTTTTGCACAACAAGGAAATAGCCAGAGACTACTTTGGAAGGGGCATACCTTCCACTCTTCCTTGGCTGGAGATTATGTCATCAAGCTGTGTATGTCTAAAAAAACATAGACTGGCAGTTCTGAGACTTGGGAATGCTGGCTATTCTGCTAGAGATCTGATCTGGGAGCACTGGATTTTGGGCCGTCAGCTGGATTGTTAAAGCTGTACCTCCCACTAATGCTCAGCCCATGTATCTGTAAATAAACACAGCTATTACAAAACACCACAGACCTCCTGCTGCAACCTCTTTCCAAAGGAAACCAATCCCAGGTAAGCACTGTATCCCCGAAACATCTCACTGCTTGCAGAAGTGGAGCAAACATAACAATATGCATGCTAAGGCAATCTGATGATGGTGACCTTTGCCATGCAAGAGAACAGAATCACCTTTGCCTACTATGAATGACTCATTTAACACTTACCATGTTAGTCTGTTGAAGGGGGGAAGAGTCTTGTGGCACCTTAAAGACTAACACATTTTGTATGCCAGTCTCATCTCTAGACTAGCTGGGGTAGCTCCACATCAAAAGCCTTCATGTCTCCAATGAAGATCATAAGGTTCAGGCAGATTTATATAAGGTAGAAGGTGGTCCTTCACATAGTCATGCCCCAAGCCAGTCTTCCCCAACCTGATGCCCTCCAAGATGTGTTGGACTGCAAGTCTCATAATCTGTGGAGACATTGGGGGTGGGCCTTGCATATCTACCCCCACCCATACACACTTTTATCCCCCACAATTTTTTGTGTGTGAATGCCTAAATAAGGTGAATGTGTTCATCCATTCCATACACTAGTCAGAATAACCACCACTAGGCACCAGAGTGGAGATGGATTGATTGATTTTATATCCCTTTCCACCAAGAGTGGCGTCCAAGGCATCTCGGAGCAAAGAGATAAGATTTGTGGTGATCCCTTTATGCCTTAGCAGCACTTCTGGTTACAAGTGCTGTCTTCATTAAGTGTGTAATGATTGCTAAGGAAGTGGTATCCCTTTCCTTCAGCCTAGAGCAGGAATGGAGAACCTCTAGCCCATGGGCCAGCTATGGCCCAAGGGATTTCCCCATCCCACCACCAGCTTCTTCCCCAGGCCCTGCTCCCTCGTCTGGCAGGAAAAAGCTCTTATCTCCAATCAGCAGCTGACCAGAGAGAATAGCTTTTCCCTGCTGAGCACTGAAAAGGCTCCCTTTCTCAGCCAGTGTGGTGTAGTGGTGAGAGTGTTGGACTGGGACTCAGGAGATCCAGGTTCTAGTCCCCGCTCAGCCATAAAACTCACTGGGTGACTTTGGGCCAGTCACTGACTCTCAGCCTAACCTACCTCACAGGGTTGTTGTGAGGATAAAATGGAGAGGAGGAGGAGGATTATGTAAGCTGCCTTGGGTTCCTTGCAGGAAAAAAGGCGGGGTATAAATATAATAAATAAATAAATCTCTAACCAGCTGCTGTGCAGAGATAAACAGGGAAAGGGGGGAGGGGGAAGGGCCTGGGGAGAAATCTGCAGAGTGATACAGCCCTGCCTCTGCTGAGGTTTGCCCTGCAGAGGTTTGTTCTGCCTACTTCTGAGTAGACATGTTGAAAAGGCTCAGTATTTGGGATACGGTTTGAAAGTGCTGCTGTGCAATTGCCTTGCTTGCTTCTAAGTAGGCTTAAAATTGGTTTAAAAAAATACATTTGGCCCTGCCGACATTGCCTTTGCCCCCATCCACTGATGATGGACTGTGCCCCCGCCCCTAAGTCCTTTCCCAGATTGGAATTTGGCCCTTGGACTGAAAAAGGTTTCCTTCCCCTGCCCTAGAAGATAATGTAGGCATTATCTCTCCCAAATTTTATTTATTTATTTATTTATTGACTTGTACCCCACCTTTCTACCAAAAATGGCACTAAACAAAACATCATAAAACAAATACATTAAACACATTTTTTTAAAAAAAAAAAAATTAAAACACAACAATCACAGACTAAAAACAGCATCCAATCCAACAGTCACACGGCTTACACACCAAAGGCTCACTTGGATAAAGTGGTTTTTGTCTGCCGGCAGAAGGACAGCAGAGGGGGAGTGAATCTAGCCTTCCTTGCAAGGGAGTTCTACAGGCTGGGAGCGGCCACCAAGAAGGCCCTCTCTTGCAACACTACTGAACACGCCTCTGAAGGCAGTGGTATCGAAAGAAAGGCCTCTCCTGAAGACCATAAGACCTGGGCAGACTCATATGGGAGAAGGCGGTCTTCCAAGTAGCCTGGTCCCAAGTCATATATTGCTTTATAGATCATAGTCAGCACTTTGAATTCTGCCCAGAAACAGACTGGTACCAGTGAAGCTGAGTCACATACTTCCTGTAACCAGCCCCAGTCAAGAGTCTGGCTGCAGCATTCTGAACCAGCTGAAGTTTCTGAACAGTTCTGAAGGCAGCCCCACATAAAGCGTGTTACAGTAGTCCAAACAGGATGTAACTCAGGCATGTGTGACCATGGCCAGATCAGATGTCTGACTGCAGTCACTCTGAAGCTAACAATAATATATATATTTTTAAAAAATAAACATATTCATAACAAATGTCAGAACTAAAGGTGCCCTTCTGCATGTAGAAGGTATCTTCCACTTACGGCATTGTGATAGAAAAGTGAAGCTAAAACTAAAGATTTTTTGTACAAATGGAACTATGAGAACAGTTATAGAACCTACCTATTGTAGCACTTAACAAACTCTTCCATTAGAAATTGTGTAAGGGTTTGGAGAACAGTGCTAGAGGGTGGGTATTCTATTTTTCTTTTGCTCACCGTTTTTTGTATCCAGCCATTATGAATAAAAATATTTAATGTCAACAAGGAACTGCAGAGAAATCTACAAAGCACAAAAGCACAAACAAAGGCTTTTAGAGGCAAAAGAACCAATAGTCAAGAGTAGATCTTCACTTTGATGTACATTGTTGAAAATTCTATCATCAGTCTGAAGAGATTGGAAGAAGCCCAGCACATATAAGCCTGCATGTGGCTCTGCTCCTTGTACAAACAATACTCTCTCTCTAACCCAAGGTGGAATTTTCAAAGCCAGTCTTCAAATGTACAGCTTTAGCTTCTGAAAGGGCTCTTATAGTTTATGCATTTGTTGCTGGCTTTGTGGCTAGATGAAATTTCACTTCACAGTTCTCACATTCCAAACTTTGTAATTATGTAGAGCCCAATCCCAGGAACCTTTTGTAAGTGAAAGAGTAGATCACTCTCTTTTCACCTTAATCTTCTCATGAATATGCTATCTTCTCACAGAAATAATTCTTTATATTAAGCTATTTTAACTCTTTTGGTGTCGTGTTTGCAGCCTTTAACAAAACCCGGAACTGTCCATACAGATTATGGCCTATACCAGGGTCATCCCTCTACTGAGTCCACAGGGAAGTGTGAGAAAGTACTAAAGAATCAGTCCCTTCCTCGCCCCATCTATGATCATAAATTTCTGGATGATAAACAGCAGCATCTAATCCATACAATGTTTGTTTTTTTCAAACTAATTTTGACCATCATTATCCATTTCCTACATCTATGTTGTAGAAAAACAACTTCTTTGTTGCTTTATGTTAAATGTGGTGAGTTTTAACCAGGAACTATGGAGAGAGATTCAAAAGCCATGAGTTTGTGTAAACTAGTTTTAGCCAACTTTCCTTGCTTACTTTATGGGAATGTTTCTTCTCTGCAGAAGCCTGTGACATTTTCAGATGTTTGGCCACCGTCTCTACAAATGAATGTTTCCACAGTTAAAACTGCAGATTATTGTGGATCTATATACTTCCTAGAATGATTTCACATACAATTTCTTGCTTATAGCTTTCTCAATATTGTGCCATTCAATTCACTTACACAGTATAGCTGATCATTCTAATATTCACTGCCTCCAAGAATAACATCTGCAATATGTGCACTTCTGTTTTCATACCACAAAGTTATGCCCTTCAATTGTAGGGAACAAACGGCTCTTTGCTGACTTTAGCAACAAAAAGTACATTAATAGCCTGTGCTTTACTACTTGGTGGGGGAAGGAGGCAGGGCTTTTTTTCTGGTGGAACTCACCAGAACTGAGTTCCAGCACCTTTTCTTCTATTAATTGCATTACAATTTAATCACCATCTACTCCCGAAGAAATGTAATCCAAGAGTTCCGGTACCCTTTTCTCCAGAAAAAAAGCACTGGAAGGAGGTGAATTGTTTTCTAGATGTACGAGTCCGGCAGCTTTGTAATAATCATAGTCTAACTTAGCTTTCCCCAACCTGGTGACCTCCAGATGTTTTGGACTTCATCTCCCATCAGCCCCAGCCAATGGTCAATGGTCAGGTATGCTGGGAGTTGTAGTCCAGACATCTTGAGGGCAGCAGGTTGGGGAAGGCTGGTGCAATCCTATCCATATCTGCTCAGATTTAAGTCCTATTGAAATCAATGATACTTACCCCCAGTGCAAGTCCCATTGTACAGTGTAAGTGTACATAGGATTGCAGCCATAGCCAGGATATCAGGCTATCAAGTTATGCCCATTATCCCATTGGTCACACCCAAATAAAATTTGTTAAAACATTGGCCATACTGAACACTTACATAGATATAGTGCTCTTTCTTAGACATACCACATTTAAAATCTATTTCTGTCTATCCTTTTATCATAACAAAGACTAAGCAGTTTCACACATCTTTTTTTTAAAAAAGAAATCCCCCACATGGAATAACCACATGCTTCTAACCGTTCCTTTTTTATGGCCGAGATAAACATGACTGGTCAGCCATCCATATATCTGCCATGATTGTACTGGGAAGTGGAGGCATGGAAGTCTATTCTTTATATGTCAGAGAGCAGCAATGGCAGAGAGCAGCAATTCCTGTGTTATGTTGCTTTAAATAGATTTCTCCCAGCCTGGCTCCGATACCAGAAGTGAACCAAAATGGGGGAAATTCACTTAAAGTGACAGAGCACCATGAGGTAAGGCAGGGGGAACCAGGCAGGTTTTCCCTCCCCTTGTTGTAACAGAGATTCCAGTAACAATAGACACAGTTTCCTAAACTGTTTTAGTGTAAAACATAATTGAGGCCTTGAGCCTCTAACTACAACCAGCCATCTTAACAGTAATGTTATTGTTCACATGCTGCCCCTTGGAGGGGCAGATGGCCCCTCCTACAATTATCAACTCTTTATTCACCACAGTAGTGTCACATGCACTTTACCATACCCTTCATTGTCACGTAAAGAATAGATCTCTACAGCCCCACTTTATATATGAACAGTGTAGACATGATAATATATACGAACTCAGGGTCCCCAACCTCTTTGGATCAAGGGCATATTTGGAATTTTGAGAGAGTGACATGGGTGCTGTCACAAAATGGCTGCCATAGTGGATGTGGCCAGTCATGAAACACCAATTTCCTAGAAGGCGGACTGGTGAGGCTAAAAGAACAAGTACAAGGCAGATGGGGGGGGGGGTGTCCGAGCTCCAAAACACAAAACCACTTGTTTTTGTACCCCCAGTTTTCTGCACAAACTGATGTGGCTCAGAGACAAGGACCTTGGCCAAGAATACCACATGAGCCCCATAGGCATTTTTGGAAATAAATATGGCATGGCAGACTGCTACTTCATTTTGCAGTATGTCAGCCTCCCAGTTAAATTTTTTAATTGAAAACAATCTAAAATAAATACCACAAGGGGCAGGGAGCCTGGCAGATTCCACGAAAGGTGTTTGTGGTCTCAGTGGTTGCTGCCATGTTGGTGACCCCAGTACAAATACAAATTAGGCCTGATTAGTTTGGAACTTAGAAGCTGCCCCATAATGTATTGTGTGAGCTCCTACCAATATTTTTTTTTTAAAGATGCAGTTCCAGGGCTTTATGCAGAAAATAATACTACCAGCGTGCCCACAATATATTTTTTTCCCTTTAATGCTGCCATGCGAATCCAAATGACTTTTTAGGTTCAGTATTGTGGGGGTGGGGAGAGAATAACAGGAATGGTGACTATCAGAAATATTGGGGTGTGCCCACAAAATAGGATACACCCATCTTTTTAGATCATGCACACTTGTGAGCATGAATTGTGAGCTTTTTCTTTGGCATTATTGCAAACTTCCCCTGGTGGAAAATTTCACACACTGAAAAAATCCTTCACTGCACGATGAATAATTATTACTATAAAAAATATCTCAGTACACATTTGTTTCAATAGTAGGGTGAAATAATTATATCATCCTTGTCCCTCAGATTAAAAATGTTTTAATAATGGGAAGCAAAGACCAGGGACTAAGCACTCATCTAGTGTTAGGAACTACCTGATTATTTATTTACATACTAAACCAGGAGGCAGACAAATATATTATTTCTAACAGTTCCCTAATGTCTGTTTTTAATCTAACTTATTAGGCTATTTTATACTGTCTCTGCGTGGAAGCTGAGTTGATTCTTTTACTCCTGGAACATTCCTGATTACTTATTGATAATGTTGCATTCAATTATATATATATATATATATATATATATGGGCCCCCTTTGCTTCTTTCACCCTTTATACTGGCAATAAACTACTTAACGAGGAACAATTGTGCTCTCTGACACAAATCAATATTATACTGGAATTCACACATACAGTACCAGGTTGTATCCAATGGCTGGCTTTGTTGTAGCCGAAACCATGCAAGGCAAGGCATATACTTTTGCCAGCCACACTTACCTACTGCAGCCCTCTGTACCATAGGGTTTCCTTTGGGGAGGAATGAGTGGGGGACTGCAGGGGTGGTGGTGCAGGGGATTGGTAAAAATTAAGTGCTTTGCCTTGCACAAGTGGATGTGCTTTTTGTTAGCAGCACGGGAGGGGAACCTGTTTGCAGCCTGAGGGGCCTCTTCCTCTCGCCTGCCTGCCTCCACCACACAGCAATTAGGCTTTTTTGCCCCTAGAGACTCCATTTTAAAGACTCCATTTAAAGTCCTTTGAAGGCCTAATTGCCATGTGAGGGTAGGGAGGTATGCGAATTTCATTTCAGTTCGTTTTTCATCGAGATGTACCCAGTTCACACCTTCTGGACCGAACACGGACTCCGATGCAATCTGCAATCAAAGTCCATACATTTCCATGTGATTCGCAAACCAAAAACCACACACTGTGCAGCATGCATACGTTTTTTAAAAAAACGTGCATTGAAGAATGTGTGCGTTTGAAAAATGTACAAATATGCTTTAATCAATGGGAGAAAAATGCGGACATTTCAAAGATGCTCAGAACCGATGTGTGCATTTGGAAAAAATAGGCATGAAAATACGTGCAGATTTTCATGAGAAAAGTAAAAAACAAATCTTGCAATCTGATAGGGATTAGAGTCGGAAAGAGCTTGGAGACAGAACTTGGAGAACTTTTGAGCATCCCTATTAAGTGGGGGTGATTTGGGAGCATTGCAGCTGGGGAGGGAAGGGCTAACACTCCCTGCATGCTATGACACCCACTTCCCAAATTCCCCCCCCCCAGCAGAAATTAGGCTTTTTAAAAGCCTCCATTGGTGCCATCTTTTTTTAAAAGACCTGAATTCCTGCATGGGGGTTCGATTTAGGGGTATTGCAGCTGGTGAAGCCTAGCCTTCGCCATGCACCATGACCTCCCTCCTAGAAATCACCACCTCCATCCAGTAATTAGGCTACTGCAAAGCCACGGTTAGATACAACCCATTAAAAAATGGTTATTTATTTATTTAATTTGTACTCCACCTTTCTACCCAAAAATGGCAATCAAGGTTTAGTGATAAATGCTTCCGTGTTTTAGAGGTCAGCAGTTGTTGGGGGTTGGTTGGTTTTTTCTGGGAAGTCCACCAAGGGTTGGTTTGCTGAATTTGGATGCTTGTTGTTGTTCCAGGGTTGTGGTTGTTTTTACCAGAGGTTTCAGAATATAGGTGCAGAATTAGGAAGATGATGGTCAGTAGTGAGTAAATAAGTCGAAGGATTGCTTTGAACATTACTTTTCACTACTTGTGCCTTAATAACCTAAGTAGAGAAGGAAGAGGGGGGAAATAACTATATTGAATGATAAATGGGAGAATCAGTGTGGCATAGTAGTTAGAGTGCTGGACTGGGACTCGAAAGATCCAGGTTTTAGTCCCCACTCAGCCATGAAACTCACTGGGCCAGTCACTGACTCTCAGACCATAACCTGATGGCAGAGCACAACAGCAGCAGCAGATTTCTCCCAAACAAACACACACACAGAACTTGTTTCTAAGTGGATGCCTTTAAAGTAAACAACAGAAGTAAGATATGATTTATCAGCTACTTTAAGCTTGATGGTTACAGACTTCAGTTTCTTAAATATTACTTATTCTGTGAGGTAAGGAAAACCACAGAATTTGTCTCCTTTGCTTAAAGCCAAGCAAGTGTCAGTTAAGTCAGTTAACTGTAGGAACAGTCTAATTGTCAGAATGAGAGAGAATGGGATTTCTAACTTGTTGCTAGGCAACATCCAGCATTCCCTCCCCTGATTCAATCAAGTGGTTTGCTCCACTGAATCCTGTTCCCTGACTTCTCAGAGAAGCTTGGTTTCTGCCTTTGTCCTTTAACTAGACTATAACAGCCTATCTTAACCCTTTACTGGGCAGTCAACTTAAAAAACTCTAACCCTCCCTGAAGAGTTGACATCTTCTCTTCACATATTCCAACAGTTGTGATGATAACACAGAGGAGGAGAACCATGTAAGCTGCCTTGGGTTCCTTGCAAGAGGAAAAAAGGCAGGATATAAATGTAATGTTGTAGTATTAGCAGCAGCAACAACAACAACAGCAACAAACATGAGTGCTAGAATTTTATAATTTTCCTAACTTTAAATAAACACTGGATAACATATGCAAAAGATTCTTGGATTGGATACATGTGGGGATCCAGTTTCTGGATGACTGCCCACATGAAAAATGCCATTCAGACAACACATCCCGAGAATAATTTGCAGGAGACATCTAGTGCTAGGATCATATCTTTTGAAATGACATTTAGTTATAGTCTGAAAATAATAGCTGAAGGTAGTAAAGCTTGCTCTGTATTCCAGAAATGCCTGCTAGTTGTTAAGAGAAACAGATGCTATAATCATACATAAAATTATAATTCCAAAGAACGATAACCAAGGAACAGAATAATGTTGTGGGAGGGATGGGAGGAGGATCATGAATTCCAACGGAGCACTGCATTAGTGAATGCTTCCGCTGTGTTCGGTCGTGATGGCACCTGTAATAAACAGAAGGAAATGTTGCTACGAGAATCATGTCCCAACAGTGCAAGCTTTTGTGACTCCATCAAATGGTTTACAGAATTGGCATGTCACTAAATGGATCATTGTAATCCTGCAGGCTTTGTTATAACGTCTTCCTCAATCTGCTTTTTTCTCCTCTCAGGGCTTATGCACATGTTATGTGTTCCCATTCATTTGCCATAATAAGTGATAAATGAAGAACTACTTATCCAGAGATGGTGTGCAGTATTATCTGTAGACTCCACATTACAAGGGTTGTTAGATGTTATGCTATAGTGCTACCTGGATCTTGCATCCAGCTGGTGCTAGGTAAGAAGGATATGCTAATGTTAGTTCAATCCATATGATTATTTATTTTTAATTCCCTTAAGGATTTACATTGCTTTTTCTCATCCTTTAAACAGGGCCATGGTTTCCTTGGTTACTGATGGCAAACAAATGTAATATCCTCTTCCTCCCATTTCTTGTAAACCAGGGTGTATTGCAGTCATTCCATGATTAAGCAAACATCCTGGAGTTAATAATTCAAATATGTAGACCCCTGATCCAATTAAAGCTCCCATTGAAACCAATAGTACAAGTTAGTGGCAAGTAATTAAGGGTCCAGGCCAGTCCAGGATTATGAACAAGTCCTTAAGATGCTGATATTGCTATCTGTGAGGTATCAAGGTTATATCAATGGCAATTAAATAAAAACAAACCACATTTGATGGACCCTTCTCTGTGGACACTCCAAGGCTTTAAAATGCCTGCCAAATGCCATTCTCAGAGGGCCTTCTGACGGTAGTGTAAACAACCTTTTTTCATCTGCTGCAGAACTGTGACTCCTGCTGATGTACATCCCTGTTTCTATAAATTGAATTGAAAGGGGAAGATTTAATTTACGCTGCCTATTCCCTAGCCTAAGACATCCATTTCATTTCATTTATTACATTTTTATACCACCCAATAGCCAAAGCTCTCTGGGCGGTATACAAAGATTAAAACCCTAAAAATACAATATAAAATGTAATATAAAACCATTTGCAAACAAAAATATAAAACAATTTTGCACAATCAACAATATAAATCCAAAGAAATCCCCATCCAGCAGTTGAAGCACACTGTTTGCTGTTCATTTAGTTCTAAACGTTCGTTCTCCCACTGTAGTCTTAAAACCTTTTCTACCAGTTGTCTGTGAAGTAGGGTGGCCACTTATGCATTGCCAAAGAAGAGGGAGTGAATCACCAAAAACAGAGAGGACAAGAGAGGGCACCAATTTCCGTAATATTTGCATATGCAATTTTATATGTCTCGGTGCACATTTAGAAATCATAACTACCATTTAAATAGAAATACAATATATCTCACCATAGTCAAGAAGACTGACCAAGTGACCTGTGTGCCTGCTCTCTCTGCCATTCAGGTGCTAAGTGTTGATGGGCAAATTCAAGGCCCCTCTTGCTCTCCCTCCTTATGGCTCTTTGACTTTAAACCAGACTTGGACTGGACACCTCTTAAAATACATGATACCTTCAAATAGAGGACTGTCCTCTGCCAGCTCTCCAAAATAGAGAACTGTCCTCTGTAAAGCAGGGCACCTGGCACCCTACTTTGAGACAAGGCTGGTGCTGGTGGTTGGTGACATCAGACACTAGGGATGCCGGCAAAGTACTCCTGTCCTGAGCCAGGCTCATATATGAAGTATGGGAGCTTGAAAGCGCTTACCTCAAATGAGCTTTTAAAATCCCCAAATACTTCTCCCGTTCAGATCAAGAAGAATTCCAGGCTATCTTCCTCCTATCTGTCCACACCAGACCTCACCATCCCCAGGATCCCACTCTGCTGGCTCCCCAATGCACTCCCTTCTTCCCTTCACTAACCCCTTGCAAGTGGTGGTGATGGGAGAAAACATGGTAGGTTGCTTCCTTACCTCCTTCTCCATTTGCTGAAGCCCTCAGGAGAACTGCCTCTCCCATGGCTTTTCCTTCTGATGTGCTGTTGCTCAACATGTAAGAGTGATAGAGAAAGGAGGAGGAAAAGGATAAGCCTTCTTCCTCTCCTCACCCCGTGTTTGTGCTCCCACCACTTTCAAAGGGCAAATGAATGGAAGCTGGTGGAGTGCATCTGGGGATCTGGATGTGGAGGCTTCTGGCAATGGTGATGGCTGGTGGGAATGGGCAGAGGCATTGTTCTGAGACCCTGGACCGGCTCAGGAAAAAAAAAATAGCCAAGTTTTTCTGACTTGAGAGGTGGGGCTCAGATAATTTCTGAGTTAATCTGAGGTAAACTTTGGACAGCTCATCTCTGTTGGGCAACCTGACCTGATTTAGATGCTCACTGGTAGTGTTGCTGTTTTCATGACACAACTGGATTCTGGGGCATTTTCTCACTTTGCACGGAGCTTGACAAAACAGGAAGCAGAATAAAGTATTCTGATCTGGCCACGTCCCATACAAAATGGCACCCTGCCTATGAAGCCTCCAGGATATGCTCTCTTTGCATGTACAGCAGGGGTCCCCAAACTTTTTGGGTCGGTGGGCACTTTTGAATTTTGAGAATCATTGGCACTCTCACATGGGGGGATGGGGGTTGGCCATTTACAAAATGGCTGCCGTGAGCATGGTCAGGTACAAAACACCCATTTCCTAGAAGGCAAAATGGTGGGGCTAACAAAGTAACTTGCTCAGGAACAAGTACAAAAAAGAGGTGCAGTCTGAGCTGCAAAACATAAAACCATTACTTTGAACCCACAGTTTTCTGTGCAAATTGATGAGGCTCAGAGACAAGTAACTTTACCAAAAAATACCACATGGGTACCAGGGGCATTCTTTGAAAGAAAGATGGTGCTGGAGACCAGTGCTTCACTTTGCAGCATGTCAGCTTCCCAGTTAAAAGAAATTAATTGAGACATCTAAACAAATAAAATAAAAAATCTTAAATATTACTTGGTGGGCATCAAGAGAGGTGTCTGTGGGCACAGTGGTGCACGTTGGAGAACCCACCACATTGGAGACTCCAGAAAGGGACACCAGAAAGCTTCCCTTTCACCAGCTACCCCTTTATTTATTATTATATTATATTTATACCCCACCTTTTTTCCTGCAAGGAACTCAAGGCGATTTACATAATCCTCCTCCTCCTCTCCATTTTATCCTCACAACGACCCTGTGATGTAGGTTAGGCTTAGAGTCAGTTACTGGCCCAAAGTCACCGAGTGAGTTTCATGGTCAAGTGGGTATAGAACCCGGATCTCCTGAGTCCCAGTCTAACACTCTCACCACTATGCCACATTGGCAGCTGGCCGCCTCCTTGCCAAGGGGCACAACAAGAAGCTTGGACTTGGCCCTGCTTCTAGGATAAATAATTTAAAATTCAAGGGAGAAGGCTCCTTGCTTATCATAGCTTCATTGTTACTAAGAATTTAAAGAGCTCAAGTCGATTGTCATATGAAAGGAACTACATTTCAGGCTAATGTCTGCATTAGCATAAAGTGATTCCCAAAGCTTTAACTTCTAACCTCTCTTTGCCCAGCTTTTAGTAAAGATGTTACTTTCAAAGGGGGGGGGGGAGGCCCTTCAGTTTTAAGGACATACATACTGATTTTAGAAAGCCAGATTCCCAATATCAGAAAGGGTATGCATTTTCAGCTGAATTATGCTTACTAAATACTTTCTTTAAGTTAATTTGTGCAGCTGCATAAAACATTACAACTAAAGCAGAAGTGTATGGGGAGTGGTTGGGATTTTTTATATGTTGGCATTTTACAGCAATAATTCAGTGGCAATGTGACCCTCTGTCTTAAAAGGTAATACTGCAGTTTACTGCACAGCAGAGCTAATAAAGAGTTTTTTGTGGCCCCCTAGAGGCTAAGGGCCTTCTAAAATGGAAGTCCTCCTGGCACTTTGTTTTGTTTTGTTTTGTTACCTCTTTGGGTAGAGTAAAAGAAAAATGCATAGTAGGCTAAACAGAAACCAATAAATCAATGTTTTTAAGGAGCATGAATACCTGTTACCAATAAACGGGATTTATTCTGCAGACAGCTCTCCATAAAAATTACATTCTTACAAGGAATTTTTTTAAAAAAAAACAGAATAAAAAGCATAATCAAGAAACATTGGAATATATTACAATGTATTTTCATTACAAACTTTTACTGTCTCAGTAAAGTGCATAAAGTATATAAAGGCAGTTAAGGTCAACGCTGCCTCTTAATGGCTGGAGCAAGTCAGTTAATAGCCTAGGACTATCATTCTCTTTTTCTATCTCTATAGCTAATGCCGTTTCACATTATAAACACTCACTGGTTTCTCTTTAGAGAACAGTTCAGCATGAGATTTTAGTCTGAGTCTTGGAACGTTGGCAATGTTGTTGTGTTTATGCTTATGCAAAGAAGACCGTGAGCTCCTCAGCAAAGGTCTTATGTGTGAGATCCAACTCCTGACACTCGAGATTGTGTGTTTAAACTACCTATGCTCCTACATGAGTCATATGAACAGAGAAGGCAACTTGCACAAGATCATCATAGCTTCTCCTGTACCTAGTAATTTGGGAGTAAGTCCCATTGAACTCAGTGAGGTTTACTTCTGAGCAGACTTGTCCAGTATTGCTGTGTAAGGCTGTGGGACACATTTCAACTTGAATCTTCGGCTTCATGGAAGGGAATTCATGCCTTCCCACATGTTCCTGCCTCGGATATTATAGTGCTCATAAGAGTTGACCACTTCTGTGAGCAGCTGGATTCATTCACTATAATGGAAAAGACTTTCCATGATCCACTTTTGATAGAATATCATCCATGAACCAGCTTCTATAAGGAGAAGGTGATAAACCATATACAGAGCCCTTGGTTATATAAACATATGGATCTCAAAGTAATACTTACCCTTTTTTCCTTAGTTCTGGAAAATGCTTGTTAGAGGAGATTGTCAAATTCAAATACCTATCCTTTACCCTTCCCTTAATGGCCCATTCCATGGTAAAGTGCAGTTAGTTTTAGGGCTCAGTGACATCTGACAAGTCTAGGTGAAAGCCTAGAGTTTGGTTGTTAACAATATAAAGGGGAGTTTTGGACGAAGTTGGGAATTACCGGACTGTTATTCCTTATTTGTTCATTGTACATAGAGCTGCCCTATGTTTTCTGGCAACATAATCAAAGATTATTCATACTGGAATACATTTCACATGCATCTGAAAGGACTTCGAAATATTCTCTTAATAGTCTCAGCCAAAATCTAATATATAATGGATACTTTTTGACCTACAGGTAGAGTAAAAGCTGCACAGCATGATGCTGCCCAGAACTCTGGACTAGATGGACCCTTGATCTGAACAAGCAGATTTACATTTGCATGTTCTTACCACCTTTTGACAATAGCCCTGTGCAGGTTTTGGAAAACTGAGAATGTGGAGAGGACCTGGGAGCATCTCAGCTGCGCCCCTTCCTAGAGTCGGAGGACCTAAACTCCGCTGGTAACTTCGAGGCTCGACTTCTGCAATGCGCTGTACATAGGGCTACCTTTATATCTAGTCCGGAAACGTCAACTAGTGCAAAATATGGCAGCCAGATTCATTACTGGTACACCTAGGGTTGCCCACATCACACCAGTTTTAAAAGCACTCCACTGGCTGCCAGTCAGTTTCCAGGCGAAGTATAAAGTGTTGGTTATTATCCAGAAGACATTACAAGCCATGGGTAGCCCAAAACCACTACAGAGCCACTTGGCAAGAATGGCAAAAAAGGCTTGCAAGTCTGGCCAAGTGGCTAGTGGGTGACCGCCATTGACACCCAACCCAAAAGTGCCGGAGAAACACTTGGGGGTGGGTGCCAAAGGCACACACCCCCCCCGAGCCTCCACAAGCCATTTCAGGCTCGCCATGGCTTGTCTTTAAAGCCCTACATGGTTTGGGTCCACCTACGGGATCCCTTTATCCCGTATAATCCACCCCACACACTCAGGTCCTCTGGGAAGAATTTACTTCAGCCAGCCAAAACTAGGCTGGCAGGTATTACCCAGAGGACCTTTTCTTCTGCTGCTCACAAATTATGGAATGGCCTGCTGGAGGAGATTCGTCAACTTAGTAGTATCTTAGAATTTAAAAAAGCCATTAAGACTGATCTCTTCTGGCAGGCCTATCCGGCGGAATTTTAGGTTGCTTTTAAGATGCTTTTAAGATGCTTTTAAGATGTTTTAAAGTAGTTTTAAGATGTTTTAATAGTACGTGTTGTGTTTTGATTAGTTTATGTATTTTATATTTTTGTTGTTCCCCGCCTCGATCTAGACGGAGAGGCGGGTAAGAAATAAAATATTATTATTATTATTATTATTATTATTATTATTATTATTATTATTGTTGTTGTTGTTGTCTGTGCTGCCACGCCTCCTCCACCACCACCCAACCTCCTCGTGATGACTGGGAAAATCCGAACAGAGACTGTAGTGCGATCGGGAGCTCTGTGCAATCAGGGTCCCAATTGTGGGAAGAACTGTAACCGCATTCAGCTGAACAGGGTTACAGTGGGCGGGTTCACATGACACGGTAAGCCCTCAGTGGCTTATAAGCCACCCCATGTGGCAATTTAGCCTTGGGCCCCGATGTGCCTGACAGACGACTGGGCACCTCCTCCCCCCTCCTTTCCCCTTGGTCCTCCTGCAGGTATCCCAGGGGACACCACAGGAGCACCAAGCTTTCCAACCCCACCACTGGCCACAATCATGAGTTATTTTTGACTCACCACAGCTTGACTTTTGAAATATAGATAGATAGATAGATAGATAGATAGATAGTGAATGGCGGTTGTCAAGCCACCTTTCCCAATCCCCATTTTTGGCAGCAGCTGTTAGCTGCCCCCCCAAGGAGCCCCAGTGGTACCTTGGTGGGGCTGCCATGGTCACCCCCTTAAAAAAAATTAGTCTCATTATATGCACAAACAATTGCACACACACACGCACACACACACACCAAATTGCCCTGTTTGTGCAAATGAGGCAGGTTGGGTTAGCATAAGGTGGGCTCTGGGCTAGGTACTGGCCGGGGTGGGTGCCTGCTGGCCAAATCCAGCAGGCACCCACCTTGTACAGTGCCTAGCTCAGGCTGCAAGTGAATATTCCTGTCAAAGGTCAGCTCCTGTCAAAGCCGAGGTGGGAGATCGCAGGGATGGGGACTCGGACTCGAGGACTCGACTCGTGAGTCGGACTGAGTCCCCCCTCTGACTCAAGTCAGACTCGAGTTCCAATATTTTTAATGGGACTCGAGACTCAACTCGGGACTCGAGATCAAGGACTCTTCAACATCCCTGGGCTGTGCCAGAAGGAGTGGAGAGGAGCACGATCGCCTGTGGAGAGTGCATGGAAGCGAGGTGCGCCGCTGCTCGGCCAGTCGGCCACTATACAGCTACCAAGAGTGCAGCCCCAACAGTGTGTCAAGATTTATTTTGATTGATGTGTTGCGTACTTGGGAGAGGCAGAAGAAGGACCTGAGATTACTCTGTGCGGCTCCTCTGAGTGTGTTTCTGGTTCCAGCAAGTTCATCACCAGTGGAGCAGGTGTTCAGTGAGGGTGGAATTGTGATGAGACCTCACCGTTCCAGAATGGGGGCCAAACATTTAGAAAAAATCGTGTTCCTCAAATGCAACATGGATATGTTTTAGGAAGTACAGCAAGTTTATTTTTTAAAATCATTTTCCTAAAATGCAACCTTTCAGATATTTGGGGTTTGGCTGCCTCTGCCTGCCTGTTTGGGGTCCCCAGCCTCCTCTGCCTGCCTGGTCTCTTCTTGACCAGTTCAACAGTTGAATTGTCCAAGACAAAGGCCTCTGCCTGCCTGCTTTGGGGTTCCCTGCCTCCTCTGCCTGCCTGGTTATTTTGGGTTTGTCTGCCTGGTCTGTTCTTGCCAAAATCAGTGGCAGAGTTTTGAAATAAAAAGGCACACTTGTTGTGCCTAGAATTTATTTAAACCACACATCTGAAGTAGCCTTATTTTGTTGGGGGAAAAGACCCATTGATTTTAATAGGGACTCGTGGAGTCAGCTTTGGGGGTGATTCGTGACTCGTGACTCACCATTTTGGACCAAGGACTTGGACTCGGACTTGAGACTCGGGTCCAAAGACTCATGACTCGACTCGTGACTCAAGACCAAGGACTCTTCAACATCCCTGGGGAGATCGTAGGTTTCCCCTCTTTTCGCAAAGCACAATCTCCTGGTTTCTTTGGAGGAGATCAGGTATCCCTAGTGCCCCCCCCCTGGTTTTGCAAGTGTTCCCTCACTGCTAGCATGGGGGAAACACCTGCAAAACTGGAGCGGATTCCCAGTGACAGACGGGAGGGCTCTGTTTGTCAGGTGCCAAAGGCACTTCAAACACACCTACCCCCATACTGGGAATCCCCCCCAAGTTTTGATGCTCCCCAAGGTGCTAGCAACTTGGGGTTGATGGCAAAACTGAGGGGACCCTTTGAACTTGTGATCACCCCCCAAAAACCCATGGGGATCCTGCTTGGAAGGGGGTGAATAGGGGGTGGCCCCCAAAACACCATTTTCGCCTGATCTTTCATGCTCCTGGGTTGGGTTATCTACTCTAATGTCCCTGGGCTATCCCCACTTTGAAAGGTGAGGGCAGCCCAGGGGGATATGAGAACCCCCCCAAAACCCCAAAGATTCTGCTGCTAAAGGTGCTTCCAAGACCCCCACCCCTTTTTTTCTCAGTGCTTGCAAAGTGAGTTTTGCAAAGTGCTACACTTTGTGTCTCCCAACAAGTGTACATGCCAAAAAGAAACATTGTTCATGCCTGTGTGACCATGGGCAGCCCCCCGAGGTACCACTGGGGCTCCTTGCAGGGGCAGCTTGCATCTGCCAAAAACAGGGATTGCGAAAGTTGCCCTGAGAGGCAGCTTTCACAATCTAAAAAAATGTTTTAAAAATAAGAAGACAAGCCATGGCGAGCCTGAAATGGCTTGTGGAGGCTCGGGGGGGTGCCTTTGGCACCCACCCCCAAGTGTTTCTCCGGCACTTTTGGGTTGGGTGTCAATGGCGGTCACCCACTAGCCACTTGGCCAGACTTGTAAGCCTTTTTTGCCATTCTTGCCAAGTGGCTCTGTAGTGGTTTTGGGCTACCCATGGCTTGTCATGTCTTCTGGATTCAGATGACACAGCAAGCCATGGGGAGACTTATACGCCCTACAACAAGCCACCTCTGTGGGAAACGCACCGGGTTCAGACAACACACTAAACCACCTGGGTTTATAAGCCCAGGTGGCTTACTGTGTCATGTGAATCCAGTCATTCTCTCTTTAGATCTTCCCAGTCAACAAGGAAGGGTGGAGGAAGTGGGCCAGCGCTCATGCTCATATCCCCTCCACAGCACTTGCCATTTTGTAAAGCCTGGATAGAGCTACTATCACTCCAGGAACTAAGTGGCCTTTAAGTGCCTAATTACTTGAATAAGTAAATAGGTAGAGGGTTTTTTGTTGTTGCTACTATTGACTTAAAATTTCTGGAAGAAGAAAAAAGGATTTTTCCTTGATTCAGGATTTATTTACTTAGTAATTATTTACTAGAGTTTTGAAAGTGTTGTTAGGCTTTGGCGTCAACTTTGTTTGGGTTAATTGAATAATTTTAATTAAAACCGCTGAACTCAATCCATCTAACTTTAAGTACAGCCCCAACGGCAGCACTTGGTTAAAAAAGTTCAAAGAAAATTAATATTTGAAGCTCGGAAAATACTCAATAGGTTTGCCAGCTGCATTGGAACAGAGGTTAATAATCGTGCTTTCGCATACCCTGACATAAGTTTAATTCCCTTTTTTGGATGAGATTACTAGTCAAATTAATTGGCTTCAGTCCCCAAGTAGGGGAAAAGGAGTAACTTGATTATTTGTAATAACATTTCACAGCGACCTGCTAAACATTTTTAAGCAGTACTGTTTTGCCCAGTGTGTTTCTGACCTACAACTGTTTAATGATTAAATGGCATTATTTTACCTAATATGTTTGGAAAATATTATCTATCGCCTACTAAAGACACTTTAGCACCCAAACAACCATCAGTTGATAAGGGTAGGTATATCCAAATTCAGCACAATTTATGCCAATTTTTCCCACTGCCCTCAAATTGTTATTAAATGTAACCAGGCTTATAAGATGAAGACAAATGAATAGGTATGATCTACACTTTTGGGGGGGGGGGACCTCTCATGAGGTGATCCTATCACCTTGCTGATCAGTGTCTATTCTCACTCAGTTCGACAGCAACATTGGAAGTGTTGAATTAAAAATAAATGCAGCGCTATTGCCACACAGTCCATGGCAACTGAGCAGCACCCCACCAATCCTGCCATGTGTCACCGAGATCTGGGTGGATGAGCTTGGAGGAGTTGATCTGTCCCAGTTCTATCCACCTGGGTATGTAGTGCAGCACCAACATAGGCTGGAGGGTCAGGAAGGGAGTGTTGCTGTCATCTAAGAGGAACTGATCTCCCTCACCAGGAGACCAGCCTGCTCAGGTGACAGGTTTGAGTGTCTGTATCTAATGCTGGCCAGAGAGATGGATTACAGCAGCCTTCCCTAATGCTCTCCAGATGTGTTAGACTACAACCTAGCCAGCATGGCCAATGGTGATGGGGACTGTAATTCAACTCATTTGGAGGTTAGGAAAGGCTGGATTAGGGTTTCTGTTGATGTACTGCTGCCCAGGAGTCTCTCTGCCTGAGCTAGTTGAGGTTGTCTCAGGCATGGTGTTGGAAAACCTACTGGTCCTAGAGATTTCAATATTCAAATCAGGGTTAACTTAGGATTTCATAGCTGCCATGACAACCATGGGGCTGTCTCAATATGTCAGCCCAATCCATGTGGCAGGACATACTCTTGACCTGGTATTTTCAGCTGAGCAGGAGGTTGAAGATGAAGATCTGAGGTTAGCGGGATTCTTTGTGATCCTGTTGTCATGAACAGACTGCTTCCTGTGAGCTTTAGTTAGTTTCTCTCCCTCTCTGCAAGGGTGATGGACCCATTAAGATGGTCTGTCCTGGAGAACTACGGAACCTGAGGGATTCCAGAATGCTCTGGGAGATTTTCCAGTTGACATGGCTGGTGTTCCTGTTGAAGCCCTGATCTCATCATGGAATGGTGAGATGGAACAGGCTATCAACATGACCAGTCCCAGCCATCCTCTCTAGCACTGTGAAGCTCCCTGCTTTACCAGAGAGCTGTGGGCCATGGGCCAGGCTGGACAATGTCTTGAACAAAGATGGCACAAATTTCGTAGTGACTCTGACCAAACACAAGTAACACCAAATTATCACGCCTACTTTGTGGCAGTGTTGGAGGTAAAGCAGTTGTACGGTTTTGCCACCATTGCAGTAGCTGTCCAGCAGAGCTGTTCCAGGTTGTGTGAATAGGCTGTTACAAATAGACCTTGGTGGGGATTTGTTGGAGTCTTCAGAGGCCCACTGAGAAGTTTGCAAGGTATATATCAACTCACTTGGTTATCCTTCTATTCCACCACAGCCCCTTTATCCTGAGCTTTTGGTCTTATGTTCTGTAATTGTGACAAGGCAACTGAGCTGGCAACACCATCTGGCTTATTTTTCTTGCACTGCTGCAGCACAGCTTCCCAGCAATTGCATGTGTATAATGCAGCAACTAGCTGCATTGCTGCAGCACAAGCGGAGCTGTATAACCCCATCCCACTTGACTGGAACCTTGTGTAGGATGCATAACTGGATGCTTGGAAAAGGGATCACAGTCATGCCTGCAGGTCCCACCACCCACTTCCATGCATTCACGGTCCCATTTGCACAGTAGCCCTGTGCAAATGGGACCATGTAGGATTGCTACACACAATCCATACCCTACATGGCTGGTAGTAGGCACAGTACCAACACCTCCCCCACACTTCACTCATTCAGTTTTACACTAGATTATAGTCTGTATAAGCATTGGTCGGGCCAGAGTATGAATGAGCATTGTTGGAATTTTATTCTGAAATGTTACCAATTGTTTCATTGTTCTGTATATGTCATACAGCTTGACTGATACTTAGAAGTTATGGCTAGACTGGTTATTATGCCACTGTTTATTCCCCCCCCCCCATTAAACTGAACCCAGAGATATGCTCAGTGTGAACTCAGACATCAATTATATGCATCCAGTGAACATTTGGAGAATTGTTACCCAAATGCATCAATGTTAACAATGACTTGCATTTCAACTCAGCTAACCAAATGAAAATGTAACCAACATCATAATGGGATTGATCTGAAAAACAAGTTGACAAATATAGCTCACATTAAAAACATACAGGAAACAAGAAAGGTTTCATTGACCATCATGCCCAAGAGTCAATGTTAGGAAAGTTTTTTCTGCAGTGGATGGGTGGTTCTTTCCCCCCATATTCTGAAATATTTTCTGACCAAGAAACATTGTCTACTCTCAAATCTGGAGGGAACATGCAAATGTTAGGATAAGAATCAACATCTTGCCTTTGAAAGCCTGCCAAAAAATTTACCACCCTCCCCTTTCAATCTTGAAACAGTCATGGCATCTTACAGTATTTTCAATATTAGATGAAGGGATCATTTTTAGTTACCCAAACTAATAAATTTTTGGTTATTAAACATCTTCATGTTTAAAGTGGTTAAGATTATAAATGTGCAACCAACCTGATCCTGTGTATGTTTTCTCGGACTGTAGTCTCAGTGGGTTAGATCCAATGGTGTCAATCTCCTGATGAATCTGCTTCCATCAGCAGAATCAGGAGGGGGTTATCCCCCCTGTAGTGCCCCCAAGTACCTTCAAAATCTAGACTGGAGGGCTGGAAAACCCCATGGAGCAGATTTTCAGGCAGTGTGGAGGTCTACAAGGGAGAAGGAGAAAGTCCCATTGCGCTAGCAGATGTCTGCTAGCATAATGTTGGATTTAACCCGTTGCTCTTAATGGGGCTTAGTATCAAATATGTGTGCATAATATCTCACCCTAAGGCACACATACTTGACACTAAGCCCCATTAAAACACAGATGCTTAAATATAGGATCCATTGAAATCAATGGTATCTGAGCCATCAAGACATAAAGACCAGAAGTCCATCTAGTACAGCATCTTGTTCCCCACATGTTGGCCAATCAGATGCCTCTGGGAACCCCACAAGCTAGGCTATGAAGGCACTATAGCCCTCTCCCACTGTTGCTCCCTGGAAACTGATATTCAGTGGCATACTGCCTCTGAACACAGAGAATCCATATACGGTAACTATTTACGTGTCATGAGGGGATAACTGAATGTACTTTTTAAAGCACTGTGGGTGGGTGGGGAGGAGACTGCTACTATTGAAAGTCCAGAATCTCACTGGACATGCCCAAGATTTTGGACCTGCTTAATGTAGCTCTTTGAATCCCAGCCAGTACACTGGGGTGTATGTGGCAGGTAGATGAGCCAATTGTATTACCCTTTTTATAGTAGTTTAGCTTGTGTGAGCACACTTATCTATGTCTAAAATACCAATACTGGAAAATGATGGGAACTCTAGTTTTCTAATCTACACAATAACTTGTATTTTCATTACTCAGGCTGTTTCTAACCTATTATTTTAAGAATTGGGGTGATTTGTGTGTTTTTGTATATACAGTAATACCTTGGATTGCAAGTAACTTGGTTTGAGAGCGTTTTGTAAGACAAGCAAATTTTTAAATATTTATTTAATTTTTTTTAACTTGATATACAAGCGACGTCTTGCAATACAAGTACTGTAGTACGGCTTAAATTAAAAATCTCTGTACAGTTTTTTTGGGGGGGATTTCATTTTGATATAAGAGTGTTTTGGATTACAAGCACTTTTCCGGAACGAATTATGCTCTTAATCCAAGGCATGACTGTAACCAGAAATAAGGTTTACTTTTCATCACTGGAAAAAATGCAGAATAACAGGATCGAGAGATCAATTTGATTTAAGCTTTTTTCCTTTTTTAAAAAAAGAAAAACATTATATCTTTGGCAGGGACTTTAGGTCTACTCCAAACAAAGTTAAGCAATTTAGGGCACAATCCTGTGTATGTTTAGACTGAAAAATGGCTGGCTCAGGAATGCTGGGAGTTGTAGGACCTTTTTCAATCTAAACATGCATAGGATTGCACCCTTAAGGCTGCAATCATATTCACACTTACCTGTGTGTTAGCAGCTACAAACTCAGGGGGATTAGTAAACCTGCTAGCAGTACAATATTATGTGAGTTATGGACATACTTTGGAAAAATCATTCTCTTGGTCTTTTCTTTTTTGTGACAAGCCTTCTTGAATAATAATACTAAAAACTACTTTCCCGGAACATCAAGCAAATGGACAATTGAAGCAGCAGTGAGTCCCAAGTGGAGGGGGGGGGAACGGGACTGAGGTTTTCTTGGTTTGTCTTTCAAAATGGTTTGACAGGCAGTTAGAATATTGCAAACTCTCACAAAGCCAGTTAAAATGCCATTGATTACCAAGCAAAATTGGAAAATTGACTAGCTTGCTCCCCAACTTGTTTTGCTGTAGGATAAGAACTTTCAGCTTTTCAGTGTAACAGTTAATTAGAATGGGAGAACTTGCATAATGATGCCATTTTTAATGATTTCCTGCAGGCTATTCCCCCTCTGGCTAATAGCAGTAACATGATATTATTGCTTTGTCATTCAGTTTGCCAGGTGTTTTCTGTTCCTTTTCTGATTTATTGAAGCAAACCAGAAAGAAAAGCAACAAAACTTAGAAACTGTAAAGGGAAAAGACTTGCTTAGTTATCTAGTCTCCCCCTTCTTGCTACAACATTCTTATATTTTGCATGCTCATTGGCTTATTTTGAAGTTGGCATCAGGGGTTGGCATTGCTGGGCACTTGTCAAGGCCTATACTAGCAGGGCATCCATTACCAGCCATGAGAAGCCCCCGGTCCTGAGGTTCTTCTTCCTTGCCTTGTTATCACTGGCTGTTCACACCTCTAAACAAGTGAGCAAGGAGAAGGAAGGACACCCTCCACTTGCCTTGCCCTCTTCCTCTGGGTGCCTGGGATTGGACCCAGATTGAATGGGCAGTGGGGAGGGGGTGTGCCCATTCTGGCAGGGGCCCCACTGAGGGCATTGAGCTCAAGGACTACTCCCCCCACCACCAGCACTGCCTTTTTTGTTGGCAGGCAGGTGGTCAGGTTCCTAAACTCACTAAGACCAGGGCAGGGCAGGGCAGGGCAGGACAAGGCTTCTGGATTCTTTAGAGTAATTACTCTGGCTGATGAGCTGCTAGGACTGGGAAACCAATTCTGGGGCAGCTGTTTTATGAAGCCAGAAGGTCCTCTATTGCCTCCTCAGGTCATCCGATCTGACCGGACTGACAAACTGCAGTAGACCTCCCAGGCATTATTAGGGTAGCACTAGAGGATATGAAACACTGGAAAACTCATTCCGTTTGAGCTCAACGGACTTTTGACACATTTCCAACCTGACAGCCAAAAGCAGGCCAAGTCAGGGGAGAGGGTTCCGCTTCCGCAAAGTTGCTCAAAATATTTGTGCAAATTTGGAACCGAGAACTGCGTATCTCTAGCACAATTTGTACATATCGGGGCTGACTCGTTAGGTTCAAGTTGTTATTGTTGTAGCATTTAACATGGGAAGTATGGACGCATCCTCCTCTCACACTGCATATTATGCACACACTCCACCTTGGCCACCTTGAATTTTCTGACAGTTAATTTCAGAGTTGTGCAAGATTCGGGCACAAATTGCAGAAATTGCAGAGCAGAGGCCCAAATTTTGCACAAATTTCCCTGGCTTTTTTTTTTTTAAACCCCACACAGATAGTGGCCTGCTTTAAAACGGAAGTCCGCATGCTGGCTCAACTCATGTCAGATCGAGTCGGCACCAGCACAGGGTTGATGGAACAGAATGTGGCTCACGCTGGCTCAGCTTGTCTGAGTGTGGAAAGCTAAGCAGGGTCAGGCTTGGTTATTACTTGGATGGGAGACCCCCTCCTCTAGTTTCCTGCATTGAGCAGGGGGTTGGACTCGATGGCCTTGTAGGCTCCTACCAACTCTGTGATCTATGAGAGCTATGAAATCTATGAATCTGTGGGGCTGAGTCAAGAAAATCTGTTGGATTTTCACCCGCCTATTGGATTCCTCACACATCTCTAGGTGGCACTGCCGAGCAGCAAGGATTAGTCCAGCTGTTACCTCTCCCTCGGAGCTGTCCCTGTGGCACAGAGAAAAGGGCACATGGCCTCACTGCGAGATTCCCCAGGCTGAGCCCACTACTGTCAGACAGTAAGATATAGTTGTTCTTGTTTTTCCTTTTAGTAGTATTATCCTAGAGCTGGCTAAAGAACTTTTAAAAAGCACAGTGCTCAAATTTAAAAATTACTATAATGTAAACAGAACCACAGTGCAATCTCCACAGAGAGGAAGGCTGACCAGATGACCTGTGTGACTGCTCAGTCTGCTGTTCAGGCGCTCACTGTTGATGGGCAATGTCAAGGCCCCTTTCCTGCACTCCCTTCTTCAGGTTCTTGATCTTTGAACCAGACTTGGACTGGACAGCCCATCAAATAGAGGGCTCTGTAAAGTGGAACACATGACCGCCCTATTTCTTAGGAGAGCATCAAGCCCTTTCAAAGACTGCAATAGGTCCATCGACTGTGTGTTCATTTGAGGTTTGCTTTCTTCTCACTATACCCTGTGTTCACATCATTTTTCTTTCTTATTGGGAACCTCCAGCCATCTTTCAGAAAATATCTAGATTTGACATCAGAATTTAATATGGTATTATGATAAGATTTTATAGATCAAAAGATGAAAGATATCCCCACCACCACCGAAAAAGGCTGGGTTGACTTACAAAGTTCAGTTTCCCTTCTGCCTATGGGGTCCACAACTCACATTTCATCAACTAAGATAAACATCAAATACAAAGTTAAAAGGGTGTGGCTGAGCCAGTATTCCTTGCTGGTATAAGCTGTGGGGATTGTTCCATTGCCCCCCATCCGAATCCAGCAAGGCTGTCATCCAAACTATCCATCTACCTAGGGGTGTGGGAGAGCAGAAGAGGAGAGGAGTCATTGGGCTATACATTACATTTGCGGGTCCATCAACAGGACAAAAAGCACAGATTCCTTCACTGACGTTAAAGTCCCCATTAGGGTGGCCCTGTGTCCTACTTTAGAGAGGCAGTCCTCTATTTGAAGGGCTGTCCAGTCCAAGTTCAGTTTAAAGATCAAGAACCATAAGAAGGGAGCACAGGTGCCTTGAAGTTGGCGATCCACAGTGAGCACCTGGACAGCAGACTAAGCAGGCACACAGGTCACCTGATCCCAGTATTCCCCACTATGGAGAGATGTATTGAATTTCTATTTAAATTATTGTCATTTCTAAATTGTTGTGCAAATCTCTTTTGTTCTCTGTTTTGTGGATGTGTAAGTGTTTTACATGCAGCAAACCCAAAATATTGAAATTACTCCTGGTACTTGGGTTACAATTTCACTTACCAATTTTGGGAGGAAAAAGAAGGGACAGTTTAGACACCGAAAGATAGTACAATTTATTTATTTTGATTTATTGTAGTAGGAAGATTTATATGCTGCCATTCTGCCATATGGCATCCAAGATGGCTTACAACAAAGATAAAAAACAAGTTAGAACAATCCATAAGTTAAATAATATAGCATAATAAAAATCAGGGCCGGCGCTACCGCTAGCCAAACTAGGCGGTTGCCTAGGGCGCGCGGCTGAAGAAGGCGCAGAAACGCCGTGCCCCGCCCCCGCCAGGCCTCCGTCTCCCCGCCCGCCGCTGCCGCCGCTGTGCTTCCCCGCTCACCGCCGCCGCGCCTCCCCCCCGCCGGCCCTCCCTCCCTCCGCCGCCTCCGCGCCTCCCCCCGCCCTCCCACCCGCCTCCACCACCGCCCCTCCCCCTGCCTGCCGCCATGCCTCCTTCCGCCCTCCGCCGCCACCCCCCGACCCCCCCGCCACCTACCTTCTCCGCGTCGCGTCGCTTCCGGAGCCTCGCCCACGTTGTTTTGGCAGGAGGAACCAGGGCAACAGGGCTTAAACAGCCCTGTTGCCCTGGTTTCCCCGGCAAAAAACAGAGCGCGGGGGTCCCGTCGCGTCACTTCCTCCTCGGAGGAGGAGGCGGCAGCCAGGGCGGGGGGAAGGTAGGTTGGTGGTGGTGACGGCGCGGGGGGGGGGTTTGCAGAGCAGGGCTGCTTTGTTCCAGAGCCCCCCCCCCACAGCACGAGAGGGGGGGCGCTAAATATCATTTCGCCTAGGGCTCCAAACTGCCCTGCACCGGTCCTGATAAAAATGTTTCCATGTTTATCTGTGTTGATGTGGTTCCCTCCATGTGGTGAGGCCTGAGGCAACCTCCCCCCTTGTCCCCCTCAAAGGGTCCAGAGAGCATTGACACTCCTTTGTTTTCATCTCATATCCTTTGGAGTAATTAATATCAATATAGGGGAAAGTCAGATTCTGCATATGTGTAGGAGAGGTAGAAGAAGATCTATCACATTAGCTACTGAACTTGTCCACTCAGCTGAAAACTAAATTGTTGTTGCAAGCCAGTAGGCACAGACACGTGATTGAAAAGCTAGGGTTCGATCTTATGCTCTGCAATTGCAGCTGCTGATTGGTGCCAGAAAATTTCAAGCAAATCATGTTGTAGACTGAATTTATAATGTATGAAATTTAGGGCACAATCCTATGGGTGCTAGACAGATGGCCATGGAAAAAGTTGGAGTCCCAGCTCTGACCTCAGAAACACACATGCCAAGTCGGAGCTGGGGCTCCAACTTCAGCGCACCCTCCCCCTCTGCCCTCGCAGCCGGCGTGGAAAGAATTGCGCCAGCTGCAGCTCTGAGGTAGGAAAACCGATTCTATGGGCATTCTGGGGGCAGGTAGGGGAGGAGTCAGGTGCTACCAGCATATGTAGTAACATGGCAATGCCTCAGCCTCTCCTCCTGGTGCTCTGGGGCAAAAGACTGAGATGGCTGAAATTGGCTGTCTATGTCTTTTGCAGGGTGGGAGGAACATGGAGGCGAGCTTCACCGCTGCCCTCCTCCTGCCCTCAGTTGGATGCCCATCCAGGTTCAGAGGGTTGCAGGCAGTCTCATTGGATTGTGCTGTTAACAATTTATGGTACTTGTTTATTGATATACATTTTGTGTTGTTGTTGTTGTTGTTGTTGTTGTTGTTATGACCTATAATCTGAACAAATAAAAGGCTTAATGAAGTTTAGTAACTATTTCTTCAAGATGGATGTTTTGACATCCTATGACTTCATCATTTCAAGATATACTAGCAGAAGACCTATCATATCGATGAAAAGAAAAGTGGATTTCTGTGTGTTCTTCTGTGCTTTTTAAAAAAATTACCCTATACATCTGTATACAATTTAAGACTGGGCAGGGTGGGGTTTTTTGGTCATTATAATTGTTATTATAAATGTAAGTGTATAGGGAAGCACATATTTATCTGCCTGTACAGAAACAAAAATTCCTCTGAACGACACCTGGCTTTTTGATGTTGATATAGAGACACTCAAGCCTTTACATATTCAATAGATGCCATCAGCACGTGATCCTGCATCAGAAATTTGTTGAACAAGATCAGCTTTCACTTAACCAATAATGAAGGGATCATGCCAGATGGATTCTGCCAGGTGTTACCAATTAATTATTGATATACTTTGGGAATTGTTAAGAGAATATCCTGAATATAAAGGGCTTTGTTTTGTTTTTTCTCTCTCCTTGCATTCCATTATCGTGTTACATCAATAGCTGTTGAGTGTCTGCTCCCACCACCACTCGTGCCATATATGAACAAACTGTTCAGAGCAAATCTTTCTATGTGTTTGGGGGGAGCTGGGGGGGGAGGGTAATCAAATGATATTCCCCCTGGCAGCCTATTATGTGGTCTACTGAAATCATCATCTGGAAGAGATGGATTTAGAAAGGAATAATGAGACTGCTGAAATGTGTTTTTCTTTCTTCTGAGCAGGTTTGCAAGCCCTTCCTTGCCTCTTTTGTTTAAAAGGGTATTGTAGCAGCAGACATGCAGCATCAATATAAAAGCTGATATTAATAGAGTTATAAGGTTTTTGAATATGCTGAATGCTGGCAAGGGACGCAATTAGCTCTATGTACAATCTACGTACTATTTTAGGAAGCTTCCAAGAAAGATACAAAAGCATGCAAGATACTAAATATGTCATCAGTTGTATACACAAATTACTAAAGTATTTCCTTGTTATAAGTACATCCTGTTTGTATGGACATTTTTCTCCCTGTAGTCTATGGGCCCGAAAGGGCGTCTAGAGAGGTTAACTGAGGTAGGTTTTTTTGATAGCCTATGACCCTAGCAAAATTATTACCTATGGATAGCTTTTGCCTTAACTGTGTAAAAAAAGCAAAGCAAAAAAAAGCTGAAAATATGTAATACTGAAAAGTGTCAGTGTTTGTGACTATCATTTTCACACTTTTTGCCCCAGAAAGTGCAAATTGACCATAAAAGGTCCATCATGTATTGAAATGATGTTGAGAATATCACTGAAAAGATGCAGAACAGACAATGCAAAATCTGTAAATCATGCGTGGGGGGGGGGAATCCTGTTTTTTAGATTTCATGTATAGATAACATCATTCATAGAGGCTGAAGTTTGGTCTATTATTTAACCTGCTAAATTTAAAGAGCCATGTATTTAAAGACCCATTCTTAATTGGCCAAAAGGTTGAAACCAGATTTAGTCATACCTAGAGTAGACTGATTCAAATCAATGGGACTTAACTTAGTCACAGTCTGGATCCAACCCAATGTGTGAAACATATAGCCCCAAACTCTGACATTTTTGAGAATTATGTATTTTTGCCTTTGGGTTTTTTGTGGGGTTTTTTTTTTTTTTTTTTTACATGAGTAAAGTGAAAGCTACGTACTTATTACTGACAGCCATCATGACTAATAATTTTATTAAAGTCATAGGCTTTCAACAGAAGGCTACCTCATTTAATCCCTCCATATGGTACTGACCACCCCATTTTTAGACCCCTGGCCCAAGTGGCCCATGGACTACTAGGATGAGAGGAAAATTTTCCTTGGGTTCATATACCTCTCTTACACTTCTCATTCTTTTCTCCCTGTGTAGAAGAACCTATCAACCACTCGACCGTCCCCTATTTGTCAAGTTGGCCCTTATTTTGGGGTACCTATCCCTGGTAAAATGCTGTCCCTATCTGACTATTGGGGGGAGCTTTTTAAAATGTTAGCATGAGTTGACATCCTTAAGGATTCAGCTCCCTTGCCATGGTTTCAAGAAATTAATGGTGCAATCCTATAGATGTCTGCTCAGAAGGGGCCCCCTTTTGAATCCTGTGGGACTTACTCCCAGGTAAGCATGTATAGGACTGCAGCCTAAATATCTGAGTGAAGGGGGTAGGGGTGCATCTTGTTTCTAGAGCACATTCATGTAAATGCATGGTATGAATGCTAAGTAACCACACAGTGCACCGCCTGCTGTTTCACGCACTGCATCTGCTGAGATATATTTTGAACTGTTGACAAGCTGATTTCTCTGCAGAAGTTCCACCAACATAGAGTGAATGTGTATGGGAGTGAACAGAATAATATCCATAGAGCAGATCCCCCCGCCATCCTATATGTGTTCCCTGGACTGTCTGCCAAGTCCCTGTGTACATCCAAACTATACACCCATAGACTCACCTGCGTGATTTGGAACCCTCCTTTTTGCAGGGATCCTTACCATGGGCACAGAGCCTACGTATGTAGTCTGTACACATGTAGGAACTATTTATATACCGTAGTATAGCGAACCTATGTAGAAGAGGGGTGGGGCCTATCTCCTCAGTCCCACCCTTCCCCCATGTGTTTTTACGCTATACCCATGGAATGTCTGAAAAAGGCTATAGTGTAGGGCGGGGTGGGTGCATTGCATCCCCAGACCCCACCAGGAGCTGCCTCTCTGCCTCCCTCCCACGGCTTCTGCCGAATTTGCCACTAAGAGTTGGTGGCAACTTTTAGTGTCAAATTAGTGGTGTCCACAGGTCTGAAGAGGAAAAGCCTACATGTACAGGCTTCCACACAATCTAGACCACTGATCGCACAGGGACTCAGATCTCATAAAAACCTACGTGCATCATCAAAGTCTATACACAGAGCCACCCCCTCTTCAGACATCAATGGACAACATGTGGACATCAGGGGCATGGCCAGCAGTGTGGCCCTGATTCCCCTTAATAGCATGGAGCCCCTTCATGTGTGCGATGCATAGAATCATCGAGTCCAACCCCCTGCTCAATGCAGGAACCCAAGTCAAAGCATCCCCGACCAATGGCTATCCAGCTGCACCTTGAATGCTTCCAGTGTTGGAGAGAGCCCACTACCTCCCTGGGTAGTTGGTTCCATTGGTGTATTACTCTTAACAGTCATGAAGGGGGCTTATATTTTTCTAGTAGAATACATGCACTCTGGGTTTCTAAATCAGTGGAAGTCAAGCTATTCCAGAAAAATATTGGGTGGTAATCAGTGCTTTTTTTCTGGAGAAAAAGGTACCGGAACTCTTGGATTACATTTCCTCGGGAGTAGATGGAGATTAAATTGTAATGCAATTAATAGAAGAAAAGGTGCTGGAACTCAGTTCCGGTGAGTTCCACCAGAAAAAAAGCCCTGGTGGTAATTAGGGATGTACGGACGTTGTAAAATCCGTTCCATCTATGTTTCAAAGATTGTCAGCTACCTTTCATTCTGTCATCTGCTCATTAATGGAATTGGATTTTGAGCAAAGGTGTTTGTACACATTTGTGCAAACATGGAGTTGCGCAAATTTGCACTCCTGAAAATGTGCAAATCCCCCCAAAATGTGTATTTTCACACGTTAGCCTATGCGGAAAATACGCATTTTAGGTCATTTTTTTTTTAACTTATTTTTCTACAACTAAATTTGAGTAAAATTACATAAGATTAAAAAAATCAAAATGGTCTGCAAGTCTGCAGAATCAACATGACTTGGGGAAAAGCCAGTCGGCTGAGGTACCTGTGGGTCTGGTTCCTAGAGAGTCAAACTCATTTGAGTCCATTGCGGATTTCTCTGACACCCCTAGTGGTATCCAGTGGTGGCACACCACTAGCACTAACGCGTTGCATTCGCGTAAACTGAATTTCAGCAGCAAATCGCTCCTTTTCCCCTTTGCACTAGAAGCACTATTGCTATTGCACTAGCATTGGTTTACACTAGTGCAATGTCACTAGCGCTAGCCACCATTGAATCCTGCCCATAGTACACAGCAAACATGAGGGGAGAGAGATTGATAGTGATCCTTGGTATGGGGACAGAACTGTTACAAATGTGTCCCTATCTGAGAAACGTGTGACGGTATATCTTCCCAGCTCAATACAAGATATACTCAGGATCTGCCTGAGCACACCTTTGTGTATCCTTCTTTCAACCCAGAAGGAATCTTCTTTCAACCCAGAAGGAATCTTGCTGATGATGCCATATAAATGGCATTGTCAGCAAGATTCCAGGTACAGAATAATTTGCTGTAGAGCCAGGCAACATGCTGATTGTCCACCTGGAAAGCCGAGTGGTGAAAGGAGAGGGGAAGGGGCTCAACATTCTCTGCTCTCTTCATTGTGGGGAGATCAATGTGCATGCAAACAGGACCCCACGCTGCAGTTTTCTGCAGTCTTCTACACACTGGAGTAAGTCTTCTTGAACTCAATGGGACTGATTTATGAGTGGACAGGCATAGGATTGCACTATTAGTCCCATCAATTTTTAGAATCTGTCTTAATGGACTTGCAACCACAGGCCACAGAGGAGGTTTAAAGCAATCCACAGAAATGTGTCAGCAGTTAAACCCACAGAAAAATAGGCTGTTACCACTACTTTGGGGGTAAGTACAATGAAATAAGTTATTCTTAATGGAAAATCAAAATTTGCCTCTGTCTAATCAATTACGTTATACTTTACAGTAGAGAAATCCAAGTCAATCAATGTAGGTGAAGTGGAGAACTAATGAATGGGAAACTTCATGCTATTTATTTACTATATTCAGCCAAAGCACTCCAGGTGGTTTGCATGTTCCAGTGGTGGCTTATAATATAATAGTCATGATTATTTTTTTTAAAGGAACAGGAAGGGAAGAGGGAAATAAGCAAATCCAGGCTCCATCTTTTTCATATTGTTACATAGGGAACTTACATAAGGGCCAGGTGGAAATGTCTCTGATGCAGGCAGTTGGGGAAGAGCCAAAACCATTGGTCCCAGCTGAACCAATGGAATGGCCCCATTATGTCACCACTCCCTTAGACTCAAAATGTGCATTACTTTGAAGATTTAGGTAGCTACGACTTCCTTTTTTACTATCAGGGCTCTAGATAGTGGGTAAGAAGGCCTTAATACTTTGCCCTGCTCTTATCCAAGGCCCCCACACCTGTACGTTTCATTGGGAAAAAGTGACCCATTAAAATAAATGCATCACTTTGGGACAATGAAAATTACAGACACAGGGCCCAATCAGGACTACAATAGGGGCCAAAGTGTTGAAGCCCCCTAGTCCCCATTCTAGGGTCCTATCCAGATTGCCCCCCTTGCACTTACTTTAGAGAGAAAAAGAAAGATGAAGTTGGTAGCTATATCTTCAAAATAATGTCCAATTTGACCCTAAGCTATAGCTAGATAGAATGGCTGTGATGGAGGGAATTCTGGGAGGAGAGGAGCCAGATGGAAGTTGGGCACTGCCAAGCTAATGGAGGGGCTTTGCTTTCTCACTTCCTCCCTCAGGTGCAGCCAGGTAGAAAAGCTGCTGGTGGAGGCAATTCTAGGATGGGAGTTTTCTGAAATCTGCCCCATTATGCAGGGGCTAAAAAAAGAGAGAAAAGGTCTCCATTGGAGGCTCTTTTTTTTTTTTTTTTTTTTTAGCCCCTGTGCGGAGGGTGTGAATTTTGGAAAACAACCTCCCCTACTTGCATGCAATCCACACACTTTTGACTCTTGAGTACAAACAAGAGGGTCAGTTGCACACTATATATTTAACAGCACATGTACTTTGACCCTCAGAATCAAGTCCCACTGATTCCGTGATGGGATTTGATCCCAACTCATTGTGCCTAGATCTAGACAGTTATTTTGGTATAAGTCCCATTGAACTTGGTAAATATGCATAGGATTGGTTGGTGTCTAATTGATTTAAGTTGGATATAGTTCCAACTAACTTTCACTGGATTACCCCCAAAACCAATGACTGATTAGCAGTCTTTTAGGAAACAAAGAGCATACACTCTGTGCTTTTATCGAGAAGCAGGTGTTTTTAGAGGACACAAAAAACAGTCTATAGGCCAACATGTTTGAAGTTAAGGGTAAAAAAAATGGGAAGACAGCACAGATTTAATCTATGTTGTCCATTAATTGGCATATTTTCATAATGTCTTCTCTACTTGTTTGCTTCTGTTCCAAATTAGTTAATCCCAGTCTTCACAAAAGAGAAGTATTTTTCTGCCCCAATCTGTAAATTGGTTTTTACGTTTCCTGCCCTTAATAATCGCTGTCTGATGAACCTCAGTCTCTTTTTAAATTGGATCTTTCTCACGAATCACACAATCCAAATAGTAGCACACTGTATGACACTTTCAACTGTATTGTTTTGAAATGCTGCCATCTGGTGGCAATCAAGTGGTAAAACTTATATCACTCACTGGGTTACGTGTGGAAATGAGCTATTCAGCACTAAGTGGTAAAGAGGTTAACAAGTGGAAATAACTAGCTGATGCTGCAGGTCAACTGGGAGAAGGGGGTAACCATTGGGACGTGGTGATGCAAGCAGTGGGCAGCTCCACCATGCAAAAAACACAGTTGCTGATTGGCCAGCCACCATTACTGATGTCAGTAGCTGGCACACATACCATGGCCTATGGGAGGGGTACAGAACATCATACCTGGGGGCCTGCTTTGGGTCCTAATCCAGCCCTCTGGGGCTCACCATATACTCCCACCCCCTTTCCCCCAACCACTAATCAGAAGGCCATTTCCCAGCTTTTGTGCAGCCCCCCCCCATTCTAAAAGGTTGAAATGCCTCCGCTAAGGCTTAGTTACTGGTAGGAAGAGTTTTAAGCTACAATATGTGGGTATTTTTGGCCCTGCCCCTTTTGCTTTCAATCCTGCCCATCCCTGGAACGTGGACCCGGAGAGCTTATCTGAAATGGAATTCAGCCCTTGGGCTGAAAGAGATTTGAGAAATCCTGGCCTATGCGATATAAATGCGAGGTAAGTTCTCGAGATGGGCAAGCATTCACATTACACTGGACGACATGCCATTGGTGTGATGCCTTTGCCATGCCATCATTCCAAGCACATCCACCTGCACTAATGTTTAGGGACAAAGAGCTATTGGCTGGGTTCAAAACAAGACCATAAGCCACACTCAAGGGTTGAGTGTGGGTTGTCGTGTTCTCTGAACCCAGCCAAGATAGCAAACCATGGTGAACAACCCACAGTTCACAACCCGACAACAAACCATGGGTTCTCTTCATGGGTTTGTTTGTGGTTAACAAGCCATGGCTTGTTAGTGCAGTTGGGTTCAGACAACACAATAACCCATGTTTCAGCAACAACCCATGGTTCAATGACAATTCACACTCAACCCACACTCAACCCTTGAGTGTGAGTTACCATGTTGTCTGAACCCTGTCATTATCTGCCAAAAGAGCTTTTTTCTTTCTCTTTTCCTATGTCAAAAGTTTAGTTTGAGCTGGAGCACAAGAAAATGCAGTATATTCTGAATATCATTTGCCCCATCTCCCTGGGAGCACTACATGGGAAGAGCATTGGACTCGGTGATCTGCAGAGGCTGGCAGTGGAGGAGAATCAGCAAACTATAAATTGTTGTTGTTGTTGTTGTTGTTTTCATTTCTATACCACCCAACAGTCAAAGCTCTCTGTGCGGTTCACAAAAATTGCAACTAAAAACATAACAAAAACATAGTATGAAGTCTTTAACATACAAAATTTTAAAACATTTTTAAACACCTAAAAAACAGTTACAAATAAGACCAGATAAAAACAACAGACATTAAAAATCCCATCATATGTCAACAAATGGCTGGGAGTAGAGGAAAGTCTTAACCTGGCACTGAAAAGAGCACAATTTGGGTGCCAGGCAGACCGCAGTGGGGAGATCATTCCACAATTTGGGGTTTACCTCTGAAAAGACCCTCTGCCTTGTTGCCATCTGCCGAGCTTCCCTCAAAGAAGGCAGTCAGAGGAGGGCCTCAGATGATGAGTGTAGTGTTCTGGTAGGTTCATGCCGGAAGAGGCTCTCCATCAGGCATTGCAATCCCAAGCTGTGTAAGCATCCTGAATTGGGCTCGGAAACTTAGAGGCAGCCAATGCAAGTGGACCAGAATCAGTGTTATATGTTTAGGCATATATGTCTCCACTATCAATCTGGCCACCACATTTAGCACAAGCTACAGCTTCAAACAACTAAACCCTTTACAAATTATCTACTATAATGTCTTTCTAAAGACTATGACAAATGACTTCCTTGGGAGGTCAGCGAAGTTGTAAAGATGTAATGTAATGTAAGTACGTAAGTGGAATATACTCTGTTTTTTGTATTGTGTGGTATTACACTCACATAATGGAGCAGCAACTGGTACAAGAACCAATGAAGGCCCTCAAAGAAGCTTGAATTAATTATGTTTTAATTCCTACCTTCAAGTGAATTAACAGAGGATGCTTGATCCAGATGCACTGAAATTTTCCCCGCTAAGCTGATAATAGGAGCATATGGGGTATTGCACTGAGAGATAGGCATCCGTATGCCTGGAACTATTTGAGCTGGAACTGACAGATCATAATGGAAGACACCCATAGGTATGAGAAAGATGCTAATTTGCATAAGTGGCAGCCGGTATGTTCAGAGAACTGAAAGATCCCAACGCATCTGCAGATCTCGACCAAGCAGCAGTCTGCATCATTCAGAGTGACCCCAATGCATGGCCATAATTCACAGCAGAAAGATCATTTCCAACTCATTTCATTTAATTTATTGCATTTCTATACCACCCAATGACCCAAGCTCTCTGAGCAATTTACAAGGATTAAAACCTTAAAAATGCATTATAAAAAACCATATACATACAAACATATAAACAGACAACACAGAGAGAGAGACACATTTATCTAAAACAATTTTAAATAAGAAAACTCCTGGAGCTGACTAAAACTTCATCATATGCTGCCAAATTACTTAGAGAAGAGGAGGCTCCAACAACCAAACTGGGAATCTGCCTATCAAACATCCGATCACCATGATTACACCAATTACTCGGTTTGGAAAATACATTTCTGATTGGAAACCATTATCATTATAGGCTTCATTCTGCATGCATCTATTCCTCCTAAGCTAACTTTTAATGTATAGTCTCTGGCTGCATTTCAAAATGAAGAAAAACTCATAAATGAACTTTGATATTTTTGTTTTGGTGTGTTGGGGGGTGTCATCCAAAGTATATTGTCCATTCTCACATCTACATTTTATAGATATGCTTGAAGGAGTTTTCAAGAAAAACAAAGAAATTCTGCTATTTTTAAAAGGTATTATTAGCCCAATTCCAATCTGGGAGGGCTAGATAGCCCTGGTTGCAAAAATCTAACTTAGTTTAGTTTTCTGACTGAATAAGTCCCTGCTCCAAATCCTTTTGTGGTTTTATAGTTATATTCAGTCTGAGATAACAAATTTGAAAAAAGAGTTCACGAGCAATCCTTCCAAATGGAATTTGCTTGCAAAAATGTAATTTAATATTCCCTGCACCAGAATTTCCCTTACATATTCCCAAATATGGTTTAATTGTCCTTGAATATGTCATGTTAATACATGAAATTGCTTTAAAATTTATCAGTGAAACATATGATCCTCTGCATAGTTAGTCAGAAGTAAATTTCCATTTATGACAATGACACTCATTTCCAGATAATTTAGAAACAAATTCTTTGAAAAACTCAGCAAATTGGGAAGTTGTCCAATATTATATATATCCCACAATTCAGCTGTTTAGCAGGGAAGAGCAAATGTGTGTGTGTGAACAAGAGGGAGAATCCAGCCCCTGCTCTCTCGCTCTCTCTCTCTCTCCCTCCCCCAAACAGCTTTAAATAGGGTTCTGTTCCACTGGATAAGGAGAGGGGAACTGGTCACATTGCACCTGGTTGCACATGTGTTTCCCTGTCCAGCTAGGGATGCACACACAGAGTAGCCTGCTTCTGCCTGTATAGTGTCCCTAGCTGGATAGGCGTGATGGTGTGATTTTCTGCTGTTGTTGCAAAGATAGTTATGTAAAGATGCCTGCAATTCTTGCATCCTCCATCCTTGCAGGTTTGCTGCATTTAGAGAATAGACACTGCAGTCAAGCTGTAGTAGCAGCCTGTGTGGTTGTCTGGGTACAGCATTCATAACCATAATATGACCATGGAGGTATGAGTGTTATTTATTTATTTATTTGTGTTATGCACAGAAATTGGGTGAGTCCCAATAAACGTTCTGCAGGTAGTTGAGGAGAACTGAGAATACATGGTAGCAAAAATGCACAAAAAAATAACCAGGAGATAAGAACAGCAGAAATGGAGCAGAAAAAACAAAAATTAAGTCAAATGGGAGGACATGTAGAAAGAAAAGTAAGTGAGGAAATGGCATTGAGTAGCAATTGTGTCTTTGTCTTTGTGTTTTTATTCTTCGAATGTACAAGTAGAGCCTAGCGGAAGCAAGCAGACTGCCTAAGAACAGGCAGAAGGCCTCATGCCCCAAATTACCAGGATAACATTGTTGACCTCCACACAACTCTTAGCACCTGCCTGTTTTCAGTCCAGTTAAAGTCCAGCTCAAAATTCCCAGCTGACCCTATTCAGAGTCAAACGTGCTCCAAGTCCAAACTATTTCTCTGCTCCCCTAGCTGGATGGTGTCACTTTCCAAGATCTGGATAGAAATTCTATAATATTACAGAAAACATCCCCAATCATTAAGGAATGTTAACATTCTTTGGTCAAGTCCCTGACTACATATCAGTTGCATAGTGACAGCAGGGCTGGCCCTATCATTAGGCAGAGTGAGGTGGCCGCCTCAGCAGCAAGGTGTTGGAGGAGAGAGCTTGTATGCCACACGACCTGCCCGGCACTCCCTAAGTTAGCTTGGTGTCCTCAAGTGCAGGGGAGGATGCTGTTCCATCACCAGTGTGGAAGAAAGATTGAACTGCCAGTCCAGTTGGCTTTTGTACATGGGATGGGAGTGGTGCCAACTTGTTCTTTGCCTCATGGAAGCAAAATGTTTTGGGCTGGCCCTGAGTGACAGGCCCTATTCACAGTCATTAAAAAGGTAATACTTATCACAGTACTAGATAGAGATGTAGAGGGCTGGGTGGAAAACACTTCTCCCAGCTATTCACATCTCTAGGAGATTAATATTAATGTTTAAAACTACTAATTATGTGTTACTGGATGAAAAAAAATTACACAATCTGGGATAAGTGGGTTGTACTGCTTCAGACCGCGCATTGGAGACTTTATGTTGGACTTCTCTCATTTGTAAAAACTCTTCCCATTTTTCTCCTATTCCCCCACCCTAGGGGGTTAAAAAAAAGGTGTGTGTGGTAAGTCTCCATTGTTCCCATGGAGACTTTTTTCTCCATGGGTAGGAGATGGCGAGGGAACTGTGTGGGGGAGGAGTGTGGTGGTCCCCATCCAAATTGAGGTCACACCTGCTCACACTAGAGTAATTAAAAAGCTGACCCACAGCTACACCCTGCACGATCAGCATAACATGTAGTTTGCTTCTTAGAACCTTCTCCCTGGTCTGCTAGGTTTGTATGAGTTAGAGCAGGGCTCTCCAACTTTGGGTCCCCAGATGTTGCTGGCCTGCAGCTCCCAACATACCCAGCCAGCATGGCTAATGGCAAGGGATTCTGGGAGCTTTAGTCCAGCAGCATCTGGGGACACAAGCTTGGAGAACCCTAAGTTAGAGCATTCCAACATCCAACCCCTCACCTGCAGCTTGAAGTGATACGGTCTAGGACAGGGGTCCTCAAACTTTTTAAACAGAGGGCCAGTTCATTGTCCCTCAGACTGTTGGGGGGCCGGACTATAGTTTGAAAAAAATATGAACAAATGGATCAAGGAAAAAAAAGGACCCGGGTCCTTTTTTTTACTTGATTAAATGGAAAGTTATTATTAATTAATAATAAATTAATTATAAATTAATTTGCTGTCTAAAACTGAAATACATTAAAATATTATATACAATATACAATTTTAAATATTGTATTTTCCTGTTTTTTTGCACTACAAATAAGATATGTGCAGTGTACAAATCAAGCCTTTCTATACCTTTTTAAAATTTAATGATTAAATTTTAAAAAGGTATAGAAAGGCTTGATTTGCACACTGCACATATCTTATTAGTAGTGCAAAAAAACAGGAAAATACAATATTTAAAATGAAGAACAATTTTAATCAACATAAGCTTATTAGTATTTCAATGGGAAGTATGGGCCTGCTTTTGGCTAATAAGATGGCCAATGTCCGGTTCCATAGTTGTCACTGCTAGTCGTATAACAAGTGATGAAAGTGTGCATCAGTTAGTCTGGATCTGGTTGGAGATTTCAGATGTTTCATTCGGGGAAAAAGTCTGTTCACAGACATAGGTGCTGCCAAAGATGGTTGCCATTGATGAGCAATATTTAGTAGTAATGAGCAGTATTTACCAGCCACAGAGCTGGTGGTCCACATCCTGCAATTTTGTTCCACATAAATGTGCATAAGATTGCAGCCTTACAGCCTCATCTTATGCATGTCTACTTGGAAGTAAGTTTCACTGAATTCAAGGAGACTTTCTCCCCAGGTAAGTTTACAAAGGATCACAGCCTTAAAAGTACAAACCAATTCCCTGGGGTAGGTCACGAAAACCTGGTACCCAGAGAATATAGTGAGAGCCAGTGTGGCATAGTGGTTAGTTAGAATGTTTGACTGGAACTCGGGAGATCCGGGTTCTAGTCCCTACTCAGCCATTAAGCTCACTGGCTGACTTCGGGCCAGTCACTGACTCTCAGTTTAACCTACCTCACAGGGTTATTGTGAGGATAAAATGGAGAGGAGGAAGATTATGTAAGCCACCTTTGGTTCCATGCAGGAAAAAAGGCAGGATATAAATATAACAAACAAGTTAATAAATAAATAGTGAGTACAACTAAAATGATTGTCATTTCATTTCCATCTATTATTTTTTTAATAAAGCATTTGTAACCAAGGTATTTCCCCCCCTTGTGGACAGGAGGGAAGCAAGCATAGGATTTTCCCCAAGCTCCTCTGTAACCCTTTTCTGTGCTTCCAAAAGTGTGTCTGGCAATGAACTGTATTGGCAGCCGCACGTAGATGTGTAAGCGGTGCCTTCTGATGCTAAGACTCCAGACATTATTATACGATTATTTTGCTTTGCTTTTCTGATTTTATACCAACTGTGTGAACTAAAAAGCAACAAAATAAAAGTCAGAATAACTCAAAAAATTGATTGTTGTGAACTGCCCAGGGAGCTTCGGCTGTTGGGCAGTATATAAATAAAATTAATAATAATAATAATAATTTCATTTATTTCATTTCTATACCGCCCCACAGCCGAAGCTCTCTGGGCGGTTCACAATAGTTTAAATTTGGTTTACAAACAAGTGAAAACAATACCTTATTTTTTGTGTATACTGCGGGGGAAGGGGTGGTTGAGCCGGCGGCAGGGGCAAGCCACCCGCTGCCTGGAGCCCTGCAGGGCGGCCAGCATCTCCTTCGGTGGCGGCGGGGCGCGAGCCGCTCGGAGCCTTGCAGGGCAGGCACGCGTGAGCGCCGTGGCCAGCGTCTCCAGACGCGGCTGAGCCGGTGATGGCGGGGGGCGCGTCAGCATGCGGCCAGCGTCTCCTCCGGTGGGAGAGACGCGGCTGAACCGGTGGCGGCGGGGGGGCACGTGAGCGCCGCAGCCAGCGTCTCCTCTGGTGGGGGAGACGCGGCTGAGTCGGTGATGGCGGTGCCAGGTGCGCCCGTGAGGGGGCGAGAAGTGCGATACCGCCAGCGCACCTGGCCGGAGCCCCCGCAGGGCCGGCCATGCGCCCAGGCCTCGCTCAGCGCCTGCTCGCCAGCGGGCTGCGCGTTGCCAGGCAACCCTGCGGCAAGCGTGCGCGACGCGGTGCCCCAGCCAGCCAGTGACAGGCCGCGTGCCGAGGCCGTTGAGCCGCCGCTGCCGCTGGCCCACCCATAGTCTCCGCATCAGTCTTCTCTTCCGGGATGGGGCAGCAGAGCGCCCACCCACCGGGCTGGGAGGAGGCCGAAGGGCAGAGTTTGCTGCGGCCGGCGCACGTGTTCCTTCCCGGCCCCTGCTTCCGGTCCGTCTCTCAGCTGGCGCCGAACAGCTGTTTAATCCCCAGGGGAAGCGGGCGCACCTCAGCGGCTTGGCGGGCACGCCGCTCTGGGGTTTTCCCCCACGCCTTTCTTCCCAGCGGCTTACTCCGGCGGGCAGATTCCCAGCGGGCAGGGAGCCTCTAGATCGGCTGCCGGGCCGGATGAAAAGACCCGGCGGGCCGGATGTGGCCCGCGGGCCTTAGTTTGAAGACCCCTGGTCTAGGAGATGAGTATTACCTGAGGGGTAAAGGACAGGTATGGTTGGAACACACCAGGCCAAACAAAGTGTTTAACATCACCTCTGGTTTGACCCCCATCATTGCATTCCAAGCCGTTTGTTTTCAGGGCAGTGAATGTGTGTCGAAACTTAAAATCACTTCTACTGTACTTGTTACATCTGTTTTCACCCAAAGAGAGCCCAAACAGTAACTTCATCAGGGAGGCATTTGGACTGGATGAGCTGTGAGTGGGGTGGTGGGGCAAGTTGTTTAGGAGTGCAAACACCTTTTTAATTTCCTGAGGGGGAAAGCTGAAGGGGGATTTGGAGTGTGAAAACGGTGGCCTGGAAAAAGTGATAAGAAGCCATCCCTGTCACTGTGTTTCTACTCTACCTACCTGGTTGCTTTTCTTTAATAATGCAGCATCAGGTCTCTCACACACACATTTTCACGAAATGTGTACTTAGCTTCTAAGGCTGCTGATTGCGACTCGCAGCTGCATTTTCTCTGTGTGGTGAAGCTAAGAAAGGTACGGCAGGCAAATGATTTACCACACATGCTAAGAATGAAGTGCAAGGAACAAGTCACCCTCTGAGCTCCTGTGCTTAACAGAAGGCTGAAACGTGGGGAAATATTAAATTATGCTAAACTTTTTGATAAACTAATTTCTCCAAGGGAAAAAAATTACCCAGAACTGTGTGGTTAGCCAACCATAGAAGACGAAATCCCATGGCTAGCGTATGTGAATAGGTTATAGACTGATCTGGGAACTGTGAAACTTAAAATGAGAAAGTGTTGACTACATAAAAAGAAGCAAGGGAGTTTATTTAGCACAGCAAGACAAGATGTTCAATTTCCTATATATTAATTTAGAGACTACACTTAAAACTTTATTTCATCAAGGAATTCAACTATCTAGATTTGCTCGATTGGGGGGATGAAAGTCCAGCGAACTCACCGGGCTCGCCCCCCGGAGCAATGCTTGCCCTACCTGCTTCCCTAGATATGGTACCGCAAATATCAGGGGGCTGGAATGAGGCCAAAATTGGCCCCACTTGCAGCCCCCCGATAATCATGGGCTTACCTTCCCACCTGCTCAGTCCACCGCTCAAGCCGCCACGCCGTACGGGCTCCCGCCACATGGCCCGCATCATTTCCAGTTGGCTGGAAGTGACGTGGCGGAACCCCCGCGCCGCGGTTTTGGCGTAGAAACCAGGGCAACATGCCCCCTCTCTGCTGAGCTTCTGCTGCTCACTAAAAACTTGGTTGTTCAGGCAGGAATATGGCGTGGGCTAAGATTTTAAAATTTTATATTGTTTTAAATGTATTTTATCCTGTTTTTATCTGATGTACATCGCCCAGGTTGGCTGGTTTGCTGGCCAGATGGGCAATAAATAAATGTAAAATAATAAAATAAATAAATAAATAAAGATAATAATAATAATAACAATAATAATAATAATAATAATAATAATAATAATGGCCGTTTTAAGCCCTGTTGCCCTGGATTCTACACCACAACTGTGGTGCGAGGTTCCGCCGTGTCAGTGCAGGGTCCTGTCGTGTCACTTCCAGCCAGCCGGAAATGATGCGATGGGACCCTGCACTGCCAGTGCGGCTGCCTGAGCAACGCAGAGAGCAGGCGGAGAATCGCGCCGCGTCGAGTCCGGGCTATGGGCGGGGCTGCTCGCCGAGGAGAGGCGAGATGAGCCTCCCCAGAGGTGAACCCCCATCTCTAGCTTCCCTGGCTCAATTTGCATTCTCACAAGCTGAGCTGGGGAAGCGACTGGCGACTGCTGGGTTCCCGACGCTACGTTGTTTACGTAGAAAATGGCGTAAGATACGTTAAAAATGGCCATGATTTGCGCAAGTTGTGCAAATTGCAGCCGCTTTTAATGTATCTTACGCCGTTTTCTATGTAAACAATGTACTAGCGGCGGGAACCCAGAGGTCTGGCAAACACCTCAACTGGCGCTTGCTTTCAGCCCGGCATGGCAGGCATGGCGACAGCGCTCACCGAGTGCACCGCAAGTCAGGTGGTGGGCAGATTGCCCACCCCTAGCTTTGAGTACTTAGCTCTTAAAAGTCTGGGTTTGAAGCTCTGTGTATTCAGCCACGTGTATGGTGCTGAATTCATTTTCCCACCACTTTTTTTTCGGACAAGCTTCTCATCTTTAACAGCTGCATGGCAGGCAGGTACATCATGGTCCTCTACATACTGGGAATAACTGTACCTACTGAATTTGGCTGGTGCAGAAGGGTGAGAATTTCGTTTCAAAATTTATCTAAATTCACAAAATTCTTCATATTCAGGGGAGAAAGAATTTGGGATTTTTCTAATCTGAATGCAGGAGAAAGTGAAACTGTCAGATTTCATAGATTTCATAGATCATAGAGTTGGAAGGGGCCTACAAGGCCATCGAGTCCAACCCCCTGCTCAATGCAGGAAACTAGAGGAGGGGTCTCCCATCCAAGTAATAACCTGGTCTGACCCTGCTTAGCTTTCCACACTCAGACAAGCTGAGCCAGCATAAGATGGGATATTAAAAAGTTACCAAGGCAAGGCTAAAAATCAGAACTTAATTCAGCTTTCATTCACTTTTAACATTCTTTTTTAAAAAATATTTTATTTAACTTTATTTCAAACATTATATAAAACACACTTCTATAACTGTCCCTTTTTACATTTGATACTACATGTTAATTTATCATTTAAAGCAATATCCCACACCTCTTTGTACCAGTCTATAATCAAAAACTGATGTTGAACTTTCCATTTCCTTGCTATCAATAATCTCCCCGCAGTTAACAAATTTACAATTTGTTCCTTTATCTCTTGAGAACAGAGAAGTTTCTCCGTTATTGATAGCAATGCTAATTTTGGACAGACCTCCAAATTAATACCAATAATTTCTGAAATTTCTACAAAAATTTGGTTCCAAAAATCCTGTACGCTTTTGCAACTCCACCACATGTGAGCATAAGTACCAAGTTCCTGACATCTTCTCCAACACAATGGAGAACAATTACTATCTATTTTATTTAATCTTACCAAAGTCAGATACCATCTCCAAATAATTTTATAAAAAAATTTCTTTTATCCTTACTGACATATTTCTTAATATACGTCTGCCCCAAATATTTTCCCACCCCTCATTCGAAATCTCCTCCCCAAATTCCATATCCCATATCATCTTAAGATTATCTTTTTGTACTTCAGTTTTTTAAATCATTTTATATATCTCCTTTGTTAACCCTTTTGAAGAGATGTTCCCTTCTACAAGTTCTCTAGACACCACTTTCTTTTCAAATCCAGCAAGTTCCCTCTCATGCTCATTTCTCCTCTTCCACTTTTAACATTCTTGTGCAGAACATTCAGCACAATATCTCTCAAACACTAGCTTTGATTAGCAATGATTTATAGTATTGCACAGCAAAAATCTATTGCCACGCACAGCAAACACCATGCATTATGGAACTAAGCAATTTCTTAAATATAGAAGAGCAGTTACTCTGGTTTGAAGCAGATGGTTCATTCTAGCAAGTGAAATTCTTCTTTGTTTGTGGCTCATTGAGCAACTATCACCCATTACAGTCTAACATGGTAATTTGGAATCCATGTGCTATACTTCATTAGAAGATGTTATGATGCGGTTATTATGTATGTTCACAAAAGCCTCCATTTGCATACCTGCAACAGCGATTCCACAGCAAAGGCACCATGATTCCCTTTTAAAGAGGGAATTCCTTGTAACGTTAGCTACCTTCAGCATTCCCTGAAACAATCACATGAAGGGGGGAAAGCAGGGCTGTACCAGCCTGGCCCACTTCATCCATCACATCGCTAGTGGCTCCCTGCCCCCGTCATCCATGACTTGGAGAAACGTCTGCAGCGGGGAAGCCTCTTTTGTGCATCTACCGTATTTTTTGCTCCATAAGACGCACTTTACCCCCCCAAAAAACTAGGTGGAAATGTCTGTGCGTCCTATGGAGTGAATATAGTAAAAAAAAAAAATTAAAAAAAAATTATTTATTTATTATTATTATTATTATTATTATTTACTTTCCTCTGCTGGTCCGGAAGAGCGGAGGACTCCTGGGTGGGGCGGGGGAAGCCCCCGCCTCTCAGCTGATTTTTTTTTAAAAAAAAAATTTTTGTACCATACAGTAAGTGCGTCTTATGGTCCGGTGCGTCTTATGGCGCGAAAAATGCTGTAAGTTCTCCCCATGATCTGGAATCCTGATTACGTAGAGTTCCAGATTTCAGGGAGAGTGTACCTGCATTTGACAGCCTTCCCCATTTCACACATTCCTTCAATGCATGGACAGTGGGGGGGAGGACACAACATGGGAAGTGGTGGCAGGGCCATGGCCACACTCTCTCCCTCACACAATTGCTAATCATGTGATGGGAAATACCTGAAGGGGACTATTATGTGTTTATTACAAGCTAATCACAGAGGTCTCGCAACTCTCCTTTTCTGCATTATGCATGTTTTTGTACAATAAATGTACATTTGTTATGTTTGTTGCACATGACATGGCATCAGAGAAGACTCGAAGTAACTCACACTACTCGCAGATGGAAATAGACGAATGAACGTTTGCAGTGGCACCTAACAGGATATGCTGCAACCGTGTGTCAAGGAGTCTCCAAGATCCTACAATTAAAGAAAAGTTGATACCATGTTTATTTATTAAGCTTCTCCAGTGCGCTTCTTTATTTACTCCAGTTGGCATTTCAGCCATGCCATTCAAAACATCTTGAAAAGGTGTAAATAACCTTCACCTGTCTCCTAGCCAAGATGGGAGCGAAGGTAGGGGGGAGAGGGGAGAGCAAGAGTGGCTTTGGTGCCAGGTGACGCAGAGAGGGAGGGGGGCAAGGATCAAAAGCCGCTGCTTGGACAAGGGGCGTCAGGCAGTGGGGGGGAGGTGTATAACATGTTAATAATCATCACCTGTATGTTAGGCCAGGTGGGAACAAAGGCAGGAGGGAGAAGGGAGAGCATAAAAGGTATTTGTGATGGGCAGCGAGGTTGGGAGTGGTGACTGGGTTAGGAGAAAGTCAAGCCTCAGTTCATGCTGAGGAATGGGGGGGGGAATGCTTCTCCACGGTGATGGAAACAGCCAGGTGAAAGCAGGAAAAATGACAGGTGGAGAAGCACGGGGCAACATTCACAGGAATCTTTTTTTTCCAATGGGACAACAAAAGGGATATCGATCAGCTACAGGGAGGTAGAGAATGGGTTAAAGATTCCTGCAGGAGGCCTGCAGGAGGAGGGAGAAGGGAGCACCCAGCTGACCAATCAAGAACAGGCTGCCTACATAGAGAGGGAGTGATGGCCCCTGGGATGCATGCCTGGAGGTGGAGGGAGGACTGGGTGGGAACAAAAGCAGGATAATGACCAGAAACCAATGATCGTTATCAGAACCATTGTTGTAAGTTACCACCAATCATAGCTTGTTGTGTCGTGTGAACCCACCCACTGTGTCTGTTTTCTTTAGAGATGGAGTGAGGTTACATCGCTGACATTGGTGGCAGCAGCCATGCCATCAAAGACTGGAACAGATGATTTCCCTGTTTGTAAACCAACCTATTTTGTATGGGTGGGATTCATTTTTATCCAGAGTGATATCTGAATCCTCCACTGATTACAGCAAAATGAAAGCAGCTCTTTGAAGTCCTCCAGAGCACAATGGGCTATTGATATCTCCCTGGTGCCAATTGTGAACAGGAAGACTTCAAAGAGATAGGCTAATACAGCAGGAAAAAGGTATGAAATAGGTAGGTTACAATAGCAGGAATCTAGGGGGAATATGATTAGGAGACTGATGTCACCAGGAAATATTTTGAAGCCTGTCCGTCAGGATGTAATAGATAGCAGTTGATTGTTCTTAATAGACATCCCAAAACTAGTTCAGACTGGAAGTCCTCATTTCTTGATCTTATTCATAACTGCATTCAAGATGAGAATCCCCAGTGAGTTGAATGGATTAGCCAGGCAGGGCCAAACTGAATGTCAGATTGTCCCTGCCTGATGAATACAACACAGCATATCCCTATACCAAAAACAAATTTATTTTCCTCAAAGCACACAATCCACATCCTCTTTCTTGATTGCATGGATATCATCTTTTCACAGTGCTCAAATTATACTTGATATTTGAAAAAATGCAATTATTCCCCCAGATCATCTGTCTATTGCTACTATGACTGATATGAGGGATATGGTTGCACATAACAGTAATAAAAAATGGGAGCTGCTGCAAGAAAATGTTGTAGTGTGGGGTTTTCTGTCCCCTGCCCGCATGCACACCCAAACACAACAGTCAGCCAGCATTCTATGGCTACTTGAGCACACTCAGTCCTAATTAAACTTTGCATATCTCTCTCTCTCTCTCTCTCTCTCTCTCTCTCTCACACACACACACACACACACGTAGCATTTTTCCCCACCAGAACTTTTGTACTTCTGAAAACCTCAGATTTCCACCAAGCCTGCCAATACCTCTTGTGCTTGTGTGGTGCCATTTTGGCTACATATGCATCGGCTACATATGCACCTGAACATCCAAAATAGAGGGAATGAGGAAAACATATTGGAAGTTGTCTTTCATGACATTAGTAATGAGCAAAACAACTTTCTGCATCAAGTCAGCACCATTTTGGGGTGGGGAAACATTATTTTACATGGTAGATGTTTATTCTCCTTCTGTGCAAATTCAACACTGGAGCGTCATAAAAAAACAAAAACAAAAGTATAAACAACGACAACCTTCTTTCCCTGCCAAACAGATACATTTTCTTATCATTTTGTGGAATGCAATTTTTTAAAAAAAATCTTTGAAAGTTATGTTGCAGTGCACATCTATTAACATTTTAAAAGGGAGGGATAGAAAATCAGCAAGGATTTGCTTCCCACCCCAACAAGGCTATCCATAGGTATGGTCATTGTATTGCTCTATTGGAGCTGGATCTGAACTTGCATGAGTATCCCACAAAGGATGAAACAGTGTTGGGAGGGTGCACCAGCTAGCTGCACCCTTCCTTGGAAAGGAAGATCAGACCTTAACTGGTGACTCATGCCTTAATCAGCTCTCTTTTAGATTATTGAAATGTGTTCTATGTGGGGCTGCCTCTTGAAAAGTGTTCAGAAACTAGAGCTAGTGCAAAAAGAGGTAGTAAACATTTGTCAGGAGTGTACTTTGTAAAACGTATTACACTACTCTTGGAACAACTTCATTCAGTTTCAGTTTGTTTCCAGGCATAATTCAAAGTGCTGGTTTTGACCTACAAAGCCATAAATGGTTTGGGACAAAAATATCTGAAGGACAGCCTCCTTCTATATGTACCTGCCTGTAACTTACGATGATCATTGGAGGTCTGTTTATGTCCCACCTCCTAGAGAAGCTAGGTTGATGGGTACTCGAGATGGAGCCTTTTCGATAGCAGTGCCTCAATTGTGGCATTTCCTCCTGAGAGAGGTGAGATTGTCTCCTGCCTTGTTTTGCTTTAGACTAGCAGTAAATCATGTCCTGTTCCATCAGGCTTTTAATGTTTAATGTTTTTGCCACTCTTCCATTTTAATGCCTCCTGTACTTTTTTTGGTTTGATTTTATTCCTTTATTCTTTGAGTTTCATGTGAAGTTTTAATGTTTTTATTGTACATCGTGCTGAGTGCCTGCTGGGTGCAGGGTGGGATTTTATAAATTAAATCTAATCAATACATACATACAAAATATACCGTATTAATAATCTGGGTTGCTTTGCATCTGGTTTTAGCTCAGCGGCTTTTGAACGCTGCACACTTGTCCAGCTGGTCTGAAATGCCATCTATGACCCGTGTGCTTTTATGAGTTCAGTTCCCTTTTTACTAAAATTTCACATGTGACATACTGTAAATGACACAGAATGGTTTTTTTGTGTGTGTGTGGAAGAAATGCCAGTTGGATATATTTTTTTCAAAGTTGGCAATTAATCTTCATCATTAAATAGTTGATCTGCTCCAGCCCCTTGGAGATTAAAATTTTAATCACCTGATGATTAAAGGTTTCATTACTTGGCAATTAGCACTTAAAGTTTAAGTGCAGGAGATTTAATTCCATTTGGGGACAGGGTCGTTCATTAGCTGGGCATGTTGAAGCAGGATGGGATGCATTATAGTAGTGAAAGAATTGCTAATTTGAAATGTTTTCTTTCTTTCTTTGGCAAAATGAGGATCTCACCCTGCAGACCTGAAGAGAAGAGCAGGACTGAGGAAAGGAGATCAGAAATTTGTCTGTGGGTGTCCTGCTGATAGAGGCTGGCATTTTAGTTTTTGAATGGAGCTAGAGGGTCTCCAGCTCAGAAATATCAATATATCCAATGGAAGGAAATACCTCAATTAATTTGAATCAAAGCTTAGTTTGGTGTTCCTTAACTAGAAATTCAAACAAGGAGACTGATCGAAGCCTCTTTTGTTGCTGTTCATTTGGCTTGTATTATTTTCCAAGCAAATGCATCCTTGGTGAATTCAGGCAGAGGAGATTTATCTGCAACACTGAGGGTCGACTGGCATGGATGAATGAATGAGCCATCCACATCTGTGATGAGAGAAGGAGCTTTCACATCACTCAGTGACATCTCAAATGTGTGCATATGTTCAGTGGAATCAGCTCAGCTGCCAGTTATCACATGTATGTTCATTATGTCTGATCGCAATGTCAGATGAAGAGACACTTAATTCCACACCAATCTGCTTATGCATTGAGACCATCATCTGAGGCCCTTCTCCAGTGCGCGGACTGCTCCAATTATAGAATTCTCTCTCCAAGGGAGCTTGACTGGGACCTACTCTGCTGTATTGGGCACCTTTTATTTTCACAAATGTCTGTTTGATAACTGTGATGGCATCTTATTGCTGCTTCCTTATATTTATCTGCTGTTTTAATGGGTTGGATCTAGACTTCGTCATAACTCGCATTGATTTCAATGGATCTGCTACTCTAAGAATGGCTAAATCTGGATCCAACCCAATGTTTTAAACTTTTATTATTCGATTGTTACATTTATTTTCTTAATGTTGTTGTTGTATTTACTGTTGGAAGCCACCCTGAGAATATTTATATTGAAGGGTGGCATATAAACATTATGAATAACCACATTTGGATAATTAATTGTTTTTTGCAGGTGTGAGTGAGCTATCACAGCTACATCATATAGCAAGCAACTAGAACATAAATACCATGGCACATTGCCTGCAATGCTTTTAAATGGAGAGAGACAGTTCACATGGACATCGGCAACAGGGCCGGTGCAAGGCAGTTTGGTGCCCTAGGCAAGATCTGATATTTAGCGCCCCCCCCCCCCAGTTAATCGCCCATCTGGCCGGTCACCCAGCCAGATTTATGCACATGACTGCCCCGCCCACCCAAAAGGGTCAATTATTATTTTATTCACAGAAAGGAGTGGGCTGGTGAGAGGAGCTCAACCCCCTCCACTCTCTGTGCTCCCTCGCTTCATGTAGGGGGGGAATGGAAAACTTTGCCCACTCCGCCACCCCTCCCTCCGCAAACAGCAATAAACCAGGAGATAAAAAGTTGTGTCCGCTCAGGACCTTTTGCAAAACACTGTAATTTACACATAGCCTGTAAAAAACATTTTAAAAATTCCAGAACTGCGCACTTGGCAGTTTTGAAAAGTACTTGGGAGGTTCTCGGGCTCTGTGACTCCCAGACACCTTCGGGAGAAGGGGGCAGCTGTGAAGGGCTCCACCGACCAGGGTTGGGGCTGGGGGTGGGGGAGGCTAAACTTGGGGTCAAAAGGGTGAGAGCTGGGGGCGCGGAAGGGAGAGCGCGGAGGCAGGAAAAGAAAAGAGGGATGAAGAAAGGAATGAGAAAGAAAAACACAGGAGGAGGGATGGAGAGCTGCTGCAAGCCGAGGCGGAGGGGGAAGCGAGGAAAAGGCAGTTACGTTACATAGCGTTACGTTATGTACCTCGGAGGTGGTCTGTTCGGGCTGGCTCTGAAAGTCGCCGCCGGAGAAGAAGTTGAAAATAACTCATGGCTGCTAGGGGCGGGGGGGGGATTCTTCCTTCGGCAGCTGTGGCACAGCTGGGCCGAGGAGACAACCCAGAAACACAACAGGAGCACCGCGCCTGCCTGCTGCCTGCCTCAGCACCTGCATGCCTGCCTGCTCCTCCGGCGGTTACTCTGGGGGAAGGGAAGGGGAAAAGGAGGGGAAAGAAGAGAGGGAGGAGACGACCGGGGAAGGGACGGAGGGGGTGTGCGAGTGTGAGAGAGGGTGTGTGTTTGTGTGTATTATACAGTGTATATATGGTGTGCGTGCTCTAAAGGCAGAGACAGTCAGACAGACTGAGCAAAGCAGAGCTTCTCCCTCCCGTCACCCTAATCTTCCGGGTGGTGGTGGCACCCGGACCAGCACAACTTTCAGCTACTCTGACCCAGCTGCCTGCAGCAGCAGCAGCAGTAGCACCAACAGCGGAGAAAGCGCAGGGTCGGGAAAGCCCTCCCCGCTCGGTTCTGTCCACAGCAGGGGCCTGTCCCCCTAGGTGGCGGGAGCGCACAGCTCTACCCTGTCACCTGCTGCTGCAAGTCTCGATGCCATGGCCGCTACTTCATGCCTGCCCGCCCGCCTGCCTGCACTTTCCCCTTTCCTGGTACAGCGGGAGGGTGGGACAAGCCGGGCAGTTAGTGCGCACTCTCACTCGCTCTTTGGTGCCGCCTTGACTAGCGGCGAGACTTTGCAGATCTGCGCGCGTAAACACGAGGGAAGGGTTCCCTGCCACCTGCCAAGCGCCTGGGCCCTGCCCGGGGTCAGCCCAGTGCTCTGGCGGACTCCGGCCCTCGCAGCGTGGCGCTTCTGACTGGTGCCCCCTTTAGCCCTGCGCCCTAGGCAGCTGCCTAGTTGGCCTAATGGTAGCACCGGCCCTGGTCAGCAAGTTGCTAATGTTTTATTTATTTATTTATTTATTATATTTATTAATCGCCCATCTGGGTGATGTACAATTAAAATACAGTAAAACAACACAACAAAACATAATAATTAAAACAATATAAAAATTCTTATTAAAAACCTAACCCACCCCATATTCCCGCCTGAACAGCCATGTTTTTAATGCACGGTGGAAGCTCATCACGGAGGGGGCATGGCGAAGGTCACTAGGGAGGGAGTTCCATAATGTGGGGGCCACCACAGAGAAGGCCCTCTTCCTAGTCCCCACCAGCCTGGCTGCTCTGGCTGATGGGATAAGGAGAAGGCCGTCCGTGGCAGACCTTGTTGAGCGGCCTACTTGATGTTGCTGGAGGCGCTCCTTGAGATAAGCTGGGCCGGAGCCGTGTAGGGTTTTAAAGGTCAAAACCAACACCTTGAATTCAGCTCGGCAAGCAACTGGTAGCCAGTGCAACTCATTAAGCACTGGCGTGATGTGATCACGCCGGCGGCTGCCCTTAATCAGGCGAGCCGCCGCGTTCTGTACCAGCTGAAGCTTCCGGACCGTCTTCAAGGGTAACCCCACGTAAAGCGCATTACAGTAGTCTAGGCGAGAGGAGACCAAGGCATGAACCACTGATGGGAGCAGGTGATTAGGAAGGTAGGGGCGCAGCTGCCGTATCAGATGGAGTTGATACAGCGCCACCCGGCTCACAGCTGCCACCTGAGCCTCCATGGACAGCTGGGAGTCTAGAATGACCCCCAAGCTGCAGACCTGGTCCTTCAGGGGTAGATGTACCCCATTAATGTTGAGTAAACAAGTGATGTACATACATGTGACAATTTGTTTACTCAATTCAATTATGTTTATTACAGTCAATGACCAGTATACATTACAAAGAGTATAACAAGATACACAGGATTCATACATATAATACAATGTTAAGGGCATACTAAAATCACCTGTTGATTTTAATGGGTTTTAATGGCAGCAGCAAAAGATTTAGCTACTTGGAGAGTAATTGAGGGAAATTGATCCGAAAGAAGTAACGACATACGAAAGGCATCTGAGCATCCAGGGGTATTTCGGAGAAATGGTTCAATAAAGGTTCTCTGCAAATCTCGGTAAAAAGAGCAATAAAGGAGAACATGAGTCACAGATTCAATCTCACCAGAATCACAAGGGCATTTACGATTGTGATAGGGATTTTTCTGGTATCTGCCCTCCAAAACCTTTGAGGGGAGGATATTGAAATGTGCTAAAGTAAAAGCCCTATGATGCTTTGGAACAGAAAGCGCAAAAAGATAGCTGGTATAGAGATTTAGGGCAGTCTATTGATGAAATTTTGGCAGGACACAGTGCTAAAATCAAGCTGACAGTCTATGTCCAAAATACGCTGCTTGAAAATTGCCCTGGCCTTCTCTGGGCCCATGGAAATAAGATGCTGCAATGAGAGACCACATTGCTGGGTCTTTCGGGAAATTGCTTGCTTCCAGGTGGACTGAAATCCATCCCAGAGAGTAAGTGGAGCTAACCGGATGGGGAGAAAATTAGCCCCAGCCAGAAGTTGAAAACCACAATCCAGGCCCTAGCCTCGATCTTTGGCAGGCCCATCTCAAGTCGTACAGTTGCATTTGACGCACATGAAGGGACCTGCAAAATTGCATTTAAAAATTTGGATTGGATGGCTTCCAGACGTGCAAAACTGGAGTATGGACCAGAACTTGTTTACTGTCTCTCGAGTTTCCTCAAGCAACTTTAATGGTGACTTAGGTTGCAATCCTGAACCCACTTACTAGGAAAGAGCCACAGCTTAGGTTCTGGCTATCTAAAGGACTGCCTGTCTCTTTATGAACTTGTCTGGATATTGAGATCTGCAGGAGAGACCCTCTTGAGGGCACTTTTACCTGCAGAGGCCATTTGCCTCCTGTGTCATCCTCAAATCAAACTGTGGAAAGTTCTCCCAGAATTGCGATTGCCCCCCCCCCACTCCACTGGCTTTTTATAGTGGTGGGGCTGAGCTAGAGTTGGCTGGAGGCTCGCTCGGGGGTCAGGGCCCCCGCGAGCGGTGGCGGCCCGATCCCACTCTTCAGAGCGGCACAGTGCATTGCTCGCGCCGCTTGCGCCGTGGAGCGTTGCTCGCGCCACTTGCGCCGCTGCCGGAGAAACCCCCCCTGCCCCCCACCGCTGCCGCCGCTGCCACCAGAGAAACCCCCCCGCCCCCTGCTGCTGCCGCCAGGACCCCCCCGCCACCTACCTGGTCCTGCGCGCCGCTCCTGTGCGCCACCGGAGCCACTGCTCCGGCGCGCTGGACCCCCTGCCCGCGCTCTGTTTTGGCGGGAGGAACCAGGGCAACAGGGCTTAAACAGCCCTGTTGCCCTGGTTTCCCCAGCCAAAAACAGAGCGCGGGGGTCCAGCACGACTGAGCAGGGTCCCGTCACGTCACTTCCTCCACGCCAGAAGTGACGCGACAGGACCCGTCGGACAGGGAAGGAATGCTCTCCACTCGGCGGAGAGCCCAGGTAAAGCCCGCGGGGGGGCAGAGAGCCCGCACGGACACAAGCAGGCCCAGTTCGGGCCTCACTCGTGTCTGCGGGCTGCTCGGCTACATCCCTAGACTGTGAAGACATATCTTTTTAATTTTGCCTATTAAATTATGTAAGTTGTTTTAATATTTTAAATGTTTTTTTTAAATTAAGGTTTTATTATTTTAAGTTGCTGTGCACTGCCTTGATGGCTTTTTAGCAAAAGGTGATATATAAATGTTAATAATAAATATGTAATAAATATACTTATTACAGTAGGAACTACTGTGAGTAAGCATGCATAGGATTGCACTGTTAATGATCTTCTTGTATTGCTTTTGTTGGGGTTGTACCCGTAGCCTACTTATATACAGTTTGTAATATTTAAATATATATTCCCTCCCGCAGAGAAAATAAGTGAGAATTAAGACTTACACACAGAAGCTAGAGCTTGTGCCCAGGCCTCTGAAGTCTCTTAAGCAGTCTCCCTATCTTAGGAGTAGGACTGAGACCAGCTGTTCACTGCTAGATATATTGGACTCTTGCCATTTTTCAGATGCTCTCCAAGCCGTTTCAGACTTCCTGCAAGACTCATCAATAATGCCTTGCCTCTTGTGCTTAAAACTGGTATTTGCTATTCCACTGGAAGGCAGGGTCATGTCTTTAGCTAGAACCCTGGATTGTATCCAACAGTGTCCTTCCACCAGCAGAACAGACACCATTGGTGTGGGTCAAATTCCCCCGGCCCCCTGGACACATCCAAATCCACTCCAGAGGTTGGGAGACACTCCAGAGCAGACTTGGGGGGGGGGGGCGGAGCTGCAGGGGGAAGGAGGGGAAGTCTGCTCATGTAATGTTGGATTTGGCCCTGTGCAAATCCATTTATTTGTTCATAATTTCTTTATATATATATATATATTTTAAATTTTTTATTGAATTTTCCAAAACAACATTTGGCTTCCGCCTCATTGTCTGACAAACATTACCAATCCTTATCCAATCTAAGTTTCTTCTATTTTCACAGAAAGAATTTCTATCACCTTACCAATATTCAGAAATCAAAACCAAAAGTTATTAAGTCACTTTCCCTCCTCCCCAAGAAGTCCACCAGAGGTTTCCAGTCTTTCTTGAATGAAGTTAAAAAAAATTCTCTAATTAAACAAGTCAATTTTGCCATCTCTGCTAAGTCCAACATTTTCAACAGCCAGTCTTCTATAGTTGGTATAGTTGCTTCTTTCCATTTTTGAGCATAGATTATTCTTGCTGCCGTCATCATATATTGTAATAATGTTCCATAGTCTTTCTCAAGTTGTAAGTCCATTATACCCAATAAAAACATTTCTGGTTTCAGTTTAATAGTCACTTTTTAAATCTTTTGTATCCATGTGTGTATTTGTACCCACTATGTTTTCACTTTTTTACATGTCCACCAAACATGATAAAATGTTCCTTCATGTTCATAATTTCTTCATTTTGTGTAATGTAATGTGAAATAAGGCTGGAGACCAAAGTGGGGACAAGGGGAGTACAGGTGAATGTATTGTGCAAGATCCATATCTTGGGGGCAGGGCATGTCACATGGCCAGGGTTCTCATCCTGCCTGAATACAAAGAATGTACAAGGCCAAGATAATTCTGTCTTCAGGCTCCCATGCAATTTTATGCACATTTATTGGGGCCAAGTTCCATTGACTTCTGTGGGCTAAGTTTAATAATATTATTTCATGTGAGTAGAATTTCAGATTAGTTCAATCCTTATTTTATGGAATTCACTGCCAGAAATATGGTGGTGGTCAGACGTTCTGATGACTTTAAAGGGGGTTTAGACAAATTCAGAGAGGATCAGGTCTGCCAATATCTATTAGTCACAATGGCTGTATTTTGCAGGCAGTATTATATTGATTACATTTTTAAATTTTTCTAGGCAAAAATGCTCACTCAAGGCCACTTACAGTATCTCAAAGGAAACAACAACAAAATAATAGAATCAAACAAACCAAAAGTAAAAAAGAAAAGAAAAACAGCAGAAACAGAAGAGCGAAAGAGTAGACATGGCAGAGATAATTAATTAAAAATGCCCACTGAAATAATAATGCAGTTTTTCTAGGGAGCAAGAGCAAGACCTACTTGTAGGCTTCTCAAGAACATATGGTTGGCCAGTATGGAAAATAGGATGCTGGATTAGACAGACCTTTGCTCTGACCCAACAGGGTTGTTACATTCCTATGATTTCTTTCCTTTGACCTTCTTGGTGCAAAACATCTACTAACAAATGCTATAATTTCGTTTTATAATATCACTCTAATGTTACTCAACTAAACCTTTTTGACAATTACCGTATTTTTCGCTCCATAAGACGCACTTAGGTTTTGGAGGAAGAAAACAAGAAAAAAAAATATTCTGAACCAAATGGTGAACTTTAATACAAATGAACTTTCTACCTCCAGTTTAAAAGGAATTTTATATGCTAGTCTTTTCTGCTTTATCATCCTTGTCTGTAGAATGAGGAGGTGGTATTTTTCTGCAAGAAAATACAGTAAATGAAGGAACTATCAGTAATGTGTCCTTCATTGTTATGAGATTGTTATTGTTACCACTTCAATTTTGGAAGAGGTATAAAAGAATAAAGGTGCCTCTGTGTGCATTTGCCAGCTTTACACTGAGCACTGTTGTAGTGGCTAAGCAATTTCTTTAATTTAGTACCGTATTTGTTATAAAATGTTTATAATGTTACTACCTCACAGGGTTGTTGTGAGAATGCAATGGAGAGGAGGATTAGGATTACCGGTACCAGCCGCCTTCAGTTCCTTGCAGGAAAAAAGGCGGGGTATACAAAATGTAATGATAAATACGTAGGTACCATAAAGCATCTCCAGAGATCAATCATGATTCTCTTTGTGTTGCTTCATCACCAAAATAGAAGACCCAAGGAGGAAAAATACGGTACAATTCACAATTCCCTCCCAATAATGGATATTCTTAATTCCAGGATCATTTTAAAGCAGTCGGGTAAAATAATACCTAGGTTTTATGAATACACTGATCTGACTGACGTAGAAATCCGGCTCCCCCACGCCTAGCCTGCTGCCCGTGCTGCTGACAAAATTTTGGTGTTTGCGGCGGCGGCAGCATTGTCCCCCGGCCGGCCCCCCTCCGCCCCTCGGCCGTGGCGCCTCCAATGAGAGTGCGGCAGGCCGGGCGAGGTGCGCAGCCATTGGCACGCCGTGGCACCATCGCTGCAGGGACGGGAGGGGTGGCTGAGAGGAGCGGGGGCTCAGGCAGCTACCGCCGCGCTGGATGAGATCGGGGCCTACGAGCTGCTCCGCCGCCACTGCCGCCACTGCCGCCACCGCCTGCCCAGCCGCTGTCGCTCTCTTCCTGCTCCACAGCGCCAAACAGCTGATCCTTCGCTCAGTTGTTTGGCGGGCCCGCGGCTTGGCCTCGCTCCATAAGATGCACAGACATTTCCCCCTATTTTGGGGGGTGCGTCTTATGGAGTGAAAAATACGGTACTCATTTCGTCATGTGGCTAGAAATATGCTGTTCACCAATTGTGCAAATTCCTCAACTTTATAATGGAACGCTTTAAAAAAGGGGGGGGGGATACCAGCCTCACAATGACTTAGCTACAGTCCCCTGGTTGACTCACTGTGGATTTCTGAGGAAAATACACAAACATACCTCAGTCTAGACTAGGAGACTGAATGTATTCTTCCCAAGTGGTCATGCAATTTCAAGATATTGTTAGGGTTTGGCAGCACTGCAAGTTGATCAGAAGGATATGGATTTTATTGTGGGTTTTTATATCATTTTGAGTACCGTTTCAATGACTAATGGCTGGCTTGTGAAGCTCTGAATAGCTTTTTTGAGAAAGTGTTCAGAGCTCCAAAGTTTGGATGTCACGGAGTGAGCCTATGCCAGAACAAGGTGAGAGAAGAATGATGCATGATTTTGTGCTTTTTTTTTATCATGACAAAATTAATCCAGTGCTTGAATGGCTATGCTAAAAAGAGGAGGCCATCTGAATACATCCAAAATAAAGCAAACAGTAAAGGCTGCTAGATGTCAAATGTTCTCTCTGAGCTGCCTGGCATTTGGTTACAGACCCACAGTCATTGGTCACTAAATCCCTGCCTACAGATGGCGTGTGAACACTTCTAAGGACAGAACCAGGAAAGTTCAGTTGCTTTGTGTAATTTGGATCATGATGATGATGATGATGATGATGATGATGATGATGATGATGATGATCTCCCTTTTTCTGGTGGCAGTTTTGCTCTAGGCATAGGTGGCCCTGGGCTTTAAAAGATCTGTTTTGTTTTATGGCACTAAGGATTCAATCCAATTGGGATGCCCATAACCCTCTGAACTCGGATTATTGCGCGCATCATACGGAGGGTGGCGCAGGAGGAGCGCGGAGGCAAAGGTCGCCTCTGCACTCCTCCTGCCCTGCAAAGCAGCTAGACAGCCGATTTCAGCCATCTAGCTGAGCGGCTTTGGAGGTGGGGAATGAGGTTGAGGCACTGCCAGGATACCTTGCATTTTGACAGTGCCTGTCTCCTCTCTTCCCCACCCCCCTCCCACCACCAAAAGCCCTTCTCCAAGGCTGCCCTTGCATCCTTGGAGAAGCAGCCCAGCACGGCTCTTTCCACACCAGCTGTGGGGGGGGGGGGATCTGAGCGTGGAGACCCAGCTACAAGGTCAGAGCCATTTCTTGACCTCGTAGCTGGGAATCCAAAAACTCCTATGGCCATCTAGATGTTTTCTAGTGGCCATAGGATTGTGCTGTAAGCTGTTTTTTTAAGCAGTAAGCTGAAATTGAGCTGTTTTTGAAATTCTGCCCCATTTTAGGATTCTGAGCTCTTGCAAATATGATTTTCTATATCTGGAACTATTAATGGAAAACTGTGACTTATGGCCTCATTGGATCAATAACGTGTACAAAGAAAAGAGATATTTCAGGTTGGACAGGATCTTCCCTTCTCAAGAGGAAGGGCTCCGCTCACAGAAGGTACCGCTGCCTAATTTGGGGGGGGTGTCCCCCTACACCACTCTCTGTGTAGCATTTTCAGGGAGCTGGAGGGGCTGCTGTGGGAAGGAACGGGCTAGGGACTCCACTTCTTCCAGCACAGTTGATCCAGCATATATGGATCCAACCCTTCATGTTTACTCCAATTGATAGCTATGATATGTGTCCACCCAAAAGCAACATGTGCTGGAATATATATTATATCTGTATCTTAATTTAGCTATGCTATTTTTATACAGTGACTTCTAAATATATCGCTACAGGTTCAGCTGCCGCCTAAGATCATGTGTTGAGTTGCTGGCTGACAAGAAGGATACTGACAGCTTTTGTGCTTGGCTCCACTTCTTGCCTGACTCTGACTCTGCTCTGGTCTCAGTCAGGAGCCAGACTAGGAGCCAGGAACTAGTTAGTAGTAGCCCACTTAGTTGTAGGCCTAAGGCAATCAGATTGGGTCAATGAGATCTATCTGGTGTTACTTTCTGGACTGAGTTGATCACTGCTGCAAGGTAGAGACTGATCAATATCCAGGAATGCAATCCATAGTAGCGGACAAATAGGGAAAGGATAGGGGGTCAAGGATAAGAAAGGATTGAGAAGAGGAGGACTCGGGCTGAAGGGAGAAGACAGCCAGTTCAGACTTGTGAAAGTCTGAGGAACATTGGCTAGAACATTGGATTTGGGTGAAGGAAATCCAGGATCAAATTGCTGCTGATGAAGCTCAGAGATGGCTTTGGGAAGGGCAGCTTCCTAAATCTCAGTCTAGCTACCTCACTGGGATGTTGTGAGATAAAATATAACCAATAGGAATACACTAGGATTTCTGCACTTTTAAGAGAACTGATTCACACTTCTTGGACTAATATGGGGATCAGAACACAGTTATCCTTTCGTTTTAGCACTTCTCCAAATTTTGTGTTACAGTTCTCAGTTCAAAAAATATACCAAATTATATATAAATATGCATGTGTTGGGTTAAGATGTGTGTGTGTGTGTGTGTGTGTGTGTGTGATTTCCTTTGTCCTCTTTTTGGGTGATGTATTTCCTTTTCTTTTTAAACTGTTTTTAAAATGTTTGTGTAAATTTTTTGATGTTTTTATTGTTTGTATTTTTTTATATACTGTATTTTATTGTAAAATTGTATTTTTATTGTATAATTGTATTTTATTGTGTAATTTTATAATTGTTATAAACTGCCCAGAGAGCTTCAGCTAGTGGGTGGTATAGAAATGGAAATAATAATAATAATAATAATTATTATTATTATTATTATTATTCTATGCTAGATTATTCATGAATGATTTATACATAAACAAACCACCAAAACTCGCATTGTTCAGTTTCTATGATACAAAGCAATCTGATTCTGCGATGTACTGGATCTCAGTGATGTGGTCAGTACTTGAAGGGATGTCACACAGAGGAGGGCCAGGATCTCTTCTCGATCATCCCAGTTTGCAGGACACGGAATAATGGGCTCAAGTTACAGGAACCCAGATTCCACCTAAACATCAGGGAAAATTCCCTGACTGTTAGAGCAATAAGACAATGGAATCAACTACCTAGGGAGGTGGTGAGCTCTCCCACTCTGGAGGCATTCAAGGTGCAGCTGGACAGCCATCTGTCGGGGATGCTTTGACCTGGATTCCTACACTGAGCAGGGGGTTGGACTCGATGGCCTTGTAGGCCCCTTCCAACTCTACTTTTCTATGATTCTATGATTTCTATGTCATATTCAGAGATTTGTCCTTAAATTTCATCTTAGTTTTTTAACTGACCTTTAGATTAAAAAAAAAAAAATACCACTATGCTTTGATGATTGGCTACACAAAGCCAGAAAGAGGGGCAGGAGAAGTCTGCAACTGTGCAGCCAATTAGTTAGATTTTGTAGAAGGTGAGAGTTAGTAAATTATGTATGGCCTCCAGGGAAACCAAATGAACCTATTAAATCCCAAAATTAATGGGAACATTTTTGTATGGCTTTAATACGGTCTTTATTCTGATCCAATGTGATGATAACAAAGGAGTTATTGTCAAACACTGAAAACAGGATCAGAACTTTGCTCCTCATAAGCACCTAGGATAGAAAAAGATGAAAGAGATTTTGAAATGGAGCCAGGATATATATATCTTTTTAATCAGACAAAAATGAGAAGACCAAAAAGGATATGAAAACTCCTCCATACACTATGCACAGTTATATTCCAGCATAAAAGAACTGAGGATCCGCTTAATGCTTTTTCATAGTTGGCATGTGATATCACCCACATGTACATGATTAGTTCTAGGAAATTTCATTTCCAGCAGAAATCAGGCTCAGTTCACCATATTAATTAATAGTCATCATGGCATAGCAAGTTACTTTCACACATATGAGTGTGGGCTCATTAAATTAGAAATTGGGTGAGGGTAAGTGAGATGGTTTTGTTAGCACAAAGATTGAGAGGCATTTTTTACCATGTGGAGGCCACATAAAACTTCCTCCCTGTGCCGTGTGTGGCACCTGGTAAGCCATTCACATTTATCAGTTAATCCGGCAGGATGCCACGAGCACATTGTCTGTCCAACGTTCTTGGTGGCATAGAGACAAACCCAGGCAGTGTGACCTGATCTATATGGTAAGCCAGTACACACAAATGGCTCACCCACAGATCAGATCCAGTGACCCAATTGTCTCCATGCCAAATACAGACAAAGCAATCTTTGTGGAATATCCATTATATATTTTTATTTATTTATTTATTAAGAAAAAATAGGAAAGCAGTTTCGAGAGGCAACGATATTATAAGGAGTGGTCCTTTTTTATTACATAACACTTGCTGTCTGGCAGCTAAATGTGTCATTGGAACACAGTGGACTCCATTGGAACATACTGAATTCAAAATTGCTTTGGGCAATCTGAATATTCTGTCTGTGGTATTAACTCTCTGATGGCTCATTCCCATGTGTAAGTAAATCACCACTTTCAGTGCAATCCGATACATGTCTTCTCAGAAGTAAATCCCACTGAGTTCAATAGGGCCTATTCCTAGGTAAGTGGGGATAGGATTGTGGCCTCAGTCCTGCAAATCTCAAGCATTGGTGGACTACCTGCCTCCCCAGAATCTGTAGCCAAATGCCAATAATGTGGATTCAGGGGCTCAGCAATAGCATCCCTCTCCCAGCGCCTGCACACACTTACTTTCACGAAGTAATTCTCATTGAAAGCAGTGAGGGTTTCTTCTGATTCAACCTACATAGGATTGCACTGTTGGAAACCTAAAATGTCTGCCATTTGAATTAAATCTGAAAGCAGCAAAGAAGGTCCAAAGCATGTCTACCACTGAATAGCAATTCAAACACTTATATATGTAACATGTTCACACAGTTGACGCACCTTACTGCCTCAGTAGCCCAATCACGCCTCTTGTTCCTTGCCCCTTCTACTTAATTGCCATGAACCTCTGTAGAGATGAACTGGTTATTTGCTGAAGGTCACTTGTAAGTGTGGTTATAAGCTCTCAGTAGTCATTTGGTAGAAATCTGAACAACCCAGGAGATCTGCAGCAGCAGAACAGCTTGTCAAAGTAAAACCTGAAGCATATGGCTCTAAATCACTGGGACTCCACTTTGTATGCTGAATGCTAGAGCAGTTTCATGAATAACAGAAAGCTGTCCTCAAAAGTGTGAAGGGTGTGTGTGTGTGGGGGGGGGGAGAACAGATGTGGAAGGCGGATGGATGCTGCCTGATCATCACTACCTGGAATCTTACTGCTGTCAAAAGCACTGTCCTGTTGGTTCGAGAAAAAGTTTTGCGGGGAGGCCTCTGCCAACCCTTCATTAAAACATGATCATATGGCAACGTTTTATTCAGTAAACTGGGAAGTGGCAAGGGATGTTGTGTATCAATCCAAATTCTAGGAGCTTGGTTTTTTTTGTTTTTTTAAATCATTTAATTATTCACAAAATAGGAGCTTCCAATGTTTACTACCCACCCACCCCATACTCGCAAGTTTGGCACAATCGTAAAGCCAAGCAAAGTGTAGTCATGGAGTGGCTACATACATTTGATATTGCGTTCTCAAAGAAGAAAAGTCTGATTTGAGCTCCTTATTTTCCAGTTTGGCTGAGGTGCTTTTTAAACAACTAAGGCCGCAATCCTATGCATGTTTAGACAGTAAAAAGTCCTACAGCTCCCAGCATGTCCCAGCCATGGCTGGGGCATGCTGGGAGTTGAAGGACTTTCTACTGTCTAAACATGCATAGCATTGATCCCTAATTCTGAAAGCTATGAGTCTAAAATAACTGGAATTAAGGTGATTTATTGTAAATCTCCGTGACCCAATTGGTATGTCAAGAATACGGATTGTATTACTATAGAAAGTGGTACATAATGAAGCAGCTGTATACTTTCTCTGCATGCCTGACACAGAACCCAACCCATATTCACTGGGCAAAAAACGGGAGTTGTGAGATGTGGGTATGGTGAGGGCATCACATCACCACTTCATCCCATGCCAAACTCTGCAAGGATTTCCTCCATCCAAAACATTAACACACCAATTTGTTCAAGCAAGTCAGCTCTCTTAAATAGCTTCAGCCTAGCTTAAACTACTTATACCAAACTACTTATACCAAACTACTTAATTATGATTCAAGCTGCAGGTTACCTAAATTTATCATTCTTACGACTACAAATCATATAGTTTTATAGGGAAAAAAATACACAAATTGACAAAGACCTGAGAACAAAATAAAAGCTTGTCACATTGAATATGAAGGGCACATGTGTCTAAATCACGGCTTGTCTCATTAGCTAGCATGCAAGCACTGATGTGACAATAACTTTCTCTCTCTCTCTCTTACACACACACACACACACACACAGAGCGAGCAAGCTGCTCATCTGCACTTCAGAGGAGAAAACCCGATTTATACATGAGCAGGCCTGTGGCCTATGCTGGCTCAGCTTGTCTTCTGAGCGTGGAAAGCTAAGCAGCGTCAGGCCTGGTTATTACTTGGATGGGAGACCCCTCCTCTAGTTTCCTGCATTGAGCAGGGGGTTGGACTCGATGGCCTTGTAGGCACCTTTCAACTCTATGATCTATGAAATCTAAGTCTGTCCCCCTGTGAGGGTTTGAGGCCTACACAGGATGGGTTTGTTGAGGCCTACACAGGCTTCAGTTTGTTGAAGCCTGAAGGCCCAAACACTCCACGATGGGAGGGGGAGTTTGAGAGTTTTAAGTTACCCAACAGAAGTTTAGAATCAGTTCTCCAGTGCAGGGTCACATGGTTATAACCTTCCAGTCCTGGGAGGACTATATATGTGGGGTGTGGTCAGCTAGCAGTCAGAGAGTGTGTGCTGAGCAGCAGAGAGAAACAGCAGAGAGAGAAGCAGAGAGAGAAAGAGAAACTGGAAATAGGTAGTCTGAAGTTATACTAGAGAACATTGGATTGTTTGTTTGTTTGTTTTATTTTATCATACCTGCTTTTGATTTAAAACCACTCTATTAAGTAATTTCCCTAATACTATAAGTAAAGTTTGTTGTGTACCCTGGAGTTTGGAGTGACTTATTCACCATGCCTACAGCCTACACCCATGTTACTGGAGGAAGCAGGCAAAGGACTGGGTCTTTGGGAAGAGGCAGAGATCTCCCAAAGGGCAGATCAAGGGGTCCTGGCAGTAGTGGAACCTTGACACACACCCCTTCCCATCTGACACGATGCAGGTGTCATTCATTGTCAGCTATTGGAGTCCAAGTTCAAAGTGACATGGAAGAATACATTTTTGGTGCCAGATCACAACGTTCCACAAAAAGGAAATCCATTGAACAAGTGCATGGTCAACCAAGGACCCAAACAACGTTGGTGTGTGTGTGTGTGTGTGTGTGTGTTTTAAAGAATGATTTATTTTCTGTGATAGACAGTCTCCTTCTGAGACGAAGAAAGGACTTCCCTGACACACAAGGATGTATCATTATGGATGTATTCCTCCTGCCCACAAATGGATGGAGCATAATAATTGCCAAAGTGTTTGCTACTATCTGTGACTGACAGGAGGCCTTGGGCTGCCCTACTGTATATGATATCATTGGCATAAACATATTGCTGATAGCAGGGCCGTTCCAGGAAATGGTGCGGCTTTGAATTACACACTCCAGGTGGCCTGTAGCCAGCTTCATTTTAACCATGAAAATATCTGAAGGGGGCGGGGGATAATGAAATGCATTTTGCATTATCTTTAGAAGAAGGGAAAGCTATGTTTAAAATGCATACCATTAATACACACAGAAGTGCCTGCTTTGTAATATTTAAAATTAGTTCCAAACCTTAGCCTACTGTGCAGCATGGGTTCAGGGAAAATAAAATAGTTTTGATAGGGCTTGGATTGAAATTCCATTTTGCTTCCTTTCCTGAGTCTAGTTTGTTCAAATCTTTCATTTAGTCTTAATGTGCTGGCACTAACTCAAGCCTCTTCGAAGTGATACCCTCTGACTAGCAAGACTGCCATCTACTCAAACATGTTAGTGAGCTCCTTGCAAACTGCATACACGGACCGGCACTTTTCCTCTTTATTCATGTGTTTGGCTCAGCCCTGGCATTCCATACAGATTCTGGTGCAGAGTCTGGGCTCATATTAAACCAAAGGTTTTCTTGGAGCCTAGGTTTGGATCTAAAGATCCATGAGCCGATGGGTAATGGCCACTAGTGCTATTCCACAAATGCTTGCAGAAGAGCTTCCACCAAAGTTACTGTAATGTTTAGTGGACCACCCAGAGAGCTTCGGCTATTGGGCAATATAGAAACGTAATTCTACAAGCATTCTCATGCTTCCACTTTGGCAAGAGGTTGTCCAAGCTCTTGCACAAGCAGAAGAACACCATTGGATTTAGTTTCTTTCTTTTTTTTTTTATCATGTAAGCCTCTAGCATGAAAGAGCCCTTCTATGAGTGGAAAATACCTTTTGCTTGCAGAAGGGAACCCCTTTTTATGGGAGCTGCAGCAAGTCAGGGCCCTCACACATTTACGGAATGATACCCTGCAGTTTAAAACAAAAGTACCAGTATTTTGAACCACAAACATCATTGACTTATCATTCCAATAAACCTGGAAAGTTGGCTCAACTCTCCAAATACAGTGCAGTCCTATACACATTGAGTCAAAAGTAAGGCCCATTGAGTTCAATGGGACTTGCTCCCAGGTGGGTGGCACCAGAAGTAGCCAAAAAACAAAAGTGATGCAAGATCACATGAGTGCTGCTTTATTTTGTGCCACCTGTCCAACATTTTGGAGATGACCCCCTTCCACAGTGGCACCCTGCACTAAACACTTCAGTGACAGGGTTTGAGCCATACACACTCACCTGGGAGTGAGCCCCATTGAACTCAATGGAACTTTCTTTGTTCTGAGTGGACATACATGAGATTGTGCTGTGAGCTGACTGTATGTGAACTGATGTGTTAACACCAATATCATTGGTAGTGAATGTTCCAGTTTTTTCATCCCCACCATGACGGCAGACATATTTGGACTCCACTGTACATGTGGAAAGAACCTTGTTGCTATTTACCAAGTTCCTGGTTTTGTATATTTCTTTTCCTTTCCACTGGTATGCCCAAGTGAGTCCTCAAAATTTGTAAACAACTGGAGAGCTTCTTTCCTCAGTCCTCCTTTAGAAAGTATTTAATTTCTCTGGCATGACTAGGTAAAAACTAAAATAATTCCTTCTTCCTCTCCAGGTCCAGCGACTGCTTATCACTCCCCACAGTGTTACTGTTTGTGACTGTATCAATATATAAAGACTATTTCATACCTCAAAGGAATGAATCTGTGTGTGCTGGCATTTGGGAATTTGGATGAATGTTCTGAGCACGACTGAAATGTTATATTATAATTATATTTGGAGTGTGACGGCTTAAAGAGAACCAGAACCACTACAGTGTAATCTGGTAAATGAAAGGTAAAAGTCTCATACAGTGTCTCAGTGGGTTTCTGAAAGCTTTATTCTATGATTTGCATAATTTTATGGTGCTGAGAAGAAGGAGCATGGAAAGTTGCTGGTTAGATTGTGAGAAACTGGGCTGTGGCTCGGTCCATTCCTTATTCCTCTTTCTGTCTTGACAAGAAAAATGAAGAGGTATATTTTAATAAAGGGATTTCAGAGGTAAAGAGATCGCTGTGAATATCCATATGACCTTGACTGCTGTCTCTGCCCCTTAACTTCACAGTAAGGACTATTATGATTCTGTTCACATAAACACTGTTGAATGGATGGATCAGGAGGCAAAAGTATTGACTGATTTATACCAGCTTTACTATCACTATTTACTACTGGCCAATTTTGTCCTGACCAGGAAATAGGGTGGCCATGTGTCCTCGTTTACAGAGGACAGTCCTCTATTTGAAGGGCTGCCAGAGGACCATCCTATGGCTGGGTATAGTAGTTAGCTGATGGTACTGAATTCCAGCAGAGGTAGCATTACATCATTTCTTTTTGCCCTGAAAATGAAGTTGATAAATTAAAGATACAAGCCACATACCCATGATAATATGTACATAACAAAAACTTTTAGATATAGTTGATTCCCTAGGAAATGTACCTCTTCACATTTAACAGAATCTATATTTACAAATACATAAACCTTTGAGCAGTCATAACTTTTAATTTCTCTTTCAATTTAGCCATAGACTAGGATTTGCCCATTACCCAAAATATTGATAAACCTGAATATTTCCTTTTGCACCCAGGCTTGAAATTGATATACATTAATCCCCCTAATAAAGCCGGGGTGAAGGAAGCAAAAGAAAGGACATCTGGAATTAATATCTGTCTCCATTTATCCCATAGTGTCAAGGTCATTGGTGTGAAAATATTGGACTGAACAATTTTAGAAGATTAAAAGGCCACCACCTTAAATGGCTAGTGGGACACGCCAGTGTTTGCTGTCTTCACTGAGTTGTTTTTTTTTTTTTTTAGAGCTAACTGAGTTAACAAAGTGGTTTAAATGGGCAGCAAATTATATATAGCTGGATCTGGACCTACAAGCCCACTCTACTTGACTGGCCTGTGCATGGTACCCTTAGTAATCCTAGGCTTCTTCTTTTCCCAAATTAATCTGACCAGATCTTTTGCCAGGCTAGTAACTGCATTAATGAAATATCAATAGGCAAGATGTGGAACGGATATGCCAGATCTGGGGAGAGGAATACTGTAATTTTTAATTGCTGCTTTTTTTTGTCCCATAATAAGGGGGAAGTTGCAGGTATATTCTAAATTTGGAAATGCTCCTTAATTTTCGATGTAATGGATGCAAACTTTCTTTCCTTTGGTGTTGTATCTGGCCTTAAGATTTATTTAGACAAATAGAGGTCATGAGGCTAAAAAAGAAAGAAAGAAAAGAAACTAGGAAGCAGTTTGCATTGAAAGAAGTGGACAATAGCTGTATTTAGGGGTCCTCATAGTGACTGAGCCTCATTACTGGCCAATTTTGTCCTGACCAGGAAATAGGGTGGCCATGTGTCCTCGTTTACAGAGGACAGTCCTCTGTTTGAAGGGCTGCCAGAGGACCATTCTCTGTTTGAAGCAGTCCTCTATTTGAAAAAGGACTGACCTGCCCAATTCTACGTAGTTTAAAGATAAAAAAGACATAAGAACTATTGCCCGTCAACAGTGAGCACCTGGAACAGGGAGCCACACAGGTCACCTGATCACAGTCCTCGACACTATGGTGAGATGAACTACGTATATTTCTATTTAAATGATAATAATTGTTTCTAAATTTACATCTATACATATAAATTAGCACATGCAAATTTTATGCAAATCAGCACCCTCTTTTGCCCTCTTTTTTTGGTGCTGCATTTCATCTTTTTTTGGCCATTCATAAGTGGCCACTCTACCTTGACACTGCTTAACATGCTTGGAAGAGTTGTTTCCTGGCCCAGAAAAAGAATGACAAATCCCATAATCTCAGCAGGAAAAGCATTCTAAACGAAGGAGCTGAGAAGGCAGGCAGCTCTGCTTGCTGCCATTTACCTCCTCCACCATCAAAAAGTGAAGTGGAGTTTTTTTCTTTTTTACTTCTGAACATTGAGGGAACTGTCAGGGATGGAAGCAAACCCATATTGAGCTGGATCCATACTGAGTGATCTAGACCCAACCTGAAACTGGAGAAGGGGTTACTGCTCTGTGAGGGGTGGCCTCTTTAGTTTCAAATCAGGCCTCTAGCCTGCAAAGAAAGTATTAAAACCTGGCAAAATCTCAGAAGTTGTGATGGTGCTGGGAGAAGGGATAGGATGAATTCCCAGCAGTTAGGAGTAAGAAGGGAGAAACTCAGCAGTTTCGGTGTCGCTTAGTTTCTCATTTTTCAAATCTTAAATTTAGTTAGTCTCGAAGTTTGAGATCCCCCCCCCAGATCTTAAATTTGGTTCATCCTTAACTGTGTGTGTGTGTGTGTGTGTGAAAATTTGTAGACATTGTTGTTCTGTGAAATTAGGCAAGTCCGCATTAAGGTGTGAACCAAATGGATTTCTCCCCCATCCCTACGGTCAGGAACTGTGGTTTCAGTGAGCTGTCTGGTTCTTCGCTCCTCTCAGTCACTAGAAGAAGCCGAATAAATTCTGCAAAATAAGAAAATATGTGAAAATTTATCTAAATGGCATGATTTATATTGATCCCGGAAGCCAGCTTTTCTTTGTGAAAAAATTTGCTTCTCTCGACATGGAATTTTGAACTATGGCTTTTTAGTGTGGAACATATACAGCCCAGGTCCTGACAGCTCATTGTCGAAGCAAGTCTTGTCAATCATGACACAGAAAACTCTGTCTAGAAATACGTCCCAGCATAAATATATCCCAGTGCCAAACATATTACTCAACATTACATGGTCCTCAGCAGCCCTGAGGCAGGAATGTGCAAATACAAACACTTAATTTGTTGTATTTTAAATGAGCACACACTGCTGTACCAAAATAGCTTAATGGAGGTGGAAAATCGTTCTCAGAACACAGCAAAATCTCATGTGTGATTCTTCTCTTGGTGTGTTTTCATAGCAGTGCTTCATTGCCCTCCTTTCCCCTGCCCTTGGAAGGATCAGAAAGACCTAGTTTGACATGATATTAATGAAGAAAGGAATCCTTAACTGGCGCTTTGTAAAAAACTTCTTGCACAAACAATTTTTTTAATATACTGAACAAAATGAAGCCTGGAACAGGGACAGTTAGAGTGGCTCTCTGTCCTATTTACAGAGGGAAGTCCACTATTTGAAGGGCTATCAGAGGACAGTCTTCTATTTGTAAGCTTCCTCTGTTTGAAGGGCTGTTCAGTCCAAGTCTGATTTAAAGATAAAGAACCATCAGAAGGAAGAGCAGGGACCCTGAAGTTGTCCACCAACAATTAGCCCCTGTACAGCACATTGGTTACCTGGGCACAGTCTTCCCTTCTATGGTACAGTATCTTATAGTAATTACTTCTAAATTTGCATCTAAATTAGGATGTACACATTTTATGCAAATCGGTGTCCTCTTTTTTGACTATGTGTAAATGGCCGCCCTAGGGACAGTAGCTGAGAGCTGCGATGTCCATTTCATGCCAACAGTTCCTTGGAGACATTAGATGGTGGGATCAATGGTTATAATAAATGAAAGTTTACAAAACAGAATTCAAAATAGCAATTTAAAAGAGGAGTTCTAGGGCCACAGACAGCCCTCAGTACAATTCCATGCAGCCCTCAGTACAATTCCATGCAGCCCTCAGTACAATTCCATGCAGCCCTCAGTACAATTTTAAAAGCCCTCTCCTGCAATCAATTCAGAACTCTGGAAAGCGCAATCTGCCCCTTCCCTATCAGCCCACTGGGGAGGAAGGAAGAGGGAGAGAGAGAAATGTGGCTGTGGGTGACAGATAGAGAAATGGAAGACCCACTCATTTTTGTCTCTGGGCCTGCCCACCACTGGCTTTGGCCCCACCCACCACTGACATGTGGCCCCCGACAGATTAAGGGATTGCAGCCCTCAACAGAAAAAGATTGCCCACCCCTGATTTATAAATGGCATGCCATACAGAGAATAATAATGAATAGACAGGGATCATTTCGGAAATAATTAGATGATTATTAGAATATTAGAATATTAGAGTATTAGAATATTGATTCAGATTCAGATTCAGATTTGATATACCTTCAGAGTTTTAATGTTTTTGTTTTGCATATCTGGGGTTCCCAACATGGTGCTCCCCCAGATACCTCCCCTTGCACCTGGTCAGAACACCCAGAGACATTCTTGAAAGGAAAGGAAAGGAAAGGAAAAGGTAGGTAGGGCAGCTGGACGTCAGTATTTTGCTTTCCAGCATGCCAAACAGAAAGCACAAAAGCTGGGAAACCACCAAACAATCACTGGTCAGAGAAAAGGGGTGGGGCCAAGGGAAGGGGCCATGGCCTTCTGGGAAACCCTGGAGGGCGGGCCAGATTGGGACCCCAGGAGTGCCAGATTTTGCCCCTGGCCTGAGGTTCTATTGGCTTCCCCTGTGACTGCAGCAAGTGAAGATGTGACATCATTGGCCTCACTGACTTAATGCATGTTTGGAGGTTCTAGCAGGGGAGCGCAGCTATCGTATACTCTTGACCGAAGAACGGTACACTCCTTCTCTCTGGGATGGTCATCCTCTTCCACTGAGCACACAGCTTCGGGGGGACACACACATGGAGCGGTGAGGGAGGAAGGGGACACCCCCCTAGCCAGCCAGATCAGCCGAATCAACCCTGGTGATCAATGGGGTGACAGATGTCGCAGCCAGATCTCCCTCACATCCAACTGACTTAATGTTGTCATGCACACATCCATGCCTGCAGGGGAACTACCCACAGAGAAGTAATTCCTATGCCACTGTTGGTAACTATGAGCTGAACCTCCTCACGGCAGCCTAGTGCTCTATCCACCAGCAACCCATCATGACCCACTTTGGGGTAATCATGGGTCTAATTATATATTAGAAATATGCTTTTTTATCCACAGGGCTATTCACACCCACAATTGGAATAGCTTAAATCTATACCTGACGGCATCTCTGGTACAGCTGACAGTTTCACAAGAAGAATCCCCATAGGTATTTGTCAAGCAAATCTCCTGAATATATCTTGTGAGTTAAATAAATAAATAAATAAATAGTCCATGTGAAATGAACAACGAACATAAAATGGAATGAGACATTTTCATACTGTCAAGTAGATTTATTTATTTATTTATTTATTTATTATATTTATACCCCGCCTTAATAAATAAATAAATAACCCATGTGAAATGAACAACCAACATAAAATGGAATAAGACATTTTCATACTGTCAAGTAGATGGTGGAGTGTCATATTTTAATGCGTTAAAAGATGATCAAAACAAATTGTGGAGATTTGTCTACAATATTTTCATAAGTGACTGATAATAAGCCTGAAAGTTTGAAAATGGGAATATAATCCAACATTTTAAAAAGTCAAGAAATCACTTCATGGATCTCCTATGCCATGCCTGTTTGGCCAGTGCTCAGGAATGCTGGGAGTTGTATGCCAAATCATCTTAAACCTTGAGAAATTTCATACCATCCCTAACTAAACCTTCCGCTCACCCTTACAGGCCTTCCTCCGAGTGCCACCTCCGAGGGAAGCTCAGGTGGTGGCAACAAAGAAGAGGGTCTTCTCCGTGGCGGCTAAGTGGTGGATGGATTATATGGAACGGTCTCCCCACAGAGGGCCACCTGGCGCCAACTCTGCTATCCTTCCAGCTCCAGGTTAAGACTGCCCTTTTATGCCGAGGCATTTAATGGCTTTAAATGGCATATGCAGGGTATGTCAGCTGTTCTTATTTTAACAGGTCTAGTGTATTGAATTTGTTTTAGTTGTTCAAATTGTTTTAAATTCTGTTTTAAATTTTGTATTGAAACTTTATACTTTTTTTTTTATTGTATTTGTATTTTCTATTTTACTGTATTGTATGAATTGGTGTTAACTGCCCAGAGAGCCTTGGCTATTGGGCGGTATAGAAATGGAATAAGATGATGATGATGATGATGATGATGATGATGATGATGATGATGATGATGATGGGAAGGGAGGAGCCAAATCTCCACAGGGGAATTAATACGGTGTTTAGCCTGAACATTACTGGCCCCTCAGAGATGTTTCTTATACTGAATGTTCCCAGAGTCAGGCAGCTTGCCCTGCATAAGGGAGTGCAGTGCCGGCTCCAGATTTTTCAGGGCAAGACATCCTCAATGGGCCCCCTTCCTCAGTGAGTCCACCTTCTCACCACAGTTATCACTGGCTGTAATTGCTGCTCCCCCTCTTTCCCACCATGGTTACTACTTGCCTGCTCAACAGGCAGAGAGTCACTGAGCAAATAGGCATCTAATGCTTCTCTTTCTCGCCACCACCGTTGTCTGAGCAAGAGTAAGAAGCAGGGGAACAAGCAGTTGCAATGGTTAGGTTGAGGAGCAACTCCAGGGAGCCCCTGCTGGGGTATGGGCCATCAGCAGGTGCCCAATCATGCCTACCCTTGACACCAGTCCTGAGGGAGTGGTACCTTGTTCAGATGCAGATACCTGGTTCATAAAGCTTGCAGAGTTCTACACAGGACTAGATTAAGCTGAAAGCATCATATTCCATCTTGGATAGCTTCAGCTAATGATTCAACATGGAGGAATATACAACAGCCCTTGACATAAGGCTTCCCAATTCTGGACTTCTTTAGACTTGTGTTACAGCTCACTCCTCAAGTGAATGGCCTGATATTTCATAAAGGCAAATGACTACTTATAACATATCTAGGCATAGCATTTAATATTTTAATATCAACAGCAGCCATCTAATAAGAGTACCTATGGCACAGGCAATGTGCACTTAACAAAACAAATGTGAAGTTCTCTGAAGCATAAATAACAGAAATTATTCTGAATAGGCTATAAGTGATGGAAAAGTCACATACAAAGGATTTTTAAAAAAAAAAAAACAGTCCTAAAAACTCCTTATTTATGGATCAGTATGTGTTCCAAGATCTGTGTCATCAATCATATATCATCTGAAGTGGGATAGAAATTTTGCAGACTAAGCAGCTCCATACATATAGAATGCGATCCTTTTCTTTTCCTTCCTAAAAAATGTGTTGTGTAATAATGAAGACCTTGGAATTCCATCAAATACTTCTCCAGGCTAGAATATAGAATAAGTTTCCCAGCCACTGATGGCCCTTGCAAGGTGCCACTTGGGCACCTTGGAGGAGCTGTTAGTGGCTGTTAAAACAGGGATCTCGAAAGCCAACTGTCAAGCTGGCTTTCACAATATCTGGGGGGGGGGAAGGTAAATAGCAAAAAAGCCACAGTGAGCAGAAAACGGCTCCTGAATGTGGCAGGGAAGACAGCAAGCCAGTGCCAGCTGCCCCCAAGTGCTGCTTGTGGGGCAGTTGGCACTGGTGGGTGCCTGGGCAAGCTTGGCAAGTGCGTCAAGGGTTTTTTGCCGCTCTTGCCAAGTGGCTCACTACCCTATTCCCAGTACCCATGATGGGGTCGGTCGACCAGGTTTGGACAAGACAACAACCCATTGTGGGTACAATGACCCCTAGAACAACCCATGGGTTGTCAGGGTGGCTTGTTGCCCATGAACAAGCCACCCTGGGGAAATCAGTCCAGGTTCGCACAAAACGACAACCCATCATGGGTAGCAACCCATGATGGGTTGTCATGTCATGCAAACCCAGTCATACTTTCTGGATTACCGGCTGGCTGGTGTCTTTGCAGACCCACACTTGACAGCCATTTTCCATGGAGGTGACTTCCAGCAGAACAGCGCTCTTGTGACCATTGTCTGGCTGCACTGGAGTACTACCTCTTTTGGCACCCAGTGATTGATACATACCTCTTCCTACTTTATTACCCCCTGCCCATATGCTTAAGCTTATAGCACCAAGTGGTTTTTTCATTGCTTTCCATACAACTCTCCACAGTTTTGGGAGGAAAGCACATTGACCTTCCCTAGGATGAAGCATGAATGCTCCAGCTGACACCCAGCAGAGGCGAAAGGATGCAGCATGGAAGCTTCTCCTGCTCTTTGTCATGCTGTGCCAAGATACGTGCACATTACAATAGGAGCACATCATTCCATACAATACAGTTGTACAGTAGCACTATAAACATTTACTTCTACTCGAGAACTGTTATTAAGTCAATTGTGGCAATCCAGATTCTGAGCACAAGATGCTTTCGGCTGCCTCCGATTGTACCAGGGAAGTGTCCCTCTTCACTATTTGCAGTGATACTTAAAAGCATGGTTTGCTTGCATTTTCAATTTATCTTTGTAATGGTGTCACTCACCTTTGCCATTGTAGAACAGATTTATAAATAATGGCTTATTTCACACTTATCCACACAACACTAACAGTGCCAGAGGAAACTGCCAGGCGCCAGCAAGGCTCCATGGAGCCTTACAAGGCCGATCAGACTAATATGGTTGAACAACATCTTTTGCCATGCAGATATTAATCTTCCTTATGAACCTTACCAGGCAGGATTTCCCCCTCCAAATAACACACACATATTTTCTAACTTTCCCTTGTGTATCAGACTAGTGTTATGTTTTCCTTCTAAAGAAAGAGTCATTTGGATTTTTCATTTTGTTATATATAATGTAAAGTTGAATTCTCCTCCAAACAGTTGAAATCCATATTTTTTCCAAACTCACTTTGCAGCTGATGAATACAAACAGATGACATTTTTTGTGCTAATATTAGTGCTGTGCCGAAAATGTCTTCTGCATTTCCCCCTACCATTCTCATTCAATCTGATATTACTTTGGGAGGCGGGGGGGGGGGGGTTCAACTGAAAAAACGTTTTGGTGAACTTGTGGGGTTTTTTGCAAGATTCTTGTGCTTACCTTAGTTACATGATGGCCAAGAGGTATACAGCCAGTGTGGTACAGTGGTTAGAGTGTTGGACTGGGACTCAGGAGATCTGAGTTCTAGTCCCCACTCGGCCATAAAGCTCACTGGATGACTTTGGGACAGTCACTGACTCTCAGACTAACCTACCTCATAGGGTTGTTGTGAGGATAAAAATGAGGAGGAGGACCACGTAAGCCACCTTGGGTTCCTTGCAGGAGGAAAAAAGGTGGGCTATAAATGTAATAAATAAATTATCCTGTCTTTCATTGTACAATCAACTCTCCAGTGTTTTGCAGCCTCCCGGCTTTCCATGCTTCATAAAGCCCAGGGGGAGATGTCATGAGGTAGCTCACATCATGGGCCTTTTTCAGATTAGGAAGTGTGGGCAGCTGGAAAGGCTGTAGAACAATGGAGATAAGAATAATAGAAAGAAGAAAAACAGCACCCTTGGATACCACACAATGATAAGGTATGCTCAAAAACACCCGCAAAATTAATTAAAAAGAAATTCTAAAACTCTCTGAGAATGATGGAGAAAAACAGAAGCCTCTTTTGCTTAGGAAGAAAACTTTCAGGAAGCTGGAGGACAGATTTTGGCACAGCACAAATTAATATGGTGATGTTGATGTACTCGGGTACATGACCACATGGAGGAATTGAGTGTGAACCATCTGATTGGGTGAGTTTGCACATCACAGTAACACACCCTGTAAATAACCAACGGTGGGTTGGCTGTTCACCGAACAACCCACGGTGCACCAGACAAATGATTGGGCTTACCGTGGGTTGTCCCCCCTTCAACCATGGTCTTCCAGGAAGTATCCCAGGGGACTTGGTGCCTGAAGCTACCTTGTCGCCTCTCCCCACTATGATTGTGACACCTTTTGGTTGCCGACACAGCTTTTTCCCCCTCCCCCCTTTTTTTGAGATTGCTTTTTGTGATCTCTGAAGTGACAGCCACTGACAGCCCCTCCAAAGTGTCCAAGTGGCACCTCAGAGGGGCTGTCAGTGGTTTGCCACCATTTTTTTGGCACAACTGAATATGCGCAAATGTGTGTGTGTGAGTCCAACCCCCTGCCCAATGCAGGAAACCAGAGGAGGGGGTCTCCCATCCAAGCAACAACCTGGCTCAGCCCTCTACGCCCAGACAAGCTGAGCCAGCATGAGCCACAAAGGGAGCACTTGTGTAATTTAAACTAGAACACTTTTCTTGAAAACCAGCCTAATAAAGTGAAACAGGAATTGCAATTCTTTTAGTATCTTGGTGCTACTGTGCTATGTTGCACCCAAATATTATTTAACAAAAGTGCTCTGCTACTTTGCCTTAAAGCTACTAGCCAAGCATAAATTCTGAAATTAAACTGCCCAAATTAACCAAAGATGCCTTGTTGGTTTGCCTTTGGCAAGAACCAACTAAGCATGGATTTTAAAATAATGGGGAGGGGTAAAATTCAGGAAAGCCCACTAACAAAACTGGACACTAAAACTTAAAGGCAAAACTCATGAGTGTTGCTGCCATATTTTATTTTATTTTAAATATTCTGTTTGATTTTGCTAGCAGCTACAACAAATAATTTTTCTTTTCATTTTGGGACTTCTCACCTCTAGTTCAGATCTGAGGAAGTATGTGCTTTGGTTAGGAGCACACACTCTCTCTCTTCACTAAACACAGGACTGGTGGAGACTCCAAAAGGCACCAAAACTTTGCATATGCTCAGGAACTCTTTGCACAAAAAGCTCACAAACGTTTTTGTTGTTGTTTTTCTTTAACACAACACAGGGTTCTTTGAGTACTTCTTGCCATTCTTAGATCTTGTGTTTGGCTTCTAATCTTTTAGGAATGTGATTAGCTAGTTTGTGTTTTTCTTTTCTAGGCAACTGGGCGACCAGGCAGAGGTTTTACTTTAAAGGGACAGCTGCACTCACTGAGTTTTTTTCTTCTTCTTCTGCCTCTCTTTATATCTAATTATTGGATTTGCAAACTCATCAATTTACATTCCTTCTCTTCTTCTTATCTAGGATGGCCATGCAGTGGTTGGCATAATTGGTTAAATCTCAAAAATACTTCTTTTATTCTGTCCATATAGTCAGCTGGCTACTTTTATTTTGTTTACAGTTATTAATCTTGATCTAGTCAGTTTTAGGTTTCACTACTGTAGTAAGGGCATCTCTAGAATATTGCATTGCTGAAGCCTTCTATTTGTAGAACATTTAACTTTTTTGCTTTGACTGATTTCTCATAGAAGCGCATCAAGTAATTTAATTTGCATCTCTATCAATTTAACAGGATCATTAAACTTTGGATCATCAGTTACTGTCTGGCAATTTCTTTTTCTTTTCTTTTTTTTTCCTTTTTTTTTTTCCTTCAAGACTTCTGTTGGCAGAACAAGTCTTAAGTAATTGATTTAAGTCTATCTAGGTAAGGTTATAAATAATTACAGTCTCAAATTCTTTCTTGAATTTGACTGGTTCTTCTCACATGTTAGGAAATTATTTTACTATGTTCTTTAAATCTCTTGGTGTCTATGGGGCATAGACAGCCACTATGCTGTCTATGACATCATGACAACCTATCAAGGATCCAACAACCCCTACAACAAGCCATGGGTTGTCAGGGTGACTTGTTGCCCTCAAACAAGCCACCCTGCAGGAAGCAGTCCGAGTTCACACAACATGACAACTCTCCATGGCTGGTTACCCATGATGGGTTGTTGCATCATACGAACCCAGTCATTATGTGATGACAGATTCAGATACTTCTGCAATTGCACTTCAATTTTTTAAACTACTGCAGTGACAGAAATGACTGTGGTTGTCATTACATAGCTAGCTGATTCACACTAAATTTATCTACACAGTTGTATACCTGAGTACATGTTAGTATGCAGAAAATTCATTGCTTTTTTGTGTGAAAACTGACCCATTGTCCCTGTGGAAATATATCGAAATGGCAATCCAATTTAGCCACATTTCTTATTCTCTGAACATTTTAGCTCAGTTCATTTGGTTTAGTGAAGCTGAAGAAACAAAAGAAAGTAAGATAATCACCTTTATTGGAACAAATTGCTAGGCCTCCAAATTGTAAAGCAAACTTTCAAGATGCATGAGCCCTTCAGAGACAAAGCAGTGAATAAGAGATATACTACATTGCATTTGGGAAATGAATGACCCAAACGATTCAGCAAGGTTAGACCCACCAAGCCAAATAGTTTTATCTCTAGTGTTACCTTGTGGGATGCCAGGTGCTTGACACCACCCTGTTATATCTATCTATCTATCTATCTATCCAGTTTGGATGCTGCTTCTTTGCCAAAGCTAAATGTACAGGTGGTTTAATGAGCCTCATATGGGCCACCATGAAGCTATCATAACAATGTTGCTTTCCTCACAACTTCTCCAAAAGCCTCTATTTGTTGTCTTCACTCTATTTCATTCTGAAGTGTTTCAAGCAAACAAACTTGCATGCCTTCCAAGAACTAACATTTATTCTATATAACTTTAGCAACAAGAAAACCAGGTGGTCAGCTGGGTATCTTTTCAGCCCTCCTACATCCATCTTGAAATGGAAATGATAGATGGACATGGTAGTTGAACTTTGATGCTCTTGGGATGTACAGTCATGCCTTGGATTGAGAGCATAATTCATTCCAGAAACGTGCTTGTAATCCAAAACACTCTTATATCAAAACGAAATCCCCCCCAGAAAAAATTTGTACAGAGATTTTTAATATAAGCCGTACTACAGTACTTGTATTGCAAGACGTAGCTTGTATATCAAGTAAAAAATAATTAAATAAATATTTAAAAATTTGCTTGTCTTGCAGAACGCTCTCAAACCAAGTTACTTGCAATCCAAGGTATTACTGTATGATAGTATTTGTGACATTTCCTCTGTTACTTACCATTCACTTCCTAATTCTCCCAATCACTGTCTGAAAATCATTCTGCCCATTATAGTTACTCATTTTGTTTTTTCCTTCGTCAACACGATGCATTGGCATTTTCAGAGACCTACCTAACAAAGATTCCAAGGTTTTGTTTTTGAGTAAGATGGAGGCTGGTACGTGAAGGTGGGGTTTGGATTGGGAAACAACAAATATTTCCTTCTATTGCTGCGAAGATTTATTTTGGGAACTGACTATGCCTGGTGACCTGAATTGGTTTTCAGCAGTGCCTTGTTTGAATGGTTCCTTGGATCAATACGAATTCTGTGCAGATTTCACTAAATGCTCGATCTCTTTGAGATTAATAGCAAGGGTTGCTTTGTATTCACAGAGCTGATTGATGAAATTAGAACATCTGCTGTGTTGTGTTTCCAAACTCAGAGTTTGGTCCCAATGGCCAGTGAGTTTCAGGACAAGTTTTCTTTTTGAAAAGATAAGAGTTTTGTTCTTGCTGCGACTTCTTCAGTCAAAAACAGACTGCCCTTGAGTAGTTGTTGTTGTTTCAATTAACCTATAATGCTAATACTATGTGTGTGGGGGGGGGGAGAGAAATATTAATTGCTAAGCAATTCAAAAATAAGGCAGTAGCCAGGGCTTACTGAGATTCTGAGTTGCAATATTCATTACACTTGTCGATATAAAATGAAGAATGAAAAAGCCTTCCAAGAGTCCATGCAACTTCTCAATTATTCACATTCATGCTGGTCAGAGCACCAAGAAATAAACAAAGAATCCAGTATTAACAGATGGAGGAACCAGTTGGGATTAAAACTAAAGCTCAACAGGAAAGGGGTCAGGGCCGGCATCAAGGGTAGGCATGGTTGGGCTGTTGCTGAGGGCCCACACCCCAGCAGGGTCCCACTGACAAGAGCCCTCTGGAGTTGCTCCTCTTCTTCACCATGGCAACCTTCTTGTTCACCTGCCTCTGGACACCTTTCTTGGCACTTACCAAGGTGCCCTACCCCTCCTACTTAAAAAATTTAAAACACATTTCTTATCAGCAACCAGCTGGAAATGCTGTGAAATATGTTTCTGTTGGCGCTGAAAACTGTGGGTTCAAAGGAGTTGTTTAGTGTGTTGGGGGCTCAGCCCCCACCTCTGCCTTGTACTCAGTCTTTTGGGCAAGCTAACTGTCTTTTGCCAGGCCTCCCATGGCAGCCATTTTGTGGTGGTGCCCAGGACAGCTGTGCCCATGGCCCCAAAAGCTCCTGCTACAGGAGAGCTTTTTCTTCCTGAGTTCTATGGTAAGCCACTAGAAAGTCAGACATACCTATAGATTTCTCTTGACCATGGTGCTAAGCTCCCAACAAATTCAGACAAGCCTAATTAAGGCCCAGTCAATCTGTTCTCTTAGGATGGCCAGTTGCAAAAGAGGACAGGGCTCTTGCTCCTTTTATAATAGTTGTTCAGAAGAGGGAATTTTAGCAGGTGTAGCTGGTCATGAAATGTCCAATGTTCTTATATCATTCAATTCAATAACCACTCTCTCTAATGGGCCTTAATCCTTTGTTCTCTTAATTCTTAATAGTGTATGGAGTTCGAAAGAGAGACCATTGCTTGTGGTGTGAACACACATCCACAGCTTCCTCTGGTTGTCTGATACGCACTTGTTGCATGTTTTTGCTTGGGGTCCCCACCCTCCTGTTTCTAGGTAATGCTGACAGTAAGGGATAGATGTCCATGCCGAACTCCAGATAATAAAAACTTATTTTTGTTTATTGCAATGTTGACAATTTCTACTTCCAACTCTTATTTTATTTTTTCTCCTATTTTCCCAACTCACAAATATATATATATATATATATATATATATATAAAGATATACCTACAGTACATCCCTGTAGGTGCTGCCTTCTAATACTGGGTATGTTTGTAATTATTTTATTGTTTGAATAAAACTAAGGCAATTATACTTTTAAATTTCATAAATATACCAAACAGTGAAATTATGTGCTAAGTTATACATAATGCAGTTCCTGTTCTTCAGGTAGCAGAGGTCTGAAAAGGAAACAAATATTGCATATCTTTCCATCACACACACACACACACCAAAAGCACAGAGAGGAAATAGCCTTTCCCCCATGATTTCAAATACGTCCAGCAATGTTACATCTCTGTTCAGGCCATATCTTCCTGTCAAAGAACAACTATTTAAATCAGGGGTGGGCAACCTTATTGGCTCCTGAGCTTGCATGCAGTGCTGGGTCAGGGGCAGCACACATGCCTACATACGTTTGCGCATATACTCTTCCCATCCACCCACATGGTAGGATGCAGGAATGGGGAGGTTTAAGCCTCCCTCCTTGCCCACTGAGATTAGGGGATGGGATCCCTGGGGGTGTGGGGGAGTGGAGATTAAAGCCTACCCACCCCAGCAAGCCTGATCCAGATTGCTAATAGCAGGGAGGAAACAGTAATCTCTCTGCATTGGGATCACTGGAAGGGGGCACGGTTGTAGGCAATCAGTCTGTGGATGCTCTGCAAGGCTTTCTTGATCCTCAGAGTAGTCAGTGGTCCACAGGCAGGGGTACTTCCTCAGTGTTTGGGGGACTAGGTGTGGAATCTGTTGCCAGTGGATCTACTAGAGTGCTCCTCCAGGGCCATGACACAGAGCCGGGTTGGGCTTCAGGGTGAGGCAATACAGCTTCATTTAACCTCAGTGATGCAAGCATGTAGCCAAATCTGATTAGTTTATTTATTTATTTATTTATTATATTTATACCCTGCCTTTTTTCCTGCAAGGAACCCAAGGCAGCTTACATAATCCTCCTCCTCCTCTCCATTTTATCCTCACAACAACCCTGTGAGGTAGGTTAGGCTGAGAGTCAGTGACTGGCCCAAAGTGAGTTTCATGTCTCATGACATGAATATGTTAATATTTGTCACATATTCGGAGAATACATGAAGAGGAATAAGAAGCCTTAAAAAAAAAAATCATGCTCAATCGGAAACAATTTTAGGGGTGTACATATGCAAAGACAAAAAGTGGAAGGTAGGAATGGGGGGCTTTTTGCACCCTCTGAAAGAAACTTTTCATCTTGGAAAATATTTGAGGACAAAAAAATTATATGGCTCTATAGAGTCTGTAGTTACATGGAATGTGGGCAATTAATGCAAATGGGGCGATAGTAAGCCTGATCACTAGCTAGTTTAGCATCCTGAGTGGAATTAGAAAAGGAGAAACTAGGCTCACTGAAAAATCTCAAACAAGATGTCTGGTTTGCAATTAGCATGTGTGGCGGACCTGACCTCTTGTCGTTCCGGCCCGACCCCGAGGGTAGGATGATTGCTCCCTTTAAGAGTATGCAGATGTGGCGATGCTGGGTGGTCACGTACACCAGACTGGCCCAGATTGTGTCGTTTACCCCCCCAGGTGAGGATTATGCAGGAAGGTGGGGGAAATGTGGGGTGTCAGCTATAGGGGAGAAACTGGGCAAATGTCTGCTCACTGTGTGTGCTCTGGCTTTCTCCACAACATGAAACTCCATATGAGTTACTTCCAAGTAGATATGCATGGGATGGAAGCATAGACATTGTTTCGGATCATTATTAGCATTATTCACATGTCCTTCTAGTGTTTTCAAGCTGGGGAGAAACACGGTGCTTACGTTCAGTGCACAGCTGCCATGGATTTGAGAGAAAAACAAGGAACTCTTCTTGGCCAGGTCAGGTATTTTTCCCCGATGCAATTTTTGTGGTATGCAGCTGGAGCAAACACAACGCAATGGCTGGGAAATGGCCAAAGCAATGTGCCTGCAATCAGTTTGCATAATATGCAATATAGAGTACTTAGATGTCAGGAACCTGGATATGGCAGCCGTAGGAACACCACATCTGTAAATAATAGCTATAGCTGCGATACGGTGCCAGATCCTGCAACACTGTCAGGGTAATTTTTACACTCAGTCTTATGCAACCCATTTATTTATGTACAATTTTTTATTTTGTACATTTCTAATCCACCCAATAACTAATGTTCCCTGGGTGGATTACAGCCAGTTAAAAAACTAAAATGCCATTTTGAAACACAGTTAAAAATACAATATAAATATTTAAAATAATAAAATACAATATAATGCAAAACAATAAACAGCACAGGAATTGATAAAACAGCCATAATAACCTAGAAGTAGGGCTCTAAAATATCTGGGAGGAAAGAAAGCTCTTTGCCTGGAGCAAAAAAGATAACAACATAGGTGCCAGGTGAACCTCTTTGGGGAGTTTATCCCATAAGTGGGGTGCCACCACTGAGAAGGCCCTCTCTCTTGTAGCAACCCATCTAAGCATGAGCTGGAAGTGGCATGTCAGCAACTGCTCCCATTGCCAGATGTGATGTAGGGTTGTTCCCAGATGTGCCCAGTTTAAAACCTAGGGGAACGGACATTAGGCTGTCCCTGCTACAATAATAACCACCCATTTGTCCCCACTACATCACAGAAGCATGACCCCAAAATCATGCAAGTGGTGTAAAAAGCTTTTTGCCCCTACAGCCTCTCCTCCCATCAATATATATATATGCTTTGCCATAGCAGTTCTGTTTATAGATTGACTGTGTCTTAAGCAGGTGAAGGTTATTCTTTCTTTCTAAAACTAGAAGTAGAGGAAGTTTTCAGCAACTCTGCCCCTCAGGAAGCAAGGGCTCCTTGAAGTATCCAATTACACGTGACAAGGTCAATCAGACATCAGGTCAGTCTTAAAACAGTTTTAATGAAGCAAGCTGGTGGAAGAACAAAACATTCTGGGGAATGAGAAAGAAAAGCAGAAGTGAAAAGCAAGGAAAGGAAGCTGTGAAAGAAAGAAAGAAAGAAAGAAAGAGGTCTCAAAACTAAAATAGAGTACTGTTGTGGCCAGAGGAACAGGATAAAAGCATGATAAACGCAAAAGGATAATCTGGAAGCAATGTGCATTGTAGTTTGAGAAGCATGTGTGGGAGGTGCATGTGAACGGCCATTATGAATATTGAAGCCGCAACTGTGGCTTGTCATGTCATCCAAACCCATCAAGGGTGGGTTGTTGGCATGGTTAACAAACCACCCACAACCCTAAAACATCCCATGGGTTCTGGGTGGCTTGTTAACCATGGCAACAACAACCCACCCTCACTGGGTTCAGCCGACACGACAAGTTGCAGTCGCGGCTTGAATATTCAAAAGCCTCCCAGCATGCACCAGCACACACCGGCACATGCTGCAACCCACTGCGGCTTAAATAAGCCACAGTAGGCTGTGGTGATCATGTGAACCTGATTATTCTGTGCTTGCATCAAATGAGCTCAGAGTATGGTTGGGTATCCGGCAAAGAATGTAGCATTCAGCATCCATTCTTATCACCATTTCAATGTGTGGCAAACCTCAAAATACTGCATTCCAGATCAGCTCCAAAACCTGATCCTGTAGAATCCAGAATGGATTCTGCAGCTGGCCCACCATGTTTTGCTGTGCTCTTAGCAAAGGGGACTAGAGGCAAAACAGATGTGAAAGATCACTCCTTACTAACATGTGCAAATAGATAAGATGGTTTTCCCACTGCTGCTTCCTCAGTGCTGGCCGCATGTGCTAGGAACAAACACAAAGCCATTTGTGGAAAGCACACACATTAATGTACTTGGTTTGCATACCTAGCAAATGGCACACATGGTATGCAAATTACCGTAGGCTATCTGCTCTGCAGAACTGGGATATCACGACCCCACAAATGGGTCACAACCCAAGCAATGCACTGGATGTTTCCATGCACACCTGATGTAGCCTAGCGTAGAGTTGGAAGGAGCCTACAAGGCTATCGAGTCCAACCCCCTGCTCAGTGCAGGACCTGCCTCTCACTCTGGTCCAGACAATGGTGGTGGTGAGAAGGAGGAGCAGCAGATGCCACTGCCTATCTGCTTGCTGGCTCTCTATCTGTCAAGCTAGTGAATGCAAAGATGAGGATAAGGAGCAATAGCAGCTGGTGACAATGGCAGTGAGAAGGTAGCATCACTGAGGGAGGGGACCCACCTGCACTGGCTGTTAGCTCTACGGCCTTCTACGTAGTGCCACCTCATGCCTGGCACTCCTTGTTCTCCTGCTGGCTGCCTCCGTCCTGACTCTTATTTGGGTTACTCCAGACCTTCCTGCTTAGGGCTGCATGAGGTCGGTTGAGGCTAGCTTGGCTGCTGTATTTTAAACAATTGTGTAGATTTCTGCGGGTTCTTTGTACTGCTTTAATTTGATACTGGCACTTGTATTGTGATTTTTAGTATATTAAGTTTTCTGTAAGGTGCTTCAAGAACTTTGTGGGTTAGTGTGATACAAGGGACAAATTTTGGTAACATATTAATAAAGTTCATCCTTCCCCTCCTCCTTCAAAAGCAACAACCATTTTATACCACTCATCTACCAATATGTACCCAGAGCAGTTTACCAAAAAAAGGGGGGGATGATGAATAATATAGAAGGAGTAAAAAAACATACAGTATTTTTAAAAACCCACAGAATTAAAAACAAACAACAATAAAGGCAGCAGTTAAAATAATTAAAAACTGCAGCAGAACTAGATATTAAAAGCCCACATAAAGAAGTCCATATAATCTGAAGTCTGAAGCTAAGTCTGAAGCCCAGGCAGAGATTTTTTTTAGCCAGCTTCCCCCACATTCTTGGGAGCTGTCTCTTACAGTGGACTACAATAACTCTGTCTAAACAGAGCTCATACCAGTGGGGAGGGGGAAGGGATAATGCAATCTTGCAAATAAATTCTAAATGTTATTACTTCACAACGATTTTATAACATACCAGTGGTCTGAAAGAAAGGAAGGGTGGGAAAAATCCAACTTGCCTCCATTTGTGCCTGGTCACCTGGAAGTGAGTCTTGTTTGTTCGCCACGGGCAACTAGGTGAGTAGCTATATATACAAGCTCGAGGCAACATCTCATTCAAATCCAGGAGTAACTGTGTGACTCTGAGGACCTATGAGAGGACTAAAATATTTAAAAAAAATGTCAAAGGGAATGATTAGCTGATAGAATGTTTTTGTTTCTTCCCTGTCACTGTGCAGCCTGCCTGACTTTAAATTATTTTGACAGTGCCACTATAGATTTCTGTTGCGAGTGTATGGGTGAGATAAAGAAGAGTCAGACACAGAGTATATGGTTTCAAATCAGGGCCACATTTATTGAATTGAAGATCTGTGAAGGGCGAAGTGCGGTACTAACCTAGCCCGGCCATTGGCCGGGAAAAAACCAATATTTGGGCGAATACATCCGCACTGCACCGGAGGCAGGTTGGTCCGCCCCCGGCCAGTTGCCCTCCATGTGGAGCTGGAGGGCTTTACCATCGTCGCCTTACCTTGACGCCTCCAGGCACCCAATGTAGGCGAGAAAGGCAAAACCCCAAAGACGTCCCAATCTCCCTCCTGGCAAGCCTCAGGGCATTAGCGAGGGCAGCCTTGGGTAAACGTCAGTCACCTTGAAAGGTGCCACTGGATGATCACCATAAGCTTAAGCCATACTGCCTAATCCCGCACTTCCCACAAATGCGACCAATTTAGCTATGATTCCCCTGGTGGGATCAAGATCAAATTCAAAAATTTCCCTACCCTGATTCACAGTGTAGAGTAGGCGAAACCCGCCCATTGCCCCGGCCAATTGAGACAATGAGCCAAAATTCCTACTCGGCCCCCGTTAATGGGCGACCAGAGGAGCCTACACTGCTAACAGGGCGGGATGGGAGGGAGCCGGAAAACAGCAGCAAAAGAGGCCGTGGGCGGGAACCCAGGTGCCTAGATAAGCCCTTTCCTGTGTCCCCGCCCTAGTTGAGCCATTGGCTCAGTATCTGTGACCAACCTGACCTGTTACCTGACTTCCCTTTCCTCCCCCACTCGCAAATCTTCTCCCCAGCCCCAGATGAGGGGCCAGTGGAAGTCTGTTGCGAGTGTATGGGTGAGATAAAGAAGAGTCAGACACAGAGTATATGGTTTCAAATCAGGGCCACATTTATTGAATTGAAGATCTGTGAAGGGCGAAGTGCGGTACTAACCTAGCCCGGCCATTGGCCGGGAAAAAACCAATATTTGGGCGAATACATCCGCACTGCACCGGAGGCAGGTTGGTCCGCCCCCGGCCAGTTGCCCTCCATGTGGAGCTGGAGGGCTTTACCATCGTCGCCTTACCTTGACGCCTCCAGGCACCCAATGTAGGCGAGAAAGGCAAAACCCCAAAGACGTCCCAATCTCCCTCCTGGCAAGCCTCAGGGCATTAGCGAGGGCAGCCTTGGGTAAACGTCAGTCACCTTGAAAGGTGCCACTGGATGATCACCATAAGCTTAAGCCATACTGCCTAATCCCGCACTTCCCGCCACAGAGAGAGACAAGCTATCGCTTAGTCGAATCTCCCCCACCTGCCCGATAAACAAGCGAGCAGGGCCCTTCGCAGATCTCCAATATTATTCTCATTATCTACACCGGATAGGTGAACCCCATCCAGGCGAACCCCATCTGGGCGATACAGCTCCCTCCGGGCCAAGGATATTGTGGGATGGGGAATATAAAACCCAATCCCTCCTACGGCCCTACAAATCTCGCCGTTCACTTTTCTAACCGCTCTGTTCAAGGCCTTGGGCCAACTGAAACGCGGTATCATGAACGACCAAGGATCAGGACTCCCGGCCATCGTTGCCGTATGTATGCCATATCACATGACACCTGCAAAATCAGGGCCTTGCCTTTTGACAAGCCCAAATCATTCCCCGCCAAATGGAGACCAGGACATCTGGGGGGAAGAACACTGGTCAGTCCAGAACAAAGTGTGGAGGAGGTTCTGCCATCTCATGCCGCGGCGACCCATCCATTGGACGTCCGCCGAAAGCTCAATCGCCAGGAACACCCCATCGGTGCCGTATGTATGCCATATCGCATGACACCTCCCAGATCAGGGCCTTGCCTTTCAACAAGCCCGGAACAAAGTGTGGAGGAGGTTCTGCCATCTAATGCTGGTGCGACCCATCCACTGGACGTCCGCTGAAGGCTCAACCACCAGGAAGCCCGACATGGCAGTTAGTCCTGCCACCCAGTAAATCATACTGTGCCCACAAATCAGCACACGGACAGTCCTGCCTCCACCCTGGTGACCTGGAAGAGAAACACAGCCCACGGCAGTACCATCAAGGCAATTTTGACATACCATTAAGGAAATTTTCGCACCTAGGACCAGTATGACTGGGACCTCAGAGAAAACCCCAGTTTGCCCACAGTGGATGCGACACCAATCTGTATGGAGTGGGCTCGGAAACCCAAATGTGCCAGGCCATGGAGTGGGCTCAGAAACCCAAATGTGCCAGGCTCAAGTCCGCGAGAGCAGACCTCGTCACCGAACAAAAGCGACACTTAGTCAATGGCTAGCCGTCTTGACGACAAAACAGCCTACCCTCAGCGAGTCCACGGTCAGCCACAAATGTGTGCAAATGGGCGAGGCATCCTGCTGACAAAACAGACTGCCTTCAGCAAGTCCACGTCCTGCCATGAATAGGTGTAGAGCCCTGCCAGGACATAGCTCTGTCATTGATCCCGCATGTAGCAGGACGATAGACCCTCTACCCAACAAGTCATGAAATAAGACCGTCTGGCAAAGAGAATGGCAAACTGTAGGCCCACGGGGCAGGGCCCGACATCTCTATATCTGCTCCCAGGCTCTGAGCAGAATATTGTGCTTTAAAGTGTGCAACGTAAGCGCCCAGACAAGCACATAACTCTGGAGTTCTTAGAGGACATAATGTTCAGTATCTGCACTGTAGCCTGATTGTCACACAAAAATTGGACAACCTAGTCAGCCAAGTGGTCTGCCAAGAATGCACGACCAGGGGCAATAACCCCAGCACAATTTGAGATGGCCAACCAGGCCTTGTAATTGGCGTAGAAATACGCCTAATTAGGGCTACTATTTTTTGCTAGAGATGTGGGGATACTGCTGCACTGAAACCCAACTCTATATAGGAAAACTGAGTGTAGAAACAGGCCATGGTACCAGCTCTATACAGGAAAAAATTAAGTGTAGAAACAGGCAATGGTACCCCCAATCAAAACGCCAATTCACAAAAAGGCCTTCGAACAAATAATCTAATAGTGGACAACCTGTTCGAGGCCCGTCCCCTTCCGTCAGGCCAATTGAATGATAATTTTTTTTTTTTTTGGCCCGGAAACAGAACCCAAGAAGGTCAAAATCATCTGGGTGGACAGGCAGCAGCTTAAATGCTGGTTTAATATGGCATTTTTTCCTCAAGACCCCGGGACCACAGGAACGGATCATGTGAAACTCACATTTCTTGCTGCCATTTCTTTATCAATTTCAGATTGAGCCATGTACTCTGCCTAGATTACTAGCCTGGGCAAATTAACAGGGCTGGGGCCATTTAGGAGGTGGGTGCTGGCCTGTATGGACGCTCAGCACAAGCATGCGTGTGCGGTGCAGGAAAAACTCAGAACCCTCCCCCGATGGGAGATGGGAGGAAAAAACCTCAAAGTCTCCTGCACCACACACACACACACCTCTTCAGGCACAAACAAGTATAATCGCAGCTGGGGACCTGGAAATGCGAAATGTACATATCTCAGATGGCGCCTCAGAGGCTCCCCATCTTGATGTCTATGTGCCCCAGCAATTCGTATGAAAATGCCATGCAAATGCAAGCATAGCCATGAGCCACCATCTTGATGTCTACGTGCCTCAGCAATTCATATGAAAGTGCAATGCAAATGCAAGCATAGCCATGAGCCACCCCTCCCCTCTGCCTGTGCCAAGTGAAGTTCGTCCTGACTGGCCAAAGACAGCTGGGCCACTGGAGGGGGGGAAAAGAATCTACACTGCTGCTGTGGCTTCTGGTATCTGTTGTTGTTGGGTTTTGCACATGAAGAAACCCGGACTAGGGCTACCTGCTGAGGCAAGCCTTGGAGAGGACTAAGCAAGGAACCAGCCTTGTTATTTTGTAGCTCTACTGTGTAGGAACAAAAGTGTCTTCTTAATGCTCAATGGTGAGCCTGTTTGCGTGAATGGCCATGTTGCCATGCTGTTGTGTGGGTAGCACTCACCACTCTCTGGGGAACCCCCCCGCATTGTTGGATGCATCTGCATCTGCCTGGTCACAGGGCCGTGAAGATCTAAGCATGCTGAAAATGAATGCAGAACATTATCTTGTGATCTGCTACACATGGAGAGGCCCTGCCCAGCCCACCCCTTCTTGGCAACCCTTGAAGCATCCAGGTCCTCTTCATCTGAAGAGGAAACACGAGTCGGGTGACGGATGCTTTGCTGGTTGCCTAGGGGCACGTCCTTTGCTCTTCCTGCCACCTTGATCTTTCTTGGGAGGCGTCTGGACTGGGACTTCAAGCTGTAATACTAAAAGAACTTGATGAGAGTAATGAGCAAAATTGAGCAAAATTACAGTAGCACACTGCTTAACTTTCACGCTCAGACCAGCTGTGCCAGAACAATAAGGCACAGGGGAAAGAGGGGGGGAAGGTGGGGGGGATTAAATCAATTGCTTTAATCAATTGGTAAAAGGTTCATATCCACCTTTCTACATTATCTGCATGGCACACAGAAACCTATCTTATACTGAGCTGATCTAACTCAAGTCAGACCCTTGATCCATCTGGCCCAGTAATGTCGGCACTGACAGCCAGCCATTGCTCTCCAGGGTTTCAGACAGGAGTTCTTCTCAGCCCTACCTGGGGATGCCCGGGATCGAACCTGGGACCTTCTGCATGCCAGACATTCTCATAGGCCTGGTTTCATAGATTTCATAGATCATAGAGTTGGAAGGGGCCTAGAAGGCCATCAAGTCCAACCCCCTGCTCAATGCAGGAAACTAGAGGAGAGGGTCTCCCATCCAAGTAATAACCAGGCCTGACCCTGCTTAGCTTTCCACGCTCAGACAAGCTGAGCCAGCGTGAGCCACAGAGACAGGCAAGCAGCTGCTCTATCACACTGAGCCACAGTCCCTCACTTAAGTTGATCGGGAGGCTCCCCCCCTTTTTTTTTTTTATGGTCAGCTGTGCCAGAACAATAATGCACAGTAACATTAAAACGAGAGAGAGAGAAAAGGGGGGTTTAAGTTAACTGATTCAAATTTATTTATTTATTTATTTATTTATTTATTATATTTATACACCGCCTTTTTCCTGCAAGGAACCCAAGGCGGCCTACATAATCATCCTCCTCTCCATTTTATCGTCACAACAACCCTGTGAGGTAAGTAAGGCTGAGTCAGTGACTGGCCCAAAGTCACCCAGCGAGTCTCATGGCCGAGCAGGGACTACAACCTGGATCTCCCGAGTCCCAGTCCAACACTCTAACCACTACCCCACACTTTACCACAATTGATTAAACTGATTAAAAGTAAATTGATTAAAATTGATTTAAGTTAATGGAATAAATTGATTAAACTGATTAGAATTGATTTAAATTGTCTGAATAAATTGATAACTTTGATTTAAATTATCTTTCCATGCTCAGACAAGCTGATCCAGCATCAGCCACAGGCCTGTTCAACATTAATTAATTAGTTAAAAAAAAAAAAAAAAAAAAGGAGAGAGATTAGCAATAACTTTAATTGATTGATTGAATAATTAATGGCAGCAGGCAACGAACAGCTGTGGCCCATGTGGCGCCCCGGCAGGAAGCCCCCGGCAAGCCGCAACAGCAAAGATCAGCTGTTTGGCGCGAAACTCCAAAGGCGGTCAACAACAAAGAGGGCAGCCAGCTGATAAGCGGCCAGACACGTGGCGCAGCAAAGGCAAAGCCCTGGCCATGCACCAGTGGCACCGCAACCACTCGCTGCTCCCTCTACAATTTGGCTGAGTTGCCTCCCCTGTTCCCTTGGCATGGACCCGGTTCCTGTGTCCCATGGCTTCAATACAGTCGAGATATGTACCTTGCTCATAGAGATTGTGCCCTGTCTGCTTAGTCACACAACCAGTCCGTTATCCCCAAAGAAGCAATACGTTAAAACAGTGAGGGGGGGAGGGGAGCCTGGCTCCGACAAATTTAAAGGAGGCGAGGAGCAGCCCCGCGATGCGGCTGCAGGAAGCACCGGGCAATCAGCAGCAGCCACAAATTTAAAGGCTGCGAGGAATCAGAAGCTGGCGAAATCGGCTGCTTAAAAAAAATTAAAATAAATACATTCCAATCAATCAGCTGCTCTATGTGCCCCTGCTTGATGCTTTAAAGGGTGGCAACAGGAGAGGGACGTGGCCGCAGAAACACTGGGGAATCAAACAGCTGCTTGGGATCAGGAGCAAATAACAACAGCGGCGCAGCAAAAAGTAAGCAAGGGAAGCAACCGGAGTGAAGCAGCGCTGCAGATTCTAATCAGGGCAAGTCCACCTTAAATAAACAATGCAGCAGGCTTAATGGAGGGAGAAAGAAGCTCTGCTGGCCAGGGGAAAAGGCAGCAGCCACAGCCCGTCCCACAGCAACCGAAAGTCCATTTTAAATAACAAATGCAGCCGGCTTAATAGAAGGGAAGGGAAGGGAAGGGAAGGGAAGGGGAGGGAAGCTTTGCTGAGGGAAAAACCGTGGCGACCAAAGCCCAGCCCACAACAACAAAACTTAGTAACTGATTCTCCCTAATCCCCTCAATTAATTAAATTAAAGACACAATTAAGCTAATTAACATGAACAATTAATTTAAACGTAACTAGGTTTAACGTAACTATAAAGCAAACACACACACAGTACTCCCTCCCAGATTTAAACACACACACATGCCCCAGGAACGATACCACGAGGAGATGAATCAGCAAGGACAATGGATGTGGGTTCAGCCGGAAAACAGCAGCAAAAGAGGCCGTGGGCGGGAACCCAGGTGCCTAGATAAGCCCTTTCCTGTGTCCCCGCCCTAGTTGAGCCATTGGCTCAGTATCTGTGACCAACCTGACCTGTTACCTGACTTCCCTTTCCTCCCCCACTCGCAAATCTTCTCCCCAGCCCCAGATGAGGGGCCAGTGGAAGTCTGTTGCATTGATTTATATAAAATTGTGGTTCAACAACTTCTGCAAAATGTTCCCTACCTTTTGTGTTCTTAAAAAGAAACACTTGCCTAAAATGCCCCCTTGGCTAATTAGAAAAAGGATGACAACCTCTGAAGGGTAATGGCAGTTTCAGATGGAGAATGCCACTTCTACATCAAGGGTGCTTCCAGATGAGCCATTTTTCCTGCAATCGTCCTGCCCCATTCACAGAATTTTATGGGGGGGTACAGACATCGCTGTCTTCCATTTGTAACCCTCCCATGTTTTCCCACCACTTCTCCCATCTTTTTTCTTACCAGAAAAAAAAAAACCATTAAGGAGGAAACGTTGGAATAACTGTGCAGTGTCTTTTGACTGTTAGCACTAGGGGTCTTCTGTCTGGAAGAACCCCATATGAGAAAGGAAAATAAATATATTTTCTGAAGAAGCAATATTGGGGCTGGTTCTTAAGGCAGATCCCCCCCTAGTTAGCCTTCAGAGAACTGTCCCACTATTTCAACATTATCTCTAGAGCATCCTTCCCCAACCTGATACCCTCCAGATGTTTTGGACTTCAACTCCCATCAACCCCAGCCAGCATGGCCAGTGCTCAGGAATGCTGGGAGTTGAAGTTCAAAATATCTGGAGGGTACCAGGTTGGAGAAGGCTGCTCTAGAGCTACAGGCGAACGAAACTTAGGGAGCAATCATATGCACGTTGAGACAGAGAAAAGGCATGCCCCAGTCAGCCATGTATAGGATTGCGCCTTTAGGTATGTTTTAGTCACATTGATTTGAAACAGACGAGTTAAGCACCTGAAATAAATATATAAAAATGCTTCCCTTTTGCCCTCAGTTTTTCAAGGTAACAACTTCTAGAGAGGTGGATAAAGTAGACTCTAGTCCAAGAAAACCTATGCCATAATAAATGTATTAGTCTTTTAAAGTGCTGTAAATAGGCCCTGTTGTTTTTAATTTTTCATGGAGTCCATTCTCACAACTTTCACAGGGCACAGCAGCCACAATTTTGGCTACTTCCAAACGGACAGTTCTTAGCACTACCCATCAAAATACATTGTGTAGATATTCCATCTTTTCTTCCTTAACAGATTTTTTAGCAGAAAGAAAAAAAGATGGAAGAAGCAGTGGGAAGTCATGGGAAGGGTATGTTATCTGGAATCTGTGTCCCCTACAATTCTGTGAATGAGGCAGGGTGATTACATGATAAAGGCTAGATCTGGAATGCGTATGCTGGCATAACCTGAGTAATTCAGCAGAGTTGGAAATCCTGATTCATTCATTTCACTTCAAAATGAAGTGTTCTGCCAAATCTGAAATGTGGACCACCTCTGCCCATTTCAGTGCCTCTATGCACCAGGTACTTACTGACTTCTGCTGCTGTTCTTATTGGTTGTAATGGGCCCCTGGGCTGCGCTAGGCTAAGGGTGCATGAAGCAGGGCTTCATCTGAAGATTGTTAGGGAGGGCAGTGTAGGAGACATAAAGGAAAAGGTTTTCCTTTAGATTCCCTGGAGCCAGGATACTCAAGACTCAAGAGACTTTTTGAACTGGGCATGGAAAGAAACTGGTGAGTCATGCAGGTTGTTAAAGATAGGTGTTACATGATACTTTAATATCCCAGTTAAGGGGTGTGTGTGTGTGGATACGTGTCACACACACACACACACACACACACACACACACACGGCTCCCTGCTGCAGAGGTTCTCCCTCCACATGGAGGGCAACAAGGTCTCGTAATGATATCTTCAGTCCTATTCAGATATTCTGCTTCAGGAAAAAAGGAACATGAGAGGGGGGAAGAGTGTGGATGAGTATACTCTAGTTCTGCCCCCCCGGCGCCATCTTCTCCCCCTCCCCTGCATTGAACTTCTGGAGCAGGGAGTCTTTTGTATTCGTGTAGGCAGAGTTCTAAATAGTGCAGGGGTCCTACACAGATACAAAAGGCTCCCTGCTGCAGCGGTTCCCCCTCAAAACATGGGGGGTAACAAGGATGGCGAAACTAGAGAGTACTCCCATCACATGTTCCTGAAAGCAGAATGCCTGAATAGGGCTCAAGTGGTGCAAAGTTTTCTGCTGTGCACTTTCCTGAAGTGCTGGATCCTTGATGATTGTCACAAGATATCTTTGTTACCAATTAGGAGTTGCCCAGGAATGATATAAACAAGTCCTTATTTATTAAACAAGTATGCTTAACCTCCTCTAACCTGTGCCTGTCTGTCTGTCTTACTCTCACTCTCAGCCTCTTTCTGCTATTGTGCAGACTCTTTCTTGTTGTGGCTGCTGCCACGGTTTGTGTCTTCCTTCTGTGTCACTGAGTTATCCCCCCCTGCCTGGTCTCTGAGGTTTCTTACTTAGTTTCACCTACATCAGTGCACTCATCACTACTGACAGATGGTAGCGTGCAGTTTGCAAAAAGACAGTTTGCTGTACATCACCTCTGGACCTTCTTGGCTCCTGATGAATTCCTCATTCATTCTGGGAGTTTGGATGTGGACAAAAGTGATTTCCCATGAAGTGGCTAAAGGCAAAGGACGGGTGCCAGGGTTTTTCTGCTGCAACTGCTCTTCTCTTTGGTACTGTGCATGGATGGCCAGTTGCTGGAAACCTACTCTTTCAGCAATAAGTGACGCTTCAATTAGGACTGGTTCCAGGGGCCAAGGGAACTGCAGCCGAGCTCAAGGGGGAACCATATGTCATTTTTGTGAAGCTCGGCAGCATTAATCAAGAGGGAAAGTGGCATGTTCACTGCGGGGCTCCTGAGCATGGATATTCTGCACCACCCGGGTCCCTCATTCCCCCAGACGACCGTGCCACGTGGAGTCGAAGACGATGACGGAGCGAGGAGAGTCTTCTTCCAAAGAGGTGGAGGATGGGGGGCTGCCAGGCCTAATATCGGCTCCTGCAGCCACGCCCCTTTTACCTGACGCAACACCTGTGTGTTCAGGTGCGTCTCTCCTCCTTCCCCCACGCCCGCAAAATTCTCCCCGCCCACAGCTGCGCGTGTTCCGGGAGAAAGGCCTTTTGCGAAGCTTCGCGTCATTAATCAAGAGGGAAACTGGCATGTTCACTCCTGAGCATGGATATTCTGCAGTGATCCAGTCAGTCAGTCAGTCAGTCAGTTACTCACAGGGAGGGAAAAGTCAAAGGAAACAAGCCTTTGTTTCCTCAGGACAGGTTCACACTTTGCAGAGCAAGTGTGTTGACCAAATGTACACTCGCATTTGCAGCAGCAAACTCCGTAAAGTGTGACTATGAGATAACCTGTCTATAAACGTCACTTCCACCTCCTTGAAAGATTTCATCAACGTTGCCTCCGGAAAATCCTGCAAATTACTTGGGAAGATAGGCGAACAAATGTCAGTGTACTGGAAGAAGCAAAGACTACTAGCGTTGAAAAAATGATCCTTCAACGCCAACTTCAGTGGACCGGTCATGTTGTTCGAATGTCTGACTGCCGTCTCCCAAAGCAGTTACTTTATTCCCAACTCAAGGATGGAAAGCAGAATATCGGTGGTCAATATAAGAGGTTTAAAGATGTTCTTAAGGCTAATCTAAAAAAAATGCAATATAAACATTGAAAACTGGGAAGCTCTGGCCCATGAATGATCTAACTGGTTCGCCTTTCACAAAGGTTCTATGGACTTTGAAGAAGCCTGAGTGCAAGGTGAAAGGGAGAAACGTGCTAAGCGAAAAGCACGTCAAACGAATCCTTTACAGGATCATCTTCCATCTGGTAACCTGTGTCCTCACTGTGGGAAGCTGTGTGGATCTAGAATTGGCCTCCACAGTCACTTACGGACCCATCGCTAGAGTCTACACAATTTTTCTTTAGAATTTCCTCCTTTTAAAATTTCCTTTTTGTAAATTTTTATTCTGGAAGACAATCTTGCTCGGTCACGAGTGATCGCCTGATGATGATGGTATACACACAGGGACACACGACAGCAGAGCTGCGACCTTGCAACCTGGACATCAGAAGACGTACGTTTGACTGCCCCAGTATTGTAAGTGACAAGGGCCCACCAGGGCTCCTCCTACCTGCTCCTTCCCCAGTCTCTTGTCATCCATCTCCTCCTTCACTTGATATGTGGAGGCCCTGCCACAACAGCCGGTGGAAGGAAAGGTGTACAACAGGAATAGGAAGGGTAGGGGAAGCCCCAGCTGACCTGTCTCCTGCTGCATCAGGGCTCAGGATGTCGGAGAAATCTGAAACGGATTCAAATGACTTTGGATTCTTATGTATTGGACCCGCGCGGGTTCCACAACAGACCGACATCTTTTGAGTTGGACTTGTATGCAAATTTAATCGTACGAAAATATGAAAAGGTGCTGGAAAACATACTGATACATATGGCATTTTAAACACACACACACACACACACACACACAGTATTTTATACAACTCTGATCTCTCTTCAGCCTCTGCTGTTCAGCATTCTTTTTGTGTGTGCTCTGCTCATTGATTGCATGCTGAGCTGGGGAAGTGTGAGGATTTCATCCGGGGTGGGAGTGGGGGGTGGAAGTCCGGTGAACTCACCGGGCTCAACCCCCCGAACTCCGTCTCACCTACCTGTTTCCCCGGCTCGACTCTCATTCTCCTGTGCCGAGCCGGAGAAGCAACTTTTGGGTTCCCAGCAGCGGTACACTTTTTACGTAGAAAATGGCATAAGATACGCCAAAAATAGCTGCAATTTGCACAAGTTACGCAGATTGCGGCCACTTTTACCATATCTTACGCCATTTTCTATGTAAAAAGCGTACCGCCCGGAACCTGGAAGTCTGCTGAGCTGCCTGGGTGGGGCTCACTCTCTTGGCTTGGCTTGGCTTGGCAGGTGCAGCGGCAGCGCTCACCGAGCACCCAGCGAGTCGAGGGCTGGGCAGATCGCCCACCACTAGTATGCAGCCGAGCTCAGAAAAAATATGCAATATGTTACATGCAAAAGAAAGTTACGTAAATCCATACATCCCTAGCCAGGGCATTAGAAAGCATGTATATGGTTCTAGAATGCAGCAAAATGGTACAAAGTGGTAGATAAGCACCGGAAAACCTCACTTGACCATGGCATGTGTTCACAGCATGTTAACCAAAACAAAAGCTTTCTGGTATGCTTATAGCAAACATTAATGTTCATGTGGCAAATGCACTTGTGCACTGTGGGAATCAGCTCCCCCTGGACACTCAGCCTTGCAGTTTGGGAATACTTCTGGACTCAGGCCTGAAGCTGGATGCCCAGGTTCTGGCGGTGGCCAGGAGTGCATTTGCACAGCTGAGGCTACTGTGCGAACTGCACTCTTTCCTAGAGATGTTTGATCTGGCCACGGTCACGAATACCTTAGCTGATCCCATTTGGACCACTGTAATGAGCTCTATGTACATGGGGCTGCCTTCAGAACTGTTCAGAAACTTCAGAAACATTAATGCTGCAGTCAGACTGTTGACTGGGACCAGTTTATAGGGAGCACTTGACTCCCTTGTTACAATAGCTTCACCGACTACCGGTCTGTTCCCAGGCAGAATTTGAAGTGCTGGTTATGACCTAGAAAGCACTATACGGCTTGGGACCAGGCTACCTGCAAGACTGCCTTCTCCCACACGACATGAGCCTGCCTGGGTCTTAAGATCTTCAGGAGAGGCCTTTCTTTCAATACCACGGCCTTCAGAGGTGTGTTTGGTAGTGACGCAAAAGAGGGCCTTCTTGGTGGCCACTTCCAGGCTGCGGAACTCTCTTCCAAGGGAGGCTAGGTTCGCTCCCGCTCTGCTGTCCTTCTGCCAGCAGGCAAAGACCACTTAATTCAAGTGGGCCTTTGGTGTGTAAGCTGGTCTATTGGGTTGGATATTATTTTTATTCCGTTATTCTTGTGTTTTTAATTGTACTTCAGTGCATTCATTTTATTATTGTTTTAATTCAGTTTTAATTATGATGGTAAGCCGCCTTGAGTGCCATATTTTTCTGGTAGAAAGGCAGGATACAAATCAACTAAACAAATAACATTAAAAATTAGAATGGTGAAAACTGCAGAAAAGCCAGAAAACTACCAAATAATTGGTGGTTGGGGAAAAGGAGTGGGGCCAGGGGAACCCTAAGGGGCTAGATTTGGCCCCCTAGGAGGGCTGGATTTGGTTCCTGGGCCTGAAGTTCCCCACCCAATTCAGATCAGGAAAATTGTTTGGGGAGAAAGGGCCTAATTCATCCTATCCAGTACCACAGTGCCAATCCAATTTGGGAGGCCCCTGCAGTTGTTTTAAAGGGGGGGGGGGAGAAAGGTCAGGTGATCCAATCATGGATCTCTCATGCATCATCTAGTTTGGCACATAAGCTCTTATCTCTGTTGTTCTATCTTCTGATTTTTCTAGTCATTAATCAGTGTTCCTTGTTCTCCAGGACCTTGGAACACATTGCGTCAGATGCACTTGCTCAGGGTAAATGTAATGTTTGACACTAGCAGTCATTTCAGTACTTTCAATTTGCAAACTTTGGTGTTAGTTCTTTGTTCTGCTTTGGTGTAAAGCTTGAATACTTATTGGCAATTTGGCATTAGTGGTGAACTGGGGAAAAAACTGAGAAAATGTAATAATATATCAACAGGTTCTAATGGTGAAAGACAGAAAGATGAAAATAAAGCATATATTCCTATAATACCTTTATATAACACCAAAAAAAAATGGGCCAACCAAACATAAAATATATATGAAAAAGGATGTGTTACCAAATCGTGACCTGGCTGGCCCTGGCCCTGGGGTGTCCACAATATTCCATCATTCTCTTTGTCACGTCCGGCCAAGCACCTCTGCCCGGCCTCTGTGACCTTAGAATCTTCTGCGCTGCACAGCCTTGCCTTCCACCCAGACTTCTAAGCGCCTTAGGCAGGGTTGTTTTCCTTTCCTGTGTGTTACTCCATGGGGCTAGAAACATGCTGTGGCTTCTAGAATGCTGGAGGATGCTTTGAAAGATTCTGATGTCCCTTCATGCTGCTAACTAGGAAAGAGATATCATAAATAATACACGACTTTGGGCACCATCCAGCCATGGCTAAGAACCTCTGCTTTAGGTCTGATTGAGGTCAGCAGAAGAGAATTAAGTTAATGCCTGACACTGTTGAAATCAAAGGGATGTGAAGATGCTCTTCAATTTGGATTGCTCACACACAATCCTGGGGGTGGGTACTCATGGGGGGGCCAACACCACACACATAGTAAGCGTATTTTTTTTGTCTGGGAGTCTCTTCCGATTGAGGCTCTTTCCACACTGCTCTCATTGAGATGGTTTCTCCCCCGTGTGACTTCTTTGATGAGAAGTGAGATGCGCCTTCCCATGGAGGCTCTGTCCGCACTGCAAACGTTGATATATGGTGTCTGTCTCTCCCCTGTGTGAATCATTGCACGAGAAGTGGGCCCTGTCTTCTGATTGAGTCTCTTTCCCACTGCTCACATTGATATGTAGGCTCCTTCCAACTGTGTATAACCTATGAAATCTATGAATAAGAATCCCACCAACCACTCCATGGCAGGCTGTCCTGCAATACGGGACACCACCTGGTGGATAAAAACAGTAAAAGGACAAGCTCGCTTTCAAGAAGACGCCACCTGGTGGTGGAGACTATGATCATGCGCATTTTGAATGCACAAGTAATGGGCCAATTATGGGTGTGCAGCGGTTAACGAACAAAAACTTGTTCATTTACACTTGCAAACAAGCTTGCGAACAAAAACTTGTTTGCTTACACACTTGCAAACAAGTGTGCGGGGGAAGGTGAAGCTCGTGAGCCGTCTGTGAACGCAAAAAACCAGAAAACAAACTCATGCGAGTCGTCGGTGAACGCAAAAAAAACCAGAACGGTGATATCCCTAAGGTCCAAATGTACTTCATTCATTTAAGATGATTGTCATTTTTGCTTAAGTTATTTTAGATGTGGGATGGAACAGCATGTAATTCAGCACACAATTTTCCCCTTCACCATAATTATTATTTGTACTGTGTGAATATTTGAAAGCCCTAATCAGGATTTAAGATACACTTTAGCTGGGCACTGAGAGGGGAAGGAGGGAGAAACAATATAAGAACACATGATCTCTGCTGTAAAGAGTTTGCAGTCCAAATTGATAAAATGCAAAGGGGGGAAAAGAGGGTGAAGGATTTATTTTTTTTAAAATGGTGAAAGCTCACAGAAAAAGCAAATGTGGAGAGACACTTTACTAATAATGGAATTTTGCCTTAGCACCGTGTGGGAAAGCTATAAAATGCATGTGGCCATGTGTCTTCTTTTACAGAGGACAGTCATCTATTTGAAGGGCTGCCAGAGGGCTGTTTTGAAAGCATCCTCTGTGAAGGGCTGCCCAGTAGAAATCCAGAATAAAGATACAGAAGCATCAGAAGGATGAGCTGGGCCTTGAAGTTGTCCATCAACACTACCTGGACAGCAGACTGAACAAGGCACGCAGGAGATCACCTGGTCACAGTCTTCCACACTGTAGTGAGATGTACTGTATTTCTATGAAAATTATAATTATTTCTAAATGTGCATCTATACATACAAATAAGCATATACAAATTTTATGCTAACAAGTGTCCTCTTTTTTGGTGACCACCCTACTGTGTATGTACATAGATACATGCATGGAAATGTAGTCCACTAGTGACGCACAGTGGCTTAGTATATGCGCGATGGGCTTCCTGCTTTTTGCTGGCGGTGAGATGGTAGACTCACTGAGGGATGGGGGCCCATGGAGGGTGCCTTTTCCAACAGCCCTCAGAAGCCTGGCGGGACCCAGCACTAAGTAAATAGTGAGCTTCTAGTTCTTCTGCTATTCTGTAATATTCATGAACTATGTCTTTCCAGTGCAGAGTTGGAATGCTTTCAATTTAATTTTTAATTTAATATTTAAATACCTCGAGCCCCCACCCACCCACCGCCCCAAAACACACAAACCTTGAAAACACTTCTCTCATCCCTGGAGGGGAACATTGTCTGAGGGACGTTTCCAGCTCAAATTTGGGGAGGATTGAAGAACAGTTTCACAAAACAAAGCTGCTCATCATGTCCTCATTGCCATTGCTGATTCAACCATTGTATTGTTTTTTTGTTGTTGTTTTTTTTAAAGAACCTTCTATTCCTATTCCTTAAAGACAGGAAGCTGTTTGCTAATTCTTCTGCCTTCACTCTGACAGTGTCCACCTTGAAGCCAAACCTTGAAGCGAGAGGCAGGTGTACAAGCAGGTTACAATGGTGAAGAGGAGGAGCAAGTCCAGGGGATTCTTGTCAGTGAGCCCCAGGCTGGAGTGTGGGTCCTTGGCAGGTGCCCAACCAGTGCCTACCCTTGATGCCAGCCCTGCACAGCATGCTTACTGGCTGTCCAGGGGAAACAGAAAAATGGGTAAGAGGGGGGATGAAAGGGAGCATCCTGGAAGAGGGCATGGCTGGATGGATTGATGGATGGAACCCTGAATGGGAGCAATGCACACTGAAACATTTTGTTGTAGGTCCCTCTTGTATGTCCCCAGTGTTCAGTCTTGGGCTACTTGTTGTGTGTGCTACATTTTTGCTTTTTGGCAAGTACGGGATGCACTTTGAGCCAGCATCCCCCCCCCAACCTCTTTTTAGGACAATATATAAAATGACATGTTTTCAGATTTTTCTAATAAACAGAATGTCTTGGATATGTATGCCAAATTTCAAGACTTTGGCTCATCAGGCCACACTGCAACCATTTTGATAGCAGAGTGAGGGAATGCGTGAACCCTGAACTGGAGTCCTTTTCAAGCTTTCTGGTTAGGGCCAAACTGTATATTCCTTCAAGCACACATAGTGGAGCTATGTGTGCTACTTTTATTTACTCTCCTGCAAGCACGCACAACCCTGATTCAGATTGGACTGTGGCACTTCAGGAGAGGAGGCTTTAAACTCCCCCCCCCCCATTTTGGCCCAAAATTCCACCTCTGGGGGCGGGGCGGTAAAAAAAGAAAAAAAACTGTTCTATTCAGTTCCGTCAGCATGGGCTCTACTGAGCTTCATCCCTTCCTTAAACACGGGAAGCTGCTTATGTCAGGTCCAAAGATTATAAGAGGCTTCAGTGCCTGTCTGTGTGTAATTAATAAAATATTGTGTTTCTCTCTGTAGCCTTCAATACTGAGTGGTTCATATGATTGATCCAACTGAATGAACTTAACTACAGTGATGAGACCTGACTGAAGGAGATTTTGAAAACTGACACAGTGTGCACCATATAAAAGTGAGACAAATACAGCATATACCAGAGGGACTTGCCACCTACTTAGACTTATTTAATAATAAAATATATTTCTTTTTTAGAGTTGCCATTTTTCAAGCAGATGAATGAAAAGCAATCTGGATGAGGTAAGTGAATACACTTCTTGAGAATAATGAGCCTTGACTGAAAGCCATTGTAGCACATCGGAAGCTACATAGCAGGAAGACAGTTTCTTTGTCAGTTTTGCTTTTGTGAGCAAAACTGACAAAGATGCCATGAATCGTAAATCTTCACCAACTAATGACAGAACAACTCTCGTTTTTGAAAGGATTGCGTGGGGGAGGGGAGGGGATTAGCTGCTCCGAACCTGTTTCAGCTTCAATGTGCAGATGGTATGCCACACCTGTTCTTATCCAAGAACACATCCACCTTTGCAGAAAGAGAATTTGGTTATTAAGGTGTTATGAATTAAAATTAAAGGTTGAGTTCAGAGCAAAAGGGCATATTGAAGACTGTCTGTAAAATGCAGTGTGGTCCACCCCACACTTGAGCTTATCTTTGTAGCAGGAGGGTTCCATCTTGTGACACTCCTCAGCATGGCACCAGTCTAAGTATTTGCGTATGTTCACAGCAGCCAGAACTGTGAGCATATATTCAATTACAACCATCAGTTGCTGAGTAGAGGGGAAAGTGCAGTGTGCGGGGCCTAAATTCACCCCCCCCCTTCTTTCCCTCCAGAACAGCTGATTGATGAACAGCCCTGGTAACTGGACTGGGAGGAGGAACTTTGCACACAGCACAAAGTTCTTCAACTAGCTAGAGGATACAAGTAGGGGGATAAATGCATATGATCTAGCACAACTTGCCACATTGCTGCTCAGGATGGTGTGGAAAGTTTCATGTCAGTAAAAGACACCTCCTGGAGCATCTGGCACCAATCTGGAAACTCTCCATACAATTAGGAGGATATAAGTGTCAGATATATATGTGTGTGTGTGTGTGTGTGTGTGTGTGTCAGATATATATATATATACATATATATATCCCAGGCACTAAAGAATGCAAAGTGAAAAAATGCAAAGAACAAGTGTGGGCAAAGAGAACAATGTGCATATTGTTCTTTAATGGATCTGAGTGTTTCAATATAGATAAAATACATATAATTGTCCTCTTGGTTTATTTGCAGCAAATTATGGGTATAACATAATGGAGCATAATGGAGCAGCATTACTGAGTTTGATCTAATGGCAACAATATAAATGATCTAGTGATACATAACATAACCTTATTTTTAGTTCTCCTGTAATTTAATAAGCCAAAACATGTAGGTAGTTTCTGTTTTGCAGGAATGTTTGCAAGGAGCGAATCGGAAGGAGTGTAGGACAAGTGAGCCTTCCTGATTGGTTTAGAGATAGAAGAGGACCAACTAGCTTTAACTTATACAACATTGAGGCCAAAAAAGAGGGGGGTAGAGGAAGTCTGAAATAGAAAGGTTGGAAGGAAAGAAAAATCAGAAAGAGAAAGAAAATCAGAGAGCTGCTTTTCGGAGAAGCTGAATGCTTGGGAAAGCTGAGAACTCTGACAGTAAGATAGTACTGGGAAGAACTTAGAGAAAACAAGAACACAGTGTAGTTAGGAATTAGCTGGATGTGTTTATACCCTTGTTATTTTCTCACCCTTTTGCTGTATGGGTTTTTTTTTGGGGGGGGGTGTTTTAACAATTCAGATGTTAAAACCTTTTTCCTAATATTTTTTTCAGAAAGCTTTTAAAACTCTGTTGTTTAAACCTTGTGGTCTCCTTTCTTGTTGGATTGTCCACCCTGTGCCTAAAAGCCAAACCCCACATTACATAAAGGTACTAATGTGGTAAAATATAATTTCAGTATATGATTTCTACGGTATATAATCACATAACTTGCAACAAATATTTCCTATGCTTTACTTGTATTAAATCCTATGCTACTTTGTCTGTAGAAAGGTCTATCTCACATAATGCTGATACAAAGGGGCCTCTTGATTTCTTGTGAACTGTTGAAGTAAACCAGTTTCTAACAGTTAATTGGTATTGAGATAAGGAGAAGTTACTTCAAAGATGCCTTTCACTCCCTAAAAACTCCTCAGTATACACAGGTCAATTACTGTTATTTACTGCTTAAAGAGAGACCAGGTATTGTAAAAACATCATTATGTCACAGTAGAAAGAAAGAATGAGCTCACCTTGTAGAATGTGTAACACGCATGCGCGAAAGTAAGGCGCTTGTAAAAAGAGTATAAGAATGCTTGTATTTCTAATGGTGGATTTGTCTCACTCTGCTTTGGAGTGGAACCATACAGCGCTGTATTTGAATAAAGGAATTCTTTTTACCCGCTCTGGTTGATTTATTGGGCCATAAGTCAGCTGGAAAACGAACCAAGGAAGTGGCTTAACTTCCTTACCACAATTATAAGACACCCAGAGGGTTTTTAAGACTCTTTGGTGGAGCCAGCCAGAGAAGATAAAAGTTTCCACCTGGTGGCAGATGAAAAGTACCAGGAAGGGAAAGACATTCAGGAGTGGGGCACTCTATTTGGTCTAGCCTCCCTTCCACTAGCAGGCCAGGGCATATCTGATCCTGTGATAGGCCCCATTGAACAGGAAGCAATTAGAGACAAAGAAAGTATTCTTCCAGAGGAGGAAGATTCAAAGTAAAGCCTCAGTAACACTTTGCCAGTCTACACTGAATAAACTGGGACTATGACTGCATTTTAAGTGAAAAAGAATTGCCACAAGTCAGGTCTGAAAAAGGGTGGGAGGACAACATGGAAAACACTGGAATTCACCAAATTAGCAACAATATTGTCTGGTCAGTCCATAAAAATGAATGGAGGAAGGCTAATAATTCCAGACTAAACAGATAAGGTGGAAACAATCTTTATTGTAAGGCTTCTGTCCAAGAGAGCTGTGCTACGATATGTTTGGTATTGTGCCACAAGTCTTTGAAGTGAGTAAAAACAGCCAATGATTTAAAGCAGTGATGGGAAATATTTTGCAGCACAAGGGCCAATTTGCAATCTGGGAAAGGTCTCAGACGCCACATTCCATTTGTGGACATGGCCAAAGGCAGAGTGAGTGGGCCCAAAATATGATTATTACCTATCTCAAACCTACTCAGAGGTAAGCAGTACAAGTCTTCTTCATGTCTATTCAGAAGTAAACTGAATCACTCAACAGCACTTTCAAATAGTATCTCAAATACCCAGCCTCTGCATGTCTACTCAAAAGCATGAGCAGCATGTCTAATCACAATCAAGCAGGGCAAGACTCTGTAAATCTACTCAGAAGTAAGCAAGACAAGCCTCAGAAGTAAGCAGGACTGAATCATTCAGTAGCTTCTTCCCTAGGCCCCGTCTGCTCTCCCCTGCAAGAAAAAGCTCTTACGGTATCTCTAATCAGCAATGCCTGGGGAAGATGCTAGTGAGCTGAATGGGGAACCCCTGCGGGCTGGAGGTTCCCATCCCTGTTGAAAGCCTCACTTGTCAGTTCATGGTGGGATCACACTGAACATCCTACAGGAGACCTCTGTAACGTTTATGCCCTTTTACATTAAAAGAAGGTTCTCTTGTGATACTCAAATCATATTTGACAAGTGATTTGTCTTAAGTGGGAAATGGGTTTCTTCAAATGGTAACAATCAGAGACAGAAGAACATTGATAACCATTGTACTAAATATTCAACCTTCCTTAGGCAATCAAGTGTTGTTGCTCACTTAAAATATGTGCTACGGGATTTATTCACAACAAAATAGGAATTAAATTATGATATTGGATATAAATCACCGGATTGTGAATCATAAGCTATTTATTCCTTGATGGCTGTTTGTTTGTTTATTTACTGTATTTTTGTACTGCCTTTTGTAAGCAAACCAAGGCAGTTTGCAAAAAGTTTAGAAAACAAAAACCATAATCAAATAAAAACATAGTAAGATATTAAAAACAATCTTTATTCCATAACAACAAATTTAAAAGCAAAGTTAAAAAGATGTGTCTTAACCCCTTTCCAGACAAGGGAACTCATTTACAAGCGAATGACAGAAAGGCATAGCATTCTTGGGTAATGCAAGATAAGCAAACTTCTCTGGAAATGACTTGATGTTTGTCTAGTTAGGTCAACATTGTCTAACTGAATCAAGCTTATCTATTTCATATCAAGCAGACTCTATATGGTCTCATTCACATGCTCATGTCCATCCGTTCCAGTGACTTAGCACTTGATAGCTCACAACTGAGCATGTGAGAATGGTCTGAGGTAATGGCTGGTGATATAGAATCTCTGATGTTTATTATTGATCGATTTTATTTTATTTGATCCCTGTCTTTCTACCAAGAAAAATGACACTCAAGGTGGCTTACAATCATAAATAATACTTGAATAAAACAAATGCATTAAAACACAATTAAAAACACCACAATATCAGAATAAAAACAACATCCAACCCAACAGACCCACTTACATGCCAAAAGCCTGTTTGAATAAAAAGGCCTTTGCCTGCTGGCAGAAGGACAAGAGAGAGGAAGCAAACCTAGGCTCCCTTGGCAGGGAGTTCCACAGCCTGGGAGCAGCCACCGAGAAGGCCCTCTTTTGCACCACCACGAAAAATGCCTCTGAAAGCAGCGGTCTTAAAAGGAAGGCCTCTCCTGAAGATCTTAAGACCCGGGCAGGCTCCTATGGGAGAAATTCCATACATGTTTCATACATACAAGTCATCACTCGATATTGCAGTCACCAGTTCCATGTTGAGGCTCCTTATACTGGCAGATTTCACCTCTTTAATAAGAAGGAACAACGTGTGAGGTCCAAATAAAAAGTGGAACAGAAAACTGAACCATATTACTTCTCTCCTTCTAGATAAACAAAAGCTTTAGCCATCCACATTTCTTTCATAATCAGCCTGGATAACAACAAAATAGTATGAATTTATCACACAGAAAATGGTGCTGATATGAATAACGGATATCCATGGAATATGTAAAGTGCTGACCTCGAAAGTAGCAATTATTGCTGAATTATAGCTGTTGCCTTGCATTTCTGGACCAATTTAGATGCGCTTTTGAGCACCTACCTAATAGGAAAATTAGACGACTTCCTTAATGTAATGTCTAGCCAACAATTACAGAAGGAGAATCAGCAAGGAGCAATCATGATAATTTCTTAATGTACCCTTTGTGAAAGCATTTGACTCCAGCTGTATAAATGGAAACAGATAATAGTTTTAGGGTAGCTGAACGTGGTTTGAGAGGGGCATGGCTTGGTGTGAACGCTACAGCCAGTGTGGCGTAGTGGTTAGAGTGTTGGACTGGGACTCAGGAGATCCAGGTTCTAGTCCCCGCTCGGCCATGAAACTCACTGGGTGACTTTGGGCCAGTCACTGACTCTCAGCCTAACCTACCTCACAGGGTTGTTGTGAGGATAAAAAATGGAGAGGAGGACTATGTAAGCCGCCTTGGGTTCCTTGCAGGAAAAAAGGTGGGGTATAAATATAAATATAAATATAAATATAAACATAATAAATAAATAAATATAATAAATAATACTTCTTTTCTTCTACCATGAAGCTTGGTAGATGATTTTGGGCCAGTCACTATATCTCAACATAACATATCTCACAAAGCTTTGGGAAGGTTAACAGGATGGGGGAAGAACCACATGCATTGTCCTGAATTTCTTGGAGGATAGGTTGGAATATAAAATATTGCAGATGGGCAACTGAGCGATAGGTTGCAGCTGAGATGGGATTTGAGCCAGCAATAACCTGGATCATATTGCATTATTCCAGGGTAGGCAACCTGGTGACCTCCAGATGTTTTGGACTGCAGTTCCCAGCCATCATGGCCAATGATCAGGGATTATGGGAGTTGTAGTCCAAAACATCTGGAGTCCCTTTACTATTCCATTTAACCACTATTCTGTATTATTTTGACTGGCAACAAAAGGGATTGAAAACAAAAGAAACATTGTTTTCTGCTTCTACAACTATTATTTATTAGCAAAAATTGTAGTACTAGGCATGCACAGTCCCTGTGCAGCTAGCAAGCTCTCCTAAGTGGACAGAATAAATGTAGAGGCTGATGGGGAGAAAATAAAAGAAACACGAGGAAAAGTTACAGCAAAAGAAGTGAATGAAACCTCTGGTCTTGTTATTCTGAATCACGGACCCCCGTACCAACAATTGCCCTGTCCTCTTCCTTGTCCTTTCTGTATATGAGACTCAGGGAGGAGATGCGGTCTTTCTACAGATGAGACGGATGTGACACAGAAGAAGCCTTCCTATTTTTTCCCCTATGTTTGCATTTTATTGTGGAAGCAGTTTACATAAAGCCTTTAGTCAGGTTGGGGGTCAGTCAACTTTGGCTCTTCTTCACTTGCTCCAAACTCCACCATAAATCAGGAAGGCCAGCTTTCACATACATTTTGGGTGAGTTTCTTGGGTGAATTTCACAACTGTTTGCATCTGTTAAAGTGCTCTCTCTCTCTCTCTCTCTCTCTCTCTCTCTCCTCCTCCTCCTCCTCCTCCTTCTTCTTCTCTCTCTCTCTCTCTCTCTCTTTCTCCCGCTATTATTGGGTCTCCTGCCTTCGTGATCCTGTGGACAGTATATTCCCAATAAACTGTGAAGGATAGATCTGACTGCTCTCAGTATACTCTTCCCTCACAAGTATTAGTTTGCATGAAATCTTATTTTTTGGTTAAGCTCTTTTCTAGGTTGGATATGGTCCATATTTATGTATGTATTCTCTGTAACAGGGAAGGGTTTCTCCTGAGCATCATCATGCCTCAGCACACACTGGATGGCATTCAGCTTTGATTCCCCTCTTTATGTGGCTTATTTAATAAGAAAAACACAAGATGATAACAGTGAAAAACCCTTTATTATTATGATGGGATTCTCTGAAAGATTCCCCTCTTACTTTTTCTTTTTTTTTTTAAAGAAGTCATGTTACTCGATAAGAAAAATTCCAAAACACACTATCAGGCAATCTCTCTATTAGAACAAAACAAAAAGCTTCCAAGTAGTGAGCAAGCTTTTCACTTGAAAAGGCCATGGTCTTCACAAAGAGGCTCCCCACATTCATTAGAGCTACCAGGGCTGGCCGAAAATATTTCGCTGCCTGAGGTGGAGCAGCAATTTGTGTGTGTGTCCCCCAAATCAAGTCAATGTGCACACAGTACCCAAGGCTGGTCAAGTAATGTCATTACCTGAGGCAGAAAATCCTACAAGCACTTCATCTCCCTGGCAGCAAAAATACAGCAATAATCAATTCAATGACTAACTATTTGCTGCCCTATCATGACACCCCATATCAGGTGGCTGCCTCACTGTGCTTAGTGATAGGGCCCCCATCGGGGCAGACAATGTGTCAGGTTTCCAGCATCAGAGTGAAATGATTAGAATTCCCCTTACACTAGTATTACCAACCCTGCACCCAATTCTCAGATGCCACTGAGGAAAACACTAGATCTCCCCAGGCCCACCTGTCACCTACATTGTCATCATCTGTTCAGTGCCAGGTTAAGACTTTCCTCTACTTTCAGGCATTTGGGAGCATAGGTTTTTAATCAGGTCCTGGGATTTCTTATTGTTGATTGTTAAAATTGTGTGTGTGTGTTTTGTGTTAATATGTTTGTATGTAAACGGTTTTTATATTATGTACAATATTGTAATGTTAAGGTTTTAAATCTTTGTAAACCACTCAGAAATCTTTAGCTATTGGGTGGTGTAAAAATGTAAGAAACGAAATGAAATTAAATACTCAACAATGACTTACAAAACCATTAACCTATATGCTGCTTTTTGTGCCATAGTTTAAGAAGGTTTTACTGTTATTAGAATCTGGCACAGTAAACCAGAAATACTGAAATAATAAAATACTGCTTTTACCAGTGTACCTATTACTGCTAGAGAGTTAGAAGGATTCATGGTCATCCATGAACAATTCAGATTTAATGTAAAAAAACAAAGATCTCTTTTCTCCTAACTCTTTTGTTGTTTGTAGATTTTCTGACTAAAAAAGTCAATTCTTTCATGAGAGTCAACAGAGAATTAGCATTCACCTTGTAGCCAGTCAGTTGCAATGAAGCAGTCAAACACAATTCAGAATGTTACCCAGCCCAGGCTTTGTATTAAGAATGAAAAATCTTGATAAGGTAGTAAGAATAAGAACAGCTCTGGGAACTGGCAAAACCTTAAGGATCGAAACAATAACCACAACAACAAGGTTCCTCTAAGTTTATATTGACTGTATTTGTAATTAGGAGAGTAAAATATTTTGATTTTGAGGCACTTGCTTGGATTAAGACACCATATCCCACTAATACTAATCAGGTAATCCTTGAATATCTTATATTTGCAAAATAATGCATTACTAGTTGAATTGAATAGATTCACCTGCAAAATTTGGACATATTTTGATATTTTTCTATATGCAATAAAGATCACATCTTTCTTTCTCTTTCTTTTGTTTGTTAATTCTCCCCTGAAATCCAACAGTTGGATCCAGAAAAGATAGAGAGGAACTTCACTCACACAAAAGACCTTTCCTGGCCCCTCCTCCAATCTACACCACCTTGTGCCCTCCCAAAAGCCACTCCTGTGGGTTCACAGAACCTCTGGGTACTTTGGGATGGGATGGATGCAGAGGGCTGCAACAGGACAGGCAAGTTGGAGGCATTTCGCATTTCCACTTGCACAGGATATACGGTATCTGGATCCCCAAACCATTATGTGTAACTTTAATTTTCACACCACCTTTCTTCTAGTAATTGAAGGTGGCTAATAAAAAAAACTAATTATATACTGATGATGCAGTAAAAACAGTCAATAATTTCAGTAGAGCCAAAACAATTAAACATTAACAATCATATCAGAAAGGGGTCAGCCAGACAGTCTCTTTGCAATATATTTTGTGCTCTTCTACGTACCAAATAGGAGATGAAGCAGGTAAATCTACTGGTAAAAAAGGAAGGATAATGTATATAGTGTTAGTGCAGGGAGGATAGGCAAGTTTATGGGGAGCAAGGAGGAAGATGTATAAGATAGTTTAAAACTCATTCATCTTGAAATGGAAACCCTTTGTATTAAGAAAAAATAAGCGTTCCCCATCTCTCTCTCTCTCTCTCTCTCTCTCCTTTCCCTCTTTTGCTTCAGTCACCAGTTCAGGTTAATATTCTCAGCAAGACACTCATTTCAAACTTGCTGCTCATACAGTCGGAAATGATGGAAATGAAATTGTTAGTAATGAAAAAGGCAGTTGCCTCCTATGCATTACAGTACATGCTAAAATGGACTGTGCCCTCCTATTTAGTTGCTTTATAACCTTAGATGAAGACCTATTGTTTCACTCAGATTGTCAATGAACATGGAGTTTCACTGTTGTTTGTATTTCAGCATTTAGTGCTGATTAGCAATGACAGGAATCACCAGGTTCAATTTTTAAAAATATATATTTTATTGAATTTTTCCAATCATACAACTACTAAAGAATAAAACTAAAAATACAACATAAACATTGTGCACACACACCCCACCTCCTGGGACCAAGTTATATTTCTCCCCCAAAATATTTATATATATATATATATATATATATATATATAATATTATTGTATATTCCAAAAATGTAACAAATCTTGACAAGGTTCGCTCCCCTTCCCCTTCACCAACACATAATCCAAAAATTTACCCCAAATGTTCACAAAAGTGTCTTTCTCCAATTGTCCTTTTTGACATTTGATATTACAAGTTAATTTATCATTTAGTGCAATATCTCATACCTCTTTATACCACTCGGTAATTGAAAAGATATGTTGAACTTTCCATTTCCTAGCTATCATTAATTTTGCTGCTGTTAACAAATTCACAATCAATTCTTTAGTATTTTTTAAACAAACCAATTTTTCTGTTATTGTTAACAATGCTAATTTTGGGCAGACCTCTAATTCCATTCCAATTATTTCTGATATTTCTGCAAACACTTTCTGCCAAAATTCCAGAACATTTTTACAGCTCCACCACATGTGGGCATATGTACCTTTTTCATTACACCCTCTCCAGCACAATGCGGAGCAATTGTTATCTATCTGATTTAATCTTACTGGAGTTAGATACCATCTCCATACCACTTTATAAAAATTCTCTTTTATCCTAGTTGACATAACTCTTACAATACGTCTATCCCAAATATTTTTCCAACTTTGTTTCGATATTTCCTCATCAAATTCATTATCCCATAACAATTTAAGAGAATCTTTATGCTCTTCTTCTTCTTTTTGTAACATCGTATATAAAACCTTTGTTGTACCCCTTGTTGAAACATTACCTTCTATAGCTTCTCTAGTCAAAACTGTCTTTTCAAAATTGGTTAGTTCTCTTTCACTATCAAATCTTGTCCTCTCACTTCCAGAGAGGAAGGACCGGAACCACTGCAATACAGTGCCTCCCATGCCGAACCTCTCCAGGCGGTCCAGGAGGATACCGTGGTCAACGGTATCAAAAGCTGCTGAGAGATCGAGGAGGACTAGAAAAGAGCATTCGCCCCTATCCAAAGCCCTCCTCATATCATCCACCAAGGTGACCAAGGCTGTTTCTGTCCCATGTCCAGGCCTGAAGCCCAACTGGTATGGATCTAAATAATTGGCTTCATCCAAATGTGCCTTCAACTGACCCCCACCACTCGCTCAATCAGCTTGCCCAGAAGTGGCAAATTGGAGACTGGGCGAAAGTTGTTCAAATCTTGGGGATCTAAGGAGGGCTTCTTTAGAAGCGGTCTTATTACTGCCTCCTTAAGGGCTGATGGCATCACTCCCTCCTCGAGGGAGGCATTCACTACCGCCCTGATCTCCCCACCCAGTTTTTCCCTGCAGCTCATAACAAGCCAGGACGGGCAAGGATCAAGCAAGCAGGTGGTCAGCTTAACAGAAGAAAGTACCATGTCCACTTCACCAGAAGGAAGAAGCTGGAACCGATTCCACAAAACTGGACTGCCACCGGCCTCCTCCCGTTCACCCACTGTGTCCACGACGCACGGAATTCCACTCCTAATCCGATCAATTTTATCTGCAAAATGCTTTGCTAAAGCCTCACAGGCCGGCTTTAGACTGTTCCAACGGATCCGGAGCAACTGGACTGACCAGGCTCCTAGGGATGTACCCGAGTAGCCCGGCAGACAGGAGCAAGTCCCGAACTGGGCCTGCTCATGTCCACCAGGCTACTTGGCCACCCGCGCGGGCTTACCTGCAGGCTCTCTGGCTCTGCGGAGGAAGTCCACTGGTCCCGTCGCATCACTGCCGGCGCGGAGGAAGTGACGCGACGGGACCCTGCTCCATCGTGCCGGACCCCCGCGCTCTGTTTTTGGCGTGGGAAACCATTTGGGGTAAATTTTGTTTAAGCCCTGTTGCCCTGGTTCCTCCCACCAAAATAGAGCATGGGCGGGGGTCCAGCACGACGGAGCAGTGGCTCCTGAGGCGGCACGCAGGACCAGGTAGGTGGCGGGGGGGTCCTGGCGGCAGCGGTGGGGAGTGGGGGGTCCGGCAGCGGCAGCGGGGGGGGCAGTGCGTGGGGGGTTTCTCCGGCGGCTCGAGCGGCGCAAGTGGCGCGGAGAACGTGCTGCGCTGCTCTGAAGAGTGAGATTGGGGCGCCGCCGCTCGCGGGAGGCCGAGCCCGGAGCGAGCCTCCAGCCGACTCCAGGCTCGGTCCCACCACTACTCCAGACCACTTGGAACAGCCTCCTGGGGCAGCACTCCGCAGACGCGATGGAGGCAGCATAGAAATTCTTCTTTGCTGCCTTCACCGCCACCTGGTAGGCTGAAGATGCAGCTCTGACCTGTGTCCAATCATCTTCAGAGTGGGATTTACGCCATCGGCGCTCTAGCCTTCTCACCTGGGTTACCTTCTTACCTTTTCCCAATCCCTGGGTTGTTTGTTTCCCTCCTCCTTTGTCCACTCTCTCCCTGTATCTCAAATGCCTTTATGGTGCTGTACTGCTGGCATGTAGAGCGGCTGATTTTTTTTACTAGCAAAACAACACATTAACAACCCACAGTTCTGGGTTCATATGTCATGACAACCCATGGTTTAAGCAGCCCAGAGTTCACAACCCAACAACATACCATGGGTTCTCTTTCTGGGTTGTTTGTGGTTAACAAACCATGGTTTGTTAGTGTGGCCATGTGCACACATCACAACAACCCAGAATTCAACAACCTATACCATGGATTAGCATTATGTGCAAGCAAGTCCTCTATGTGGATGGAATAGGTGCCACACAGAGACAATTTCAAGCAGCATACAAGGTTGCATCTGAACTACAAATATAATTTTGTAGCAGTTTAACCTTCATGGTTGGAAACATAAGAAGCTGCCTTATACTGAGGCAGACCATTGGTCCATCTAGCCCAATATTATCGACACTGGCCATGGCACTCCAAGGTTTTTCCTGTCCTACTTGGAGATGACAGGGATCAACCTAGGACCTGCTGCATGTACATAATGTGCTCTGCCATTGAGCTACAGCCCCTCCCTTTCCCCTTCCTGAAGAATCCTGGGAATTTTAGATTACTAAGGGTGTTGAGACAACTCTGTGAAGCTCCCATGTACCCACCCGCCCTATCACAGAAAGGCAGCTGGGGAGAGGAATTTACTATTAAACCCAGTTTAAATCTATGATGTAGACATGCTGTAAGTGACAGCTGCATAATGAGACGTAAACCTAAGATGTGATCTCTGACAAGGTTACATGCTGGTTGATGTGTCATTATTACATTGCATTGTGCTGCTGTCCAGATTAGATCAGCTCTCATGAGCTGCATGTTGGAAGACAACAGATGAATATTCCAGGGTTTCACAGCTTTGTTCACTTGTTTTATTTTCCCCGCAGTGTGGCAATTCCCACACACAGTTCAGTGCAGTGCAACCTGTGAGAGTTCACAACTGTGTTCAACCACCAATTACTGAATGTAATAAAGTGCCATTTATTGATAAATACTTCCATCCTCACTCTTGCCCACATCTGGACAAGATATGGGGTAAGTGGTTAGAAATTCAAAGAAAGGTCTGCTGAATAAAGGGCAAATGAGCAGTACTGTGTTACTGGGATATTTGTTAGCTACAAATCGCGATTTGCACAAATCGAGGCCAACTCATTAGACTTGATTCATCGTTGTTGTTGTTGTTCTTGTTGTAGCATTTAACATGGGAAGTATGGACACATCCTCCTCTCACTGCATATGCACACACTCCACCTTGGCCACCTTGAATTTTCTGACAGTTAATTTCAGATTTGTGGAAGATTCAGGACTCCGCTCCGCAATTTGTGCAAATTGCAGAGCGGAGGCCCAAATTCTGGGCAAATTTCCCTGGCTTTTTTAAAAAAAAGATACACATATAGTGGCCTGTTTTAAAATGGAAGTCCGCGTGCTGGTTCAACTCATGTCAGATCAAGTCAGCGGCAGCGCAGGGTTGACAGAACAGGATCCATGGGGCCAAGATGAGAAAATCCATTGGATTTTCACCCCCCCCCCTTATTGGATTCTTCACACATCCCTAGACTTGAGATCAAGTTTCACACTCTCTCTCTAATGGAGAGATAGACCTGTATGTCAGGGTCCAAGAACATAGTTCAGGCAAACCAAGGGTCTCTGTCAGGAGCATAAAGACCCTCAAAGCTTGTTAGAAAAACAAGAGAAGGCAAGAAACCAGCTCATGCCCCTTCAATGCCTGCTTCCCAGCCCGTAGCTTAAGATGGGCCACTTAGGGCATTCTTCTCCAATTTAATCTGGCAAGCCCATGCCAGTATGTCAACAAGACAGGGACATTAAACCTCCTCTGGAGGGAGAAAGACTGATATAAATGTCCAAGATCAAGATCAAAAAAGTGCTATGTGAAAGATTTTTTAAATGTTCCTTATTTTGAGAGATGGGATTGTAAGTCCACAAGCATATCAAAGTCATCATTTGAACCCTAATTATCAACATGCTCTAAACGTATGCAGGGAACTGACACCTATCATTGCTCTTGCTCTTTTTAATTTTTCTTTCTAGGCATGTCTCTTATACCATTGGCTGTGAGCAAGTTGGCCTATGCCGCATGAATCACTGCTCTGGTAATACAATACCTGAAAATCCCCGAAGCGATAAATTCACCTGCTTTACAACTGCTTTCCCTTAATGTGAGGTTGAGAGTTTGACCTGTAGCTTTCAGTGAAAAGCAACTTTAATAAAAGTATATCGTACATTCTATGAAAACATCTACCATCAGAGATTGTAAAGCCATTATCTGCTCCACAATTCAAATGGCAATATATCCGCAGGGACTGTGCTCCTTTGTGAAGCATTGCATAGGTGTCATAGTCTTTATACACCCATTCTTCAAGAGACAGTGGCTTGCGGGGCTGTGACAAGGTCCTTCCAAGAATAAATAATCAATAGAGAGTTACCCTACTGAGTGAGAACATTACGCAGGAGCAGCACGTTACTGAAAGTGCATCACTATTTCATATCGAAGTGACAAAAGATTGTGTCTGAGAGAGACAGAGAAATTGGTAAGTGGAAAATATTACTCTGCTTTCCCACAAGTATAACATTTGGTCTAAGCATTCCTTGTGCAAACAGCAGTACATATCTCTGTACAGAAAAATGTTGCACATGAAACACCCCTAACTGTGTGATGTTTGCCCACCCGACCACCTGCCTATTCACACAGCAGATAAAGAGAATTGTAGGTTATATAAAGGCTTCATAATTCACATGGGGCAGAGATTCTTCTTCCCATACTTCCTGTTGCACATGAAAGTAAAATCAGGACTGTGAGAAGCTTCCTGTGCAGCTCTACCTGCCGTTCAGTGGGTTTAAAGCCTTTTCACATATGGAGAACCATTTTCACACAGATTCCTCTGTCAAGAAATCTATGTGCTTTTCCACTGAACTCCTGCTCGTTGCACAGGATTCTGGGAGGACATTCTCAGTCACACACCCTCTTCACGCAGAATTCTGGCCAGACCTATTGACCCTCACTGTTGGCCCATGAGAATTATTGGCCACACTACATATAACCACAGCCATGAAGGCCCTAATTTTGATCAAGGGCTGCAGCACTGAGGAAGGGGTTAGTTAATCCCTTCTCCTCTATGCACCATTTCCCTGACATAAATCCACACTCATTATTTGCCAAGGACGGGGAGGTATTTTTTCCCTTCTGTGGCTAATCCCCCCTGCAATAAGTCAGATAAATGGCATGGGAGTAAAGGATTAACCCCTCTCCCCCAGTGCCAGAGCCCCAGTTTGGAACCCACCCTCCACAGAAGCCTTCTTTTAGTGAAAGTAAAAGATGTCAGGAGATTCATTCATGGATCTTCCACATCACATGTAGTTTTGCCCTAAGAGAGAACTCTAGAACACCCCCAACACCCCCTCATGACTGTGCATTGTAGGGGGAAATAAGCACTGGTATGGAAACTATCTTTCAAGGAAGCTTCTCCACTACTGAGAACCCCTGAGAAGCTTCTAAAGGACCCCAAGGTTCTGCAGAACACAGCTTGAAACCCATTGTCCTGGATGAATAATGCACATCATGGACAGCGTTACTGCATTCCTTTTCCAGCAATGCTGAGAATTTCTAAATAAGGGTTTACTTCTTCTTTTTTTAACCTTCCTGGTTGATATTATTTCCTTTAGAATGAACACTACAGTTACTAATACAGTCCATGCTGCACAGTAAAGCTAAAACACTTTATTGCCAGGTTTTATCTTTATATAAATTACCCATCTGGCATTTGTCAGCAACTATCAGGTGGATCCACAATTGGCTACAGAATTGGACTCAAAGAGTGCTTATCAATGGTTCCTTCTCAAATTGGGGAGAGGTAACAAGCGGGGTACCACAGGGCTCGGTCCTGGGCCCGGTGCTCTTCAACATTTTTATTAATGACTTGGATCAGGAGGTACAGGGAATGCTTATCAAATTTGCAGATGACACAAAGTTGGGTGGAACAGCTAATACTCTGGAAGACAGAAACAAAATTCAAAGCGACCTCGATAGGCTGGAGCGCTGGGCCGAAAACAACAGAATGAAATTTAATAGGGTATGTTTAGCCTTCAGAAGAGGAGACTGAGGGGAGATATGATCGCACTCTTCCAGTATTTGAAGGGATGTCACACAGAGGAGGGCCAGGATCTCTTCTCGATCATCTCAGTTTGCAGGACATGGAATAATGGGCTCAAGTTACAGGAACCTAGATTCTACCTAAACATCAGGAAAAATTTCCTGACTGTCAGAGCAATAAGACAATGGAATCAACTACCTAGGGAGGTGGTGGGCTTTCCCACTCTGGAGGCATTCAAGGTGCAGCTGGACAGACATCTGTCAGAGATGCTTTGACCTGGATTCCTGCATTGAGCAGGGGGTTGGACTCGATGGCCTTGTATAGGCCCCTTCCAACTCTACTTTTCTATGATTCTATGATTCTATGTCTAGCATCACTTTATATATGAAGTTGTATTCTTCTGCCTCCTAAAACTTTTCCAATAGAAACTTTTTTCTTTTTCTTTCTTTTTTTTAATTGTAATGGCTTCCTTCATACTTGATTCTATTCAGACTTCGTATCTGAACATTATCAACCGGGGTGATTGTTGGGGGGTTTATTTGGGTTTGTTAGTTTTGTTTGTTTCCTTATTGATGCCATGAAGGTGCTCTCTGTTCTTCAATGAAAGATTCAGTGTGAGTCTTGAGTTTGATTCTGACACCTTCTTCATACAATAATTTAGTACTCAGGTATAACTAACAGAGTTGAAAATAAAATGGAGAGGAGGAGGATTATGTAAGCCGCCTTGGGTTCCTTTCAGAAAAAAAAGGTGGGGTATAAATATAATGAATAAAATAAATAAAAATACACCTCTCATATCAATTGTGAATGGAGCACACACATTAAATTCATAGTTTTTCTAGGCAAACTGCATGGTCAGGAGACCAATCCTTTCTAGATCACTATTTCCCTGTATTTTGTTGAGAAAGGCAACAACACGTATACTGTTCACCACTGAGTGAGGCTCATGAGTTTTATATGCAGGCATTGTACCTGAATGAACAAAGGATTATACAAAGGACCATAGTGCATGGTAGAACACATTCTTGGCATGCAGAAGGTCCTAGGTTCAGTCCTCAGATTTCCTGTCTGAAATTCAGGAAAGCCACTGCTAGTCAGTGTAAACAGTATTGAGCTGGATGGACCAATAGTCTGACTTGCTATAAGGGAGCTTCTTCAGGACCAAAGCACACATTAGCCTTTTCTTCTTATATAGAGTATGTGCGGGGATCGTAATCTGGATTGCCTCCCCCCTACACCTGCAATTATATTGCCAAATAGTGATACATTTGTTGTGACAGGAGTCACAAGGGGGGATTGCCTAGCAGCTAGGAGGGGACAAATACATTTCTTTATACCCTGGATAGTTTTGCATATAAAAAGACAAGCATGTCCAGTCTGTCTGTAGTAGTAGTAGTGGTTTCATTCTGTTAGAAGCCTGACCTGAATTGCTCTGCTGTTTTATACTTCTGAATTAGCCAGGGTACTGTTTATGACTCAGTAAAGTTTGCCAAACCCTTCACTTTCAGCATTCAATTTGCTTTCATTAGCCACTTCTGCTAACAACTTCCGCCGGGCATTAAAAACGTGGCTTTTCAGGCGGGAATATGGGGTGGGTTAGGATTTTAAAGTTTTGTACTGTTTTTAATTGTGTTTTATACTGTGTGTGTGTTCCCCGCCCTCTTGTATTTTATTGGACTGTACATCACTCAGAGTGGCCGGATGTCTGGCCAGATGGGCGATTCATAAATATAATAAATAAATAAGATCAACTGGCCTCTCAGTTGCCAAAAAGAGCAAAAGAAAGATATAGATTAGCAGCTTCTGTGGTCATTGGACTTGTCAGGAGGCCATTTTGGACAGTGGGGCCTGGTGATTTGCCTCATCACCCACCAATTCTCTTTTCTAAAGAGTCCTGCAGCTTGCTCACCAGGTATGTAAGGTATATCAGCATTATCATCCTCATATTGTAGCAGAACAGGGAGGATGAGTGAGCGATAGTGGCCTAATGCAACTTAGTGAGTGGCTATCATGAGATTTGAACTAGGAACTATTTTACTCATACTCTTTTCACTACGTCATATCAGCTCTCAGTGGATAGGGATAGGGAAGAATCCATGTCAACCAATGTATATTTTAAAGGAAATCATGCCAATTACTCCATGAGTCAACTATCCTTAATATCTAACATGCTGTGCATATATTCTGTACTCAGGTACAAAAAGTGTTGCCAGATTGCTCCCTGATGTGACAGTAGCAGGAAGGCAGCCCTGAAACAGAAAGTACCTCATTAAGGAAGCATCATTTTCATATGCTTATCTCATTGGGCAAAAAGATATTACCCCAAGGTCTGCTCAACTCATCAAACCCCACAAGGATAAAGAAATAAAAATTCTCATTAAAGGTAAGAAAAGCCATTGCAAACTGTAGCTACATGAAGCAATAAAACCATGGATGCTATAAGAAGCAAAGGAATACATTATCATTTCATCCACCCAGTTATTTGCAATAAGTAACTGGTAAATGTGATTTCTTGCAGCAGCAAGAGTTTATCCTTAACTTTTATTACTATGATTTATCACATTTTGAAATACATAGCTGTCATCACTGAGAAATAACTAAGCAATCAACCAGCAAATTCAGATAGAACCTGCTAGCCGATCAGATGGTGACCGCCTGCCAATCTCTGATATCATTTCCCCTACAAAGTGGCAATTTGAAAGTAATTCAATCAAGTATTCATATAGGAAATTATCCCACATTTTACATACAACCCAAGCTAGTGCCAGAGTCTATTTTACAAATCTGGCCTACAAACAGGGAGCTAAACAATTTCAGCCATGGTAATGGTTTAGGAACAGATTACTTTCTGCAAGTGGTGATTGAGGCTTGTAGGTGCTAATGACTTCTTCAAATGCCATATTCAAAGTAGTTCTGTAGTCATTAGTGAGTCATTCTTTCACTCATTCTGGAGAATTATTACAGAGATTGTTAATAATAACCGTATGATCAGTCTTACATAATACATTGTTTACAGCCATGTTCACTTCTTTAACGAAGAAGTTAAGCCAGTTCCGCGCACCATTGGCCCATTTAGGAGAGCCATAAAATGGTTTTGTTTTCCTTTTCTCCAGGTCTTCATGCCTTAGGATGTTGGGACTTAAAATGCTTGTATATACATTTTATTTCTTTATTTATTTCATTTGTATCCCACCTTTCTACCAAAAAATGGCACTTATTTTGTAAGTATTATGTTTTATTTCTTTCAATGATGATTTTTATTAATTGCCAATTAATTTATTGTGTTTGCTGTAAGCCACCTTGTGAATGTTTTGTCAAATATTTAAAAATAAATTGACACATAATAAAACCTACATGTGATTTAAATTATGTATTGTTTACAGTGATGGCACAGTCATATGTTGCTGAATGTCCTCGTTCACATATGTGAACTTACATATATGCGCACATACCCAATGAACCTTGGAAAAATTTGGATCTTTTGCAGAGGCATGGGGTGCACATGGTAGGTTGTACACTTTACCACAACAAAAATGAGGAAATTAACTCAAGAATTAAAAGAATAACTCAAGAATTGACTCAAAATAAAATGGAGATGAGGAGGACCATGTAAGCCGCCTTGGGTTCCTTTTAAGAGGAAAAATGGTGGGATATAGAGTAAACGGAAGAGGAGGAGGAGGAGGAGGAGGAGGAGGAGGGCAACTGAAGTATAGAAGTAAATGTTTACGAGAGTGAGCTGTCACTGTTATACAGGGCTTTTTTTCTGGTGGAACTCACCGGAACTGAGTTCCAGCACCTTTTCTTCTATTAATTGCATTACAATTTAATCGCCATCTACTCCCGAGGAAATGTAATCCAAGAGTTCCGGTACCTTTTTCTCCAGAAAAAAAGCACTGCTGTTATATATTTAAATTCTGTTGGAAGCAGGTTGATATAGAGCATGAATCAGGTACCAAAGCTACCAATGTTATACAAGTGGGTTGGATCCAGTTTTAGGTGCCTGGCACTGGGCTGGTGGCATTTGACTTCCCTGCCCCTCCTCCCCACTACAGACCTTCCAGCTCCCTGAAAATGCTGTACACAAATGCTTTACCAGGTTCGTACACGGGCAGGTGGTCAATAAGCCACGGTGGCTTAATAACCATCCCCCATATGTGCTGGGAGCGTGCTGCCTGATTTCTCCTCACAGGGCACAGCTTGTCATTATGTGCAAACCCAGTGAGGGTGGGTGGGGTGGCTAAGAAACCACCCAGCAACCCTACAACAGAGTGCTGAGACTAACCTATATCCTGCTTTTCCTCCATGGAGCATCATGGTTTTACCTCCCATTTTATCCTCCAAACTCTGTGAGGTAGGCTAGGCCTAGAGTTAGAAACTGGTCCAAGGACACCCAGTAAACTGCATAGATGGATTTGAACCAGTATTTGAACCTGGATCTTCTCAGTCCTAGTCTGACACATTAACCACTACACCACACGAAATGCTTCACACAAGAAGTGTCTGTAGGCAGCCTATTGAAATAAAACCAGCATTTAAACCCCACTGGTACTTGCACCCTTGTTCCTGCCACACTACACCAGAATTACTCTTCAATGGCTTGAGGAAGCTAGGAAGCTCTTAGATGCATTTCATTTCTATTCTATTTATATTTTGGAGTGACAGTGTGCCATTGCAGCTGTTTTCTGTTCAAAATGGGTCTAATGAAATGTGTATCATTCGAGACGCATAATTCAGATTTGTTAAGTCACTTTCAAAGCTGCAAAGTACTATTATCTGCCCATCATTCTCCATCCCAAGTAGGCCATTGGCTCCCACTTGGTGCAATTTAAAAACTAGTATATCACTCTGTTAAAGTGCCACGGTCACATTTTTGCAGCACATTATTAAAATAAACTAACTGCTGCTCATAGGATTCAGCTGAAAGTATGGAGTACATTGTTCAATAGCTATTCATACTGTACTAGAGATAATAATTAGTATTATTATTGGGCAGAAAATTGCTACGATGAAGAATCTGTTAATCTAGTATGATGAACTCCCTCGGAGAGTTGCTGTACTTTTCCAGAATCACAATTGCTGTGTTATGAGCTGCCAAAGTGTGGTTTTGGCAGTGTACTCTGAGTGAATATTCTCCGAAGTGCCCTTTGGTGGACAGTAAAAAATGGAAATAGCAATTCACTCATTGAGTAATGATTGCTCTGGAAAAACCTTCTAGCATAGAGTATTGTAAACAGGAGCCTATCCATTTTATTTATAGACCCCTGTTCACCCCAGCTCATCAGCTATTCAAATGGATTATGGGATGTTTGGCATTTCTGCTTTTTTAATTGAATGCTACTGCTCAAAAATAATGATTTTTTAAATCTGAGATCTGAAATTTTGAAACCCCCACAGAAAAATGTGTCTTCCCCCCCCCCATCCTAAAGGATGCTGAAATTTTGCAGGAGCCTACTCATTTAGCAATGCTTTGTGTGAGCTTTTACAATGTTTTCAAATGCATTGACATATAAATTTATCCTTCAAATTGTTGCTGAAAATTTATCAGTTTTTCAGGCAGATCAACCAACCCATTAAAAGCCTCTGATGATGGGTGCTTATGAAGCATTCTCAGTGCAATTTCTCTACAAAGTAGCTGGCTGTCATTTAGTCTACCACATAGCTGTTTATCCTGCAAGCTCTATTTCAAGCAAGGATAACTTTAATTTATATACATTTAAATAAATGAATACGCTACTTATCAGGTCCCTTTTCCTGCCCATCTGGGAAACTGACATTGCTATTTGGTGACAACTTCTAAAGCAGGGGTGCAAAACGTTTTTCAGCCTGTGAAAAACCTGGGTCTTCGGGTGGGAGGCTGTACACTAGGGCAAACCCACCCCATCTCCAAATGTGGAGGATCACCCCTCAGCACTGGCTAATCCCTCTCTTCACTTCCTCTGCCACCATTAAACTACACCCCTTTTATTTATCACACACCTTTTCCCCTAAAGTAGCTGGCGATTAGGCATGAGACAAGAGACAAAAGAGATCAAAGATGCCAGAAAAGTAAATCAATAAAGTTGTTCCTACTTTTAAACAGTTACTTTTACCACCAGTCATGTGTTAGAAGTCACAGTTCCTACCCCTAACTAAACTTAAGCCAATTCCCCTATCAGGCTCCATCCCAGTTAACCCATAGGCCTAACATAAAGGCTTGAATGGCAGTCTTCTTTCTGATTGGGTTTTACTTCCACCTGGAGCCTTCAAGGCTGTTCCCCCCGGCTTCTCCTGAAGCCTTCAATCAGGTTCAGCAGCTGCTCAGTCTTCAGACACCACCACCCCAACCTGCTGACACTCAGGCATCAGCTCTTTCCTCCGAAGGCTGCTCCAGGAGTCTTCCTCTCCCTTCTTGCAGAACTTCTTTAGCTTCTGCCTCTCGTGGTCTCAGCTCAGCCTCCTAGTCTTGTAGCTGCTCTTCCTCATAACTGATGTCTTATTCAGGTTCCACAGCCTCTCACAAAGATACCTCCTCAGGCAACTCTCCAGTCAGACCCCCCACAACAGACTCTCCGCAACTCCTTATATTCATTCTAGTCAGAACCCTCCAGCCAATCAGCTTTGGGGTGGCCAACACATCACCCCATCCCTGTGTATACTTCCAACCAATGGGTAGAATATTCATTTATTCCCCAGTCAGATGGTACCAATTTCAATCCTACCTTCCCATATAAATAGAGAGAATCTGGCTTCATTTTCACCTCATGGTGGTAACAGTAACTGCCAATTTGCCAGCATACCATATTTACAATGTAATTCCCCTCAGGCACAAGCACTGAGTAAAAAGCATACATTTTTCTTCTGCTGTTAACCCCTTCAGACCATCAGTGGTTGAAATAAGACATAACCGTTAAACTTTTACCTCAGGTTTACCTCAGTTTCTTCACAGAGCCTGAGGGTCAAATTTCATTTTGGAGAAGCTTTGGGAGGGCTGCATTCCAGTAGTGGGTGGGGGCAAAGGGGGGTGGATATGACGACAAAAGATGAGGGGCCCAAAACACCAGCATGTTTTAGTTTAAAGCTCTTACTGCTTAGGGGAGGCATTTCAACTTTTTAGAATGGGGAAAAAACTGCACAAAAGCGTGGAAAGGGGTTGGGCCAGGAGAAGGGGGGGTGTCCATCTGGGGAACCTCAGGGGGTCAGATTGGAACCCCAGGAGGGCTGGATTTGGTTCTGGCCCTGAGATTCTGCACCTTTTTTTCTAAAGGAACTTCAACTGAACTCCACCATTCTATGTCTATTAGTTTTCTTTTCTTTTGGTCATTACTGAACTTTGAACTATTTTTCAAATATATTCCTAACTTCATCTCTCTTTCTCTCTCCACCCCCACCTCAGCTACCTTTAGGCATCACTAGGGGGCATCCAAGGCAGCTAATAGCAATTTAAAAACAATTTAACCTTAACAAAATGTAAGCACAATTAATTTGCAGATAAATATTTCAGAAAGCAAGGGAACCAGGCAAATAAAAGACTTCCCATTTCGTAAGCTGCTTTGTAAGGAGTTATCTTAAAAGGTGATATATTCAATTACTTAATTTCTGTATCACTCAGGTCCAAATCCTCACATAACAAAAATAATTTTTAGCTGGCATTAAAATGATATCAAGGTAGATGCCACCAAAAAAAGAGGGCACATTTCGATATACTAATTTATATGAATAGATGCAAATTTAGAAATAAGTTCTTTCAATTCAATTTATTTATTACGGTCATAGACCAGTAGGGAAATAAGTTCTATAATTTAGATAGAAATACAATACAAATCATCATAATCGGGAAGAGCGTCTTCCCCAGACCCACCTGAGAGGGCCAAAGTAACTAGAACACACACACAACTTTCACAAACCAGCAGAAGCAATGAAAGAAGCCAGTTTTGCAGTGCCAGAGGGAGAAAAAGGAAGAAGGTAAAGGAGCAGCAGCTGCCAGGTCCATGATGAGGGGCAAGGGGAGGGAGGAAATGCAAGGAATTTCTATGAGAAGACTGGAAGGAAAGTGGCATAACCATTTTCAAAAAATCCTGGATCTATGCGGAGTTCAGTGGAATGGCTTTGGGATTCAGGTGATTGATAAATTTGTGTTTTGTGTTTATCCCACCTTCAGCTCCAGAAAGACTGAGCAGTGAGCACCCCCTAGCTCTTCTCCTTCTTCTCTCCATGGTTCTTTCCCCACCCCCACCCCTTCCTGAGACAATCTTATGTGCCTCTTTCCGCCAGAGCTGTTCTTTCCCTTTCCGTCCCCCACCTACCCACCTTCCTTCCACTCTGTCCATCTATACTCCTCTCTCCAGCTCTCTCTGTTATGGTCATTTTTCTCCCACTGCCCTTGATAGCCTGCTGATCAGCATCAGTTTGAAGCAGTCCCCCCTTCAACATCATTGCTGAAAGATTCTCTGCACACACATCCAAAAGCTGCTGAGATTTGTAATCTGGTAGGGAGAGGTAAATGTAGAAGGAGAGAGGGAGATATGGAGAGAATTCCAGCTTTCAGAATGCACTGCACTCTCCAACCTAATCTTAACCCAGAGATAGAAAAGGGTTAGATTTATATACCTAAGAAGCATCCAGATCTAGAAGTCCAGAATTTTAGAGGGCAAACTGGAATCCAGACAAAAAATGGACAGGGCTAAAAATAGAGGACAGTCCAGGACAAAAGAGGACACATAGCCACCTGTTTATTCTGACATCACATTTCTAGTACAACAAACCATGGCCTTTTGGATTGGGAATGTGTGATGATCTTGAACACTCCCTCTTTCTCTTGACCTTCTCTTCTGGTCTCCTCTACTTAATACAAAACTGCCTCACTTGTTGAATAAAACCACAGAGTGCCAGGAAACTGTTTTAAGCACTCACTACAAACCAGGAATAAAAACTGTGATTTGAACATCATGACAAACTGGTTTAACCAACCAGGAAATCTTGTACCAAGAGGGGGGGCATAGGGGTGAAGATGGTGAAGGAGGCAGTGCTTGACCTTGTCCCTCATTCCTGATCCAAAAAATCATGGTTTGTTGGACTGGGAATGTAACATCTGAAATAGGCCACAGATTTGTTTGAGCAAAGCAAATTAGTTGCTTTTTAAAAATTTCTTCTGCAGCAACATTTCCTGCACAGTTTAAACTGATTACAGTTCTGAGAAGAAAAATGTGTAAAAGCTTTCCCTTTCACCTTGTAAAATCTTCTTTGGAACTCATTTCACATTCAGTGCCCTTTTCAGAGCACTAAAGGCTGAAAAACATGTCACCATGGAGGAGCTGTTGAAAATGGCCTCTGTCCCGGGCGCAAGTGACTCCTGTCCCACCTGAGTTGTACATTTCCATGAGTGTCTCTTATGGAAATGGCATGTGGTCTGTTTAAGGACACTGCTCCGCATTCTAGAAACAGAATATCTCCTGAAATGAGGAGGAACAAATCCAACCACTTCCAAAGAGCCCTTTTCATACAGAACATGATGATGGAAAAATCTAAACAAGGCTCTTCTTCTCCTGCAGCGGTTGGAATTGAAATCTCTCCTCACAATTACTTAACTGCAGGTGAGATATCAGTCTTCCATTCTGTAAGCCTGGGAGATCAGCATGGAACTAACTGGCTCAAGGTAACTAGGTATAGATTTCTTTTCAGCAAATTAAAATCCAGATCTTTTAAGGAAAATAAAAACTAAAAATCTTTCTACAGCCTCTATTTTCCACCAGAGAGAGCCAGATAAAATATTTTTAAAGGGCCCATAAGTATTTACATTGGCTATTTACATGGATTTGGATTAAATACCTGGTCCTTTTAGCTGGTAGGTTTCAGGGCCCATAAGTTGGTTGCTCTTAGTTTAAGGCGGGTCTTACCAGAAACATCACCTTTTAATTTTTGTTTTAGACCATATCTTTTTTAAGGAGAAAGATGAGGTCGGGAGAAGAGAAACAGGAGAAAAGCAAGGAAGATTGAAGGAGAAGGAGAAGAAGGACAGACATGGTGGAAACTGAAAAATATTAAACATGAATGCCATGTTTTAGGGCTGCTCTGTTGTAGGGTCAGGGGATTCTACTGAGGTGAGCTGTTGTCAGAGGACGGTAGCTTATTAACGACCCCGACACTTGCTGGACATATGCCACCCAATTTTCCTCAATACCCTCTCAAGACGTGGCTTGTTATTATGTGCAAATCTGGCAAGAGTGGTGTGAAGGATTGAGGCCTACACAGGCTTGAGTTAGGTTGAAGCCTGTAGGCCCAAACATCTCCTGATGGGAGGGGGGCGTTTGTGAGTTTCATTTTCCCCTCATGGAGTTAAAGTTTCCTTTTCCCCCTCATTGAGAGAAGTTTTGTTTCCCCAGTTTGAGGTCACCTGATTGTAGCCTCCTAAAGTTGTGAGAGTGTATATAAAGGGGAGGCAGAAGCAGCAGAAGAGGCAGAGAGAAGCTGTGTGGAGGAGAGGAGCTACAGACATTGACGCAGAGAAACTGCAGACACCAAGAAGCAGAAACAGACAGAAAAGCAGAGACCGAATATCACTGAAAAATGCAGAACAGCCAGGACTAGGCTGGGAAGGAATCTATGAAGGTTACAGGTGAAAGAGTAGCTAGGTTAGAGAGAAGTGTGTTATTATTTCTTTTATTTCTATTATACCTGCTTTTTGAAAATATACAGCTCTATTTGTTTAATTACCTTAAGTTATTGTGAATCTACTATACCAAAATTCACTAAAGTAAACAGTTATTGTTAACATCAAGTTGTTTGGAGTGTCTTTTGCACCACGCCTAAAGCCTAATCCCACGTTACTGGGAAGAGAAGGTAAAAGGCAGAGAATTGGCATCCTGATACAGGAGGGGCTCTTAAAGGGGCAAAATATATTTAAGGAGCTGATCAAGGTGTGCTGGTACAGGTGGAACCTTGACAGGTGGGTGGCTGGGGTGGTTAACAAACCCACCACAGCCAGCCACCCTCACCAGGTTCATGTAACGACAAGCTGTGTCCAGCGAGCATAATTAGGGGAACCGTGCGGCATGCCCTTGGTACATGTGGGGGTGGTTAACAGAGAGAGCATAAGTTACTTGATGGGCAGTACCAGTATCTCCTAAACCTGTGCAAGCTTCCTAACATACAGTGTGGGGCCAATCAGAAGTTGCTACTTTAAATTCTGTTTTTTCTCTCTCTCTCCCTCCTTGCCCCCAAGAAGAAGCTGTCATTAGAGAAATGCTCTGTTAAAATATAGTGTTTTGACATTGGAGTCTTGAGCATTTTTCTGATATTTGAACTTTGCTAAGCACACACTGAAACAGTTTCAAACATTACTTTAAGTGAGCATTTTAAAGATTCTACTGTACTCAAGACAGACCCTAAAAATAAATGTCAAAGCCATAAGTGCCATTGTGGAGGACCCTGATGAGATGTTCTCAGCAGGTTATTGTTCTGAGTCTCCACTTGAAAATGTCATTGCAGCAGAAAGCCTTCCTACATTACTGCAACAGCAAAACAAAATCTGTTTCTCTCCGTCATCAATGCTCTGCATTATAAATATTTGGTTTACTCTGCTGTTTGCTACCTGCTATTTTAACAGTTCTTTGGTATGGTACTGCTGCTTCATTTTGAAGTCAGAAAGCCACCATGTAGATCTAGAACATATTTTTCTCACAAAACAGCAAAAGTAGAAACCACAGCGCTGAAATATTTTGACAGTGTCAGGAACCCAAGACAGTCAAATTGTTCAAATCATTATCAGGGCTGTTCATACTCTTCTACTTTCAAATTCAGCATCTCATGTAAGGCTGAACACCAAAATATTAGATATATTTTGCATCGTAAGGGATATATTACATTGTAGGGGATATATTGCAAATTTGCATCGTGTATTGCATTGCAGGAGATATCTGTATAGTTAACCTTTCACACCTTCAGTTCTTTTTATCGCTATGCCAAATTTTCATGAGGTTTGATTTTCACCATGAAGGTGGCAGCTTTCCATGCCTCTGTGCAGCCACTATTTCCATGTTCTGCTGCTTCTTGGTAGGAAGAAGAGGAAACATGCCCCATTGCCAAGGCATCCAGGCTGCCACTGCTCCCCATGTCCAAATGCACATCCCCTTGAAAGTAATGCAGTACAAAACAAACAAAGGCATCTGCATTCAGACCCACAGCTGAATACGGATGGCATTGACTCAGGAGTAAAGCACATGCTTTGAATGTTGAGGATCCCAGGTTCAATCCCTGTCATCTCCAGGGAGAGCCACTGCCAGTCAGTCCAGACAATATTGAGATAGATGTACCAATGGTCTGACTCGGTATAAGGTGGCTTTCTCTGCTCCTCTGCACTGGGTTGATTTCAATGAGACACACATTTGGACATCCATCTAATGCCTTGGCAGTGGGGAGATCTTTACTGCCTCCCACCCCACCCCACCCCACCCAGAAACAGTTTCACACCCTTTCACAAAGGGCCACGAAAAAACTGCTGTAGCTCATTTTGTGTGGATGAAAATGTTCAACAACACACTCTCATGTTAGCCAACGCTAGTTCTTGTACTCTCCTGATTTTGCAAGCAGAACCAGACTTCATAATAGGGAGGCTCATCCTGCAATCCTATGCACATTGACCGGGGAGTAAGTCTCCTTGAGTATAGAGGCACTTAAGTCTGGGTAAACATCTATATGATTGCACTGTCTGTCTTTTATTTACATAAGGAGAAACCCAACTGTTTGATAGCAACTTCTTATGGGTTGCTGGGAAATCACCCTGCCAGTCCCTCAAACCATCCTCCATTGCACCTGTTTGATGACAAAACACATTTGCACACATGATATAGTCAGCCAATCCCAAGGTCAATACAATACTTAATTAACTACACAACTTAATTACTTAAGCAACTCCAGCAAAGCTTAATTACCCTAGTTTCTTAATTATATGATGTGAGCTTGGTTGCAGTTTGAATGTTCAGACCCTGCAGAATGTTTACTAGTTCTGTACCTGTGTAATCATAGCTAATTCAGCTTGTGCTGTGCTGTGAAAAGGCTTGATGTGAGCTTCTGAACGCTTGTCTCTCAGCTTTGGATTTAACTCTTCGACTTCAAGTGTGGTTTCTAACACCTAGATGTTTAAGAATGTATAGAGCCCTACTGGGTTAAACCAAAAGTGCATTTAGAGCAGCATTCTGTTTCCAATGTTGGCCAGACAAATACATCTGGGAAACAAACAAGCAGGATATAAAGGCAAGGGGCCTCTCCTGTTTTTTATCTCCCAGTTTATCCTAACAGCACTTCCATATGTACCTCACACCTTCCTTACCTGACTCCCACATATTGCGTGGGTTAAAGAACTAGAACTTAATTCTGAATGTGGAGCATGATGCAGAAGACTACAACAAGGACACGGTGTTTCCAGTGACAGTTATGGAAAGATAAATGTCCATATCTCTTTCCCCTTCTGCACCCAACAACAATAATTTTTTTAAAAAACCTCACTTGCAGCTTAGATCCCATCTCTAGAACTTGACCAATGTATTTAGGATCAAAGTTATAAATACATGGAGGTAGGATGGCAGCTATCTTTCTGTTACAGCTAACATCGACAGTGAAATCCAGCATCGTTTGAGCTCCGCAAGTGCCGCGTTTTCTCGAATGAAACATAGAGTGTTCGAGGATCGGGATATTTGTAAGAAGACCAAAACACTGGTTTATGAAGCCATTGTATTGCCAACTTTATTGTATGCCTGCGAAACATGGACTATCTATAAACATCACTTTCACCTCCTTGAAAGATTTCATCAACGTTGCCTCCAGAAAATCCTGCAAATTACTTGGGAAGATAGGCGAACAAATGTCAGTGTACTGGAAGAAGCAAAGACTACTAGCGTTGAAAAAATGATCCTTCAACGCCAACTTCAGTGGACCGGTCATGTTGTTCGAATGCCTGACTGCCGTCTCCCAAAGCAGTTATTTTATTCCCAACTCAGAGATGGAAAGCGGAATATCGGTGGTCAATATAAGAGGTTTAAAGATGTTCATAAGGCTAATCTAAAAAAATGCAATATAAGCATCGAAAACTGGGAAGCTCTGGCACATGAACGATCTAAATGGAGGTTGGCCTTTCACAAAGGTTTTATGGACTTTGAAGAAGCCCGAGTGCAAGGTGAAAGGGAGAAACGTGCTAAGCGAAAAGCACGTCAAACGAATCCTTCACAGGACCATCTTCCATCTGGTAACCTGTGTCCTCACTGTGAGAAGCTGTGTGGATCTAGAATTGGCCTCCACAGTCACTTACGGACCCATCGCTAGAGTCTACACAATCTTCCTTTAGAATTTCCTCCTTTTATCCTGGAAGACAATCTTACTCGGTCACGAGTGATCGCCTGATGATGAGGAGGAGGATGGGCACTTGTGAATCACCAAAAAAAGAGGGCATGCATCACCCTAAAAAGAGAGTACCAATTTGCATATTTGCATATGCCAATTCATATGTATAGATACAAATTTAGAAAGGATTATTATACTTTAAATAGAAATACAATACTTCCCACCATAGTGTGGAAGACTGTCACCAGGTGACTTCTGTGCTTTGCTCAGTCTGCTGTCCAATTGTTACTGACGGGCAACTTCAAGGCCCCAGTCTTCCTTCTTATGGGCTATCTTTAAACCAGACTTGTACTGGACAGCCCTTCAAATACAGGACAGACCTCTGGTGGCCCTGCAAATAGAGGACTGTCCTCTAAAAGAGGACTACATGGAGGAGTAATGCACTTGCTTCGGGGGGGGGGTCGTCACATCATATCAAGTGCCCTGTGCTGCACCAAAAAGCTGATAATAAAAGGGAAGCCTCTCATAATACTTGTGTGTGACTTGCAGTCCTACCTCCTGAAGAGGGGACATAGTGCAGTGGTTGCTTTGCATGCAGAAGATCACAGATCCATTCCCTGGCATATCCAGTTAAAAGGATCCAGTCAACAAAGCCGTGAAATAACTCTGCCTTGGAGAGTGCAAGGATAGATACACTAATGGTCTGATACAGTACAATGCACTTTAATATGATACATGTGCTTCAAGAAGTTCATTGGCCAGCATAACTTCACAAGTTCACAAAAGCTAGTCACCAGACAAATGATGGCAACAAGCCTCCAACGTTCCTACTCACCTAGTCCCAAAAGTTCATCCTTTGTCTCCAGCCCCACCCCAAGTTGATGTGGGATCAATGTAGTGGTACATCTAACATGACTTGGAGCCAGCCTGGTGTTCTCCAGATGTTTTGGGCTTCAACTCGCATCAGCTCCAGCCGGCATGGCCAATGGTCAAGAATGCAGTTCAAAACAGCTGGAGGGCACCATGTTGGAGAAGACTGACTTAGAGGGTAGGAGAAGAGGACACATAGCCATGTGGGGATCAAAAGTTGACTCTCTTCACACAATCTAAATATTTTCAGCTTGGTTTTCTAAATAAAAGTAGAGATTGTTATAAAACTTTATAAGGAGAACCCTTATATTTCAGCAGCCTGGGTGATGTGTTAGCTGATGCTATAGCATCCAGAACTGGAAGTTTCTTTACCCACTTCTGATAGGATTGCCAACTTTACACTTTAAGAACACTGCCCCCCTCAGCAAGACAGAGCAGGGGCTTCAAGCCGAGGCAGCACAGGGGCAGATCTAGGACACAGTCTCGGGTTCAGGAGAGGAGTCTAGAAGAACTGGACAGGCTATGAGTGGATGCAGGATGGAGTAATTCACCAGACCCTGGGCAGAATCTGGGTATGAGGTCAATAGCAAAACGTCATTGTGAAGTTTGGTGAAACACCTTTCTGATGTTTACTCATTTTAAAGAACCATGTCAGCTACCTGCAACAATGCAGTCTGAGCGGGTGATTGGCAACCCTAGCTACAGGCGTGGGCAGCTAAGGTCCTATCAGCCTTGCCTTGTGATACATTCAGGCAAAGCAACTCTGTAGGTGTTAGCTGCATCAAAAAGTTGGAGAAGAGGTCCTCTTCCTTTTTCCCCCACTTGCCATATTCTTTATCCTGTGGTGTGAAGAGTGTCTGAAAGCATTTCTCATTCCCAAGCAACTGAAGGTGCCTGCTTGACTCTCACCCTGCTGGACTCAGCCCTTGCTAGCATTCCTCCTAAGTGGAGTTCATTCTGAGACTCACCACTGCAGGGCATGGGCTTTAGATTGCCAGTTCCAAGCCACCATGGCCACTAAAGAACCTGTGATGAGGACCCATTGTGACAGGCTCTGTAACATCCCATACTGCATTATATCCCAGACTCTGCACAATATTCTGCTTAATGTGTATGTAATTGCAGAAGACAAAAAGCTCCACTCATAATACATTCTTGCATTTTCACGTAGGGCAACCACATAACAAAACAGTGATTTGCTTCTAAAAATATAAAGCAAATTTATAATTCAGAACTTGCAGCTGTAGAGCAAGCTGGCACAATCACACAAGGGATGCATGCCCATTTAGTTTTGCTGTGATATTTAACTAATATTTAAGCTTCAGGCAGGATGTCTGGTGTAGTTACAAAACAAGCAATTTCCCTTAAGAATCTAGAAACAACCTACAAATCTCACAGACTGTTGTCTCTTGTAGCCCCTGGCACCATAACCTTTTAGGTGCTGCAGAAAGCAAAGAGCAGCGTGTAAGAGTAGAAAGTTCTAACAGGATGGGATTTTTAAATTATTTTTATTATTTTTAATATTTATTTTTTTAAATAAAACTGTGTTCTGAGGAGCCTTGGGTTTTCCTGGGAGTGTCTGAAAGCATTTCTCATTGCCAAGCAACTGAAGGTGCCTGCTTGACTCTCACCCTGCTGGACTCAGCCCTTGCTAGTATTCCTCCTAAGTGGTGATCAGGGGTTCCTCAATGAGAAGATCAGTAACAGCAAACAAGCTTCTCTGAAAGGCAATTTATCTACAATTACTTATCTTCGCCTGAATGTGAAGCTACAGGCGTGGTGGGTGTTCTAGGTATGGATGCTTCAGAAACTCTCCTTATCCCAATTTCTCACCAGGTTTTGGAGTCTCAAATTACTTGCGCATGGAATTTTCCATTGTTCCGTTTTTGTTTCTGGATGTTGTATAAGGTGCTGTACATGAACACTTTGAATTCCATCAGTTTAGTCTTTTCTTTTCTTCCTCTGCATTACCAGTGCCCATCTGTGCGCTGATAAAATTCTGCAAAACAGCAAGCTTAATGTAATTGTATGTATGACTGTATCAAGATACTTTCTGTGTGGTGTTTTACCAATCTTGATGCTCATCCATAGGATTGTATCAACATCACTTTTTTTTTTTGCACAGGTGTTTTTTTAAAAAAAATCAGTGCATGTATGCACATCATGAAGGAACTGACACCTGTAGCAAACAGTGTTCCAGAATTAATGTTAGGACACTCTCCTTGTTAAACCAGAATTCAAGGGTGATGAAACACAGGGAACAGTGAAGCAGAGGAATAATAAAGGGATGGGTCAAATAGAGATGGGGAAGAAATTTGTCCAGGTCACATTTTAAAGCAAAGTTCCCTCATTTTGCAGTTTCAAACCAATTTGTGAATCAAAACTCAGTCATCCTTTGAAATTGACACTTCTCCAAATTTTGTAATCGAGTTCTCCAATCAAAAATGTATGCCAAAATGAGTACATTGGGGGAAGTGCTTACAAAAAATGTACATATTGGTTACAATAATGTTCACTAATGCATTATATTAGGAAAGGTGCTTGCAAAAATGTGCATTTTAGGCAAAAAATAATGTGTGCATTAGGAGAAATGCATACAAAAAGTATATGAATGTTCATATGAACATTTTTTTAAAAACCCTCAAAGTTCAGGACAAACCAAACTTAAGACTGGAAAAATGAGAAACCAAAAAGTACAGAACTGCCCATCCCTAGGGTCACACTATCAGGATGCAGGGAGACAGGACTGGCTCAGGTTGGAGGGGGCTCTGTTGGCTGCATCCTCTGTTGCCGGGACCCCTCCTTACCTGGCAGTGACAGGCAGCACTCTGAACAATGCTATAAGTGGCATTGGATGGCTGAGTCCAGCCACATTTTAATTTCCCACAATGTCCCAGAGTGATGCTACATCAGGGGCATTGTAGGAAATTAACATGGCAGCTAAAGCCTGCTGCCCAGCTCTGCTCAGAATTCCAGGTTGGAGGGTGGAGAATAACAGGGGGTCTGGAACAGGGGTACTGGAGCCCTAGAAGCTGCCCAAGGATGACAGGTGCTGATGCTGCCGCCCCTGCAGAATGATAGTGAGGCCTAACATGAGGATAATAAGCCTCTGTGTCTGTAACACAAAGGATTTGTTTGAATGCAGCAGTGGAATTTGTTACTTTATTTCACTGCACATCACTTATGGCAGATATTCTGTGCATAACGGGATGAACTAAGTTTAAAGACCTTTGTAAAGGTAGACAGTGGGCTCCTAGTTTGTTCAAATATTATGCAAGGTTTGCTTAGATATGTTGCTTGATGTAAAAGGGCCAGTGGCCCTGCTTGTTAATGCAGGGCTTTGGACTGAAGCCCTCCTGTCCATAGCTTTACATCAGTTTGTGCATCCTACAACCCTTTTTCTCCTAGAAAGCCAGAGGTACATTTTTCCAAGTGTGTTCTGTTTTCAAATAGTAATAGTAACTCCCAGTCATTCCAGAGATGAAAGTCAAGTTAGGGCCCCTTTCAAGATGGAGTTCTGAATGTGATGCATTCACTGTGTCCCTCAAGGAGATCCAACCTGTGATCAAAATTAAATGATGAGAGAACTAAAATGGGATTGATCCTGAGTAGGAAATGCTAATTATTACGCTGACTGAAATTATTTGGATGTTGGTGCTTTTTCTGAATTTTTTCCAGGGCTTAGTAACATCTGCCCATCAGTTTCCTATGTATTTAAGTTTCCTCTTCCAAGCACAACCTAGCATACATGGGAATTCATTAGGAGAAGAGCTGTGCCAAACACTCTGTAATTTCAATATTCACCTCATAATTGGTACAATGTTGCTGAACAAATTACTGAAAAATACTCATCTTCTCAAACATATGCATTGTTTCAATGCTGTTTGGCCCCCTTTTGTTCCCATTTTCCACACACACACACACACACACACACTCCTCTTCCTCTTTTGCCCTCACTGTCCTTGGTCTCATTTGTTAATAAGGCCCTTTAATCTGATTGGCTGTGGTGACCCACATGACTTTGTTTAAGGACATCCATTAAAGTTATCGTGTCAGCCGTAACATTGTGACATCATCAACAAAATCATATTGGTCACTACAACCAATCAGATTAAAAAATGATGAGGGCAAATTAGGCCAAGGACAGTAGCAGCAAAAGATGAAGGATAATGGTGCAGCATGGAAACAGTAAGTATCTTATGAAGGAATATTGTTTTAACCTGCATTAAGTGCTACAGAAAGCAAAACACACATATTCAGTACATGTTGGGCAAATGATGCGGAACAAACCTGTATGTAACTTCTATTTTAAAGACCTCTGATATATATATCTAGCACATAGTTCACAGAACTGCACACTTTGGGTGTGATTCAGCCAATGTTACACACATTTAAGACCCATTGATTTCAGTGGTAGAGTTAAGCTCGTAATTAAAATCAATGGGCCATCACAGAGCTCATGCCCTGTTTGTTTTACACATTCCTCCACCGTGCAAATATTTCACCGGTTTTTGTATGTAGGTGTGCTGCCACCTCCAGAAACCAAGGTGCATTTTTTATATAGTGATATTTCAGTTTCATAAAAGTGGGACAGGGACCCCTGCCCCTCCACATGTGGTGGACATTGCAGTGGGATTATAAAGTGAATTCTTCCACAAGTTGATATGCAATGTCCAATTTTAGTAAACCTTGAATATAACAGACAATAATCCTTGTGTGTTTGACAGAAACTTCCAGCAACTTGTAAGTCTTTCAACAGCAAGGCTAGAAGTGTCTAGCTTTAACTCAGACTGAAGACAAAAGTTCACACTTTCGTGCCAAATATAATATGGGTATGTGCCAAAGGGACCTAAATCCATACTCTTACAATGACAGCTCACATACATGCCTGTATGCATCATGGGAACAGCACACACAGTATTTATTTATGTCATTTATAGGTACCTCACATATATACATATGAAAAAGTACCCATATATTGTGTGATGGAAGAATTTCTAGAACCAGCTCTGACAGCCAAAGCAGACATTGCTTTAAAGATGTAGCTAGCAGCTATGTAGGTTTCTTTCTTTTTCTTTTTTTCATTTTTACTCTAGAGTAGGCTCAGGGCAGGGACCAAATCTGAATTGTCCACCCATCCACCCCCGCTCCCATGCCTGCAATTTCTATTGCAAAATAGTGATTCATTTGCTGTATGGATCACTATTTTGCAATAGAAATTGAAGCACAGGGGCCTGATCTGTGGTGGGTGAGGGGTAAATCCCCCTACTCATCACGCTCAGGTCCTGATCACTTGCACTCATTCTAGGTCACTTGCACTTATTCTAGAGTAATATCTGCTTTCACCCAGACTTACATGATTTCAACACAGTTTATAAGGAAAGTCCAGCTCTTCTAGTGAAAACCTTTATTTTGTTGTTGTTTTGGGTTTGTTTGGGTTTTTTTTTCTTTTGGTGGAAATTGAGGAAATAATAATGAACAAGATAGAGAGAGCAAGTTGTTCTGAAGAATCCACAAAAATAGCTTTCTATTAATAGGAATAGTCTGATTGATCTCCTCTTAGATCCATTTATACAATGAAAAAACATCCATTTCAGGATGGAGCCAGAACTGTATGTAAGGAAAGTAATGAAGTGGCCAGTTTATTACGCTTTATAAGTGCCTGTAGTGTCTGCAGTGACTTACAGCCTGCTTCACAGCACATTGAAATCAAAGTACTTTGAATTAGATTGCAACATGGCAATATTAGAAAAGTACATGTAAATTTGGGAAACACTTTGAATTCCAATTACTTTTATCAAAGAGATTGCAATGGGGAAGCCATAGTCCTTCTTGCAACTGAATCAGGAGGACACCCAAAGACCACCCTTTTGTCCCTCTTTTTCTATGTTATCCCACCCACTTAGCAGAACACAAACTTCACCACAATCCACACTTTAGATTTTGAGATGCCACCACAGGTGCACTGACTTTGTCACAGGTTAAACCCTCCACAGAGGAAATTTCAGCAGATGCTGCTTGGCATATGATAGTGCTGCGGAGGTGCGAAATGATGCATTTGCCAAAATTCCCTCTTTGAAATAACTATGAAATGTATGAGAGCCTTGTTCACTTGTCTTGCTTACCTTTCTCCTACATCGATTGTCTTGCCATGCTCAGATATGCAAGTTCTTGACTGAAGGCAAGTGTAGGCTGACAGAACACTCAGAATAGATGAATCAAATTTTGCTGTTTTGAGGAGACTATGGAATAGTTTGTGACCTGTAATGGCTTATAGGACCAGAAAGGATCGATCATAAAGGGATCTCCCTTCAGGCCAGTCCTACCATTAGGCAGAGTGAGGTGGCTGCCTCAGGCAGCAGCTGCTGGGAGCTGGGGAGCAGCGGCGAGATGCTGGAGGTGGACAGAGCCCTCCTGTGTGGTACACAGCCTGCCTTGCACTCCACAAGCTAGCTCTCCATCCTCAAGTGCAGTAGAGGACTTTGCCAGCATTAAACTACGATTCAGTTGCAAAGGCAGTTGACTTCCATCCTTCGCCTGCCGGCAGCAAAATGTCTCTGGCCAACCCTCTTATCATCTTGGAAATCTAGGCAGGGGTTGTTAACTTTCTTTTCACTGCCCCTGCTCCTGTGCCGTTATTAGAAGCTTGACACAAAGAAATTAAGCTTGTCAAGCTTTACCCACCACTTTATTTGCATGCCAGGAAAACGTTTCACCTGCTTAATCACTGTATATCAGACTGTTGTTAAAAACACAGGAGCAGGGTTTTTTTTAATCCCTCAGTTCTAATCAAGCCTCTCTCAGGTGAACAATTCTACACACAGGAAGTCAATGCTCTCAGCTGGCTTTCTTGAGCATCAGAGCTCTAATTCTGGGGTCTCCAGCGTGGTGCCCATGAACACAAATGTGCCTGCAGACACCTCTCTTGGCACACACAAGGCCCCCTGCCCTTCCGGATTTTAATTTTATTCTGATTTTTTTAAAAATATATAGTTATTTTAACTGGGAGGCTGGCATGCAGCAAAACTAAGTTGTACTTGGTTTCAAAAGAGCGGAGAACTCAGATCCCACCTCTGCCATTATGAGCAAGTTACATTTCGGTCTTACCAGCTGCCTTCTTGGAAAAGAGTGTTTTGTGATAGGCCATGCCCACCATGGCAGCCATTTTATGAATGAGCAAGCACCCACTCACCCATGACATCCATTTTGTGAGAGCACCCATGACACTCTCTCAAAATTCCAAATGTGCCCACTGATCCAGAGAGGTTGGGGACCCTTTAAAGTCTAATTTGCTTTAGTGCAATCCTATAAATGTTTACTCAGAAGTAAGTCTCACTGAGTTTAATAGGGCTTACTCTAAAGTAGGTCTAGGATTTGCAGCCTAAACATGGGGGGGGGGGAACACATCATCATTGTTGAGAGTTTATGGACAGTGAAAGCCCAATCAAAGGGCAGGATTGGGTCTGGCTTTGTCTTAAAAGACCTAACTTAATATAGTGATAGGTTCTTCCTAGAACCTCTTCCCTTTCATAGAAATAAGGTGGGAACATCTCTGGTGCTTATGTGACTCAACAGGAGAAAAGAGGTAAATGTTGATCATCCTGTTCTGCACAGCTCAAGATAAAAAAAAACAGGAATGATATTCTGTAGACATCCCTTTGAGAAGCAAATTGCCAGACAGAGTCACTGCTGCAGATCTGTCTGGATGCAAAATATACGCAAGATGCACCCTGAAAATACTGAGACCGCATACCTCCCCTCGGTGATAATGACAGAGAACACTGAAGTGGTTATCTGAAGCACAAGAATCTCCTTTCTGCAGCTTCTCCTGGAGCAATGCAGCTGCACCTCTCATATTTAGAGCTGGGCCTAAAGGATCTTTTCAGCTCTGAGGTAAATTAGGAACTCAAAAAGAGATTTTGCACGTGCTATGCAGAATAATAACATAGCCCATATTTTTAGTTTACTATCTTCCAGACTCACTCAAAAGTCCATCACAACATTATCTCTCTTTTGTAGGTAGTATGAAATTTGTCTTTTTTTTTCTTTTTTTTTTAGCAAAGTGTTAACAATTTCTGAGGTACAGATTAAGAGCACAATGTGTGGGTGTTGAGAATAGTTCACAACTCATAGTGTACCCATTGTTCAATATTACTATGTCTTCTTTGAAGATTTAGGGAGCTAGATCTCCGCTTTCTAACAGTGTGATTCTATACATGTCTGCTCAGAAGTAGCCTAGCCCCATTGAGTGCAACGGGGCTTGCTCCCAGGTAAGTGGGTGTAGGATTGCAGCCTAAGTAATTTGTCAAAGGTTATGCTGGACATCCATGAAACATCTGGGAAATGATTCCAGGGTTATCAAATAAAAATATTACTATCCTAAATGCCAGACCAGCCTTATTTCTAAGATGCTACAGAAATTTTAATGATCACAGGAGTTTAAGTTTTTATTTTTATGCTTCACTTGAAAGAGCATCTTTCAAGTGAAGTGGATTAACCTGTGGAAAGTATCTCAATGAGAGAATATAATATGTGTCTTTATTCTTACCTAGGCTTCCATCTACTTATTCCCATTTTCACTCATCAGACATAAAACTATGAAGCCATATCTATGCTGGCTTATCATGCTTCTGACAGTTTTTAACCCATTACCATTTATCCCCGGTAGTATTCTGTACAGGCACTATGTCATCACATTCACTTGGGGTAGGGGGGAAATATGAGTAGCTGTTCATATCATACTTGTCATTTGTTGGAAGAAAAACTCAGTTGACAGCTGATACAAGGGCTCATGCTAATTTGACAATGTTCACTGGAGGCTGAGGGCCAGAATATTTCTCTGTTATCAAAGCCAAATTTCTGTCATACAGAAGTACAGGTAGTGTATTCATCACTTACCATACATGCTCCTGATTCCCCCAAGTCTAACAGATAACCAAGGACAAAAAGAACAGGGACTGTTTTATATCCACTGTTTGCCTCAAGCTATGCCCTGAGTAGGGCCCAACTGTTTGGAAAACAGAGCTTTCACTGTCCATAAAGTAAGAAGAGTTTTGGTAAAGTTGCACAAAAAGTGCTGAGAGGTGTAATGCCGATTCCAAATGAATACTGCCTCCCTATACATTTGAAATGCCACCACACAGTGTGGAAATAGGTGCATAGCAAATAGATTTGTAGAAAGCATTCAATGGAGGAAGGATGTGAAGAGCAGAAGCTTCAAAATAAAGGCAGAAGGTAGGTAGGTCCTCTGAAGAGATACTAACAGTGGAATCCTATATATGTCTACTTAGAAGTAAGCATCATTGTGTTCACTGTTGGCTTTAGTTACTTTACCAACCAAAGGAGCAACGGTCTCATTTTCTGAAGCTCAAAGGAAGTCTACAGATTTCAAGAATTTTAGTCTAACATTTTCAAGTTCTTCTTCCTCCCTACCACCCAAAGATAAATAGAAATCCTTCTGTTTATATAACTAAACTATGAAACGTTTTAACAATCAGCCAGTTTGCATATGGTATTGCCTATAGCTACTGCAGTGCAAACCAATTAACTCTGTCATTGTTCTTCTAATTAAGAAGAATGATATGGACAATGAAACTCCATAGATGCCTGATGTTAATTATATTCTTTTCCAGCTAAAATCTCTAGATGGCTTGTATGTGGCTTACGCTGGCTCAGCTTGTCTGAGTGTGGAAAGCTAAGCAGGGTCAGGCCTGGTTATTACTTGGATGGGAGACTCCTCCTCTAGTTTCCTGCATTGAGCAGGGGGTTGGACTTGATGGCCTTGTAGGCTCCTTCCAACTCTATGATCTATGAAATATATCACAATAACTTAAATACAAATTATCACATTGCTGCTTATTGTTCCAATATCTAATACATGGAAACTAGCATTTCTCAAATATGTTAACTTTCTTTTACTCTTATATGAATGTGGGCAAGTAGTATATCCAAATAACCTATGTTTCTACTCCTTTACTATTAGGATCTTATGTGTCTAGTATTTTGTATATAGTATTATTGCTGACGTAACTATATAGGATCTAAGTTCCTGTCCCGCCCCCACTCAATTTTTTTATATATGTCAGCAAAATGTGGAGATGATCTAATTCTAGTTGAATTTCTATAACTCAATTTATAGCATCCTATAATTCTAATAGGTCTTTACCCCAGGATATAGCCTCATAAATAAAATTCCTGTATCTGATCCACATTTGTAGAATACAGGGTTGTAGTTTGCAGTCAACTTATAAAGTCTTGCTTTGGGGAGTAATATACCACCGGGCTGGACATTCATTTAATGCAATTTTCCATTCAATTAGTACACCATCAGAAATTATTGCCATATTTCAATGGACATCCCCATTTGTCAAAGGGCATTGGCTCTTCCCATCTTACTTCATATTATACCTTTGACTTGTTCTTTTCCTCATTCATTTAATTAGATGCTATGTTATATACCAGGTTTAGAGGCAGGGGTGGGGGAGGGGTTGCCCAATACTAATTAAGGTCTCAAAAGGTGTTTGTTCATGTAATTAAAATGTTGGCTTCTTAGGGAGCAGTCCTATGGCCCTTAGACAGTGTCTGAGGGGCCATAGGATACTTCAGATTCCCAGATCCAAGGTCGGAGACAGCACTCCAACCTAGGAGGAGGGGGATCCACAATCCATACCCCTCCCCCTCACAGCTGGCATGGAAAGAACCACACTGGCTGCCTCTCCGAGGTTGGGAACGTGACCTTGGAGAGAGGGGAGAGAGGGTGTTTTGGTGGGCAGGGAGGGGAGGAGCCTGGAGAGGCCAGGAGACAAGCTATCCTGGGGCCTCTCCAGCCTCCTTCCCTCCCCCTCCAAAATGCCTTTGCTGGACAGAGAAAAAAGCTCATCTAGTGAAAATGCAGGGTGCGAGGACAGGGAGGTGAAGATCACCTCTGTCACTCCTCCCGCCCTGCATAGGATGAGCATAAGCCTCTGGGTTCGGGGGCTTACGATAATTGCAATAGGATTGTACCCTTAATTTATCTATGTAAGTTCTCAATTGTAGAATCTCAAACCAAGGTGGAGTCTCTATCTGGACTTTAATGTTCTGATAATAATATATATTTTTAAAGCCCTATATTTCCTTGGGAGAGATCTTTATATCTATAGAATGAGAAGTTTCTCCATAATTTAAAAAGGGCTGAATCCTCCTTGTGGGTGGATATCTGGCTCATATATAACTGTGGTTAACAATGATTTAGCTGGACTAATTCTGTCTATGGACGGGTCCGCACATCATACTAAGCCACCCTGAGAATAAGCCACAGTGGGTTGGTTGTTCACTGGACAACCCATGGTGTGTCTGACAGACAATCGGGATCACCATGGGCTGTTCTTCCTCTCCTTCCCCCTCAGTCCTCCAGCTGGCTCCAGCACATATCCCAGTGTCATTCATGGCAGAACCCATCTTGTCTCCTCTTCCCCACTCCAATCACTACCCCTTTTCATTTGCCACCATGGGTTTTTTTCCAGTTTCTCAAAAGAGCACAAATGGGATCATGGCCCCTGAAAATTGCACACGCTCACACACACACACACACACACACACATATGTGTGTGTGTGTGTGTCAGCCCTGCACAAATGCACACTTATGCCTATCCAATATGTGTAGACTTGCCTGGTCAATTTCCTTGTCTGTTTCAGCTCTCAAAGGGAGGACAAGGCAGACTGCATATAAAGTAATCCAGGGACCAAGTGCTTAGTTGTCAATTGAAAAGTACCAGCAAAAGGGGCGGGGATAGCAAAAGTAGTGCACCAAAAGCAGGTGGGGGAGTGACACAATATCTTCCCTTTAGCAGTGTAATCCTCTCGATTTTAATTGTTGAACTGACGGTTCTCAGTATCCTCCACCTTTTCAACACTTCCCTGAATCTCCAGGTATTCCAGAAAGGGGAGATATTAACTCTCTTCCCCCCCCACCCCCGTCACCCCATTTATGTGGCTCCTTTTCATAACACTTACTGCTCCGGTTACTGTGGTTACCTGACAGTTGTTTCAAAACCACAGAAATCTACACAAATTGAATGGCTGGGAAATAACACGAGGGGGAGGCAATTTGCACCAATTTAAGGCTGGGAAATAAATGGAGGGGAAATCTGTGTGTGCCTGCAGTAACTGCTCCAAAAAGAGGAGGGGGTTGATATCTCCCCTTCCTAGAGTAGCACGCATGCGCTCTTACCACTGAGCTATAGCTCCTCCCCTTGCAAGGGGGATTTGAAATCACTGAAACCAATGGGACCAACGTTAATCATGACTCAGTAACATTGGTCCCATTCATTTCAACAGGCCTACTGTAAGTATGGCTAAGTTTGGATCCAACCCGTGAAGAGAAAGCATGGGGCAGGGGGGATTTTAAGCAGACAAAAAGCTGGGGAAGAAAGAGTTAAACAACCCATTCTCTCCCCTCACCCCCCTTCCCCTCCAGTACTCTCAATCTCTAACACAGTGTTCTCCAACCTTGGGTCCCCAGATGTTTTTGGCCTACAACTCCCAGCATGCCCCAGCCAGCTATGCTGGCTGGGGCATGCTGGGAGTTGTAGGCCAAAAACCTTCTGGGGACCCAAGGTTGGAGAACACTGCGTCTAACACCATCTGCAACTGCTTTAACTGATAAGAGAGGGGGTGGGGTGGGGATAAAGGAACTAGGCATAATACGGAGCTCCACACTTCAAGGAAGATATAATAAATAAATATTTATAATAAACATTTTTAAAGCTCCTGTTACCATTCCCTTAATGTTAAAATGTATTTTCCTCTTGCAATTAAGTTTATCCATGATGTATTTTTTTTTTTTTAATGGAAGCAAACCGCCAAGTGAAGCAGCCAAGAATGATGAAATTCTAAGTCTGTAATTCCCAGCCTGAAAACTAAATGAAATGTTGAGTCCTGCTGCTGAACTCCCCAATTCAACAAAGCAGCTGCACTCAGCAAAAGAACAAGGGGCACCTTTTTAGTTGCGTTCCTGAATAGGTTTTGGTCTTAATCAAATCTTTACACTTGCCTGGAATAAATGTGAAATGATTCTGTGTGACAACATGACAAAGCCATGGCAGGCCCGGCAGTGAAAGATTAGCAATGGCCTTGGAAGTAACCCAATCCTACCTATTAAAGAAAGGGGCACAGTTAATTAAAAGTAATCTTGCCAAATTTTAAATGGATAAGGAACAAAACATGAAGAGAACTGAAGTGTAGCTACAACGTTAGTTCAACTACAAACAGAAATATGTGCATAATAGCCCTGATTCTGAGACAGCCAACATGCAATGGAAGTTCTGCTTTTTACATTGCTGAGAAGATAAACGTTATCACTGAATCCATCATCTGTGATGCAAAATCCTGTGGTCTCAAATATCCATTTTAGACAGCAATTTTTAAAATCATTTGGAATCTTTAAAACACCTGTGGACAATGTAGCCTGTTCTTCGAGCCACAACATAACCATTTATTCATTTATGTATGTATTTATATAGCACCATCAGTGTTTTACAGAGTACAAGGGGACCCTGCCACAATGAGCTTGCAGTCTAAAATTCAACACAGGGGAGACAGCAGAGGAAGGGGTAAAAAAAAATCAGGCAGTGGCAAACAGGAGGTAATATGTGATTTTTTCAGTTGCACGCACCTAGGCTTAGTTACTAGCTAAGTTACACTAGGGCATGGGAACTAGGAAGTTGTGCCAAAGCTTCCCAGAAAAGGTGGGATTTGAAGGAAGTAAGAGAGGTGGCATTATACAGGAGTTGTGGAAGTCAGTTCAAAGCATATAAGCAAGGGAAGAAATGGTGAGTCTTCAAGGAAGCTGCAGATGTTTGGATGGTGGGAGGGGTGCAGCTGGAGGAGTGAAACTCATGGTTAGGGATGTATCAAGATATAAGAGTGGACAGATAAAGAGGGGAAGGCCATGGAGGGCTTTGAAGGTAAAAACAAGGAGCTTGTGCTGGATCTGGAAGTGGATAGGAAGCCAATGTAGGGATTTAAGGAGGGGTATCACATGATCAGAGCAATGAGAGGGTTGAATGGTTTTTGGAACGAGACCAAGGTGAATCATGAGAGAGAAGATTGCAGTAGTCTAGGTGAGAGATGACCAGGGTTGAAGTAATAGAGATAAAGGTTCAGATTTTTGCAATCTTGTAAAGGGAGAGTGATGTGGCTTGGCTACAGACCAAATATGGGTAACTAAGGAGAAAGGGGAGTCAAAGATAAAACCAAGGCTATGTGCCTGTTCAACAGGGTGGATGGTAAAACTGTTAGTGGATAAAGGAAATGTACAAGGTGAAGCACGCTTGTGAGGAAAGATGAGAAGTTTGGTCTTGGACACATTGAATTTGAGGTTATGATTAAACATCCAAGTTGAATTATCAGGGACACAGTGGAGATGCAAACTGAAGCGAGGGGGACAGTTTAGGGGTAGAGTGATAGAGCTGGGTGTCATCTGTGTACGGATGGTACTGAAAGCCATGGGATTTGATGAGGGACAGTGTCAGAGAGAGAAGAGCAGAGGGCCACAAACAGATCCCTGAGGGACCCCAATAGAGAGAGGAAAGCAGAGGAAGACCTTCCACCTACAAAAACATTAAAGGAACAATTAGACAGCTAGGAGGAGAACCAACAAAAAACAGTATCATGGAGCTCTATGGCATAAAAGGAATCAAGTATGCATGATCAACTACATCAAAGGCAGCAGATAGATCAAGAAGAATGACCCTTATTCAGTCAATAGAGGCCTCTAGATTTGGCAGTGAGGAGGTCATCTGAGATTTTTGTGGGGGTAGTTTCAGTGGAGTGCAGGGGGTAGAAAACCAGATTAGAAGAGCAGAGTTGGAGGAGAGGAAGTCAAGGAGGCAGGGGTAAGCAACACACTCTAGGAGTTTAGAGGTGAAGGTTGGGAGGAGATGGGGTAGTAGCTGTAGAGGGAAGATGGGTCAAGGGACAGGTTTTTGGAGGATAAGGGAGACAGTGGCATGTTTGAATGCAGTAGGGAAGGAGCCAGAAGGGAGGGGTTGATTATGTGGAGGATAATGTTATTTATTTAGTTAGTTAGTTAGTTAGTTAGTATATTTGTTCTCCGCCCATCAGCCAAAAGGCTCCCTGGGTGGTTTACAAAGAGAAACAAGATAAAAACAGTCATCTTAAAAACAAAAGAACATAAAATAAAATGCAGAGCAATATAAAATCACACAATAAAACCAAGCAGCCAAAAAGAATCAGTCCAGTACAGTACAGTAGAATAATAAAAATGAATAAAAATATAAAAACCATTAAAATATTGGGCAAATAAAAAGGTTTTCACCTGGCATCTAAAAGAATACAGAGTGGGCGCCAGGCACACCTCTTTGGGGAGCTGATTCCACAAATGGGGTGCCACAACTGAGAAGGCCCTTCCCCTAGTAGCCACCCTCCTAACTGCCTTTAGAGGGGGCTCTCTGAGAAGAACCTCCAAATAGGATCTCAGGGTTCGGGCAGGCACGTATGGGACGAGGTGTTCCTTCAGATACCCTGGCCCCAAATAGTTTAGGGCTTTGAATGTCAATGTTAGCACTTTGAATCGGGCCCGGACTTCAATTGGTAACCAATGTACTTCATAGAGGATTGGCGTAATATGTTCTTGCCGGCCAGTCCCCGTTAGCAGCCTCGCTGCTCTATTTTGAACCAATTGAAGTCTCTGGATCCATAATGTTGGATGAGATTGCAACCAGGAAATAAGAGGGAGGGGATCAAAGCAGCACAAGGAGGGGTTAGACAAGGGCAACAGAGGGAAGAGCAAAGATAGAAGGAGGTGTGGGGGAGGGATAACTGGGAAAGACAGAAAGGGATCAGAGTAGATGGTTTTGATTTTAGCACAGAAGAAGGAGGCAGAAAGCAAGGAGGAGGAAAGCAACAGAGCCGACCTTAGTAGAGCATCAGTGTTAAAGAAGAGATACTGTGGATTCCTAATGTTTTGTGTGGATCAGAGAGGTGTAGTAGTGCTGTTTAGCCATCTAGATGGCAGAGGAGGGGGAGGGGGAGGGGGAGGAGATGAATTTATAATGGATGAAGTCAGCCAATTCTTTTGTTTTCCTCCAAAGGAATTTGGTTGCATGAGAACATGAGCCAAGATATCAAATGGAGGCAGTAACCTAGAGACAGGAGCAGGAGGGTCGAATATTACATTGGGAGAGTGGGGCAAACATGTCAAGTGTTGATGACAGGGGTGGGTGAATTGAAGGTGGTAACGGTTTATTGTTATATAGAGACAACTTGTATTCACTCTGTATATGCTTGGCACTACACCTTATAAATATTGTTGTGTGTTTGACAAATGTCACACACATGTGAGTTTTTGGGTGCATATATATTGCACTTACATTTGGATTAAAAGGTTTATACATATATATTTTTATTTGGAGTGTATAATTTTGTTTTTTGTATTATATTTATTTTGCGGTCCATTGATTTGTTTGGCTGGTAACCTCAGAGTCTACAGACAGAAGCAGCAGAGGAGAGAGGAGAGGCCAATGCTTCAGAGGAGGCCACTGGATCAATGGACTAGAATTTGTGGAAGGAGCAGGAAGTAGAATGTGGGGAGGGTGGACTATGTGTGATGTTGACGGAGATATGATGGTGACTACCTTCTGGGTGAGAGAGTGGGAGCTTCAGAGGGAGCAGGAGTAGAGAAGCAGGGAGGGTGGCAAGCAACAAATAGGGATAAGTAAGGGAGAAAGAGGGTGTGTGGGTGCCATGATGATTGAACCTAGTACCAGAAGGCTGAGAAAAAGGACAGGGCAGTGTGGAGAACTGGAGGAGGGAAAGAAGTTGGACAGAGACACAGGCAAAAGAAGGTGCAGCTCATCAAAAGGTCACAAAAGCACCAAATGAGGAGTCAGGAGGAGAGGCGTGCAAGCCTAATAACAGCTCTGCTGCCCCTCCCACTCTGCCTCCTGATTGGAACATCAAGAATCAAACCACTCTGGTCTGACTCGCCATTCCCCCCACGCGCAAATTGTCCTCCCCCGCCACAGCTACGCGTGGCGAGGAGGGGCATTCTGCTGCCTAAAACATGGCACTACTTTATCGGGCAATGACATCACACACATCAGAGTGCAGGAACCCACAAAATTTTCTACCAAAGATATCTCAGGGTCTTTGCAAGTTCATTCCAGGAAACCTGGTTGTGTTGCAAAGTTATGGTGAGAAAAGGCCCATCATGATGGGTATTAGGAATGAAGTCTGTGGACTCAAACCAGCATGAAGCCCAAATCTACAGGGAATATTGTGCACCAGAATGCAGTGAGTTAGCAGGACATTATAATCAAGAAGGGAGCTGGCCCTAAGGTGCATTCTCTATGCCTGTCACACAGAATCAAAGACGAAGTAGGTGAAGTTCTCTAACTGAGTTTGCATATGAAAACTTTTCAGCCAGCACAATGAAAAATTTAAATGAGAAATTGCCACCTTATGCTCCACTGGTATGTCTCAACATTCTTAAATGTCATTTATGTTTAAAACCACTTGCTATGGAATGGAGAACAGTGCCAGGCCAAATGGATTTTCAGCAATTTGCCAAATACAACAGAGAAGAGGGAAGTGGAAACTATATTGACACAAACAAGAATACCTTTTGTGCAGAGTATATACAAAATGACATCTGAGAAGCATGAAGTATTATCACTAGAAGCATAAGAATCATATCTCCTTTTCCCTACAGCAAGGTAAATCACTAACTATAAAGACCCTGCCATATTATGGTTGAGATGCTGAAATAATGTTTTCTATCCATTTGTGTTTGTATATTTGGAGGGGGCTGCAAGTTGAAAGGCCAAATGTACCGTAGGTCTCAGTAGGTGAAATGTTGACTTCATCGACTTCAATTTCTATCCTGTGAACACAAATCTAACGGAAAACAAAATGGGATCATAACTGGAAAGTGATTCAGTGTATAAATTCCATAAGGTACAAAGAGTGAGTAGCTGTGTGGTGTTGACATTTGGGTATTTGTTCGAGAAATGGGAAACAATGCAATCTCTGTAGTGCTAGCAAGCCAGGAGAAGGCATGCTGTTTCTTGTTGTCGATTGCATTGCATAGAACTAAGGGAAGCATCTGACAAGCGCCAAGGCTGCTTTTCAATTATGTGTTACTCTGAGGCTGGAACTACATGTCAGGCAACAAACATTGGATTACCAGCCCTGTGTTTGCTGCTGTTATGCCAATTGGCATGGACATTTGATGAGGGACTGTGGTGGGTAGATGCAGCTGCTTAATCCTTTCTTCCACCTGCCAATTTTCCTCTGTAGCACCTCCCCAGGCTGCTTTTCTCCCAGCCAGGGTTCTAAGATGTTACGGTTCGGCCAGCTATGGTGAAAAGCCCCTAAAAGGAGTGGTTGCAGAGTGAAGTGAGGAAGGGTTAAATGCCCCCCACTTGCTGTTTCTTCTCTACAAATGCCCCCTCGCCACTAATTTACATGTCAGCAGCAAACCTAGGACTGGGGCCCTGCATTTGTCACTGAATGCGTAGTCTTAGATTAAGAATGTTATGAATGCTATGCATGCAGCATGCCCATTTGTATCTGTGGTGAGAAGCATCATGCACACCCAACAACATGGACTTTGACATGTGTAGGACAGTCTAAGTCAGAGGTCCCCAACCTTTTTGGGTCAGCAGGCACATTTAGAATATTGAAAGAGTGACATGGCCACTCTCACAAAATGGCTGCCATGGGGGGGGGGTCTTGCCCATTCATAAAATGGCTACCCTGGTGGGCATGCCTGCTCACAAAACACTCATTTCCAAGAAGACAAACTGCTGAGACTAAAAGAAAAGGACCTAAATACAAGACACAGGTGGGGTCTGAGCACCAAAATACAAAGCCACTCTTTTGAACCACAATAAAGATGGCAGCTTCCCATGGTTTTTTTAAAAATGTAAATGTAAAAAAATCTTAAGAAATAAAATAAAAATCAGGAGAACCAGGGAGCCTGGTAGGCGCCAACAGAGGGGTCCACGGCCACGGGTGCATTGGTACCCAAGGGCACCACATGGGGGTCCCAAGTCTAAATCATAAGCCAATGAACCAAGCCTGTTCTGTCCCAACCCCTCTATGCTACCACTGAGGAAAAAATAGCAAGTTCAACAGGAATCGGATTGGATGTTAAACTACTGCACTAGTATGACTGGGGATCTATAATATCCTTGCCACAAAATTGGTTTCTTTGGGCAAGGACATATATCTGCTGTTTCACCCTGTGTCACATCCCCTCCATAAGCAATAGCCTTTTGGAGCCAGGGTTCAATGTTCCAACCTGCTAAGGGAAGTATGGTGAGGGAATTAAATAATCTAATCAATGCTAAATGGAAAACCTTGTAGGCGGTTAGATTGGAAGGGTCAAGGACTGTGGGAGATGGGGCAGGATAGTGTGGTGGTAATGAGTATACTTCTGTGTGCTCAAAAGATAGCTCCCTTTCTTAGGCTTTAAGAAATCAATACGGCAGCTTTTGCAAGCACTAAATCCCCCTTAAAGTGTTATAAAGAAAGAGAGCTTCGTTCCTAAACTGCTGTGTGGGACCTTGTACACAAACATTCACTCTCTTTCATTACTCACAATAATTTGATTTCCTCTCCTTGCAAGGAGTCAGGCTGTGACATATGATTTGAGCCATCAGCTCTACCCTGAGATGCAGAAAGCACATTAGTTGCAGTACTCGGGAAAGGGAAAAACAGATAATGAATTTTTCCATGACCTTGACAACTTAACAGAGTGTGTCTGTGTTTTTCTACTGCCGTACACATGTTGCCTCATAGAAAACAAATGAAAATATTCAATTTGATAAATGTGTGTGAATATTCCAAGGCGTTATTATCTCAGTGCATTAGAAAATAGGGTTACCTTTTCTGTTAACTACAGTAGAAGTTTCTTTATCTCATAAACTATTAAGAAAATTGGTTGAGGGACAGTGTTAAGTAAGTTGTTTTTTTTTCACATTATGTTGCTTCAGATTTTCTCAAAGCTACTATGTAAGATGATTTCCTTCCTTAAATAGCCCTTTTGGCCATCTTTTACTTTCAGTTAGGCCAACAGCTAATCTAAGCATGTTGGGAAATTAGAAACCAGGTGCTGCCTTTCCTTATATTTAAAACCTTACATAAGTGTTTTGCCCAACTTGCTCCAACCATCACATCTGTCTCTGGTACCCAGCTGGTTATTCTTTGTGGGGTCTAAGATGTTGGCAAAATATGGAGGTTTTAAAGTCTGCAGTTGATAAGAACCCCATACTTGTGCTATGGTACCTCGGTGATAATCTGCTGTACTCACGTATACATTTTCTATTTTGCTTATTCTCTGTGTCTCTAAGAAACTGGCTTTGTAAAGGAGGCTTTCATCTTCTCCCAGTTGTAAGGTTGACTGAGTGGGGGGTAATGGCTTATCATAAGCTTATGTGTCAGGCAGGTCAGGGAGGCCAGGACTCAGAACAGTCAAGAAGTATGATACATGGCACACACACCCCACACACAAATCTCTTTAAGTAAAAGAAAACAATATACCGAGGCTATAAATGTATACGTCTTTATTGATCAAGTTTGTGTAAGTAGGTTCGTAAGTTGAGGAGACATGTGTTGATTGAAAGAGGTATTGTATGCTTAATCATTTGTAGAGATTTCTCCACTGACATTCTATCTTAATCTCAAGGAGCGCCTCCAGCAACATCAAGTAGGCCGCTCAACAAGGTCTGCCACGGACGGCCTTCTCCTTATTCCATCAGCCAGAGCAGCCAGGCTGGTGGGGACTAGGAAGAGGGCCTTCTCTGTGGCGGCCCCCACATTATGGAACTCCCTCCCTGGTGACCTTCGCCATGCCCCCTCCGTGATGAGCTTCCGCCGTGCATTAAAAACATGGCTGTTCAGGCGGGAATATGGGGTGGGTTAGGTTTTTAATGAGAATTTTTTATATTGTTTTAATTATTATATTTTATTGTGTCTTACTGTATTTTAATTGTACATCGCCCAGGGTGGCCGGGTGACCGGCCAGATGGGCGATTGATAAATATAATAATAAATAAAAATAAATATAATAATAATAAATAATTTCTTGCAACTCCATACTTTTACACTGGGGTATCCACCTGAGTTGATTGTGTGGGTTTTGGAAGGAGTGATTTGGTTCAACTGCTTATTTTGTCCATTGTTTTTTAATTGTACTTATTGCCATGTATCTTTAACAAAACAGAATAAATATAATGGCTTGGATCATGAGTTACTCTTCTGTTCATGTAAAGGGAGATATTTTCTCCACCTCTCCCCTCCATGAGCAGCTTCTCCAGCACCATATCTCACACATTCCCAAGGGTCCCTGAGCCCCCAGGAATAAGTTTTCAGGGGAAGCAGAGGGGAGGCAGGAAAGTCCTATTTCATGAACATAAACTCTGTTCCATTTGCAGAATGAGAGTCAGGATCCAAGCCAATGTTTTAAACAAATTAAGATTAACATGAAAAACCTCATCACTTACAGCAGGGTTGAGCAACCTGCAGTCCTCCAGATGTTGTTGGACCACAACTCCCATCAACCCTAACCAGCATATCTAACCGTGAGGGATGATGGGAGTTGCACGTAGGGATGGGTGAAGGAGTGATGTTTGAGATTGCTAGGATTCTCTGAACATTGTTCCGCCACTCATCTTGTGCCTGATTCCCATCCGTGTTTGTGATCGCTGCTCAATTTGCGCAAATGGGACATTTGTGCAAATTGAGCAGCAATCGAATGGGAGATTTGCACAAATGGAGCAGCAATCAAGCGGGAGATCTGTGCAAATTTTCGCCGTAGACTAAAGCGGGGCTGAGTCAGTCTACCGAGGAAATTTACACAAATTAGGAAATTTGCACAAATCGAACTGGGAATAAGACAAACACTAACACATGTCTGACAATTCACAAAGATTTTTGGTGGACGTGTGCTCATGTTCATGTTTGGGGCTTCAAACGGGGCGTGCTTGTATGTTTTGCAAGCAAAAACAAAATTCTTATACATCTGCAGTCCAACAACATCTGGAGTGCTATTAGTTGCCTTCCCCTGACTGAGAGAGCCAAGAGACCTAAGACAGATATTTAAATTTGGTTTTGAAAAATATAGGTTATACACAGTGTTTTCCCCCTATCTGTCCTTAAGCCTGGCCTTCAGCACCACAAGGCTTGTTGACTAAATAGATAATAATGAAATAAAGAGGGAATGAAACATCCTGTGTCCTCTGGTCATGCATATCTTGATTCTTCCTTCAGACCAAATACATAAACTAAAGGGGCACTGCAGAGACTGGGACAAGTTTTACATGATGTATTTTTGAAATGAGAATACAAGGGTTGAGAGGACTATCTCATGTAATGGAAAATAAAGAATCTAATCTTGTCAGAATATAATTTTCCTGAATCAAGCCAAAGATCATTCATTTCCACTAGAATACATGGAGCGTGTAAGAAAAGCTAATTTAACTTTGTAATTATGGTGATTTATTGCGTGTGCCTTAAGTGGTATATGGATCCTCAGGCATGTGATTTCTTGCTTTGCAGAGTGCTAGAACCAAAGGACAATTTTCCACAATGACAACAAAGTTGACCAAAATAATAGGGAAAGGATTTCTCGTCTTCCTCCCATAACTGAACAGCCTTTCCAGTCTTTGGAAATGGATTGAGAGTTGAAATGAGTACTGAACAAACCTAAACAGCTGGTTTTAAAAGAAAGTGCTACTCACTGTACTCTTGCAAATGATTTGAACTGAAATCAGAAGAAATGATAAAACCAGCATGTGGCTTATGGAGTGTAGTATGACTTGTGTAAATAGGATATAGTTCCTATGTCATGTAATTGTATGGACCATCACTGGGCCTGCTTGGACTTAACAATCTTTCTGTTTTTGCTGCCTACCTCAGACTACCAAAGAAGGGTGTGGGTAATGATTTTTCAAGCACCTGTCAGGTGTCACTCAGCTTCCTGTGTCACAAACTGTAGGGCCTCCTGCAGCTATTTTGACCGCAACCCAGAAGCTAACAACGGGGTGGTGAACCATGAAATAGACAATGTGCCATCCAATGACCAGGTGGATGTGTCTCTTCTTTCCAAACATACCTGTCACAAAACGTGTCCTATGCTGACCCACACTGGGAACACTTAGGAAATATAAAGAAAATTGAGAATCTATTAAATGGACTCTTTTGTGAAGCTGAAAGAAATGTGAATGAGAAGATCTGTAAAGGCAACCAAATCCACCTACTAGAATGCAGTGACCACTGTGGTCATTCATAAAGAAACAATCATCCCCATCAAACATTCAGTCTTTCTATGGGAGGAAAAACCTCTTCCATCCAAATAAGGACTGATTGACATCTTGAATGCCTTTAACAAAACAAAACAAAAAGCAATTGATCTTTGAAGTGTCTGCTTCCTGCAGTACAAAAGGCAAGACCTCTTCTGTGGAATGGCTTGTGGAAAATAAAAAAAATGGATGAAAAGTTGTGCCTAGCACCAGGAACATAGAGGTTTCTAAAGATACTGTACATACACAGTATGCTGCCTGGCAGAAACAAAAGACGGGAGACCCTTACAGACTCCAGAAAACATCTAACTGAAAATAACTGTATTTCTTTTCCCCTGTTGTGAACAACTCAATATTTTCGAGTAGTTGGAAATACAATAGTTTGCATGGTTTTACTATATAGTTGATGTGAGTTGCTCGATAGGAATTTTCTCTCTCTCTCTCTTATGTTTTAGTATATCATTAAATAATGCTTAATTCTTTGTATGCATTAAAACCACACTAGAAAAAGTCTGTATTATTTTTTTTTCATCTAGATTTATATACTGCTCCATATTCTGGTATGGAGATTTCGGAGCAGTAAACAATAGAACAGGTAAAAGAATAAAACAATATGTTAAAAACCATTGCTGGTTAGTTCACTTTAAACTAATATGTTTATAGCCTCCTATATAAGAACCACGAGTGGAATGGCATGCATTGCTGTAAATAAGATATAGGGCAGACAGAGAGAACCTCCAGCCCACAGGGCAGGGTTCCCCATCTGGTTCACCAGCTTCTTATCCAAGCCACATCCTCTCTCCCAGCAGAGAAAAGCTCTTTTCTCTGATCAGCAGCTGATTGGAGATAAGAACTTTTCCCTGCTGAGCTCTGAAGGGGTTTTTTCTCAGGGCTCAGCAGAGAAAAGCTCTTATCTCCAGTTAGCTTCTGACTGGAGAAAAGACTATTTCCCTGCTGAGAGAGAAGGGCAGGACCTGGGGAGGAAGCTGCTGAGTGATTCAGTCCTGCTTACTTTTAAGGCTTTTTTCTGCAGCAGCTTGTTCTTCTTACTTCTTCTGAGTAGACATGCTGCACGTGCTTACTTCTCCGTAGACGTGCAGAGGCTTGTCCTGCTTACTTCTGGGTAGGCTTAAAATCGGTAAGAATCACATTTTGGCCACACACACTCTGCCTTTGGTTATGCCCACTCTGCCTTTGGTCCCACCCACAGATGGAATAGCTCCCACGCCAACATCTTTTCCAAGCTGGAATTCAGCTCTTGGACTGAAAAATGTCCAAGGCCTGAAAAATTGCCTCATTTAGAAGATACTAGTAAATTTAGGAGAAATTTCTATCCAGAACAGTCTTAGAAAATGTTAATATACAGATACAATAACCAAGGAGAACTGCATCAGAACATGCAAACAAACTCACCCCCCCAAAAAAATCTGACATGTACAGGTCATGTCTTCTTTCTTGTTTTCCTTAACTGAAAAAAAAGAGAGTAAAAACTTATCTCTGTACATAACTTGTACTGCAGTCCTGTGCATTCTTAGGCTCCTGAAATCCCATGGCGGTCACTGTACTATATTGTGTATATCATAGTCTCCAACTGCCCTGAAAATTCCGGGACAGTCCGGGGAAACCCTTAAGCCATCACAGCTTCTCACTTTGTTATGCAGAGTCCCGAATTCTCCCCTGCCTCCTGCAAGCTGCTTTAAACCACTATTAAAGGGGCCGTGGGCAAAACTGCAGCTAAGCTAAAACTTTTAGCTTAGCTGCAGTTTTGCTGATGGCCCCTTTAAGAAACAGTAAGCAGGGACAGAACAGACGCTAGGGTGTGTGTGACTGTGTCCTATGGAGAGGTGAATGAGGGAATGTATCACATGATTCCTATCTTTATATTGCCACTGCGATGACACGGTCCTTTACACTTTAGGACCAGGCACATAAACTCTTCTCAGGCTAAGCATCAACACTTAAAAACCTGAGGGGAGGGTCAAATGAAACCTTTCCCCTACTAATGAGGGGAAAGATTCATAGAATCATAGAATCATAGAAAAGTAGAGTTGGAAGGGGCCTACAAGGCCATCGAGTCCAACCCCCTGCTCAATGCAGGAATCTAGGTCAAAGCATCTCTGACAGATGTCTGTCCAGCTGCACCTTGAATGCCTCCAGAGTGGGAGAGCCCACAACCTCCCTAGGTAGTTGATTCCATTGTCTTATTGCTCTGACAGTCAGGAAATTTTTCCTGATGTTTAGGTGGAATCTAGGTTCCTGTAACTTGAGCCCATTATTCCGTGTCCTGCAAACTGGGATGATCGAGAAGAGATCCTTGCCCTCCTCTGTGTGACATCCCTTCAAATACTGGAAGAGTGCGATCATATCTCCCCTCAGTCTCCTCTTCTGAAGGCTAAACATGCCCAGTTCTTTCAGCCTCTCCTCATAGGGCCTTGTTTCCAGTCCCTTTATCATCCTTGTTGCCCTCCTCTGAACCCTCTCCAGTTTGTCTACGTCCTTCTTAAAGTGAGGTGCCCAGAACTGGACGCAGTACTCAAGATGAGGCCTAACCAGTGCCGAGTAAAGGGGAATTATCACTTCCCGTGATTTGGAAGCTATACTTCTATTAATACAGCCCAAAATTGCATTTGCCTTCTTTGCAGCCACATCGCATTGCTGGCTCATATTCAGTTTGTGATCTACCACAATTCCAAGATCCTTCTCACTTGTAGTATTGTTGAGCCAAGTGTCCCCCATTCTGTAACTCTGCATTTGGTTTCCTCTCCCTAGGTGCAGCACTTGGCATTTATCCCTATTAAATTTCATTCTGTTGTTTTCGGCCCAGCGCTCCAGCCTATCGAGGTCACTTTGAATTTTGTTTCTGTCTTCCAGAGTATTAGCTGTTCCACCCAACTTTGTGTCATCTGCAAATTTGATAAGCATTCCCTGTACCTCCTGATCCAAGTCATTAATAAAAATGTTGAAGAGCACCGGGCCCAGGACCGAGCCCTGTGGTACCCCGCTTGTTACCTCTCCCCAGTTTGAGAAGGAACCATTGATAAGCACTCTTTGAGTCCGATTCTGTAGCCAATTGTGGATCCACCTGATAGTTGTTCCATCTAGCCCACTCTTAGCTAGCTTACTAATCAGGATATCATGAGGCACTTTGTCGAAAGCTTTGCTGAAGTCCAGATATATAATGTCCACAGCATTCCCACAGTCCACAAGGGAGGTTACCCGATCAAAAAATGAGATCAGATTAGTCTGACAGGATTTGTTCTTGACAAATCCATGCTGGCTTCTAGTAATCACTGCATTGTTTTCAAGGTGCTTGCAGACTGACTTCTTTATAATCTGCTCAAAAATCTTCCCGGGGGTTGATGTCAGACTGACTGGCCTATAGTTCCCAGGTTCCTCCTTCTTGCCCTTTTTGAAGATGGGAACAACATTTGCCCTCCTCCAGTCGTCTGGCACTTCACCTGTCCTCCATGATTTCTCAAAGATAATAGACAGTGGTTCTGAGAGTTCTTCTGCCAGTTCCTTTATTACTCTAGGATGCAGCTCATCAGGCCCTGGAGATTTAAACTCGTTCAGAGTAATCAGGTGCTCCTTGACCATTTGCCTATCAATCTCAAGCTGCAATCCTGCCCCTTCAGTCTGCACTTCAGGTTTGCCAGGGGGGTCATAGACCCTCTTTTGGGAGAAGACCGAGCTGAAGTAGGAATTGAACACTTCTGCCTTTTCTTTGTCTTCTGTTATCAATTTGCCATCCTCATTGCGTAGTTGAACCACCAGTTCTTTCTTCTGTCTTTTACTGTGCATGTATCTGAAGAAAGCTTTTTTGTTGCTTTTAGCATTCCTCGCTAACCTTAGCTCATTCTCAGCTTTAGCCTTCCTGACACTATTCCTGCAGTTCTGTGCTACCTGCCTGTACTCTTCACTTGTAGCCTGTCCTTCCTTCCACTTCCTATACGTGTCCTTTTTTGTTTTCAGGTCATCTTTGAGTTTATTGTGAAGCCACATTGGCTTCTTCTGTTGCCTTTTTTCCTTTTGGGAATTGTTTGCAATTGTGCCTTTAAAATTTCCTTTTTTAAAAACTCCCACCCCTCCTGAGCTCCCTTTCTCGTGAGAGTCACTTGCCATGGGATCTTACTAATCATTGTTCTGCGTTTGTTAAAATTGGCTTTCCTAAAATCCAGGGTACGTGTTTGGCTACACTCAACTTTTGCTTCCGTTAGAATCAAGAACTCAAGTATAACATGGTCACTTTCCCCCAGAGTTCCCGAAACTGCCTCTTTATCCACTAACTCGTCTCTGTTGGTTAGAATCAGGTCAAGGATAGCCGATCCTCTAGTTCCTTCCTCCACTTTCTGTAGGAGGAAGTTATCAGCAGCACAGCTCAGGAATTTCTTGGAGGGGCCATGTTTGGCTGAATAAGTCTCCCAACAGATATCAGGGAAATTGAAGTCTCCCATTACTACCACATCGTGCCTCCTTGAAACAATGGCAATTTGTTTTTCAAAAGTTCCATCCTCGTCTTCTCCTTGATTGGGTGGTCGGTAGTAGACTCCAACCGCCATGTTCGTTTTATTCTTTGCCCCCTTTATTTTAACCCAGATGCTCTCAATGGGGCTGCCAAGCTCCTCTTCCTGTATCTCTGTGCAGAGATACGTATTTTTAACATACAGTGCAACTCCACCTCCCTTTCTGTTGCTTCTGTTCCTTTTGAACAAGTTATACCCTTCAATTGCTGTATTCCAGTCATGGGAGTCATCCCACCAGGTTTCAGTTATCCCTATCAAGTCGTACTTGCCCTCATGTATCAAAAATTCAAGTTCGTCTTGTTTGTTGCCCATACTCTGGGCATTAGTATAGAGACATCGAAGACTATGTGCTTTAGAGTCCGACTTTCCCCCTACATTTTGTGGTAGACTATCAATGGGCACCGCTGGAGCTGTTCTCTCCATTGTGGCATAGAGGCCTTCTTCCATTGGTACCCCCGTGTTTATGTCTCCCCCCCCCTGTTGGATTCAGTTTAAAGCCCTCCTGATTAAGTTCCTCATGCTGTGGCCAAACACATTCTTCCCAGTCCTTGTGAGGTGCAACCCATCTTTTGCCAGCAGTCCATCTTCCAGGAAGTGTAGCCCGTGGTCCCAGAATCCAAATCCCTCACGTCGGCTCCACCTTCATAGCCAGTCATTCACTCGGGGTATTTTTCTTTCCCTTTCTATGCCTCTTCCAAGTACTGGAAGGATGGATGAGAAAACTATCTGGGCCCCGAAGTTCTTGAGTTCCATTCCCAACTCTTCAAAGTATGCCGTGATTTCTTTGTAACTCCGCTTGGCAGTATCATTTGTACCCACGTGGAAGAGAAGAAAGGGGTATGTGTCGGTGGGCTGCATGAGCCTCGGCAGCTGCTCTGACACATCCTTAATCCGTGCCCCGGGGAGACAGCACACCTGGCGAGTCCATGGGTCTTCGCGACATACTTTGGCTTCGATCCCCCGCAGGAGGGAGTCTCCCACTATGAGTACTCTTCTCTTCCTCTTGCTGTAGGCCTTGGTTTGATTGCCTCCACTTGACTGACCCTCAGCCTCTTGCTCGCTGTCACGTTGGGTGCCCGGTAATCCGTCCTCTGCAGGCTGTCCTCTGCTCTCGTCCTCAAGTACATGGAAGCGGTTCCATAGCTCCACTGCTTCCACAGGCACAGAGTGTCTTGTAGTTCTTCTGCTCCTAACAGTCACCCTTTTCCAGGGAGTTCCCCCTGCGTTATTTTCCCTTGCCTCTGCAGTCTCCGACTCCGCCTCATCCTGCCGTTGCCCTTCTGGCTCCTGTACTGTGCTTTGGTGCTGTAGATCCACCGTTCTGTCTAAGAACTCCTCGCTTTCTATTATGCTCCTGAGGGTTGACACTTGCTGCTCCAGTCCTCTGACCTTTTCTTCCAACAGCGTGACCAGCTTGCACTTGTTGCACGTGTAGGCCATGTCGATCTCCGGCAGGAAAACAAACATTGCACACCCCTTGCAGGTCACCACCACTGCTGAGTCCTTTCCTTCCATAGTGCTCTGTTTCTGTCTTCCTAGAATTTTTTTTTTTTTAGGGACCTCCCCCTTGACCTCCCCTGCCGAACTCCGCTGCCAAACTCCTGTTTTCTCTCCCTGTTCACTTGCTCTGTTCGCTCGCTCTCTGGGAGCCTGCTTGCCTTATCACAGTCCCAAAAACAGCTGGAGCCTCTCTCCTGTTGTGCTCCTGCTCAGCTGGGAGTCAGGAACAGAATGAGCTGTCAGGCCACACCCTTCCCTTGCAGCTCTCAGGCCACACCCTTCCCTTGCAGCTCTCAGGCCACACCCTTCCCTTGCAGCACTAGTAGTTGTTGTTTGTACAGCAGCACTTGCTGTTGCAGCACTTGTCGTTCTACTCCGCTGCCAAACTCCTGTTTTCTCTCCCTGTTCGCTCGCTCTGTTCGCTCGCTCTCTGGGAGCCTGCTTGCCTTATCACAGCCCCAAAAACAGCTGGAGCCTCTCTCCTGTTGTGCTCCTGCTCAGCTGGGAGTCAGGAACAGAATGATTAATACTAGTTATTAAGGATCTATTTTTAAATTTATGATACTGAGGGTACAAAGGTGTGAGTGTAGATTTGAAAGTAATGCAGGTTAATAACACCAAGCTGACACGTAGGATTTGGGTAGCAAATTCACCTGTTGAATTTGTGCCAATCCTGACAATTTTAAAACAAAAAGAAAGGGACTGCCCTGCAAGCACTGACACACACACCCCATGAAAAACACCAGATATCAACAATTAAGGGTTTAAGTAAGGTTTTTTTAAAAAAAATACAAAAGCCACTTATAAAATATTAAAAAATAATATATAATAATGTAATAATTATAATATATAAGATATTATATAATATAATTCTGGAAAAGTCATGTAGCACTGGCTCTGCTGCTGCTACCTCTTCTTCTAGCAAAGAGCAGCATCTCACAATTATCCCTCAAGTACATACTTCTTCACACAATGCATTATCAATTTGCTGCCACAAGATGTGATGGTCAGTGTTGTAGATTGCTTTAAAATATACACACTTTCCTCTGAGTAAGTCCCATTGAATGTAGATTTCATAGATTTCATAGATCATAGAGTTAGAAGGGGCCTACAAGGCCATCAAGTCCAACCCCCTGCTCAATGCAGGAAACTAGAGGAGGGGTCTCCCATCCAAGTAATAACCAGGCCTGACCCTGCTTAGCTTTCCACACTCAGACAAGCTGAGCCAGCATGAGCCACAGGCCTGTAATAGGACTTACATCTGAGTACACATGAATAGGATTGCACTGTTATTCTGTTTTCAGAGCAGTGGTAAATTTTACTTGGCTCTACCTGTATACCCCATGCGGAAGTCTTTTTCTAACACATGCTGAAGTGTAATGGAAAAAGTTCTCTACAGCAATTATTAGGATTATTCTGCAGGGATTTTGGATTGATTTTTTTTTTTTTTAATGTATTAGCATTTTTTTAAAGGAAGTTAGCAGAAAACACATCCTCAAGAGAAAGAAAAAAAATCCCAGCTACCTCAAATAGCAGCAACAAACATCATCATTCCATTTTGGCATTATTGTTCAATCACAGTGTTGTTGTTCTTGTTTTTAATAAAGTACAATAGAGCCCACATTTTTTTTCAGAGTGGAGAAAATAGGAGCTTGCAGCGTGGGCCTATGAACAACTTTGCACACTCAGAGATATCTAAATGTTAAATATTATTATAAATTCAAAGATTTCTGAGCTTAAAATACTGCAGTTTTGTGTGTTTCCTCTAATAACTTTTGTACTTGACCATACCCTTTGGTTGCCTGGCCATACCCTTGGCCACACCCTCTCGATCACACCTTCATGTTGCTTAACCATACCTCTTACAAATTCACATGTGTGTCCCTATTTTCATCTGTGAAATGTTGGAGGGCATGGTATATTGTATCATGTCTCTTTAAGGGCATACCACAGACTTTACAAGGCCGCAAAGTGGCTCGAGTGTTGAAGGCCTTCAATGATGCACCTCAGTTTTGCCTCAGCCATTACAAATAAACTAGCTCAAAATAAGGCCATCCAAATAAAGGACGCTAATACCACAATCATGTTCATGTCCACTCAGAAGTAAGTCCTATTGAGTCCAATGAGACTTACTCTCAGATAACTGTGTACTGTGTAGGACTGAAGCCCCTGCCAGCATGGCCAGTGGTCAGGAATACTGGAAGTTGAAGTCCAATTCATAACTGGAGATCTACTTTCCACCCAGCCCTGCTCTAGTTTATGGATGCCACAGTAATCTCAATAGGGCTTGATTTCCAACCTTGATATTATACTAGATAACTAGTGCAGAAAATTATTTATTTATTTATTTCATATACTGCCCAATAGCCGAAGCACTCTGGGCAGTTTACAATATACAAAAACACTGGCTTCCCCTGGGCCTTGCTTTTGCTCTCATCTCCCAGGGTGGGGTGGGGGGCAGTCCAGCTGGAGCAGGCCCTGATGTTCCCTTTGCCTGCTGCTGCCTCCTTCGCTCCTTCTTCTTTCCCACAGGGCCATTGATGTCAGTTAGCCCGGGGGGGGGGAGTCCAACTGGAGCAGGCCCTGATGTTCCCTTTGCCTGCTCCGGTCTCCCTCACTCCTTTTTCTATCAGAGTTAATTTCCATCAAGGAGAAAAAAAGATGATTAGTATCTGGATGCACAAAGTTTTGTATAAGCTAGACAGAGGGGGAAATGGTAGCTGGATTCAGAAACTCTTCAAGGTTTCCCACATTCCTGGACACATAATATGATTGGAAACATTTAGCACATAATTCTCTTGTAGAGTTAGGGTATTATTGTTTCTTTAAAGCTGTTCAAGGCTGCATTCCTTCCTATACAGCAGCCTTCCTTAACCTGGTATGCCCTCCAGATGTGTGGGACTACAACTCCCATCACTCCCAGATAGCATGACATGCTGGATGATGGAGCCATAGTTCAACATATCTGAAGGGCACCAGGTTGGGGAAAGCTGCTTACAAAGTTTAGCTGGTAAATCCCACTGGCTGTCACTTTGCTTGTCACAATGTCACATCTCAAAGGACTGTTCTGAGATGGTTGTCTTACCCTTGGAGAGCAAAGTCAAAATGGTTTCTGTCATAAGCTCCCTTCTCCAGGCTCCTCCTATAGTAAGAGGAAGTATTTTGCTTGCTGTCCCTGCATTACTGCCAATGGCTTAGTTCTCACAAACTATAAGAGGTGGAAAACCTATGCCTAGGCTGTACTACTTTAAATATGCATATTCAAATGCACATGGGACAGGGTGTTGGACTAGATGATCTCTGAGGTCCCTTCCAACTCTTTGATACTATGATTCTGCATTCATGCACTTCATGATGATCCTTTTAAATGAATAAGTTGTGCAACATTAGTTCTTAAAGACATTTAATTAGCATAATTCATTCTGATAATTATTAAGAGATTTTAGTATTTGCAATTTTTGCAGACTTGCATGGTCAAGCAAATCAAATACATCATTTTTGGGGGTAGTAGACATGATAGAACTTGGGTCCCCTTGGAAAAGAGTATTCCCAGCCCTTATTTCAGATGGAGGCTATAGCTAATGAGAGAAGAACTCACAGTAAGTGGTCATCATACCACATGTTTTATGGAATACAAATGACTACTCCCGCCCTCTTCTTCCTCTTGGGGGAAATGGAAAACTCACTCATATGTTTTCACATACCTACTTCTAGCCTTTTATTAGTTTAGACTAAGTGTTCTCAAGCTTTGTAACAGGCAGGCTCCCTAAGCGTAACTAAAGCCTGCAGTTCTATGCACACTTACCTGAGTGTAAGCCCCATTTAATACAGTGAAACTTACTTCTGGGTAAACGTGCATAGAATCAGGCTGTGTGGATGTTTCAAGTGGTACTTTCCCCCCCAAGGTGATTATGAAAGGACTTTACAGAAACCCCAGGGAAATTGTCCCATAGCAAGAGAGCCCGGTCAGAGCCCAGGGCAATCACTGGGGATAAAAAGAGTGCTGATGAAGAATACATTTCAGTCACAATACTCCACAGTCACTCTTCTTGTCTCTGGTTACAGTGCATCAGCAGAAGCACTGGGAAATACAGCCTGTATGTAGGTAGAAAAGGGCAGGATGGGAATTGTCATGTAGTACTCACTTTTGTCCTACTGGGTCAATTATCAAAAAGGAGAGGGTGAAGGTAAGGAATCAATGCAGTTAGTAAGCTACACAGGTTTCTGAGTCACTCTTTCATGCAGGTAGGTCTATCAGCTGCCCTGATGGGAAACTGCATGGAAACCAGATACATGGTCCTGTAAGGTCTTTGGAAGAAGAGCAGGTAAAAAAAGAAAATGTAATCTCTCTATCAAAGCTAGTTTCCAATATTCCATCCCACTCTCCCAATTATTTCTGTGTTGCCCTGTGTAACCTACAAACAGAAACCAAGGCACAACTGTGTAGATGGAGTATTGCTGGGTTCCCAATGGCTCCCACTGAACTTTATGAACCAAAGTAAATGGGCTATAATCTGGAACAAAACTGAGATGGGGGGGGGGGAGAAACTGCTTCTCACTCTAGAGTAGCAGAAACAATAGAAGACAAGTTCAGCCTCTGCCCCAGGTGTGCAGAACCTTAGGCCCGGGGGTCCAATGCGGCCCTCTGGGGTTTCCCAGAGGGCCACCCTCCCTCCCCTTTCCCCCAGTCACTGATTGTTTGGCATTTTCCTAGCTTTTGTGCATTTCCCACTCTAAAAGATTGAAATGCCTCTCCTAAGGCTTAGTTACTGGCAGTAAGAGCTTTAAGCTACAACATGCTGGTTTTTTGGCCCTGCCCCTTTTGCATTCAGCCCCGCCCACCACTGGAATGTGGCCCTTGAGAGCTTCTTCAAAATGTAATTCAGTCCTTGGGCTGAAAGAGGTTCTACACCCAAGTAGGGGACTAGGTTGGGTGAAGCACAAGAACTGTCCATGATGGGCCTTTAACTATTAGATAGATAAAAATCATGACAATAGGGGTGTTAATTGAATGACTTTGGGTTAATTGCCTTGAGCAATGTTTTCGGGAAAATTGTTGTTGTTGTTGTTGTTGCATTTATATCCTGCCTTCCCCCCCCCCCCAGCAAGGAACCCAAGGCAGCTTATATGGTCCCCCTCCTCCTTTCCATTTTATCCCTCCCTACCTGTGAGGTAGCTTAGTCTGAGGGTCAGTGACTGGCCCAAAGTCACCCAGTGAGCCAAGTGGGGGCTAGAACCCTGATCTCCCAAGTCCTAGTCCAACACTCTGACCACTATACCATACAATCCATGAATTTAATTAATTAATAAATAAATAAATAGACATTGGAATGAGGGGGTCATTGTAGACTCCATAAAGACATACACACTAATGTCACCACAATATTATCACTTCACCTGCTGCTACTGAGGAGGCAACACCTTCTGCGTGCAGGCGAGGTGCCAAAACCAGCCTTCCTAGAGTGGAATAAGATATGGGATAGGCAAATATTGAAAAATATGTCAATAAGGATAAAAGAGAATTTCTATAAGTTAATTTGGAGATGGTACCTGACTCCAGTGAGAATAAAGAAAATAGATAATAAATGTTCTCCAATGTGTTGGAGAGGTTGTCAGGAGCTGGGTACGTATGCTCATATGTGGTGGAGTTGTAAAAATGTATTGGGTTTTTGGGAAATGATTTTTGAAGAAATATCAGAAATTGTTGGTATTGATTTAGAAGTTTGTCCTAAATTAGCATTGTTATCAATAACTGAGAAGGTGGTTGGTCCTCAAAATGTTAAAGAATTAATTATAAATTTGTTAACGGCGGGTAGATTAATGAGAGCAAGAAAATGAAAAGTTCAGCAAGTTTTCTCTATCACTGACTGGTATAAAGAAGTGTGGGGTATGGCTTTAAATGATATGTTAACTTGTTGTAATATCAAATGTAAAAGGGGACAATTAAAGAAAAACAATTTTAAGGATATCTGGGGTTTATTTTTGGATTTTGTGTTAAATAAGGGGAAAGGGAACATGCCGTGTCAAGATATGTTGTATTTTTGGAATAATGAATAACAATAGATTATAGAGATAGAATGTATTCTTTGGTCCCGTGGTGATGGGAGCACTATATAAGTTGTATGTTTGTTATTTAGTTGTTTTATATATTGTTTGAAAAAAAAATTAATTTTTTTTTAAAAAAAAACATCCAGCCTTCCTGTTTCTTGTCTCTGCTGCCACTGAGTGGACATTGACTTCCTGCAATGGAGGGAGGAGACAAAACCATCTTCCTATTACTCCTTTGGGTTATTATTATTGTTGCCATCATACAATTTTTACTCTGACTTGGATACAGTGTATTGAAGACAATGGCATTACTTTTTAAAATGGTGTTGACTTTTCCATTGCTTTCTGTTCTTTTTTTCAGCTGAATGCCTGACTGCTACCTCTAAAATTATAGGTAACAGAAGGCAGAAAACAGCCTCGAAAGTTTGTGGAGGCAGGCAGGCACATTATTTAGCTGTCTGTCTGTGCCAACACAAGTATTTGTCATACTTCTTGCTTATTACTGAAGTAAAGTGCCACCAATGAGGAAAGTGCCAGAGATATTTAGAAACTGGCAACGTGATCCAACTAGAATACCTCTGGGCTGTCTGCAGTGATACTTTGAAACTTCCAGCAAATGATCAAAGGGACAGCCTATTGGCTTAGAGTGAGTGCTGCAACTGATAAACACCTAAAACTGTGGACTTGGCAAGCTGCACAAATCAGGAAGTGACTTGCTTCACAGCAGATGCAGGGGGAAAGTACCTTGCTCAATGTGCTTATCCTGGATAATATATTTTAACGCTTGTTTTCTCTTGCTTAGTTCTTTCTGGGGCATGGTTTGTTATCAGCTTGATGAATGACACTTCATAAACAAAATTGGATGGGACAACGAGAACATATTGCATGAAAAGGAAATGGAAACAGCGAGATATTTTTTTTAATGATCTTAAATAAATAATGGTATCATGACCAGGCTAAGTAGGAAAGCATGAGCTATCCACATGCCTTTCTCTAATGATCTTAAAAAAATACCATTATATTACCATTTATTATTTCCATGAAATAGTGCATCAAATCGTGTCTGAAGAAAGCGAATATGTCAACAAAGAACACTTGCACTATCCTGCTTGCTCATCTAGTGATATTCCCTGATCCAGCTAGGGTTATATGCGAAGCAGGCTTATAGATCATAGCCTGGCTTCTGCGACCATATCCTCAGCTGGACAGGGGGAATCACACACAAATGGGTGCTTTGTGTGTAGTTTTCCAGCCTGATCCAACCGTTGGGGTTATGCACAGGTAACTCTTTGCAGGGTGAGGTAGTGCTGAAGGAACCATGCAGCCAGGTCGACCTGCCCAAAAGGATTTGAAATACAGGTGCAGAATATGTAACACTATGCCCTTAGCATTTCATGTACTACTGCTGCCAGCGAATACCTTTATTTTTCAAAGTTATGGATTCTCTCCCCTTTGTCTGCTGGGGGATGGAATAGCAAGCACCATTGGGGATCAAGACGCTCTATGGCCAAACTGGATGTATGAGGAGAAGCTGTCCTGTACTAGGACTTCTAGATTGGGTGGAAGAGAACACAGGACAGGTGTGTTTTAGCGGCAGACTACACAATACCTTCAATACATAGTGTGCAGCTGACCCTGTCTTTGTTTTTTACTCACACAAGCAAGTGTGCAGGGCCCTTGGCTTGGGGAGATTTTAAACCTTCTTCTCCCAGCTACTTGTTCTCCACAATCCCCCTCCCCCCCCCCGCGTACATGCGTGCAAAAAGAGGAAATATAGTGCCAATGAATGATTTTCCTTCCCCCCCACACCTTTTTTTTTTAAGTTCCCTGCAGGTTCAGAAAACAAGCAGCTGGTGGGAAGTTTTAAACCTCCTCTGCTCACACACAATAGCCCCCTGGTCTGGATTGGAGCCCTACATACTTGCTTGTGAGTAAAATCAAGGAAAGGCTCAGCAGCACACTACATAGTTAACATATTGTGTAGTTTGACCCTTAGCATAATATGAAGAGTACCCCCCACATACCTAATGTTAAAGAATTAGGCACCACCACATATCAGCCTAAAGGGGCAAATATATGACAATATGGGAATTGGAAATTCCCCATAACAGGAATATTGAAATCCAGCATTGTTCAAGTGGGCTTCCTCCTCCTCTCCTCCCCACTGCAGCTCTCTGCACCTCACCCCATTCCAAACGGTTCTGGAACAGCTTTTGTTTGTTTGTTTGTTCCTTGTGGGTTCAGAAAACCCACAGAGAACAAATTGTAAGGTTACTCAGGGGCTTGCGAGGTGGAAGGGAGAGGAAATCACCACCGTTACAGTCCTCTGACATAAGCTGTTCTGTCAGTGGGAAGAGCTAATTGGATATAACCCCAAGTTATGAAATAGACTGTTACCAGCTCTAGTATTTGTTCACACTAGGAAAAGTGTCATATATATTTTTTCAAACAAAGGTCATTATTGACTTCAGGAGCAACAGAAAACCCTGGGAGATAATGCTGCATAACCCCCTTCCCCAATGCACACACACCCTTACACACACACTGATACGCGAGTGCCAAAATACACTTCATTTGCTTTTTCTGAAAATGACATTTTGGTCTGAAGTGTCGCACTGCTGCTTTTTCTCTGGTGACATATTGGTGCATTTCCTGCATGAATCCAGGCTTTGGGGATCTATATTTGGACTTTTCTGCGTCAGACAACTGATCATTCTGTTATCAGCTTCATTAGTATAAATTACAGGGCCATCTCACTTGTCCCCTGAGTCTCACTAAAGGTAGCTGTGCAAGGAAATTAGATCAAAGTTAAAGCTTAAGTACAATAAAAGACTAATAAACTTCCTTGAGAAGCATGAAGAGAAAAATACAAGCATTGTATGTGAAATATAATTTTTAATGAATCTCATAAATAATAAGCTAACCTCATTTTCCTTGTACTAAGCCTTCTCGCTTTCACTGGGAGCAGATTTACAGGATGTGAGTTCTGTAATTAAGGCAAATATGCGTTTCAGGTTAGGTTAAATCCCTTTTGTTTATGCCCACAAGCCACATATTGACTGTCTTCATTTGTATTAGCACAAAGATGCTGTATTTTAATTAAGTAAATAGAGTTTCTCGTTAGGTTAACACTTTGCAAATTTAGCCTTGGTATATTATGTTCCAGAATGTTCTTTATCATTCAGCTCTGATGTCATGTGTAATTGCCTAGCACCACTAACAACTTCAAAATCCATCAGAACATCTTTGCTGCACTACATTGCTATAAACGGGATAAGTTATCATTCCTGTTATGGCATTTGAAATGTATTTCAGAGATCTCACAACCTTGTAAGGTAATTTACATCCTAAGCATATTAATCACTGGATATTTTTGGTGGAAATGAATACTTATTTGAGTTCTGTCACAGCTCATGGAACTGTTCAGTTTGGAGTTCATGAGACTCATCTACACCGAGAGCCAGTATAGCGTAATGGTTAGAGCAGTGGTTCCCGACCTTGGGTCCCCAGATGTAGCTGGCCTACAGCTCCCAGCATACCCAGCCAGCATGGCTGATGGCAAGGGATGCTGGGAGCTGTAGTCCAGCAACATCTGGGGACCCAAGGTTGAGAACCACTGGGTTAGAGTGTTGGGCTGGGACTCAGGAGATCCAGGTTCTAGTCCCCACTCAGCCACAAAGCTCACTGGGTGACTTGGGCCAGTCACTGACTCTCAGCCTAACCTACTTCACAGGGTTGTAGTGAGGATAAAATGGAGAGGAGGAGGAGGATTATGTAAGCTGCCTTGGATTCCTTGCAGGAAAAAAGGCAGGGTATAAATATAATAAATAAATAAATAAATCTGCACTTTCTTCATGTGCATGGTGTATGACTGCTACTGTACCTGATCTTAAAAAGGAAACAGATCATTCCACATTTGTGGTGCAGTAGGACGTTTACTAGCTTCATGAATCTAGGCATCTTTCTGCCTGTAGACAAGCAGAGTGTGTTTGGACCACTTGGGGCCTGTATGCTTATATACCTTTTTCTAAAAAGCTGGCTCAAAAGCTGTGGATCAACTATTTTGCAAGCAAGGACGAGCAGGAGGGAGTAAATCTAGCCAGCTCCCTACCACCCCCATCATCATCATCGTCAATGTTAGCAAGAACAACAACAACAACAAATGGGCTGTCGGTCCGTCCAACTGTGCAATCAACTCCAGATCCTGTGCAATCAACTCCTGTGCCCCTACCTTCCTAATCATCTGCTCCCATTGGTGGTTCATGCCTTGGTCTCCTCTCGTCTAGATGACTGTAATGCGCTCTACGTGGGGTTACCCTGGAAGACGGTTCAGAAGCTACAGCTGGTACAGAACGCAGCGGCTCACCTGGTTAAAGGCAGCCACCGGCGAGATCACATCACTCCGGTGCTCAAGGAGTTTTACTGGCTACCAGCTGCTTGCTGGGCCGAATTCAAGGTGTTGGTTTTGACCTTTAAAACCCTATACGGCTCCAGTCCAGCTTATCTCAAGGAGCGCCTCCAGCAGCATCAAGTGGGCTCAACAAGGTCTGCCATGGATGGCCTTCTCCTTGTCCCATCAGCCAGAGGAGCCAGGCTGGTGGGGACTAGGAAGAGGACCTTCTCTGTGGTGGCCTCCAAGTTATGGAACTTCCCCAGCGACCTTTGCCATGCCCCCTCCCTGATGAACTTCCGCCGCTCACTAAAAACATGGCTTTTCAGGTGGGAATATTGGGTGGGTTAGGATTTTTTAAAACACTGATATTGTTTTAATTGTGTTTTAATTTTGTGTTAATGGTGTTTTAATGGTGTTTTATTGTATTTTTACCATGATTGTGCATCGCCCAGGGTGGCCGGGTGGCCGGCCAGATGGGCGTTTTTAAAATATAATAAATAAATAAATAAATAAATAAAAATACATAAATAAATACAATAAATAAGAGCTTATGGGTTTCCATTTTCCTTTTCTAAAATCTTGAAAGATCAGAGAAGAAAATCAAATATATGGCTAGAACATTTCCAATGAACCAGGTTTGTGTGGTTTTTTAAAAGTCAGATCAAGGTTGGTTGATGTGCAATACAAATACCATGGTACTTCTGCCAACCCAGAACTGATACAGGTTGGCAGAATTAATTATAATAGCAATATGAAATGCTTCTAATACCCTATATAAACAGCTCAGGGGATTTTCTTTGACTTAGGCCATATGTGAGTACAACCCACAGCCCACATGTGTCTCACTGTATAAGTTCCACTGGCATGTGCAGATCCAGTGTACATTAAACTTTGAAGGTGAGCAGTTGAGGTGGCGGCTGTGGAAGGAAGCACTACCGGAGACCTTGATCCAGAAATAGCCAGGGCGGTGTGTGCTATTCTTTTTGAACCGGTTAGTTACTATTGTTCCTTTTTTCTTTGCAGGCTTCCCCAATCAGAGGCATACCAGGAAGTGGCGAAGGACAAGCCTAGAGAGGCAAGTAATCAGAGATTTTTAATTTGTTGGGTTTTTTAAAGAGAGGACAATGATTTCAAAAAGGAGCAAAAGCAGATAAAGAGAGGAATGAATAGCTCAGATTAACTACATAGGAAGCAATGGTTTTTGCGGGACTAAAGGATCAGCTCTGTCATGGGTGAAAGGCAGGAAAGAACTTGGAATGGAGCCAGAGCATTCTAAACCCAGAGGAAAGATCTGTACCATGTGAGCCCCACCTTTCCTAGGTGGTAGAAGGGATTAACCTATTACTGGATGCCTCCTCACACCAAACTGAGAAATTCAGTTAATAGAATTTGAGAGTCAAATAACCAATTAAGTACATGGGAAGCTGCCTTATGCTGAGTCAGATCATTAGTCCATTTATGATTTAGCCCAGTATTGGCAACACTGACTGGCAATAGTTCTCCAGGGTTTCAGACAGGAGTCTTTCCCAGCCTTTCCTGGAGATGCCAGGGATTGAACCTGGGACCTTGTGCATGCAAAGCATGTGCTCTGCCACAGAGCTACAGCCCAGTGCTGCCATGTTCTGTGTGTTCAGAGGACACTTTGTCTCAAAAAGCCCACCACAAGCACACACATAAACTGCAAAATATGGCACACCATTTCTGTCTTTCAAAAGTAATGTATGAAATAGCATGCAGACCATAGCATGCTTCCATAGTATGGAAACAGCCAAAAATCCCATTGAAAACATCCAACTCCTTGGTCCTGCCGAAAATAGCTCTTTGAAACTTGGCCCTTGGTGATTCTCTTAATTCTAAATGATGTTTTTATTCTAACTGATATTTTAAAAGTAGGATAAAATTAATTGAGGTTAGACTTCGTGGACTTTCTTTATGGTTATTTGAATAAAAATTGCCTGATACAAACATGATGTTCTGGAACAATCTATCAGAATTAATCCCTCATAGCACAGAACAGAAGTCCTTGTAGGCTTGTAGTAGACAGGCATTCCCTTTCTTGTTCTACAACTACAATGCTTCTCTTATTCTGAACACTTTTCAATTCTGAAAACATTTGCTCATATGTAAAATATGAATTGATTGGACCAATCTGAGAGGTATATTTTATTTTGTTGCAGAAGATTCACCATCAATTATTAAGCACATCTCACAAATATTCATGAGAAACATATTACAAATTCAATAACACCTGCAATAATTTTAGATACAATTTAGTATGACTTCTACATTGACAAAGTGGCTTTCTTTTCTTTAGGCTGTATTTTTTTTCATAGTAAGCAGATACATTGACAACATGTTTAATCTTTCTTACTATCTCTTTCGACTGTAGCTAAAGCATATGGATAGTATTTTTAATGAAACTCTACAGTTCTATAGAGAGAATTTATAGCTGCCTCATACTCGACATAGCCCCTTATAAATTGCACAATTCATTTCAAAAGATACTCTTTTTATAATAACAATCTCAAATAAATTAATGTTCAAACTCCCTGGATATTTTAATTTCTAAAATAAATCTCCTGCAGGCAATCAAATAACCTTTTTCTTTTTTCTTTTTGCATCTGTCTGTTGAATGAATTAATTCTACTCCTTCACTTTTGCTTTTCACAAAGTGAAAAAGCAGAAAAGGATTTGAATAAAATTACTGAAATAAAATGTTTATTTGTGAGATCCAGTGTGAAATTATTGCCCCCGATGCATGTTTTCCTAGCCAGTATGATCCCCTGTGAAATAAGTAGGTTTCCTATTTGGCCTAAAGAGACAACTCGCAGTCCAATCCTATAGCATCTTTATTTACTAATTATTTCAGTGGGAGGTTTATTCTCAAGGAAGTGTTGTTTATAGGATTGCAGCCTCTGACAACCAGCCTCTCTGTGTAGATTCCATGTCATGAAGTTGTACTAGGCACCATACCACAACACACTAGCAAATCTATCCTTTAGTATTATTATTTCTTTATTCATTTATTCATAATTTATTTAATATAGGTTGGATCAGGCTTGCCCTCCCATGAATGTAAGGGCTCCTTCTGCTCATGGAAGGGACCGAGATTCAGCAGAGGCTCCCCACTGGAAGAAGGGGAGGAGGTGGTTCTTTCCCCCTTCAACCACAATGCCACCTCCAATGCTGTTATGGAGGGTCCCCCAACTCTTCGGAGCAGCTTTTCAGGAGGCAGCAGGGGAAAAGGGGAATTGATGAAAATCACTTTCCTCTGGCACAAGTGGAATTTCACTCTAGGCGAGTATGGCTCCAATCCTATGTATTTTACTAGATGTGAGCTGAAAGGGAGGGCCAATTTTTGAGAATGTTTTCATACACCCCCCAAAATGCCCCCTTTTGACCATTGGGAAGGGGGGTTGAAAGGGCATAAAAATGTTCATGGAATGCATCTGCATTGCCATGGTAACTGGGGCAATGTTCTTGGTGTGCCACATTGCACTTGTTTCAGTGAGGTTCCTCCACATTGCCAAAGCAACCAGGTTAAAGTACCTTTTTTGGTATGCTGTGCTGCAAATGTGGGCAATGAACCCAGCATAGCATAGCATACCATGCCAGGATGTAGAGTGTTAACACAGCCTCCTCAGCAATGTAATTACTCTTCCCCATCCCACCCCCACACCACTCCAGTATTACTGATGACAATGTGGGGGTTTTGTTTGGTTACATGATGTCATCATTTTCAGTATGTGATCCCTGCTTGGCTGGGATCACAACAGTGATCGATAAAGGAGCTCTAAAATGAAGAGGGGGAAATGGTGCCTTACCAGCAGCAGATCAGGCTGTGAGAATGCACAGGAAAAAGCAGGGAAGGATTATAAAACAATTACAATTAAACACCATAAAATTAGTTTGAAAACAAACAAACTACAGCCCATCGCAGTGCAGGGCAAACTCTTTGGGGACTCTTAGGCTCCTGGCAATGGGATATATCATTAGGAATATAGAGAGATAGGTTTGTGAAGAGTATGTTGACCTCATGGTGACTTGCCTGCCTGGTGACAAGTTTGTAGACATCACTGCTTAGAGATTTTATTATATTAAGCAGTATATAAGCATTACTAATAAATAGTAAATAAATGTGTCATGTAGATAGGCTGGTAGATAATGCAGGAGAAGAGGCATTGGCCATGGTGCAGATTGTCACCAATGACATTAGATGTAGTTGTTTCACTGGGGGGGAGGGTAATGTATGTTGCTAGGTAAGATTATAAAATCCAGGACCCCCAAAGCAGCAATTTCATAAATGCTAAATGTTCCATGGGCAGAGGCAGGTAGAGAGGCAGAGCAGGATGAAATGGGGATGTGAGGCAGAAGGGTTAAAAAAAAAAAAAGCACTGGGGAACATTTTGGGACAAGCTGAGCCTGTACAAAGGGAGCAGCCTCTACTCAAACAATGGGATCAGAAAGACTGCAAAGCAGCTTTCATGCTGAGAAATCCAACAGAAGCCAGGGAACATCCAGTTTAAGCCAACTGAATATAACTGATAAGGTTATATTGTTCCAGGTAACCCAAATGGGGATACGGTGGAATTTGGCTATGAGCGTCAGGGATGGGGACTCGGACTCGAGAACTCGACTCGTGAGTCGGACTGAGTCCCCCCTCTGACTCGACTCGGACTCGAGTCCCAATATTTTTAATGGGACTCGAGACTCGACTCAGGACTCTAGACCAAGGACTCTTCAACATCCCTGGGCTGTGCCAGAAGGAGTGGAGAGGAGCGTGATTGCCAGTGAAGAGCGCATGGAAGTGAGGTGTGCCGCTGCTCGGTCACTATGGATGGCTACCAGGAGTGCAGCCCCAACAGTGTGTCAAGATTTATTTTGATTGATGTGTTGCGTACTTGGGAGAGGCAGAAGAAGGACCTGAGATTACTCTGTGTGGCTGCTCTGAGTGTGTTTCTGGTTCCAGCAAGTTCATCACCAGTGGAGCGGGTGTTCAGTGAGGGTGGAATTGTGATGAGATCTCACCGTTCCAGAATGGGGGCCAAACATTTAGAAAAAATCATGTTCCTCAAATGCAACATGGATAAGTTTTAGGAAGTACAGCAAGTTTATTTTTAAAAATCATTTTCCTAAAATGCAACCTTTCAGACATTTTGGGTTTGGCTGTCTCTGCCTGCCTGTCTGGGGTTCCCAGCCTCCTCTGCCTGCCTGGTCTCTTCTTGACCAGTTCAACAGTTGAATTGTCCAAGACAAAGGCCTCTGCCTGCCTGCTTTGGGGTTCCCTGCCTCCTCTGCCTGCCTGGTTATTTTGGGTTTTTCTGCCTGGTCTGTTCTTGCCAAAATCAGTAGCAGAGTTTTGAAATAAAAAGGCACACTTGTGCCTAGTATTGATTTAAACCACACATCTGAAGTAGCCTTATTTTGTTGGGGGAAAAACCCCATTGATTTTAATAGGGACTCGTGGAGTCAGCTTTGGGAGTGTCTCGTGACTCGTGAGTCACCATTTTGGACCAAGGACTCGGACTCGGACTCGAGACTCGGGTCCAAAGACTCGTGACTCAACTCGTGACTCGAGACCAAGGACTCTTCAACATCCCTGATGAGCGTACACCAGTGATTTTACTGTTGTTTTAATCTTTTGATTTGTGAGCTGCTCTGGGAAGCCTTCATGGTGGAAGTGTGGGATAAAAGTATATGAAATGCATGCATGCATAAGATGGTCAAGGCATACAGAGGCCAAAAGGTCATAGGGGAAAACATGCATGCAAAAGACATTTGGAAAGGACTAGTTTATGTGTTCATATGATCATGCTGAAGCCTCTGAGCAAAGCTTGAGAAACTGGAACACTTGTGCTAAGCAAAAATTCAGAAAAGCTGGTGAAATGGAGACAATCATTGTGATGTGGTTATCCCTTGATACAAATAATAGAAAGGACAGGGAAAGGCATCTTGGGAACGTCATAGCCCCAGCAGGTCTGGAGGTTTAGCATCACCCCAAAGAAGACTCTAAGCCCATGAAATATTGGGCACCCCACTCCAAGGAGGGCCTTCAACCACCCATGATGCATCCCTCAGACTCAATGTGGCCCGCCTAACAATCTCAGCCTCCAAGAATGGCTCTCCCATCCTTCAGCTGCATAGGAACTTAATGCTGCAGGAATGAGCATGGGCTCCTTAAGGCTGAAGCCAGTACCCCGTGGAGCCTCTAAAAGACCTGAACTGACCAGCATACTTAAAGGGCTTGTGCGCACGACACGGGAACCGCGGGGGAGCAGAAGTCCCCTGCGGTTCCCGTGTTGTGTGAATGCCTAACGGGGGTGCCCCCGCAGGAGGGCTGCGCCTGGGACACACGCAAAGTGACCATGGTCGGTAGAGGGGTAAGCCCCTACCGCGTGTGGCCACCATGCCGTGCGAACAGCGGGCGGCTGTCCCGCGGGGTCCGCACAGAGGCGGCTGCCCAGAGAGGCCGGAGCTGCCGCCACTCCAGCCTGTAGGGGCAAACTGCCCCTCTGGGCATCCCGGAGCCCCGCCCCCTAGCGCCGGGAGGCCCACACTGCAGTGCGGGGACTGCGGGGTCCGCCCACGTGCGCGGGGCGCAGGTCGTCTGTGGCACCACGCCGGACCCCGCGGATCGCCCCATGGTGCCTCCCCCGCTCGCAGCCTGGGTCGTGCGAACCGGCCCAAAGACTCAGGTGCTGTTAATCCCTTGCTGGAACAACACCCAGCCTAGCAACTCCTGCAGAGCACTGTCCAAGATGCTAGTAACCTTTGCCTTGCTGTGATCTTGTTTGCTGGACATAAGTGTGGACCAACCATGGCCCTTGCCAGTCATCGCTTCTTTCTTCCACAGCCTCTTCAAGTGCCCGATTGTTTGGTTTCTTCCCTCCGGGATTCAGTCCTAGCCAGAACAGGGAGTGGTATTCCTCTGCATGTCAAGGACTGCAAAAAGTCCAACCAGCTAGAAAACTTAAGAGGAGGAACACACTCCTCCAAGAACTGGTATGGGTGGAAATACCTGCTTTTAAAAAACTTAGTCTGCTTCATCAGAATAACCTTTCATCATGGCCAATATCTGGTAGCAATCAATTGTCTTAAGCTTATAAAAGCAGTAAGAGGAAATATTTGACATATGGTGCCTGGCTAAACTGATCAATTATTATTATTTTTGTAATAGTCATACAGATGCTGTTTTGCAGAATGTGATTATCTCACCTTAAATGCCATCACAGCAAATATAAATTTCAGGCATTAGTCCAAAAACCTTTAATATCCAACTGTGAGTTTTTATTCTAGAGATTCCTGCAGCTGCAAATTCCACATGAAGAGAGTAACTACTTATATAAAACATTGCAGCAGTTTCTATGAAATATTTATTTGGGTGCTATTGGAAGTGTCCTGGCACTCCATCCGACGCCTAGTTTCCATAGATCGAATGGGAATGATACAGGCATGGAAACAGGGTGTAGATATGTAAGGATGCCACTGTAATTTATTCCTTTCCACCATCACTAGTATCAGAGCTCTGTTATACCCATTTGTGCATGGCATGTAGTTAGCCTATAATGGTGCTGACCCAGGACACCCTGGGGGGGATGTTCCTTATATGCAACAGCAGCCATAGAAATAGCCTGCTGCAGCTTGCAAGTCACTTGGCATTACGGTCTGAGTTTATAGATCTTAAGAAAGCAAGCTAAGGGCCTCTTTATCCTGTCAGGTATTTGGAGGAATGAAGGAATCATTCTGGAGTAATTTGTCTCACTTCTGTTTTGTTTTTAGGATTTTGTGGGACTGTTAAGGTATTTTACTGTTTTAATACATTTTGTTTTTCAAAATTTGTTTTTGTAGTGTTATTCATCTTGAGCGCTCCTTGGGCTAAAGGGTTATAAATGAAGTAAATAAATAAACCAAATTAAAAAAAGAACAACAACCCACAATAGCCAAAATGACGCACTCAGCTTCTCTGGATATATTAGATGCTCAACTGCAGTTAGTCAAGGTTATTAAATGGATTTTACACAAGATGTTGTAGTGGCAGCACATTATATCAATTTGTTATATAGGGGTTACCTTGTTAATATGGTTGTTTGCGCACTGTGAAATGATCCCCTTAAAAGGAGATTAGTAAAACATGGAATGAGTCAGCTTTCAAATACAAACAGCATGGCCATAATATAAATATGTATTATCCACTGAAAAAAACACATGGAGTAAACAGAAATTTTATAAGAAAGAATGAAAGCAGGTGCTAACATGCATTTAAATAAATACATATATGTGGATGTTATTATAAGGAATCGTAAAGGAACATATTCCATATAGGGGAGGAAATACCTATCATATAAATTTGAGAAACATACATGGGGAAAGTTGGCAAGTCAAGAAATTACATTATAGCTTGTCATTCAAGTTTTAAAAGTGTGTTTGGAAATAAATAATATGCAACGGCAATGACTAAACTCATCAAAAACATCCCAGATCCATAATGAAAAGGCAACACTCTACAATAGGATAATGCTTTGATAAGATAATATGTACTCATACAGATATCTTTTTTTTTAAAGATATTAAAACCAAAATGTGCTATATTTTAGATAGTAAAGACCAGGCTATGCCTTATTTGAGATTATGTCCATGTAGGAATTTGGCCTTCGCAGGAGAAAGGCATTTTTTATTAGGCCTGAAGAATGGACATAAGTTTGAACATAAGGTCCACAAGGCCTGTCATCACAGATGGGAAGGCAAGTCTTGAGTTTAAACAGCAGTTCATGTAAGGACATTGTCATATAAAAGCATTATAACTACATTGTATTGCAGTGCTTTGTCACTTGCTCAAACTACCCCAGTACTAGTCCTCATAGTTGTGTTTGGTATTTTTATAATTTAGATATACAATATTAATTATTAGTATTAGTATTAGTATTAGTATTTGTATACTGCTCTACATCAAGCAGGTTACTTATTATTATTTCAATTCATGAGTTGCCCCATAGCAACATACATCATAAAAACAAATACAATAAAGCCAATGATAAACATAATAAAATAATTTTAAAGCAACAACAATAATTAAAATAGTTTTTAAAACAGAGATAAATATCAAAGCAGCTAAAACATAGGAAAGGATTGTTTTAAAACAAAGCTTTAAACATATCATTAACAATAAAACAAGCTACAGTTAAAACATTTTTTTTTTTTTAGGCCTGGGAGAATAAAAATGCCTTCGCCTGGTGCTGAAAAGCCAACCAGGTAGGTGCCAGGCAGGCTTTCCTAGGGAGGGCACTCCATAATTTTGGGACCACCATAGAAAAAGCCTGCTCCCAGGTAGCTATCCACCAAACCGCAGTATGTGGGTGCACTTGGAGCAGGGCCTCAGATGATGATCTCAGGGCAAGGGCAGGAACATATGGGAACAGGTGGTCCTCCAGATACTGTGGCCCCGAGCAATGAAAGGCTTTATAGGTTTGACACCAACACCTTAAATTGGGGCCAGAAAGGACCTGGGAGCCAGTGATGTTGGTACAATGCTGGCATAAGATGGTGATAATGCCCAGTTCCAATCGGTACACTTGCTACCATAATTTGTACTAACTGTAGTTTACAGCTAAATCTAATAGGGTTGTTGTCTGTTCTAGAAAATTGAGCAGGAGCCATTTAAAAAATCTTCAAATCAATAGGTAGCAGAATGCCTACCATTTCCATGGTTTCAGTGGCAGTTCCAGACCTAAAGTGATTCAAATGATTCAATGTGCAGTTTATTCAAGAATGCAAGTATCAGGGCATGCATGGAATCTAACTGTAATAAACTTTTAATTAGGTCAGCAAGAATTTTCCTCCCCTGCCAAAAGAAAACACCCAGCAACAAACTGAAAAAGAAAAAAAGAAGATGCAGAAACTATATTTATAAAGGGACAGTCCTTTAGTTATAGGAGGAGCATTCATCCCTGTAACACTACAAAATGAAAAGCCAGTGTGCATCTTCAGAAACCAGTTGCAATTGTTGCAGTTGGACTTTCTCCCAGGTATGTGTGAATTAGGATCACAACCTAAAATCCAGAAGCATGAATCAAACAAGCTAAATATATTTGGCAGCACAATCCAGTCACATTTGCTGCACATCCATTTGTGTATGCAGGGATTTTCTGTGTCCTGTGAAGAGCATATTTACCACATAGATGGGCATAATTCACATTATTTAAATTGTTTTAAGCTTCATTATTGTTGTAGTATAGCCTTAAACTTTAAAAGGGCTGTTGCATATGAAAACATAGACATCACCTCAGAATGATGCTTGAAATAGATAAATGCATGTGTTGGGACTTGAAAAAGATACTAGGAGAGGATATATTGTGGAGTAATATCTTTCTTATCTCACGTTAGTGAGATCAGCAGAGTAGAGTCCCTTTCTAGCTTAAAAGAAGCTTAGATTTAAGATGGTATTTAACTCCAGTAAGATTAAATAGAATAGATAATAATTGTTCTGCATTTTGTTGGAGAGGATGTCAGGAAAAAGGGACATACGGTATGTTCATATGTGGTGGAGTTGTAAAAATGTATTGGCGTTTTGGCGAGAGGTTTTTACAGAAATATCGAAAATTATTGGTACTAATTTAGAGGTCTGTCCAAAATTAGCATTGTTATCAATAACGGAGAAGCTTATTTGTGACCAAAATACGAAGGAGTTAATTGTAAACTTGTTAACTGCGGCCAGGCTGATAGCGAGAAATTGGAAAGTACATGTTTTCCTAATAACAGACTGGTATAAGGAAGTTTGGGACATAGCCCTAAATGATAAACTAACTAGTAGTATCAAATGCAAAAAAGGATTGTTAAAGAAGAATAATTTTATGGATATATGGAATCAATTACTAGACTATGTATTAATAAAGGGGAAGGGTAACATGCCTTGTCAAGATATGTTATATTTTTGGAATTTAGAATTTATTTGATCAAGAGGATAGAAGTATATTAATACTTCTTGGAGGGTGGGGGGGAGCACTTCATGATTTATTGTATGTTGTTTATGTTATATTTGTGTGATATTCTTGTATTCTGTTATATATATTTTTTGTTATAATTTGTTTTGAAAAGTAAATAAAATATATTTTTTTTAAAAATCTCCAACTTATATCCCAGTGACCCCAGGAAGTAGCAGACCTTCTGATCTTTATTCATCATGTATTCTGCAGGGATGGGGACTCGGACTCGAGGACTCGACTCATGAGTCGGACTGAGTCTGACTCGAGTCCCAATATTTTTAATGGGACTCGAGACTCGACTCGGGACTCGAGACCAAGGACTCGTCAACATCCCTGGGCTGTGCCAGGAGTGGAGAGGAGCACGATCACCGGTGAAGAGTGCATGAAAGCGAGGTGCGCCGCTGCTCGGCCACTATGGACAGCTACTAGGAGCGCAGCCCCAACGATGTGTTGAGATTTATTTTGATTGATGTGTTGTTGTGGGGGCTTAAGGTTAAGGTCAGACATTTTGGGTTTGGCTGCCTCTGCCTGCCTGTTTGGGGTTCCCTGCCTCCTCTGCCTGCCTGGTCTCTTCTTGACCAGTCCCACAGTTTGAATTGTCCAAGACAAATGCCTCTGCCTGCCTGCTTTGGGGTTCCCTGCCTCCTCTGCCTGCCTGGTTATTTTGGGTTTGTCTGCCTGGTCTGTTCTTGCCAAAATCAGTTGCAGAGTTTTGAAATAAAAAGGCACACTCGTGCCTATAATTTATTTAAGCCACACATCTGAAGTAGCCTTATTTTGTTGGGGGACAACCCCACTGATTTTAATAGGGACTCGTGAAGTCAGCTTTGGGAGTGACTCAGGACTCGGGACTTGTGAGTCACCATTTTGGACCAAGGACTTGGACTTGGACTCGAGACTCGGGTCCAAAGACTCGTGACTCGACTCATGACTTGAGACCAAGGACTCTTCAACATCCCTGGTATTCTGCCAGTCTTAACTTTTCAATAATAGTTAAAAACTCTTCCACATGACTTCCACAATCCTTCTTGCACTCAAGCTTCAAATGAAACATATCTCTCACTAGGCGTCTGTGAGACCGCTTGCTTGTAAATCCAAATGCCTTTTTTAGATTATGGAGCACTTCTCTGGCTGTTTCCCCTTCTCCAGAATGGATCATTTGGCAATCAGTTAAATTTTCTATGATAACAGATATTACTATCCTGTTTTGCTTTTCCCATTCTTTGGCTGCTGCTCTGGCCTCTTCACCAGCGCCACTGGGCTTATCTTCCTTAATACAGCCCAGGACTTCAAGTCTGTCTAAAATCACTTTCAATCGCCTATTCCATTGTATGAAATTTGCTTTAGTTAATTCGGGCAGCCTGGAGAAGCTCTCCTTGAGTTTCCTCCGCTCATCTTCAGCGATCAAAAATCAAGAAAAATGCCCAAAAATTCAAAATTGGGAAAAAATGCCAAACTCAAAAGTGGAAAAATGTGCAAAACTCAAAAACTGAAAATGCTCAAAACTCAAAAACCTTCACTGCCTTACTACTGCCTTCTGAGGAAAGGGGGTTTCTCTTTCACAAGGAGACAATGGAGTCACCTTGTGCTCACCAGGGAACAAATGGCCGCTTTGAATTCCTCTTCTCCCTGAAGAGAATCCAGTGGCATCCATCAAAATGCTACAAAAACAATCTATCCTGGGCCCATAACCCGTGTTGGGACTTGAAAAAGATACTAGGAGAGGATATATTGTGGAGTAATATCCTTCCTGTCTCACGTTAGTGAGATCAGCAGAGTAGAGTCCCTTTCTAGCTTAAAAGAAGCTTAGATTTGGCTAGTGTTAGCCAGTTAGCATTTGGTAATCCAGGATGCTTTAAGGCAGACTGGATTTCCCTGGTTTTGCCCCCTTTTCTCTCCCTCAGAACAATAATCAGAGACACAGTCTTGTAAAAGTTAAAAGTAACATTTACTCACTCAGATTATGCAGTTTCATTCAGGCAGGCTTAAAAGTGTTTCTTACAGTTGGTTACAGTTCATTTGGAAATACTTGGGGTCTGAACTCGTGGAGTTCAGACCAGCAACTCTGGTTACATGCTGCTGCTAGAAGAACATGGGGCCAACAACTGATGGTGCTACACTCACTAAGAGTCCCAGCAGAAAGAGGAAGAGCTGAGAGCTACGCCCACTTCCTGTTGGGGCTCTGTTAATGATTCAGTGAGTATCTTCCAGTGAATCTACCCTAGAAGATACCAGTGATCTTAACCATTTCACCCAACTACCTGGTGAAACATGAGCCATAGGTTTTGACTGCAACTTAATTATCTCACAGCATGGATATGTAAGCCGCCTTGGGTTCCTTGCAGGACAAAAGGCGGGGTATAAATATAATAAATAAATAAATACTTCTACTGTCAATGTCTTTTTTACTTGTTGGCAGTGAGGTTACTTATCGACTCAGGTGCAGAACTTATAGATGCAAGACTTCACTAGAAAGTCTTATTTGGTCCTTATAACAAGCACTTGGTGATATAGCATTATTGTAACCATTGCAGAGAATTGCCTATGGACAAAATATAATAAGGCCACAACTTCTTTAATGCCTGGATGGAAGAAAATAAGTGTGGAGGTTATGGGGAAATAAATTGGGTGCATATGTGATCATCTGAAGTTTTAAAGATACAGTTGCTTAACTACATCATTGAAGACTACTGTACCTTGCTTGCTCCCATCCCATCTTAAACAGACATGCCAAATGCTCTATAGTATTGCCAGTGGTAGTTCTTCCATACTTTCCACTTGAGCTGCTGTAGCAGAAAATATGAGGCCCCAAAAGTTAAAGTAGCAGCACAGGACTGGTCTGCCCATCCAGTCTATTACACTGGGATTGGGCCATGCTTTCTCTGGACTGCATTATATATTGCATGCAGGATTTCATGTGTGCCTCAGGCTTCTGGAATTTGGACCTCTCCCCTTTGTGTAGAATGATAAGAAGTTACATCTGGTTACCACCACCAGGAGCAAAAGAGAACATCATCTCAAGGGATGTATGAGAAATCCTATATAGGATCGAGAATCCAACCGATTTTCTTGACTTGGCCCCGGGGATTCCATTCCATCAACCCTGCTTGCACAGACTTGGTCTGCTGCGAGTTGAGCCAGGACGTGGAGTTCCATTTTTAAAACAGGCCATGATTTGCATAAATTTTTTTTTAAGCCAGAGAAATTTGCGCAAACATCGGGCCTCCACTTCAGAAATTCACGCAAATTGCAGTGCAAGGGCCCGATTTTTGCACGAATCTGAAATTAATTCTCAGAAAATTCAAGATGGCCAAGGTGGAGTATGTGCACATGCAGTTCGAGGAGGATGCTTCTGTACTTGCACGGGTATAGGGTGAAATGAAGAGACGAGACAACTGTAATGGTTTGAAAACAGGGCCACATTTATTGAATCGAAGTTCTGCGAAGGTGAAGTGCGGGATTAACTAAGGCCGGCCAATAGGCCAGTGGAGCGCATCAGGGCGAAAACATCCCAAACTCGAGGGTGGCGCAGTGACTCGCCACTCTCGAATTCCACACACGAAGTGCTGGGGGATCTACCCTAAGCCACCGCCCCCGGCGCCGCATGACAACCAAGGAGGGTGACCAGTGCAGACCCCAAAGGCTCCCCGAACTCCCAGCAATGGAGCCACAGGGCATCGACATTGGTGAAGTCCGGGTTCTTGCCAATCACCTTCAAAGGTGCCATGGGATGCACACCGAAACCCTAACCCCCACTACCTATTCACCGCACTTACCGCCTAACCTAAATCCAATGTGACCAAATTCGACTGGTAACCCAAAACAAGAAAACCACCGCCCGGATCCACAGTACGGAGTAGGCAAAACGCGTACACTGCCCAGAGCCAATTAGGACAATGAACAAAATTCTTACTCGGCCCCGCAAAAGGCGACCAGAGGAGATCACACTGCATAACGGGCATGGAGGGAGGGAGCTGCAAGAAAAGAGAGGCATTGGGTGGGGCCACCTGTGCCTAAATATAGCCTCAGTGCCCCACCCTTAGAGCCAATCTAAAGGGGACAACCAATTTGCCCCGGGCCCTGCAGGGAGGTGAAATCACCTCATTTTTCCCGCGTCCTCCACTCTCCCTCCAGCGCAAACTCTCCCCCCCCCACAGAAGCGTGGGGGGGAAGTTAATTGCGCGGGTATAGGGTGAAATGAAGAGACGAGACAACTGTAATGGTTTGAAAACAGGGCCACATTTATTGAATCGAAGTTCTGCGAAGGTGAAGTGCGGGATTAACTAAGGCCGGCCAATAGGCCAGTGGAGCGCATCAGGGCGAAAACATCCCAAACTCGAGGGTGGCGCGGTGACTCACCACTCTCGAATTCCACACACGAAGTGCTGGGGGATCTACCCTAAGCCACCGCCCCCGGCGCCGCATGACAACCGAGGAGGGTGACCAGTGCAGACCCCAAAGGCTCCCTGAACTCCCAGCAATGGAGCCACAGGGCATCGACACTGGTGAAGTCAGGGTTCTTGCCAATCACCTTCAAAGGTGCCATGGGATGCACACCGAAACCCTAACCCCCACTACTTATTCACCGCACTGAATCTGAAATTAATTGTCAGAAAATTCAAGATGGCCAAGGTGGAGTATGTGTACATGCAGTTCGAGGAGGATGCTTCTGTACTTCTCATGTTAAGTGCTACAACAAGAACAGCAACAAGAACAAAAACAGGAACGACTTGAATCTGATGAGTCAGCCCTGATTTGCACAAATTGCACTAGAGATACGCAGTTCTTGGCTCCTAATTTGTGTTAATATTTCAAGGAATTTTGCAGAGGTTGGAAACCCCCCGACTTGGCCCGCTTTTGGCCATTGGGTCAGAAATGTGTTGAAAGTCTGTCAAGCTCAAACAGAATGGGGTTTCCAGTTCTGCACATCCTTAGCCATGAATGCTAGCATGAAAAGACTTATGTAAGCAAACATCTATACTAGGACTGTGACCCAATGAAAGAAATTGCATTCAACCTGAGTTGTAGTCAGTGTATTGATTCATCAATTGATTCAATTAACATAAGGGTAAAAATAATATTTCCACAGCAATAAGAGTAAGAAGCATGCATTCTTTGCTTTTAGATAATCCATGCATGTACCACAGCAAGGGTCATCATAGAAGAGGCATTCCTTGTGTGTGAGAACAAAGGAAGCCTCTTTTAAGATGGTGCTTGTCGTCCACAGTTTTTATAAGCACTTTTACTAAAAATAATATTTGAACACTCATTGCCCTCTGGGGACATAATATGTCCTGGAAAAACAGTTATTGCCAAGTCACTAGGAATTCTGTCACTAACACCAAGAGAACTAGGGATAGCCCCAAACAAAATCATTACGATGTGCAATTTTGTAAATATTCAGTTACAGAAAGAAAGATAATACTCTCGGCATAATGTCTCCAAACATTTGATCATCCTTAATTTGGTTGCCATTTTCCTTGTTCCATTTCTGCTAAGTTAATGCACACTACTAGAAAGTGAACTAAGAGCAACATTAACATATAACTTATAACTCAATTTGTAGTGCCCTGAGGTTGCTATGTCTCCCAGTTATGGATAAGCAACTGTGTTTCATTTGGTAATTTTAATTCATTTGTATATATGAAAATTAAAATTGTCCTCTGTTTAGCATTAATGCTGAGTTAACATAAAACATCTGGGAGGCAGTAAATAAATAACAATCACAATTGGGCACTTTGAAATCCACTGTGTTGACAAACATTTGACTTTCATGAGTATTCTAGATATAGAGGATCCATTCAATTAGAATCCATGACTGCAGTTCTGCACTCAGTTATGCCTGTTTAAGCCCTATTGTGGCACACCCTGGACCATGTGCCAGATCAAGCATTTTAAAAATTAGGCATATACAGTCATGCCTTGGATTGAGAGCATAATTCATTCCGGAAACGTGCTTGTAATCCAAAACACTCTTATATCAAAATGAAATCCCCCCAAAAAAAATTTGTACAGAGATTTTTAATTTAAGCCGTACTACAGTACTTGTATTGCAAGACGTCGCTTGTATATCAAGTTTTTAAAAATTTAAATAAATATTTAAAAATTTGCTTGTCTTGCAAAACGCTCTCAAACCAAGTTACTTGCAATCCAAGGTATTACTGTACTGACTTCTGAGATTGGCTCCTCAAGCTATTCAATTTAGGCAATTGTTTGCACAATCTGAACTTGACCTTAAAACCATTAACTGGACATAACCAGTACTTGCAGCTGGGTCTAATTGCAGGCTGCAAAAGGCAAGTGTCTTCAAGTGAAAGCTGTACCATAACTGAGAATGGGAAATCCAAGGTATTGCAGTACCCAGCTGCTGGACTGCACCCAAACACCCTGACCACGTATGTATTAGAAGGATGGGTTTGATTATAAATTCCCTACTGAACTGGAAACTACATGCACAACTATTTGCCACACTTGCCACCTACTGCTGGTTTTTGACAGTAGATTGGGAACAGCATGCATAGTTCCAAATATATTCAATGATCAAAAATCCTGCCACTTTAAGGCCAGAGTTAAGGCTGTCTCATGTTGGCTCCACAAAGCCAAGAAAGTGGAAGCTTAGGCAGATGCCTTAATGGACGTGCCCAGTGATCAGTAATGCTGTGAAATGTCACAAAGTTTGCTTGCATACAAATTACCCTCCATGCACCTCCACTTTTCCTTGATCTTTGAGGCCCAAATCCAGATAGGGAGGATGGAGTGCCTAGGACCAACAAAGATGTGCCATGTTGTCCTGGTCATGTATTGCAGTGTAAAGAATCTCAGCCTTAATGTATTGCTAGAGGAATCCTCCTGTGAGTTGACCCATGCCTGTTTGTTGTTTACATCAATAGCTGGCAGGAAGGGTTAAGCAAGGAATTATGGGAGTTGCAGTCCAACACATCTAGAGGGCACCATGTTAGGGAAGGTTGGTTTAACCCATCCTGCCAGCTACTGAGTTATCTTTGCTGATCTTGAAAGAAATATTCTTTCAAAATCATATGATATGATTTTGAAAGAAATATATGATATGCCATACAGGCCTGTGGCTTATGCTGGCTCAGTTTGTCTGAGCGTGGAAAGCTAAGCAGGGTCAGGCCTGGTTATTACTTGGATGGGAGACCCCTCCTCTAGTTTCCTGCATTGAGCAGGGGGTTGGACTCGATAGGCTCCTTCCAACTCTATGATCTATGAAATCTATGAATTCAGTGGAGCTTATTCCCAGGAAAGTTGATATAGGATTGCAGCCTTAAAACACACACACACACACACACACACACACACACTGAGACTAAAGGGACAAGGAGTGCCCCTTTAGTTAAGACGAGTAGCACATTGGAGTAAAAAAGGAAAATGTGTCAATTTTCAGCAGTTTTAACTTGTTCCTGTGGGAATTCTTATCAGATCGATTTGAAATATTGCACACTTATAGACCACATTTGGTAGATCACATATGCCAGGTTTCAAGCTATTAGCTCAAAAGCTGTCTTTTTTATGAGCAGTAGAATGTTGAGGCTTATAACACCAGAACTGTGTACCTTTAGTGTGTGGGTGTGGGTGTGGGTGTGGGTGTGGGTGTGTTTTAAGGCTGCAATCCTATAACCACTTTCCTGGGAATAAGCCCCATTGAATTCAATGGGACTTACTTCTGAGTAGTCATGTATAGGATAGGATTACACTGTCAGTCTTTCCAAATTTACAAAAGATTTATAAAAACACACAGGATGAACCCATTGCAGCATATATTCCAATTAATAAATGGGATTCCATTTTTCCACCAAGTCATGTGGAACAAATAAACCATTCCTCGTATAGCCAATATCTGCCAATTTGTTCAATTTTGTAATTTCCATGCCCAGGTTTAAACAAGATAACCACTTTGAAGAGTACCAATCACTTGCTGGAAGTCTATCTCAGGGGAAGTGGTGAAGGGGAGCTTGGATAGTTCAGCTACCTGCACCTCACCCTCTTAATCAAGTAATCACCTGCACACAGCACTGTGTGAGAAGACCACACATGGACACATGCATCTGTGGAGTGGGCCCCTAAAATCAAGGCTATAACAGGATCTAAAAGTTTCAGCATACATTAAACAAAAGGGGAAATGTTCACACCTATTGGCAGTAGAAGAAAACTGGTTGTTTAGAGAAAATCACCCTGGAAAACCACCCTTGTAAACTACAATTAAAAATGTAAATATTAAAATAAGAGAGTACTTCTGAATCACATATAAGATTTATGAACTTTCTCCTAATACCCCCAGATGAAAATGCAGACTGGAATACACTGCAGTGAGAGAAATAAGGCATGCAAATAAATAAATATAACATCAAATAGACTTTAAGCTTCTTGCTTAGAATCTTGATAAAAGGAACCACTGGATGAAATGTGTAATATATATGGATGAAAACTGTTACTTGCTTATGTCAGAATTCTGCTGGCAAGTTAAAGTGATAACAAAGGATTCAAAAGAGCCTATTTATTAAAAGGAAGGATTACATTACGACAACAATTTTGCTGATTTTACATCAGCTTGGAATGTACTTTGATGTTTTATAAATTACTGGGGTGTTTTCCTCCAGATTTATCAGGACTATTTTGAGCCATATTAAAACTATCTTGAAATGAAAATGCCATTACATATTGGCATTGAAAAAATGCAGAAGGAAGTGTATATGGATGGAATATGTGATTTAGAAGTGCTATATTGCATTACATGTCACACTAAAAGATCTAGTGATTAATCATCAGAAATATGAAGCTTCTGATCAGAGTTTCAGGCTGTTGTGCTGGAGATTATAGGGTGTAACTCTCTATTCCCCCCACCCCCAGTAGAGTCTTTCTACTTTCTGTTTTGCTTTTTAATTAATGATGAGTACAGTGAAAGAATCGAGAAATAGTTCAACATACCTATCAGCCCAATCCTATGATTTTTACTTAGAAGTAAGTCCCTCAGAGTCCAGTGGGGCCTTCTCTCACATACTGTAATATTGGATAGGACTGTAGCCTTTATCTACTCATACTAGTGTAAATCCATTCCAAGGCTAAACATTTCATCATGTGATAGGAATTACTTGTAGTGGTAGTCCCCATGAATGAAAAAGATCTTACTTCAGAAAAAGACTTTCATACTCTGTGCTATCTCAGTGATATTACTGAAAGGATCTCATTGATGGTTTCTCATAAAATGTGAAAGATGGATGTCCATTATTTCCTCTGATAATTCAAAACAAAACCAGCTTCATTCTCTTCAACTGGGAAAAAAAATAAGCATAGAAAGTGGAATGTGTGTTTTCTTGATAAAATAGAGCATCATCTGATCCAATAACCAATGAGATGGTTGACAACATGAATTATTCAATGGCATTTAATAACAAAAGGGGGGAATTTACAATATAAACTATTGAGAGAATTATACAATTGTCGAAGAGTAAATACAGACAACACTTTATGCATATCCATTAGGCCAATCTGGGCCTATGCAGGGGGATTTTATGCACGTACAACCTTATGTAAACATTATGCCCACAAAAATAGACATCCCATGGCACTGGAGACAAGAAAGGTGCATAGAGTGGCCAGGGACAAAATGCATGCTCTCACTCCCCACTATATGTATTGATCCAGGTAGGTATAATCTAATTCAGCCCTATGAGTCTATAAACTATATGATATGGCACATTCAGAGTTATCACATAGCACAGGACTTCTTGGGGAGGGAGATCATGCTCAACATACTTGAGCATTCCCTATTGACAAAAGCTCCCTGCTTGTGGAAAGCTAGTGTAGCAACCAGAAAGGTTCTAGCATAACTTTGTTTCTGATCTGATACACTATGTGTAGGCAGTCTTTCAGTGTGGGAATGTTCAAACATTCTTTCTCACTTTCAGTTCTATGATTGAATGGTTCCTATATTGACATTCTATGCCACTGAGGACCAAATTAGACATAAAACAAGAGATCTTCAGCATTTAAAAAAAGAAATATCAATAGAAGATGGAGGCAATTCAGATTAGGATTATGATGGATTTAACTCCTTTCCCTATAGTGTTTTCCCAATTAAAATCACCCCCTAATCAACTATTTGCTCCATGGGACAAAAACATACTGGTAATAGACTAAGGCACACAGCTCACCTGGTCAAAGTCATCCCCACTATGGTAAAATGGACTGTATTTCTATTTAAAGTATAGTTATTTCTAAGTTTGCATCTATGCATATTCATTAGCATTTGCAAATATTATGCAAATAGGTGTCCTTTTTTAAAGTGATACATTTCCTCTTTTGGGGCTATGCATAAGTGTCCACCCTAACACAGGGGGCTGTGTTAGGGTGGACACTTATGCATGGGGGGGCCCATGCCCAAACCCATCTGATTGCTCCATAGCTTTAAAAAAATGTGAGAAATCCACTTACAGACCTCCCAACATCAGTTTAATTTGGTCCTGAGAATCAGGACTGACTGAATTGAAAACCACATCTTCTTTCATATTGACTACCGCACCCCTGCTCATTTCTATCTGGTATTTTGTAAGAGCATCATATAAGGTGTCTCAAGAATAATCAAACAACCACAAAAACTGCCATGCAACATAACCGTAATAGTCCATCTGCCACCATGCTGCTTTGTAAGCTGTGCACATTATGTATTTCAGCACAGCCAGATACAGTCATGTACAATGAGGAAGAAAAAGTAGGCCGGTGCCTGCATAATGCAGGGCAGTATCTCAGCGAACGGACTCTGCATAGGAAACAGGGTTGCTTATATTAGATAAGCAACTGAATGTAAGTATTAATCCTTACACATGATGCTCTTCTTGGGTGGGGGAATACATCTAGACCTGCAGATTCAAAATGTTTTTCTATCTCAGGCAGCCCAAGTGTTAAATGAATTCCAGAACGGATTTTCTTGGAAATCAGTTCTCATGCACAACTTTCAATTTAGCAGGATTTCTTTGGTAGACTTCTCAGTGGGTGGACCCTAAATTGATTATGGCAGCTAGAGGTCATAGTTTCCCCTTTTTACAAAAATTTGGCATAGATATTTTTGAAATTTATACCCAGCAGGGAACCTCCTTTACCTGAATATCTTTTTTTGCCTTACAACGGTATTTCCAAACTAAACTCTGAAACCAAGAGGAGTATTTTAAGAGTGTCCTTGGACTTCCTGTAATACAGGAACAGGAAGTACATCTCAGCAGGTTGAAGATGCAAAAATTCCACTTCATATTTTACAGAAAAAGACCAAGACCTAGAAGAATATGTCACTTGAGCTCCCTGTTCCTTTCCATGTTATATATAGCAACCAAATCCACTTGATAGCATAACACTCATTGTCATGCAAACACTAAATATAGATTGGACTACTGTAATGCAGTCTATGTTGTGCTGCCTACTGTCTTTGACAGACAACTCAGAAACTTCAGCTGGTACCAGAATGTGGCTGCTTGAGTTCTCCTTGGGGCTAGACAGTCAGAACATATTATACTGACCATCAAGAGTTGGGAAAAGTACAGAAAAATTAGAGCTGGGAAAAGTGCAGAAAAGGGCAACTAAAATGATCAAGGGGCTGCAACAATTCCCCTATGTGGAAAGGTTACAGCAGCTGGGATTATTTAGCTTAGAAAAAGGTGAATAAGGGGAGACATGTCATAGAGGTGTACATAATTCTGCATGGTGTGGAGAAAGTGGATAGGGAGACATTTTTCTCCCTTTCTCACAATACTAGAACCTGGGGTCATCCCATAAAGCTGAGTGGTAGGAGATTCAGGACAGATAAAAGGAAGTATTTCTTCACTCAACACATAATTAAACTATGGAATTCACTTCCACAAGATGTAGTGATGGCCACCAATTTGGAGGGCTTTAAAAGGGGATTGGACAAATTCATGGAGGATAAGGCTATCAATGGCTACTAGTTCTAATTGGGAATATGCTTCGTCCAGTATCAGAGGCAGTATACCTATGTGCACCAGTTGCTGGGGAACATGGGCAGGAGGGTGCAGTTGCATTCATGTCCTGCTTGTGGGTTTCCCATGGGCAGCTGGTTGGCCATTGTGTGAACAGAATGCTGGACTAGATGGACCCTTGGTCTGATCCAGCATGGCTCTTCTTATGATCTTATGTTCTTACACTAATCCTGTACGAGCCATACTAGTTGCTTGCTAGTGTATTTCGGGGCCCAATCCAAATTGCTGGTTTTGACATGTGTAAGGCCCTAAATGGTACAGGTCCAGCATCCAAGTTATTTGAATGACCACCTACACGATATGTACTTGTTTTAAGATCAACTTCAGAAACCCTGGTCATTGCCCTACCACCAGGATCAGTAAGGTTGGTGGGCACTAGAAATAGGGCCTTATAAGTGGTGGCCCCTACCCTATGGAATTCCCTCCTGAGAAATATACAGTTGGCCTTATCTTTTAAGAGAGTTTTTTAAATGTATCTGTTTTCCCAGACTTTGATCCAAAACTGTTTATGGATGGATATTTGGAAATTGTATTTTATTGTAACTGGTTTTATTTAAAATTGTTTATATTTAATATGATTTTATTAATATGCTTGCTATATTGTTTTTGTACTGTAAGACACCTTGGGAAGGCTATAGTTTTAAAAGGTGGCTACAAAATGGATTAAATAAATAAATAAATAAATAATAAGATTTACATGCACGCACACACGCGCACACGCACACACACACACACACACACACACACATATATATATATATATATAAGGATTGCAAGAACAGGGGTGGGGGGAAACGGGTGTCTTTCCCAGCTTTTCTATAGCATCTAATCTGTGATGACTTCTGAATAAAATTCCTGACTTGCAAGTGCAAATCAGTTTTATTCCCCACTTTAGACCGGCTTTAGAGTGACCTGCAGTAGTTTTCTGTTTTTATGCTTCTTTTCAACATCTGAAATGGAGGTTATATGGAACCTTTTCAACATCATATCTGGATTATAAGATTGTGCCTTCAAATGCTCTGAGATTTATCAATCCAGTCTAAATTCCTATGTGAGCTACAATGCACATAAGAGTTTCCGCACATTGACTTAAATGCAAACAAATGTGTGCATAATGCTCTATCCATTAGAGTGAATGGAATATGCTTTGTGGCAAGAAAACCTAACATATATACATTAGGGCTCCTGAAACTGCAGATAATCATTGAGCTAGAGTGTAGGTTTTTAATTTTACCCAAAATACATTAGAAGAAAGAAAATAAATTCATAATTAGGCTTCAATGAAAATTAATTGCTTTTAAATTATGGATAATGATGACTACAGCTAGTGGATAATGAAGTACAGAGCAACAACAACTGGAATAGAGGTTATAATTCAGAGTATTATGGGGATCTTAATTATGACAAATCTTTTAGCCCATCACCATCAGCTATTTCACAAACAAATTTGCAGTATTTTACTTTACCAGTGAAACATTTTTAGAGTAAAACAATGCCCAGAAGTGTTGCACATAATTAAATAACAATTTCTATACACACGTATGTAATTCATGATACAAAGGCAGGAATGCTACCAAGGTATGACATGACATGCACTGACCAAACTCTGTTCTGGAAATGAACCAAATATTTCTTTATAAATAAGAGTTATTTTTTTTAACTCTTAAGAATTAACTGCACCATCACCCACTATTCTTTAGTCCCAGCCAGGATATAATTATATCCCTTTGCATTCCATCGATTCATCACCACTCGCACTCCCATCTAGTGCATCAGAAGAAAGCTATGAGATTCAAAATATGAGAACAGTGACACACATGAGACTTCTTCTAATAACTCAACTATAAACTCCTGGGGCAAATCTACACTAGAGCCCCTTTCGTTAATCAGGGAGCTCTGTGGCAGAATTTATGCAAAATGCATTCACAGCTGTTGGGGCACATGTTAGTGAATACGGTGTGTTGAAAACATGATCTTGTGTCACACACACATGCAATTGCAGGAGAACTAGGAGTTCAAAAGGTGATGTGTTCAGGGGAAACATTTAAGAAAAATGTTGGGGAGTTTTTGTTCTTTTGTTCATCTATGTGCAGGTGCGACGGAGCAAAGGAGTTTAAAGAAAAAAAGAAAAAGAAAAGAAATTGACAGCTCCTCCTGCCCCCTCACAAAAAATCATGGAGGACTTTTGGCTAACACAGGCAGTGATAGCGCCCAGTGAGCACACACATAGCCACGTACAGTGATAGTGAATTGCAATAACAAGAAAAGTTGCAATCAAAGTAGTCCAGGAAATTGGGGAAGAAAAGAAGAACGAGAATGCAAGAGAAACACAACCGCAATGGGAAAGGGAGAGCATCATGTGATTCGCATGTCACAGAGGCAATCCAGTACACTGGAATAAACCTCAGGTGTAGATCACCCCCTAGTTCAGAAAATGTAATGAAAAGAACAGCTGGCTCTGAGAAGATCATACAAACCCAACCACACATACAGACTTCTACTGCAAACCTGAAAATGCTCCACCCAGTTTTCTCACATGGTCTGTTTCATACTGAGGCCTTCTGGGTTTGGCTCCCAAAGAAGCAGTACACAACATGATAGGTTGGATCAAGGCTGTTAGTCACACTTTGGTCCCATTGAATGGTTGTCAGCATTTATTTTTGTTCTCTGTGACAGGGCTGGGCAGAATGTAAATCTCCAGGTGTTTTGAACTTCAGCTCCCAGTATTTCTGACCATTGGTCGTACTGGCAGGGGCTTCTGGGAGTTGAAGTCCAAAACATCTAGCAATTTACCTTCTGCCCACTCCTGCTCTATGAGAAACACTGAGTAACCTATACAGAAACATGTGAATATTTGATGCAAGTAATTCATGTTAATCTAGTTTATTTAAAAAAATAAAGTCAGAATTTGGGAGCAGAGGATATTTTTAAAAAGCACCCTAGGAGTCCATTTTCAGTTTCCATTTGCATAAAAATCATATTGCACTCCAGCTCCGGTAACTGTTGGAGCAGATTTTGGGGGAGCACAGGAGGTTGCAAAGGGAAAGGGAATGCTCGGAGGCCCTGCTCCATCAATATGAACTCTGTTCCATTCATGTAAGGAAAGTTAGCATCCAAGCCTATTTATTTATATTACATATATATCATGTGCATGTGGTTTACCCTGCACATCGCTGACTGTAGTGTATGGGGAGGGGAGATTTAACCCTTCCATCTCCAACCTTGATCCCATCATAAATAGCCTCCCCGTGAGTGGCAATTATTTATTTATCTGTTTATTTTAAATTCTTATTCCCCACTCTTTATCCAAAAGGAGCATGAAGCAGCTTACAATATTAACAGAACAAGCACCAGTAAAAGTTTCCATTAGCATCAGTGGGAGTTGCTTTCTAACACTAATTGCGATGTAAGGGCAATATTTGTCATGATCACAGCTGGGAAAGGATGGGTTAAACTTTCTCTCTCCATGCGCAATGCAATGGTCTCAGTGAAAATCAGAGCCCCCAAGTGTCTAGCATGAAAACAAAATTAAAAACCTGGCATGGTTGCTAACCACGCAGTTAAGGTAGCATCTAGCTTCACCCTTAGATTTACTCCGTTATATTCAAGTACTCTCAGTACACCCAAAGGAGACTCAGAGAGGTGTCCATGTGATGCAGTTCCTCCATGTGACACCTCAGACTATATTCTTAATAAGAATACAAATGGTAGTAGTAGTAATACGGTAATAATAATACTAGTAGTAGTAGCAGCTTGAATCCTAACTTGCTCCTCTATTCACATAAGAGAGGGGACAATTGCTGCCAGTTCCCCCTCCATCTGTAGCCCCTTGACCTATATCGCACACCATTCCCAGGGGTCCCCCTTCCCCAGGAACAGATTGTCAGAGGGTACAGGGATCTGCAAAGTGTAGGTGGTATGTCCTGTATTATTTTGAACTTGTCTGAGCCAAGTCTCCCTATGAAAGGAGAGAATCTTCAAGGCCTATCAGACTTCTCTCTCAGCCTGCAAGATGCATAGTTTGTAGCACTGGTTTCCCCACAAAATAGCAGTCAAGTATGTTATTAAGCCCCAAGTGCTTTCTGACTGCTGAATCAGCTGCCTGCTTATATGGGATACAGCAGCATTCATCTTTGAATACTCCTAAAACCTAGGTTTGGCCAATATTCACCTATCCTGTAAATTATAATTACGGTATGTTAAGGGTATGCAGAGCTAATTCAGAATGTTAAATCCCTAGGCCTACAATGGCTGGGTTCAGACAACACAATAACCCACACTCAAGGGTTGAGTGTGGGTTGTTATTGAATCGTGGGGTTTATTTATTTATTTATACCCCACCTTTTTTCCTGCAAGAAACCCAAGGCGGCTTACATAATCCTCCTCCTCCTCCTCTCCATTTTATCCTCACACAACAACCCTGTGAGGTAGGTTAGGCTGAGAATCAGTGACTGGCCCAAAGTCACCCAGTGAGTTTCATGGCTGAGCAGGGACTAGAACCCGCATCTCCCGAGTCCCAGTCCAAGTCCAACACTCTCACCACTATGCTGCCAGAATATTTTCATATTCAGGTTTGCCTTCGAGGCAGAAAGCTAGCCTTGGAGACAGGTGCAGCTAAGTGTCCAAGGACGTAGCTGATCTTTCACTCTACTGTGTGCCAGTTAACATTTTTTCTGTTTGTGTTCCAAGGACACATAGATCAGTGGAGAGTGGAAGGTGTGTTAAATTACTTGCAGGTGTGCATAACCGCTTGTAAAGGATGGTCTTGTATATATATATTGTATATAAGTATGTAATGATGATGATGATAGAGGCAGTCACTCTATCTGTCTGGCTCTGTATGCTATGCTCTGTTTTGCTCTCTGTATATGCTCTGTTCATGATCAAGCCAAAACCTTAGTAAATCTTTTACTAAAGAGTACTTGGTTTGTGTTTTTTCCTTTACATGGACTAGCCCAGTGATGGCGAACCTATGGCACGGGTGCCACAGCTGGCACGCAGGGACCTCTCTGTGGGCACTCGAGTCATTGGTCACCAGATCGCGAAAAGACCGTCCCCTTCTGCAAAACACTAATGATCTTGTTCTTTCTCACGGTGTGGAACAGAATGATTTTATTCTAGAATTCCTGTTACAGAATTCTTTTTCTACATTGTTATCACATTTAAAAGATTTTGAAGAATGATGCACAGAGCATGGCTTGGATGTAAAGCCCTAACAGTTGACCTGAGTGCTGCATGTGTTGCTCTCAAACTAACGGAGTATGAGCCAAGGTTTGACAAATTATCAGCATGCATGCAATAGCAAAAATCACATTAATTGTGCAAAAGCATCCCCAATGCAAACTTTTACCTAATGCAGTGTTTGCAGTCCAAGACATAAAGTGTTTAAAATGTGTTAAGCACGTTTAGTTTTCTTGTTTATCTTGCTCATCCTAGTACAGGTTGACTTTTACTTTTACTAATCCGACACCACCTGTAGAAGCAGGGAAAGGACCCGGGGTAAAGCTTGCCCCATACAATTTCAGTCTGGCATATAATCATATTACAAGCTGAGAATCCCTTATCCAAAAATACATGTGCCTAATTATTTAAAAAGTTTGTATAAATTCCCTTCAGGCTATCTGTACAATGTAGTACTATAATAATGTTTTGAGTTGATTTTTTTTCCAACAAAAAACTGTTTGTATCATTGAAAGCTCTGTTATTGTGTTTTTCTTTTAAGACAAAAGATGTTAATTAGTTTGGACAACTGTATGAGTTGTATTTCTAAAACTAAAACCTCAGGTTTAATTCAGGTTTAATTGCAGTGTTGGCACTTTGAAATAAATAAGTTGGTTTTGTGTTGCAGTTTGGGCACTCGGGCTCAAAAAGGTTCGCCATCACTGGACTAGCCTAATCCACGGGTTCAGTATCACTGCAACTCTGCTTCCTAGAGGGAATACTATTATTTCTATTTCCCTGTTTTGACATATGCCGGATTGTTGTTGAAATGTGGGTTATGTTGTCTGAACCCAGCTGTGCTAACAAGCCATGGCTTGTTAACCATGAACAACCCATGAAGAGAATCCATGGTTTGTTGGATTATGAACTGTGGGTTGTTTGTCATTAACCAACCATGGTTTGTTAGCTTGGCTGGGTTCATACAACACAATAACCCATGTTTCAACGACAACCCACATTCAACCCATACTCAACCCTTGAGTGTGGGTTATCATGTTGCCTGAACCCACCCAATATGTCTATGCCAATGGGGCTTGTTCTGAAGTTTTTTAGATCTGATCAGAAGCAGCTCCTCCAAATGTGTGCTTTGCTAAAGGTCCCTCCACCCACATTAAATCCTTGCCAAGCTTCTCACTTGGTGAGGAAATTGGAGGACAATGGGAAAGCCATTCTGCCAACACTCTCCTACAAAATGTCATTCACACATGCATGAAAGTACCTTGTTGCCTATTTGGACAAGCAAGCCTATATGGGTCTGTTTGAGGTTTTGTTTTTCCTTGCACAATCTTATGCATGTTCACTCAGAAGTAATAATTCCCACTGTGTCAATGGGGCTTGCTCCCAGGACAATTAATTTAAGATTCATTCCTAATCTTGGAATCAAGAAGCCAACTTTGGTGCCACTGCACATGTATATGAAGTGCAGAGTGGCTCATAGTGAGGCTGCTTCACTGTAGAGTGGGATACACACTGTAGAGCAGTGTTCTCCAACCTTGGGTCCCCAGATGTTTTTGGCCTACAACTCCCAGCATGCCCCAGCCAGCATAGCTGGCTGGGGCATGCTGGGAGTTGTAGGCCAAAAACATCTGGGGACCCAAGGTTGGAGAACACTGCTATAGAGTGTTTCCTTCCCACTTGCCTAATACACTTCTACAGGAAACAGGTGCTATGGATCCAGGATTGTAGTGTGCATTTACACATCAGCTCTCACCATCAAGCAGTCAAGTTTGGGGGGGCATGACTAAACATGGTGTGAAGGATCAATTCTGGGTGAGTTTGGATACTCTCGGAGCATGCAACTGACTGGGAACAGATTTGGAATTGAATATTCAGGCCTGTTAAATCCAGTGGTGTTCTCTGACTACTGAACTTGCACAGGCATCTGTAGAAATGCAGAAAACTCATAATCCAAGTTCTTAACTTCTTCATATGAACAGACACAGTTGTAAGTGACCATGAAAACTAATCCAAAATCCACAGTTGAGCAATACCTTTATTAGACCAATCAAAATTCCACAAATATGTGTGCAAGCATTTTAGTTCTCCCCAAATCTTCATCAGGCTAGGTGGTATGAAACACAGGTGTGTGGTGGGGGAGCATGGACAGAAAAGTCCAAAAATTTGGCCAGGTGTTGTGGCCATGAGCTCTGCAGTTTTGTGGAATTTTGGTTGGTCCTAACAAAAGCATTACCCAACAGCGGAGTTTGGATTTTCTTTTTTTTCCTCGTGGAGCAACACAGCTATCTTTGTTTTTTAATTAAAAGTAATGTTCCAATGAAATTCCATGCAAGCATACCAGGAAAGGAAGACAATGAATCAAATTCACAATCAATATCATTATTTTATGCGAAAGCTGTTAATAATCATAGTTAAGATTTATTTAGCACTTTTTTGCTGCTCAAAGTGCCTCGCATACATTTTCTCAGTAATACCTACAGAACAGCCCTATAAGGTGGGTCAGTATTTCCCCCATATTGCACATGAGGGGGCCCAAGGGCAGAACTGCACATTAGAGGCAACAAGCCTGCTGCAGGAAATGGCAACCTGGTGTCAAGCTCTTTCCCCATACAGACTGGCATTCACCTTACCCTGGGAACTCATGGGAACTTCCACAGGGCTGTTCCTTCTGGTGCTGCCAGGGGAATGTGAGAAGACCAGGACCACATGGAAGGAGCCCACATTGCAGTTCCTCCCCACGCCTGCATTAACTCTCCAAAAACCAAATTAGCCCTGGCATAGAGAAGAGCAATAGCGTGGGCTTCTCCCATGAAGCCCAGACCTTTTCATGTTACTCTGGTGTCATGTGACGGAGCAGCAGTGCTGTGGCTCTCACTGAAGTAACATGAGTATGGGGGCTCCATAACATATAATACAACTTACCTGTGTCTTCATGTCATTTTGTATCACTGTGCTACAGGGATGGGAAACATGTAGCTCTCCAGATGTTGTTGGACTGCAACTCCCATCATCCCTGACCACTGGCTATGCTGGCTAGGGCTACTGGGAGTTGCAGTCCAGCAACATCTGGAGAGCCACAGGTTCCCCATCCCTGCCATACTGCATTCTACCTTCACCCACACAGCAGCCAATGATTGTGGAGTAGGGGTGAAGAATCTCACAGTGCCATGACATCAGGACATAGGGTAAGTTATCTTACAAAGGCAGTGTGGGGATAGGAACCCAACACACAGCTGCCATTTTCAGTACTAGCCTCCTGTTTCTTGTAACATGCAGTTTTGAACTAAGACTACCTGGTGAGTTGATAGTAGCGGTGAGTTTTGTACTGGGGAAGACCCAGTTAGCTCTAGAGCACCCTTCCCCAACTTGTTGTCCTTCATGATGTTTTGGACTACAGCTCCCGGCATTCCTAACGATTGGCCATACTGGCTGGGGCTGATGGGAGTTGAACATATGAATGTTGGTCTACACCAGGGCTCTCCAACCTTGGGTCCCCAGATGTTGCTGGCCTACAGCTCCCAGAATCCCTTGCCATTAGCCATGCTGGCTAGGGTATGCTGGGAGCTGTAGGCCAGCAACATCTGGGGACCCAAGGTTGGGGAGCCCTGGTCTACACGAATTGGTGGTGGCTCTCCATGGTTTCAAACAGGAGTCTTTCCCAGCCCTAACTGGAGATGCCAGGAACTGAATCTGGGTGGGAAGGGGCAAGGGCTTAACACACACACACACACACACACACACACTGCTCTGAAGGAATTGGCAGCCCTCTAAAGCTGCACTTCAGCTTTAAAAAGAAAGAAAAGTCAGAGGTCTAATCAGAATGTGGTTTGGCCCTGACAAGAGTTTTGAGAAGACTGCAGATGGTACGATGAATACACCCATATTTTTCTGTAGTGTACATACAGTTCTGTGTTCTTTCATCCCATGGTCATCTCTGGTCACAGGTTTTGAATCACTACCAAAAACCTGCCCAACCTATGCACAAAGATTCCAGTGAGATAAATGTGCTCACCATGGAGAACACTGCCTTTATCATACTACTAGTGTCAAACTGTCATCTCTCTCCAGCTTGATTTCCTGTAGCTGGGGGTATATCTGTCTATATTGTTTACTTCTCTCATTGGTTTTTGGTGTTCTTGTTGTTAAATGTCTTGTATTTTTTGTGTGACATTTTAAGGTGGTGGGGAATGAATCTGCCTTAGAAGTATTCAAAGGACAAAACAGTGTCCTTTGAATATTACTTGCTCTGTAAAAAGATGTATTTGCATTCAAATATGGAATTTATTTTTGTCCATACTATTACAAAGCTTTAATTCCATTTGCCTAATTAATTCCTAGCACACGAAATTACACTTTTGGTACTTCAGTATCAAAACAAATAATCCCTTTTAAGGTGTTAGAAGTCTTCTCTAAAGAGAGCAAAAAAATCCTATTTTCCCCCCTCTAAGAAATTAATTTCATCATCTTAAGGTTACCTAAGCCTCCAATAGCACAATATCTGGGAAGCCTATTCTATATGGGCATCCCAAATATGAGGGATATAAATCCCTCTGATATCACTGGTGCTAAATTTTCATTCAAAATCATTTGCAGGGGGAGGGGATAATGCATTTTTGAGCAAGTTTACCTCAGCCAGCTCCAGGGTTAAAGGGAGCCTTGGTGGGTCCCCACCTACATAGATGCCTTCCCCCTCCCTTTAAAAAAAAAAAAACCCTCCCCCCCCCCCCCGGCAGCAAGCAGCTTCCTTTTGCCATCTTAAATCCCAAGATTGTTGTGTCACTCCAGAGCATTGTTCACAATGTTCTGGAATGACTGGACTTCTGAGGCATTGTGAGGCAAATTCAAGATGGTGGCCAGAAGCCACCCATCACCAAAGTAACAGGGAAAAGTGTATTTTTAATTTTTAAAATGGGGCCTCGTGCTAGCTTCGGGGATGGCTACACCCAGGGTACTTGAGTCCCGGCAGCTGCCCAAGTATTTCGTGTGTGTGTGTGTGTGTATTGTGAACCACATAGAGGTCTTAAGATATTAATTAAGCAGTATAAAAATAGTAAACATAAAACCAATCAATCAATAAGTATGCCTTGTGTTGACATTAGGCCTGAACTGTACCGTGTATTTTATTTTGGGAAGCTATGTCATTGTGCTGTCATGGTTTTCCCACTGGTAAGAGTGATCCATTTTTCACTTCACATATTAATTTTCTAATAAGATACTGCACAAAGAGGGATGAAGGGATGCCTTCGTGACAGATGTTTATAAAATTGTGGGTGGTGAAAAAATGAATATAGAAAAGGCATTCACTGGAATTAAAAACAAATACAAATTGTTGGATGAGAATAAATGCCCATCTAGTCCAGAATTCCATATCCAATAATGGACAACCAAATGCTGCTGGATAACTGAAAATGAGCAAGGGGGGGGGGGGTTGTTTTGTTTTTAGCATTCATGGTTAATAGCCATTGGTAAACCTAATTTCTCTTTGTATTTCTTTTTTTGTATTTTAGTTGTGGGATCATTTTTTTCTTTATTTGATATCCTCTTTCTTGTCTCAATGGCAGGTATCAAGATTATATTGTTCTAACTGACGTATTAAACTTCCCCTATGTTGTATCACTGATAAATTTCATTGATACTTAAAATGTAAGGTGACCATATGTACTGGTTTTACCAGTACAGTACTGGTTTTTTGGACATTGTCCTGGTTAGTCGTGAGATGTAACCAGTACAGTTTAGGACTACAAAATCAAAACTTATTAATTTATCAAAAGATTGAGTACATCAAATCAATCCTTGATAAACCAGCCTAAATCAATTTTATTAATTTATCCTAGTTTTAGTTTTAGTTTACACGACGGTTCTCGTTGTTGGATCTCGGCAATACTCAGCATTCAGCACACACACTCTCACCATATTGTGGCCGCGGGGACTCTTCGATAATACTCCCGCGCAGTACATACAGCCCGACCATGGGAACTCGATGACGTCATCACACAGAGCCCGCCAAAATCGACCAATTCGGTGCTAGCTTCGGACTATAAAAGGCCCTCCGCAGCACATGACAGGCACCAGTGATCTCTGGCATCTTCGGACCGTGACACTGGCCCTCAGAGCTCCACGCTCTCTCGGTTACTCGAGCTTTTCGCTCCGCCGTTTTCACGGCACACCTCGCTGCTTTGCCAGGACTAAGCTGACCATACATACTGTTTTAAAAGGGACAGTCCCGTTTTTTTTTCATATTTCCTGACCATCCCTTCTTTTTAATATAAATGTCAATTTTGACCCATTTTTAGTAAACTATATATAGTGTTTAATTTTTTGTAAAAAACTGAACGCGGTTTGTTTATTTCTCATAAGACTCTCCACGTTAAGAAACCTCGGGGGGGGGTTGAGCCAAGCCCCATGCGGAGCTACTCCCGCGCTCTCCTTAGCCCTTAGACAGGGTGACTACTGACGTAATCTAGAGCGCCGTGTGAGCCACGCCAAAGAAAGGGAACACTGCTATTTGTTGCTCGGTGCCCTTGGTGGGGGGGATTGTTTTTCCCTGTCTAGGGCCTGAACATGTGCCTTGGAGGGGAGTCGTGGGGCCAAGTGGGGCCCCAATTAGTGTAGTGACGGGTAGAGGGAGATATGGCATTGGGAGGAGGACTAGCCAGGTAAGGGGAACACGGCCCAGACACTTAATGGCTGTGCCTTGTTCCAGTCCTCCTCGCACCCGCAGGTTTGGTGGTTGCCCTATCAGCCTGCCCTCGGGTCTCTGGATGCTGCTTCTAAATGCCAGATTGGTGCAAAATAAAACCTCCCTCATCCACGATTTAATAGTGGATGAGGCGGCCGATCTGGCATGCATTACCGAGACCTGGGTGGGAGAACAGGGAGGAGTTAGTCTCTCCCAGCTTTGCCCACCGGGGTACTTGGTGCAGCATCAGGGTAGACCTGAGGGCCGGGGAGGGGGGGTTGCCGTGGTCTATAGGAATTATATCTCTCTCTCCAGGCTCCCTGTCCATCTGACTACTGGTCTGGAGTGTTTGCACCTTTTGTTGGGCCAGCGGGACAGATTAGGGATTCTGTTGGTGTACCACCCACCCCACTGCTCAACAGACTCCCTGGCTGAGCTGACGGAGGTGGTCTCGCTGGCGATGCTGAGGTCCCCCAGGCTGTTGGTCCTGGGGGATGTTAACATCCATGCTGAGGGCACCTTGTCTGGTGTGGCTCAGGAATTCATGGACTCCATGACAACCATGGGACTGTCCCAACATGTCATCGGCCCAACACATGTAGCAGGGCACACTCTAGACCTGGTTTTTTCAGCCAAGCATGGAGATGGTGATGGTGATCTGAAGGTGGGGGACTTTGAATCAGTCCCCTTGTCATGGTCAGATCACTACCTGCTGAGATTTAGGTTAACGGCAGCTTTCCCCCTCTGCAAGGGTGGGGGACCTATTAAGATGGTCCGCCCCCGGAGGCTGATGGATCCAGATGGTTTCCAGAGGACCTTTGGGGGGTTTCCGGATGATATGGCTGGCGGTCCTGTCGAATCCCTGGATGATCTCTGGAATAGAGAGATGACCCAGGCGGTTGACACGATAGCTCCTGAGCTCCCTCTCTGTAGTAGAGCTCGTACGGCTCTGTGGTATACCCCAGAGCTGAGAGTGATGAAGCAAAACAGGAGATGGCTTGAGTGCAGGTGGAAGAAAACTCCTAGGGGATGCAATCGAGCCCTGGTACATGCCTATAGCCAAGTATACCTAGAGGCAGTGAGGGTGGCAAAGAGACAACATATCACTGCCTCTATCCAATCATTTCTTTGCTGCCCAGCGGAGCTCTTTAGGGTAGTCCGGGGCCTGTTATACACTGGCCCCAGGGACATCATCGACCCATCTGATGCCCGCTGCAATATATTCGCTAGGCACTTCCAGGAAAAAATATCTTGCATCCGCAGGGACTTAGACTCCAATGTTATAGCAGTAGAATCAGGAGAGGTACCCAGAGCACAGCCTGGTCTAGTTATTTTGGATGAGTTTCAGTTGGTACAGCTCAAGGATGTTGACAAGGTGCTTGGACGGGTTCGTGCAACCACGTCTGTTCTGGATCCTTGCCCCTCTTGGCTTATAAAAGCTAGCAGGGAGGGAACGGCCGGCTGGGCCAGAGAGGTGATCAATGCCTCCTTGCGAGAGGGAGTGGTCCCATGCCACCTGAAACAGGCGGTGGTGAGACCACTCCTGAAGAAACCCTCTCTGGACCCGGAAGATCTTAACAACTTTAGGCCGGTGGCGAATGTTCCTTTCCTGGGCAAGGTCCTTGAGTGGGTGGTGGCCAACCAGCTCCAGGCATTCTTGGATGAGACTGATTATCTGGATCCATTTCAGTCGGGGTTCAGGCCTGGTTTTGGCACAGAAACAGGTTTGGTCACCCTGTATGATGACCTATGTCAGGAGAGAGACAGGGGGAGTGCGACCCTGTTGATACTCCAGGGTCTCTCGGCGGCTTTTGATACCATCAACCATAGTATCTTTCTGGAGCGGCTGTCTGAGTTGGGGGTGGGGGGCACTGCATTGCAGTGGTTCCGCTCCTACTTGGATGGCCAGCTCCGGAGGGTGGTGCTTGGGGGATGTTGCCCCATAGACTCTCCAATACGGGGTTCCTCAGGGGTCAGTCTTATCCCCCATGCTATTTACCACTGAGTGGGGTCATCCAGAGTTTTGGAGTGCGTTGCCATCAGTACGCTGATGACACACAGCTCTATTTCTCCTTTTCATCTTCAGCAGATGAGGCTGTGGATGTGCTGAACCAGTGCCTGGCTGCGACAATAGACTGGATGAGGACTAACAAACTGAGGCTCAATCCAGACAAGACTGAGATGCTGTTAGTGGGTGGTTCCTTTGACCGGATGGAGGGTGTTCAACCTGTTCTGGATGGGGTTGCACTCCCCTTGAAGGAGAAGGTTCGTAGCTTGGTGGTGCTCCTAGAGCCATCTTTGTCACTTGAGGCTCAACTCAAGTGGCCTCAGTGGCAATGAGTGCCTTCTACCAGCTGGTGGCCCAGCTATGCCCCTTTCTGGACAGGATAGCCTGGTCTCAGTAATCTACGCTCTGGTGATCTCTAAACTAGACTACTGCAATGCACTCTACATGGGGCTGCCTTTGAAGACTGTTCGGAAGCTGCAGCTTGTGCAAAATGCGGCAGCCAGGCTTATTGCGGGGACCGGAAGGTCCGAGCACATTACACCTGTTCTGGCCCGTTTGCACTGGCTGCCAATATGCTTCCGAGCCAATTTCAAGGTGCTGGTTCTAACATATAAAGCCCTAGCCAGTGTGGCGTAGTGGTTAGAGTGTTGGACTGTGACTCGGGAGATCCAGGTTCTAGTCCCTGCTCGGCCATGAAACTCACTGGGTGACTTTGGGCCAGTCACTGACTCTCAGCCTAACGTACCTCACAGGGTTGTTGTGAGGATAAAATGGAGAGGAGGAGGATTATGTAAGCCACTTTGGGTTCCTTGCAGCAAAAAAGTCAGGGTATAAATATAATAAATATAATAAATAAATACATGGCTTAGGACCACAATACCTGACGGAACGTCTCGTCTCTCCCAACCGCAATCTACCCGGACACTATGCTCAACATCTGGGGCCCTCCTCCAAGTGCCACCTCCAAGAGAGGCTCGGTTGGTAGCAACAAGGAGGAGGGCCTTCTCAGTGGTAGGCCCCCCAATTATGGAATAAGCTCCCCACTGAGACCCGCCTGGCGCCAACCTTACTATCATTTTGGCGCCAGGTTAAGACTTTCCTCTATGCCAAGGCATTCAATAGTTAAGAGCTCAAAATAGCACGAGGGGGGGGGATTGTCACCTGTCATCATCATCAGGCGATCACTCGTGACCGAGTAAGATTGTCTTCCAGGATAAAAATTCACAAAAAGGAGATTTTAAAAGGAGGAAAATTCTAAAGAAAATTGTGTAGACTCTAGCGATGGGTCCGTAAGTGACTGTGGAGGCCAATTCTAGATCCACAGAATTGGATCCACAGCTTCCCACAGTGAGGACACAGGTTACCAGATGGAAGATGGTCCTGTAAAGGATTCATTTGACGTGCTTTTCGCTTAGCACGTTTCTCCCTTTCACCTTGCACTCGGGCTTCTTCAAAGTCCATAGAACCTTTGTGAAAGGCCAACCTCCAGTTAGATCGTTCATGGGCCAGAGCTTCCCAGTTTTCGATGTTTATATTGCATTTTTTAGATTAGCCTTAAGGACATCTTTAAACCTCTTATATTGACCACCGATATTCCACTTTCCATCCTTGAGTTGGGAATAAAGTAACTGCTTTGGGAGACAGCAGTCAGACATTCGAACAACATGACCGGTCCACTGAAGTTGGCGTTGAAGGATCATTTTTTCAACGCTAGTAGTCTTTGCTTCTTCCAGTACACTGACATTTGTTTGCCTATCTTCCCAAGTAATTCGCAGGATTTTCCGGAGGCAACGTTGATGAAATCTTTCAAGGAGGTGGAAGTGACGTTTATCGATAGTCCATGTTTTGCAGGCATACAATAAAGTTGGCAATACAATGGCTTCATAAACCAGTGTTTTGGTCTTCTTACAAATATCCCGATCCTCGAACACTCTATGTTTCATTCGAGAAAACGCAGCACTTGCAGAGCTCAAACGATGCTGGATTTCACTGTCGATGTTAGCTGTACATCAACAGTGTACATCTACACCTGTAGACTTAGTTTTATTAACTTTTGGATTGTATTTTAAACTGTGCTTTTTAATTTGGTTTTTAATCTTTTTTTGTATGTTTTTATTGTTGTTTTTATGTACAAACTGTTGTGAACCACCCAGAGAGCTTCGGCTGTGGGGCAGTATAGAAAATAAATAAATAACTAAATAAATGTCCTGGTTTTAAATTCGAAAAAAATGGTCACCTTATTAAAATGGCAAAAATATGTTAATGCTAGTAGGCCTCAAAACATCCTGTAGCAATGATTGACGTAGGTTAAAGAGGTACTGTGTGAAAAACTGTATTTTTGCTTATCCTGAACCTACTGCCAAACGCGTATAAAATTAATTAAATTGACCAGCAGAAGGCTGAAGACTCCCACTTAAATTGATAAGCAGCACTAATTACATTTTTTAAAAATTAAAACAAACTCTCCAATTTTTTAAAAAAAAACGTTCAAGTGACTAGGGCCTCCCCCTTTCCACCCATAGCAGCTATGCCACACCCACTGCTCTGGATGGAACATAGCAAGACACAGTCACACAGAAACAGTGCACTACCACCGCTAGTGTGAAAAGTCCATTGCAATTCCGCTCACAGTGGAAGAACAATTATTAGTACCGCTGGGAGTCATCCATCTGAAAGCAGCCCACATCTCGTGATCTAGTCATTGCCCTGCAAGAGCCCAAATTTATGTTCTAAAACTTTGACCTCTCCTCGCCTGAAGCACAAATGCTCTAGCAGGACCACTAGCAGATAGACTGGCAAAAGAATACTGAGGTATGCGGAACAGTTCTGGCACTTAGAAATATACCCTGAGCATTTCTAAAGCTGCTACCGTATCATTATTATGTTCTGTTCTAATGTCTCTGTTGACCTGCTAAACTGTTGTCTAAAGTATCACTGGTTTACTCAGCCCTGTGATAACAAATGAAATATGAGAAACCAGGTAATTTTGATAATAAAACAGTTGAGACAGATGTGGGGAAAGGTTTTTGAACAGAGGGTGCATTTAAGACTTTATTAAATGGTTCCCATCTGAGGGAAGGGGGAATACTTTGCACGCTTTCTCTCTCTCTCTCTCTCTCTCTCTCTCTCCCCCCCCCCCCCCCCTCTCTCTTTACAATCTAGTTTTCTTCATGTGTGACCCTTTTTCATGTGTTTAAGATTTGGGGTGATAGCTGCTTGCCTCAAGTATCGTAACACATAAGGGCAACCCAGATGCACTAACCCAGTGAAGCAGATTGTCCATGCTAGCAAGTGAGCTAAGCCAGATCTTTGACAGCCAATAAGACTAAAATGAAGCCAGAGTCAACAATGAGGACACAGAATAAAGAATGCTGATCAGTTGGCACTTCTGCTTAGCTTCTCAGAATCAGGGAATGCTGTTTCCTGTCCACTTGGGAGTGAGGAGGGGGATACATCTCAAGCACAGAAGACAACATCATGCTTCAGCATTTGCTCCTCTGATAAGGAAATGAACAGCACAATATGTCTGCTGGCCAGTGTCCAGACCACACTGGGAAGCTTTGGAATACATCCCAGATTTTGAACCTCAGAAAGAGATGACTGGAAAAGTTGTGTTGTTTGCCTTCTAAGAAGGAAAACTAAAAAGGAAAAAAAAGCTATTCCAACCAAGAAGAACTGTGTATATGGTGCACAAATCTGCTTAATCAACTTGTGGCAATAAAATATCACCTGGACAAAAAAAAGGGGGGGTGTTTTTGTATTTTTGAAGTTATTATCACATAATGTGTATGTCCAATGTAGTAAACAGGCTTACAGAAATCTAGCTCTGGCATGGCCTCATAGGAAATAAATGGCTCATCTATGTTGCATTTGGGCATAATCTTCAAACAAAGATCTTTATGCCAATGCGCTAGTATAACAATTTCAAAAAAATTTACTGATAGTTTTCAACCACCCAGGATAAATTCAAATGGAGTGAATACAAATCTGGGGGGAAATTGTTGTGATTTCAAGACATTGGTAAAATTCTCCCCATCTTCCCCCCTGACTCCAAAATTTAGCAAAATTGTGTTTTTGTACAGATTTTCACCAGCACTTTGCTAGCTACAAAGGTTCAATGCACCTGAATGAAAACTACAAGAAGGATTATTATTATTATTATTATTATTATTATTATTATTATTATTGAGTATTTCCCCCTCAAATATAAAGTTTAGCTGCAACAAAGCCCTTGCAGTTCCAGGGTGGGTGTTGGGTAGTTGTTGCTGAAGCCTGGATACAGGAGAACTCAGTTCAAAGCCTACCTCAGCCATGGACATGAAGGTTAGCCTTGGGAAGTCACTCTGCTTCAGTTTCTCAGCCGATAAAATTTGGGTAGCATTAGCACAGAATTGTTATGAGGCAACGCAAGCCAACTCATGTTGATTTAAAACAGCATGCAAGACAAAATAGCACACCAGAGCAATCATCTCTTAGCATTGCCTTCTGGAAACAGCCATCCAGACAGGAGCAGAACTGCTGAAACACAGTGCCTGCAATTCAATACCAGAAAGATCCCATGATCATGGTACCAAAAGCCAGGGTTGGCATTACCATTAGGCAGAGTGAGGCAGTCACCTCAGGTGGCAGATGCTGGGAGGTGGCAGCAAGGTGTTAGAGGAGAGAGCTGTGGGCAATACAGTCTGTCCTGTGTGGCCTAAGCCAGCCTGCTGCCTTCATGTTTGGTGAAGGATGCTGTCCCATTGCCAGTGTTGAAGAAAGATTCAACAGTCCAGCCAGGCTTTGCACATGGAATGGGAGGGGGTGCCATCTTGCCCTTTGCTTCAGGCAACAAAATGTCTTGGACTGGCCCTGCCAAAAAAAAGCTGGCAACCTCAAGGGATTTACATCCAGGGAAATGTATTTACGATGCTAAAGACTAAATAATATTTCATAGAGAGTATGATCGGGGCAACATTTTTAGGCTGCCTGGAATTATATCATTAAAACCCACATTGTCATTTTTGCATCCTTGCATCAGATCCAAGAGTGGTCCTTGGAGATGTTATTTGTTATTTATCTGATCAAAGACCCTTCTGCTCCTGTAACAGTTCAGTTGGTTCCAAACACGACTGGTTTTAGAAAACAGAGTGAAAGTACTTAAAAATTGATGATGCAGCATGGCCCATGATTATTGAATTGGCCATGTTGTTGATTCATCCTCAAAAGCTACTGGAAATAAAAGGAAAGGGATGAAATTAATTAAGTAAAACCAGAGGAATACTTTGGTCTCTGTATTAACACACAAGACTCTAGAGACGAAGGATTGTGTGGTTGCCCTTGAACCTCCAGCCCTAGTGAAATTTTAGGGGGATATAACAAAACATGTACAGCACATTTGCCAACCAAAGGAATGGGAACTGAGAACAGGATAATGAGATAGTATTAACCTATTAAAACCATTGTGTTTGCACTGCTTTTACAATTACAGCAAAGTAAATTGATTTCAAACACAAATCATTTTTTGGCATTTGTTTATTTTTTTTTAATAAATGGTTATTGCATGGTGGCCTGAGATTTGCAGTGTTAACAGCATTCAAATAATGAGCACTGGCATAATAATTAATTAGGCTTAGAATGAAAACTAAATTATCAGGTTTATATTGAAAAATTTGTGAGTTTTATTCATCTAAATAGAATATTCTTCAAGTTTATCTCAATGTTTTCTCCTCATGCAAGGTCAGATAGCTTGTGGGCAACATAGCAGTGGGAAAGGACTTTATGGCACAAATTGAACTACCCCCAACTGGGTGGGGGGAAGGAATTGACAAGAACTCTCGTGCACGTCCAAATGTAATAAAGAAAATCCAACTATAGATGTGCCTAATTTATTTACTTATTCAGACATTTCAATGCATTTTGAGGTGATGCCTGCTCAGTCAACAGAAACTACAGAACATGGATTTTTTTAAAGTAAAAGATGCATATAGTTAAAGACAAATATTAATCTTAAAATTTCATGGTACATAATCGTTGCACAGGCTAGCTATCTGTCTAATCACTGGCTACACATGGGTAGAACATGGCCAATCAGAAACAGGGTTGTGCAGTCCATCCCTGCTCATGGAAATTGAAGTTCCAACAACTGATACTGGCACAGCTATTGTTTAAAAGTGAGAGTTGCTTAACTTACCCACCTATTCTATATAGCTGTTTAGGTAGAAGATACTACATCAAGCTTAGGGAGAGATAGAGTGTTTCCAGATGGGTGGCTCCTGGTGCTACCAATCAAAAAATATTGTGTAGCTATTCCATCTTTCTCTCCTTTACACTTTTCCTGTGGTGAGAAAAAAGATGGAAGACACAATAGAAAAACATGGGAAGGTAGCAAATGGAAGACAACAACACTTGAGCCCCACCCCACCCCATAAAATTCTGTGAATGAGGCAGTTCAATTGCAGGGGGGGAAGCTTGTCTGGAAGCATCTATAGAGCCTCTCTAGACAGCAGAACCAGTTCTTCCCAGGATATGTTGGAAGGAGCTGGTGATGGGTTCAGTATCCCTGATTCGGTTCCACTTTTGCTGTGGAAAAGTCAGCAATATTTTTTAAATGTACTAACTTACCTGTAATGGTTGCTTGTTTATTATATTTATGAGTCACTTTATAACAAAACATGTTCTCAGAGCAATAAAGAATAAGTAAAAACTTAAAACAAAAACTCTGTGTGTGCGAGAGGGGCAGGGACAGAGAAGCACTGTCCTTACCAAGCTTGCTTAGGCATTACCCCATTTATCCATTTATGATAAGCAGGGATGTTGAAGAGTCCTTGGCAGGGATGTTGAAGAGTCCTTGGTCCCGAGTCGAGTCCCGAGTCTTTGGACCCGAGTCTAGAGTCGAGTCTAGAGTCCGAGGTCCAAAATGGTGACTCGAGTCGAGTCCCAAGTCCCTCCCAAAGCGGCGGCCCATGGAGGGAGCAGGAGGGTCTCCGCGAGAGGAAGAAGAGCTGCCCTTCCTCCCGTGGAGACCCTCCTGCTCCCTCCATGGGCCGCTGCCGCTGCCGCCCTCACCTCCACCTCCGCCGCCCTCACCTCACCGCTGCCGCCGCCCTCACCTCGCCACCGCCCTCGCCTCTGCCGCCGCCGCCGCCGCTGCCCTCACCGCCACTGCCGCTGCCCTCGCCGCCGCCGCCCTCACCTCTACCTCCGCCGCCCTCACCTCACCGCCGCCGCCGCCGCCCTCGCCTCTGCCGCCACCGCCCTCACCTCCTCCTCCTCCGCCGCCGCCGCCGTCGACCTCGTCGCCATCGCCGTAGCACACAGCACGCCGCGTCACGCCGCCAGCGCCGTCGCTCTGTTTTTGGTGGGGTTGCTGTGGTTCAAAAACAGAGCGACGGCGCTGGCGGCGTGACGTGGAATGCCGCGTCACGCCACTAGCAACGGCGCTCTGTTTTTGAACCACAGCAACCCCGCCAAAAACAGAGCGACGGCGCTGGCGGCGTGACGCGGCGTGCTGTGTGCTACGGCGATGGCGACGAGGTCGGCGGCGGCAGAGGAGGAGGAGGAGGAGGAGGAGGTGAGGGCGGCGGCGGCAGAGGCGAGGGTGGAGGCGGAGGCAGAGGCGGAGGAGGAGGAGGAGTCCTTGGGCTCGAGTCCCGAGTCGAGTCTCGAGTCCCACATAAATTATTGGGACTCGAGTGGGACTCGAGTCAGAGGGGGGACTCAGTCAGACTCACGAGTCGAGTCCCCGAGTCCGAGTCCCCATCCCTGGTCCTTGGTCTCGAGTCACGAGTCGAGTCACGAGTCTTTGGACCCGACTCTCGAGTCCGAGTCCAAGTCCTTGCTCCAAAATGGTGACTCACGAGTCCCGAGTCCCAAGTCACTCCCAAAGCTGACTCCACGAGTCCCTATTAAAATCAATGGGGTTTTTCCCCAACAAAATAAGGCTACTTCAGATGTGTGGCTTAAATAAATTCTAGGCACAAGTGTGCCTTTTTATCTCAAAACTCTGTCACTGATTTTGACAAGAACAGACCAGGCAGACAAACCCAAAATAACCAGGCAGGCAGAGGAGGCGGGAACCCCAAAGCAGGCAGGCAGAGGCATTTGTCTTGGACAATTCAAACTGTGGAACTAGTTAAGAAGAGACCAGGCAGGCAGAGGAGGCAGAGAACCCCAAACAGGCAGGCAGAGGCAGCCAAACCCAAAATGTCTGAAAGGTTGCATTAGGAAAATGATTTTAAAAAATAAACTTGGATTGTTACTGCAACTGGGTCCAGGCAGCACCTGCAGGTGGCATCAAGCAGGGATGTTGACGAGTCCTTGGTCTCGAGTCCCGAGTCGAGTCTCGAGTCCCATTAAAAATATTGGGACTCATCCCCATCCCTGATGATAAGCACCTTTGCTGTGTTGCAGCCTGAATACCTCCTTGCCAGCGTGCAGTCATGAATAAACAACCCAGCAAATAGTATTCAAAGAGATAAATGAAATAACTGGGGTAAACTTAGAGGTATGTCCTAGCATAGCATTACTATCAATTTATGATAAGGTTTATTGTACTCAAGATACTAAAGATTTAATTACAAATTTATTGACAGCAGCAAGGCTAATGATACCTAGAAAATGGAAAATACAATGTGATTATCAAATAGAGGAATAGTATAAAGTGGTATGGGATATTGCTATTAATATTAAATTAATGTGTATTATTAAAGTTAAAAGGGGATTATCGAATCGAAATGATTTTAAAGATATATGGAGAGCATTTGTAGATTTTGTTCCCTTAAGGGGGAAAGGGTGTACACCTTCACAAGAGTCATTACATTTTTGGAAGGTTGAATAGTTATGTAGTTATTTGGTCCCAGTGAAGGGGTGCACTTATTATTATTATTTGTTGTGTGTGTTTTTAATGTGTTTGTTGTATAATTTGTATGTTTATGTATTTTGTAGTATATATGTTAAAATTTAAATAAAATTTGTAAAAAAAATAATGAATAAGCAACCCAGCCTGACCCACCCACCAACAAACATACTCATGAATAAGGGCCCCAGGCTGGTCTTAATAAGGGCCCTAGTGGATCTACTAATAACTATACACCTGCACTAGCAGGCCAGAAACGTATTCACAAATAAGTCTTATGCAGCTCTTTACACATGAGGGCAGCAAACAAAGAGCAGCATAGGACTTTACCAAGACAGGAGCAACAAATGTGGCTGTCTCGTGTAAAGTTAACACGTTGGTTGTTTTTTCACTCAAAATCAGGGCTATTGAGGCATAGAGTATTATCTCAGCAGCATACTTGGGGTTCTGCCAGCAGCGGCTGGTGGCTCCAATATCAGTGGGGTGGTACATCCACTCCGGGTTTCAGACTGAACTTTAAAGGAGCTATGCATTGTTCTGAACCTATTTTGGACCTGTGGTTCAGCAGCATGGATAGCTCCTTTAAAGTTCAGACTGAAACCCGAAGTGGATGCACCACCCCACTGATATTGAAGCCACCAGCCTAAGGTAATGATCAGGCCCAGATGATCTAGGGATGGGTGAGAAATTCGCTCCATAGAGGTTTTTTTACGGATTTACCCAGCTGCACTTCCAGAGCCTTTCAGTAAGCCGAGAAAGAGTTGCATTCCAAAATCCACATTTTTGTGAGCTTTCTAATGCAGCTTGTCTCAGGGAAAATGCGCACAAAATGTCCATATTAGGGGGAAATGTGCACAAAATGTGAATATTTGAGGGAAAATGCACACAAAACAGCATTTCAGCCATGTAAAGTACTTGGGGGGGAATGTGTATGTTTTAAAATGCACATGAAAATGTGTAAATTATATATATTGTACATTAGGAAAAATGTGCACCCAAAGGTGCAAATTTCCACATGAATTAAAAATTAAAAATAATAATTGCAAGCTCCTGTGGAAAAAGGATGGAAGCTTGACCTCAAAGAATTTCCTGAGCTGAGACAAAGCTGTGTTCCAAAATTGCATTTTTGCAAGCTTTCCAATACAGTTCATCTCAGGTAAAATGCACACAAAAAATGTGTGTATTAGGGAAAGTACACACAAAGGACAGTATCCTACAATGACATACCACTAACTCAAATTACATTGTGCTATTCCAAGGAACCTCTAGAACAATACAAATAGCATTAGTTTGCATCATGAGATTCCCTGGAAAACCTATTGCGCAAGCTTATGCTATTGGCATTGTGCTGGAGGACCCTTAGTGCAAGGTAATTTGTGTTCATGGTATGACACCATAGGATATTGCCCAAAATGTGTATATTTGAGGAAAGTGTACACAAAATAATATTTCAGTAATGTAAAGTACAGGGGGGGGACAGATACATTTAAAAATGCACACAAAAATGTGTACATTAATATGTACATTAGGCAAAATGCACACCAAAAATACATTTTTATGGATTTTTTTAAATTGCAAGCTCATGTGGATAGAAGCAAGACTGGGATTGACAGAGTAATCTATCCCTACCCAGGTCTGCCTAGCTTCAACAAGGGAGCTGCATCATGTGCCCTAAAACCATGCCCTGGGACCAATATTAATAAAAGGGTTTCAGATCAGATGTGGTGTTAGGGGGTAGCCCACTAGGGCTGGAGCCCCAAATCTTTCATATGGAGCCTCAAATCTCTGGGAGAACATCTGCCCCAGCACCTTTCTGTCCATGGGCACTTGCTGAAATAAAGGTGCAGGTGCCCTGATGATCTCTGTTTCATCTGATACCCCCAGATTAGCTGAAATCAAATGCCCTCCTCTCCCCTGTCCATACATCCCTTTTTAAAAATTGGGGTATACTTAGGAGACAGGGTCCTTTAAACACACACAGAGAGAGAGAGAGAGAGAGAGAGAGACAGACAGACAGACAGACAGACTTTAGAGCATATGTAAATTACACATGTGTGCATTTTTTTTGTCCTGTGTCCTGAGCCCCAGATTTTTTCAGTACATAGCACCACCCCATTTGGGAGTGACCAGCAAGGCATACTGAATCTGCATAAGTAGACACCCATACAAATCCACACAGGGATTATGCCAGTTTCCCTGTTGCTCCATGCCAGTCTGAACAGGCAGGTAGAGTCAGTGCAGGTGGTATCTCCAAACTGCTTCATTTAGTTAGTACGTCCTTGTGATGTTATGTTATTTGGGTTTAAATTTAAAGTGTATATAGGTGGTAAGTGTACTGTGTTTTTGTATAGAGCATATGATTAGAAGCATGTATTTCTGCTGTATCTGTGTGTTATGTTAGGTGAGTGCGACAGGATGGGCTGGAAGAATTGTGTATTTGCATATGTGACATGATTGGCTGAGAGAGTGAGAAGGGAGGTAGAGCCTGTGCTATATAAACTGTGGGCGGTGCTGTTCAGGCAGGAGTGTGAGGGTTTTTGTGAGCGGTTTTGAGGGGTTTTGTGAGGATTGCAGGGGTGAGAGGAGCATGTGAAGTGCTGTTTGGGAGACTGTGAAGCTGAAGAGTTGAGCGATTATATTAGGATTGTTAAGAGTTTAGCCAGTGAGTGCAGGGATTGATATTGGGAACAGTTGTTGAGGGAGGATTGCTACTAGGATAAGGTAGTACATTACTTAGGATTAACTGAAACTTACACATGAAACTTATTTCCAGGACATATTGCGTTTTAAAATAAACTTTTCTTTGTTATTTGAAACAGTCTGGGCTTGTTCGCATGACACGGGAACCACGGGACAGCAGACGTCCCCCGCAGTTCCCGTGTCATGTGAACGCCGACCAGGGGTGCCCCCGCGGGACAGCTGCGCGCGGGACGCACGCAAAGTGACCATGGGCGGTAGGGGGGTAAGCCCCTACCACGCGTGGCCACCGTGCCGTGCGAACAGCAGGCGGCCGTCCCGCGGGGTCCGCACAGAGGCGGCAGCCCAGAGTGGCCGGAGCTGCCGCCACTCCAGCCTGTAGGGGCAAACGGCCCCTCTGGGCATCCTGGGGCCCCACCCCCTAGTGCCGGGAGGCCCGCACTGCGGTGCAGGGACTGCGGGGTCCGCCCACGCACGCGGGGCACAAGTAGTCTGCAGCGCCCCGCCGGACCCCGCACAGACGGCCCCGTGGTGCCTCCCCCGCCCGCAGCCTGGGTCGTGCGAACCGGCCCTCTGTGTGGGAAGCCATGCTTATAGTACTGGTCAAAGAGGTATAAGGAGTGGACATCCCAAAGTCAGTGTGAGAGGTGAAAGGGAAAGGCTTTGAGGAAAAGAACCCCCCCCCAACCTTATGTAAGCACACCCAGATCCCAATAAGGAGGGCAAGCTTCTGGCCCTACTGGTACGACAGGCCTTCCTGGGGGTACTTTCCTCCTCATTTCTGAAGTGGCACTGCCATCACTGCTGGAAACAACCTTCATGTAAGTGGAAACATAATGCATGCAAGAAAAAGGTCTTGGCAAATTAAATACACCACAATGCTTACACAAATATCATGTTGATAGTTGTAATCTGTGCACCTCTTTGTGATGATGAAAGAAACAAAATCAATTGGTCTGTGATGGACTTTAGGCTCAGTACAACAAATATTAAAGGCTCAGCCAGCATCTAATATGAAAGGAGATGCTGTGTTCGATTAGCTGACTATATGGCATTTATCGATATGAATCTATTACAAGCAACAACAATAACCAAAAAATTACAGAAAGAATGAATGCTGTGGAATTTGTTAAAAAGATTTTCTGATGAATAATTTTAAGGAAACAGAAATAGTGACACAGAAAGCAAATTAGTAAGGGAAGATAATGTGCTTCCCTTGATCTTTGTGTTGATCTTGAATTGTCATTGCAAAGAGGGCCGCTTAAGGAATAGAAATGGAAATGACCTGTGTGTCACGGAGGTAAATATTAGAGATTCAAATTAGCAAAAAGAAATTCATATTCTCACAGGGGGTGAAAGATATGCAAGAGAAATAGGAATACTTTCCATTAAAAATACAATTTGGAGATAACTTGGTAAAGATTGCATAATGTTAATTATAATGATTATAATATTTTAGGTAATTGTTTTGTTGAAAATCAAGTATAAATTCTGCACTTTTATCATTGCTGGACACAAGGATCCCCCTGAGATATTCTATATATCCTCTTCTCAGATAGATATTATTATCTCAATCCCAGATACTTATTGAAAACAAGAGAGGCTTCAGATACTCTAAACAAGCTGAGGCAAAGCATGAATAAAGGAGGGGCCATAACTCAGTGGTTCAGCACATGCATGCAGAAGGTCCCAGGTTCAATCCCCAGCATCTCCAGGTAAGGCTAGGAAGGACTCCTGCCTGAAACCCTGGAGGGCTGCTACCAGTAAGTGTTAACAGTATTGTGCTAGAAAGACCAATGGTCTCACTCAGTGGGCGTGTTCACGTGTCATGCCAGCCCACCATAAGCCACAGTGGGTTGATTTTTTTGCGAACAATCCATGGTGCACCTGACAGATGATCAGCTCTGTCCTCCAACACCTCATCGTCACTCTCCATCTCCCAGCATCTGCTGCCTGAGATGGCCTCTTCACTCTGCCTAATGGTAGGGCCAGCCTTTACCAATCCCACTAAATTATTCTGGTCATCTGTAGACAGCACCAAGAAAGTCAAGGCTGCTTAAGACAAAAAGCACAGACCTTTTGTCACAGGTGTCCATTATAGGAGAAATGCTTACAGTTTTTGATTATGGAGCTTCATTCATAACGAGCAGAAGATCACAATCATTTTGCAATGAATTATCTCTTTGAATTGATGTGATTTCTGCAATAAAAAGACTACTACTTGTGTTGCCTAACCAATGCCTGCCTGCTCTGGGATTCTGATCATTGTAACAGCTTCATAAAGCCGTGCATTCCTTTGAAACACACACTATCACAGAGCTTCCTGCTACAAATTGTCTAAAACTGAATTGTTCAATGCTATGCCAGATATGACAATAGCATTTGTATTGCACCATAATTTGAAGAAGGAAGTGTGAAATGTTTTCAGCCAGAAAATGGGGAATCAAGAAACTTAGCCTAAGGATATAATGGGAAACAAATCTGGCATTCTCCGCTTCCCCCAAGTGCATCAGGGGAAGTTTCTCATGCGCAATCTTTCATCTCTCCCTCCCCTTAGCCAGACAGATGTCACTTTCTCCAAACTCTGATGGGTATCCTATTCCAACACAGAGAGAAATTCACCTCCTATCAAGGAAACCTATCTTCTATCCATTAGCTTCCATTGATGAAACATCAACCATTCATTCTAGGCTATTAACCAGCACCTACCTAACAAAGGAATGGTCAGCTAGTAGACAATAACAGTATTTTGTTCCCAAACCATTTTGTGAATTATATCACAATACATCTCCTAATGAAAGATTGACTACTTGTGGTACCTATACATTTCAGTTCTCCAAACAAGTGTAACTGCTTTGCTTCAAAGTTGCCATGTGCATGGATGGCACTGTATTGTTGTAAGTAGATATCTGATTACTGTGGACCAATCCATCACTATGGTTTTGTCTAAAAGTGTCATCTGATTGGAGGCAGTGAGTTGACAAAATAACTTTAACACCCTAAACAGTTTGGGGCGAAGATATCTAAAGGACCACTTTCAGCAGTATGATCCTGCATGTATCTTAAGATCAGCTTTGGAGGTCCCACCTACTCATATGCCACCCCCATGCTGTAAGATCAATTAGGTTGGCACGCACCAGAGATAGGGCCTTAGTGGTGGTGACCACAGGTTTGTGGAACTCCCTTCCTACTGAAGTGAGCAAGACCACTAAAATGAAGTTTAAGCTTCAGGGAGGGGCCCCAGAAGTGACTTTAGTCCACATTGCTTATTTTGGGTCTACTCCATGCAGGAAGCTGCGGGTGGCCGAGGTGGTGGTGGCGGCTGCTCAGGTCTACCTGCTCCAGAGGGGGCCGGCCCTCCTTGGGATCTGCCCCACCCAGGTAGCTCTCAGCCCACCCCAGAGGAGCCCGGTGTGGGGTATGGAGGCTGCCTGCGGCACGCACAGGACACAAAGTGCTGCTGCTTCTTTGCCCATGAGCTCTTGCACACCTTGCTTACACTGACCCTGCAAGGCAGGCCGCCACGATGCCGACTCCCCCATGCTGGAGGCAGGAAGGACCCACGCCTATCGAAAGAGGAAGGGGCCGGGCAGCACCGTGCTCTTGGTCAGTGCGGGGGCCACGAGGTGGGCCGGGGAAGCCATGCTGGCAGGGGGTGGCAGCCGCATGGAGGGCTTCTGTGAGCAGCGGATGTCTCATTGTCCCCACAAAGCACCCGCAGGCAAAGCCGCAGCACCAGGCCTCGTCTCCAGACACACGCGGGGGCTGCAGCACTCAGGCACACCTGCAGCCCAGGTGGGCAAGGCCGGTCGGCTTGGGTACAAGCCCCAGCAGGAGTCACCGGCGCTGGGGGAAGTTCTCCCATGCAAATCTCCTGCGCAAGCCCGGCGAAGCTGCGGGGGGGAGTAGCCCCAGAGCCTCAGTCACCTGGCCCTCTGCAGCAGAGGAGCAGGAGGAGCACCCCGACTATATTGAGAAGGTTTTTAAAATAATAATAATAATAATAATAATAATAATAATAATAATAATATATTGTGATTCAATACAAAATAATAGTTAAAATAAAAATTAAAAGGTTATTAAAGTATAATGTAGGCTAGCCGTAAATGAAAAAAACGTTCAAATTAAGGATACTTCATTCTAAATATATTTAATGTAAAATAATTATAAATAATTTAAAACACTATTAACATTTATTTTATCATTCTATGATGCATCATGCATGTATATAACATTTCCCTAATTTTCATCTCCCCATAACTCGAAAACTATAAGGCATAGGAATTTTTTATTCACATCAATGACTTTGACACGTGAGATAATCCAGTACAGCAATTTTAATCAAAATCTGAGATGTAGTGGTTAATATTTTTTTTAATTGTGGCGATCTGTCATGGAACAACCCCCTTGAAGAAGATAACAGTGGTTACCCAGACCTCATTGCTGGTTGCGAAGGGGCCCCCATAACAGTTCAAACCTCAGGGCCCCAAAAATGTAGGTCCGCCACTGAAGCAGGAGCCATACCTGTTAGCATCGCCTCCCCCCTCCCATGCATGTTCAGCACAAGGTTCTGAAATAAGCTTCACGTGTACAAACTCCATCCACAGGTTCTGTTCTGCACACTCTGGAATCCTGTGAAAGCTTTACAGTTTGTGTACGCACAACCTCTTTCAGAAGTTATATTCTACAGGGTGGATGGGAACATTAGGTGTGACCTTACTCCCTCCTTGTTCTATGTGCATTTAGTCACTATTCTCATAAGGTCTGCACAGTCCTAGAGTTTCTAGCTGGAGAGTTTCTAGCTGGAGTTAGCTGGAACTAGGTGTGCAGCATTAGGAAAGCTACACAAGTTACTCTCTTGTAGTGATGGCCAACAACTTGGATGGCTTTAGAAAGGGACAAGACAAATCCATAGAGGATAAGTTTATCACTGGCTACTAGTCATGATGGCTCTGTATTATCTCCCCAGTATCAGAGGCAGTATGACTCTCAGTACTGGGGAACACGAGTGGGAGAGCGCTACTGCACTCATGTCCTACTTTTGGGCTTCCCACAGGCATCTGTTTGGCCATTGTAGGAACAGAATGCTGAACTAGATAGGCCTTTTGGTCTGATCCAGCAGGGTGTTCTTATGATCTCTGTTCTTATGATTGCTTCTTTTATACGTCTGCTTGCTTGCAATAGGCTCTGCTTGTATATTTGTAAGTAAAGCTAATATTACAAAGACACTTTAATCTGCCCATGTTCTCTCATCCAAGAGAAATTAAACCCTGTAGTGCGGCCTATTCCGTCACCTTTCAGAGAAGTGCATTACAGTCGATAGCCTGGTTCGCACAAGCAACGCAGCTTTAAAAAGTCATGGTGGCTTGTTTAAGCTGCAGCTCGTGCCAGCACATGCTGGATGCCATTTGCCTAATTACTCACTGGGGCGTGGCTTGTCATGTCATCCAAACCTGGGCAGTATGGCTTGTTTGAGGGGGAAACAACTCTCAAATGACCCATGGCCAGTTGTTGGGTTATTTTAGGGTTGTTTCCCCCTCAAACGAGCCATGCTGCCCGGGTTCAGATGACATGACAAGCCGCACCCAGGCGGGGAATTAGGCAAATGGCACCTGGCATGTGCTGCAGCGTGAACAAGCCACTGTGGCTTGTTTAAGCTGTGGTGATTGTGCGAGCCAGGTCTATATATACAAAAATACTATCCATGAACTGGTTGATATATAGTTCAACCCCATGTCTATTTATCTGAAAGCAAGTCCCACTTAGTTTATTGGGACTTACTCCCAAATAAGGGAATAAGATTGCAACATAAGGCATAGGAATCCAGTAATAAAAGAAAAGGTAAAATGAAGTCTGGTGGTGATAAAGTAACCAAGTCACTGAAAAGACTGGACATATCTAACTCCAGCATTTAATATTGCAGGGGGCTGGAAAAAGAATTCCTTTATTTCCTCTTTTATTAGGTTGTGAGACTTCACAGAGTATTCTATTGTGTTGACCCATCCCAAAATGTGCTACACTGAAGGCATTTTTCATCTCTGCAAGGATGCTGTAAAAGGAAACAGGTTTTCAGCAGGAGTATATTATTATTCAGACCTGTTCTGATGGCACTGAAGCTGTGACAGGCAAAAGGAATATCCTCACAGCTGTTTAATGTTCTATGTAAGAATTATTGCATTTAGCCAGCTCAATGTAAAGTGGACATATTGCATTATTCAAAGAGACAGCACTAGCTGTGAAGAAATTGCTCCTTCTCAGTGGCTGGAAACAGGCAAATTTTATCAAGTCAAGGGCACACAGTTCAACAATTTGTGAGGCCATTCGTTCTCACACCAGCAGCTCCTCTCTGTACCCCAGCAAGATGGCTGTCAAAAAAAGGGAACATTTATGATTTTGTGGTCAGCACTCTGAGCTCTGAAATGAGGTCTCTACCATTGTGAAAAGCAACTCAATGCATACTCTGCTTTCCAGCCAGCCAGAAATGCCTGAGTGGCCTTGCAAAAGAAGGTGTGACCTAGGGTAAGAAAATAAATATTCTCCATTTATGGGGGTAGAAACAGGATCCACACTTTCTGAGAAATAACACCTGAGTGACCTGATTGTGAGAAAACCAGGAAAATGAAGAAGGAGAAAAGTTGTTTGTTTTTGCCTTGCGGGGGAGGGGGGGAAGCCGCATCTTTGTTTAAATAAAAGAAATAGTTGTTAAAAATGCATGAACACCCTGAATGCTTCTTTATACAAAAAGCGTATGGATGTATGAACTTCAGAAGCTGTCTTATGTACCAAGTCAGACCTCTGGCTCAGAATTGTGTACACTCACTGGCTGAGGCTCTCCAGGATTTCAGACAGGAGCATTTCCAGCCCTACCTGAAGATGCCAATGATTGAACCTGAGACCTTATGCATGCAAAATATGCGCTTACCACTCAGCTATGGACCTTCCCTTCATAGGAAGGTATTGCTCCCCTGGGCCTTGAACCCATGGCCTTGCGATAAAAAGGAAGGCACCCACTGAGCCATCCACTGCCCTTTTACTAATGCAGAAAATTCATACACACCAACCCAGCAAGAGAAATCTGGACATGTAGCTGATGATGCAGATACATCTCTGCACTGCAAAGCTAATCCAGCAACCACTAAACTCAGTGGGAGGGCACAGCTGCTGACACAGATGGGGTGTGTATTCTCATGTCAAACTACGAGTCATGCTCAACATATGACTTGAACTGAATAAGGACCTTTGCACTGCTGATCCTTTTATTGTGTGGACAATACTGAAACTCGTTGGAAGCCTACTGGCCAGCATTTTTACATGATCTACTGATTTCTGAGGTATGTGGTGGTATTTGTGTGAGAGAGGATAAGCTTCACAATTCCTCCATAACTCCTGGGTCATTTCTAGTGATATATTTATTGGCACTCCTAATTCCATGCTGTTTGCTTTAGTTAATGGGGTCAGAAGCTGCAAGCATAACAACAACAATAAATACGTACAGATTTCTCATATATTTCAAGAAAACCGAAAGCTATTGAATTTCAGCCCATGGAAAGAGTCACCCTATTTGCAGTGTGCTCCAGATTTTGGCAGTGATAATACAAAATTGAATTCCATAAGCTGTCAGAGACTTCCATGAAAGGTTTGGCAGCTTATTATTACAGGACATTCACAGCCTTCCTCACTTGCGAAAGGCAGGGTGGCTACTTGTGATAAACACATCAGCCGGCCATTTCTGTGGAAGACTTCAGTCTCGAAGTAGGCACATTTCAGGGGAGAAAAGAGGCTTATTTGGATTTCCATGCAAAAGTACATTCACTTTGATGAATATTTTGTGTTTTCGAGAAGAAATAAAGGAACATTTAAAACCAAGGGCCAATTCACATGCATGGGCTGTAAGAGCCCTTTCTTTTGGCTTCTTCCAATGTATCTCCACTATTGCCATCATTCTAGTCATTGGGGCAGAGGCGGTGTTAGAAGCGGCCCACTAGGGCTGCAGCCCTGAATCTTTCATTTGGACCTTTGAATCTCTGGGAGGCCATCTTCTGCCCCACCACCCTGCTGTCCATGGGCACTTGCTGAAATAAAGGTACAGGGGCCCTGATTATTTCTGTTGCATCTGATCCCCCTGGATTAGCTGGCTTTTTGCCCACATGTGCTTCACCTCCTGCTGCCCCCCCCCTCATTTTTTCTGCCTGAGGTTTTTTTTTCTGAAATCAACTGCCCTCCTCTCCCTTGTCCATACATCCATTTTTACAAATAGGGGTGTCCTTAAGAGATGGCACCCTTTAAAGACACACACATACATACATACACACACACACACACACACACACACAGAGAGAGAGAGAGAGAGAGAGAGAGAGAGAGCATATAAATTAGCATGTGCAAATTTGTGCATTTTTTTGTCCTGTGGCCTGAGCCTCAGATCTTTTTGGTACCTAGCACCACCACCCCTGCATTGAGGCTTAGGGTAGCTAATACTGGAAATGAGAGAGACAGGTGGAGTGTAACCCTGTGTTGATTCTTCTTGACCTCCCGGCAGCTTTCAATACCATCGAATGTTGTGTACTTCTCGAGCATCTGTCAGAGTTAGGTGTGGGTGGAATCGCTTTGTGGTGGTTCCACTCTTCCTTGGATGGACGTTTTCAGAAGATGGTGCTGGGGGATTTCTGCTTGATTCCTTGGCATCTTTGCTTCAAGGTACCACAATGTTCCATCATGTCCTCCATGCTGTTTATCATCTACATGAAAACACTGAGTGAGGTCATTTGGGGTTTGGAGTGCATTGTCATCAGTATACTATCACACAGCTCTATTTGTCTTCAGAGCCAGGTGAGGCGGTGGGGAAAATGGACCAATCCACCATAATGGACTGGATGAGGGCTAACAAACTGAAGCTCAATCCAGATAAGACAGAGGCATTGCTAGTGGGTGTCTCCCCAGCCTGGACGAGTGGGATTCAACCTGTTCTAGAGCTGGTTGCACTCCCGCTGAAAGATCAGGTGCGTGTGTAGCTTGGGGGTGCTCCTGGATCCATCACTGTCATTAGAAGCTCATGTGGCCTCTGTAGCTTGGAACAACTTTTTCCAGTTTTGACTGGTATCCCAGCTATGACCCTCTCTAGAGGTGGATTCCTTAGCTGCAGTGATTCATGGCCTGGTATCCTCCCATTTGGATTATTGTAATACCTTGTATGTGGGGTTGCCTTGGAAGACAATCCAGACACTTCAGCTAGGGTAAAATGTGGATGTGGGAATTCTAACTGGGACCAGGTGCTATGATCATATTACACCAGTACTCTCTCACTGGCTCCCAATGCATTTCTAGGCCCAATTCAAAGTGCTGGGACCTCAATACCTCTCAGAATACCTCCTCCCATATATACCTGCCCATAGTTTAAGGTCATCCACAGAAGCCCTCCTTCAAGTGTCCTCTCATTCTGAGGCTCAGAGAGTGACAACAAGAGAGAGGGCTTTTTCGGTGGTGATGACCCCCCCCCCCCTCAGCTCTGGAATGCTTTCCCAGGGGAAGCCTAGCATCCCATGTGGCTATGTTTTCAGTTCCAGCCTAAGACTTTCCTGTTCTCCTAGGCCTTTTAAGTCTTTTAAACTCTTTTTAAAACCTTTTACTGTATTTGTGATTTATTATCCTAGTCTCTGTGATGTAGTTTTACCTCCTATACCTGATATTGTATTTTATGCTATGTTGGCTATGTGTATTGATTTTATATTGTTGATTTTATTTGTAGCATTGTTGTAAAACTTCTAGAGAAATTTATTTATGAGGCATTTACTTAATTCAATAAATAAATAAAGTGAGCCAGACGGGGGGGGGGGGGGGAGACTCTTAAAGCAGCAGAATGCAGCAATGTAAGGTGTCACTCTGCTCCCCTGCATGGTCTCTGTTCCTGGAAAGAATAGACTCCACACCTTTCTTTTATATGGGGCAGACATGGATAAAATACACATGACTAACCCATCACTTCTAGTTTGATCCTCAGACTATCCTATTTCCCTGAGCTTTTTTTTTTTTTTAATTATTCAACAATGGCTTTGGTGTCTCTTCGTGATCCTGCAGGTGTGTGTGTGTGTGTGTGTGTGTGTGTGCACTCTGCAGTTTTATTCTTGTTTTATTGTAGCATTCTTTTTTAATAAAATTTGTATAAGAGTTGTTAAAATAAAAATAAATAAATGCATACATGTCCCCCAACACATATTAGAAGCTCATGTGGCCTCTCTGCCTTGTTGGAACACCTTTTACCAGCTTTGGCTGGTATCCCAGCTATGACACTCTCTGGAGGTGGATCGCCTAGCTGCAGTGATTCATGCCCTGGTAACCTCCTATTTGAATTATTGTAATACCTTGCATGTGGGGTTCCCTTGGAAGACAGTCCAGAAACTTCAGCTAGTGCAAAATGTGGCTGTGGGAATTCTAGCTGGGACCAGGTGCTATGATCATATATATATATGACTGCAGTCCTGTGCTTGGTATTAATCATGAATATGTTTTAGTGAAGGCAAAGGAATCTACCCATGTGTAACTGGCTAGGGGACTGCAACATCTCTCATCAGAAAGTTTCCACTACAAAACAGTTTGTAATCAAATACATATCAGATCAGCTTCTTTTCTTTAAATCAGGGGTGCAGAACTTCAGGCCCAGGAGCTAAATCTGGCCCACTGGGGGTCCCAATCTGTCCCTCTGGGATTCCCCAGAAGGCCATGCCCCCTTCCCCAGGTCCCACCCACAACCACCGATAGTTTGGTGGTATCGTGGCTTTTGTGCACATTTCCCCCCATTCTAAGAGGTTGAAATGCCTCTCCTGAGGCTTAGTTACTAGCAGAAAGAGCTTTAAGATAAACTATGCTGGCATTGCTGGTATTTTGGACCCCGCCCATCATTGGAATGTGGAGAGCTTCTCCAAAGTAGAATTCGGCCCTCAGGCTGAAAGAGGTTCTGCACTCCTGCTTTAAATAGATGGTGAAACTTTCACGTGGCAGGAGCACAATGTGCACAGTGAAGCATACATGGAACTCTAGAGTGAGGCAAATTAGTTTATAGGAAAGATGCATTAGTCCCCTTCACATGTAAATCACACAAAGGGGTCTCCATGCAATCAAGGGGCAACCGCTGTCTGTGCCCTAAGGTTGCAGAGCTTCCTCACCCCCCGCCCCCCCAACATCCAAACTCTGGGCCAGTTCACACGATTGCAGCAAGGGAAATAAGACACAGTGGCTTATTTACCCCCGTGTGTGTGTGGGTCGCATGCCGGTCATATTTCCATAATTACCCTTGCTGACGCAGCTTGACGTGTCATCCGAACCCAGTGGCATGGCTTGTTTGTGGGGGGCAGCAGCCCTCAAATAACCTAACAACATCCCATGGGTTATTTGAGGGTTGCTGCCCCCTCAAACAAGCCATGCCACCTGGGTTCAGAGGACACGGCAAGCTGCGCCAGCGAGATTAATTAAGGAAATCTGGCTGGCACGCATGGTGGGGTTAACAAGCCACCGTGGCTTGTTAACCACAACACAATCGTGCAAACCAGATCATTAGGTGTGGATGTCTGTAGCAGGTGAGTCATCATGCATAGACCTCTGTGCACATGGATTTCCTTGTGTTCTACAACCACGATCGTGCAAGATTTCAGAACATGCGGAAGCCTGTGGGCACAGAGAATCTATGCCTAATGTCTGGATGTCGGGGTGGGATAATGAAGTCACATGACCTTGGGCTGGGGCCAGCAGTGCAGTCCTGATCTCTCTTGATTGCATGATGCTCCTTCATATGATTGACATATGAAGGAGGCTATTGTCGTGACAACTTCCTGTATGCCTCCATTCATATCCCAGTGAGTGCAGGCATAGAATAAAGTGCAATACAGTACCATGTAAGAACCACTATCCCACTTCCATTTCTTTAGTTGAGCCCATTTCTGAAGGTCGTTCTCAGAGCCAGTATGGAGAAGACAGACACATTTAGAACTCTAGTGGAGCTACAGTTTTGCCATCACTACTATAGATGACCAATATTCTCTACACATTCACACTTGGCCATTTATTTTATTCATTCGCCCCATGTCTAATGCTGCATCCCCTACCCCACTGAGGCTCATCAGAGCTGAATTTTTAAAAATGCAACAACAGCTTCTATGCTTCACAGGAGCTTAACATTCTGAACCTGTGTTTAGTGAGAGTTGGGGTTTTATCAAGTTGTGCACACTGCCAAAGTATTTTAGGCAAGAAAATAACCATTTAAGGAGAAAGTAATCTGTACTCTTTGACACTCTCTCAACCCTTCAAAGTTTCTCAAGATTTATATTATAACCTAGAAGGCAACTGGAAACAGTGATAAGTACCCCATGTATAATCAAACATACTCTGCACTTATTAAGTAAGGTGCATTTTATTTTAATAGTCAGGGAGATTTCCCAAGTTTTGAGGCTTTGGGTGGGGGGAATTTGCTTGCTTGTCTATTGTGGGTTGGGGTTTTTTTTAACCAGCTGAATCTAAATCTGTCTGTATTTAAGTGATACACTTTATTGTTGACCATAAAACCAAGGGTGGCAGGCAAGATGGCTGACACCAAGTGCTTAAAAGCATATCTTTGCCCTTGGAGTCACACTTTTTAACCAATTTTGATGAAATTTTGAGGGCAAGCAAATACTAGGCCTAATATTTATCCAAACAGATTTTTTTTAGCAACCTAAGTTGAAATATTACTAAATGACAACCAACTGAAATTTATTGGGGCAACAATGCAAAATCTGTTCAAAATGTTATGAAACAAGCTAGTCATTGAACATTAAATGACACATAGTTTCATATATAAACTGGTCTTCTGTGACACTGTGATGCTGAGAAAAATAGAAATGAGAAAACCCAAATTGGCTGCCAACTCATTACATCTCAATTAAAACTGAAGTACATGCATCATTTTGTAATCAGAATGACAATGAAAGGTTTACAACTACAGAAACAGCTGCTTTTTCACTCTGCTTTTATTTTAGCATGTTAAAAATGTCTGTTAAAGATATGATAGAGGCAAAATAATAGGACTACATGACCAAGTCAAACAGCTGTTCATCTCCCTGAAGAATCTAAACTGGCAAAAGAAAAAAATGGAGGTTGGTTTTTTTAAATAAATAAAACGGTATGTATGCACAAAGAATGGATGCAAACAAGTGAAAACTCAAATCATCATCATCAGGCGACCGAGTAAGATTGTCTTCCAGGATAAAAATGTACAAAAAGGAAATTTTAAAAGGAGGAAATTCTAAAGAAAAATTGTGTGGACTCTAGCAATGGGTCCGTAAGTGACTGTGGAGGCCAATTCTAGATCCACACAGCTTCCCACAGTGAGGACACAGGTTACCAGATGGAAGATGGTCCTGTAAAGGATTCGTTTGACGTGCTTTTCGCTTAGCACGTTTCTCCTTTTCACCTTGCACTCAGGCTTCTTCAAAGTCCATAGAACCTTTGTGAAAGGCCAACCTCCATTTAGATCGTTCATGGGCCAGAGCTTCCCAGTTTTCGATGTTTATATTGCATTTTTTTAGATTAGCCTTAAGAACATCTTTAAACCTCTTATATTGACCACCGATATTCCGCTTTCCATCCTTGAGTTGGGAATAAAGTAACTGCTTTGGGAGACGGCAGTCAGGCATTCAAACAACATGACCGGTCCACTGAAGTTGGCGTTGAAGGATCATTTTTTCAACGCTAGTAGTCTTTACTTCTTCCAGTACACTGACATTTGTTCGCCTATCTTCCCAAGTAATTTGCAGGATTTTCTGGAGGCAACATTGATGAAATCTTTCAAGGAGGTGGAAGTGACGTTTATCGATAGTCCATGTTTCGCAGGCATACAATAAAGTTGGCAATACAATGGCTTCATAAACCAGTGTTTTGGTCTTCTTACAAATATCCCGATCCTCGAACACTCTATGTTTCATTCGAGAAAACGCGGCACTTGCGGAGCTCAAACGGTGCTGGATTTCACTGTCGATGTTAACTGTAACAGAAAGATAGCTGCCAAGATAGAGAAAATGATCAACATTTTCCAGTATTGTCCCGCCAAGCTGGATAGATGGCATCACCAAAGGGTTAGCTTGCACTTGCTGATGAAGCACTTTGGGTTTTTTGATGTTAAGTGAGAGACCATGTTTTTCGTATGCTTCTGCAAAAGCATTTAGGATAGTTTGGAGATCATCCTCTGAATGTGCGGAGACCACATTATCATCAGCATACTGAAGTTCCACAACGGTGGTTGTAATTACCTTACTTTTTGCTTTCAGCCTGCTGAGATTAAAAAGCTTTCCATCTGTTCGATATATATTTCCCACACCGGTGGGAAGTTTCCCCTCGACAAGATGTAAAATCATGGCGATGAAAATAGCAAATAATGTTGGGGCGATAACACATCCCTGTTTAACACCTGATCCCACTTTAAATGGAGCACCATGAGAGCCGTTGTTGTCCAAAACCATTGCTGTCATGTTGTCATGGAGAAGTCGCAAGATATTCACAAATTTATTGGGGCATCCAATTTTTATAAGGATAGTCCAGGGGGCTGTACGGTCTACAGTATCAAAGGCCTTAGCCAGATCAATAAATGCCATAAGGGGTTGATTTTGCTCCTGGCATTTTTCTTGGAGCTGACATGCAGTAAAGGGGAAAACTACACTTTAAGGGAAAGTCTTTAAAATGCTGTATCTCAGCCATTTCTTAGCCAAACTTTTAAAAATGTGGCCATCTTATTACTCTCATCATGGAGACTGTCAAAAATGTCATGACGTTGGGAACATAGTCTTTCTTATATTGTGATTAGATCGTTTAGATTGAAGCTGCTTAAATAACTGTGGTAGAGAACTCACAGTATTAGTTCATAAGAGAGTGTATATAGTGGCTGTTCCACACCAATTATATAGTTAGGGATTATATATACTTATATATTTAGGAAATCCATTCATTTGGAGATGTCCAGGAATACTGAAATCTCTTTCTGACCATATTTAGGGATGCTGCTGATGTTCCCTGGACCGTGGTCAATGAACAATTGAGGCTCAGTAATGCTCATCTCAAAGAAGAGGCAAGCATTAGAAGCCCCTGAATTCTCAGCTGGTTCAGCTTAAAATCCAAACAGGAGGAGGCTTTCTTCCTTATACCCTGCATTGAAGAACTGCTCCCAGAGGAAATTGCTGCTGCAAACGACTATCCCAATTTGATGTGAAATAGCTCATCCCATTTCCAAACTAATCTGGCATGAACCAGAGGGAGTTCATCCACCTCTAGACCTGTTCAAATTATTTGTTGAAAGAATATCTTACTTGCCAAAAAAAGGGGGGGGGAAAGAAAGAAGAACTATCTGAATAAAATTATATCTATACTTTTAAAAGCACTGGTTCTTGAATATATTCAAAATAACTGAATAGAGTAAACTTTCCTCTCTGCTAATGTAGCTAAGGGGTGGGGAGATCAATTGATAACATATGTACAAAACTTCAAAATGTAATTGTAAAGGCCCATTACTCCAATATTGGTCTTCATCTCATGAGCCACAGCCACAACTAGGTTGCAATGAAACCAAAAGTGACTTGCACCTTTTGGAGAGACAGGAAAGGAAAGGGCCCTGGGGGTCAGACTTGCTGTGTGTGGGGGAATGACCTCATGGACTCTGAGGATGTGATGAAGTGGGAGAGGGAATTCCCCTCAGCACCAATCTGAGATGACTCCACTTTCTCCTGAGAAGCCCCATAAAGATTGTAATATTTACACTTAACAGTTGTTTCTGAGCTAACTACTCCCACTTTGAAGTAGTTTTCCCTCCACTTTGCTGACTCACAGTGTATAAAGTGCTCTTACACTGCCACACCTCTGTAAAAAGATCCCTTCATTCCTGTGTTCATCATGATATGTGCATACATGCAAGATCACATATACACGTGATAGAGGATTTGTGGTAACAAGAAAAAACAGTAACACTCCTGGTATACATTTCAAAGGCAGAATTTGCATTGTCAGGTTTTCCTCTGTTTATGTTTGCAGGGAACGATCTGAAGTCCTCTCTACCAAATAATGTGTTGTATCTGACCTTGACCATCCACCAGTGCAACAGGAACCACTGGTGGAATGGTTTCCCCCTCCCTGTCCTGCAGCCCCAAGTGCACCTCCCAGATCTGCTGCAGAGGGTTGGGGAACCCTCCAGAGCAGATTTGGAAGGTGCACTGGGGCTGCAGGGGGGAAGAGAGTAAGGGGGAAGTCTAATCACATGAGCTGTGGTCTGCTCATGCAATATTGGATTTAAGCCAATAATTTGGATGGAGTGATTTTATAGAAAGAGAGAGAGGGAGGAAGAGATGAACATACTGGATTGGATCAAGAATCCATCTAGTCTAGCACACCCAGATGCATCTGGGAAGCCCCCCCCCAAAAGCCATAGCCCTTTCCTGCCCTTACTACCAGGAGCTGGCAATCAATGGCATATTGCCACTGAAACATGACTACCTTCATCATGATCACCTTCATCATTGATTGATTGCTGTATCCTCCTTGAATCTGTCCAATCCCCCTTTAAATCCATCTATGCTAGTGGTGTTCACCACATCCTGTGGCAGCAAATTCCATAAATTAGTTATATGCTGTGTGAAGAACTTCCTTTCAGCTATCCTGAATTTCCTGCCAACAAACTTCTCTATCTACTTTCTCCATACCATGCATAATTTATAAATATCTACCATGTCTACCCCTTAGTCATTTTTTTAAAGGAAAAAAAATGTTTGGGGCCTTTAGTTTAGAAAAAAAAAAGACCCCAAACCTTGTGGCCTTTCCTCACAGGAATTGTTCAACAAATGCTGAACATATACGTCTGAACTAATCCCTGATCTATGGTGGTCTGAACTAATCCCTGATCTATGGTGGTGGGATTTCTTTGTTAGCAGAAGTCACAAGGCATGGGCTTAATATTTCCACTTGCCATATATGGGACAGGTCCTTGAATGAGGGTAGAGAATTAGAAAGCACTGTACCAATCCAAATTTATGACACGTAACTGAGGTTTAACTTAGCTGACCCTTTATGTGAATGGGGAGTCTGGTGTGCTTGTGGCAGGGATGTTGAAGAGTCCTTGGTCTCGAGTCACGAGTCGAGTCACGAGTCTTTGGACCCGAGTCTCGAGTCCGAGTCCGAGTCCTTGGTCCAAAATGGTGACTCACGAGTCACGAGTCACGAGTCACTCCCAAAGCAGACTCCACGAGTCCCTATTAAAATCAATGGGGGTTTTTCCCAACAAAATAAGGCTACTTCAGATGTGTGGTTTAAATAAATTCTAGGCACAAGTGTGCCTTTTTATTTCAAAACTCTGCAACTGATTTTGGCAAGAACAGACCAGGCAGAAAAACCCAAAATAACCAGGCAGGCAGAGGAGAAAGGGAACCCCAAAGCAGGCAGGCAGAGGTGTTTGCCTTGGACAATTCAACTGTTGAACTGGTCAAGAAGAGACCAGGCAGGCAGAGGAGGCTGGGAACCCCAGACAGGCAGGCAGAGGCAGCCAAACCCAAAATGTCAGAAAGGTTGCATTTTAGAAAAATGATTTTAAAAAATAAACTTGCTGTACTTCCTAAAACTTATCCATGTTGCATTTGAGGAACATGATTTTTTCTAAATGTTTGGCCCCCATTCTGGAACGGTGAGATCTCATCACAATTCCACCCTCACTGAACACCCGCTCCACTGGTGATGAACTTGCTGGAACCAGAAACACACTCAGAGCAGCCACACAGAGTCATCTCAGGTCCTTCTTCTGCCTCTCCCAAGTACGCAACACATCAATCAAAATAAATCTTGACACACTGTTGGGGCTGCACTCCTGGTAGCCGTCCATAGTGGCCGAGCAGCGGCACACCTCGCTTCCATGCGCTCTTCGCCGGCAATCACGCTCCTCTCCACTCCTTCTGGCACAGCCCAGGGATGTTGAAGAGTCCTTGGTCTCGAGTCCCGAGTCCAGTCTCGAGTCCCATTAAAAATATTGGGACTCGAGTCCGAGTCGAGTCAGAGGGGGGACTCAGTCCGACTCACGAGTCGAGTCCTCGAGTCCGAGTCCCCATCCCTGGCTTGTGGGACCAATTGGTTAGCAAAGCTTAATCTGATTAATGTGGTTGATCTTATTCCAAGTAACAGAGTTATGGTCCCATTAAACTCAGCGTATCTTTCCTGTGTCATCTTTCTGCAATCAGAAATTGCTTCTTGTGGTGCTTGACTCCAGTGGGATGAATGATGTAAATACTTTATTCCAGAAGCATATATTAGGAAAATAACTGTCTTTGGAGTCAGATAGGTAACCATAGTACTTACCCTCCCATGCAGTGTTTTCAGAAATTATTTATGACGGAACATTAAGTCATACTGAGAGATCACAAGAAGTGTAATAGAAACCTTGTCCAGATTTACATTCAGTATTATCAGAACAGTTTGCTGGAGCCTACAATGGCTGAGGCCGACACATAAATACTTGAAGAATAAGAAACCATTTATATCAACACCGGATTCTCAAATAGCCAACGAATGGATTCAAGCTGTGATTATGACAATATTTAAAATCGGGATCAGAGGACATATTCTACATGTAAATTACACAAGCAGAACTAATTTTGCTTCTCTAAAGTTATAGAATGTATTATTTTAGTAGAGTATCAGAGAATAAAATTGCTGTTATGTAAAAGGCATGCCAAGTATCAGAAATGGAAGACAGATGAAAATCGCTTTTGGATCTAGTTGTTCCAAAGATCCTGCTCTCTACCATTCTCTTCTTATCTAATCTCCCACTAGAGATTGCATCCTTTATAGATGAGGAGCAGACTAAAGGCAGAAAATATTTGTTTATTTTATTATATTTTTAAGTCGTCCATCTGGCCGGTCACCCGGCCACCCGGCCAATATTATTTACACCTTTCTTGCATTATTAAACCCGGGGACCATAGGATTTTTCAGATTCCCCCTCCAGAAAGGGAGTTTTATTTGTGTTCACTTGAAAACGAGTAGAACTCTCCATGCGGTCAGGAAGCCTGATAAGGTGGGGTCCATAATCACACAGACTGGGTTCACACAACACGATAAGCCAGAGTGGTGTGGCCAACAAAGCATGCTGTTGGGTTCAGACAACATGACAAGCCACTCTGAAACAAACATGGCTTATAAGCCACCATGGCCTATCGTGTTGTGTGAACCCCAGTCAGGAAGTTCTACTCACATTCAAGTGAATGCAACTGGAACTCCCTTTCAGTCCTTGCCAGCTCAACATGACAGGGCTGAGGGGGATGGGACCAGTGCACCCAGAGATGTAGCCCTTGTGCATAGGCAAATGCCTAAACAGGGCTACACACATACACACACAGCCTTTCCACCAAAAATGGCATTCAAGGCAGCTAACAATAGAGATGAAAACAAAAACTTAATTAAAACCTAAAAAGAAATCAATTAAAAACACAATTAAAAACACAACAATGTACTTGCTGAAAGTGAGGTGGGCGGGAGGCTGGGGGATTGAAAGCCGTAAGAGTGACTCTTTCCCTGTGCTCTATAGCTTCTTCATTGGTTTCTGATGCAAGACAGGCTTCTCTGTTAATCTAGCCATCTGGATCTCTTCCTCAATTTCAAGCTTACTGACAAGAAAATAACAAATGATACATTTCAGAACACGAGGCAATCGGCTAGAGAACAAACCGTGGACAGGTTATTAACAGCATAGACAAGCAACATCTGAAGAAGAATTGGGAATCTAATCCTAACTCACGCAAGCAGAAGTCTGGTATACCTGCTGATTAGGATTCTCATACTTTCTGTACGTGATATTGGCTAGGACAGTATCAAGTGAATACTCCTATCTAGTGTTATCTGTTTGGAGGGAAAATGCCTCTGCCTGCACCCCAGGAATTGCAAGCACTCTGAAGTGGGGCAACTTCTCAGACCCTTCATTTATGCACTTAAAACCCATTACTGTTTCCTATGAGAATTAAGAATGATTATTTACATTACACCAATATCTGTAACGAAATCATGATTATTTCCCAGTCAACTCACAGGCAGGAAAATGGGCCGAAGCTAACCCCATAACTACCCTGTTTGGCACTTCTGTGTATCATTTCAAAATTCATTGTTTAAAAAATTTCAAAAATTTATACTCTGCATGTCTATATAATACTCAGTTTATAGTAAAACAGCTGTAAAAACAACACACATAAAAGACAGATTAAAAGACAGCAGCAGCAGTCAGACCCATATTAAGAACAATATTCCAAGAAACCCCACTAAAATAAAAACCATTTTATAGGGATGGAAGAACCAGGGGTGTTTCAACTCACCAAAATGCTCCGAATTTAACTTCAAAGTTCAGTTCAGTTCATCCCCATTTTCATCTGCAACCTGTTTTTCAGTTCATTCAAATGGGGAAAGTGCATATTTGAAACAAGAAAATTGCATATCTGTGTGCCTTTTTCTAAAATGCACAATTTTTCCCCATTGTCTGAAGTGTGAAAATGTTTATTATTTTGAAAAATGTGTATTTCAAAGTGCACTTTAAATTTTTTTTATTTTTTTTTAAATATTTTATTAAATTTTAAAACAATTCAAAGAAAATAACATACACACATAACTAATATTGTGCTCCCATCACCATGGGACCAAACAATCCAATAACTCTATACTTGTTCATTATTCCAAAAATACAACATATCTTGACAGGGTAAACTCCCTTTCCCCCCTTTTAAACACATATTCCAAAAATAAACCCCAAATATCCTTAAAATTATTTTTCTTTAATTGACCCCTTTTGCATTTAATATTACAAGTCAACATATCATTCAAAGCCATATCCCATACTTCCTTATACCATTCAGTAATAGTGAAAACTTGCTGGATTTTCCATTTCCTTGCTATCATTAGTCTACCTGCCGTTAACAAATTTATGATTAATTCTTTAACATTTTGAGAACCGATCACCTTTTCCGTTATTGTTAGCAAAGCTAGTTTAGGGCATACCTCTAAATCAACTCCAACAATTTCTGATATTTCCTCAAAAATCATTTTCCAAAAATCCATTACATTTTTACAACTCCACCACATATGAGCATATGTACCCAATTCCTGACATCCTCGCCAACACATTGGAGAACATTTATTATCTATTCTATTTAATCTCACTGGAGTCAAATACCATCTCCAAATTAGCTTATAAAAATTCTCTTTAATTCTTATAGACATATTTTTCAATATTCGCCTATCCCAAATCTTATTCCACTCATCCTTTGATATTTCCTCTTCAAACTCTGTATCCCAAACTATTTTAAGATTTTCTGCTTGCTCTTCTGATTTCTGCAACATTTTATATAACATCTTTGTAAGACCCCTAGCTGATGCATTTCCTTCTACAAGTTCTCTAGACATAACCACCTGCTCAAATGCAGTGAAATCCCTTTCATGCTCATGTCTCCTCTTCCATTTCTTACCCCATTGTACTAATTGAATTAAATTTAACCAAGAAATTCTTCCTGCCCCAACCCTATCAATTATTTGCTGTCTTGTCTCCATTTTTTCCAGCCAATCCATTAAAGTTATCACCTTTTTCTCTCTAAAAATTCGTTCTAAATGTCTAACATTCTCGGGAAAATCTTCCATAACCACCACTGGAGTAAGCGGGGATATACCTGGTAAAAATATTTCCTTATTTCTACCCCAAATTTCTAACATATTTTTTAAAAAGGGATTTTCTAATCTTTTTGTCATAATATGTCCTTGTTTTGTAAATAAGAATTTATCCACCCTATTACCCAATTCAAATGCTTCTATTTCCCACCACATAAAATCTTTTCTAACAATAACATCCATGATATATCTAAGTTGATTAGCTATATAATACCATTTTAAATTAGGGAGACCAAGTCCCCCTATTTTTTGAGCTTTATACCATCTATTCTTAGTAATCCTTGATTTTTCCCCCCATTACAATAGCTATTTAACATTACTTGCCACTCTTTAATTTCTTTCTCTGATATCTTATATGGTATCATTCTAAATAAAAAATTAAACTTCGGTAAAATCTTCATTTTAATCAAAGCTATCCTACCAAACCACGATAATCCCAATTTTTTATAATCCTCTATTTGATTTTTAACTTCATCTTTTAATTTTTTAAAATTACATTCCCCTATTTTATCCATATCTTTTAATATATCAATACCTAAATATTTAATTATATTTTTTATCTTTATATCCACTCTCCTTTGTTTAAATCCCCTTTCCTCCAGTTTACTATAATTAAATGTCATTATCTCCTATTTATCCCAATTAACTTTTAACCCTGTTACTTCTCTAAATTCATCTAAATGTTTCTCTATCCAATCCCAATTTTCTATAGGCCGTTCTAATGTTAACAAGATATCATCTGCAAAAAGGTTTATCTTACATTTGGTCTCTATTCCTATCCCCAGTAATTTCTTCTCCTGTCTTATCGAATTCGCTAACAATTCCATAACTAACACAAATAATACTGGGGAAAGGGGACAACCCTGTCTAGTTCCCCGGCCTAGGCTAATAGTTTCTGTTATTCCATCGTTTACAATTACCGACGTGACATTATGAGTATATAATTGGTTAGTAATACCTATAAATTTTTCTCCAAACCCCATAGTTTTTATTAACATCTTTAATGCAGGCCATTCCACACAATCAAAGGCTTTAAAAATATCCAATGCAAGAACCCCCGCTTTCAAATTATTTTTCTTTATTAAATAAATTATATTCAGAACCCTTCTTGTTAAATCTGCCATTTGTCTTCCTTGAATGAACCCACATTGATCTATCCCTATATACTTATTTAGAAAACTATTCATTCTTCTAGCTAAAATTGCTGTCAATAGTTTAGCATCTTGATTAATTAATGATATTGGTCTATAAGAACCTGGTTCTGCTAAATCCTTCCTTGGTTTCGGGATTAAAATAGTCAAGGACTGTTTCCATGACGGGGGGATCTCTCCCCCCTGTAAAATATCATTAAACAACCGTTTTAACTTCGGAATTAACATTTTTTAAAAAACTTTATAATATTCCGCCCCCAGACCATCCAGTCCTGGCGTTTTCCCCTGTTTTAATTTATTTATAGCACTTTCTATTTCAATTTCTGTGAATGGTTGCTCCATTTTCTCTCTATCTTCATCCTGGATTTTTATTTTAAAATTTTTCTCGATATACCATTTTCCTGCCTTATATAACTCCGTATAATATTCATGAAAAAATTTCAATTTATCCTTTACTAGATTATATTCTTTACCCCTCTTATCTTTAATCATCCCCACTAAGCTTTTTTCTTTTTTTTTTTTTGTGCTAATCTAGCCAACATTTTAGAATTTTTATTACTATTCTCAAAATACTCCCTTTTTGTGTAAATCAAATTCCTTTGTACCCTGTCCAGTTCTTTATTCTCCAATTCTTTCCTTTTACCCTGTAATTCTGCAAAAATCTTTTTATCCCTCTTCTCTAAATACTTCTTTTCCAAATCCCTAATCTCCCCCTCTAGCTTTTGATAAAAAACTTCTTGTTGTTTCCTCAAATTTATTGCCTCTCTCAATCCTATTCCTCTCATTACACTCTTCATTGTATCCCATATTATCGCTTCAGTACATTCTTCTGTTTGATTAAATTCCCAAATTTCCCTCAATTCCTTCTCTATTTTCTCTGTTAAATGTTTATAACGAAAAATATTACAATTCAATCTCCATCTTTTCGCTTCTCTATAATCCTTATGTATCTTCAAATCCATGTTAACCAAAGCATGATCTGTAACTTTTATCCCTCCTATCTCTGTGCCCAGGACCCTTGAAAACAGTGTCCTGGACACAAAAATAAAATCTATCCTAGAATAGTTCTTATTTGCTGATGAGTAAAATGTATATCTTTCCTCATTCCCCTTGACCCCTCTCCAAACATCTAGCAACCCTTCCTTACTAATTAACTTATTCAAGATCGTTAGATTATTTCTCTGATCTTCTCTCGTCGGATTGGATTTGTCTTTTCTTCTATCCAATACCATGTTAAAGGCCCCAGCCATAATAACCCTTTGATTTTGAAAATTACCCATTTCTTTAAACACATGTTGATAAAATTCTCCTTGATTTTGATTGGGAGCATAAACATTAACAATAACATATTCTTCCCCTCCCAAGGTCCCATACATTATAATATATCTACCTGTATCATCCTTTTTCACCTTTAAAACATTAAAACCACAATTCTTTGAAATTATAATTGCTACTCCTCGTGATTTAGATGATCCACATGCTATCTCATATATTCTAGACCACCTCAATTTCAATTCATTGACTCCTTTCCTTGCCTGGTGCGTTTCTTGCAAGAATATAATATCTGCCTTATCCTTCTTAAGAAGTGCTTCTATTCGCCTCCTCTTAGTAACTGAACCTAGCCCCTTAACATTTAAAGTTGAAATTCTTAACTTATAATCCATCTATTAACATCATTTTTTCTTTTTTGGTCCCCAAAAGTGAAAATAATACACAATAACATTCCCCTTAACCCACCCCCACATTCATCTAAACTATCCCCCCTGCTAAGCCAGGGCAACTTGCCCCACCCTAAACCTACCCACCTATCCCGGGGGGGGGGGGGAAGGACCCATCACCAGCCCGAACAGCAGCCCCTCATTCCCTCCCGGATAACTTCTTTATAAAACATTTTCTATTTCTTTTTTTTCTTCTCGTGTTGAAACGACCTCTTATACAATTCCTCCACTGGCTCCTTCTTCTTCCAGTTGACCCATCGATTCTGGACCCTCCGCATCATCATGAAGCCCCAACTCTCCCAGCAGGCCCATGCCTTGATCACATGATGAGATCTTGTATCTCTTACTGTTCCACACAAAAGTAAGAAAAACTGGGTAACCCCAATTGTATTGTAATCCCTTTCTGATCAAGACTGCTGTACACGGTTTAACACTTCGCCTCCACTTTATTGTTTGCTGACAAAGATCATTGTAGATTTGCAAAGTAGCCCCCTTGAAAGCTACTTGACCTTTCTTTCTAATCTCTTTCATGAAGACATCCTTCTTGTATAAATTTGCAAATTTCAGTACAACATCTCTGGATGTCATACCACGCCTTAATGCTCCCACTCTATGCACAATCTCAATGTCCATATCATCCCAAAAAATTGTTTCTCCAGAGACAGCTTCATTCATCCATTCCAAAATACTGCCTCTTAACTTATATCCAGTCTCCCCCATCTCCATGGGGAAGCCTCTGATCCGAATGTTGGAACGACGTTGCCTGTCTTGCATGTTGATCATCTGTATTTCCATCTCATTAAATTTCATTTCATACTTTTCAAAACTTTTTTCATCCTTCACCTGGAGTTTTTCCACCTTATCCACTCTAACTTGCAGCTCTTTAACTTGAACCCCTAAATGATCTATGGTCTTTCGCATGTGCTTCATATCTTCTTGATGCAGATTTTGAAATTTCTCAATTGCTTCTATTTGTTTCTGCTGGCCTGCTTCCATAGAGCTTTGAAACTGTAATAAAATTTTCTCCCAATCTGGTGCTGTCCCTTTAAGCTTAGCTGGAGATGTTGACTTTGGCTTGGCACCAGCAGGGAATTTGCCAGCTGAATCCGCCATTTTTCCGCCTATCCCCCTCGCTGTCTCGGAACTTTCACTACCTCGTAGCTTCTTATCAGGACCCAGTTGCTCAGTTTGATAAGAAAATTCAATATCTTTAGTGTCAAGGATCCTAATTAGCCTTTTCAAACTGTTATCCGAGGGATGCGCCCGATCGCGTTTCCAAAGAGGGGGTAGGGACTTTTTCACCCGTCTGGAGCTCATCAACAATCCAGAGCGAAGCACATCAAAAGAAAGCTATTCTTTTTATTTCTTTATTAGCTCTACATCTACATACCTTCCAGAAAGTAAACAGCAAAGGAGTTTAAACTCACGATTTGTCTTTCCTGTGTATTTGCAGATGTTTTCAAATCATTCCGGGAGCTCGGCAGAAAAGCTACTGCTCCATAGCCAGCGAAGGCTCCTCCCCCTCAAAGTGCACTTAAAAAAAAAAAAAAATGCATTTTTTAACCAGGAATGCAAGTTCAGCAATGTGCAAACGTTTTTCAAGAAAATGCACTTCTGTTCATTTCCAGAGCTGCAAATAGGGCAAGTTCGGATGACCTAAAATGAAATCCTTGTACAGCCCTAGTCCTACTTAGAGTAGACCCATTGAAATGATTGGCACTTCAGTTAAGCTAACATTGGATACAAGTTACAACCCACTATAAAAAGTACTTTTTCATCCTGACTACAACAATGTGAGGTAGATCGTTAAAAGTAAATAGCAAGTGCAGGAAGCCCTATCCAGAGTGAGACCCTAGCAGGTGGGATGTGGAGATTTAAAAAAAAACCCATACCCCTGTTAACCCGATCCAGTTCAGGCTTCCCCCACACCTGCTATTTGCATCAGAGGGAAAGCTCGCAGTTGCACCAATGAGAGATTTTCTTCTGATGCAAATAGCAAATGCAGGAAGCCCTATCTATAACATGACCACAGTGTGGGGAAAGGGTTAAAAAACCCCTACCCGCCCTGCCAAGGTCCAATCCAGATCATTTACTATTTACTTTTTAAAAGCTATTTACACAATTGCTAACTGCATGAACGTTGTGTCCCTGAGCTTGGCCCCCTGAAGAGCAAATGGAGAAGAAAGTGGTTAGCTTGAGGCAATCTAGAGAATTTATGGCTCAGGAGTTTTCCCAGTCCAATGCTTTGGTTTGAATCTAGCAAGGGCAATTCCCTTGTAGAAACAGGTTGTTCATCAGGTCCATGTAAGCAGGTGATGTTCTGGGGAGAACCTAGGGATGTGTGAGAAATCCACTCTGTTGGAATTTCTGAAATAGATTTTTCCAACCTACATCACCTAGAAACAAACACAAACTGGACGCACCTTGCATTCAGAAATCCATACATTTCTGGATGTGCAATACATTCTACCTTTGAGGAAATGCACACATCTGAAAACTGTGCAAAGAAAAATGTGTACATTTCAAAAAGGTGCACAAACACACTTTAGTCAATGGGTGGATGTGTACCACAAATGCGTACAATTTGAAAAATATGCACTTTAAAAAAAAAAAATGCCTCCCAAATTATGTATCGATTTCTTTCTGTAAACACACACACACACACACACACACACACACCTGGCATGGAACAGACTTGGAGGAAATGGAGGAAGTCCACAAAAATTAATTTGACAGATCCAGCCATCGCTGGGAAACCCTTCCAAATCTAGCACTGTTGGTCAGATACTATCAGCTCTGACAAAGCTGACCAGCTGTTTAGAGGAAGAGGAACTAATTCCCAGAGTTCCCTTTCTCTTTTCCTTCCTTGAAATAGTGAAGGTTATTGCAACCTGCAACCACCTGTTCTGTAGGGGAGATCCACATCCACAGTAGCCAGTTCACCCACTGCTTATGCATGGATCCCTGATCAGAATATCAACCAGGACACTGGCTTTCATTTCAGTTTATGCATATCTTAGCTGATGCTATGCATGATGAGCATTTCTTGTTATTCTGTTTACTTAGCAGCTTCTTAAATGCAATTACCTGAAAAGAAATCCAAACTGAAAACTGTATTTTCAGGTCTTCTTTGCTGTGCCAGATGTGTGCAAAGATAAGTGTAGCATCAAAGCATCAGCAAGTAATAAGAATAGACTGTAGATGTGAGACTTGTTAATGTGCTCCATGTTGAATGTCTCTGTGGTTGCCCTCAACAGGCCCTCTTTAACGTATGCCAAGAAGCACTTAGACAGAAAGTCAATACAGCCGCTTCCAGTGGTGTAGGCATTCATGTTATTTACCAACCCTTGGAAAACTAATCTAGGGTATATTTTGCATGGATGAAGAGACAAATAGGGATTAGTATAAATATTGGTAAATGTTGTATGACAAGATTAAAGGCAAAAGGAGTTCAGAGTTCTTTTGGCACATATACCGAGATAATGCCGTCAAACAGCCATTTCCAGTGGAGACAGACAACCGAGTGTTTAGATGTGCAGACTTATTTATTATTTCATTTTATTTTAGAATATTTATATAGTGCTTCCCACTTTAATACTCCCAAAGCAGTTTACAACAAATTAGAAAATAATACATCATTATAAAAGCACCACAACATTTAGACAAGTTAATGGTTGGGGAAAGCCAGGGTAAACAAGTAAGTTTTTAATAAAGGTCGAAAGCACATGATTGTCGGTGCCTGACATATCACACAGGGGAGATCACTTCGGAGGGAGGCAGACACCACAGAGAAGACCCATTGCCGTGTTGCTACCAGATGGGACTCTGCAGGATGTGGCATGGACATTCAGCTCCTCTGTTGCACTTAGATATCTATTCTGTGAGCAGAGGAGGGAAGATGGAGGGAAAAAACCCTTCAGCCAATCCCCTTCCATGAGCACTTCTTAGGATCCACATCATACCATCTTACTTTCAGACTTTAATAGCTGCATTACCCTCTAATGAACATATGAGCTAGCCCAAAGACAAATTGCAATCAGAGATTGGTGGTTATTATTGTTTGATAGCACAAGGATGTGTGTTTGTCCTGTACCCACCCAGAGAGATTTAGAATGAAATAAATTGTTCCTGGTTATTATCACAGGAATGTCTGAGGCTGCTGTTCTCAAAACCCAATCTATACAATCCTGGAGCCAACAAATGATGCTAGAGTTGTGGAGTGGAGTGTGGTGACTAAGGCTGCAGTCCTAAACACACTGAGTTCAACAGGTGTAAATGATGGTGCATGAGTGACAGCAGAGCCCCGTGTGTGCGAGATGGGAGATTAAAAATCCTGTTCGTGTGTAGAGGCCCATAAATCCACACACAGAAATCCAGATCTTTCTCCCCCTCTCTCTGCGCAGCGTGCAGCGTTTCGGTTGCAATCAGCCAGCCAGCTTTCCAGCCTGTAATCCGACTCTAGCAGCCAGCTCCCCCGTTTGCAGATAGCAAGGAAAAAACTCTGTAACTACACAGGTCTATTCTACCTGTTTATTTACTTAGCAAAGTAATATTCTACAGAGTATACATTTCCTTGTTACAGTCCATGTGCAGAGTACAATGCATAGCAAGCATTTATTCCAGTGGAGCAAGTTGAGCTTTACCCCACCTCAGCAAAGACGCTACATTGTTGCATAAGTCCAGCAAGCAATAGTCAGAAGAAAAAAGTGAAGAGAGAGAACAGTCCTGCTCCTCTCTAAAATGGCTACAGACAGAAAAACAAGTCAGTACGTCACCAGAACATCTAAACCATGTGACTAGCTCATACTGTTTCCCAGGCCTAGCTTTCCCATGAGAAATAACATGGCAAAGTAGGAAGACACAACATTCCTGTTTACTGCCATTCTGTTCCTTCCATATTGTAAACAATGTGCTCCAGCTTGTGAATGTGATACATATCACGACAGTAAATCCTGTTGAACTTGGTAGGGTTTACTTTTGAGTTAGCATGCTTAAGATTGCCCTGTAAGGCTGTGAACTCTGAACCAGGAAGCTGTCAGTTCAAAACCTCACCTTTACCACACAGTTTCACTATACTGTTCTTCACAAGTTATCCATGTGCAGAAGGCATGCATGGAGAAGGATGGCAAGAACCACACATAGCTGCACTCCCGCAAACACTGATGTGACCACATAAAGAGATGAATGTATGTTCAGCTTAACTAGGGTGGCTGTATGTGTTTTAGATGGCAGTCCTCTACTGGACAGGCTGTAAGAGGATGACCCTCTCTTTGAAGGACTGTCCAGTCCTACTTTACAGAGGGCAGTCCTCTACTGGACAGGCTGTAAGAGGACAACCTTCTATTTGTCTGGTTCAAGTCTGATTTAAAGAGGGGGAAAAACATAAGAAGGTTGCTTAGGGGCCTTGAAGTTGCCCATCAACCATGAGCACCTGGATAGCAGACTGAGCAGGCACAGAGTTCCCCTGGTCCCAGTCTTCCCCCACTGTAGTGAGATATACTGCATTTCTACATAAATTATATTCTATTTCTAAATTTGAATCTATAGATATAAATTAGTGTATGCAAATTTTATGCAAATCTGTGTCCTCCTCTTTTATCCTATTTGGTGATGCATTTCCTCTTTTTTGGCGATGAGTAAGTGCCCCCCCCACTAAGGATAAACACACATAGGCACTGCATGCAATCAGGACCCCAGCCCACTCAAGGATCCTGGCCACATGGGGCACCTACTCATGTTCAGCTGGATGTGAGTAAGTCCCCTGTGCAGATTTCCATGCTGAACATGTGGATTTCAAGTGGGTGGGCCCTGTGGCACATGTAACAGCGGGGGAGGAGCCAGCAGCACAGCCCCACTCCCTGTTATCCGCACACCTCTTCAATGTGGGTAACTTGTAAAGATGGCTCCTGTGGCCTTAGGCAAGCCATCACGTCTCAGCCCCCTATCTAGTATAATGATGAACTACCTTATAGGGCTGTTGTGAGGATTACTAAGGCTCCTTGAACAGCACGATATAAATGTTAAGCATTATTATTACAAACCTAGAACAGCTGTTGCAAATGTTCTGACAGGTAATTTGTGGTGGGGTGGAACTTTCACTCACAAGTGTCATTGAATTGTGTGAGCAATATAATATATGTGCCAGTAGTTCATGGATCACTGGTACCACAACATCTGTGATTCCTAAGGCTCCGAATGGTGCCTTTCAGGTTATAAAAATGTCTGTGGCTATAATCCATTCCATCCTCAGACAACTGGGTAGCTCCCCTGCGTGACAAAAACAACAAAAGGTACTACGCAAACTGGCGTAAAATATATATATATATCTGTAGTCAACAATATTGCCACATTCTTTTAGTGAGGATGACTGGCAATAGAGCTTCCCTATTTTAAGAACATGTTGCCTATCCTCCAAGGAGTTTCATCCCCCCCCCCCCATAGCAGTCCTGCAACAGTAGCAAATGCTAATAATGGGAAGAAATTAAGTGCGAGTTTGACATTTGGGTGTCCTGTTTATCAGCATTAAAAGTGCTCTATAAAATGGCATCTAGCATAATACAAATTCCTCTTAATAGTGCCTCTGACATGATGTGGCATTTCGAAGAGTTTAGATGAGCCAGAAGCAGAAGACTAAGATGTCCATCACATAGGTTGCGTTTCCCTTTCAGATGCTGGCCTTTCAAATTGCCCTGCTCATTAAACAGTTCACTCATGTTTAGCTAGTTCTTTTTCTTGTCTTCTTGGCATACATCCTCCCCTGATTTCCCCCCACACCCAAATTTGATTGATTTTAGGAAATGGCAGTGTCATTCCATGGTCATTTTGAAATATGTAAAGGTGGGGGCAGGGGGAGAACTAGAGTATTTATTTTATTTATTATATGTTTAAATCACCCATCTGGCTGGTCACCCACCCTTCTAGAGTAGGTAGAATGTCCCAATAAGTTTTTTTTTATACTCTGGGGGTTTTATACCTCTTTCAGCCTAAGGGCCAAATTCAAGTTCAGAGAAGATCTTGGGAGCTGCATTATGATTACAGTGGTGGGTGGAGCCAAAGGCAAAAGGGGCATGGCCAAAATACCCAAAATACCAGCATATTTTAGATTAAAGCTGTTATTGCCAGTAACTAAGCCATAGGAGAGGTATTATTTCAACCTTTTAAAGAGGGGGGGGAAACTGTACAAAAGCTGGGAAACCATCCAGTGACTGGTGATCGGGGAAAGGGGAAGGGGGCAGTGGAAGCTGGTGGCTCCAATGTTGGTAGGGTGGTATATCCACTCTGGGTTTTAGCCTGAACTTTAAAGGAGCTATCCGTGGTTCTGAACCCAATCTCCTATTCCAATAGGTTCAGCACTATGGATAGCTCCTTGAAAGTTCAGTGCTGAGCCCAATCCCCATCCCCAAAATAGCTTCAGTGCCATGGATAGCTCCTTAAAAGTTCGGACTACTGCCTGGAGTGGATGCACTGCGCCACTGACATTGGAGCCACCAGGCTCCATGGGAAGAGGGAATCCCAGTGGGCCAGACTGGAACCCCAGGTGGGCTGGATTTGACCACCGGGCCAGAGGCTCTACACCCCTATTTTATACCACTGATCCTTTTTCATGGGCAGATTCAAAAAGATGAGAAACAAGAAAAACATCACAGTGTGCCTCAAAAATAAATAATGGCTAAGATTGGAAAGGAACATAGCTTTCATCCCCAGCTTCTCCTTGCAATCACTATCCCCTCAAAATTGAGGACATCATTGGAAAAGCCAGCATTATATTTACAATACCAGCTCTCTTTCCATTGATCAAGACTGCAATTGCCTGATGACATTGTTTTCTTTAAGGTGGAAGTACAGCCTAGGACAGAGCCCGCACATGTAGGCATTTGACTGCTCTGATTGTAATAGGCCACTGAGGATGAGTGAGGACCTTTCCTTGCCACAAATTACACGTTCAAAAAGGTACTGAAATCTGTTGTACGTATCTCAATCTGTCAGATGAAATTAGGGACATACACTACCAGACAGAGCATCCCCAATGAAGCTGCTGGATTCACTGAGATAATATACTGAGGATGCCTCATCCATTTTATTAATTAATTAATTAATTATATTTGTATCCTGCCTTTTTTTTCCTGAAAGGAACCCAAGGTGGCTTACATAATCCTCCTCCTCTCCATATTATCCTCACAACAACCCTGTGAGGTAGGTTAGGCTGAGAGTCAGTGACTGGCCCAAAGTCACCCAGTGAGCTTCATGGCTCAACGGGGACTACAACTCGGGTCTCCCGTGTCCCAGTCCAACACTCTCACCACTACGCCACACTGGCTCTCCTTGGAGTAGAACCAGATCACACACCCACAACTTCACAGCCCCAGTGCCTGCTATTTATAGGGATGAAGCAGCTACCAGTTTACATGACTTATTAACACCCAATTCAGAGATGCCTGAACGTGCAAGAGGTCTTCCACAGGTCATAATTCAGTGGGGTCTAAAATACAGGTTCACAAAAAATTGGGGAGGAACTGTAGCTCAGTGATAGAGCACATGCTTTATATGCAGTCCATGGCATCGCCATTTAAAAAGATCGGGTAGCAGATGTTGGGAAAGATTCTCTGCCTGAGGCCTGCAATAAAGCAGCTCCCTGTATTCCGAATGCACATTTCTTACTTAATCATTGCAGCATAAAGTAATGAAGGGGGCTTTATTGGGTTGGGTGCTGTTTATTTCTTGTACCATTTTGTTTTTAATTGTGCCTTTAATTAATTTGCTTTTATTATTGTTTTAGGGCGCAATCCTATGGTGATGCCTGTGAACCGCTGAACTCGGAGGCTTACCGTTGTCTGATGCAGAGCGGGAGGAGCAGTGGAGATGATCTTTGCTTCCCTGGCCTCTCACCCTGCATTTTTCGCTAGATGGGCTTTTTTGCTCATTCAGCTGAAGCATCTCAGAGAGGGGAGGAAGGAGGCTGGAGAGGTGTCAGGATAGCTCATGTCCTGGCCTCTCCAGTCTCCTCCCCTCCCCAACTCCCAAAACACCCCCTTCTCCCCTTCTCCAAGGTCTCTTTCCCAACCTCAGAGAGCAGCCGGAGCGGTTCTTTCTGAAGGGAGAGGGGAGTTGGAGCTCCCATTCGCACCTCTGAGGTTGGAGCACTGTCTGGGAATCTGGGAATCCAAACTATCCTACGGCCCCTTCAGACAATGTCAACGGGCTATAGGACGGCTCCCTTAATTAGGTTTTTATTTTAATTCTTGGTTTTATTATTGATAGCCACTTTGAGTGATATTTTTTGGTGGAAATGTGGGATAGAAATCAAATTTTATTTAGTTATTTATTTATTTATTTATTTACAGAATTTGTATACTGCTGCATATCTAGACAGAGCGATGAACAATTAAAAAAACAGATAAAAGAATAAAAGCAATGTATTAAAAACAGAATAACATTAAAACTGTGGCTGGTCAGCAAGGAAGGCTTTCTGGAACAGAGACGCCTTCAGCAGGCACCGAAAACAATACAGTGCTGGAGCCTGCCTGACCTCCAGAGGCAGGGAGTTCCATAGAGGTGGAGCCACCACACTGAAGGCTCTCCTCCTGGTGGACTCCAATCGGGCCAAAGGTCCATGTGGAAAAACCAGGAGAATGTCCTCCAATGACCTCAGTGACCAGGCAGGTTGGTAAGGTAAATCAATCAATGTTTTATATAGAAGCCTATATAAGAAACCTTATGCCTTATATAGAGCTTCCACATCACCCCAAAATACAATACTTCTTGATGGATGTTGGAACATTGGAAGCTGCCTTATTCCTAGTCAGATCGTTGATCCATCTAGCCCAGTATTGTAAACACTGTCAGTGGCTCTCCGGGGTGTCAGTGGTCCTTCCCACTTGGAAGATGCTAGGGATGTGCTCCTGGGTGTCAGTGGTCCTTCCCACTTGGAAGATGCTAGGGATGTGCTCTAATGTCTGTTCTGGGTAAGTTGGTGGGAAGCATTTTTATAGATAAAATTAGTAGTTATGTAAGGATAAGCCCTGCTGAAAAGAAGGATCAACATGTTTCCACAAAGGTAAGTCCTGCCTCACTTACTTTTAGAGTTCTTTGAGAGTGTCAGTAAACAAGCACCTTCCATTCATGGAGTGACAATGTTGGATGCTGCCCACTGTTCCTGCCATCAATCAAATTCATCCAGCTAGAAGGCCCACCTCCTAACACTTTTACTAGTTAGGCTTACTTCCTTTGGGGACCTCATTGACAAGCATAAAATTTGACTGTACCAAATTTCAATACAGAAAGCACATGAAGTTGCTTCTCTAATTTAAAAAATAGCCAATTATCAATAATGGCAGATTTGGTCATCCCTGCCAAGGCTCTCATCTTTCACAGAAAATAAAAGTAAAACTGGTTTACTCACAAGGTACTGTGTTGAGCTATATGTAGAAACAGAATACCATTTGGATGAAGTACTTCCTTTGGGAAGGCAGCTGATTTACATTGTTGTAATACATATTGTAACTCCAGGCCCAAAGGTTCACTGAAAAAATAAACATGGGTGTGGATGTGGTGGGCAGGAAATATAAAAACGCAGACTTGTCAATCTTAAGACATAAGCAGTTGGCTTCAAACATTAATGATCTTCGGGTATAGCTACATTAACTACAGGAATTAAAACAACAACGACAACAACAACTCTTAGGGAGACAGCCGGTCTGTAAATTGGCAGAGTTCTTAAACTTCTAGATCCACATGAGTCAAATAACTGAAACAAGTTCAGCAGAATGGTTAAAAACTCAGAAGACCTGAGTCCAGGTTGAGTTGAGGAGGGACGACAGTACCACTAAAGGAATCAGCAGCTGTCAACTGACTGGCTCAAAGGAAAGCTTTCAGCAAGTCCCATCAGCTGTGAGGGGTCTAGCTTTGGTTGGCTTTGGTCCACTACTCCTAAGGATTCACAGTATTTTTCACAATCATTCAGCACTAAATAATAGGAATAAATAGTGCTTAGGAATTAAGAGGATTGATCAAAATCCAAACTCTTGCAATAATGTTTCTCAGTGCTATTTTCCCATTTTCAACAGATTCTGATATCCTGGTCTTTTTTGTAAACACTACTGGAACCTTAACAACATCCTGGGGATGTTGAATCAACATAAATATGAATTAGACTCAGCAAGGGCAACTACTAGAGATCATCTAGCTATGAGTCCTGCAAAATGTGGTTCTTGTTCATTTCTACCTGACCTGGGAGGGCAGGTCCCTGGCTGGCTGGCTGGCTGGCTGGCTGGCTGGCTGGCTGGCTGGTGCATGTTACGGAAAGATTTGGTGATGCTGGTGTATGTTTTTTGACCCATTGGTGAGAGAAGGTGCAGCCCATAATGGAGGATGCCCTAGGTGAGAGTTAGGGGGCAACTGAGTGGCCCAGGTGGGAGACAGACTGTCCAGCTGTTATGTGTGAGTATGGGCTTTGTGGTTGCTTGAAGGGATTAAGAATGTGAGAATGTTAAAGTGAACATTCAACTTAAACCAGAAATGTTCTTATTGGGCATAATGGATTTACAACTTGAGAAAGACTATGGAACATTATTACAATATATGATGACAGCAGCAAGAATAATCTATGCTTAAAAATGGAAAGAAGCAGCAATACCAACTATAGAAGACTGACTGTTGAAAATTTTAGCAGAGATGGCAAAATTGACTTGTTTAATTAGAGAGAAAAATTATCTTCAGTTATGAAAGACTGGAAACCTCTGGTGGACTTCTTGGGGAAGAGGGAAAGTGTCTTAATAACTTCAGGTTTTGATTTTTGAATATTAGTAAAGGTGACAGAAATTCTTTCTGTGAAAATAGGGAAAACTTAGATTGGATATGGATTGGTAATGTTTGTCAAAGAGGCGGAAGCCAAATATGATTTGTTTTTGTTTTGGAAAATTCAATTTAAAAAGTAAAAAAAAAAAAGAATGTGAGAATGTTTTCTGCTGTTCTTATGTTGAGATTAATGCATCTCTGATTTCTACTGGTTTGCAGTAATTTTGCTGCATTAATAGACTTTGAATGTAGTTGTTTAAATGGTAACATTTTGATACTGATGTATTTTTTTGCTACAGATACCTTTGCGATTTGAATTAGGCAGTGCAGGGTTTGTTAACTAAATGTGGATATTTTTGTGATAGCATGTTTTTTAAAGAAATGTGTTTTCATGTATTTAGGGAAACTTTAATTGTAATGTCTTGTTAGCTAACTAATGCGGATATAATACTGTATTATGAAAATGTTTGATATATTTCTGATTCTATATGTTTTCGTTGTACCTATATATTGACAATCTGTTTCTTCTTCTTGTGAGCAGCTTTAAGCATAATTTGGAAATGTTGCATATAAATAAACATGATCATGAAGAAGCCATACGAATAAGACTGCAATCTTAAAAACTAGCAATGCCCAACCACTGAACTTGGTGCGACTTAATTCTAAGTAAAAATGCTTATTGTGCTGCACACATATATAAAATCACTTTATACCTTCAAAATCGTAAAGACCTTTCAATATGCAAGAGTTTGTGGTGATATAAAGTTTATACATTAGAATAGGTGATATCTCAAGTATACACATAATCAGAAATTCAAATCAACAGGACTGCTAATTACAGCCGATTGCATTGAAATGTGGCTACACAGGGGAGAGATGTGCATTCTTGAATGTGGATAATTAGGAATGAATCCATACAACTTATCGACATCCCATTCACATTGTAATTGGTTCAATAATGAGACGCTTTCCTGCAATTAACAGTTAATGCTTGCATATGTTGAAGGAGAGCCAACATATGATTGAATGTTTCAAAACATCAGGCTACTGCATGGTGTTTTAAATTACTATGTGAAAAGAAGTATCCTTATTATTGTTTCTTGCATATATTTCTTAGCACCTCCTTTCCTTTGTATAAGTGCATGTACACCAGGTGCCCCAAAATGCTCTACTAAATCTCCTTTGGTCATCCTCCTCTCCTGCTTAGATCAGCATATCCCAAGGTCAGCTATTCAGAATTTACTAATTCTCAAATAGTGCTAGACAAAGCCCATTGACTCCCCGGAATTCTGAACAAACCACAACTAGCAGATCTTAGCCTACTAGTCTAATCCAACGCACCAGGTGGAGGAGTAGGCAATGTATAGGCCACAAAAGGCCCATCACAATCCTCATGATTGCTCCATGAGAGGAAAGGAGTACAGGAGAGCCTCAATGATCCACATACAGCCTGCAATAATATAATTACTGACAGGACCGGTGCAAGGCAGTTTGGCGCCCTAGGCAAGATCAGATATTTAGCGCCCCCCCCCTTCCCATTTGAGAGCGCTGTATTTTTTTTAAGGCGTTTCTGGCGCCCCCTTTAGCCTTGCGCCCTAGACGGCTGCCTAGTTGGCCTAATGGTAGCACCGGCCCTGATTACTGAGGAAAACCATGTTTCTCTTTCTGAATAGTTCCTAAAGTTCGGGCCACATATTCTTGTTTGCACATCAATGAGACATAACTATATAGTACACAAATTGATGGTGAAGGGAACGTACTGGCAACCCAGCTATGCCAACTATTGTCACAGAAAATGTTCGGCTATGTAATGCAATCCCCAGCTGTTTGTCACAGAGGAAAGAGAAAAATTGGCGGTTTCAGTACAAAATTAATTGTATCAGTATTTTAGCTAAGTGACAGACACCCACACACACACACACACACACACAAAAACTTTTGCCAAGCTATAGAAGAGGGAGGCAAGCAAAGACTACCTCAGAGCCTGCTCTAGCTGGTCTTCCCCACCACACACACACAAGGCCATCTACCACCATCTGCCCTGTGGGAAAGATCCCAGAAGAGAGTGATAGTAAATGTACACGTGAAATTGTTAATGAAGGTTCTATATAGAAAGAGCAAATGTGGTGTAGTGGTTAGAGTGTTGGACTGGGACGCAGGAGATCTAGTCCCCACTCAGCCATGAAGTTCACTTATTCTCAGCCTAACCTACCTCACAGGGTTGTTGTGAGGATAAAATGGAGATGATGGAGGAGGAGGAGGAGGAGGAGGAGGAGGAGGAGGAGGAGGAGGAGGATCATGTAAGCCACCTTGGGTTCCTTGCGGAAAAGGGATGGGATATAAATGTAACAATAACAATATCTGGGGGGTTTCTTGTTTTTCTTGCTGAAGTTCCAGTTTTGAGTTCTATTGTTCACGAAGATATTTTTTAAAGATCATATTGTCTGTATATAAAAAGACAATAAAGTTTGATTTAATAAAAATGGAATCAAGGTCTCTTGATCTGACTCAGGTGTGGGATAGAATATAGACTTATAATGCTGCAATCCTATACTCACTTACCTAGGAGTAAGCCCCACTGAACTCAATGGGACTTACCTCTGAGTAGATAGCTCAAAACCTGATCAAAATGGTATCAGAGTGGTATCTAACATTTCATAAAATCTCATTTATGAACAGCAATTCACAAAGTATTGTTGAAAAGTAAGTGGCAAAACAGGCTCTGTTGGTGGGGATATCCTAAGATCCAAATATATTGGACAAGCATATGTGCACACACTAAGGCTGTAATCCTACACCCGCTTAAAGAACAGTTGAAAACCTATTTTAAGATAAACAAGATACAAGAAATCCCATACAGAATTGTCTGGGATGCAAGAAGAGTTTTATTAGGGGACAATTTATCAATGTTGCTTATTACTGCTTATTATAATGTATTGCTTACGACAATGATTTTAAAAATATGTATTCATTTAAAATTAAAATTTATATACTGCCTTATTGTCTAAAAAGCCATCAGGGCAATATGACACAATTTAAAACAATAAAACCTCAAAACAATAATTTTTTTTTAAAAAAGACGAGAAAAACGTTAAAACAACTACATAATTTAAAAGGCTAGATTTTTAAAAAGTTGCCCATTCATACCCTTTCTAAAAGCCAAGATAGTGGGGGCTAATTGTAGTTCTTGGGGGAGTGGAGTCCACAGCTTGGGAGCAACACAGGAGAAAGCCTTTCACACATCTCTGATAAACAGACCTACAGTATTTGGGTAATGGGATCCTCAAGAGGGCCTCTCATGTAAAATCTTAATAACCAAGCAGGTTCATAACAAGGCAGGCAGTCCATTAGACAGCCAGCTCCTTAGCCATTTAGGGCTATAAAGGATAAAAGCCAACACCTTGAATTGTGCCCACAAAGCAATTGGCAATGAATGCAGGTCTTTCAAGACAGCTGTAATATGGCCCTGATATCATGCATCAGTTAGCAGCCTTGCTGCTGCATTTTGCACCAATTGTATCTTCTGTACACTCTTCAATGATAGCCCCACATAGAATGCATTTCAATAGTCTAGATGTAAAGTAACTAAGGCAGGATGGAATAACTGTTGCCCAACCAGACCGACTCAGGAAGAGTTGCAGCTGGTGTACCAAGCATAATTGGGCAAATTAATGCACTCCTTGCCATGGCCACCAGCTGAAGATCCAAGGACAGCTTAGGATCACAGAGCTCTCCAAAGCTACATACCTGATGTTTCAGGGAGAGTGCAACCTCTTCCAGATCAGGTTGAATCCCTGATCAGGTTTTCTACTGACCAGCAGCACCTCCATCTTGCCTGGTTTTAACTTTATCTTGTTCACCCTCATCCAGCCCATTATCAATCCCAGGCAATGTTCAAGGGTTTCCGCCGCTTCCTTTGTATTAGATGACAAAGCAATAGAGTTGGGTGTCATCAGCATATTGGTGGCACCTTACTCCAAAGCTCCAGATCACCTTTCCCAGTGGTTTCATGTAAACATTAATGTGGGGGACAAGGTAGGCCAACAGCCATGGAGGTAAAAAGTAATCCCCCACTGATACCTTATGGACCCAACAGAAAGAACTGGAACCACCAGAAAGTAGCATCCCCAAGACCCTGGCCCACCACGTGGTCCAGAAGGATACCATGGTTGATGGTATCAAAAGCTGCTGAGAAGTCCATGAAAACAAATAAGGTCACATGCAGCCGCATCCAGAAAGCCTGATTGAAATGGGTCCAGATAATCAGTATCATCCAGATGCTTCTGGAGTTGCAACACCATCACCTTCTCAATCACATTAGCCAAAAAGGGTATAATTGAGACTGGCCTATGTTTAGACAAAACTCCTGGGTCAAAGGAAGGTTTCTTTAGTAAAGGTCTTATTACTGCCTCTTGTAAGCAAGAGGGAACAAAGAAGAGAAGAAAGGCACATAGAAACAGGTGATATTAGATGATACGATTATTAAACTGCAAAGAAGCATGGAAGATGAGGTTTTAGTCATGTAAATGTATCAGAGACTTTCAGACATTAAATACCGAAAACATGTGGGATTGGCTCCAGACTTATTTATTTGTTATTTATTTACAGCATTTTCACCCCACTCTTCAGCCAGAAAAGGCTCCCAGAGTGGCTTACAAAGATTAATATTAGACAGTCCCTGCCCTCTGTCTTATAATCTCAAGGGACTGAGCTCCACGGCAGTACAGGAAGGGGGGAGGCAATTTTTTTTGCCAATTCCCCCTTCCATCTATAGCTGAGCATGCCACCATCTACACCATCCTGACCCCCTGGCAGCTTTGGGTCGGTGGGTGGGGGCTGCAGGGAAAAGAAGGGATTGGTGAAAATTACCTTTCCCCACCCCCGCCTTCAGTAAGAGTAACCCATTCCAGCTCACAGGAACTCTGGATCCAAGCTGTGAGGCTGGGAACACTTTTAGTTCTCTGAACCGGAAATATTTTGGAAAAGGTAACAAAGCAGAAGCACCCCATCTGTGGCATCAACTCCCCAAGGAGGTCTGCCTGGCGCCTACCCTCTATTCTTTTAGGCGCCAGGTGAAGACCTTTTTATTTACCCAATATTTTAAAGGATAATTTTATTCCTTTTATTCTTTTTATTATCACCACTGTACCTCGGGATTGGATTTATTTGGCTGCTTGTTTTTTTGTCTTGGTGTATTTTAATATGTTTATGTTGTTGTTTTGTTGTTTTTTCTACTGTTTTTGTAAACCGCCCAGGGAGCCTTTTGGCTGATGGGCAGTAAATAAATGTTTTAAAGAAAGAAAGAAAGAAAGAAAGAAAGAAAGAAAGAAATACTATGACATCAAAAACATTGATTTTTGAATGGTTCCTTTTCTAGGGATGTCTTCTGATTGGTTAAGTGTGTCAGGTCTCAGATACTGACTGCTATTGCATTTCAGCCATCTGATACTGTCAGAAGGATCTGCAGACTGCTACGGGGGGGGGGGGGGAGCCAATGAGACACTGATAATTAATACCAGCTATTGGGTGGTATAGAAATGAAATAACTAATATCAAACATTCATGTGACCAGAGAACATTCACCATTGACATTCACACAGGAGAATTTGGGAGGAGAATTGGGGGGGGGGGGGAACAAATTTGTTTCAGCTCTAATTTTGCATGTCTGCAAGGTCTAGGGTGTAATATTTAGCTAGCATCTCCTGTTAAAGGGAACGCCTCTCTTTGATGCCTGTGATTGCTGCTGCCATACTACATAAAACTGGGCTACATATGTTGCACATAGGGTGGCCACGTATACTTTGCACACAAAAAAAGAGGAACTGCATCAACAAAAAAGAGGGCGGAAGAGGACACCAATTTGCATAGCATTTGCATATGCAAATGTGTGTATATAGGTGCACATTTAGAAATAATAACTATCATTTAAATAGAAATACAATATATCTCACCATAGTGGAAACAACATGCCAGGTGACCTGTGTGCCTGCTCTGTTTGCCATCCAGGTGCCAAGTGTGGATGGGCAAATTCAGGGGCCCTGCCTCCTTGTGGTTCTTTGACTTTAAACCAGACTTGGACAGGACAACCCATCAACCCATCAAATAGAAGACATCTACAAATAGAGGGCTGTCTTCTTCCAGCTCTCCAAAACAGTGTCCTCTATAAAGTAGGACACCTGGCCACCCTGCATTAGAGCTAATGCACATTTGGGATGTTGAAAAAAGTGTTCCCTCTTCTTTCTTTCTACTCCTATGTGAGCCATTAGACCAGTCTCTCTCTCTCTCTCTCTCTCTCTCTCTCTCTCTCTCTTTCTCTTGGTGAGAGTCTGCCTAAACTGTGCACATTTTACCATTGTCACCCTGCAAACAAAAGCACTCTTGCTTGAAATCCGAAGCATATGTATTCCAACCATCTTGCTGTTTTATACAATTAACTTTGTATTTCCACAGATTCTTTTTTTTTTTTTTGCAAATGTTTAAGTAGCAGATTTCTTCCCCAATCTCTCTCTCTCTGTGTGTGTGTTTTAAAGAGGGATTAGAATAGCAGAGAATAAGAATTAAAGTTATTGGCTTTACTGGAGATTCTCTATTTGACTATATATAGGGTTAGCAAAGTGAATAAGCAAAACATGGCATAAACAGCAGGAACTGACAGATGAGTAATTTCTTTTTCTAGCTAGGAAATTGTTAATCTTGTAATTAAAGGCCTGAGACTTTGAAAATTCCATTATCCTTGCTTACAATATAATATTTCCACAATAGCTCTGGGACTAGAACAAACCAGAAAGGTAAGAACCATCTTGATAATCTTTTCTCTAGCCAGAGAAATTCAGCTTGGGAATACTGTACCCTCTAGCACTCATCGCAAGTAATTACCCTGCAGAAGGAACACAGCCTGAGAAAAGTTAGAACATTACTATTATTACTTTTTGGGATTAAGTAATAAATATTTAAGGCAGTAAAGTTAGCCTGCATGAAATGATGAATGAGCACACATAAAAAAATCACCTGCCCTGGTCTACAGCGGCGGCCTTCTTTAAATGTGTGTGTGTGTATATATATATATATATCTCCCGCGATGGGCTTTTACTTTTTTTGTGACAGATTCAACCCTCTGACAAATTCAAACCCTGTTCAGTGACATTACTTAGTTCTACAAATGTTTAGGGTCTTTGGGGACAACAGATTACCCCCAAGACTTACAATCCTATATGTTTACTCAGAACAGAAGTAAGTTGTACTGAGTTCAATGGGACTTGCTCCCAGGTAAGTGTGTATAGCTGCAAGGGTGCGGAAGCTCTTTCATCCCGAGGGCTGAATTCCATTTTGGAGAAGCTTTCAGGGGCTGCCTTCTAGTGATGGGTGGGGCCAATGGCAAACAGGGAGGAGCCAAAATTTTCACAAATACCAGCATATTTTAGTTTAAAGCTCTTAGTGCCAGTATTTAAGCTCTTAGAGGAGGCATTTCAACCTTTTAGAATGCGGGGAAAGCAACATAAAAGCTGGGGAACTACCAAACAATCAGCTTTCAGGAGAAAGGGGTGGGACCAGGAAAAGGGCCGTGGCCATCTAGGGAACCCTGGAGGCCCAAATTGGGACTCTAGGGTGGCTGGATTTGGGCCCTAGGCCTGATAATCTGCACCCCTAGTGTACAGGGTTGCTGCCTAAAGAATACAGTATGTGTAACCTGTAATGTTTGTCACCACCCAGTGGCTGTCATCATAAAACTACTCCTCTTGAATATTATCTCCCCAAATGTCTACCTGTACCCACACCCCAGTCTGAAGCACTTAGGCCAGGATCCAAATGGCCTCTTTCGCACCTACGCAAGCACATCTGTGTGTGCCCTGCCCTAGAGCTTTCTAATTTGTACTTATTTCCCTTCCCTGAGCAAAACACCTCTAGCTTATGAAGTTCCTTTGAGTGTCAGGAGTGACCTAACTGGCAATGTAGGGGGTCTGGCCCCAGAAGGAGACACAGTAGAAATCCCTCCCCATCCAGCTTTCATCACAGAATGCTGGGATCCAGGTCAGATATGGAGGTTTCTGTTTCTTTATGATGTCAGCAGAGTTTTGATGCAATCATTTTTCTTTGAAGTGCATCACAATGGCATAACTATTATAAGTCACAATGGCATAACCCAGCTTCCCCAGCCTGGTGTCCTCCAGATGTTTTGGACTACAACCCCCATCAGCCCCATCCAGCACGGGCAATGCTCGAGGATGATGGGAGTTCCAGTGCAACACATGTGGAGGGCACCAGGGTGGGGAAGGTAGGCATAACCTGGGGAAGGCAGATATAATTGATCATTATCAGCTGTGTGTGAACTGACCCCACTGAAAAGTGTTATGTCTGAAGTGATGTTGAGTGATATGGAAGCCTATTTGTAGTGCTAAGTGTTTAAAGGCTCACTGACACGGAAGTCGTCGATTGATGTTGCCCTCGTCAAGCAACCAACATGCCGGTGTGAACCAGTCCTTAGATGGAGATGCAAGAGTGATATATATCCACTTATGCCACCTCTGAAAATGATGCTAAATGTGAAATCGCTGACATCTTCTCCGGGTACTGAACTATTCCTTTTATATACAGCCATGACCATGTCAATTTCTACTTTCAGCTGGAGTAGCACATGCAAATATTCTGTAAATTAGTTAATATTTGCCAACCAGAGCATCTAAGGCAGCCTTCATCACCCCCCAGTCAGCATGGCTGCCGCTAGCAATGGATGATGGGAATTGTAGTCTAGCACAGCTAGAGGGTGCCAGATTGGAGAAGGCTGATTTTGTGAAAGGTGTCTTTATCTTTCCTATCAAAAAGATGTGTAGAGCTGTTGTTCTTTAAAAAACCAACTATCCTTCAAGAAAAAGATCCACTTCTCTGCGTGGAATTGCGCACAGGGCTGCAGCTTATATCCTCCTGCTCATTTATTACTGCTGCCATTGCTGTATTGTTGAAGATAGTAGGGAGACTTATTCCAAAGGTGGTGGTGGTGTTGTTTTAATGAGAAGCCAAGATATTGCCTTAAAAATTGAAGTCTCTTTGTAGGATGTTACAAAGAAAAAAGGAAAAACTCAAAAGTTGTAAATCACCCATACAGGACCATTCCACCAAAACCTGTATGAAGAATAAATGAGATAACCGGCATATTGATAACAAAATGTATTGTAGCTTCAGAGGTAGCGGCATCTGAAGGCTTGGAGCTGATATGCTCCCACCCGACTTGCAAACACTCCTGCACCCGTGCAGCATTATTCACTGTTGCATCTAATGGATTGCTTATATTAAAATTGGTGCTACTATTTGGATTGCACATTCAATATGCAGCATGTCTTATCATCTTTATAATGGTCATCTTCACAACAACCCTAACAAGTAGGTCAGTATTATTCCCAGTGTACAGATCATAAATAGTAACTTGCCTAAAGCTGCACAATGTGCGACTTGCACAATGGGACTTCCCATGCATTTTCTGTTCTATAATAATTAAAAATAAATAAATACACATCTGTTTAGGAGAAGAATAAGCAAACTAAGCAGGCCCACAGGTCACCTGGTCACAGTCTTCTACACTATGGTGAGATATACTGTATTTATATTTAATTTATAAGAATTATTTCTACATTTCTGAACTATTTTTTTAATTATTAGAAATAATAATTTCTAAATCTCTAAGTTATTTCTAAATAATTATTTCTAAATTATTTCTAAATATTATGCAAACCGGTGTCCTCTTTTTTGGTGATGTGTTTCCTCTTTTTTGACCATTTGCAAGTGGCCACCCAACTGTATGCAGAAGTGTCAGGGACGGGCCTCGTTGGCGCGTGCTATGTCAAGAGCAGGGCTAGTCAAAGTGGCAGCGTTCCCTACTCATGCATTGTTTCAGTGCATGAGCAAAAATTCTGAATGGGGCGTGAAGCAAATAACAAATGCTCAGAGCAAGCCAGGGGCAAAACGAGACTGGCCTAGGCATTCTCTGTCCCCTCCTCCTCCTCTTCCTCCTCCTTTTCACAGTCATTATTCCCACAATCCACTGGGGACCCTTCCCTGCCGCCCAAGCAACCAAGCAAAAACTTCTGTCTTGCCAAGCTGTGTTGGCAGTTTCATTGCCCACTAGCACTATGCGCCAAGATCTTGCCCATCCAGCTCTAGTTGCGCACAGTTACGCATGACTAGTTGGGAAAGAATGCGGATGGGAAGCTCAGTCAGATGGCATCCAAATGCTCCAACCCATTCACAGTCCGCTGAAAAGCAGAGGTGCATTTCATGGGTTGTGTCCAAGACCTGCCTCCTATTGACGGTGAGGCTCTGCTCATGGAAGCATGGCCGATGCCATGGGTAGGCATGGTTGGGTTCCTGCTGAGGGAACTGACAAGAGCTCCCTGGAGCTGCTCCTCCTCTTCACCTATGCAACCTGCTTGTTCACCTGCCTCTTGCTCTGCCCAGTCAACAGTGGTGGTGAGAAAGAGGAACAGCAGATGCTACTGCCGGCTTGCTGACTGGCTCCCTGACTGTCAAGCAAGCAAGTGGTAGGAATGATGCGAAAGGAGATGAGGAGCAAGAGCAGCTGGTGGCAATGGAGCCGAGAAGGAGGGCTCACTGAGGGAAGGGCCCCATTGATGGTGTCTTGCCCAAGGGCCCTCAAGAACCTGGAGCTGGCACTGCATGGAAGCTGCCTCCACCCGATCCTTATTTATTTATTACATTTCTATACTCATGCCTTGGTCTCCTCTCGCCTAGACTACTGTAATGCGCTCTACGTGGGGTTACCCTTGAAGACGGTTCGGAAGCTACAGCTGGTACAGAACGCGGTGGCTCGCCTGGTTAAAGGCAGCAGCCAGCGGGACCACATCACGCCAGTGCTCAAGGAGCTGCACTGGCTACCAGTTTCTTGCCGAGCCGAATTCAAGGTGTTGGTTTTGACCTTTAAAACCCTATACGGCTCCGGTCCATTCTATCTCAAGGAGCATCTCCAGCAACACCAAGTGGGCCGCTCAACAAGATCTGCCACAGATGGCCTTCTCCTTGTCCCTTCAACCAGAGCAGCTAGACTGGTGGGGACGAGGAAGAGGGCCTTTTCTGTGGCGGCCCCCATACTGTGGAACTCTCTCCCAAGTGACCTCCGCCATGCCCCCTCTCTGCTGAGCTTCCTCCGTTCATTAAAAACCTGGCTGTTCAGGCGGGAATATGGGGTGGGTTAAGATTTTTTTTTTAATTTATAATGTTTTAAATGTATTTTATCTTGTTTTTAGCCTATGTACATCGCCCAGGGTGGCCGGTTGCCGGCCAGATGGGCAATTAATAAATGTAAATAATAAATAAATAAATAAATAAATATACTGCCCAACAGCCAAAGCTCTCTGGGCGGTTCTTTGGGGTTCCTCCCTCCCCACCCTCCCCCCAGCTCACCCCATTAACCAGGGTCCCTCTTCACAGTGCTGGAGGAGCTGCTGTGGGAAAGAGGGGACAGAAAAGTGTGCTTCCATGAGCCCAGTTGCACACACCTAAATCTGGATCTGACCCCATCCATGTGTGGGAAATGTTTGTGAGAAATGGCACAAACCCCATTTCAGCTCAGCAGCACTAGGTGGGCAGAGTTTTGGGGAAGACTTTATATTTACATGAAATGCCGCAGGCTTTCAGCAGGCAAGAATAATGTTGATCCAGATTTCTCATCATTGATCCATAAAAAAGAATTTACATACCTTAATTATTATAGGTGAAATTATTTCATCTTAAAATGGCCATTTCCACTATACAGGATATTTTTACTCCTATTTTGTTCCTGGACGAGCAGCATAACAGGTTTGGGAGGGAGGGGGAAAACACCACGCAAGGTAGCTGTCTGTTTGATAAAAGGTTGCAAAGATTGCATTGCTGTGACATATTCTGTAGGCTTTGTGCCCAGATGAATAGGACATACATCTTTTTAAAAGGGGGGGGCACATCTCAAAAGCGGGCAGGGTGGCCACACTACGTCTCGCTTGCGCAAAGTTTTTCTTTCTGTACAAAAGGGCTTCGCACTAGCCACAAAACAGTCTGGAGGAGTTGATTGCCAAGATAAAGAAATGATACATGGCTCACCCGTTAAAATACTCAGGACCAAAAGAAAAATAAAAAATAGTGCATCAACCTAATTCATATCTTTCATGATATACTAGGAGCATGTCTCATGCAATCTCATTGAAATTAATGATGCTTTCATAAATGCATCATAGTCTTCTTGAACAACTCTTATTCATTCAACAGGGCTGCGGTAGGAAACTGATTGTGCTTTATTATTATTATCTCCTTTTTATGGCACTTCCCCGAGTGAAAAGTACTTGACCATCCTTCATCTCTGCACAGAATATTCTAGCCACAGTGTCACACTGTCTGGGCTTTGATCAACTACAATTCAGAGAGAGAAGTTCATCTGATCCAGTGATGCTTGAGCAGACACAGGGCCTCTGTGCATACATTGGAGCCCGGCAGAGAGCTAGATCTCAGCTGGCCATGTGGTTGGTCCAAGTCTATTTGGCTCTGCCCATTCAGGTAGAATCGTGTTACTATTTGGCTGTGTATCTGTACAGTTCCCATATTAGGGCTCAGTCTGAGTTGTTTCAACCGAGGCTGCCACCAACTATGACAGGGGGGGGACCCTCAATAAATGAGTTGAATCAGCCAATTTCAAATGATCTGCGCTAGCAAGTCCCTACTCGACACAAATTTAACAGGCACAGAGATGGGAAACAGTGCATGATGTTAATATTCCTCCACTGGGCAGTGAGCAGAAATCACATGCCAATTAAAATGCCCCAGTGTGGTCATCTCACAGCAAAGTAATATGGCCAGCCTACAATGCTCAGAAGCATCCCAAGCGGCAAAACCAAAACCAAGCGAAAACAAAAAGGCTCTCTTGAAATAACTGTTATCTTTTTATTGGACTCCTGAATTTCCCAGCGGGCTGATTGTTGCTGTTTTATATATTAACACACTTACTACAGAGTGAGAGTATTGAACTTGAATGCATTACCACTTGGGCTGCTTGCTGGCTGGCTTGTTTGCTTACAAATGTCATTTCAATAGCAACAGCAGTGATGCAAAAAGCGTTTGCTTTTAGTGTTTCGGTCAAGTCATACTTACTTCATTCCCTCTGTGTAAAAACAGATATCACCAGGGATGCATTATCTGCCAAATTAAAGCAAAGTGCGTTTGTCTTCCAGCAGGCTCACCTGGTCTATTTTGTCTACATGTGGTACTCCTCACCTGCCCCCCAAGAATGGGTAGTGGTGTATGAATGTAGTGAATTTGGAAAGGCTTTTTTTTACAGCTCAGCAAGAGCTAGTTAGAACAAAAGAGGGATTCCAAAATGTACTAAATTAGGCTCTCTACTGCAACCTTCCCCAACCTGGTCCTCTCCAGGTATGTTAGACTGCAGCAGGACCAATACAAGCTGGAGGCAAAGGACAAGCTGGCGCGCGCAACCCCGCTCCTTCCACCTACAGAAGCTGATTGGACTGGTTGTTGAATCTTAATCCAACCCTGGTGATGGGACATCATCTTCCACCTCACCTGAGGGCAGCAGGCTTGCTCCAGGTGTGAAGGGCAGGCTACTCGGAAGGCACAGCTCTGCCATCCAACAAAGGGAATGAGCAGGTGTCGGCCACTGCTGCCTCCTCCACACCGCCAAGCAACTGCTACCCAAGGCAACTGCCTCACTTTGCCTAACGGCAGGGCCAGCCCTGGACTGCAGCTCCCATCATTGGCCGTGCTGGCTGGGAACAATGGGTGTCGCTGTTGAATGCATCTGGAGGGAACCAGGTTGAGGAAGGCTGCTCTACTTTTAAATAAGCTCGACTGTACATAAGACATCTCTGCTGAATCAGACCGAAGGCCAAGCATCCTGTTTCCCACAGTGAGCAGCCAGATGCTTCTGGGAAGCACACCAACAGGGCACAAAAGGCAGAGCCTCCCTGTTATTGCTCCCTGTAGCAACTGGCATTCAAAGACAAATTGATTCAGAACATGCAGTTTCCATTAAGCTCTCATGGCCAATAGCCATTGGTAGACCTACCCTCCATGATTTTGTCCAAATCCCTTTTTAAAGCTGTCTAAGCCAGTGGCCACCCTTGTATCATGTGGCACTGAATTCCATGAGTGAATCATGCATTGTGCAAAGAACTATTCTTTTTTATCCCCCTCTGCAGGGCCGGTCCTCCCATTAGGCAAGGTAACGCACTCGCTCATGTAGCAGGTTCCAGGGACGGGAGAATGAGCCGCCGCCACCACCTCCACTCACCCTCCCAAGGCCCCTGCCTTTCTTCCTGGCTGTGGGGAGCTTGCCCGAAGTCTCATGAGACTTCAGACATGTCTCATGAGACTTTGGGCAAGGTCCCAAAAGCCAGGAAGGCAAGGCGGCAGCAGCTTACCTCAGGCAGCAAGGTAAGTTGGGCCGGGCCCATTCCTCTGTCCTAGATCTATTGCCCATTAACATGCAGAGACATGTTTAGGAAACACACAAGTTCAATGGGGTAAAATTGGGGGGTGGGGGAGCAACAGGATGGCAGCAGGTTCCTAATCATGTGGAGAGGTTTTCCTACATGTGTATCTATGCAAATCTCTTTAGACCTTATGCAGTCTGTTGCTGAAGTGCCTTTCCCCTCCCCATGTACATTCATCTGACCTTTACTGACCATCTGTGAGGGGCTATCTTTGCTGGTAGCGTAATATTAGTTCTGCCCCTATATCACCCTTCCCCAACCTAGTGCCTCTCCAGTTGTTTGGGACTACAGCTCCCATCAGCCCCAGTGAGCAAGGCCAATGGTCAGGAATGCTGGAAGTCATAGTCTAAAACACCTAGAGGGTCACCAGGTTGGGGAAGGCTGGCCTAAATTATGGGCAGAATCTAACGGGGCGCTTCTGTTCCACCTCTCCGATTCTTTTTCCACCCCTCCGATTCCCTTCCGCGAGCAGTGTGTCCTGCCAATTCCACTGCGCAAGTGGGACCCACCGCTTACACAAGGGAGATTTAGCGCTTCCTAGAGCAGTGTTCTCCAGCCTTGGGTCCCCAGATGTTTTTGGCCTACAACTCCCAGCATGCCCCAGGTATGCTGGGAGTTGTAGACCAAAAACATCTGGGGACCCAAGGTTGGAGAACACTGTCCTAGAGGAAGCCCCAAAATGAACAGAAACACTCGTTTCTGGAAGGAGGCACTTTGGCAAAACTCCCTTATGTGAGCTCCACCAACCTGCCTCCTTCCAGAAATGAGTGTCCCCACTCATTTTGGGTTGCCCCGGAAATGCTAAATCACCATTGGGCAAGTGGTGGAGGCCACTTACACAACGGAATTGGCAGGCCGCAGGAGAAATGGCAGGGCTGTAGCCTGTAAGCACCCCGTTGGATACTGGCCTCAGAGAGGAGATTGTGACATTTGAGGACGTTATCATTTTATCTTATCAAGTAGTAAACATAATGGGTTGGAGCCAGACCTAGTCATAGTTAGAGTAGGCCCAGTGAAATAAAAGAGAGTTAATTTAGTCATGGCTAACTTAAGTCCCATTGGTTTCAATGGGTCTACTCTAAGCATAACTAAGTCTGACTCCAACCCAATGTCTCTTCCACATGCTGATGATGTACAATCTTTGTCACAATCTTTGTTCTAAAACCTGCAAAGATATGTACCCCTTCTCTGCCTTTGAAATGCATCCAAGGTTTCGAGCACGGCAAGCCCTTTGATTCAATTAACAATGTGCTATCACAGAATATCCCCTGTTGTGGGGGAGTTGCTTATGGATCCCCAGGTCCCCTGTTTGCAAAGAGAGTGAGAGGTGGGGAAGCAGAAATCAGAGCATTGTTCAAATTACAGTGGCAGCCCTGCTCCCCTACTTTTTGTGATGGACACCTTAGCTACTTTTTAAGAAGGTTCAAGTGAGGGGCATGCTTTGCTCCCCTCCCCTCCCCCTTGTTCAAGGGCCCCCTGCCTGGGCCTTTCCATCCCATCTCTCAGTGGTTATGGCTGAGGACAGCCAGTTTGTCTCCAGCTCTGAGATTCCTTTGCTCACCCAGGCTGTCTGTTCAGATCCACCATGTTCAGTTCTTGAATTACAGGCCCAGGGAGGGGGGTTGTTCAAAGGCAGCCTGGGCCTGTACTTTTTTATGATGACCCCATAGATGCTGTTTTTAGTAGCCTACGGAGGCCATACTTTGTCTAAAACTGGGAGGAGTCAGGGACAGGGCTAGCCTTTCCCCCGCCCCATAATTTGAGCACTGAATCAGAGTGAAATCAAATTGGCCTAGTAGTTTTGCTGACAAGTGTAGAGCATCACCCCAGAGTGGTTCTAGCTATGACAAGCACATGAGACCATAGTTTTTCCTTTATGACACCAGGTTAATGTTGGTTGTTACATGGATTTTCCTTTATGACACCAGGTTTATGTTGGTTGTTACATGGATTTTCATACATGAAATGCAGCAGCCCCCATCAATGGGGCCTCCAAGGGACTGAGGCTTGATAGACTGCAGCCCCTTGTGGCAAGCCAGCAGTCCGTTGCTGGGAAAGATGGAATGGAGCAGCCTCTTTTATTAGGAGGGATGATTCTCCACATAGAGATCTTTATTATCATTAAATGCAAGGTGATCATATTTTTGCCATCATGCAGCTATGCTAAGCCACTAGTTGGAAATGACTGGGTGGAAATTTATTAATGGGTTTTCTGTGAAACGACACCTAACACATTGTTTGGTGGTGCTTATTTTAAAGTAACACTGAACGAAAAGGCACTTAACCTTGAGCTATAAATGCTTCTGGGAAGCTCTGATCATTATGCCATTCACCGAAGTATTAAATGTTAAGGTGTTTGCCTTGAATACACAATGGAACATGAAGGGAATCTTGTTCAGACTATCAGCACATGCAGGGAATCTTGAAAATATGTTGCATTTTGCTCCATGGGATGGTGGCCACATTTACCTGTAGACAACTACAAGCTTACTTCCAAAGTTTGAATCTAAACAGTGCTCAAAGATAATTCAATGAGGGTTAATTAAGAATCTCCTGTGGGTGTTTTGGCCATTTTGTAACGTAAGGCAGGGACAGATGGTAGTTAATCTACTCGGGGATAAATAGCTCAGTATGTCTTGTAGGTCTCAAATTCCTGGTTAGTGTTTCATTATATTAAAAAAATGTGTAGACCATATTTGTTAGAATAACCCAACACTGGGTATTTAAATTAATACTATCTTCCTCAGTACTAAAATGAGAGCAGGCCAGAACCCACAGCTATTCACTGTAGCTGCATCACAGTAAGGTGGGAAAGATCAGGATGCTTCTCCACATGGGTGTATCATCATGATCAGGTTTGCATGACATGCGACCTAAAAATGTATCCCATTCCCACCAGCCATGTAGGGTGGCCATGTATCCTCCTTTGCAGAGGAGAGTCCTCTATTTGAAGGGCTGTCCAGTCCACATCTGATTTAAAGATAAAGAACCATCAGAAGGAAAAGTAGGGCCTTGAAGTTGACACACAGGACTGGTGCTAGATAACAATCCCACCCACATTTGAAGTCATACGCTGGGTTCACACAACACAATAAGCCATGGTGGTTTGCGAGCCATGTTTATTGCAGAGTGGCTTGTCATGTTGTCTGTAGGGATGGGCGACCCGCCCAGCACTCGACTCGCAGCATGCAAGTCGAGCGCTCCCACCACATGAGCTGAGCCGAGCGCGAGCTGCAGCTGAGGCGCTTGCCGGACTTCCGTGTCCCTGGTGCTACATTTGTGCAAATTTGGCTGTTTTCTACGTAAACAACGTAGTGCTGTAACCCGGAAGCCGCTTTCCCAGCTCAACTTGCAGAACGCAAGTCGAGCCAGGGAAAAGGTAGGGTGAGCTGAGCTCAGGGGGGTGGAAGTTCGCGGGAGTTCCACCCCCCCAATTGAGCTCTGTGCACATCCCTATGAACCTGGCCAGAGTAGCTTGTGCATGGTTAACAAACCATGTTGCTGGGTTCAAACAACATGACAAGCCACTCTGAAACAAACATGGCTCACAACCCACTGTGGCTTATCATGTTGTGCGAACCCAGTCATAGTGTGACAAACCAATATCAAATGTATCTGTATTCTGTTATGCCTTCTGTTCTTCTCTTTGTTTCAATTCTACTTTGTAAGTGCTTGCTCTAATCATTGCTTAGGAATGTGAGAATGGATGTGTGTTTGGTTTGGTTTTCTCCTTCAACATGAGGCCTAGGACCAAGAGTAAAGGGTGTGTGAAGACATCCATCAAGCCCGAAGATAAGGAGAGGGTTTCAAGAGGAACTGAGAAAAAGGGGCCCCTCAGGCCAATAAAGCCTACCTGCAAAACAGCAGGATGCATCTGCTCAGCCAGGGCTGACCTTGACTGAGTTCGCATGACACGCTAAGCCATGATGGCTACAAAGCCATTGTGGATTAGCGTGTTGTCCAAACCCACCACGCTTCCCACAGGGTGCTTTGTGGGTGGCTACAAAGACACCCCAACAAGCCATGGTTTGTTGTAGGGTTTGCTTAACCCTCTGTGGCTTGCTGTGTCATCCAAACCCGGACAAAATGACCCATGGGGAGGCAAGCCCCACAACAAGTGAGCCACTTGGCAAGAGCAGCACAATCCTGTGCCGCTCTGGCCAAGTAGCTCCCCCCCATGAGTGCCAATGACAGCCACCAGGAAGGTGCCCAAGGGGCACTTCCCAGTGGTTGTCACCAGCTTCCCCACAGCCATGCGCCACCCACTCAAGTCGTGGGAAGGAACAAACTGCGTTGCACTGGGAAGCTTCCCAGCACCGGGGAGAGGAGGGAACAAGGCAGAGACGGGTGATGAAGAGGAAAAAGAGGGAGCTTCCGCCAGCGAGCTGAAGCTCACTCCTCTTCCCCGCCAGCTGCCCCTGCCATTTCAGTCCAGCACAGAAGAGGCTGCCTGAAGGAAGCTCCCTCCTCTTCTGTGCCAGCCCAAGATGGCAGGTGAAGCCAGTGAGGAAAAGGATCGAGCTACAACCAGTGGGCTGAAGCTGCCTCTGCCTGCCGTCCCCCACCCTCGCTTGGCGGGTCACCCATAGGTGCCTCACCAAGCAAAGGTGGGGGAGGAGGTGCTTTCCCCTCGGTCTACCCAGGAGTAGGCTGAGGGGAAAGTGCTCCCTCCCTTTGCTGTGCACCACCACAGTGGCCACCGTGCCCAGCAAGGGGAGCCTCTGACAGCTGCCAAAAAGTGCTGATTGGGCATAATGGGGAGGGAACAAACTGAGTTGGAGATGAGAAGGAAAACCTGGGAATGTGTATGGAATGTTTAATGTTTACACCATGCAGATCACACCTGAACAACTTGTGGTCCACCAAGCCAAATACAGTTCACCTGCTGGCTGGCCAGGTGCTTGATAGCCACTCCTGTTTTTACAGTCCCAGGCAGGTAGCAAAGCAGGGCCAAACTACATTGGTGTAGCTGAGGCTGCTAGTTTTCCTTATTCTTGTATAAGCATGTGTGGTCCCAATCTGCATCAGGATCATGGTGCTTCAAGAGGGAAGGATTAAGCACCCCACCACCATTCTGAAATCAACAGAGATTTGTTTTTCCTTTTTTTTTACTCCCCCGCCCCTGCAATGGAGGGGGGAATTCAGGGGGGAAATGCACAAGGGGAGGTTTAATCCTTCCCTCCTGGAGTACCATGGCCCCAGTCTGGATTGAGACCATGCACACTTACAGGAGAGTAATAAAAATAGCATTCTCAGCTACACCACCGCCATTAGTAGAACGCATAGTTTCGCCCATGGAAAAGCCCTTTGTTGGTCATCATATATAGCTGGTGAGCTGGGTTCTGTTTGGTGGGCCTCAGTCAGAGGCCTGATGTATATTATTCTAACTGCACCCAGTTATTCTAACTGCACCCAGCATCCTCCTTCCTTGCGCAGCTACCAGGGCTCTAGTAGGCTCACAGCCTGGACCCACCTTTTCTAGCACTCCAAGCTGCACTGCAGCAACTTGGAGCTGGCATTTAAATTTTCCAGAATGCCCCAGAGCAACACTGTATCAGGGATAGTCCCATGTGGCATTGCAGGAAATATAAATGGTGGCTCCAAGCCACTGCTGCTTGGGGTGCTTCATCCCTTGATGAAGGGGTGCTTCATCCCTTGAAGCACCAGGGATGTTGAAGAGTCCTTGGTCTCGAGTCACGAGTCAAGTCACGAGTCTTTGAACCCGAGTCCTTGGTCCAAAATGATGACTCACGAGTCACGAGTCACTCCCAAAACTGACTCCACGAGTCCCTATTAAAAACAATGGGGTTTTCCCCCCAACAAAATAAGGCTACTTCAGATGTGTGGCTTAAATAAATTCTAGGCACAAGTGTGCCTTTTTATTTCAAAACTCTGCAACTGATTTTGGCAAAAGCAGACCAGGCAGACAAACCCAAAATAACCAGGCAGGCAGAGGAGGCAGGGGACCCCAAAGCAGACAGGAAGAGGCATTTGTCTTGGACATTTCAAACTGTGGAACTGGTTAAGAAGAGACCAGGCAGGCAGAGGAGGCTGGGAACCCCAAACAGGCAGGCAGAGGAAGCCAAACCCAAAATGTCTGGCCCTAACCCCCCACAACAACACATCAATCAAAATAAATCACAACACATCATTGGGGCTGCGCTCCTGGTAGCTGTCCATAGTGGCCGAGCAGCGCCGCGCCTCGCTTCCATGCGCTCTTCACCTGTGATCGCGCTCCTCTCCACTCCTTCTGGCACAGTCCAGGGATGTTGACGAGTCCTTGGTCTCGAGTCCCGAGTCGAGTCTCGAGTCCCATTAAAAATATTGGGACTTGAGTCAGACTCAAGTCAGAGGGGGGACTCAGTCCGACTCACGAGTCGAGTCCTCGAGTCTGAGTCCCCATCCCTGTGAAGCACCACCACCACTACCTCTTCCCCCCCCCAGGTAAGCTCACTAGGGCTCATAGGGGAACACTGACATAGGAGGAGGCGCAGCAGAAGGTACTATGCCAAGAGCCCTCTCAAACCTGAAGACGGCCTTGGCTTCACTTCCTTATATCCTTACCTTCTGAACTAGGACCACAAATAAACTTTATGACTTGCAACTGAAAATCACAAACACACGCACAGAGAATTCAGCCAAATAGTGGGGTTCCACCCTTCTGAAAATTCTGGCAGTTGTTACTAAAATGGGGTAGAGCACAAGCTTTGATGCAATCCTAGGTTAAACGCCTTAGTACTGTCAGTTAAAAAGCACCTCACATAGGACTGGGCAGGTAGTGACCTTGAAGAACCATTCCCAGTTCAAGTAGACTAGTGCTGGGCTAGGTGGTCCGAGGATCTGCCTCAGTATGTGGCACCTTCGGCCATTATTTCATCATATTGTAATAAAGTGGTGGTGCAGTGTCTTACTTTGATGCCGTTTGTAGCTGCAGTTGTCAGACCCATGAGAGTTTTCCACTTCCAGTAGCTACAGATGTTGATGGCAAACCACTCCAGTTTTATTCACTTGGTATTTATTTTCATGGTTAAAAATAAAAAAATAAAAAAGCAGCATTAGGAAAACAGGTGTGCAAATAAATTTCTCATTATGTGCAGGGCTTTTATTTGACTGCACAGATTAATAAACATTCTCTACCATGAATGATCCTAGGAAGGTGGGTAACAAACACTCTCTGATGAATATGAAAAAATGTTTAATGATAATCCTGAATGCAACAAGACAGCAATTCTGACAAATGAAAGAAACAATTACATACAGCATAGAAATCTAATTTCTTATCATCAATTACAAAGAAAGTAATATTTATTAAGCATTAATCATGCGCCGTGTGACACACAAGGTAGGAAACAAATTCCAATGAGCTCACACACTATAACTAGTAAACATCGAATTAAAGCATGATTTTGGAATATTGGGGTGTATCATGGGAAACTGGGAGGAAGTAGATAGACTATACCACTTGGTATTATATATTATGCATATTAAGGGAAGAATTAAAAAGAGAAATAATCCATTTCAAACAATAATCACATTTGTAAAAAGAATGAAATCCAAGGGATTTATGTTTCTTTGCTTTTTGCATGCTGAAAAAGTGGCTCAACTTTCAAATAAGTTCTTTGGATTTCTTATCAGATGTTTGCAGTTGCCATAGAACTAATATGGTATCAGGATTTTAGCCTCCTTTTTGGTTCATAGGAGGAGGAGCAAAATCTCAGAGTGAGAGGCCAGAGAATGCCCAGGCCATTTTGTCCTTGGCTTGCTGTGAGCGTTTGCCTATTTGCTCCAAGCCCCATTCAGAATATTTGCTCATGCGTTGAAACAATGCATGAGTGGTGCCATGGTGACTAGCCCTGCTCTTGATGTAGCATGTGCCAACTTGGCCCAGCCCTGACACTTGTGCATACTGGGCAGTATCCAATGCTGCCTGTTAGCGACTGGGGTCCACCGCTGCTTCTGTTCTGCAAGCAGCAAGCCCCACCAATTCCATTACACAAGTGGTGCCCATTGCTTGTGGAATGGAGATTAAGCAGGTCAGTGGTGCTCCCTGATGTGAGCCTGGCAGGCCTGCCCAATTCTAGGAACTAGCATTTCTGCTCATTTCAACTTGCCCCTGTAAGCACTAAATCTCCATTCTACAAATGGTGAGCGCCACTTGCAGAGGGGAATCGGCCAGGTTGGCCGCTCATGGGCAGTCTCCATTGGACACTGCTCTATGTTAGAGTGACCACTTGCGAATTGTCAGGAAAGAGGAAATGCATCACCCAAAAAGGCAAAGGGGGACATAAAATTTAGAAATAATGTAGAAATAAATTAGAAAGAATTATAATTTAAATAGAAATACAGTATATCTCACAATAGTGTGAAGGGAGCTTCCCTCCCATGTCTATCAGGCTCTACCCCTCAGCCGTCAGGGGTAGCCACATGCTCTGTCCCCTCATCTGCCACATCCCATCCCCTGGCTCCAGCAGCTGCCACTAGATTCCATCCTTACTATAATATTTGCTGCTTCTGCAGACTAGGGATTTGTATTCATTTAATCCAAAAGAAAAAAAGAATGCAAAATAAATAATGCATATTTAATTCAAATTTAATAAGTATTATTACAATTAATCCAAATCAACCAATTCCAATTTTTAAAAAAATCTTTCAGATTTCTTTCATATTCATTTTCTTTTGGATTTATTCTGCTTGAATTGTAATGGTTTGCACTGTGTTCTGTCATTGTTGTCTCCATTGACTTGTTTGGGGTCGAGAGGGAAAATCTGTACCCCTGAAAACAGGGGGGTACCATCTTTTTTGTTGTTGTTGGAATATGCAATGAGAAGTTGCCAAATCTGCAGGGAGGTGTGATTGTTTTTTTAAAGTTGACTGCCTAGTAAAGGGTTAAAATTTATTGTAATAGTCTAGTTAAAGTGCAAAGGCAGAAACCAAGCTTCTCTGAGAAGTCAGGGGGCAGGGCTCAGTGGAGCAAACCACTTTGAATCAGGGGAGGGAATGCTGGATGTTGCCTAGCAACAATTTAGCAATTCTGTTCCATTCTCTCTCTATCTGACAGTCAGGGATGTTGAAGAGTCCTTGGTCTCGAGTCACGAGTCTTTGGACCCGAGTCTCGAGTCCGAGTCCGAGTTCTTGGTCCAAAATGGTGACTCACGAGTCCCGAGTCCTGAGTCACTCCCAAAACTGACTCCACGAGTCCCTATTAAAATCAATGGGGTTTCCCCCCAACAAAATAAGGCTACTTCAGATGTGTGGCTTAAATAAATTCTAGGCACAAGTGTGCCTTTTTATTTCAAAACTCTGCAACTGATTTTGGCAAGAACAGACTAGGCAGACAAACCCAAAATAACCAGGCAGGCAGAGGAGGCAGGGAACCCCAAAGCAGGCAGGCAGAGGCCTTTGTCTTGGACAATTCAACTGTTGAACTGGTCAAGAAGAGACCAGGCAGGCAGAGGAGGCTGGGAACCCCAAACAGGCAGGCAGAGGCAGCCAAACCCAAAATGTCTGACCCTAACCCTAACCCCCCACAACAACACATCAATCAAAATAAATCTCAACACATTGTTGGGGCTGCACTCCTGGTAGCTGTCCATAGCGGCCGAGCAGCAGCGCTCCTCGCTTCCATGCGCTCTTCACCGGTGATCGCGCTCCTTCTGGCACAGCCAGAAGACTCGTCAACAGCCCAGGGATGTTGACGAGTCCTTGGTCTCGAGTCCTGAGTCGAGTCTCGAGTCCCATTAAAAATATGGGCACCCCCACACACACGGCACGAGAGGGGGGGAGCGCAAATTTTATTTCGCCTAGGGCGCCAAACTGCCCTGCACCGATCCTGCTGACCAGGCAGCTGAAGAGCTGGCAGGACCCTCTGGCATGACCCGTGGGAGTTCCCTGGCCCGGCAGGAGTCAGAATCAGAGGTGGAGATGGTGCAGCCCCCAAGCCCTCAACAGCACAGAAGGGTGAGACACCAGGAACAAATGCAGGCACCCAGATGTAGCATCCAGCTGCAAACCAGGATGTTGGCCTTGTGTGAGGCTTTTATAATCAGCCTGCTGCTAAAGAGCTCCAGCTGTGGGACGGGCATGCCCAGGCAGCAGGCAGTATAAAAAAAACGCTCACTCGCCAAATCCTGGGTATTGGGAAACAATGTCCTTCTTGATTCTTGTTCCTGATTCTGCTCCTGAACCCTGGACTTGACTTTGGAGTGACCCTGACAATGCCTTTGCTCCATGCTTGGACATTGTATGGACAATACTGGCTAGGAATCCCTGGACTGTCTGACTATGCTTTCCTCTACTCTGAAGGCAACACTGCTTCATATCTAATCTTCAGCTGTCCTATTGGCAACCCTCGCAGAAGCAAAGCTGGCTGCTGGCTAGCTCTTAGCTGGCCAGTAACCATCAAGCTTATAGTACCTGACAAATTGTATGTGACTGTTTATTTTAAAAAGTATCTACTTAGGAACAAGCCCTGTGTTTGTTGAGTGAAGTTTGCTGCTGCTATTGTGCTCTGCCATCTTTTTTTGCCATGCAAGTCAATAGAAGCAATACTGTTTCCATTGAATTCTGTTGACCGTCTTCACCTATATCAGTCTACCTGCACTTTAAGATCAGCAATGGAGGCCCTTCTCACTTGCCCACCTTTGAGGGCAGTTAAGTGGGCAAGTACAGAAGAGAGGACCTTCTCTTCTGGTTCCATATCTCTAGAATAATTTGCCATTGGGGGAGGGGGTTGCTAGGTCCCATCATTGTGGGCTTTTAGGACAGCCCTGAAATCTTACTTATTTACCTTGGCCTTGCCTTGATTATGTTTTATTGGACTGAGTTGTAGCTGTAATTATGTGTTGAAGGTTTTGACTTATGCTGGTGTTTGTTGCTCTTTAGAATGTTTGCTGTCTTTGTCACTACATCTGGTTTTATTATGTGAATTTTACTATTGTACACTGTCTTAGGAGGGCTCCTGCCCTGAAAGACAGCCAAGAAATTGTTTAAATTAAATAAATAAATAAATAAATAAATAAATAAATGCATACAGGTACTCCCCCTAAAATGGCTGGGGTGGGGATAACATTTTTCAAGCGCACAAAATTACTGCAAACCTTGTGAAATGATGCCACAGAGACTGAAGTTTGGAAAGAACCTTTATTTAACAGTGTACAACTCTTACTACAGCTGAATTTGAAATGGCCGCTGCCCTAGGTTACGATTTTCTCTGGACCCCTTATCTGGATTGGGGTCCTGCACCAATTTTCTACTATAAAAAATAAAAAATCATCCCATATCTGGCTGCTATATTCAACCAGGGGCACTATTTGCAGTAAACAGCATTTTGAGGGCAAAAAAGCAGAGGCGGTGGCGATTTTCAGCAGAAAACTGGCACAGGGTGTGAAATTGGTGAGGAGCACATTTTAGACTGGGATCCTGCAGGTGCTCTTACTCCAAAATAGAAGTGGCCAGGCTGAGTATGCTTGCTTAAATATGTGACTAATGTCACCTGTAGTGTGGCCCCAAGTCCTAGTTCTCACACACAATAGTGAAGGTAAACATGTGCCTGAACTGTGCTAATTCAGATTGCCAGTGGTCCTTTCTAGATGTCTTCCATTTTTTAAAGATCTAATGACTTGCTATTATGTATTTATTATAATTTTATCCCACTTTTCCTCCAACAACCTCAGGGCAGCATGCATGGTTTTCCCTCCATTTTTTCCTCAGAACAGCCCTGTGAGGTAGGTTAGACTGAGAAATAGTAATTGGTCTAAGGCAGCCTTCCCCAACTTGGTGCCCTCCAGAAGTTTTAGACTACAACACCCAACATCCCTGAACATTTTCCATGCTGGCTGGGGCAGATGGAAGTTGTAATCCAAAACATCTGGAGGGCAGCAAAGTGGGGAAGGCTGGTCTAAGGTCACCCAGTGAGCTTCATGGGGATTTGAACCTGGGTCTCCTCCACAGTCCTGGTCTGGCACTCTAACTGCTATACAACACTGCCTCTCATATATAATGTGTTTCAGAACATAAAATATTATAAATTCTATAATTAACACATTTAATGACTGTTGCTGGGGCATGCTGTACATTAATTTAATTTATTATTCAATAAATAAGTAAAAACTCACAAAGTGGATTACAGCTTAATTAAAAATATTAAATACATATTTTTATCTTCCAAGTTGTGTTTCTGAAATCCTTAATTGTTCCAGACAAGTTTATTGAGGGTTTTTGGTCGCCTTTTCTTCCTACATTTGGTAATCATTTTTAGCTATTTTCATATATGGGAAAGAACCTTCCACGATAGCTTTTCCTTCCAGAAGAAAATAATGTAATAAATTAATACTGAATAAAGTTCTTTCTCAGCAAGCATCTGGCCTAAAAAAATATTGCAATGCTGCTCTATTAATGCTAAACTAACAAATCATGTGTAGCAGTTGGCATATGAATTTTTTTTAAAAAAAGAATTCTCCAATGAACACATCAGTGGTACTATCCATTTCAGAAGACATACTGGCTTTTTTGGGATGAAAAACACTTGAAACTCTTACATCTCCCTCATAGGAAAGGTAAGAAGCTACTGATAAAGAAGAGATGAGCCAGACGGTCAGGAAATTCACAATAAGTCCCTAAGCCTCATACGTCAGCCTTCCCTCCCCGCTTTACAATGGAACCACCAATATCATAGCATTGTCTGTATTCAGATGGCATATAAATCAGTCTTACTGCCACTGGTCCTGACGCAATGCTGCTGCTTTGTATACAATAATTTTAGTCTTGCAGTTTCTGTTTTAAATCCTTTACTGTATTTTAAATCTTTGCATTGCTGCTAGGTTTTACTTTGGCTTTCACTTCTATTTTATAATGTAGTTTTAAACTGTTATTCTGTATTTTATGTTGTATTTTATGGTTTTAATTGTTGTAAACCGCCCAGAGAGCTTTGGCTATTGGGCGGTATAGAAACATAAATACAGCAAAGCAAGCAGAGGCTTCAGCTAAACTGACATCCCACTTTAGACAACTTTAATCACCCTCAATAAACCTCTTACTGCTTCTGGTTTGCTGGAACATTGCTTAGTTCAGTTTCGGGAAGGTAGGGCGATCGGACAAGCTTTGAGGATGCTGTTTTGGGGCTCCGGTCCCAGTAGAGGTAGATGCAGCTCCTCCGGCCCCCAGCTGTAAAATGCAGGGTGTTTTGACAACTTGCAGCTGGAATACATGGGCAGGAGGGAGATAGCTAGCACCATCTCATTGCCCTGACTCACCCATTCCATGGGGGGTGGAATTTCACGAAGCAAATTGTGGCAGTGGGTAGGTTTAATCCTTCCCTCCTGGTGCACAGTGGTCTCCATCCAAATTAGACATGCATAGCATAAAGAAAAAGCTAACTGCTACGTACTATGCCATTAGCATAACATGTTGTTTGGCTCTTAGAGGTGATGCATAGAAGAACAGACAAGTAGCAGCCATCCTGGAACTCAGTGGGACGTACATCTCAGTAGACAGACACGCATAGGATTGCGCTGTCAAAAGTATATGCTAAAAGTTGTTTTTTGAAGAGTTCGCTTTGGCAGGATGTTTCTAATCTATCCGGCAATGTTATTTAAGATACGCACAGAGAGAGAGAGGAGCAAACAAACACACACAACTCCCTCTCTCTTCACCTGGATGCATATGTTATTTAGTCTCTTTCCTTAAATAAATAAATAAATAAATATTGATCCAAAATGAAACCCAGAACCTTAAGTCAAGGAGAAGCAAAAATAAAAAGTCTATTAAATTATAGAGTAGCAGAAGGGGGCTTGCAAAATGTGTCATAAGATCATCGGTCAGACTTCAATTTTGTTCAAATTCACTTTAAAATTGAAGTGTTCAGACCTGAATCTCTTCCAGACACTGCGACAAAACAGAGGCTGCAGCTGAAGCATCGGGAAGGTGGGAGGGAGGTGAGTGGCTGCCCTCAGTGTGGCCATGGAATATTATACTGTAACTAGCAGAGGAGGGGATGGAAATTGAAGCAAGAAGAAGCGTGAGGGATGCAAATCTACAGAATGCTGGGCGGGGGGGGGGGAGGCCCTGGATATTAAGGAGAGCTCTGGCATGCTCATACCCCACATTAGCCATAAGAAATGCAATGGAAAGGGGATGATTTCTGGCTCAGACGACTAGCGCAGCTACAAAGACATTACTGAAATCTTATTATGAAATTATAACAGGATTTTCCAATAGCATCAAGAAACTGCCTCAGCAAAAGATGGTAACTGACTCAACAGTATGGCCTGGAGCCTAACACTCTAAGCGGCCGCACACATTCAGAATTGCATGTATTTTATGTAGTTTCAAGAAGCCAATGACAACAAATTTAAGCTCTCATGAGAGAACAGACCCGTGTGCGTTTCATTTAGAGCAATCTTCTGCCGCTTACGAACTGGTGCTTCACACTTCTAGCCAAGCTCCAGCTGAATTAATTACTTTAGGAGCCATAATTTTTCTTTCAAATGTGGTGAAAAGCTGATCCGAGCACTGTTTTTATGTACGCTATGTATGTTACACCTCTTATTATTTTCATGTTCTCTGCTATAATTGAAAATATCATACTCCAAAGACTTAACTTTTCAATAAGAAGTTAAATGAATAACAAAGCAGGCGTTGGGGGGGGGGAGTCAAATGGTTTTTCCTAAGGTAAAATTGTGGGTACAATTGTGGGGAAAGAAGAAGTCTCACAGAGGGAAACTGCAAGAGGGGGGAAATAGTACAAAGGCAATTTTGATGATTTCACGAATGGTCCCTCTAAATCAGTTTGTGGTTTTATAAGTCAAGTAATGTAGGGCAAAGGTACAAGAAGCGACTTGTTTAAAAAAATTGCTACTGGAATACTTTCGTCAGCTCAGGTGAAGAAACATAATGGAAACTATAAAAACTATTTATACATGGGTCAGACAGTCCTTGCACTCAGGGCCGGTGCTACCATTAGGCCAACTAGGCTGCTGCCTAGGGCGCCAGGCACAAGGGGGCGCCAGAAACTCCAACTCCCTCCCGAAAACACTTCACATATATCTACGGAAGAAAAGCTTTTTTAAAAAAAAAAGTTTTTCTGGGTTGTTTGAACTGCCCGTCGCTAGCTGCTCTCCTCTCCCTGCGCGCTCTGCCTTCGCTTCCAAGGAATACACAAACTGACTCTCCCAAAGATTTCTTTTGTGATCACTTGAACTGAGGAGCGGCAGCAGCAGCAGCAGGAAGAGACAGAGCGGGAGAAGAAATAAGAGGGGAAGGTGGAGGGGAGTTTACATGACATCTCTCTGTGCCGGTTTTAGCAGATCCCCACTGCAATTCTTTCTTTCTTTTTCCTTTTCACTGTTCAGTTTTACAGGGAGGCGCAGCAAAACAAGAGAGGGAGAGAGGTTGAGAGGGAAAGCTGCAAAGATGCTTATAGAGGAGGGCGGGCTGCACGCTTACTTCGAGCTCCTCCTGCTGTCAGCGCCTCAGCCAATCAAAAGGCTCCAGAGTTGGGAGACGCTGGAGGAAGCAGCAGAGGAGGAGGAGGAGACAGGCTGGGGGCTGGGCAAAGGAGGCAACACGTGCACGCGCACACACACGCACACGCCTGCCTAGACGAGGCTCCAGTTTCCTCAGGGGCTCTCAGAGCTGGGCTTTCCTTCGTTCCTGCGCTCTAAAGACTTCCAGTATAAAAGTGTTTTCTCCACACTCATTTCAAGCCAGTCTTCCCCCCACACCCCATTTTCAAAATCCCGCCAAAAGACACATACTTATATTAAAGTGATTCCTTTCATGGACAATTCACTCCCACAGCCACTGATAATGCCTCCTGTTTGGGGAAGCCCCCCCCCCCTCTAGTCCCCTTTGGTACCTTCATATGAAAGCGAAAATCTGTATAATGGATCTTCGCTTTATCCAACGGGATAACTGAGGATATCTTGATAGATTTCGAGAAATGTAGCAAATTGGTACTACATCAACATGTATTTTATGTATGTTTGTCAATGTTTATGATAGTAAATTTTTTAGGTTTTGCCAATTGACTTTTGATGGGCATAGGGCTGGAGGAAGGGAGGGCTCAAGTGGGAAGGGGGGGCGCTAAATATCTGATCTTGCCTAGGGCACCAAACGGCCTTGCACCGGCCCTGCTTGCACTTCAACATCTGGAGGAACATGCATCAGAACTTCTAATGGAGTCTGTTGACTCCTGCAATAAAATACTTGCATGTAGCCAGGGATGCGACTCTTGCTAACAAATGGAAGCTAGGGATTTTCTGAACTGCTATTAATGGGAAAAGAATAACGGATTTTTCTTTCTTAGTGGAAAACAAAACAAGACACCCTGGCACATACATCTGTGTCACATTTTGATCTTGTTTACAACAAGCACAAATGACAACATAATTTAGATTTTTGCTAACTAGACACACAATTTCCGCCAATTAAATATACTGAAGTCCAAAGTCTAGCATGCCAATTGTTCCATCTTTCCTTAGCAAGTCAGTGGCATCGGTTTAAAAAAAAAAGGAAAAGTGCTTTACATTGTCTTTATTGTTTGCATAATATGGTGGCATAGGCTGCCATTACTACCTTGTAATGGGGAACCAAGTATGACTCCCTTGTAAGGGGAAACCAAGACTGGGGAACCAAGAATGAGAAAGAATGCACACCCTGTGGATGAGAGAGGACACCCAGTGGCTCTGTGACTGAGAAGGGATTTCAACCAAGGTCACTAGATCAAAGGCCACCACGCTATCCAGTGGACCATAATCAGATTATTTTCAATCACCATTTAGCATTGAGTTGGACAAAAGATGAAGAGCATTGGCTGAGAGAGGAACCAACATTCACCAAACTTGTCTGCAGGGCCGCACCTCTTTTTTTATTTGATCTAGTTCTGCTTTCCTTCACCAGGATCAACATGGCTGCTTAGATGCCAGGCTGCCAGGATCCAAACCCCCCTCTTCAAGTGATTCAGAGGAAGTATTGGCGTGGGTGAGGGCCTTTCCCTTGGCACCAGCCTCAGAGGTCTCCACTGCCCCAGATGCTCCAGCACAAGAGGAGTCCCTTTGGCCAGCATCCCTCTGGTCTGAGGAGGTCCCATTGCCATCCTCAGCTGAGAAACCCCAGCAGAACCACAGTCTCCCCTGTACTTGAGTCAATGGCTACTGAAGCAGGCTAGAGTTCTTTAACTGGAGAGACTTCACTCAACAGAGGTAAAACTAGCCACCCAGAGAGATCTGCAGCTCTCTTTAACACTTGGTCTGGTTAGCTTGTTGCTGAAGCAACATTTGAGCCTGCTTATATGCTTCTCCAGCCTAAGCTTCACATGGACCTATCCAGATCTGCTTGGACTTTGCCTTATCAGAACCTGTCTTCTGCTTTGTCTAACTTTGCCTTATTGCAGGGTGGGCAATGTCTGAGGATTGGGGTGTGTGTGTTGTACATTGCCCCTGGCTGCCACCAGAACTCGTGCTGCTGCTGCAATTACTGACAAATTTGCTGGGGTGGTAAAGAAAGCCGCAATTGTACAGGGAATCAAGGATGCAGGGAGCACATGCCTGGCTTGGAAGGAGAATCGCACTCCCGCAAGGCTTCTGGAGCACAATTCTGCTTGCAAACAAGGCACATGCTCCCCACACATCTTGTTCCCTTGCAAAACCACTGCTTTTTTGCTGCCGCTGGTGCCAAATTCAGCAGCAGGGCCACAAAAACTGCCACGGGAGCCATGTGAGGCCTACTGGCTGAGCGTTGCCCACCCTGCCCTTATCGGACCCTGAACTGGCTTGACTTCTCCTTAGTTCCCTTGCTGTAACTGGAATTCGTGCTTTACACACAGACACACACACACACACACCATCTGGCTAAGGCCACTGCCAGGGACAGAATATAAGACCTCTGTCAGGGACAGGTTCACCTACAGAGCTTATACTGGCCCATTTTAATATTCTACTTTTTCCTTCTGTGATCACTAACCCCTCATTCCCTGCTACCTCTGCTGCATTGCCACCACTCTGCTTGCTGTACCAGGAGGGTGTGTGTGTGTGTGTGTGTGTGTGTGTGTGTGAACAAGCTGGCCTAAAAGAAGCTGGAGTGGGAAGATGGTGAGGAACCTCAGGTTAGCCCTACCACTGCCTGCCACTGTTGTACAGCTGGCCCAAGACTGCCTTCCTGCCAGTGCTGGTACTGAGCCAGCTGCTGCCAAATTAGACTCCACCACCACTGGGCCAGCGCAAACACTCCCCCCTCCTCACTGCTGCTCCCCCACCATCTTACAGCAGGACAGAGGCTAGGACTGAGCAGAGCAGCTAAGCCCATTAGCCAGCTTGATGCAGGTTGACAAGCCATGTGGGGATCCCCTTCACACAACCAGCTTCCTACAACATTCAGGCAATCTTTATTATGTCCGTGAAACCACCTCAAAATGAAGGGTTGATGCATCTCATTTTAGTTGATCCCAGACTTGTTTGTTTTATTTATTATTACATTTCTATCCCAACTTATTTTCCTCTTGCAAGGGACCCAAGGCGGCTTACATAGCCCTCCTCCTCTCCATTTTAACCCCACAACAGCCCTATCAAGTAGGTCACAGTCACCTAGTGAGCTTCATGGCTGAGTGGGGACTAGAACCCAGCTCTCCCTAGTCCCAGTCCAACACTCTAACCACTACACCACACTAGTTTCCTCTTGTTTGCTTCTTTTTAAAATCTTGCCATGTATCTCCCCAGGTCTCCTATCTCTGCTCTTGCCTACCCTGCAAGAGTGTAAAATCAATCAATACTTTAAAAAAAATTAAACCAAGAAGAACCTTCCATTTACTCCAAATATAAATTGCACAGTTTAGGCACAACAGCCATAAACTTGGCTCTCCAAAAAATCCAGATACTAGCTGGGGATCAACTTCCAACGTAAAAACAGATGAAACAGCAGCCACAGATTTCCCAATGAAATGCAGTGCAGCCTGAAATTGCCATATGCATTTTTTTCCTTAAAGGTACAAGTTAAAATTCATGAACATACTTGTATGCATTTAATTCTGGGATCCCAAACCGGTGAAACATATAATGGCTTTCTCGTTCTTAGAGCATGGGTTTACAATGTCAGAAACAATACTGAATGGGGGAGTGAAATCTACACACCACTGGGGTATTTTAAAAGAACAAACAGCAGTAACAGTGTCTTGTTTTACTTTCCATAACTTCATGGAGCATGAATTAATAATAAGAACAGGCAGCAGCTTTTAAAATCGTGTCCACCTACAAGCTTGAGAAGAAGGTATTTTATAAAGAGATCTGCTGCATTTGTAGCATTGGTTCCAGACTTGGTTCCATCTGCCGGAGCACTCGCTAAGAGGCGGGCAACTTGTGGCCCTTGAGATGTGGTCGGATTGCAACTCCCATCATCCTTGGCTATGCTGACTAGGGATGATGGGAGTTGCAGTCCAACAACGTGTGAAGGGGCATGAGTTGCCTACATTTGCCCTCACTTGACTACTCATCTGGATATTCTTACAACATGACGGTAAAGAAGAGGCATCTCTTCTACAGGGTTAGCACTTTTTAAAAACTGACAGAAAGAAAATTCATAACAACGTCTGAAGGATATATTTATTCTGCTTCACCGTGTGTTACATGCCTCGAAAATTACCACAATAATAAAAATGTGCAGTTACTTGCTAGATGATGAGTAAATGTTGTTCAGTGATGTGTATAAGAAAATTGATGGTCTTAAGAGTACGTTTCAAAAGGGGTTATTTTAGAGGCTATCCTGATGGAAGAATGAATGGTTTATCAGATGAGCCCAGGGTAGTCTGTAAATGGTTCATATTGGCAGCTGCCTCGATATGATATTTAATGCAATAGCCCTCCTGACTTCAGTCACATCTTGGTTTGGAGGAATGATCCAGTTGCTGGTGGAAACTAGACCGCATCTCAAAACTATTGAAGAGATGGCAGAGCTGATCAAATGGAAGTTGATCTTTGGAATTACTACGAATTGGGATGTAGCAATATGACTGAGGACAAAAATAATAGGTAATGTTCCATAACGATACAAACATTTGTGGAGACAGGAATCAGTTAACCAGCCAACATCATAGTTACTGTATTATAGTTATTACACTACATTACAGTTACTATTTTATTCCTGAGGAAACACACAGTTTCCCAGTTTGCATGATCACTGCATTTAAACGATGGCTTGTTTAAATCGGTGGCATGGGCCAGGCACCATTTGCCTAATTTCCTCCTCATGCGCAGCTTGTCATGCTATCCAAACCTGGGTGGCACAGCTTGTTGGAGGGAGAAACAACCCTCAAAAAAACCAACACAACAGGACATGGCTTCTTTGAGGGTTGTTTGCCCCTCAGATGACATGACAAACCACGCCCGAGTGGGTAATTAGGAAAATGGCACCCAGCACGTGCTGGCATGAGCTGCAGCTTAAACCAGCCATCGTGCAAACCAGGCTTATCAGTAGCCCCAATGGATTTATCTGTTGATAGACTATATGATTATATGCTGCAGGTGAAGCAATTGAATATCTGAAGGCTCCCTACACATAGAAAACTAGCATGTCATGGGAAAGGCTAGTTTAGAACCTTCTTTCTGTCATGCTAGTTTTGTACGCCCAGGGAGTTTTTATGTGAAGGAAGTATTCAAACATTTGATCCCACATCTGCAGCTTGACAGTGCCTCATACAGTCCAGTGAAATACTTACAGGTTGCTGGTCACGTTGTTCAGCTACAAAGTTAGTTTGTTCCCCTCTCTCCTTTTTGCACCAGCCTCTCTCCATTCTACATAATGCAAAATGTGATCTCATACAAGACAAGAACTTCCTTCCTTCCTTCCGAAGCACTCTGGGCGGTTTACAACAATGCCTAAAACTAGGCCAAAATACAATAAAACAACCATAAAATTATTCTATAATAAAGAAATTAAAAACAGTTTAAAAGATTTAAAAACAGTTTAGCCAGAGATCATATTTAAATACAAAAAAAGACCTGTTACAAACACCTGATATGCATGTCCCACCAAGCCATTAGAAACAGCCCTAGATGTTCTTAAACGCCTCAGCACAGATGGTTGTCTTAACCTGGCACCGAAAGGATGAAACAGTTGGCGCCAGGCAGGCCCTAGTGGGGAGATCATTCCACAGTTGGGGGGCACCACTGAGAAGTCCCTCCCCCTTGTTGCCACCCTCCAAGCCTCCCTCAGGGGAGACACTTGGAGGAAGTCCTCAGATGTTGATCATAGTGTCCGGATAGATTGTGGTTGGGAGAGGCGTTCCATCAAGTACTGAGGTCCAAGCTGTGTAGGGCTTTATAGGTTAAGACCAGCACTTTGAATCAGGCTTGGAAGCATACAGGAAGCCAATGCAAGTGGGCCAGAACCGATGTTATATGTTTGGACCTTCTGATCCCGGTTATTAGTCTGGCTGCCACATTTTGCACAAGCTGCAGCTTCTGAACAGTCTGCAAGGGCAGCCCCATGTATAATGCAATGCAGCAATTTAATTTAGCTTATACATGGCTAGCAGCAACTGTTTGCTATTTTCCCCTTTCCAATTTTGGGTTTGGGTTGTTGGGCTTAAGGATAGAGTCAGGGTTGAGGGGGCTCTTGGCAATGTGCCATCCAATGATGGGCCTCCTGATGGTTCATGAAGGGCCATGAAGGCTTGCATTGGGGGTGCTGGTCGCTCTAGGTGGTAACCAGGTTTTCCCCAACAATGCCCCAGGAGTTGTGCCAACGTCAATGAGTCTGAATTCTGAGCAGCCATGTTTAGGATTGCATTATAAAAAGGAATTATGAATTAATTACAATTTTGATTTGCACTTAATTTGGACACCAATCTGAAACCCAAATTAATTACAATAGGGTCCAGTGTGTGATGTCCCCAGAGCCTCATTACTTCCAAGCATGGCTGGACCCTCTTGGAATGGGCAAGGTTAGCTTAGAATTCAGTTTCAATTTTCAGACTAGAAGGGCAGGTACAAGCACAGGGCATGTTCTGAGCTGAAGTGAGCTTCAGTGCAGAGAAGCTCTTGGAATGATAATACTCATTTCACATGACTGACAGCAGCTCCCCTTAGCATTATATTTTTTGACCCTTGCTGCTACAGAGATCATCAGATTTACATATCCTGTATTTATAAGAACAGATCATAAAAGGCGCATGGACTAAAATAAATTCAGCAAAGTATACAGGTAGCTTGGGTTATTGTCATGGGTAACCAACATTACCATGAAATAGTAGTGTCTAAGTACTCCATAAATTGTCTAAATGCTTGCCATTGGAGTCTGACTAATTGAGATGTGTTTGATGGCATGCGGGTTATGGATCTTCCATCTCTATCCAAGTGCCTCTGTGCTAAAACTAAAAATGTATAAAATATAAGCCTGATTCTGCAGGCCTTATTTAACAACAACAACAACAAAATCCCTTTGAAGTCAAGAATACATTAAGACACATGAACAGTTTATTGGAAGAAAATGCAAAGAGAGCCTATATAGCATTACGTATACACTTAATCCCCTAGTGCAGTGGGATTCCTCTTCCTTGACTGGTTTTCTAAACATTACTAGAATGTGAAAAAGTGATGAATTGCTCAAGCAATAAAATATGGATAGGTGCAGTGAATGCTCTGGGATCAACATACACTGGTACATTACTGAAGCTAAGCAGGTATAGACCTGATCAGCAATCTGGGACTACTGGAAGCCTCCCACCCCGTGTAAAAGCAGGATGTATATAATAAATAAATACTCAATAACTAATGACATTTGGGGACAGTTATGAAGTAGATGGATTACTTTGATTTTAGGTGTAGCCACACCCTCCTGCAGTGGAGTTATTCAAATATTAGGGGAAAAGAAAGTCTTCTTTTATTTCTGAAAATAATTTCAAAATTGTTATATTAAGCTTTGGAGTGTTTCATTCACACCAAGAACACTTTTTCAGAGTTTGCCAGGTGTTCATGATATTGCTTACTACTGATACAGCTGAAAAATGCTGCTTTATATTTTAACCAAAAGCAAAGCAGAGGTAAACTATCTCTTGCAAATGTCTGTTTAATGCCAGAATTCTGAGTTCCAAATAATACTTATTATGGGCACAGGAAGAAAAAGGGCTCACTCCTGCTGCCCTCTGTTGTTAGTGCGGGAGGGGTGGGGGGAGAGAATCATGATGACACCCCTGAAAGATCTCTAGAGGAAAGGAGAAGAGAGATTGACAGAAATCTAATGGCTTTTACAGCCTGAGATAACAAATTTGAGACTCTAGGTTCCTGCACAAGCATTGTATGTTATTAAACAGAATGGGCAGCCTTAATCAGTCCAGTACATCTTTAGGGGAAGCAGAACGAGGATGGGAAGCTGAAAAAAAATGTATTAGAGAACAGAAACATATGTAGAAAAATAGGAATTTCAGAATCTTGGGGGTCAAATGCTTAGATCCAAATATAATTGCTTTATAGGTATAACTTAGATATAGAAAACTACGCATGATTTAACTGAAATAAAAAGGCCTTATACATAAAGGCTTCTATAAAAGATCTGCAGTACATCCAAAAATAATGCTGTGCATGACTGAAGGAATTGCTCTTCAAAGAAAGCATGTACCAGCAGTGGCTTCATAAATATGGACATTTTAAAAAAAAACAAAAAACCCTCCTCAAAATCTGCTGCTCAGTCACTCTGGAGGAACCATCTTAACCAACTGATTTTTAGTGAATTAATCTAACTGCTTAACCAACTCAATGGTGCAGCCATAATCATTTATTTTAAATTTTGTTTTTATTTTTTTTACGTATGAAACATCTATAAAGGGTAATAAAATGAAGTGGAACATTGTGGTAGTTTTAGCAAGTATAACAGGTAAAATTTAAAAAAAAAAATGAGAGGAGGAGCTTTCCTGAAAGGTGCAAATTAAATAACAAAGGAACCCGTAGAGCACAAAATCCCCTCAAGCTCTCCCTACACCCTGCTTGAGATCAACTCATGAAGTTTTACTTAAACAACATTAAAAAAATACTGATCAGAGGCATGCCAGAGTGACCATAGCTGCTATTGAATTATTATTAAACTGTCAGCATTTCTGCAGTTTAATAATAATTCTGCTTGGACACCATGCTTGGATGGTGTCCAAGCATGTCATATATGAATTACCAGAGGCTTCCTATTCTCTTATATTAGAAGATACCCTCTGTGCACATTGCACACAGTTCAGTGTGTGCCACATGTTCCCACATACTCCTTCTTACAGGATTAGAATAGAGAAGCAAGCCAGACCCATTGGGTTGGATCCAGAAGTGCCCTTCTGCTAGCAGAGGGCCTCTCCATAAGCAAGAGGGGAGTTTCCAACTTGGCGTAAGATCCTTGAGCAAGAAAAGAGAACTGAAACCCAACAGTGTATTTCCATTCGTGCAAGTCATGTGCAATCTCTTGCACAAGATCTTGCACACAACACTTAAATATATGTACTTGTGCTAAGACCATATTGCACAAAAGTCTGCTCATTCTGCTGCTAGATATTGCACAACAGTTGGCAGAGCGGCACCACTGCCCAAGTGAGTCCTGTCAGCCAGCTAGTGCATCTCTGAATCCAGCCCATAGTCACAGCCTGAGTTCCTGGGAAGCCGGCATTGCACGCTCAGTTCCCTTTCTGGAAAGGGAAGTACTCTCCTAAGAATTTATATCCTGCAGTTTATATAGACATTCTGGGAAGGGTTTGTTAGTTTCCAGAATGTCCTTCATATCTAGCCTAGGATATGTTTAGGCTATAATCCTGTACCCATTTCCCTGGGAGTAAGCCCTATTGAACAGTGGGACTTATGTCTGTGTAGACATACATATGATTGCACTGTAAAGCTGAAAAGCCTATCTAGCAAAGAATCAAACAGAGGGTGGGGAGGCGAAGATCACCGCCACTGCTCCTCCCACCGTGCTCGCTTCAACCCAGCAGGGCACAGGAATCTTGGAAACCCTGAGTTTGGGGGCTTCCAAGCAGCAAGGGCGCAATAGCATTGCGCCCGAAGTCTAATAAATAAAATTAATTAGATTGTAAGGATTGGCCCACTCTTCCTACAAAGGAGGACCTGGGAACAGATTCTGAGGAAGAGGGGGAGGAGGAGGAGTTGGGAGGGGGGAGAGGCACCTGAATCTTCAAGGCCAGGAGCCTTGGAGATAAACTCTACAGGCAGGGAGGATCAATCGGTGTCAAATTCCATGGGAAAGCAGCCTGGGCCCTCTGATTTGGAGGAGGGTGGAGCATCACTAATCCTGAGTCAGACATCAGCTAAGGAGGATGGATCATCTGAGGAATGTCAGGTGCTCCAAGAGATTGGCCCTTAAGAATAAGGAACTGCATTAGGGATGTGGGTGTGGGTAATTTGAGTCTGGAAGGGCGGAGAGGTTCCCAGTTTGGAATCAACATCTCAACAACAGGGCAGTCTTCCTTAATGGCTAGTATTCTAACTAAGCTCGTCTTCTTTATGATTGACTCTACAAATCACTTCTTTGTAATTCTAATCCAGTTTGCTATGCTGGCCTCTGTACTAATAAAGCTTTTCGGTAGTGTGTGGATCTTCCTGGACGGAGGTGAAGTACGGCCTCGACATAGGTGCTGTACTGGAATATAGATCATTCCCAATAACTGTTGAAAAGAATTTTACACACACACACACACACACAGACAGCACTTGTGTAGTATTGCTGATGCGATTCTTTTCTTTAGACCATTTTCCAAAATAAGATATCATGACAAGAATAGTGGAAGTGGGAACTTCTGTAAATATTATTTGAGCCAAGAAACATGCTTATGTTTATTAAAAGGTTTCCAAAGTTTTGAACTTCAAGTCCTGACATATGAAGCACTGATATGAGTCAAGGTAGCAGATGAATTCAACCCAGCAAATGGAAGAGAAAGTAATGTCTGGATCTGAAAGCAGGAGATAATGGGTTCTTCTGCCAATACATGGAGAGACAGGAGATCAAAGAAATAGTTGTGAAAAAAGAAAAGAAAGGTGAAGGACATTTTTAGATGGCAGAAAAATCCAAACAATGCTATTCCAGAAATGTGTACATCAGATGGAAAATGAATCATAGAATCATAGAAAAGTAGAGTTGGAAGGGGCCTACAAGGCCATCGAGTCCAACCTCCTGCTCAATGCAGGAATCCAGGTCAAAGCATCCCCGACAGATGGCTGCCCAGCCGCACCTTGAATGCCTCCAGAGTGGGAGAGCCCACCACCTCCCTAGGTAGTTGGTTCCATTGTCTTATTGCTCTGACAGTCAGGAAAATTTTCCTGATGTTTAGGTGGAATCTGGGTTCCTGTAACTTGAGCCCATTATTCCGTGTCCTGCAATCCTAAACATACCTACTTGGAATGAAATACTATAGAAATTAACGGTATGGACTTCTCAGTAAGCAGTGGTGAGGATCATGCTATTTATCAAGGCATGGATCCAATTATTGCATTCAAATTCCTGCTCAAAAGAACTATTAAAACACTTCCACTTGTATTATAATTTCATGTACTTTGGGAAAAGGTATTCCGGGTATATTACAAGCCTATTGTTAGAGAAAACATAACCCTTGGCCACAAGATACCTTTATTTTACTCGAAGAAGTGAGATGTCTGGGGATTTAGAAGCTATTTAGAATCTCTTGATATGGCAAAAAAGACTGTGTTTGTGGCCACACATGGAAATATAAATATCATTTTGTCTTCACTCTTGGCACCTGTGATCACAGTATGTTCAGTTACTGACAAAATGGCAAGCAATAGAAAAATATAACACCCTGTAATATTGGCATCCATCAATGTGTCAACTTTTGCTTTCACTTCTTATTAAAAAACTAAGCTAGTGCCATTGAAAATGACCTTATTAAAAGCTATCAAATTCAGCTGGGGAGGGGGAACTTTCCTCCAGTCATACATTAAACATGTATGACTGTATCAGGATTTCTAGGTCTGGAGAGGATGTAGGGCTTTGTAAGCTGCCCTGGAAACTGCCTTGGTTGAAGGCTGGTATAGAAATTAATTCAGAGGTCCCCAACCTTTTTGGATCAGTGGGCACATTTGGAATTTTGATAGAATGTTGTGGGCACTCTCACAACATGGCTGCTATATGGGGGTTTGTCCATTCACAAAATGGCTACCCTAGTGAGCAGGGCTGGTCAAAAAACACTCACTTCCCAGAAGGCAAACTGGTGAAACTAAAAGAACAGCAACTTGCCCCGGAACCTAAGTACAAGGCAGAGGTGAGGTCTGAGCTCCAAAACACAAAAACACTCTTTTGCACCCAAATGAAGATGAAGAAGAGAAATATCTTTTAATTTAAAAAGTCTGAAGAAATAAAATAAAAATAAGGAGGAGCAGGGACCGTGGTGGGTACCAAGAGAGAGATCCATTGGCTCCTTGGTGCCAATGGGCAACATGTTAGGGACCCAAGGAATACATGATGGTGATGATGTCATTGTTGTTGCTGCTGCTGCTGTTTTAAAGCAAAATCTACCAAGCACTATTTCTGCTCAGAGCCACAGCCCTAGTTTGGAACGAGGATATTTGAAGGACTGCATTGTCCCACCGGAGCCTGCCCAGTGTTACAATCTTTGTCAGAGGCCCTGCTTTCCATTCCACTGCCCTGCTTGGAGGTCCAGTTGGCTGGGACATGAGACAGGGCCTTTTTACTTGTGGCAACCAGGTTGAGGATCTCCCTACCTCAGGAGGCCCAGTTGGCTCCCTCTTTACTGATGTTTCAGCATGCTGAAAAAATCTTTTTGTTTTGCATACCATTGATTTGATTTAGTTCCCCCCACCCTTCTGTGTTTTGATATCTATCCAGCTTTTGGGTTTAGCTCAGTTTTTTGTTTCATTTTCATTGTTTTCTGGGGTGCATGCTGTTTGTTCATTGAAGTGGTGAGCCACCTTGGGCCTGGTGAGTGGGTGAAAGATGGGACAGAAATACTTTAATAAAGAATAAATAAGTACATTTCAGCAAGGGATGGTGAAGTACTTTCTGGTACATTGCTCCAGCGGTGGGTTTCTTTCCATTATATCTTGGTGCAAGGCTAGAGCAACCTCTTCACAGATTTGAGCAACTTTGTCACGTAGTTCTTATACCATGATGTGAGCTTACATGACTGGTATAATTCCTTATAACCCTACTTACTTTCAGTGGCAAGGTCTCCTCATCTTGCATGATGTAATTGTGGGATATTTAAAGTGCAGTCAAAACCAATGGCTCATGTTTCACCAGTTAGTTGGATGAAATGGTTAAGACCACTGGTATCTTCTAAGGTGGATTCCCTAGAAGATACTCAGTGTGCATTTAGATGAGCCTCAGCAGGAAGTGGGCGTAGCTCTCAGCTCTTTTTCTTCCTACCGAAACTCTGATTATGGTAGTAAGAGTTGCCTCCACGTTGTTCTAACAGCAGCATGTAACCAGAGTTGTTGGTCTGAACTCCATAAGTTCAGACCCCAAGTATTTCCAAATGTACTTTCACCAACGGTAAGAAATGCTTTTAAGCCTGCCTGAATGAAACTGCATAATCTGAGTGAGTAAATGTTACTTTTAACTTTTACAAGACTGTGTCTCTGATTATTGTTTTGAGGGAGAGAAAAGGGGGCAAAACCAGGGAAATCCAGTCTGCCTTAAAGCATCCTGGATTACCAAATGCTAACTGGCTAACACTAGCCAAATCTAAGCTTCTTTTAAGCTGGAAAGGGACTCTACTCTGCTGATCTCACTAACGTGAGATAGGAAGGATAATACTCAACAATATATCCTCTCCTAGCATCTTTTTCAAGTCCCAACAGTAATGATATCATGGTGCTTTGGAAGACAGGTTAGACAGGAAGACACACACTATATAGACCAGCCAGGGTGAGTTCAAGCTATTTTGGTGCCCTAGGCTGTAATGAATGTTGTTGTCCCTTTGCATCTTCTTATTTATGGGGAGCCAACTGTGTCCTCTTGAGGTGTCAACAGAGTTTGGAGCAGGTGAGGAATTGTGTTCTTCCTATACAAAGAGTGAGGTCTATATAGCCCAGGCAGGAGAAGAATTTGCAACTGCCAGGCTCCCAGCTGACCCAAGTCCAAGGGAGACCTCTTTGGAGGAGGAGGATTGGGATCCTTCAGCAAACCCCACTCCCCCAGAAGACATGGGGCAACCCGAGGACGAGGAGTCCCATTGCAGGGATGCTTTGCTTCACATCCCAAAGAACCCTTTCAACCCCATCCCAAGCCCTGCTGTGGTTCCTGATGGACCAGGTGGGCTGGTCCCAAGCTGTATAGGGCTTTATAGGTCATAAACAAAACTTTAAAGTGTGCCAGAAACAGACCAGTAACCAGTGAAGCTGCTGTAACAAGGGAGTCACATGTTCCCTGTAACTGGCCCTGGTCAACAGTCTGGCCACAGCATTCTGGACCAGCTGAAGTTTCTTAACAGTTTTCAAAGGTAGCCCCATGTAGAGCATGTTGCAGTAGTCTAAACGGGATGTAGCTAAGGCATGCATGACCATGGCAAGTTCAGACATCTCTAGGAACGGCCACAGTTGGTGCACCAGCCTGAGCTGTGCAGAAGCACTCCTGGCCAACGCTGATACCTGGGCATCCAGGTTGAGGGCCAAGTCCAAGAGTACACCTAAACTGCAAGCCTGAGTCTTCGGCAGGAATATAACCCCATCCAGCGCAGGTTGAATCCCTATTCCCTGATGGGCCTTTCGTTTGACCAGTGTCAGGATCCGCTCCTCCAGGGTAGCGCCACAGCTCCACCTGCTGGCAACACTACCTCCTTGCAGGAGCGAGCCCGGGGTTTGTAGTCGCTCACAGGGTGTAGCCTCCTGCTCCTGGCTGCTCTCAGGCCAGCTAATGCAGCCCAGCTGGGAGCAGCCAGAAAGACCTATATAAAGGCTGCAGTTTGACTTCAACCTTCACCACAGCAACACACACCTTTGTGTTGTCTGCAGCTGGTTCCTGCTTCCAGTGACCAACCTTGCGCCTGGATGGGGTTATACTCCGCCACCTCCATCTTCCCCAGCCTTGGTGTTCCAGTCCTGAACCCTTGCTGCCTATGCCACAGACCTTACAACCAGAAACACCTCTGTCTTGTGTGGATTAACCTTCAGTTTGTTTGCCCCATCAGGCACCAATTTTGAACCAGAGATTTAGATGGAAAGGAAAGATAGAGTTAGGTGTCATTGTTTTAGTGGGAAACAGCCTTCAAATACTGATAACCCTACAACAGGCCATGGGTTATTTGAAGGTTGCTTCCCCCTCAAACAAACCATGCTGCCTGGGCTCAGAGGATGTGACAAACTGTGCCTGGGTGGGTAGTTAGGGAAATAGTGCCTGGCATGTGCCAGCCAGGACCGGTGCAGGGTAGTTTGGCGCACTAGGCGAAATGATATTTAGCACCCCCCCCTTGTGCTGGGGGGGGCTCCGGAGCAAAGCAACCCTGCTCTGCAAAAAAACCCCACCACCACCACCAACCTACCTTCCCCCTGCCCTGGCTGCCTCCTCCTCTTCCGAGGAGGAAGTGATGCGATGGGACCCCCGCGCTCTGTTTTTTGCCGGGGAAACCAGGTCAACAGGGCTGTTTAAGCCCTGTTGCCCTGGTTCCTCCCACCAAAACAACACGGGCGGGGCTCCAGAAGTGATGCGACGTGGAGAAGGTAGGTGGCGGGGGGGTCGGGGGAGGTGGCGGCAGGCGGGGGGAGGCGTGGAGGCGGGTGGGGGGAGGCGGAGGTGGGGGGCGGGGGGAAGCGCAGCGGGGGCGGCAGCAGCGGCAGGGAGGGCGGTGGCGGGCAGGGAGGTGTGGCAGTGGCGGCGGGCGGGGAGGCGGGGTCCTGGTGGGGGCGGTGCAGCAGCAGCGAAGAGGAGCACAGCGTTTCTGCGCCCTCTTCAGCCGCGTGCCCTAGGCAACCGCCTAGTTTGCCTAGCGGTAGCGCCGGCCCTGGTGCCAGCTTAGCCACAGCAGCTTGTTTGGTCATGTGTACTGGCCCTATAGTATGTAGGAAGTCCTAATATGGAGCCAACAAGGGGCTATTTTCCAGATTTGGAATCCAACCATGTTACACACACCTCTCAAAAAACATAGATGCAAAGCAGTAATCAGTTATTAAAATATTAATTTCATTTCCATGGATGTTGTGTGTGTTGCTAAATGGAATACAAAAAGCACAGCATACAATATTGTCAAAATGTTTGTGTTCACGCTCATGCTTTAAGTATATCCTATGTTTCACAAGATTCTGGAAATACAGTGTAGAACTTTAAATGTATATATATATTACAGATACAAAATGACCCATTAACAAAATCTCCTCATTAAATCATGAGTGGCTATTGGCCAAGAAACTAAGTGAAGGTTGTACTGACTGATTAGGAGAAGGTTTGAGGAGCTGTTTGTCAATTGGCCAGACCAAATATTTGAAGATCTGAAGAAAACAATTACAGGAGAGGCCCTCCTCTGGGTACCCCGACAAATGAGGTGCAGCAGGCAGCTTCTAAAGAGAGGGCCTTTTCAGTGGTGGCACCCCGGTTGTGGAATGCCATCCCCAAAGAGGCTCACAATAGTTGTGAATAGCCCAGAGAGCTTTGGTTATTGGGTGATATAGAAATTAAATAAGGGTGCAAACCTTGGATTGTCCTCCCGATAGACAGAGGGCTCTGAGTTCGGAGCCCTCCACCTATCCTCTGCCCTGCCAACAAGAGCCAAGCAGGGCGAGAGGAGGACAGAGGCAATTTCACCTCCATTCCTCTGTTTAAGATACAAAAAGCAGCTCAACAGGCCTCTGAGCCCATCTAGCTGACTTACCTTTCAGTGGGCAGATAGGGGAGTGGAGAGGCCATATGATAGTGCAGTTGTGACATCATAAGAGAGGGGGAGGGGGAGGGGAGAAAGATCTGCTATCGGATCTGTTTCTCTGCTCATAGCTCTCTCTATAGGTGCAGAGCAGGAGATCTGCAGCATCCTATGGTGCCCCAGATGTTGTCTAGGGGCCTGTCTAGGATTGTTCTCTCCATAAATAAAAATAAATATTGACAATTGACAGAATACAGGTGCAAATAAAGAGGAGGGCAGTAGAGATTATGCGAGACGTGTTGTAGAAGAGGGTGTGCACAGCAAAATTTATGGGAAGGAGGCAGAGGATCTAAAAGTTATGAACATTACTGAATTTAAAATGGTCTGAATTCATGAGACACTTAGAACTGGGAGGTTTATATATCAAGCAGCATGAACAAGAACTCAAAAAACACAGATCCTCAAAAACCACATCAATTCTGATAATGACGTTCACTCATGATTAACAGGGCTATACTCTCTCTTTTTCTTTCAATATAGGTGAGGAAAAAGTAGAAACAGAAAAAAAATAGTCATCATAATAGTAATAAACTCCTTTTTTTAATTAATATAATTGAAACCAAGCTATACAAGGATGAAGCCAATGTCTGCTGACCCACATGAGTCTTCCTTGGTCACCTGAGCATAACACAGTCTAGTGGCCCTTGAAACATTAATGGGGTAGAGAACGTTAACTGGAGAAACCCACATGACTCCCCCAATCTCCCCAGCCCACCGGCCACCAAAAATGTTCAAGACAACTTATACATTTCAGAAGATATCAGAGAGAGTGACTGCTGCTTCTAAGGGCTCAAAAATGACAGGAAGACAAAAGCGTTGCCATTGTCAGGTTTTATATGGCTATAAGTAACTATTCAATCAATAAGCAACTTCAGAAGCGACCTGTTTAAAGAAATTGCTCCGAGCTGTTAAGGTGTACGTATTATGCATAACTTCTGCCTGAGCTGGGAATTCTATGAATCGGATATGAGACGAAGGGATGCATTTTCTAAACTGAAAGCACGCAACTACCAATGTCACTGGAGGCAATCTATAATGTCTTTGCCCTATCACAGAGAGTTCTTTCAAAATGACTCGTTCAGAAAACTAATGTACAGGGAAGCACAAAAATGATGAACCACTACCCCCATAAAGCATTTTGACAAATACCTGGTTTAATTGTCAGCTTTGCTAGAATTAATCTTATCAGAAATGGGCTGGTGTTTAAGTGTACTGGCACCAAGTGGCCAGCAAAAGGCAAGTAGGTGTTCTGTTAAGCATGAAAAATGTCTATTAGCATCTCCCTGTTTTCTATAAATAGGAGTCCAGCTCTCCACAGATGGCAGGGCTCGAACCATTGTTTCACTGAAGGGATGACAGGTGGAAGATAACTTCACATATGATTGATGATGCTAGTGAAGTGCCTATTATCTGGCTCTTGGTGTGGCATGTCATATGTGACAAGCAGCTCCTTTATTAAGGTAGCAATACCTCCAGCCTATTCTTGAGGACTATCCTTCTTGGTAAGCAAATAAGGAAAGCAAACAATTCTGTGCAATTATTAAGCACCATCCAAAATTGAGCAGCATTCCCCACCCCTCACACACACACATTCATACATACACATACACTCCACTAGACTGAATCACCTGGTGCCTTTTAGTAGTTTTGACATATTTATTTAGGTCTACCCTGAATAAGCCATACTGTGCCAATATAAATCCTCAATCCTTCATCATTTTCTGTTTTTAATTAAACCAGCAGCAGAATCCAGCTCCCAATGTCTTAAAACTGTGTGTGCGCGCGCGTGTGTGCGCACACACACACAACTAGAACACCAGTCTCAGAGGTTTGCACTGATTTTTTTTTTTAAGCCATAATAACATTATTTATAACAATGCAAAGGCATGTGGTTAGTGAGCATTTATTTGTTGGAACAGAAAGTTTTCAGATTGAACTATGGAGCTCAAAAGGATTCTGTAGAACAGGTTGAACGTGCAAGCCAAGATGAATCTGCTTATTCATAGGCAATCATGCAGCATTGTGAGTATGTGTGCCTTGATCTCCAATGTCATAGGTTGGACCATTCTAATTTTCATTCTACATTTCCCCCCATTGTAAACAGGATCCCTTTTCATTACTTCTGTGGAGTTCAGCTCTTAAAATATTAGCCATGCCGAACCAACAAGCTGTGAATAAATATGGAAATAAACACATCATACACATTTACAGTGGGTGGGCTCGCACATCACAACAACCCACCTTGTGAATAAGCTACACAGGGTGGGTTGTTCATGAACAATCCATGGTGTGCCCATTAAGCAATCGGGCTCACCGTGGGTTGTCCCCAGTCCTTCCCCCTTGGTCATCCCATGTCTGTCCCAGGGGACTCTGCAGCGGGACTGACTTGTCTCCTCTCCCCCTGTTGTGATCATGAGCCCTTTTGCACTCGCTTCCCCCCCCTTTTATTTTTGGAGATTGTGTTTCATGATTTCCGATGTAACAGCCCCTTCAAAGTGCCCAAGTGGCACATTGGATGGGCTGTCACTGGTTCGTCACCCCTTTTTAAAAAATATTTTTTTAGTGAAAGAAATTTGCGCAAACGTTTTCAAACTTTTTTTTAATTAATTTTTTTAGTCAGACTTGTGTGGGGCTGAAAGACTGCCTGGTCAGTCTTAAGATGAAACAAGGAAGGAGGTTGCAGACATTCCAGTTAGGCTGTAGGTAATGTGATGGTTTCAATTTGCATCTGGGGAGTGCCCCTAGGACTGCAAATCCATGGGCGGGGAGGGGGAATGCTATGACCTCTTGAAGGGATTCTAGTACCATTTATTTATAGGGAAATTTATATCCTGCTTTTCTGCTTATAAAACAGCCCAAGGCAGCTCACAAATTAAAACAATCAAAGCAAGTTATACAGACATACTCAAAACAAAGAGTTAAGAATAAACACAGATGGCAGATAAAACAATCCAAAAATAGCATCATGGTTTTTAAAAAAATAGTTTGAATTAGTGTGATGCACTTTACATGGGGCTGCCCTTGAAATAATCCAGGAATTACAACAGGTGCAAAATGTGGTTGCGAGAACGCTGACAGAGATAGCTGATAGGGAGAATCTAACATTAATCTTGAAAGAGCTGTATTGGTTGCCTATCTTATTTGGGGCCAAATTCAAGGTGCTGGTGTTGATCATTTAGTTAAATCCTAAATGACTTGGGCCCCAAGTGTGCAAAGGATTAAGGAATGTCTCTCCCTGTACCGGCCTACCTGTGCTTTTAGATCTGGGAGGGAGGGCCATCTTGTTGTCCCACACTGAGGCAAGTACACCAGGTGGTGATACAAGACAGGGCTTTCTCTGTGGTGGGACCCCAACTTTGGAATGATCTCCACCAAGAGGTACACTTGGCATTAACTTTATTGACATCTTGGTGCCAGGCTAAGTCCCATCTGTTTACCCAGGCATTTATGACTGGTTAGTTCCCACTACAATCAATCTCACAACTGATTGTTTTATTATAAGTTATTTATTGTGCTTTTATTGCTGTTTTATTGTTGTTCTTTTAATATTGCCGTTACCTGCCTTGGATTTTTGAAGGATAGGATATAAATAGAATGAATGAGACAATAGATATCTATACAGATAGATAGAACACAGGAGCTACTTGCCAACCTTTCTGGCAAGGAAGATCTGTTCCTGAACTATTAGCAAAGCACATTTTCCTAGGAATAATCATGCCAACAAACCCTTGATGGCATATACAGGCTGAGTTTACACAACACTTTAAACCCACAGAGGTTCTGAAACCTCTGTGCCTGGGGCCCTGAGTAATCAGGCACAGCAGGGTTCCCTGGCCATCTCCCCCACCCTCTTCCCGCATCGCTGCTCTTGCAGGTATCCCAAGGTACACCGCATGAGCACTGAGCTTTCCCCCCCAAAGCCATCATATGCATTACCCACCCACCCCGCCACTGAGGATTCCCTCTGGTTTTGCCACTTCCCGAGGTGCCACTGACTTGGGGTAAATGGCAAAACTGAGTGGACAGTTGGTGCTTCCCCGCACCCCCAAAAACCCCTGGGGATCCTATGTGGAATTTTTTGCAGGATCTTGGGTTTTTTGGAGGGGGCTCTTGTGCCTCTGGGTTATCCACACTTGGGAAAGTGAGGGCAGCCCGGGGGGACATGAGCCCACCCCAAAAACCCATAAGATTCCACTCCCCCCACCAGCTTTTTTTTTAAAAATGTAAAAGAAATAGTTAGCAGTGGGCTTCAAAGTTCTAATTTGGCATGGACATTGTATCCATTCAGACAAGTGTCCATGCTGAATTGGAACTTGTAACCCATTGCTAACTAATTCTTTTACATTTAAAAATAGAGTTGGGGGAGTGGAAAGCACCCTTTGCTAGCCCCTTGGGCAAGAGCGGCAGCCCTTTTTTGCTGCTCTTGCCAAGGTGCTCTGCGCCATTTTGGCTTCTCAGTGGGTTGGTCTGTCATCTGGGTTCAGACAACATGTAAAACCTACTAGGGTTTTCTTAACCCTACTGCAAACCATGGCTTAGCAGGGTGGTTTATAAGCCACACCAGGTTGGCTTATAAACCACCACACAGTGTTCAGACAAAATGGTAATCCACTCTGCCTCTCAACCTACTGAGGTTTAGCATGTTGTGTGAACCCAGTAAATGTATGCCTTCCTTGTATGAGCAGGCCTTTAGTTAAATCCTTGCATTCTGATGATTTCACGAAGCATAAGGGCAGCACTACACTTGCTGCAGGAAATAGTGTTATACAGGTATAACCCACAGCAAATAAATCTGCGTGGAAGTAAAATATGCATACGCATACACCTTTAAGCATCTGTGTATACACATCAGGGAAATCTGATGCATGTATACACATATTTGACTTCTCACTTTAAGCATTTGCTATGGAAAACATTGGTGTTTTATTTACTACACTTGACTTGGAAAAGAGAGGGGCACTTATTTGAAATCTGGAAAGAGGTATTTAATGGAAAAGACCCAAACTAATGAAACAGATGTTGTTCAATCTAATTAATCCATTATTCAGTATTGTGATAATCAATCCATTGGAATTTCTTCAGCTGAGTATTTAGCATTGCATTCCTAATGCTATTTTAATTAATGCAATTAGAGTGTTTCCTGTCGCACGCTGGCACGATGTCACCTTGCCCATATTGCTGTGACAGCCCATAGGGTTGCCAAATAATAACCAGGATCGTTCTCCTGTCTCTTTAAGAGCCCTATAGCCATGCATAAAAGAGAATACAACCTCCCTTTCTCCCTGGGCTGCCATTCCAGATTTGGGGCAGGGGTAATTCAGCCAGCTCCAAAGGCTTGATCTTGGATACGTTCAAGGTTAAGATTGTGAAAAAACACTCAGTGAACTGTATTGTGATTATAATGTGCATACCAATGTATAGGCCCATTTAATTGTTTATGACAATAGTCAGAGCCTAGACTCAGCCAGAGACGGGAGGAGGTTCAGGGAGTGACTGTCCATCCATGTCCTCCTGTAAAAGCACGCTTCACTATTCCAACCTCTTTTCTTTGCTCTCCAGCAGTTGATCAGCATTCCTTAGCTGTAAAATGGGGACACTGTCCTCTAAAGTATATACATGCAAGATGTTTCTTTTATATATTGACTTGCCTTTAGTCTTTATAATCTATTTGGCTTGCCTCGCTGCTTTTGTCAGCTAGAACCAATGGCTTGCATGTCCTTTTGTTCCTGCTTGTGGCACATTTGATTCCAGATTGTGTTGGCCACGCCACTGACCTGATGGACTCGGCCCTTAGTCCCATCCATGCAAGCACAGGAGTGTCGCTATTTTCATCTGTGAACTGCTGGAGGGTATGCATTCCTCTACCAGTTCTATTGCTCACCCTTCCCAACTTCTGAAACATGTTCGCCCTGCAGCGGATGGAAGAAGAGGGGTGAGGAATGACAGGACAAGAGAAAGATGGCAAGAGAAGCTATGGCTGTATCCCCATTCATGGCTGTGGGACAACCTGAGCAGCCAGATATGCAAAAGTGTATTCTTTTGAAATGAGAATAATAAAATGTTTCCAAATAAATGTGAAAGCAAACAGCAGATAAAGGTAACAGTATAGTATTCCAATGCACACCTAAGCAAAAATTACTGGATGTGGATGAAATGGGATGGCGGCGGTGTATGAGGAGCATTCCACAATCTAGGCAGCAAAGCAATCCTATTCACACTTGCCTAGGAGTAAGCCCCATTAAACACAGTAGGAATTACTTCTCCGTAGACATGTTTATTGTTACATTGTTAGTGTACTGAGGCAAGACATGGAAAAATACTCACCCCCAGTTGAAATTATAGGAAGAATTTACAGTAAGTGGATAGATAATAATTAAGTGCAAGTAGGCATTTGGCCAGGTCTCCTGCATACTACCACTGCAAAATATGCAATGTAATCAATATTTAATAGAATAAGTCCAGAAGCGTTTGCTTTTATAAGTTCAGAAACCCAGCGTGCTAAGTTATGGAGAAATGTTAGCTTAACGTTGATATAAGCCATGCTCTTGTAGAGATGTGGAAGTTGTTCCAATGTGTACCATGAATCAACCCGTTGTGTGCTCACAGTGCATAAAGCTACAAGAGCATAAATCTTTGCAAGATTAGCCTCTCCCAAAGACAAATACTGCCTACAACAGTTACTTGATCTGAACCATATTAATGTGCACGCTGAAAAACTCACAGACAATGCCATGTTGTGGGCATGAGATGCCCCAAAGCCCAATCCTGTCTTCTACATTAGAATATAGGATTAGGGTTCCTGGGGGCACTGCGAAGTAGCCCCTTGCACCATGGCTGACTGCTGGCCAAGATGACTGCAGCAAATCAGCAACCAAGAGAGTGGCCATGTGTGCTCTTTTACAGAGGACAGTCTTCTATTTGAAGGGCTACCAGAGGAGCGTCCTCTATTTTGAAGGCACCCTCTGTTTGAAGGGCTGTCCAGTCCGAGTCTGGTTTAAAGATAGAGAACCATCAGAATGAAGAGCTGGGCCCTGAAGTTGCCCACCAACACTACAGACTGAGCAAGATACACAGGTCCCTGGTCACAGACTTCCACACTACATGGTGAAATGTACTGCATTACTATTTAACAGAGCAATCCACTGGTCCCTGGGAGAGTGTCCCAGGGACCATAGGATATGCCAGACTCCCGTTTCCAAGGCCATAGACCAGAGGTGTAGAACCTCAGGCCTGGGGGCCAAATCCAGCCTTCCAGGTTTTCCCAGATGGCCATGCCCCTTGCCCGTGGCCCCGCCACCTTCCCCCTTTCCACCAGTCATTTAGAGGTTGCCTGGCTTTTGTGCAGTTTTCCCCCCACTCTAAGAGGTTGAAATGCCTCTTCTAAGGGCTTATTTCTTTGCAAGAAGAGCTTTAAGCTAAAAGATCCCCTTCTGTCTTTGGCCCCGCCCACCACTGGAATGCAGCCCCTGAAAGTTTCTCCAACATGGAATCCGGCCCTCGAGCTGAAACAGAGCCTGCACCCCTGCCAGGACCTGGCCACGTCACGGTGGCTGCTCTTCTGCGGTCACAACAGCAGCCTCAGGAGATCTTGTGTTGAGGGAAGAGAGGGCAGGACGGTGGGCAGGAGGGGAGGGGAGATGACGTGCATCTTCAGCATCCTATGGCCTCTCCGGTGCCATCCCCACCCACTGACAGAAAGTCAGCTAGACTGGCTCAGAGGCCTGTGTAACTGTTTTTTTGTTTTAAATGAAGAAGGGCCTCGAAATCGCCTCCATCTTTCTTCCTGCCCAGCCAGGCTCTTGCCCCCCCCCCATCTATTGGGAGCAAAATCCATAGGACTGCACTCTAATTTATCATCATTATTTCTATATTTGCATCTATACATATATATTAGCAAATGCTAATGTTATGCCAACTGTTGTTCTCTTTTTTTGGCGATTCATAAGTGGCCACCCTGTTTGGTGCAGGAGGGATAGGCCATACACCCGATGGCACCCTCCAGATCTTTTGGCTGACAACTTCCATCATCCCCAGCCAGCATGGTCTTCTGGCTGGGGATGATGGGATCTGCAGTTCAATGCATCTGGAGGGTGTCAGCTTGGGGAAGGCTGACCTAGCTGTGTTTTTTATTTGTGTTTGTTTGTTATTTTGGTGGAGAGGGTAATTTGCAAACAAGGTAAGGGCCAAAGCCATGGAAGGGTCCCCCTAAGCTGTTTTTTTTTTTTTTTTTTTGGCTTTGCTTTTCAGCTGCACACCTTAGGAAAATAAACATTTTTGTGCTGGCTCCATCTTTGGACATGGCTAAATCACTGGGCTCTGGCCCTGGATCTGAAAAATACTGCTGAACTACAGTCACTCTAACCTCCATCACCAGGCTTTCCCTATGCAACACCCAGAGATCAGAGCTTTCGAGTTGAGAGTCCTATTTCCAGGATGAGACTGAAGGACCAGGACCACTGTGGGCTGTTTGCCCTATGGCAGCCTTTCCCAACGTGGTGCCCTCCAGATGTTTTGGACTATAATTCCCATCGGCCTGAGCCAGCATGGCCAATGGTCAGGGATTATAGGAATTGTAGTCCAAAGCATCTGGAGGGGCACCATGTTGAGGAAGCTTACACTACATTTCATAACACTGATTCACCCTTGAGCCAGGGCAGAGATCTTGCAAGGAGAGTTAGCTTTGGGGAAATAACCCTCTCCTTGTGCCAGAATACCTACAGTGGGGAATAGGATACCTGGCAATTTAGAATGGGGAGGGGTTATAGTTCAGTGCTAGGGCACCTGCTTTGCATGCAGAAGGGCCCAGGTTCAATGAATCCCCAGCCTCTCCAGCAGGACTGGTGCAGGGCAGTTTGGCGCCCCAGGCGAAAAAATATTTAGCGCCCCCCCCTCTCCAAAGGAGGGGGGGGGAAAAAACCCTGCGCCGCCACCACCAACCTACCTTCCCCCCCGCCCTGGCTGCGGCGGCGGCGGCGGCGGCGGCGGCGGCAGCTGCTACTGCTGCTGCTGCTGCTGCTGCTGCTTCTGCTGCTTCCTCCTCCTCCTCCTCCTCCTCCTGAAGCGACGCGACGGGACCCCCGCGCTGTTTTTTGCCGGGGGAAACCATGGCAAGAGGGCTGTTTAAGCCCTTCTGCCCTGGTTCTTCCCACCAAAACAATGCGGGCGGGGCTCCGGAAGCGACGCGACGAAGGTAGGTGACGGGGGGGTGACGGGGGGGTTGGGGGGTGGCGATGGCGGGGGGAGGCGCAGCGGCGGGCGAGCGAGCGAGCGGGCGGGTGGGTGGGTCGGTGGGCGGGGGGAAGCGCAGCGGTGAGCGAGGGGAGGCGCGGCGGCGGCAGGCAGGAGGGTGGGGAGGCAGAGGCCTGGCGGGGGCGGCGCAGCGGCAGCGAAGAGGAGCGCAGCGTTTCCGCGCCCTCTTCAGCTGCGCGCCCTCCTTCAGCCGCGCGCCCTCCTTCAGCCGCGCGCCCTAGGCAACCGCCTAGTTGGCCTAGCGGTAGCGCCGGCCCTGCTCTCCAGTTACAAAGGATCAGGGAGCGGATAATGGGAAAGACCTCAGTCTCCCTGAGACCCTGGTGAGCCACTGCCAGTCAGAGAAGAACGTTCTGGGGTAGATGGACGTAAGTTTGACCTGCTAGCAGGCAGCTTTCTGTGGTCCTCCAATAAATGAGCTCATTTTAAATCCAGAAAAAGTAATAGTCTGCATTGATCTGGGATATGAGCCAGATTAGCAAGAAGTCCTGTTATAATATAGCTCTTTGGTTATCAAATAGGACATTTCCAGGAGAGGGTGGCCTGCTTGCCATTCTTTTCAAAGGTTTCACGTTCAGCTACAGCAGTCCTTGATGAATGTTCTGCACAAAAGCCTAATCTGCATAGGCAAGAATCATGCATAATCTGACAACAACAACAATAATAATGCAGAATTTACATTGTGATAGATAGAACCATGTCTTCGCATTAATTACATGTCTAAATCTGGATGCAAGTACATTTTACAATTAGATAGCAATATCTTTAATGCCATCTCCCAGTTAATTAATAGCTTAATTAATAAAGCTTAAAAACATGGCAGTGTGCAACCTTTGAAGCTAAACAAGCCACAGTGTCTGTTTCCCAGGAGCCTAACACAGAACCCAGCTATCAGAACAGCAGAGACTCAGTTGAAATACCCAGAGCGTTTATGACACAACAGGCATTGTGGGGCGAGTTGTGAGAGCGTTGCATGGAAAAGAGGGCTCTTAGCCTCTTTGTTCTTATGGGGCAGCACTCTGCAACTGGGAAAACTGAGTGACAAGCAGAGGAGCCAGAGGGGAAGCTTCCCCCACCATTGCATCTCCGCACTGGAAGTAGCTACACCTGCTACACTTCTGACCATCCTTCCTTACCCATCTTCCTTATCCCCACCCGCCTCCTTTGATATTTTTTTTTTAAAGTATGTCACTTACAGTGTGTTTTTACAGAAACATTTCTAACAAATGATTATTAATAACAACCATTAGCAATAAGCAAGTCAATGAAGCCAGACCAGAGGGGAGCTCTTTTCTATTGATGCACTTCTGTCTGTACTGCCATAACTGCACCTTCTACTCCAGGACTGAGCAACCTGTGGCCCTCCAGATGTTTTGGCCTACAATTCCCATGATCCCTCGCCATTGACTATACTGGCTAGGGCTGATGGGAGTTGTTAGCCAAAACATCTGGAGGGCCACAAGTAGCCCTCTGCTCTTCTCTCTCTCTCTCTCTCTCTCTCTCTCTCTGTGAGAGAGGGAGGGAGAGAGATAGTCCATGCTTGTCCTCCTGGCCCCACCATCTGTCACCCTGCCCACTGACTGTCACACATGTGGCCCTGAAGGTTCTCACAGCCACCAATGTGCCCCCCCACTGAAAAAAGGTTGCCCATCCCTGCTGTATAGCCTGTTTCTATGGAGATGGAGTCTCCTATGCAGTGGGAGAGAACAGCCCACTGAGGACATAATTGGGCCCTTGCCCTCTGAAGTAAAAAAAAAGGGGGGGAAACTCTACCCCATAGTCTCCAACTGCCCTGAAAATGCCAGGACTATCATGAAAACACTTAAGCCATCATGGCTTCGCACTTTGTCATGCAGAATCCCGAATTCCCTTGCCCCCCCCCCCACAACTACAAGCTACTTAAAGGTGCCATGGGCAAAATTGCTGCTAAGCTTGCAGTTTTCGCTTAGCTGCAATTTTGCTCATGGCCCCTATAAGATAGCTCTGCTAAGGCTCAAACAGCCACAGTAAGCAGGGAGGGAACAGACGCTGCTAAGCTGGGAGGGGCAGGCAAGGGTGTGCGTGTGTGTGCATGTGCGCACGCACATGCTCTACCTGCTACCTCTGCTGCACATTGCTGTGGGAAAGGGATTAACTGGGTGAAAGCCTGGACCAACAGAGAAGTGAATGAGGGAATTTATCACATGACTCCTATCTTTATATTGCCAAAGATTTTATTTCCTAACAGAGCTGACTCTGTGTCTCTAGCAGGTAAGGTACAGTTTCAGAAGGAAATGCAAGAAACTTCCCCTTCTCTCTGAAGCTCCATGTTTGGGGGTGGGGGTGGGGGTGGGTGGGAAAGCTTCACCTGTTGAATTTGTGCCAATCCTGAGAATTTTAAAACAAAAAGAGATTACCCTGCAAGCACTGACTGCCCCCACCCCCATGAAAAACTCCAGATATCAACATCATCATCATCATCAGGCGATCACTCGTGACCGAGTAAGATTGTCTTCCGGGATAAAAGGAGGAAATTCTAAAGAAGATTGTGTAGACTCTAGCGATGGGTCCGTAAGTGACTGTGGAGGCCAATTCTAGATCCACACAGCTTCCCACAGTGAGGACACAGGTTACCAGATAGAAGATGGTCCTGTAAAGGATTCATTTGACGTGCTTTTCGCTTAGCATGTTTCTCCCTTTCACCTTGCACTCGGGCTTCTTCAAAGTCCATGGAACCTTTGTGAAAGGCCAACCTCCATTTAGATCGTTCATGGGCCAGAGCTTCCCAGTTTTCGATGTTTATATTGCATTTTTTTAGATTAGCCTTATGAACATCTTTAAACCTCTTATATTGACCACCGATATTCCGCTTTCCATCCTTGAGTTGGGAATAAAGTAACTGCTTTGGGAGATGGCAGTCAGGCATTCGAACAACATGACCGGTCCACTGAAGTTGGCGTTGAAGGATCATTTTTTCAACGCTAGTAGTCTTTGCTTCTTCCAGTACACTGACATTTGTTCGCCTATCTTCCCAAGTAATTCGCAGGATTTTCCGGAGGCAACGTTGATGAAACCTTTCAAGGAGGTGGAAGTGACGTTTATAGATAGTCCATGTTTCGCAGGCATACAATAAAGTTGGTAATACAATGGCTTCATAAACCAGTGTTTTGGTTTTCTTACAAATATCCCGATCCTCGAACACTCTATGTTTCATTCGAGAAAATGCGGCACTTGCAGAGCTCAGACGATGCTGGATTTCACTGTCGATGTTAGCTGTAACAGAAAGATAGCTGCCAAGATAGAGAAAATGATCGACATTTTCCAGTATTGTCCCGCCAAGCTGGATAGATGGCATCACCAAAGGGTTAGCTTGCACTTGCTGATGAAGCACTTTGGTTTTTAAGTAAGGTTTAAAAAAAATTACAAAAGCCACTTATAGAATATTATAAAATAATATATAATGTAATAATGTAATAATTATAATATATTATTATTATATATAATATTTATATATATATATTTATATATATAATAATTATATATATAATATTTAGTGTGTTTCTTCTAATAACTTTTGTAATTTAGTGTGTAATAATTTAGTGTGTTTCTTCTAATAATAACTTTTGTACTTGACCATGCCCTTTGGTTGCCTGGCCATACCCTTGGCCATGCCCTCATGTTGCCTGGCCACACCGTCTTGATCACACCTTCACGTTGCTTAACGATACCTCTTAGAAATTCACATGTGTGTCCCTATTTTCATCTGTGAAATGTTGGAGTGTATGCTACCCTGGAAGCTTAGGGTAACCATCTTTTGGAAGTACTGACAGACTTTTAAAAATCTCTCTTGGTGTTTGATGGCTGGGGATTTTTATTTATATCTATTAAACTGGAATTATGGTTTATACCTATTATTGTATTAGTGAATGTGTTATCAATGTTTAGCTTAGCCCATTGTTACCTTCCCCAGTATTTAGGATTGGGGAAGTTTACACAGCAGAGGATGGGTAGCCTGGATAAATACCCAGTGTCTCTGGCCTTTTGGTGTGCCTATTGATAAGCTATTGTCCTACCTATACCTGGTGGAAGTTAGAGCAAGCTCAGCTTGAGTCTGTTCATTTCCCCACTAGCCCAGTTATGTGAGCTGCAAAGCCATTGGCTAGATTCATCAGGTAGAGGTTACATCCCTTAACAGAGAGGTGTATGCTATCCCCTTGAAAGAGCTGGACCCTGTCCTGTGATATCCCAGGTTGGCTCAATGTCCTATCAGCCCACCATCCCACAATCCTGGTGATGTCCCAATTAGACTTTCATCAAGCCCCTATTTATTTAAATGATTTTAATCTACCTTTCAGGGCGCATTGCCCTCACAAGGCTTCTTAAAAAATTATAAAACATGAACATTCAATTACAATTAAGCCAGCAATGATGGGGCCGTGTATATCTCCCTGGGGAGGGAGTTTCAAAGGTGTGGGGCCATTACTGAGAAAGCTCTATCCCTAGTACCCACCAGCCTAATGGCTTTTTCTGGTGGGCCAGAGAGTACAAGTTTATGGCCATAGGATTCCTTGCTCTACCCAGACTATCTTGAACCCTGGAGGTAGCTCTGAAATAGCTCTGAAATGCTATCCACATTATTCCAAACTTTTGCTATCAGTACCACCCCAGGTCTTTTAACAAGATCATTTGAGAACCGGGGGGGGGGGGCACTCAGGAGGCTCTGTATAAAGTATGGGATGTTGTGCACACCTGCTTCCAAATATATGAGAATTCAGGATTGGTTTAGTTGCACCACTAACATCAGATGCAGGGATGGATGCCCAGCAAGAGAGGGAGGATGCACGCTTGAATTGCTCCAGAAACTGTAGTTTTCTCTGCTTTATTATTGCCGTTGCCACAGTCAAGGACAGTTTTCTGTGTAATTGAGAGTTCCAGGCAAAGATTCTTTCCACCTGCAGCAGCAGCTACAGCAAAAAGAGGGGGAGAAGGACCTATCTCCCCCTTTTTTCTTCCTTCTCAATTTGTCTGGACACATTTTGGACTGCTTCTATCTTCTTGCAGTGCTCCTGAGGATGTGGAATGGGAAAGAATGAGGGCTGCTTCCTTCTTTCTTTCTTTTCTTTTTGCCAAAGAGCAGGCAGATGTGAGTACCAGAGGGTGGAGAGAAGGGGGAAACCCTCACCTTTTTAAATTAGGTGTAATATGTCTGGAGTCACTGCTGCCTGACATGAGAATGGGAAATCACTGAGGAGAATTCTAGGAGCCATACTGTTCTCATGAATCCTCCTGAGGTGAACTGAGGTTGCTGTGAGAAAATGAGGACAAAGTGCAGACAATGGTTGTGGTTAGGAGGCCCATCCCTCCCCGCTACACACACACACACACACACACACACACACACACACACAGACACTATGCCACATACAAGAGTTCCTGGCAACACGAGTGCATTTTTGCATTTTAAGGCCCTGGGGTGAAAATTCCAAACTGAGAACTGGACAACATTAATACTAAACACACTTACTAGGGAAAAAGCCCCATTGAACACAGTGGAACTTACTGCTGAGTAAAGATGTGTTGAATTGCACTGTGAACCCCATAGCCTATGTCTTTTTCATTGTTATCTGATAAACCTTAATCAAAGTTTAATCAAAGTTTTATCGTACCTTTGGATACATTCTATCTCTTACATTATAATATCTATTACCTCTTGTAACTACAGCTCCATTCTGTACTTAGCCTTGTGCCAAAGGGACATTAGTACAGGAAAGATAGCAAATGACTTCCGAGCATATTCTGGCTCTTAAGATTTTAGAAGGATTAAATATTGAAAGCTCACACACCTGCTTCCATAAACCTGACCAAAACTGAATTAATCAGATGAAATACAGTGCAAAATTGGGCTTATACTATCACAATGAATAAAAGAAATACTGTGATGTGTCCCTCCCACATAGGACTACCAACTTTTATACCGCACATCTGTCACCTGCAAAAAATTCTTAAAAGATGACAAAGCTACTGGACTGAAAAATTACTGTATTTAATTGAGAAATATGGTGCAATGGACGCTCTTCAAAAACGATCTCACCGGATTTTCAGACAATGTGGCTCAGCTGTTAATGAGGTACAGGAAATGCAGTACAGACGACAGAGGAAGCAGGGAAAATGTTTACAAATCAAGTGAAAGACTACAGAGGGATGAAAAAGTTGCATGGCTGAAGCTTCTGAGGCACTGTGTTTTGTAAACCACATTTTTTATGCATGATACCTCTGCAACGAGTCCTTAAGGGTTACAAGATCTGTAGTTATTTTCTAGGCAAGTCAGCCAGTCAAGTCTGCAAGCAGAAACCTCCCCCCCCTTCCTCGCTGTTAGTCTCCCTTGCCACTTGCTCTTGGCAGAGTTCCTCTTTTCCCCATCGAGCTGCAATTTGTGTAGTCTACAGTGCCAACTGCCTACAACTGCTGTCTTGAACTTTTATTTAGGTTTTTTTTTTTTTTCCCCATTAGCATTTAGGTAAGAAATTGGTTTGCATATGGAATGTGTCATGTCAACTCCCTGGGATGTTCAGCTTAGATGGCAATAAAATGAGGGTACAGGCAGTTAATTTCTAGAAAGAATCTCATCCATTAGATTATGACTCTTCCAGATTTATCATCCACGATTGCCCTATTCCCTGGGTGACAAGTTGCATTAAAGACCAGGTGAAGTCCTGTTGTCTGAGTGCTTGTTCTGACTTTGTGTCCCTCTATTCATACCTTTAGCAGGCAGGTGAACAAATTGCTAGAGATGGAAGAAATCCACAAGATAATGCTTGTCGGACTTATGTATGACCTTTCAAACATTATGAGGACTTGAGCATGAAGAATTGAAGTTCCAGATGTTTTTTCCCCCTACCCAAGTCTGTATGACCCAAGAACATTAATATTGGAATGGGCCATGAATAGTCGTTAAATAAAAGATTCAGAACACAGTGGTGAGCGGGAAAGGTGATAAGGTCCTAAGGAAAACAATCCATTTCATATTGAGCAGTACTTGTCCACCAGGAGTGTGGCACAAGGCAAGAGCTGGAAGGATGCTGTCTGGCAGTCACATACATGACTGCAGTAGCTATCATAATCTGAAGCCACTACAAGTGCAGGGGAGGCTTTAGTAAGAAAGGGCATACATGAAGCAGTGCTCCCACTAGCAGTACCACTACTACCACTTGGCCATGCTATCTGGGGATGGTGGGAGTTATATTTATTTATTTTATTTTATTTATTTATTTATTTATTTCATTTCTATACCGCCCCACAGCCAAAGCTCTCTGGGCGGTTCACAACAATTATAGTTATAGTCCAGCACATCTGGAGGGCACCAAGATGGGGGAGGCTGACATAAGTCTGAGAGCCAGATTGGGACCCCAGAAGGGCTGGATTTCACACACACACACACACACACACACACACCTGGGCTTGAGGTGTGTGTCCCCCCCCCAGCATAAGGGGTACCTTAACAACTGTGCAATTCTTCATGTGGAAAAGGCTTTAGTGAAAAATCCCCTTTAAAAACAATGCCACCAAATGTCTGAATATTTAAACAAGGGTGGATTTTTTGTGGGGGAGGCAAAAAGGGAATAATAAGGGAAGGAAACAATCGCACACAGAGAGAATTCCAAATTAAAATCAATAAAGTCAATCTAACCTAAATAGCTACTTGTTACCTACTAGAGCAGAGTCATGGGTTTCAGAGCATTTGCAAAGTTTCTTGCAGAGAGGTTGACCTGAGAGAGAGCATCTTTGGCCTCCTGATTAGATGTTGCTAGGAAGACCCAGACTGAGAGCAAAGTCCCATTTATGGGAATCTGAGATCAGTAAAGGTGACCCCCTTCATGGAGATAGTCTGTGGTTTTGCCCAGTGGGGCAATAAGCTCAATTTCTGGTGTCAGTGGTCTAGCCAGCCAGAAAATTATTTAGTGGCTAGGTCCATCTGCTTGACGACTCTGCACTTACATCATGAAGAGCTGGCGGTCAGTTCCACCTAGATGCAGCATTGTCAAAAAGAGATTAACTTTTGGATGCCTTCAGAGACAGATGTATGTTTATTCAGGTTTCGTGGCGGGATTCAAAATATCAGGTGCTCCAGGTGGCACGGTTGAGCTACATCCGAATATAGGGGTTTGTCACAAATAAGTGAAGAGAGGTGTTTGCCTCTGTGGTTTCATATAAGTGGTGCTCCTCACTAAAACCAGGGATTCAGTGTGTTATGCGCACTTGGAACGCTGTACTGAACATCAGCCCCATTGACGTTCTAATAATATAACCCAGCATAATGGTATTTCACTTCTTCCAATATGAATCAAAGTTTCAGTCCTCCAAGAGGCCTATGTGGAAAAACAACCATTGACTGCCTAGAGCCAAAACATTTGAAGTGTCAAAAAGTAAATTTGGAAATGTGTGCATCTGGCAGGTTAATCCTGCAGGTACTGGCCTGTCCCTCAAGGCTTATGAACTATTACAGAATCTACCTTTGGATCAGAGCCAAATTGGCTTCTTCTTGCTGGCAGTTATCTTCATTGAATGCATCGTACTAATGCAGAGCCATTATTCATGATCCTCTGAGACTTTTTCAGCCTTGTACTGCCTTAAAGGCCATCAGTAATTGCTAAAGATTGTAAATGATAGTAAGATTTATGGAATACATCCTGAAAACAGTTATTCATGTGCATATGATTACTTGGTGATTTGAATGGGGCTTCGCACAAGAGAAAGTGGAGCGGATTTTCAAAAGTGTTTCAAAACTCAGTAAACAGCATCCAAAGGCTTCAGCAAAGAGCTGAATCAGTTCAGTGTTGGATGTCAGTGGAAGCAAAGCTAGATCAGTTCTAAAGACTTCAGAAAATTTCAGCTTATGGAACATGATGATGGCATAATATAATGAAATAATGTGCCAAATTCGATACCTGGCTTCAATTGTGTGCTTCCTGGGGTGAAAAGAAAAGCTCCTGTTGGTTCTAATGACACTGAAATCAGAGTCTATGAGGATAAAGAATGTTCATGCTTGGGAGCCAAGCAAAAGCAGAAGAGTTTACAGCAGGTATAGAGTACAATAATAGACAATGCATAAATATCCTGGCAGAGTATTTAGGTCTTGCATAGATTTATTTTTTATTTTTTATTTTTTTGCTTTACTATTCTATGAATGGCAAAAACAAAAAAATGATGGTTTGAAACTAAAAAAAGAAAAGAAAAAAAAAGCACCTATTGATTATATTTGATTTTGCATGTGCAATTGTTGGATGAAGATATATATTGTGAGGAGCTGTATAGAGCTGGAATGTGTTTTGAGTACCACACAAAAATCTACTCCTGGGTACCGTCACCCCAATCTTTCTTCATTTCAGTTGTATGACCTTCTGCCCACCCTGATCTAGCCCTTCAGGAGCTTGTACTTTGAATGTATTTTTAATCTGACTTTTCCTATGCCCTTCTTCTTTTGCTTTCTCTTTCCCTTGCCTGCCTTTGATTGTATGAAAGGGAGAGAGTCCACAACTTCAATTTTCCCTAAGTAAATATAGCAGCATCAACTGGTTTTCAAATCCACACATTGAGTAGATATAAAAACAATTATAAAATGCTTGGCGTGCCAAAATTCCAGGGTTGGTTTTTTGTGTGTGAAAAATTCCTCTGGGCTATGATGCCAAAAGGCCTATCCCCCTGGCTGTTTTATGCATGGCACAGCCCCTGTCCTTCTACAGTCATACGCTGTTTGTAGAGAGCCTCCACAGCAGTACAGTATAAGATCACAATATGTGCTCTTTTTCCATACTAATGCTTTGGCCAACCCATGTAGAGAACTCTAAAGAGAACTTATCTCAATAATATCAGGGGCTGTTTTGATCTTCAAGGAAGATCCTTGCTTTCATCTATTAATTCACCACCTCAGGTCCTTGGGGGGGAAATGCACCTCTCCGTTTGGCTCCTAGGTGATAATCAATTGTTAATTATCTTTAACCATATTGATCTGCTCCCACTGTTTGTGCCATATAGATTAATGAATGACATTATACAGAAGACAATATCACACTCAGAAAGGAATGGATTCATGTATTATTCAGTCCACATGAATATATAGGCTTTTACGGGAACTCTGAAAGGTCTCCAGAAAAAGGCACTAAGGAGAGGGTTACTTAGGTCAAGAAAAGAAATTGTATCTAAAAACAGGCCAAGTAAAAAAGAAGAGAAGAAATATGAAGCAAGCAGAGAAGGTAAGTCTGCATCCCAGTAAAAAAATTAATCATAATTAGTAACTGGGAAATGTCTTTGGCCTGTTTCAGTTATTTAGTTCTGTAGCAATTACATTTGGATGACAGGTGCCAGGCTTCATCTTCGGAAACATGTACAACCCACACTGACTGGATTCAGACAACACAAAAAGGGTTGAGTGTGGGTTGTTATTGAACCATGGGTTGTTGTTGAAATGTGGGTTATCGTGTTGTCTGAACTCAGCTGAGATTACAAACCATGGTGAACAACCCACAGTTCACAACCCAACAACAAAACACGGGTTCTCTTCATGGATTGTTTGCAGTTAACAAGCCATGGTTTGTTAGTGCAGCTGGGTTCAAACAACATGATAACCCATGTTCAACAACAACCCACGGTTCAAGAACAACCCATTCTCAACCCTTGAGTGTGGGTTATCATGTTGTCTGAACCCAGTCAATGTGTGAATAATGTACGTGATTCATTCAATCCAGGACCATCCACAAAATATGTCACACTTTTCAAGGCCTTCACCCTCCATTGCCACACTTAATAATAATAATAATAAATTTATTTCTTACCCGCCTCTCCGTCTAGATTGAGGCGGGGAACAACAAAAATATAAAATACATAAACTAATCAAAATACAACATGTACTATTAAAACATCTTAAAACTACTTAAAAACATTATAAAACATGCTTTATAAAACTTGGCACCATTTGAACCTGTGATGAACCAGGTTTACATTGGCCAACAGTGACTGGCAGCAGCTCTCCAGGGTTTCAGGCAGGAGTCTTTCCCAGCCCTATCTGGATATGTCCGGGATTGTACCTGGGATCTTCCACATACAAAGCATGTGCTCTAATACTGAGCTATGGCCATCCATCCAATCCCATCTTTCAGAATCCAGCAGGGATTTATATTGTTGTAAAAACTGAAATGCTGTCTGTGGTGGAGTGACAGGCAGAAGCCCAGGGAGGGACCAACCTGAACATTCCAGAGGCTCTGATTGGTTGAAGGAGAGCATAGAACCCCAGGGAGTTGACAGTTAAGGGGAGTTGGTTGTCAGTTGGGGAAGAGAGTGGGTTGGAGTGGAAGGTTAGTAGAGTAGGTAGGGAAAGGTGGTACTGAAGAGAAGAGTTCAGACAGGAAATCTAGTACTAAGTTGTGAGAAAGCAAACGTGAAGGTGTTAGTGTAGAACAATTCACAGGAGTCTCCACTTAGGGAGTGAAGGACCTTCTGTCTGTGGAAGAAGGAGAAACTCTGGACTAGTGTGAGGGACAGTTAAGTTCCCTAGTCTGATACTGTAACTTTCAAGTAACCAAGCCAAATTGATACAAAGAGCACTGTATAACATCTGCCTGCCTTTAACCTGAATCTAAGCAAAGAACAAGTTTGAATGTAACTGTTGAAAATTCCAAGTTATCTGTTCCTGAGTTGAATATCAGTTTAGAGACTTTGTTAGAACAATAAATCAACCTTTTTATTCAAAGTTCTAATTGTCCAGAGTCTGACTGGTGGACAGGAAAGTAAGAAGGGAATTAACGGAGAGGCACCCTACTTCAAGTAATCAAATAAAACAAACTGCTCTTAATAAAGACAAACGTGGGTGAACAGCTACATATAAGACCTAAGACACATAATCGGCTAATGCAACTTTAAAAGACAGTTTAAAGTCTGAAGTGACCAATACAAGGGGGCACTTGGTGAGAGCGAAGTACCCATTAAGGGTGTGGGCTTTGGAGTGAGGGGTCCCGTCCGCTACACTGTCAATAACAGAGTAGGGAGACTGGGCCCACATTGAGAGAAGGGAGTTAGGAAGGTGTTTTCCCTGACAGCCCCTCAAAACCTAGGAATATAGGAAGCTGCCTTATACTGAGTCAGACCGATGGTCCATCAAGCTCACTATTGGTTGCACTGACTGGCAGCAACTTCCTATGATTTCAGGCAGGAGCCCTAGCTGGAGATGCCAGGGATTAAACCTGAGATATGTTGCATGTGGAGTATGTGCTTTACCCCGAGTTATGACCCTTTTGGTGTTGGCACTGTTGGGGAATCCATGCAGATGACCATTTAGGAAATGGTAACTTCCCATGTTGCGCATATACAATTGGTAGGTCATTCACCCATATTTGACTTGACAAGTGGTGTGGAAAACCTTATCACATTTCTGTACCTGATCAAAAATCGAGGGAAGGAAACTTCTATTACATTTTGCTTTGCAATTTCAGATATAGCCTTATCCTTATACAAATAAATGCAAAACGTTATTGCATAAATATCTAATAACACAATTGCCCATAGCTGTAAGAACTGTGATAATAACACATTAGAAAGGAAGGTGCAAACCATCAAATATTACTTGGTACAATAACGTTTGGAACTAATCTATAATAGATAAGTTAACTAATCAGATCAGATGTGCCTGAGGATAAGAAAAGTCTGATGAGTTTAAAATTGGCTGAGAATTGTTCTTGAGATACACCAATAAGAAAAAAAATAATGCATTTAAAGCATCATTGCATTTTGGGGATGTCTATAGATGGCAGCAATGAAGGTTTAAAAATAACTGTTCAGAGCTCCACCCCACTGTACATGTGCAGTCAAAAGAAGCTGCAAAAAAAAAAAAATCACAGAAGAGGTGAGGGGCTGCCCTCAAACTATTTCAGCCCCTTTCTCCTCCTCTGCTCATGCCTGTGGCATGACAACTGGCAAAGGACCCACACACACACCCAATGCCCTCTTCCTTTCTCATTTACTCTTGCATGGCAGTGCCCAGCAAAGCAATCCCTTGCTGCTGCCACCCCTGCATGTCTCTGTCCTCTTCCTTCTTTTGTTCCCTGCTCTTTAGGGGTTGTTTTGCTGGATAGCCATGTGAATGTTAATGAGAAAAGAAGAGGGCATTGGAGGGGAAGTTTCCTGCCCACAAATCCCGTTAAAATCAGTGTGAAGAAAAAGCAGGGAATAAAAAAGGTGGAGGAGGAGAAAAACAGGGGTGGGGGTTGGGAACACTTTAAAGCCACTACCCATAAGAGTTATAATACTACTTGGTTGGAACACACATGTCTTTGTAGTGCATGGAATGCACAACCACCAGAAAAACCAAAGGTCATTTGGAAAACAACGGAATATTGAGGGAGAAATAGCATGAGGAGGATGGTTTGGGATGTGCATCGTGTGATGTGCCAGTGAACCAGGCATTACAATGTTGGTAAAAAACCGTTCATGTAGATCAGCCCCTAATCCCACATTGGGGATGGGGGAGGAGGAGTCCAGCTGTTATTTCAGGAACACCTGATCCTGGCACCTCTTTTTTTTAGAAGTGCTGATGTAAACTCTTCTCACAGTACGATGGCCTAACCATAACATGATGAGCAGCCCTAGGATATCACCACTGCTGATCATTCTGATTATTCAAAGCATGTTAGGTGCCACCAAGAGAAAGATGCCACTACAAAAGTTTGAGATAAATCAGATATTCACAGTTCAACAGCTTGAAATGTATATAAGTTCTCAGAGTTTATTGCTGTGAACACAATAAACTCTTCTAATTACTGTAAGCTCTGACCTTGCTCAACTTCCTGTCTTCTTAATAGGCTAAATATAAATCTATCTCAGGGAGTGGCCATGTGTTGGGTGATTTTACACATCCCTTTGCAAAAGCAGGATTATACTCTTCAGTATATTTTCTAGTACTTAATCCACAATTGTTCTGATTAATGGAGCTTCTATATTTTCCCATGAGGCTCCTGAACAATCCAAAAGGTCTCTTTATTAGGGAACTTTTCAGATCTCACTCCTACATTTTACTTTTTCAATTTCCTATAATTGCTCATTATGCTCCATTGGATTTACCCTAACCTCTTCGTCTCTCTTCTTAGTATTATTCACATGCTTCAGTGGCTGATATAGAAAGTTTCCATAGCCCCCTTAGTTGCTATTTAACTATGGATGTCTAATTCCTAATCTTTCCCTCCAGTCCTTAATCACTTTCATCGCAGTCCTCTAAATACCATTCATTTGATCAACATCTGTCTACTATTATAATTTGTATCATTTGTATCATGAAAGCACCCAGAGCTTCAGTCAGGCCTGGTTTTGTTCAAACCATAAACTAAGTTGACTAAAACAGTAAAGCTGTAGGCTTGTTTTATTTTTTTATTTTGGAATACAATTCTAGTTTATATCTTCAAGGGGAATCTTCCCATTCTTAGGCTGCACAGCACTATTAAGATGTACACTTGCACATGCTTCTTTAGTAACAGGTGGCAGCATTATCAACCAGTTACTCTAAACAAAGGAATTTGTCTCCTATTTGGCTGTGTGTCAATTTTTCTTTCATTTATAGCCCACTTTTATTCCAAGGAGCTCAATACAGCATTCATGGTTCTCCCCCTTCCCATTTTATCCTATTTTACAACAATCCTGTGAGGTAAATTAGGTTGAGAGACAGTGGTTGGCCCAAGGTCACCTAGTGAGTTTCATGACTGAGTGGGATCTGAACCTGGGTCTCCCTAGTCCCAGTCCCGGCCCAACTTATCTTGCCACCTGAAGCAAGAACACATGCTAACTCACGCCCTTTCCTGCTTCGGCCTCATGCCCTTTCCTGGCTGTGGAGCTGTCACAAGAACCTGATCGTGTCCAGAGAGAGCTCACTCAAACAGCTTGCGAGATCATGCTCTTGCAATAGTTTGGGCACACTCTCACGAGAGTTCACCCAATCTCTCACAGGGCCCAGCTACAGCTGCAGTCAAGGGAAGTGGGGGGGGGGCATGCAGGGGACGTACAACAGGTGGATGGGGGACGTATGATGGGCGGGTGAGAAGGAGAGCCCCACCACCCATTCTCACACTGAGGCAAATACCACAGTAGGAGAGCAGCTGGCAGGGCTCTCCAGAGCACACGCTGGAGGTGGTGGGCCCTCCTGGCTGGAGTTGGGGAGTGATGCAATTCACTGCTCCTCCTACCCTGGCACCTGATGTGGGCCCAGGGGTGGGCAACATGTGGCCCTCAGCTGCATTTCAAAAGCCCTCTGCACGTGATCAGTTCAGACCTCTGGCAAAAGCTGTCCCTTCTTTAGTGTTTCTTTTTTATATATACAAAGCATTCCTATTCATCTGAAATTAGCCTCTTAAGAACAGGAGAACATCTTCTTGATCATCCCAGTTTGCAGGACATGGAATAATGGGCTCGAAGTTACAGGAACCCAGATTCCACCTAAACATCAGGAAAAATTTCCTGACTGTTAGAGCAATAAGACAATGGAACCAACTACCTAGGGAGGTGGTGGGCTCTCCCACACTGGAGGCATTCAAGGTGCGGCTGGACAGCCATCTATCAGGGATGCTTTGACTTGGATTCCTGCATTGAGCAGGGGGTTGGAATCAATGACCTTGTAGGCCCCTTCCAACTCTACTTTTGTATGATTCTATGATTCTAAGAGGAGCCCTGCTAGATCAGACCAAAGGCCTATCTAGTTCTGCATCGTTTCTCAGAATGACCAACCAGATGCCCCTGGGAAGCCCACCAGCAGGACATGGGTGCAATAGCCCTCTCCAGCTGCTGTTCCTTAGCAAAATCCACACAGCCATCACGTCTGTTTTCCTCTTAGGTTCCACAGCAGTGGAGCTTATCTGAGGAGAATACATGGCAGCTCTTAGCCTGGAAATGCCAGAGCCAACTGTTGGTGTTGAATGAAAAGACTGTAATCCGTGTGCTAGCCTTGGCCTTCCACACACAGCAAGCAGAGTGTCAGCTCTCTCACACAGCAGTATTCCGGCTTCCCCAGTTGCAGATTTAATCCAGGCACAGGAATATTCACTTGTAGACACAGCGGTTAGTCTACTGTTTATTTACTATATTCAAGTAAGGCCTACAGAGTATACATTCCAGAGATACAGTCCCTGTGCAGGTAAAGCTAGCAAGCCAATCGTAGAGAGAAGAAGAAACTTCACCCCACCACAAGAGGATAGATGAACCACGGCAAACAGGTGTAAAATACAAAAGATGAGGTGCCTTTGAGAAGCGCCAGAGAGTATACTAGGGATATCTAAGTTGATCATAAGTTTGTAACAGCGGATGATGCACTAAGGCCGGATGAGGAAATGGTTTATGAATCTTGGGGGGGTCCCACTTACACTGTATATCATCCAGTTAGTCAGAACTGGTTACTGCTAATTCAGTTCTGCAGTCAATACTCACGGGACAATCTCATAAAATGTACTGCAGCATCCCAGTTTGCCCCCCACACCTAACTCTGCAGTGGTAGAACTGGGCATTGCCTTGATCAGGTTTTTTATTTGCTTTGTCGTCTCTGCGCAGGTGCAAAGGAGTGCAGGAGCAATATTTTTTTTAAAAAGAAAGGAAAAATAACTGTTCCTCCCGTTCCGAGTTTCCCAAGCACAAGGCTCCTGTTAAATCAATGTGATACACTTGAGAGTAAGGGCATTGGAGATAATGTGATTTACTTCTGAGCAGACATGCCTTTTGGTGAATTCGCAGCTCACTTTTCTTTGGGCAATGTGGTGAAGGTGGCTGTTAAAAGGGGGGGAGCCTCCCACTCCTGTCCCCTCTCAAACTCCATGGCAGTTATCCTGGGGGTACTGCCTTTCACACACAGGGGAAATGGCCATTTCAGAGGAAGGGATTCTTTGTTTCTGGTCCACCGCTTATGTGGAGGTGCTCATGTGCGCAGCAGCGAATTTGTTTTAAGAACAACAACACCGACACATGATTCCCTGAAGCAGCCTGCTTGGAGGTGCGGAGCTACAGAGGTGCGCATGAACATTTACAAACAAACAAAATTAAGAAGCTTTCAGGGGAGAGGGTGAACCACTGCACAACAACAAATGGCAGACACCTCTCCTCCCCACCAGTTTGGGAGAAACACATCACGCTGCATTCCCCCTGCCCCTTGAAAACTATTGGCTAACTCCAGTGATGTCACTTTCATGATCATGACCACACCTTGGATGGGCACCTGCAGTGCAAGTTTAGCACACACTGGACGTGTACTGCAACAGTGAACCGCAATAATGGAAAAGAACGTGATAAACCTAGTCTAGGAAATCCTGAAAGAAACTAAGAATGATTACGCAGGACTAGCGCGACCCTTGAAAAGTGCGTGCATTATGTGCCCCACAAGTCACGGCAGCAATACAGTCCTGTAATAAACCTTAGGTGTGGATCCAGCCCTTATCTCTGATTAAAGATGGTGAGGTACATATAAATCCTTTCCTTCCTTTTCAATGGCTAAGGGACTGACAACATACAGGTGATGTCTAACACCAGAGAAATAAATAGATTTACAAAAAGATTTACACTAGGTTGCTGGAAATGTCATCTTCCAGATGTGAAGTTTATTCCTTGTTTTACTTTATGTTGTAGCTGTGCCTAGGTCCCAGTAACTATTGGACAAATGTTCCATTATCAGGGTGGGTAACCTTTTTTCTGTTGAGAGCTGCATTCCCTTATGGGTAATCTGTTAGGGGCCAAATGTTGGCAGTGGGCAGGGACAAAGCCAGCAGTGGGCCAGGCCAGAGCCAAACCTGGATGGGTCACCCCTTTTCTTTCTCATTCTGCAACCTCCTTTTCTCTTTCTGCCCCCCCCCCTTTTCTCTTTCTTCCTCTTCCTTCCCAGCCAGTAGGCTGCCAGGGAAGGGACAGATAGCTCTGACCAGAGGTCTGAACTGATCACATGCAGAGGGCTTTTGACTTGAGGCCAAGGACCGCATGAAATTAGGCCAAGGGCCATATGCAGCTCTTGGGCCACAGTGTCACCCCTGCCAATAATGATTGGGTATAATCTTCAAGATGATAAGAGGATGTGATTTCGTGGTATCCTCCGCGCGGCAATATAATCTCCTCCCTGGAGGGAAAATGTTCAGAGCATGCTTAGGAAAGGAAAGAGCATCATATCCAGGGAGGAAAAGGCCAGCAACTCTCTTACTCTATAAAGCCATCTTGCACTACATACCCTCACCATTCTCGAGGCAGTTTGGTTTTTGTTGGGAAGTGGGAAGTGGCCCGGATCAGGCGGTGTCTGGGCAAGTTCCACAAGGATGAGTTCTTGAAGAGCGTGCAAAGTTTGGATTCTCCCCATTTCCAACTTGAGGCTAATCCCCTATTGAAAGCCCCTCTGCTGGGCTTAACTAGATTTAAGCACATTGTTATTATGTGCTGTATTTTCAGGGGAATATAGGAAAAGTGTCTCAATTAGTCAGACTAATCGTCCATCTAGCCCAGAATTGTCTATTCTGATTGGCAATGGCTCACTGGGGTCTCGGGCAGAAGTCTTGCATGTCTTTCCCCACCCTGCCACCATCGGAGCTGCCGGGATTGAATCTGGGACCTTCTGAATAACAAGCATGTGCTCTACAACTAAACTATGGCCCATACAGTAATACCTTGGATTGCAAGTAACTTGGTACCTTGAGAGCGTTTTGCAAGACAAGCAAAAAAAAATTTAAAATTTTGACTTGATAAACAAGTGACGTCTTGCAAGTAGGGATGTAACCGCTCACCTCGAGCGGGCGTAGTGGGCCGAAATCGGCTTCGCTCACGCCCGCCAGAGACTCGCTTTGATATAAGAGTGTTTTGGATTACAAGCACGGTTCTGGAACAAATTATGCTTGCAATCAAGGTATTACTGTATATATAATGATACTAATCCTTGTAGACTGGTGTGTGTGTTTTCAAAGATTGTAATTTAATAAATATTATTTTAAAAATAAAAAGTGGGGAGGGGGGCCTTTATCACACCGCTGAATAACCATAACTAGGAAAGAAGCTTCTAGGCCAGATGATGTAGCTTTTGGACAGATTTGAGTACCACCATATCCCCTTTTAGGAATCAAGTCATGTATACTACCCTTTGTTATTTTGCTTTTTTAGACAAGCATAGATACTTCTCTAGAATCTTTATTCTAGTTCCCTGTATGCCTTATTCCTGCCAGGATCTGGATCTTTTTCTTGAAGTTAGAAATGCCAAAAAGAAACCCATCACAAGCTTCCAGATTCCACTTGAAGATGAATTGCAGTCTCATGAAAAAAACCATGATAAACCTAGTCCGGGAAATTCCGGAAGAAAAAAAGACTCGCACAACCGGCACTGAAAACCACGTTCATCGTGTGCCCTGCAAGTCACGGCAGCGATACAGTCCTGCAATAAAACTTAAGTGTGGATCCAGCCTAGGTTTTCTACCCATGCATTGAATGGTTCAATAGACTTTGCTGTGAGCCAGTGACAAAAACTACTGGGAAAGACATGCTTCTAAATTCCTCGTGCGCTCTACCAGATTTCAGGGTGTTCTTCTGAGTCTGGGCAGTTCTTCAGACTAATTTAATCAATAGGGATAATTTTTATGGCATGTTTGATAGAATGGAAAATATGAAGCAGGGCTCAAGAATTCATAAGGGAGATTTATTTTAGTTGGAATTATCAAACCTCTACCTGTTTGTTTTGTCAATGAAACAGGTAAAAAAAAAAAAAGTGCTGCCATTGTCCAACAATAACTATTTGATATTTATACAGCACTCACAGTGTGGTAGCAGCGGACTTTTATAATGGAGCTATAATGTGTGCAGCATAGAATGAAACTCCGTAAGGGGTCTATTACTAGACAATATCAACTCAGGCTTAAGTGTACTGATAGCTCAGGGCCTGAATTCGCTATTTTAGGTTCTAGCCACAATCTTCTTCATTTTTTTTTTCACTTGAAGCCTCTGATCATGCTGTTTAAAAGCAGCAATGACTTTGCTGCTATCCAACTGCACTGCAGAGATAACTAAAGCTTGCTGGCTGTGTTACCATTGCCGTTAGGTCTTTATGATTGTCTTGGCCTCATTCACACATGTATGTACATCACTTGATTTTGCTACACTTCATTACTGTACATTTGGAGCTAGTTCACACAGGCATCTGCATCACTTGATGACTACAAATTCAAGTGCTGACTTGCATACAACCCACAGAGAGAACTTCCCATTTATCTTCCATCAACTCAGGCATAATGCTTTCCAGGGGAGACAGTTCACAGATATAGCTGCTAATCATTAAGGCTCAACTCATACATTGCCGGCCACCATGTGATCATTTGTGGGGATATGTGGGTCCTCCAGGGGGCTCACATCCTGATAGGAACTGCTGCACTCCAGATGTGTTGGACTAACTCCCATCAATCCTGGGGATTATGGAAGTTGTATCTGCAGCTCCCACTGCATATGGAGGTTGTATCTGCAGCTCCCACTGTTTGTGTGTTTGCCATTGCTTGGGAAAGGCACTGTTCGGTGTTCATATGCTTGCCATTGCTTGTGCAGCTGGCACCTCCCAATGATTTTTATTGGGCTATAAACCCACTGGTGGCCATGCATGCTCTGGCAAGTGATTATGTGGAACTTGGCAAATTTATTAGCTTGGCCCAAGTGTAGCAAGGTCAAGTCCAAGGCCATGATAACTGCCAGCTAAATGTGAGAACTGATTCCAAAGATTCTATTGGTCTATCTATCTATCAATCAATCAATCATCTATCTATCTAATCTATCTATCCATTGTATTTAGGAGTTGCACTTTTTGCCCAAAGGCACCCAAGGCAATGTACAATATCAAAAGAACAAACATAAAAGCAATAAAATCTAACAAACAACAATATGCACAGCATAAACAACATAATAACAAACAAAACCTGACAACAGATAGTCATGAAATGTCTATCTGTGATATTATATTTGTGTAGCTGGTTCCCATGTGGTATTTGACACTTGATATGGCAGCTGCAGGTGAGAAACATCCAGGTATGAACCAGCCTTATGTTTCAATGTGTTTTTACATAATAGTAAGCCGATGAGAGATTATTTCAGTTCTTCCTGAAGAAAAATCCCGGTTCTGTACACCAACAACTGAGCCTGTCATCTTCTATTCGTTTACCAAATCTTGCCGCCCATATGTATTATTCTTCTATTTTACATTATAGCAGATGACTGCAACGGTCACCTAGGAATTAATTCATGCAATGCATCAGGGTTGTGGGGTTTTTTTGTTTTGCCTTTTTACAGTACATTTTAGAGTAAGCTAAATAGAATAAGCATAAAAAGCAAGCCAAGGGCTCCCCTGCTGGGCCCAGCCGACAACTTGGTTCATTGCCATGCTCAATTACCCACTCAAGTACTTATTCCTTTTAGGCTGTCGTCACCGTAACATTGCTCATAACCTACTGGTATACCATCCTTCTAATAGAGCAGGAAAGTGGGTTGACCTGTTCCAGTCACCTCCCACGGAAACCTGTACTAACAGGCTTCTTGTACAGCATTTTAGAAATGTAAGCACTGAAACTTGGAAAATACAGAATGGGAAGCAATATGCAACACCGAGGGCACTGTGTGAGTTGCATTATGAGCTGGCTTTGATTGGTGCAAATAACTAGAGATGGGTGATTGGTCTCCTATTTGTTCCAAAATGGGTCAAAGCTGTTCCAATCGAACAGTTGAAAAGCCCTGAGGGGATTTTCAAGTCTTTGAATGCTCAAAAAAAAAACCTACCTTCCGCCATTTCCTCACACACACCTGGGATGAAAAAAGTGGGACATGCCAGGGTGGCAGCAAATGTCCCCAGTCCCTGGGAGAGTGTCTTTTCCCACTGAGGAACTGGATGGGGATTATAACCCAGAATCTCTGCCAAAAACAATGTACAGAGCATTCATTTCCATTGGGGATTCTGAGAGTTGCAATGTCAGTCTCCAGTGAGAAAAGACATTCTGCTCAGGAATGGTGGCCATCCACCTCCACTGTCTCCCCCTGTCCTAAGGTAGATAAGATTGTGGAGTAGGGGACAGACCAGAACTGAAGCAGTCACTGCCTGCTCAGGGCCTGGATTCTGCTGTAAGGATTCAGGCAGGGGTGCTCGCCTATATGAGCAGCCTTCTTATAATTCTTGCAACACCTCTACAAATAACAGCTTGGGTGAACTGTCCACTCACATACGTTAATGTAAGGTGGGAACAGAGAAGGCTGGTGACTCCTATGCCAGTGGGGCTCCTCATCCATTGCAGCTTTTATTCTGAGCTTTATAGGAGCTCTCCATGGTGCTGTACTCCATCTCTAAAATAGGTTCACCACCATGGAGCACCATGGATAGCTCCTAGAAAGCTCTAACAAAAAGATGCAATGGGTAAGGAGCCCCATTGACATAGGAGTCACCAGTCTCCCCTAAGTATACCTAACATGAAAGCTTTCTTGAGTAGAGATTTGCACATCCCATATGAAGCTGCTTTATACTGATGGGCAGCATTAGTACGAGAGGTATGGTCAACCTCAAGATTCAACTTGGACCCCAATTCAGCACTTTAGAAAATGGCCCAATTTTGCTCTGCCTGATTCGGAGGCCTTTTTTCATAGTGAAGCCTGGTGGTGTTCAAAGAATGGTCATCTCATGTTTCCATCCTTGCCCTCCCCCAAAGCACAGTGATTGGAGGACAACTGATAAAACATACCCTATGATTAGACAGTGAACTTGTCAGACACTCAACCCCACTCCCTTCCTCTCCCCACCCCCACCCATCATCAGCATTTAGAGAAAGAAAGCAAAAGACATTATTTTGGGTGATACATTGTCTGGCTTTCCAAAGCCGAATTGTGAACAAAACCTCATGTAGGGTCCAACTTCGGTTCTGGGATTCAGTTTGGGCTTTGGCCAAATCCATTTCACATCCCTAAATTTGGTCCACGCACTGCCTACTTTGACCAACTATGGTTCTCAAAGGACTATGGGTCAAACTAAGCGTAACATCTTTGAACCCCGTGCTTGGGATTCTCTTGTTGCTGCTGTGGGGGTCCCTGATCCAAACTGGGACTGCAGTGCAGAGAGCAGGGAGAAGTGTTAATTAAACACTGCCAAAGATGCTATTTGGCCCCAAAGCCACTATTTACAGCAAACAGAAGCTGCACGGGCAAACAGTAACTTTGGGGAGCAATTTTTAGTGGGGAAATGATATGAGGAAACATGTTAAAAATCCAGATTCCCCCCCCCCTAACACTCACAACACACCGCTGCTGGTAATTTGAAAAAGGAGAATACCAAGCAGGTGCTTCAAAGGCATGGTTGACATCATTTGGTTTGACCTGAAGGCAGAGGTACTTCTCACTCCTGGTACCTGAAACCCTTTAACAAGAGATAACAGGAGACTGAATCCGGGACGTTTTACCTGGAAAGCCAGTGCTCTGCCACTCACCCCTCTACACTACAGTGGCCCTGCTCATAAAAGGTGCTTCCATATGTTCTTTGGAGAAACCTCTCTCAGATTGTCACTATTTGTACAAGTCGACCAGTCAAGTGAGCTGTTATGTGTACAAAACAGGAATGACTCATTACATATGACTCATTACATATGGAGCAGCTCTGTGTCATTTAAGTCAAAAAGAACATTTCTTCTAAGGTCAAACTGGCTGGGTATTCTGTGACTTTGCCCCCTCCCCCCCCCAACCTGGTGCATTGTAAAATAGAGTACACGAGCTTGAGTAATCTGAGTAAATGTTGATATACCTATTTATTAGCACCCTGCGTACATTTCGGTGCAATTGGATCTACCGAACATTATATTCCTCCATTACTGTATATGAATCAATATACTGTAAATGAATATGCAGCCTAATCAGTAACATATAGATTGACTGTATGTGGGTGTGTGGATTTTAATATTACACTTGCAAATAAAACTGGTGTGCTCCATGCATCCATCTTAGCTGACAGGTGCCCTGTGGTTAGCTGCCGACAGGAGTCTCTCTGGGGGAACTCAAACAGCAACAAATGAAAGTGGCAGCAGCTTCAGTGCAAGAAGAAACACGTAAGGAAAGGAGCATCAACCGAAGGCTGTGAAAGAGTTTCAGAAATAATCATTTACAGCATAAATATTTTTACTTTCATTCTGATGCATGGTTTATTTGGAGACCCTTAATAAGAAAAGTAGTGTTAAAAAGTCCTCAGTCAATCAATCAATCAATCAATCAATGAAATAGATCAGAGGGACAAGCCAGTGTGGCGTAGTGGTGAGAGTGTTGGACTGGGACTCGGGAGATCCAGATTCTAGTCCCCGCTCGGCCATGAAACTCACTGGGTGACTTTGGGCCAGTCACTGACTCTCAGCCTAACCTACCTCACAGGGTTGTTGTGAGGATAAAATGGAGGAGTGGAGGAGGAGGATTATGTGAGCCGCCTTGGGTTCCTTGCAGGAAAAAAGGCGGGGTATAAATATGATAAATAAATTAATACCAGTTAAAATAGCTTGCATTCTGGAAATGCATATATCAGAGGTGTGAACGTTTTTCAGCCTGGGAGCCAAATTCTCATTGGGGAAGGATCTTGGGGCTGCATTCCAGAAGTTGGTGGGACTATGGGCATAAGAGGTGGGGCCAAGGACAGAGTGGGGGCGGGCAAACCAAAGTGGGTGGGGGCAGATGTTATTCTTATCAATTTGGACATTTCCCCACCAAGCATACAAGCCACAACTCAGCTCTATGCATGTCTACCAGGGCTGGCCCTCCCATGAGGTGGGGTGCATCCCCCGGCTCAGGCAGCAGAATGGGAGGAACAGCAAATTGCACACACGCGCACACACACGCACACACACACACACACACACACCAGAAGGCTCACCGCCTCACTCCAGTGGGTACTCCCACTATGGCATTTGCAGGAAAGTGGGGCTGGCAGGGCTTTCCGGAGCAGCAGCCTCCCTCTCGGCGACACTAGTGGCTGCTCCGGAGAGCCCCACCAGTTCTGCTCTCCCACTGTGTCAAATGCTACAGCACGAGAGCAGCCGGTGTCTCGTCTAGTTTGGCCCAATGTCTTTTACTTAGGAGTTCTCTACCCAAAGGGAATCAGGATCCTAAGAGGACAATGCCCCGTGGTCTTTTACTATTAGGTTTGAAGAAATGCCCATGCAACTGCTGGGTAATAATATCAGGGACAAATAAGAATAGACTAACTCTTAGCCTATTATTATTAATCCCTTGTCTCTCACTTGTCCGTCTATGTTACTGTGCTACTGCTTGTGCATTTGCAGTAAACACGCACGCACACACACACACACACACACACAGGCTAGGTGCCTATGCATGAGTCAATGTCTTTCTACATAGGTGTGTGCCAGGCCATTGCTTGAAACATTAGGGCTGTATCACTTATTCAATCTTGCAGGAAGACGGTTTCTCACACTCACTGTCCAGGCACTGTGGGGCAATTAAGCCTTGTTCAGGTGTTTACCACCTCCTCCACCACCACCCCACACACAATTAGAATTGTGCAAGATGGAGAGTGGGACCATGCTCATTGCCCCAATCCTCTTCATTCTGTCCCCATCACTTGGCTCTGTCTTGCTCCACATGTTGAAGGGTGAATATCTGCAGTGGTCTGCTCTATTCATGCAAGCTCCCCATATGAATTAGAACCTCAGTCGCTCAGAGTTCTAAATTGTGTAGGGAGTCTGTCACACCCCTCCCCCCCCATAGGGGCCTTCTTTTTTTGCCCTCCTTTTGGAGCTGTGGGTGTGTTTTTGTAACGTTAGGGGTTTTCTTTCTATAAGCCTTACCCTTACAACTCTCAAACTGTCCCTGGGATTTATATTATCCCCACCTTATGTTAATAAACACCTTCATGTTTTCTCTGACAATCTGTAAAACACTGCTTCTCACACAGGTTGCTTTAACAAACAAAGTAAAGTTTATTTAAACTACAAAAGTTTCTTGAAATAAGTTCAATATGTAAGTTTCAGTTAATACTATTTAATCTCCTATCCTATTCTATTTCTAATTTCACCCTCATCATCTGTTCACATTAATAATTCCTGCACTCACTGACTACTGTCTCTGATCAATCTGACTCTCTACCGAACTCCTAACTAACTTAATCTGCCTCACACAGCACACACACTTCACTCCCTCTTCACTCTCTCAGCCAATCAGCTCACATAGGAAAATCCACCATTCTTCCTGCCCATCATTTCTCACTCACCATAGACTTACCTACCATAAAATACAGAGATGCAACAGGAATACCTTCCTATAGCCATAGACTCATAACAGGAACACATTACTATGCTTACCATATGTACACATATTAATTTACACACAATATAATAACATCACAGTGCCTGCACTGTGCAATAACATCATTAGAAGAACCATCTCCCCATTGCAGGTGTTACACCTACAATTCGTGGAACACGATGTGATGGAGCTGAGTGATGGGAATATGATAGGAGGAGGTGATGCCAACAATTGCAGTTCTGCTTTCCTCCTTACAAAATTCTAATTGCATTGTGTGGGGGGGAGGGGGGTGAACATCTGAATAGGACTTCAGTCTCTCATTAATGAGGCACTGACTTCCCTGACATAAACCCCAGAAGTAAGGCCCTAATCAGTGACTCCATCTGGCATCAGATCTACATTGTGGTTGTATGTTTGGCCATCATATTAAATGACCTAGCAACATTAAAATTTGGACTGTTTTATATTTAAATCCCAGAGTTAACCCTTTGGAGCAAATCCTGCCTTTTCATAGATTTCATAGATCATAGAGTTGGAAGGAGCCTACAAGGCTATCGAGTCCAACCCCCTGCTCAATGCAGGAAACTAGAGGAAGGGTCTCCCATCCAAGTAATAACCAGGCTTGACTCTGCTTAGCTTTCCACACTCAGACAAGCTGAGCCAGCGTAAGCCACAGGCCTGATGACCTTTTTTCTACTTACACCCAGGGATGTTGAAGAGTCCTTGGTCTCGAGTCACGAGTCGAGTCACGAGTCTTTGGACCCGAGTCTCGAGTCCGAGTCCTTGGTCCAAAATGGTGACTCACGAGTCACGAGTCACAAGTCACTCCCAAAGCAGACTCCATGAGTCCCTATTAAAATCAATGGGGGTTTTCCCCAACAAAATAAGGCTACTTCAGATGTGTGGCTTAAATAAATTCTAGGCACAAGTGTGCCTTTTTATTTCAAAACTCTGCAACTGATTTTGGCAAGAACAGACCAGGCAGAAAAACCCAAAATAACCAGGCAGGCAGAGGAGGCAGGGAACCCCAAAGCAGGCAGGCAGAGGCGTTTGTCTTGGACAATTCAACTGTTGAACTGGTCAAGAAGAGACCAGGCAGGCAGAGGAGGCTGGGAACCCCAGACAGGCAGGCAGAGGCAGCCAAACCCAAAATGTCTGAAAGGTTGCATTTTAGAAAAATGATTTTAAAAAATAAACTTGCTGTACTTCCTAAAACTTATCCATGTTGCATTTGAGGAACATGATTTTTTCTAAATGTTTGGCCCCCATTCTGGAACAGTGAGATCTCATCACAATTCCACCCTCACTGAATACCCGCTCCACTGGTGATGAACTTGCTGGAACCAGAAACACACTCACAGCAGCTACACAGAGTAATCTCAGGTCCTTCTGCCTCTCCCAAGTACGCAACACATCAATCAAAATAAATCTTGACACACTGTTGGGGCTGCACTCCTGGTAGCCGTCCATAGTGGCCGAGCAGCGGCACACCTCACTTCCATGCGCTCTTCGCCAGCAATCACGCTCCTCTCCACTCCTTCTGGCACAGCCCAGGAATGTTGAAGAGTCCTTGGTCTCGAGTCCCAAGTCGAGTCTCGAGTCCCATTAAAAATATTGGGACTCGAGTCCGAGTCAAGTCAGAGGGAGGACTCAGTCCGACTCATGAGTCGAGTCCTCGAGTCCGAGTCCCCATCCCTGCTTACACCTACTTACACCTACTTTCCCACCAGGCGGATGGGAGCTGAATGTGAGTGGTAACCCATATACCCAATTTCTGACATATTGTGTTCTGGAGAAACTGTCTTATGAGGACATCTGTGGAAGGGAACACTCTGTTCCATCTTTGAACATTGTCTCACCATCCCCTACTTCATACCCACTGTGGTGCAGAAAGAGCATGCTGGCACATCAGTATGAATCACTGCATATCGTTCCAAGAATGAATCCAGACCAGCACTCTTGTTGCATGTTATTCTGTTTTCATTTCTCTTGGTCCACTGCCACAACTAATCATAGGGAGTGTACTTTATAGGGGGGGAAAGTGGGGTGCCAGTTTTTAAATAAATGAATGTTGTTTTCCCCATTCATATGAGCTTTCTCCTTCTAGAATTACATGATTGTGTATGTTGTTAATTTCACACCCTAAAATGATATTGAATATACACAGTTGCACCCACCCATCTAAAATAAGGTACTCAGTGTGTTGAAAAGTGTGTGTTAAAGTAGAGGACAATCATGAGAAAGTACTGTATTGAGAAACAGCTGAGCTTGTTGAGGATAGTACAGAAGCCTGTTACGTCTGTGTGTCCCACTCTGCTTCTTTATTAGGCAACCATGTTGCGCGTGTGTGTGTGTGTGTGTGTGTGTGTGTGTGTGTGTTTGCATTTGCTTGCTTGCTTGCTTGCTTTGTTCTGCGCTGATAAACCCAGAGACAGCAGAAGCCCCCGAAGGCTTGGCATGGAACATTCACAACAAAGCCATGTTTACGTTCCGCTTTAAGTGTGTGATCCTATGGTCCTGGGAGAGCATCCCTGGGACAATGGGATTTTTCAGAGTCCCCCTCCCGAGGCTATAGACACCCTAAGAAAATTAGGCAAAGAGGCATGAACAAGGTGCCTGGGAGCAATGGTTGCACAGATGCAATGGCACAAATTCAGCATTAAAGAATAAGGTTCTGTTAATGAAGGAGGAGGGATGGATAATGTATTGAAAGAGGGAAAGCACAAGATCTCTGTCCAAACTAATTGCATTGCAGGGAGGTTGTGTAACTCTTTAATTAAGGCAAAACATAACATTCACATGAGAAAAGGTGAGAGGGGAATCATGGGTGACTGATCATACATATCATGCATTTGTGTCCTATCCTTCTTTTAAGAAGGGAAGCATACATTAGGTTATCTCATTTTATCTTTACAACAACCCTGTGGAGTAGGTTAGGCTGTGTAAACCCAAGGCTACCCAGATTGCAAGTAACTTGGTTTGAGAGCGTTTTGCAAGACAAGCAAATTTTTAAATATTTATTTAATATATTTTTTTACTTGATATACAAGCAACGTCTTGCAATACAAGTACTGTAGTACGGCTTAAATTAGAAATTTTTTTCAGGGGATTTCGTTTTGATATAAGAGTGTTTTGGATTACAAGCACGTTTCCGGAACGAATTATGCTCTCAATCCAAGGCATGACTGTATATGGATTTGACTCCAGCTTGCTCTGGTCTAAATCCAAAATTCTAAGTGCTACAAAGCACGAGTTCATGGGAGGTGGTTCAGAAAGTACTGATTATCAGTAATGGAGTGTGCCCACAGACACAAAATGCCTGGCCTGGATATTCTCTGTTATACAACAGCTCACAGAGTTAAATTTGCTTTGTTTACAAAAAATATTTTTCTGTATTTAAACGTCTTCAGTATAAAGACATCTATATTCAGGAAAGATTAGACTTTTCCTGTATGCTCTCTCAGTTGGGAAATATATTTTGTATATGTATTTGTTTTATCTTTGTGTAAAAAGGATTCCATTTGTAAGTGTTGGAGGCTGGCTTCTTCTCTGATCTGTAGAAGAAATGCCTTAGTAAGCTGTGATCAAAAGAAGGAAAACCTCTGCAATCATTCATTTTAGCAAAAATTAATAAAAGTAGTAAGTCAAAGACGACAATGAAGGCAGATGGCAAATAAAAAATGTACATATATTAAATAAATTAAATAATAATAAACCCAACTCTGCATAAGACCTTTCATTCAGTTCAGGGGCTCTACAAAGTCGAAATCAGAAGCAAAATGCTCTTTAAATCTCACAGTATTACATAAATAATATGTTCTTGTAAGGATTTAAATAATACGTTTTTCAGAGGAGTACCCCTCCCAGCATCTCATGTGGACTATTAAGTCAGGTTACTCCTGGTTAGGCTACTCTCTTAAAATATCCTCAGACATAGAATTGGATTCATCCAAAGAATGGTCTTGCATTTGGAAGCCTTTGGCCTGATAATGCAAAAATGTATCAGTCACTACTGCATGCTCCATGTGGATAAATTCCCAGGGTCAGTTCCTAGCACCTCCTGTTAAATAGGGTCTCAGCTAGCGCAGTTAGTAAAAAAAATCTCTGATCTCTACCTTAGAGAGCTACTGTCACTTTCTTCACACACACACACACACACACACACCAGCAGCAGCAGCAGCAGCAGCCTTCAGATAAGCTCTTCTCCAGAATGACTCTTCCCTTCCAGAACAGTCTCTGGCCATTCCTGAGCCATTGTTAGGGCCGGCTATTGAAATCCACTGGCTAATTTCCATAATAGCAGTGGTGTATTGGAGCCAGGGCACACAGGGACGCAACACCCACACTTTTTTTATTAGCAGGGATGCTGACATCATCTGCCCCCTCCCCCAGATTTCCTTGTTCTGAACTTAGCTGCACTCTTTACAGCAGATGGGGGGGGGGGGGGAGAATGCATTTTCCCAGCAACAAATTCAGGGGAGGCTGGTGACTCCTGTGTCAGTGGGGCTCCTTATCCATTGCAGCTTTTATTCTGAGCTTTATAGGAGCTATAAATGGCACTCCATGGTAGTGAACTTGTTTTGCGGATGGAAGTACAGCACCATGGATATAAGCCTTACCCTTACCACTCTCAAACTGTCCCTGGGATTTATATTATCCCCATCTTATGTTAATAAAAGCACCTTTATGTTTCAGGCAGGAGTTTTTCCAGCCCTACCTGGAGATACTGGGGATCGAACCTGGGACCTGCTGCTTGTGTTCTACCACTGAGCTACGGCCAAATTCTCCCTCCCTGATTAAATGCGTCTTTGTGATCCCAATAATGTGATCCCCAGTGGATTCTATTTGCATGTTTATAAATGTGCATATTAAGTGCAAAGACACATTTAACGTCATGTCTAGTTTGATGCCCCTACATCAATCCAGCAAGAATGACCCACCCTTGGAAACAGGCTTCTGCCTCTCACCCTTCTGGATCTGATACTGTGCGCACTAAGGAAAAGCCTGCATGCATCCAGCATTGCTTGAATGCTACCATAGTTGATCAGCACTGTCAGGTCTGACAGCACTAATCGCCTGTTTGCGGAGGAGGCTGTATTATATCCACCTTTCCCCCTTCTTTCAAACAGCAGATTATCACTGTAAGAGCTGACAGCACTTATTGCCTGTTCATGAGGGGAGATCCTTGTATAGAAGAGAGAGCACAGGCTAGTGTTGTGTATACGGATTTCAGACTGGGATCTGAATATTTAGGATTCAAGTCAACATTACTCTTTCTAGAAAGGTGACTTGGTTATAGTTGATTCTTTTGTTAAAAGGGTGGTGTTATTTATTCTATTTTGTAAGATAAAAGTCATCACAAACTCATTCCTCATTCAAAACAGTTGGGCTCGATGATGAAACATTTAGGATTTAACCTCTGCAATGACTCAGAAAACAGGCAAACATGCTTGCTTATTTATTTATTTAATACATTTTTATACCACCAGTGGAAGACCGACAACCTGGTCTTCTGCGCGGGTTCAATGCTAAGGGGGTAGCGGGTGCTGGGGCGGGCCTTCTCCGAGGTTCCCAGCGCCTCGCCTTAGCCTAGAACAAAGGGATAACTTATAGCCACAAAAGTATCTTTTATAAAACAAGTTTATTTACAAAATTACCTTCACAAACTCAGACCCACGCCAGCAATACAGCTTATCAGTACGGTACAAAGTAGCAAGCAAGAAGTCTCAAGGACACCGTGATTTCAGGGCTCTCAGCTAGTTAGTTCAGCTCGGGCTCAGCAGAGGCCCGGTCAACCGCAGTCCTGGGGCGGGCCTTCTCCGAGGTCCCCAGCGACTATCACCCTTAGCCCAGAACAAAGGGATAACTTATAGCCACAAAAGTATCTTTTATAAAACAAGTTTATTTACAAAATTACCTTCACCAACCCAGACACACACCAGCAATACAGCTTATCAGTACGGTACAAAGTAGCAAGCAAGAAGTCTCAAGGACACCGTGATTTCAGGGCTCTCAGCTAGTTAGTTCAGCTCGGGCTCCAGCAGAGGCCCGGTCAACCGCACGCTGCTAGCTGGGTTCCCGGCGGAGGCCCGGTCTACCCAAGCGGCTAGCTGGGTTCCCGGCGGAGGTCCGGTCTACCCAAGCGGCTTGTGAGTGATTTCAGCTTGGTTTCCCGGGGGTCCGGTCAACCCAAGCGGCCAGTGATTTCAGCTTGGTTTCCCGGGGGTCCGGTCAACCCAAGCGGCCAGTGATTTCAGCTAGCTGGAGCGTGCTGGGTGCTGCTACCTGGGGTTGCCGATCCCTCGTTCCTTTACCCCAAGCATGGGGCAAGATTGCGGATCAGGTCCAACAACTCAGTTCCCTTGCGCAGGGTGTTTTATACCTTGGTGTTTCAGGTAGCCCCTCCCTCCGTAATCAGGTGGGTTGCCACCCTCCCTGAGGGGCGGCCTTTTGGGTCAGGTGGGGTGACGCCTTCCCCCCGTGGGGTGGGGTCCCTTTGAAGCCACTTGCTTAATGGTCCCATCCTCTGGTGTTGAGTGGTCCTTTCTTATGGGTGCCGAAGTGTCTGCTCTGGCGAGGTATTCAAGTCTTATGTAGATGGGGCTGATATAACGAGAGCATTGACAAACCTGGCGATGCTTCCTGTCTTCCCCCCTGGGGTGATTCTATGCAGATGTTGTTTGTCCCCTTTGGCCTCTGTGGAGACTGGCTGTCTCCCCCCCCCCGGGTCTCCTTCCCCCCACCTTGGTGAGTGTGTGTGTGTCAGAAAGGGGGCTTAGGTTGGCTTTCTCCACAAACATGATTTCAGGGCTCTCAGCTAGTTAGTTTAGCTCGGGTCCCGGCAGAGGCCCGGTCAACCGCATGCTGCTAGCTGGGTTCCCGGCGGAGGCCCGGTCTACCCAAGCGGCTAGCTGGGTTCCCGGCGGAGGCCCGGTCTACCCAAGCGGCTAGCTGGGTTCCCGGCGGAGGCCCGGTCTACCCAAGCGGCTTGTGAGCGATTTCAGCTTGGTTTCCCGGGGATCCGGTCAACCCAAGCAGCCAGTGATTCCAGCTAGCTGGAGCGCACCGGATTCTGCTACCTGGGGTTGCTGATCCTTCGTTCCCTTACCCCAGGCATGGGCAAGATTGCTGAACAGGTCCAGAGAAAAGTTCCCTTGTTTTATACCTTGGTGTTTCAGGTAGCCCCTCCCTCCGTGATCAGGTGGGTTGACACCCTCCCTGAGGGGCGGCCTTTTGGGTCAGGTGGGGTGACGCCTTCCCCCCGTGGGATGGGGTCCCTTTGAAGCCACTTGCTTAATGGTCCCATCCTATGGTGTTGAGTGGCCATTTCTTAGGGGTGCCGAAGCGTCTGCCCTGGGGAGGTATTCAAGTCTTATGTAGATGGGGCTGATATGCAAGAGCATTGACAACCTGGGGATGCTTCCTGCCTTACCCCCTGGGGTGATTCTATGTAGATGTTGTTTGTCCCCTTTGGCATCTGTGGAGACTGGTTGTCTCCCCCCCCCCCGGGTCTCCTTCCCCCCTCCTTGGTGAGTGTGTGTGTGTCAGGCAGGGGGCTTAGGTTGGCTTTCTCCACACCACCCAATAGCCAAGGCTCTCTGGGCAGTTTACAACAGTTAAAACCATAAAATACAATACAATATAAATATATATGTAAAACTACAGATTAAAAACAAACAGCAGAGCTAGCAGCAGCAGTTACAATAATAGAGTTAAAAACAACTACAAGATTAAAATGATTAAGATGATTCAAATGATTTAAATGCCTGGGAGAATAGAAAGGTCTTCACCTGGTGCCGGAAAGGGTACAATGTAGGCGCCAGGCGAGCCTCTTTGGGGAGCCCATTCCACAACCAGGGTGCCACAGCAGAAAAGGTCCTCCTCCTGGTAGCCACCTGCCTCACTTCCTTTGGCAGGGGCTCTTGGAGAAGGACTGCTGACAAAAATCTTAGTGTCTGGGCAGGTACATATGGGAGGTGACGATCCTTCAGATACCCTGGCCCCAAGCCATTTAGGGCTTTAAATGTTAGCACCAGCACTTTGAATCAGGCCCGGAAACAGGCTGGCAGCCAGTGCAGATGAGAAAGCACTGGCATAATATGTTCTCGTCGGCCAGTCCCAGTTAATAATCTCGCTGCCCTATTTTGGACCAGCTGAAGTTTCCGGACCGTTTTCAAAGGCAGCCCCACGTATAACGCATTGCAGTAATCCAAACACAAGGTTACCAGAGCATGGATAACTGTAGCTAGGCTATCTCTGTCCAGATAAGGATGCAGTTGGTATATCAGCCTAAGCTGATAAAAGGTGCTCCGTGCCACCAAGTTCACCTGTGCCTCGAGTGACAGTTGTGGATCCAAGAGCACCCCCAAACTACGAACCTGATCCTTCAGGGGGAGTGCAACCCCATCCAGAACTGGTTGAATATCACTTAGCTGGGCAGACGAACCACCCACTAACAGTACCTCCGTCTTATCTGGATTGAGTCTCAGTTTCTTACCCCTCATCCAGTCCATTACCATGCCCAGGCACTGATTCAGAATAGCCATTGCCTCACCTGGATTAGATGAAAAGGAGAGATAGAGCTGGGTGTCATTTGCATATTGGTGACACCTCAGCCCACACCTCCAGATAACCTCTCCCAGTGGTTTCATGTAGATGTTGAACAGCATGGGGGATAAAATGGAGCCCTGTGGCACCCCATGGCATAACTGCCAAGGGACAGAGCAGTAATCCCCCAGCACCACCTTCTGGAATCGTCCGCCCAAGCAGGATTGGAACCACTGGAGCGCAGTGTCTCCAACTCCCAACCCAGGCAGACTATCTAGAAGGATACCATGGTCGATGGTATCGAAAGCCGCTGAGAGGTCCAAGGGAATCAACAGGGTCACACTCCCCCTGTCCCTCTCCCGGGAGAGGTCCTCCCACCAATGCAGTTTCTGTTCCAAAACCAGGCCTGTAACCAGATTGAAATGGATCTAGATAGTCCGTTTCATCCAAGAGTGCCTGGAGTTGACCAGCAACCACCTGCTCAAGCACCTTGCCCAGGAATGGGATATTAGCTACCAGCCTGTAGTTATTAACATCATCCGGGTCCAGGTTAGGCTTTTTCAGAAGTGGCCTAATCACCGCCTCTTTCAAAGAGGCTGGCACCACTGCATCTCTCAAGGAGGCGTTTACAACCTCCTGGACCCAGCTGGCTATCCCTTCCTTATTTGAAGTAATAAGCCATGACGGGTAAGGGTCAAGCACACAGGTGGTCGACCGGACTTGGCCAAGCACCTTGTCCGCATCCTCGGGCCTCAATAACTGAAATGCATCCAATAAAACCAGACCAGATGGTACTCTGGACACCTCTACTAATGGAGCTGCACTAGCCTCTCCTTCTTAATGTTTGTGGAAAGGGTAGGCTGAAGTGATACAGGATCACTATTAGCATATACATACACACATACACACACTTGTTTATAAATAAAATAGCTGCATGGACCAAAGCACACCCAGTCCCGAGACATGCCTCCAGTGGGGTGGGGATTTACCCCAGCCCTAGAATTGGAGTAAATAATTTTTCTCCCATTGTGGAAGGGAAATGTGGTTGTTTGTTTTTTGTTTGTTTGTTTTAAAGGGAAAAGTTAAAAAACAACAATACACCACTCCTTCGTCTCTTCCACCCTATTGGGCTTGCGCTTGTAGGGCTTAGGATATGACAGAGGCTCCAAAAGTTGGAGCACTCTCAATCAGGAGGTAGGATTGCCCTGTCAGTGACTGATATGTGCAAAAATGTCGAACTCAAAATGCTTTTCTACACGAGGCTGTTAATCAGCAGTTAATCTGCTGTATCTACTTTTAGTTTTGTCGCTACATTGAGATCCAAGCACTACATGGAGCATTTCTTTTCCTGCTTTTCCACTTCATATCCTCTAGGTGGCACTGTGGTATAGTGGAATAGTGGAAATACACAAGTGGAAATAGTGGTGTCTTTGCTTTCACAATTAAATGCTGCATTTTCCCTACTCCAAAAAAACTCGACAAAAGTGCTCTTCAGACACAGAAGCAAAACTGGAGGGTCACAACGTCATCTAAAGAACCCGTAAACAACCATGAGTAGGGAATGATGAGTGCATGATAAATGGCTCGTGTAGAAAATTTTCTCATTATTGTTAATTATGCTAAGATCTCTCAGAATGAATTTAAAATTATTTGTACCACTCTGAGTGGATTCCCCCCCCAAAAAAAAATTACCTCCCTTCAGTTAAAAATATGAATTTAATGGGAACAGTTATTCCCCAAATATTCATTCTAAAACATAAAATGATTGCAGTACTTTTTACAAAGCAATATATATTTTCTTTCAAGATTGCAACTTTAGCTGCAGTTCAGCAAAAGGAAGCAAAGCAACTGCTGTAGACATTCTGCACTTGATGATGCCTATTATACATTTCTCTCAAGCGAATATGCTTTATTTCTTTATCTTGCAGCCATTACAAGGAAAAGTAGAGCTGCATCACCTAGGCTTATACACACACATCAACATTAAAAATAATAAGTGTATTGCTTTTCGTAACATCCTTAATGCATATCTAGGCCAACAACTGAGTTACTATTTTTGGGAGGACTGGAGAAACTGTAAGAGATCTCTTGTTGGTAAATTATCAGTATATAATTAGCAGATTTTAATTTGCTTCTTTTATTGCAGAGGAGCCAAAAGTTAGGGCTGTCATCTTATGCAGACTTAAGAACCAAGCCCCTGTGAACACAGGGCTAAACTACACGCTATGTCAGATGCTTTGACCTGGATTCCTGCATTGAGCAGGGCCGGGGGTTGGACTCGATGGCCTTGTAGGCCCCTTCCAACTCTACTTGTCTATGATTCTATGAAATACGTAGTGTGGCAGCTGATCCTCACTTTCTTTTTTACCGCCAAGTAAGCACACAGGGCCCCAATCCAGATGAGGGCCACCAAGTTCAGGATGACTTCTCACCCAGTCCACTTTCCCCCCTTAAATTCCCTCCATATGACAGCTAAAATGGGGGGGGGGCTCCATTGGTGCCAATTTCTTTCTTTCAGCACCCATGCAGGGAGGGGCATTTATGGTGAAAGGTGGCTGGGTAGGTTAAACCTCCTCTATCTATGCATGCTGATCCCAAACTGGATCAGGGTCCTACACACTTACTCGGAAGTAAAGAATAAAGTGATGATCATCTGTATGCTATGTTTTTAACACAGAGTGTAGTTTAGCTCAAAGGGGGCCTTATTTCAAAGTACAAGTTCAGTCCTAAAGAGGTGTCCAGAATTTGGGGCTGGTCTTATTAGCCAAGCTAAAAAACAACATTTACCTGACCCTCCCTTTGCTGGTCTGGCCGCATAGTGGCTGAGGAACCCCCAACCCTCCTGATGGGGCAGGAAAGGGTGGTGTTGGGTTTTGCCGGGCAAAGCCAGGCTGTTTTTGCCTCTGCAAGGCCAAATTGCTCCGGGACCCATGAAGCAGCCCCCAAATCCCCTACTATTCTTCTCTGCAGGGAAGGGTTGTGGGTGAGCTGACAGCATCAGACCAAAGGCCTATCTGGTCCAGCATTCTGTTCCCACATGGGCCAGCCAGATGCCTCTGATACTTGAGGTAATATATAGCCTTCATGACTAGTAGCCATACTTCATTAACTTGTCTAATCCCCTTTTAAAGCTGTCCAAGTTGACCACCATCACTACATTTGGTATCAACTTCCATAGTTTGACTATATGCTGTGTGAAGTACGGTACTTCCTTTTGTGTGCCCTGAATCTCCCACCATTCCACTTCATTGGATGATCCTGCGTACTAGTAATACGAGGGAGGAAAGCAGCCCTCTATACACTTTTTCCACTCCATGCATATTACTCTAGTTATAAGGTATTAAATGTATTTATTTATTCATTTATTACATTTCTATACTGCCCAATAGCCAAAGCTCTCTGGGTGGTTCACAGCAATTAAAACCATAAAATGCAACATGATAAAATACAATATAAAAGTTTAAAAGTTTAAAACTATAGTATAAAATAATAATAATAACCAAATAGAACATAGCAGCAGTGAGTAGATTTAAAATACAGTACCAGAATTAAAACAGAAACTGAAAAAGTAAAATGACAGGGAAAATAAGGTCTTCACCTGGCACTGAAAAGAGCACAATGTAGGTGCCAGGTGAGCCTCTCTGGGAAGCTCATAGTCATTCCACAACCGGGGTGCCACAGCAGAAAAGGCCCTCTTCTTAGTAGCCACCCACCTCACTTCCTTTGGTGGAGGCTCCCAGAGAAGGACTGGTGAAGATGATCTTAGGGTCCAGGCAGGTGTATATGGGAGGAGACAATCATTCAGGTAACCTGGTCCCAAGCTGCTTAGGGCTTTGAACGTTAATACCAGCACTTTGAATCAGGCCTGGAAATGGGCTGGCAGCCAGTGCAGATGGAAAAGGACTGGCATAATATAATCATGTTAATAATCTCACTACCCTATTTTGGACCAGCTGAAGTATCTGGACCCTTTTCAAAGGCAGCCCCACATATAACACATTGCAGTAATCCAGTTAAGAGGTTATCAAAGCATGGATAATTACACTGTAGCTAGGCGATCTCTGTCCAGATAAGGACATAGTTGGTATATCAGCCTAAGCTGATAAAAGGTGCTCTGGGCCGCTGAGTCTACCTGTGCCTCTAGTGCCAATGCTTGATCCAAGAGCGCCTCCAAACTACAAACCTGATAGGGGACTGCAACCCACTCCAGAACAGGCTGAACATCACTTAGCCAGGCAGACAAACTGCCCACTAATAATACCTCTTGTCTGGATTGAGTTTCAGTTTATTGGCCCTCATCCAGTCCATTACTGCATCCAAGCACTGCTTCAGGATGCCCACTGCCTCACCTGGATTTGATGAAAATGAGAGACAGCTGGGTTTCATCTCTATATTGGTGAAGGTGATACCTCACTCAGTCTATATCTCCAGATAACCTCCCGCAACTATTTCATGTAGATGTTGAACAGCATGGGGGATAAAATAGAGCCCTGTGGCACGCCATGGCATAACTGCCAAGGGACAGAGCAATAATCCCCCAGCACTACCTTCTGTGGAAATGGCCATCCAAGTAGGAGTGGAACCACTGCAGTACAGTACCTCCAACTCCCAGCTCAGATTGTCTATCCAGAAGGATACCATGGTCGATAATATTGAAAGCCTCTGAGAGGTCCAAGAGAATCAACAGGGTCACACTCCCCCTGTCCCTCTCCCAGCAAAGGTCATCCCACAGGGCGACCAAGGCAGTTTCCATTCCAAAACCAGGCCTGAAGCCTGATTTAAATGAATCTAGATAATGTATCACAACTAAGGCTCTTTAAATACAGTTCTACAGTAATTTCAACTTAAATATATTCAAAACCAGGGCCTTTGAACCTTGCCATGAAAGTTATCCAAAAAACTACTAAAATCTGAAATGGTGCCCCTGGTTAAGATGATGAAGCTCAGCCATTATTATTTGAATACTACTGTTGAACAGAGCTTGGATTGGATCTGACTAAATAGGTGCCCTATGGGTTCTCTGTGTGTATACAGACAGACAACATATAAAAATCCACTTGAGTCTTCCTCATTCCATACATTTTCAAAGTTGTTTAGGCACTTTTTTGTTAGTAATTTTGTGTTGTTTGTAAAGATATTTTGTGTTGTTCTTTGTGCACTATGACTTACTTACTATGACTGAAGTGGATCTTATCCAAATAAACGCATTATTATCTACAACTGCACTGCCTCCTCCCTACTTCCGTAGTGCCAAAAATTACAGCTAACGAAGCTTCCCCCTCAAACTCTCACATTTTTATCCTTAACAGATAAAGGGAACATAGCAACTGGCACTGTTCCACAAATGTTTAAGGGTTCATGCAGTGCTACTGGTGGGTTCTCTACCAGTTCCCATACTTTTGCTCGTGCAAGATGCAATACAGCTGCAGCCTGCAGCACAAGCAGAACATCTCTGAATTTAGTTTCCCTTTTCTCATATAACACACTAGTGCAGCCTTCCCCAAACTGGCCTCCTCCAGTTGTGTTGGACTGCAACTCCCATAATTCCCAGACAGCATGGGCAATGGCTGGGAATGATGGGAGTTGCAGTCCAACACATCTGGAGGGAGCCAGATTGGGGGAAGGTTGTTCTAGTGGGAGACATAAAGCAACCCTCTCATGAATGTAAGATTCTTTCTGTGAGTGGAAGGGCACCTTTGGATCCAACCTGAAGAATTCTTTGAGGAGGGCCTAAAAGGCAATGTAAAATCTATAGATATTTTCTTTGTGAATATAAGTACAACACGTTTCAAGGTTACATCTGTAGTTGTCTGTTGCTTCTGGAGACTTTTCCGCCTGTACAGCTTGATTAGTCACAGAGTATTTGGTCTCTCAGGCCTCATGCTTAAAACTATCTGCAGTGCATTGAGACAACGAATTCTCACTAGAGTTTTGCAAAGTTTTCTTCTCCTGTGTCATCAACTGCAGGTCGCTTATCAGTTGGATTCACAAGCTTAACCACGCAAACAAAAATCTTCAAGAAATAAGAGGGCATCTGTGAAGAAACTGAGGTAAAAGTTTAACTGTTATGTTTTATTTCAACCACTGAAGGTCTGAAGGGGTTAACAGTAAAAGAAAAATGTATGGTTTTTACTCAGGGCTTGAGCCTAAGGGGTGTTACATTGTAAATATGATATGCTGGCAAATTGGCAGTTACTGCTGCCACTAGGAGGTGAAAATGAAGCCAGGTTCTCTCTATTTATATGGGAAGGTAGGATTGAAATTGGTACCATCTGATTGGGGAATAAGTGAACATTCTAAAGATGCCCATTGGTTGAATATTTACACAGAGATGGGGTGACGGACTGTTGGCCACCCCAAAGCTGATTGGTTGGAGGGTTCTGACTAGAATGAATATAGTGGAGGGTCTGTGGTGGGAAGTCTAAGTCTGGAGGAGTCTGACTGGAAAGGTGTGAGGGTTTGTGGAGCCTGAAGAAGACAAGAGCCAGGAAGAATAGCAGCTATAAGACCAGGAGGGTGAGCTGAGAGCATGTGAGGCAGAAACTGAAGAAGGTCTCCAAGAGGGGAGAGGAAGACTCATGGAGCCGCCTTTGGAAGAAAGAGCTGAAGCCTGAGTGGCAGTGGTGGCAGTGGTCTGAGGGCTGAGCAGCTGCTGGACCAGGCTGAAGACGTCAGGAGAAGCCTGATGAATAGCCTTGAAGGTTCCAGGTGGAAGTCAAACCTGACCAGAAAGAGGACTGCCATTCAAGCCTTCATATTAGGTCTGTGAGTTGACTGGGGTGGAGCTTGATAAACTTAAATTGGCTTAAGTTTAGTTAAGGGTAGGAACTGGGGCTTCTAACACATGATTAGTAGTAAACATAACTGTATTGAAACCCTGTTTTAAAAGTAACAACATCCTTAAAATAATTACGGTATTGTTTTCTTTTTAATACAATACTATATATCTTTGTTTACTTTTCTGGCACCTCTGATCTATTTTGTCTCATGCCTAATGGCCAGTTACTTTAAGGGAAAAGGTATATGTTAAATAAAAGGGGTGTAGTTTAATGGTGGTAGCGGAAGTGAAGGGAGAGATTACCCAGTGGTGAGGGGTGATCTTCCATATTTTAGGGATGGGTTTGCCCTAGTGTACAGGCCCCCACCTGAAGACCCAGGTTCTCCACAGCATTATAAAAGAGTGATTACATGCTCATATACATGCCATCACATCACATCACTGAATACACTAAGAACGTTACTTGAACTGCTTCCAAAATGTAAAAAATATGGAGGCCTTTATGAGCTTCTGAATAAATAAACCTGAGATTATATAACATAACCACAGTCACATATTTTTTAAAATGAAGATGTATTGTACATATTGTGAATGTAAGATACTCGTGGGGGTGGGGAAGATACACAAACTTTAGCAAACAAAAGTCTAAAATAAAACCAAAAAGTCAGTGCCTGAGAAAACAGGCTTAAAATATTCCAATTTTAAAACTAAGTAAAACTCATGAAGATGATAGGAAAAGAAGTATCACCAAAGTTTACATCTTTGCCAGTTTTTGTTATGCCTCTTTATATTCAGAAATGAAAACCTTCAATCTTTATGTGTGAATCATTTTGGTTACCCCTAAATTTACTGAACAAGATCTTTATCTCTGTTGGCCAGATAACCTACTTTCTAGGGGGGAAAGGGCAAAAGCAATATGCCTATACCGTAAAAGAAAACAATTGGAAAAATTGCTAGCTGTGTTTCCTTTTAAGTTTCTAGGTGACTTTCCAAACTGAGTGTAGATCAGAAGGTTATGTAAGAAGAGGTGGGGGCGGGGTAGAAATTGCTTTCCCAGCAACATTATCTGATGGATTTGTCTCTGCAATGAAAAACATCCCTTCCTCCCCCCCCCTTTTTTCCTTTTTGTCAGTAACTAAAAGTACTGATCAAATTTTCATGCATATATTGTTTTGATTTTTTGAAATTGGGGAAAGGGGGAGGTTTTCTTTTCTTTTTTAATCAAACCTGCTCAGAAGTTATGCCTTATGTCATAGAAGTACTTTCCCCTAACTAAACCCAGACATTTAGATGCTGGTGTGATTAAAGAAAAGACCCTCTGATATGAATGTGCATATCTCTTGCCTGAACTCGGGTACTGAAAAACGGGTCCTAGTGAAACACCCATTTGATGAGATCCAGACAACACTGTGTGCAAAGAGAAGGAACTTCTGCTCCTGCAAGGGAAGCTCCCAGGTCCTCCCAAATTGCCTCCACCCACTCCAGCACCACATCTCACTTGGATCCAGAAGGTCCCTGTCATGCCCCTGCCCATGGGTGAAGCCCTAGCACTAAGTATTAGAGGTAAGTATTAGAGGGGAGGAGGGAGTGTGAGAGGAGTGTGGAATGTTGAGATGTCTGCTGATTGGATAAGGGAGTGGAATTGGGAGACTGGGAGTGTATATAAGGGGAGTGCTGTTCCGTTGGAGGGGGAAGTCTGAAGAAAGAGGGAGGGAGGGGGAGAGGGTTTAAAACGTTTAGGATCTCATAACCTCATCTATTTCCCTACCCTAAATTGTAATCAATAAAACTTGTTTCATTTTTAAAAATCAAAGTGAGTGGATTGAATAAGTTACCCTAAGGGGGTTGGTGGCAGCGGAGGAGTGAAGAGTGTTGGTTACTAAGTAGTCGTAGGGGGGATTGTTACAACGTTGGCATGTGAAGGCTGAGGAGAGAGAGAGAGAGATGGGTAGAGTGTGACAGGTAGAGGCATGAGAGTCCCCCTACCCTCAGGAGCAGCTTTGGGGCAAGGTGCAAGAGGCTGCACTGGGAAAGGGGAGGCTGGGAAGCTCTGTTGTTCAAGTGGAACTCTGCTCACACTTATTTGGAGCCAAGCCTTTTGAGTTTGGGCTCAAATTAAGACCTGGAGACAGAGTATTTTGATTTTTAGCATTATGGCCATAACTGGATAGATCATGATTGCATTTTAATGGTTCTTCAAAGAGGTTTCCCAATTCGGTGCTGCAGCTAGGCTTCAACCTTGGGGCCAAAGTCCAGGGCACAACCCCCCCCCAACCACTCAGAGAGCAGCAGGTGCAGAAGCAAACTCCCATTTAGTCATGATGTAAACTCCTGTAGTCATGATGGTGTTATGACGTAGGTGAGTTTAAAATGCAAAACTGCACATTCTCAGAGTTGTTGTTTTTAAATCAGGGTTGGCAAACACTTTTCTTGTTCTAACATAGCAGGAACGTAGAAGCGGTTTTAAAGCATGGGATCTCTGCTGGAGGAATGGGGGAGAAATGGTACTTGTCTGCTTCACAACTGAAGTAATACAGATGGCCACCTAAAGGGGGTGAACTTACTGAACATAAGTTCAGGGTCTAAAATCACATAGCTGCACCACTGTCCTGATGATTTGTAATGGCCTACCTGAAGCCATAGGTTATCCTGCAGAGAGGCAAAAATGGGCAAGCGTCCCTCTAGAAAATTATGTGACCAAAAGACAGGCCAACATGACCAAAAGACAGGATACAACAACTGAATTTTGTATCTTGACAAAGGATAGAAGAAAATAAGGGTGCAATCCTATGCGTGTTTAGACAGAAAAAAGTCCTACAACTCCCAGCATTTCCCAGCCAGCCATTCTGCCTGGGGCATGCTGGGAGTTGTAGGCCTTTTTCTGTCTAAACATGCATAGGATTGTGCCCTAAAGGTGCAATCCTATGCATGTTTAGACAGAAAAAGGCCTACAACTCCCAGCATACTCCAGCCAGCTTGGGTGGTTGGGGCATACTGGTAGTTATAGGCCTTTTCTCTGCCTAAACATGCCTAGGACGGCACCTGAAGAGACTTAAAAGAATGTGAAAACATTTTCAGTCGTTCATTCCTTTGGGATAGGGAGATTTTTAAATGGACAAGAATGATGAAAGAAAGAACAGTCATGCTTGTTCATGCCATATGGCATGCAACCCATCTAACAAAGTATATATCTGAATGGCATTCTCTGGAGTGCTAACATTGCTTTTGTCATTTTAAGGCCATAGTAACTAAGTTACTGCACAAAGCTTCATGACAGGAGCAACATTAAAATTCTAGCATTTCTTCTCTGATACACACAATCTAATAGGCCATAAATCAAAGTTATGATTACAACCTCGTACACATTTAGTAACTCCTACTGAATCCAATGACATTTACTTTAGAGTAACCCAGTATTGTATTGGACTGTGAGGTGATTTATTTTTTAAAAAATATTATATTTTAAAAAGAAATACATAGGTGCAGCCAAACAGTTATATGTTACAGTTACAAATTATTGTAGCTCTTTAATTTTTTAAATCTGTATATTTCAGTAATCAATTTTCTCTAGGATAGTTTTAAAAATGTGTATATTTTAAAATGCTTTTGGTAACAACACCACTCTTATGTTTAACTCACTGGAAGAGTGTGGGATTCTAATGTGCTGGCTGGGGAATGCTGGGAGTTGTAGGACGATTTTCTGCCTAAACATGCTTAGGATTGCATCCTTATTTGTTTTATAGTATGAGGCTAGCCAGCTATCTCATCTCCCCACCAACCCATTCTTGGAGTGGGAAAGACTTTTGGGGTAGGGGTCTGAGGACACACACACACACACACACACACACACACACGGCCCTTTGTGAGCTGGATAACATTGGCTAGTGGAGTGCTCCAGCTGCCATCTTGGTCATGGCTGCTTTTCCTCGCAAATGAGGGAAGGCGCAATGTGGGTGAAGCTGCCCTGCCCAGGCAGTGGCTGGAGTGCTCAGATCAGAGATAACAACAGGGATTCCTCAAGGGGGCAGGGCTTGAGAAATCCAAGAAGGCTCCGCAGGCCAGATAAAGAACCTCTGCAGGCTGGATTAGGCCCCCAGGCAGGAAGTTCCCCATCCCTGGTCTAGAATGATGCTGGTTCTCTAGGAAAGATGACAATCAATAATAATGTGCACCTTCAAGACGGTATCTGATCGCACATATAAGATAATGCATAGCTACCAGAATATTTGAATTAAAAATATTTCTACATTGGACAAAAGATGGATCTAAATGCAATGTTAATTCATAAAGCTGGGATTATATGGCTGTTTCTAATGTTAAACATATAGCCCTAGTTGCTTATTTACCTACATTTGGGGAAATGGCTTAACACTTGGCTGTCACGTAACCAGTTTCTCTTGCACTAAGCGTATTGCAAAGTTGTTTATAGTGGCACAGTTTCCCTAGATGCCAGAACACAGGCTATTAAGATCAGTATAGGAAGCAATTTGGATAAATTTGCAGTTCTACTGCAAATAAGGTTGACTCATATCTTAGCCTGGAATTTAGCCTGCTCTCACTCCCATTGGTGGATTCATTTCTGGGAGCTTAGCATTAGATCTCTCTCTCTCTCTCTCCCCCCCCCCCCTCCAAATGCTGTTCTCTCCTCCTGCCCCACCCCCATCATTTGGACTCTTAGGGAATGCAATGCCAAAGAGGTATATTTTGTGACCCAACGGTGATAAGGCTATGACACTATCCTATTATCAGCATTCCAAGTGCTCAGAATTCAGAAATAAACCTGCTGCTGAGTCAAATCCAGAAGGGGTGATTTGTTAAAATTATAGGACAGCAAGAGAGGATAAAATTGGAGGCATTGAATCTGGAGAAATATAAATACCATGTGTCCTGCTTTTTTCTGCAACCATTGCCATAAAAAAAAAACCTCTCATAGCATTAAGTATAGTCCAGTTGAATTTTGAAGTTAGCAATGCCCTCATTTAAACTATTGATGATACCTTAAATTTAACCTTTATTCATCACCATTTTTAATTGCATATTGTTATATAAGACCACATTAGAATGATTTGAAGGCAGATGATGCAACTGATCCAGCTGAAGCAAGAGTGCCAGGCCCTGGAAACTGCCGAAGAAGTAAACTATTCTTTGTTTTTTAGGATGAGCCACACAATAAGTTATGTTATGAATAAAAATTTGAGATTGTTACAGGCACCTGGCACATTTATGTAACATCTTTCTGACCATTCATTAAAATGCTGAAATTATGTTCTTTCTTTAAAACAAAAAAAGACCCCACAACCTTTTCCATCCAACAATATAGAAGAGGAAAGTGTCTATTTCCCACTTGAATTTTGTTGTTTTGTAAGTTAGAATTTAAAGGGCAACAAATATTTTATTTATATATAATGTTTATAAGAAGTAATATAAGGCATGGGGTGGGATACTAACCTACTAGCAGTTCCCATACATATGTTACATACTTGTGTCAAAATTAAATGGATAAAATACCTTCAGGCATGGATCCTTGATCTTTTTGCAGCATAGTTAAAGGCTTTCAATTCTTGCACTATAGTGCCATCTACTGTGCAGAAATGACCCTTGCAGCAACTAAAAGTGCTGTTCGTATAAATTTGGGACTTGTATCTGCCACTTCTTTCACTTTGCATAAGCCAAAAATGGGTGCATTGGATTGTGCATTCTCATTGTTTCTGACCTTGTTTGAATGTTGGTATCTTCACTTAGGAGAATCTTAGGAAGCAGAGAGGTGGGAAGACCCTTCCTGACTGCCAGGAGAGCCACTCACTGCCAGTTAATTGTGAACTACACTGCACTGTGCCAGATGGGTCAGCAGCCTGACTCAGTATGCCATCTTCATATATGTTCTTAAGCTCCAGCAAATGAGCAGTAAAATTCACGCATTCTAACCAGTAAAATTCACGCTTAGAATGCCATCCTATGCGTAGGAACATAGGAAGCTGCTTTATATTGAGTCAAACCATTGATTCCCCAAGCTCAGATATTGTCTAGACAGAGCACCCCAGCTGGCAGCGGCCCTCCAGGGTTTCAGGCAGTAGTTTTCCCCAGCTCTGCTTAGAGATGCCAGAGATTAACAGTGCAATCTTATACATGTCTATTCAGGATTATCCCCAATTGAGTTCAATGGGGTATACTCCTATGTAAGTATGGATAGGATTTCAGCCCATACTTGGGATCTTCTGCAGGCAAACAGTGCTTTTACCATTGAGCGATCACCCTTCTCCAATGTGTTTGCTTAGAAGCAAGACTGTGCTCATTTGGGCTCACTCCCTAGTAAGCAAGTATAGCCTTGCACGTTTACACAAAAATGTTCCATCCACTCTCAGGCAAGTCTACACAGAAAGGATTACAACCTGAAACATACACATGTAACCTACACATAGGATCAGGCTGCCCATTTTTATATTACAATACACATAACCACATCCATTTGGATGCAGAACTCCAGTTTACTCTATCAGCTGCTAAGGGTGCAATCTTATGCATGTTTAGACAGAAAAAAAGTTCTACAACTCCCAGCATGCCTCAGTTAGCCATGCTGGCTGGGGCATGCTGGGAGGTGTAGGCCTATTTTTCTGTCAAACCTGCATAGGATTGTGCCATAAAACTGAAAAAGGACAAAAAAAACCACGACTCCAAAGGGAGAGCACGATGCCAATGGTCAATCAGGGATCAAGACAGCTACGAAGCACCACTAAAGAGCTTTTACAGTGCAATCCTATAGTATACAGGTATACTCAGAAGTTAGTCCCATTGATTTCAATGGGGCTTCCTCCCAGCTATGTTGGTATAGGATTGCAACTTCATGCGACATCCTTCAAGTCGGATCCGGACCTATTCATATTCGAGTAGACCCACGGAAATCAATGGGTTTTATGTTAGTCATGAATAGGTCCGGATCCAACCCATTGCCTTTAAACTCTCTGAGCACTGCTGCTTCCTCGTTTCAGGTCCGCTGGCAAAAAGAAACGGGGGAGGGGGAGATAAAAGCACAACAAATAAAACCAGTAACTGCCCGTCAACTCCCAGGCATGAGTCCTTGTAGGAACCTCTTTATTTTGAACCGCTGCGTGGTGTGCGCCGCTTCGCATCACGCGGGCACAGCTGTCACCATAGAGATAGGAGCGTTCTACAGCCTTTCGTTAGCTCTATGGTTCTCATTAGGTGAGAGCGGAGCCGGAAGAGGGGGTATGGGAAAGACGGCTCTCTGCAAGGCGCATGCGTCCCTCAGAGACTGCGGTTTAAACGGTGGCGCGAGGCTCGTTAATGTCGTTTGGTAACTATGGAGCTTACTAAAGACCGGCTTGTCTTAACAGGTACTGACCCGTTTCAAGGGCGGCCTCTGGCAGGCTTCTCTACCGGCGCGGGGTGGTGGATGTGCGACTCCCATAATATATTTCCGTCTCCTGTTGAACATGTGTGTGAAATAGGAAACTATTTTATGTTTAGTCGGACTAATGGTCCATCCATCTTGTCCAGTATTGCCTACCCCGGCTGTCAGAGGCTCTCTGGCTGAGGTCCTTTGCCTTAAGGTCCTCAGTTGGAGACATCAGGGATTGAATGGGGGAGCCTTGCTCGTGGAAAGTACGTGCTCCGACGAGGCTTACCTGCAAGCAAATGTACCCACGCTTGAAGCCTCCCCGTGCACGCTGCTGGCTGTAGTAAGCTACGACCCCACCGGCCAGACACACACTTCTTCCAGCTTTCTGGGATATGTGCATAATTTAACCCTGGTTTCACCAGAAATTTGTGAAAAGTGTAATATAAATATGTGCTCCTGAGTGTGTACAGATGGCATGTCTCTCCCCAGTGAGTTGCCACCACCAAGCCCTGTGTATTTTAAGCTGGGGCAGCAGCTTCCATTTCAGCAGATTAACGCTCCCCCCTCCAAACTCCACTCATTTTAGAAAGTAAGTGCTGACGGTACATAACGCCATGCAGTATGCCAACTTGCCTAAGGCCTTTTTACTTACACTTTTAAACAAAACGTTGCCCCCATTTTAAACAGTACTAAATATCTCCTTTTACTATAATGTACCTATCTGCATTTCTCTCTTCCCTCCTTTACAACCCCCCCCCCCCATGCTATTTTAACCACATCCATCTATGCCTGATTGTAAGGACTCTTTGTAGAGATAAAAATGAAGGGGAATGAAAACCTCAGTTGTCTGTGTTTTCTGTGTGTATTTAAATGTTTTAGAAGACTTTTCAGTAAGATAAAATGTACATTGAAATAGAACATTGTAAAAGACACATCAAGCTGAGTAGGTGATCTCAAAAAAACCCATGAATCTACAGCTATATAAATAGTAACTCGTTTTGTGTTTGTACATCCTCGTCTTCACCACATTCTCTTTTAGACCAGGTGTAGGAAACCTGTGGCCCTCCTGATGTCATTGGATTCCAACTCCCATCAGCCCCAGCCAGCATGGCCACTGCAACAACATTTGGGGGACCACAGATTTCCTGCCCCTGTTTTAGACTCTAAAGCAGGGCTCTCCAACCTTGGGTCCCCAGATGTTGCTGGACTATAGCTCCCAGAATCCCTTGCCATTAGCCATGCTGACTGGGTATGCTGGGAGCTGTAGGCCAGCAACATCTGGGGACCCAAGGTTGGAGAGCCCTGCTCTAAAGGGAGTCTCAGCCACTGCCCTAGTGCTACATGTACATATTCTGCCATCTGTAAAATGGAAGCCATACTGGTCTGCCTTCCAGTAGTTCAGTAGCAAAAACAGCAGAAGGAAACCCTCACTCTGTAGGGAAAGAATTCAAGGAAGTCCTATCCCTGCACACCACCACCTCTACCAGAAATAGGATGTGTACATAGGGGACTCCAATGGAAAAAGGGTTGGTGCTGAAAGTCATCATAAGGAAAAGAAGGGTCGCCATCTCTCTGGGTATGGTGGGAGTTAGTGCTTACACTTGGAACAGCCTGCCCTTCTCTATGCTGCACTTAAAGCAGTGGACTTCTCCTCAACCAAGTTATAATTGAGTTGCATCTTAGCTGTCTGGCACTGATCCAAGCATTTTTCCTTGATATGACTAGGGCAGGAGTGAATCTATATGACACCAAGTGAGCCCCATCCACAGCCAGCCAATGTAAAATCCAAATACAAGGAACACTTCACTGGCTGGCAGTCATGGAGGTACAGGTAGGCTCTTAAAATAACATAGAAAGTGTCAGCAGCACTTCAGATATGACCCATCTTAGATCTGGTAACAGCTTAGCTCTTCAAGAGTACTATGCTATCTGCAGCGGTCTGTTTTTGTCTTTCTGACACTGTTTTGGAAGAACTGTATGAATATGATATATAGAGGTAGTTAATTGGTATAAGCAAGCCATACAATGGAAATGGTTGAGATTTGCATGCAAAAAGTGGCAGTCCAGGGATGATGTTAACCCCACCCACCCACCCCCGTCATCTAGCTGGCAGCCATTCCATCACCTCTGTTGAGAGACCAGCTAGTTTTGGCTTTCTCCAATTTTCACCTAGCTGGCAGCCAGGCTACCATCAGGCTACCTTAGCTGTTTTCATCCCAGTTAGTCATGATAAGAATTATGATATAAAGAACTGGTGTCTGAGCTTGCTTTTTCTTTTCCTTCCTCCCATCCCTTTTCCTTGAGTGTCATGTCTTTTAGACTGACTGTAAGCCTGAGGGAAGGAACTCTCTTACTCCTGATATTTGTATGCTGATCTGGGAGCCTTTTTGGCTAAAAAGCTGGGTAAAATGCTTTAAATAAACAATATTATTTAGATCCTTTCTTTTTCTTTTTTAATTGCATCATAGGTGTTATAGCATATGTCGAGGTATGGTCATCCAGCAGAACAGAAAATTACTCAAAAACCTTTACCCAACAATTACTGGATATGGGAGCAAAAGTAAGTAATGCTTTCTGAATGGTTATTGTATTTAAAGCTGCAGCTTATGTACTGTAACTAAGCCAGGCTATTGACACAATCGTTCCTGAGTGCCCTCTTCAGCATTGTGGAGCCCGGTAGGCTCCCTGGTTTACTGGGGAGCTCCAGAGACAATGAAACGGGTCAGAAGACGGGTGGAGCGTAAGTGGCATAAGACTCGTCATGAAGGTGATTGAGCATGCGTAAGAGCATATAATCGCGCCTACTGCGTGGTGGTGAAGGCAGCAGAGAAGGCTTACTTTTCCACCTCCACTGCATCCTGGAGTAGCTGTCCAGCCGAGCTTTTCTGAGTGATTCGAGGATTGCTTTCATCTAACTCAGTGAATCCAATACTGGAACCCTCAGAGGCCTGCTGCGATGAGTTTGCAAGACACTTCGAGGATAAAATCACTCACCTTCATGCTGACTTAAACACTGCAATTGATGCAGTGTCTGTTGAGGTGTCCAGTGCATCATCTTATCCTGTTCTGTGGGATCAGTTTCACTTTTTGGAGCCTGAAGATGTGGACATTTTGCATCTGTACGACCCACCACATGCTCTCTGAACCCTTGCCCTTCATGGCATATTTGAGCTAGCTTCAGGAGACTGACTGGATGGATTGGAGGACTGGAGAATGCATCATTGTATGATGGTGTGGTCCCTACTGCCTTGAAGGAGGCAGTGGTGCAATCACTCCTGAAAAACCCCTCCCTGGTTCCAGAAATCTATGCCAACTCTCATCCAATCACAAACACCCTCTTCCTGAGTAAGGTGCTCGAGAGAGCGTTGGCATCTCAGCTGCAGGTGCTCTTGAATGAAACTATCTGAATTCATTCCAGTCTGGATTCAGGCCTGGTTTTGGGACAGAATTAGCCTTGGTCACCCTGATGGATGACCTCTGGTAGAAGGCAACCCTATTACCACATCTGGATCTCTCAGTGGCTTTTGGTACCGCTGACCACGGTATCCTCCTGGACCACCTCCGTGAGTTAGGAGTTGGAGGCATTGTCCTACAGTGGTTCAACTCATACTTGCGGGATCGGTATCAGAGAATATAATTGGGTGATTACATCTCGGCCCCATGAAGCTGAGCTGTGGGTTGCCGCAAGCATCATCTTGTTCCCAGTGTTATTTAATATCTATATGAAGCTATTGGGAGTGGTCACCAGGAGATTTGGGGCAAGGTTTCACCAGTACAGCTGATGACACCCAGCTCTATTTCGCTGTGAGATCTGAATCGGGAGAGGCCGTGCATATTCTGAACCAATGCCTGGATGCAGTTATGGCTTGGATGAGAGGGCTAATAAACTGAAGCTGAATCATGATAAGACAGAGACCCTATGCGTTGGCAGTTCCCAGGTCTAGGAATTGGGCTGTTTGCCTGTTATGGATGGGGTTGCACTCCCTCTGAAGGAACAGGTTCATAGTTCGAGGGGGCTTCTGGATCTATCTTTGTAAGTGGAGGCCCAGGTGACCTTGGTGGCCCAAAGCACGCATTACCAACTTCGGTTGGTACACCAACTACTCCCGTTCCTGGATAGGGATAACCTAGCCATGGCGATCCATGCACTGGTAACCTCACAATTAGACTACTGTAATGCACTCTATGTGGGGCTGCCCTTGGGCCTGGTTCAGAAACTGCAGGTAGTGCAGAATGCAGCAGCTAGTGTGCTCTCTGGGACACCCAGCTTTGCTCACATAAGATCTCTGTTAAAAGAACTGCACTGGCTGCCTATTAGCTACCAAGTCATATTCAAGGTTATGTTATTGTCATATGAAGCCCTAAATGAAATGAAATGAATTTTTTTAAAATTTATTTTTATTTTATTTATTATATTTATACCCCGCCTTTTTTCCTGCAAGGAATCCAAGGCGGCTTATATAATCCTCCTCCTCCTCCATTTTACCCTCATAACAACCTTGTGAGGTAGGTTAAGCTGAGAGTCAGTGACTGGCCCAAAGTCACCCAGTGAGTTTCATGGCCGAGCGGGGATTTGAACCCGGATCTCCCAAGTCCCAGTCCAACAGTCTAACCACTACGCCACACTGGCTCAACTTGGGACCAGGATATGTTCATAGGATAGGATGAAAAATAAAAATCATGTCAATTGTGTCCCAGGTCTGTCTTCTGTAAATCATTACACTGTCCAGTTTACAAGGTCTACACTAGCTGAATTCTACTTTATTCATGAGCAGTGTGTTTGTCCATGCTGCCTAATCACTCCCACTTGGCTCCTGCTAGCGTGAAAGGCTAAACTAATCAGAAATGTAACAAGAAAGCAAAAGTTTCTAGTTATTTCCAAACCTGTATTCCTGGTTTGTCACTCTCCTAACAACTCAGAGTCTAAAGCCAGGTGCAGCAGGTGAGCTTCTGAGTCATTGCGGTTGGATATTGCAAAGCCTAGCTGTGTGCTTCTTACTCGTTTTACTGAAGGCTGCAGGTCTTAATTTCAATGTTCCTACAAATTTATGTCTAGCAATATCCAAGATACTGAAGAAGTTGCGTGTGAAAACTACATGTGGGACTTCAGCATCCAGAAGCCCAAGAAGTTTAAGACAGTTTTTTAAATCATGGACAAACTTAAGTCAATAATCTAAATGGAGAACTAAGAAATAACTGGGATTATCATTTCTGACAAAAACAAGTCTAGTAGCACCTTTAAAAAGTAACACATTTATTATGGTATAAGCTTTCATAGACACTGTGGGTATCAATGAACTTAAAGCACACCCATCTGTGTGTTGGCCAAGGTATGTAGCAAACTACGGAGAAGCTATTTTTTCTCCTTGTTTGAGACTAACTAATGGAAGGCCTTAATAATTAGTTTGTTTTAAAGGGTGTGTAAGTATTTAAGATGCAATCCTATTGTAGAACTTACTTCTGTCTAAACATGCATAGGATTGTGCCCTAAATCACATTTCAGTACAGTTGAAGAGTTTTATGTATTTTCAAAGAGTTTCCAGCTAAGGTTCTAAAATGCTTTGTTATTTCCCTTATATTCTGTAGGTTTCCAAGACTTTAAACAAGCAAGTGACTCACGTGATCTTTAAAGATGGACTCTCATCTACATGGAATAAAGCGCAGAAGGTTGGGGTTAAACTAGTGTCAGTCCTTTGGGTAGAAAAGTGAGTATTACTATATGCTACAGATGTGCCAGAGGAGAAAATACTGAAAGAGGAATGTTAGTGGCTTCAAACATTCCCAGTACGTAATTGTCTTATATTTTGAATAAAATAATTATGGGTAAGAACGGCTGGCCACAATTATGCAGGAGTCCCAACTGAGACTCCCAAAATAAGCATGCATCGTAGAGAGCATATAGCTTAGTGGCTGTGCACATGCTTTGTACATGAAAGGTCCCAGGTTCTATTCCTGACACCTTGGAGAAAGTGGCGGCCTAAGGTGTTGGAGAGTTGTTGGCAGTCAGTACAATACTAGGCAGTGCTGACAATGCTGGGTTAGATGGAGCAATGGTCTGACTCGGTATAAGGCACCTTTACATATTTATATGTAGTTTACAAGTATTTTTATTCCTTAGGAAGATAAGTGATGTGTTAGACGTAAATATTTTGTAAACTACAAAAATGTCTTTAACACAAAAAAAGATCACATTTCTAATTTTTAGACATAAGTAGGATATTGTGGGCAAAGTTAAAAAGACAACAAAATGAATGTTCAGTACAATTATTTCTTATTTAGTTTTCTTAAAATACATGCATTCTATTTACACAGTGCTTAGGTATGTTATCTTGCTCTCGATAGTGAGTGATTGGTGAACTCTATCTGTGCTAGCTGCAAATTTTGATAGCTGATTTTTCAAATTTGTCTTACGCTTCACAGTTAGTGTGTGATGACCAAAGCCTGGTTGACTGTGGCATTAATGAAGAATTCCTCATCAGTACATCAGATATGTTGAGGTTTACTACCCACCCTCAAAAAGCAAGGAAGATGGAAATCAGTTGACCTGTAGTAGTTGCTAAAATCAGTTCAGTATTTACATTTAAACTTGTAGCTTAAATCAAACTAGTGTTTTCATGACATTATATATTTTCATCTTCATTATTAAAATATGCCAGATGTCTGAGCTATAACGTATATGCTTTATAACTGTAAGATCACTAGGTGTCACTAGAATTGTATTGTTGAACTATTTTAGTTTCTTGCTGCAATCTCATGGTTTTGTACCCTTAATCAAAAGATTGCAAAGCAGTGATTTTCGAACTTTTTACCTGAAGGGAGCATTTAACCTGGGTTAAGTTCATTCTTGTGAAACCTTTTTGTTGCAGAAGATTTGCACACTCAGTTCTCACAGGGCAGTCTTTTGCACCTCATTGTTGCTGTGTGTGAACTGTGGGCCTCCTACAGCACATCTAGCAGTACCCTACAGCTTGCATTGCAGGTTAGATATGTCATGAGGGCGAACTGCAACAACATTTTATAGTGTGGAGTGCTCCTGTTCAGTGTTCTAGCCAGCCAACCAGGCTTTCTTCCAATATATCCAATTCCATTCCCCCTTTCTCTGTTTTTCTGTCATCTCCCCTGCTCTCAACAATCAATCAGAACCCAATGGACATTGACCATGCTCAGTCCTCAAGGGTGGTGTGTGTGTGGGGGGTGGGGGTGGCAGTTCCTTTTCCCATGGGATTTTCTTTTTAAATATTTTTCGTATTTTCTTGGGGTTTCCCCAAGTGTGTTGCTAATTCCTTTTTGTTAATGGGGGGTGCCATTTTGGTTACATAAGGATAGGCACTCAGAGAATGAATTTGCTATTAGTGTATATGACGATGCCAACTGTCTTTCAGGAAAACTTGTTATCTATTGCCAATCTTCTCATTAACAGGTTCTGAAGAACCTTGGGTTTCCTGGAATTCAGGCTGAAAACCACTGTCATAGAGTAACACAGTCTGAACCCAATATTAGATAATTGTTAGCTCAGATGCTTTGTGATGTGTTCATATCTTCACACAAAATTCAGTTTACAAAACTCTATCATAAAATTTATTCCTACTATACAGACATAGAAAAGTATGCCTGACAGGTAACAGAGGCCTACCCAGGTGTGTTCTTACAAAATACTTGTAAGGGCAACTTAATACATTATGAAATGCCTACATTGAAAGCACTTGCATGAGGAAATTTGCTTTTTACACTTGACTATATCATTGTCAGTGGCTTATACGTAAGAACTCCATAACCTATGAAGTTGCTGTAAGAGAACTATGTCATTTCTGTATTACAAACCTAATTGCAAATATTTTATTTTGCTACCTGTTACTGCCCACCACATGTGGCTTTTCAAATTTGCCCTAGTTGATTTGACTAGATCATGTATGACATGTAGTATTGGAACTTCTTGGCATACTTATAGATAGGGAAGCTGCAGCCATGCATGTTAGCAAGAGGTTGCTATAGGCAACTGGGTGATTCCTTCTTCTTGAGTTTTTTGGGATTGTCTGGCTCATTTTTTCAATGCCAGATTTAGGAATCGTTTGGTATATGTTCTCCCATACTGAAATCTCAGTACTTACGTTTCCAAAAAGGTAGGATGGGGGTGAAGGCCTTCATTTCTCAGAATGTAAAACAGAGTGACAGACCTGACTGACATTTAAGTGATGCCAGAAGGGCTTTGTCTTAGACTTTAGCTACCAGCAAAACTAAGGAATGTGACCCCTGTCCTTAAAGATTCTGTTCCCTTCCTATCTAGTGTCTAAATTACTAGCTCTATTACAGTTTTGTGCTCTATCTCTTTTCAAGTGAATATAAATAGAAACTGTAGCATTTCAAATGTGACTTTTACAAGCAAGCAAGTAGTTCATTTGATGACCTGAATTTCCAGACAAAATATGCCTCTTAGGAATTTTGGATATGGCAGAAGAAACAGATGAGAACTGACCTAAAGATAGGCAGCTAGGCTATCAGGCTAAGTTGAATTACATTGCATTGCTAAGGTTCTCAAGCATCTAGCACAATAACTAACAGTAGTAAATCTGTCTAATTCTACACCAAAGAAATGCATGAATTAATTCAGTGTTTTCTGCTCAGATGTCGAGAAGTTGGAGCACATGTTGATGAGTCGCTGTATCCTGCAATAAATACTAATGAAGGATTACCTCAACTTAATAAAAAGGTGTGTATAGAACTTGAAATCTGTCACCTACTACCCCAAATACACATTCCTTCTGGCCCTATAGGCATTTGGTGGTCCCTCAATTTCTCATGTATACCAAAATATGTTTACCAGTGGCATGTAACTTAGAAGCATTTAAGCACAGGTAGGTATGGTGATTTGTGAAACTTTCCATTCATTTCTGTGGAGATTTCCACTTCGTTTCTTTACTTTCTCCGTTAGCTATGAAAAGTCTGCCAAGTTTCTATGCTTTTCCAAACAATTTCTTCTTATACAACGTTCTTGCAATTTTTACCCCCTGAAAAAGCAATTGCACGAATTGATATGCATTTATAGCAGCCAGCCAAGCACATGCATGTTGACAAGTCTGCGAGCTGAGGATAGGCATGCTCAGTGGAATATGATCCACTGAGCATGCCCACCCCCAATAGGAACCAGGCTACTGGGTTTCTTTTAGGTATAGAGGGTTTATTTTGGTGGCAGGAGTTAAAAGTTTTTATAGCTGAGGCAGCATTCTCCAATGGTGAAGTCTAATTGGGAACTTTATTAAAAACTCTGGCAGTGAATTCCATAGACCCAAGTCTCAAAGGTTTTTTTTAAAAAAAGAAACAGGTGGGATAACTCACACCACATGTGGTGGCAGTGGCGGGATAATATACAGTGTTTCTCTTTCATGTTGGTTTTAGAACTTCATTCATTTACTTGCGTAAAACGAACATCCAAGTCCTTCAAGATCCTATTAAGCAAACTCGTCTTCAATCACTTCTTAAGGAACATCTACCTACGGAACCTCCTGACAACATTGAGGACCATTGGTCTAAGCTGAAAACCTCCATTACTGCAGCTTGTGAACAAACTATTGGATATGAAACTAAGAAACATCAGGATTGGTTTGATGAAAATGACAATTGAGATTAAATATATAATTGACCAAAAAAGGAAAGCCTTCCAAATATGGCAAAATGATATTAACTGCGCTGCCAAGAAAAAAACCTACGCTAGCGCAAAGGCTGAGGTCCAAAGAAGAACAAGAGAACTTAAGAACGCTTGGTGGAAAAAGAAAGCTGAAGAAATTCAACAACTTGCAGAATCTCATGATGCACGGGGCTTTTTTAAGGCCACAAGGGCCATTTATGGACCAAAAACCTATGGTACAAACCCTTTACAATCAAAAGATGGCACCAAACTCTTAAAAGACAAAGAGTCTATTGCACTGCGTTGGAAAGAGCATTATTATGACCTTTTAAATCGTAAATCTAAGGTGGATAATGAGATTTTTTCGCAAATCCCGCAAAAACAAATTAAAGAGGAACTTGCAATACTCCCCACTTTGGATGAAGTAAAAAAGCCATTAATCAAATGAAGAACAACAAAGCTAGTGGACCAGATGGGATTCCTGCTGAAATCTTTAAAGAAGGGGGCCCCGAACTTGTACAACATCTTCATAAACTCATCGAAAAAATCTGGATAAGAGAAGAGATCCCAGAAGACTTCAGGGATGCCATAATTATCACCCTCTTTAAGAAGGGTGATAGAACAGACCGTGGAAACTATCGGGGCATTTCTCTCTTAGCAACCGCAGGTAAAATATTTGCTAGGATTCTCGCAAACCGTCTTCTATCTATTTCAGAAGAGATCCTCCCTGAAACTCAATATGGTTTCCGCCCCTCTAGAGGGACAGTAGACATGATTTTTACTGCACGTCAGCTCCAAGAAAAATGCCAGGAGCAAAATCAACCCCTTTATATGGCATTTATTGATTTGGCTAAGGCCTTTGATACTGTAGATCGTACAGCTCTCTGGACTATCCTTATGAAAATTGGATGCCCCAATAAATTTGTGAATATCTTGCGACTTCTCCATGACAACATGACGGCAACAGTTTTGGACAACAACGGCTCTCATGGTGCTCCATTTAAAGTGGGATCAGGTGTTAAACAGGGATGTGTTATCGCCCCAACATTATTTGCCATTTTCATCGCCATGGTTTTACATCTTGTCAAGGGGAAACTTCCCACCGGTGTGGGAATTATATATCGAACAGATGGAAAGCTTTTTAATCTCAGCAGGCTGAAAGCAAAAAGTAAGGTAATTACAACCTCCGTTGTGGAACTTCAGTATGCTGATGATAATGTGGTCTCTGCACATTCAGAGGATGATCTCCAAACTATCCTAAATGCTTTTGCAGAAGCATACGAAAAACTTGGTCTCTCACTTAACATCAAAAAAACCAAAGTGCTTCATCAGCAAGTGCAAGCCAATCCTTTGGTGATGCCATCTATCCAGCTTGGCGGGACAATACTGGAAAATGTCGATCATTTTCTCTATCTTGGCAGCTATCTTTCTGTTACAGCTAACATCGACAGTGAAATCCAGCATCGTCTGAGCTCCGCAAGTGCCGCATTTTCTCGAATGAAACATAGAGTGTTCGAGGATCGGGATATTTGTAAGAAGACCAAAACACTGGTTTATGAAGCCATTGTATTGCCAACTTTATTGTATGCCTGCGAAACATGGACTATCTATAAACGTCACTTCCACCTCCTTGAAAGGTTTCATCAACGTTGCCTCCGGAAAATCCTGCAAATTACTTGGGAAGATAGGCGAACAAATGTCAGTGTACTGGAAGAAGCAAAGACTACTAGCATTGAAAAAATGATCCTTCAACGCCAACTTCAGTGGACCGGTCATGTTGTTCGAATGCCTGACTGCCGTCTCCCAAAGCAGTTACTTTACTCCCAACTCAAGAATGGAAAGCGGAATATCGGTGGTCAATATAAGAGGTTTAAAGATGTTCATAAGGCTAATCTAAAAAAATGCAATATAAACATCGAAAACTGGGAAGCTCTGGCCCATGAACGATCTAAATGGAGGTTGGCCTTTCACAAAGGTTCCATGGACTTTGAAGAAGCCCGAGTGCAAGGTGAAAGGGAGAAACGTGCTAAGCGAAAAGCACGTCAAATGAATCCTTTACAGGACCATCTTCTATCTGGTAACCTGTGTCCTCACTGTGGGAAGCTGTGTGGATCTAGAATTGGCCTCCACAGTCACTTACGGACCCATCGCTAGAGTCTACACAATCTTCTTTAGAATTTCCTCCTTTTATCCCGGAAGACAATCTTACTTGGTCACGAGTGATCGCCTGATGATGACACTATCTAACCAGAACAAGCCCAGGGACACAGGATTCTGAACAAAACCCAAACTCAACAATGCATATTTTTTCATATACCAGTATTATGATATAGTGACTCTAGTTACGTGTTGGGAAACTGATAATGACACAGAGCATCCCTAAATGTCTATCAGTAAAAGATACATAAGATCAATAATTTTAATAAGGAGTGGAAGAAACACCCATGCTGGGAATTTTACAGAGGATTTAAAAAAATCTTTTCCCCCATGGCTTCAAAATTGCCAGAAATTTTACATGTCTATAGAAGGGGGAATAAAGGCTGGGTAGCAATATATGAACACCTTGTCTTAAACATTTTATTTATTGTTCTAAAAGAAAATATTTCATAATCAAAATATTTCTGCTTTTTTCATGTTTTCAGATAAGATAAACTGCTGGATTTACCACATTGCTCCTATGTTTTGCTCTGATCAAACTTTATTTTAGAATATATTCCAAGTTCTGACTCTGGCATTAACGGAAATGCTTAATACGTTTTTTAAGAACTTGCAAAATGTGTACAACTGATTTATAACAAGCTTTGTTACACGGTTTATGAATCAGTGCTATGATTTTGTTTTGTCTTGTAGCACAAATGCATGCAGCCCAAAAATTTCATTGAAAAAGCTCCAGAAAATGATTGGAGAGTACAAAAAAAGTTGGAAATTATGGCTAAAGAGTTAGCAGTACAAAAAGCAGCAACAGGCAAGTATATGAACCATTCATCTTGTTAATGTCTTGTAACCATGCACTGAAAAGTAATGCTGGTATATTGTGAAACTTTTGCATAATCTTAAGGTACCACCCCATAGTTTTTCTTCAAAACTAATATCAGCAAGCGGGGACGCCTGTGAAATTTGTAGAACAAAATGAACTGTGGACAGAGAGAGAAGGAAGAGGGGGAAGGACTCTCTTAATTCCCCTCTTTCTTCCCTCACCCCACTGTTTGATTCTTCGTGGAGAGGTCCCAACAGGATTTTTCCCCCGCTTTAAAAATAAATAGCTAAAGCCACCTCTCCAAGTAGCGTCTTCGCTGCACATAGTTGCGTGGCTGCCTAGCACTTTGAAAATGTGCCCTAATGCCCCTGGGAACAATGCTATATCATGTAGTTTCATTCCAGGGGGACAAAAAGTAAGTGCCACCTCCACTCGAACATTCACTTGTGTGTTCTCCCCAAACTTTGGAAGGTTTCCATCCTGCAACCTCCCTCAATAGTAGGAAATCACCTAATATAAATAAAAAAGGGCCAATATAGATAAATGAATATATCTGTAAAGACTAAATTTGGGTACTCCATTTCCTGTCTTGGCCTGTTCTTGGCTCCCAAACTTCACTAATGTTGCCTGTCTTAATAGTTTCGAGCATTCTTGGGCAAGGTAAAAGCAGGGGAACCTTGAACAGTGCAGAAGAAGCGCCGCCTGGTTATTGTCATTTTATTATCACTCCCTCTAATAGCAAACCTAGGCAGTGGCTGTCAACAGTTATTTAGCAAGAACAGGTCTTCTTCTCCTTCTCTCCTCCTCCTCTTCCTCTGATGTTGTATTGCCCCCAAACCATTCCTTAAGGTTTTTCAGCCAAGACCACCTTCTTAGAATCATAGAATCATAGAAAAGTAGAGTTGGAAGGGGCCTACAAGGCCATCGAGTCCAACCCGCTGCTCAATGCTTCCTACACTTCTTTTACCATTTATTTTACCATGTATAATCAGTTGCAAGAGTCTATATTTTTCATTATTATATGAACAAAATATTCTGGTTTTCTGCGTTTTATGTGTCTTATAATTTCTTGATCTTTATACATTCTCTTTAATACTTCTTTGTTGGTCACCTTGTCAGTTTATGAAATTTGTAACATCCTGCGATAAATCCACATTTCAAATGCTTCTATCTTTTTTATGGCAGTCTGGGTTAAAGTCCACGACTCCATGCCATATAGTAGAATAGAACTGAAAATACATAACACCGTACAATGCACATTCTCGAGGCTAATTTTAAGTTTTTGTTACATATTACATTTTTCATCTTAAAAAAGCTTCTTCGGGCCATCTCTGTTCTAACTTTTATTGCATTATTAGGAGGATCTCATCCCACTTCTCGTTCAACCAAATTCCAAGATATTTATATTTATATTTAGCAACATTTTCATTTTGAATTTTTAACTTGGACTATCTGCTTTTTATTAATTACCATGCACTTGGTTTTCTTAACATTAATTTTTAGACCATGTTCATTACTTACTTCACTGATTTTATCAAGTAATCTTTGTAGACCATCTAAATTGTCCGCTAGCAATACTGTATCATCTGCATATCAAATAGTATTGATAATCTCTCCATTAACAATGATATCATTTAAATCAGCAAGTGCTTCTTTAAATATGTTCTTGGAGTACAAATTAAAAAGCAATGGTGAAAGTATACATCCTTGTCTTACTCCTCTTCATAAAAAACAGGACTACTGAGAAAAAATAGAGACATATCAGCATGCTGGGGGGAACCCTGAGATCTGCAAAAGTACAAAACATGTTTTTAAAAAACCTGCCACCCTAAGGTGCCAACCCTTCACTACTGAAAAAACAGTCCAATGAGTACTCAACATTCTCTGTAACCATGGAATGTTGAATATCAATGGAGTGAAGAGAATATCCTGGAAGAGGGTATGGTTGGGTGGTTGATAAGATGAACAGGAGCATGCCAGTTAGAAAGTAAGGATGCATTGCAACATTTTGCTGCAGATCCCACTTGTTTAGATATATTTTAAAACTTTTTTGAATAGTTTGTTCAAAACCTGGAGCTATGGTAGAAACACTTCTGTACAAAGTATTTCAAAACATTACTTATACTCTGATCTTTGTCTGCTGTTGAAATATGAAATCCCTCTAATAATTTTTCAATTATAACTTTTTAGAAACTGACATTCCAGTTTTATTATTTGATGATGGTTCACTAGTGTACAGCCCAGCAAGTAAAATAAAGTATCAGTGCAGCGCAATGGAAAGAAGAATAAAGGACATGAAGGAGAAAAGGGAAAATCTTTCCCCCACTGGTATGATGATAAATATTCTTGTGATTCATGAAAGGATAGAAACTTTTCTTTTTATTATTGAAGTTTCCTGGGTGTTGCCACCATTTTGCCCGTATTTCAGGATAAGTGTTTATTGGGGCATGGTTTTTTCCATAGATCCAAGAATAGTTTCTTAAAAATATGAATGTATGATTTTTAGAGTGCAAGTTAATCTTCTCCTTATAGCCACTGCCGCCATAGCAGTTTAAAAAAACAAATCTTCAGGATGTTCATCATAAATGTGGGGAGTAGGGGCTGGTTGGCAATGTAATCCTCTCTGCCCCCTTGATCTGCCAGAACATCTTCAGTGGCACGGCAGTGCAAGGTATTAATTTCTATCATGTATATTTTACCGTATGAAGCAGCCTTGCCCAACCTGATGTAGACCAACATATCTGAAGGGCAACACCCTGGGCTGGGCATGATGGGGGTTGTAGTCCAGCACATCTGGAAGGTGTCAGGGGAGAGGGGGCTCATGTGAATATACTTTATTATTAACAGATCTACCTAAACTTTTAAGAATAGGGTTGTGAATATAGCTGGAACAAAACCTGGGGCTGTCATACTGCCCTGGAAATTATTTTTATTATTTTATTTATTATATTTATTAATCGCCCATCTGGCCGGTCACCCGGCCACCCTGGGCGATGTACAATTAAAATACAGTAAAAACACAATAAAATATAATGATTAAAACAATAAAACAATTCTTATTAAAAACCTAACCCACCCCATATTCCCGCCTGAACAGCCATGTTTTTAATACACGGCGGAAGCTCATCACGGAGGGGGCATGGCGAAGGTCACTAGGGAGGGAGTTCCATAATGTGGGGGCCGCCACAGAGAAGGCCCTCTTCCTAGTCCCCACCAGCCTGGCTGCTCTGGCTGATGGGATAAGGAGAAGGCCGTCCGTGGCAGACCTTGTTGAGCGGCCCACTTGATGTTGCTGGAGGCGCTCCTTGAGATAAGCTGGGCCGGAGCCGTGTAGGGTTTTAAAGGTCAAAACCAACACCTTGAATTCGGCTCGGCAAGCAACTGGTAGCCAGTGCAACTCATTAAGCACTGGCGTGATGTGATCACGCCGGCGGCTGCCTTTAATCAGGCGAGCCGCCGCGTTCTGTACCAGCTGAAGCTTCCGGACCGTCTTCAAGGGTAACCCCACGTAGAGCGCATTACAGTAGTCTAGGCGAGAGGAGACCAAGGCATGAACCACTGATGGGAGCAGGTGATTAGGAAGGTAGGGGCGCAGCTGCCGTATCAGATGGAGTTGATACAGCGCTGCCCGGCTCACAGCTGCCACCTGAGCCTCCATGGACAGCTGGGAGTCTAGAATGACCCCCAAGCTGCGGACCTGGTCCTTCAGGGGTAGATGTACCCCATTCAGCACCAGGTCAACATCCCCTAACCTTCCCTTGTCCCCCACCAGAAGTACCTCGGTCTTGTCGGGGTTCAGTTTCAGCATGTTCCTTCCCATCCAGCCAGCCACTGACTCCAGGCACTTGGACAGGGTCTCAACGGCCAACCTTGGTGAGGACTTAAAACAGAGGTAGAGCTGCATGTCATCTGCATATTGATGACACTGCACCCCAAACCTCCTGATGATAGCTCCCAGCGGCTTGAGGTAGATGTTGAATAACATCGGGGAGAGGATGGAACCCTGCGGCACTCCACAAGTGAGCAGCCGAGGGTCCGAAGCCTCTTCCCCGAGAACTACCCTCTGATACCTTCCAGAGAGGAAGGACCGGAACCACTGCAATACAGTGCCTCCCAAGCCCAACCCCTCCAGACGGTCCAGGAGGATACCGTGGTCAACGGTATCAAAAGCCGCTGAGAGATCGAGGAGGACTAGAAAGGAGCATTCGCCCCTATCCAAAGCCCTCCTCATATCATCCACCAAGGCGACCAAGGCCGTCTCCGTCCCATGTCCAGACCTGAAGCCCGACTGGCATGGATCTAAATAATCGGCTTCATCCAAGTGTGCCTTCAACTGAGCACCCACCACCCGCTCGATCACCTTGCCCAGAAATGGTAAATTGGAGACTGGGCGAAAGTTGTTTAAATCCTGGGGATCCAAGGAGGGCTTCTTTAGAAGCGGTCTTATTACTGCCTCCTTGAGGGCTGATGGCAGCACTCCCTCCTCGAGGGAGGCATTCACCACCGCCTTGATCCCCTCACCCAGTCTCTCCCTGCAGCTCATGATGAGCCAGGACGGGCAAGGGTCAAGCAAGCAGGTGGTCGGCCTCACAGATGAAAGCACCTTGTCCACTTCATCAGAAGGAAGAAGCCGAAACCGATCCCACAAAACCGGTCTGCCATTGGCCTCCTCCCGCTCACTCCCTGTGTCCACGACGTACGATATCCCACTCCTAATCCGATTGATTTTATCTGCGAAGTGCTTCGCTAAAGCCTCACAGGAGGCTTTAGACTGTTCCAGTGGGTCCGGAGCGACTGGACCGACCAGACTCCAGACCACTTGGAACAGCCTCCTGGGGCAGCACTCCGCAGACGCAATGGAGGCAGCATAGAAACACCAGTGACATTATGTTCTCGGTGTTGGGGAAATTTCTCAGGGCATTTGCGTAACTAGATTTAACCTGTCTGAAATGAGTTTCATCAAGCAAACATTCTGGCCTGGTCCAGACGTAACAGTAAGAAGCAGTGTGCTTTAGCACCCTGCTCAATCACTCCTGCTACAAGCAGGAGTGACTAAACAAACCATGGATCTTCAGTCTGTGGTTTGCTTAGCTTTACATGCGATCTGGGAACTCTGGCTTATCTCTTTCCCAACAAGCCAGAGTCACAAGCCATGGTTTGTTGTTGGCTTATGACTCTGGCTTGTTGGGGGGAAAGGCAAGCCAGCATTTTTGAGTCACATATAAAACTTCACAGGCCACAGTGGGAAGGCTGGTGGCTTGTTTAGTCATTCCCACTTCCAGTGAGAGCGATCGGGCAGCATTTACAAGCATGCTGCTTTTAAACGATAACTTACTGGTATGTGCAAACCAGGCCTTTGTGATAATTTGTTGGGTGTGAAATTTTCTTCAGTATGTGTGGAGTGGAAATGCTTTGCCTGCCAGTTTCAGATTTAAGATCTCCTTTAAGTTGTTCCTGTTGATTCATAGTGAAAACCTCAGTTGTTCTCAGTAGTTATGCCCTTTTAAGATTGAGTGATAATTATGTCTTAAATATTTAAAACAATTTGGAATGAATGAAATGCTTCTCATTGGTGGCATAGGAAGATCTATGTATCAATTGAGTATATACATATTCAAATTTAATAAAGGTATTCAGTCTTAGAATTAGCCTAAGCTGAATTATGTATTTAAAATAAATGTGAAAATTTGTCTTTCAGTTATTAAGCCAATAGAAATCTAATAACTTGCATTTTTAGCTTCACAGATATCTCAGATGTCTGATTTCAGTTCTGTTCCAGCAGTGCACAAACAAATTCTTGTTTCTTCCCATTCAACTTGTGCATTGTCATCAGGTAAAAAAAAAAGGGAGGGAAACTTGTAAAAAAATATATAGTATTGAACTTTATATCTAAAGGTTTTTTGCTTTTTTTTTTTTTAAGAAACCTGTATAAAATAGATACATGTATGTAGTAGTTAAACTTTCACACACAGAAATTTCTATAACATGTTATAAAGAAGTATTTGAAATAAAATTAGATAACTTGTATAGGCCTTATTTCAGTCCTGTTTCAGTGAACATACCTTGTATGATCTTCTATTGGCATACAATGGGCAAGTTTGCACGTCATGCTAAGCCACCCTGATAATAAGCCATCATGGGTTCGTTGTTTGCTCGCTAACCTGACAGACAATCAGGAACTCTGTGGCTTGCCATGGTTTGTTTCCCCCCTCAGTCCCTCTCATTCCTCCCACTGGCTCCTCGCATGTATCCCAGGTGCCTTTGTGGCAGAACTCCTCATTTCCTCAGTCTGTATGTCAGCACTCCTTCTTGCAATTGGTCGGCTGGAGTTGCTGGCTACCTAGGGAAACTCCTGACCACCTCCCGCATCAAACTGCCAAATGGAATTAATTTAATGAGCACTTAAGAACATGGTAATGCATTTGCAACTTTTAATTTCTTTTTCAGGGTCTTGAGGAAGATCGCTTGTCTGCTATTTAGCCCAGAATACCCATATCCCCCTCTTGTCAGTGTTCTTTCCTTTTTCATTTTCCAGTCAGTGCTTCCCTTGCTAGTGATCACCTGCTTTTTAAAGGCTGCTTCATGTACTCCCACAGTAATTATACCCACTCCAAAAGCTCCTTCTTGTGCAGCCGCCAGCCACTTTCGGCTACCCCCTCCCCAACTTCATGCTTGTTGTTTCCCTCCACTGGTCTCCAATGTTAGCTGTTGTTCCCAGATGCATAAGGGCTCAGAAAATTACTTCCTTTTTGCAATCTAATGTGGGGAGTTTCTCTTCGGAAAACCACAAAGTGGAGGATGAAATTGACAAGGGCATTGATGAGGGGCCTATGGCTATGCTGGACTCAATAGCGTAAAGGAGGTCTTGTGGTCTTGCACAGTTGCACAGGACCCCTAAAATATATATATTTTTAAAAGCTTACAAACGCATTCCCGTCTTCATAAGGGCACAGAAATTTAAATCCCTTTGGAGATCTGATGCGTGGGGCAGTGGGCTTTCCCTCATGATCCAACCACCCCAGTGGACCAACTGTAGCAAGGGTGCTGATGCAGGGAACAAGAAAACAAGGATTTCTGCTGTAAAGGCCCCTGGGATACGTGCCAGCAGCTGCCTAGACGACTGAGTCAGAGGGAGAAACAAACCTCCACAAGCTGCTGAGCGGGAGATCATCTGTTGGGAGTAATGGACAAGCCACCCACCTACTGTGGTTTATTGTCAGGGTGGATTAGTGCTCAAACTCACCTAATGTTTCTGGAATTTATTCATGTTTTACTGAAGAGAGCCACTGCAGTAGACACTATATTAGTGTGCTAAACCAAGTTAGGCATTTTGATGCTCTGGAATGCCTTATTGTGAGCATAAAAGTATAAATGAATTTTCTAGACTGGCCGCCTCTTGTTCAAAGCTCTGCTAATACAAATTGTTCAAAGGTATTATTATATTTGAAACTGAATTCCTGGCTTTGTGTTTGATCTGTTGAAAGCACCTGAGATTTGTTGGCACCTATAGATTGTGTTTGGATTATCATATCTCAGCTTAATAAGCCATGATATGAAGAAGCTTTGTGCTGGTACATACCCCCTCTTCACTCCTCTCTTCCCAGTGCACTGTGATTAAACCTAGCCTCTTCAGTTAACCATAGTTTCCTGTTTCGTCCAAACCTAGAAATTAAGATTACCAGGTTCTACAAACCAGGATCTTAAATCACTGTTTATAGTTAGCAGGCTAGTTCCAAACCTGGTAACTATAGTTTCTTGATTCAAATGAAATGGAAAATGATGGTTAACTGAACACTTCCTGGCTTATCCCAGAGTACTGAGGAAGGAAGGGGCAGCACGTGGATGGAGGACAGGCAAAAGGTTTATGTATATCTTGGCTTATTAAGCTGTCACACAAACATGGCCACACTGAGACCATGTACATTTTATTTGCTTTATTTTATTTTTTTATCTATAAAGTGACTTTCATTCCCCAAAAGGGTCCCACTGGTCACAATGTGGAGAGCCATCTCCCTCCCCCCCCCAATGCCCCTGGGAATGACGCTACTCCGTAAACCTCTCCATCCACCCACCTAAAAATCCTTAGAATTTTGCCTGACTTAGCTTTAATATTTTTATTGCCTATTTTTATTGTTCTGCTTTGGAGTTTCAATCGTATTGTAAGCCCCTCAGGGATAAAATTGCATAAGGACTGTATACAAATAAATAAAAAATCTTCTGTGAAGGAAAATACCATGTGTGAAGAAGCCTGTATTTATGGTATCAATTCAGTTGCTACATTCTTTCATAACCTGAAGGTTGCATTATTTATTTATTTATTTGATACATTTTTATATCGCCCAATAGCTGAAGCTCTCTGGGCAGTTTACAACAGTTAAAACGATAAAATACAATACAATATAAATATAAAATTTAAAACCACAAATTAAAAACAAACAGCAGAGCTAGCAGCAGCAATTACAATAACAGAGTTTAAAACAACTGCAAGATTAAAATGATTAAGATGATTTAAATGATTTAAATGCCTGGGAGAATAAAAAGGTCTTCACCTGGCACCGGAAAGAGTACAATGTAGGCGCCAGGCGAGCCTCTTTGGGGAACCCATTCCACAACCAGGGTGCCACAGCAGAAAAGGCCCTCCTCCTGGTAGCCACCTGCCTCACTTCCTTTGGCAGGGACTGCTGACAGAGATCAGGTACATATGGGAGGAGACGATCCTTCAGATACCCTGGCCCCAAGCCGTTTAGGGCTTTGAATGTTTGTACCAGCACTTTGAATTGGTCCCGGAAACAGACTGGCAGCCAGTGCAGATGAGAAAGCACTGGCATAATATGTTCACGTCGGCCAGTCCCCGTTAACAATCTCGCTGCCCTATTTTGGACCAGCTGCAGTTTCTGGGCCGTTTTCAAAGGCAGCCCCACGTATAACACATTGCAGTAATCCAAACGAGAGGTTACCATAGCATGGATAACTGTAGCTAGGCTATCTCTGTCCAGATAAGGACGTAGTTGGTATATCAGCCTAAGCTGATAAAAGGTGCTCCGTGCCACCAAGTTCACCTGTGCCTCGAGTGACAGTTGTGGATCCAAGAGCACCCCCAAACTACGAACCTGATCCTTCAGGGGGAGTGCAACCCCATCCAGAACTGGTTGAATATCACTTAGCCGGGCAGACAAACCACCCACTAACAGTACCTTCATCTTATCTGGATTGAGTCTCAGTTTATTAGCCCTCATCCAGTTCATTACCATGTCCAGACACTGATTCAGAACAGCCACTGTCTCACCTGGATAAGATGAAAAGGAGAGATAAAGCTGGGTGTCATCTGCATATTGATGACACCTCAGCCCACATTAGCCTTTCATAACCATTGTTTAGTGCAGGGGAGAGTAACTTTGTTGTCCTCCAGATGTTTTAGCCTACAACTCCCAGAATCCCTTACCATTGGCTATGCTTGCTAGGGCTGATGGGAGTTGTAGGCCAAAACATCTAGAGGGCTGCAAGTCTCCCACCACTGGTTTAGTGCTACATGCATGAGCCTTCCCCTCTCCTCCAATCTGGCTGTGAGATTGGAAGCATTTGCTGTTATTTTCAACTAACTGCAGTTTGTCATTATGTCAGAACTTACACAAACTGTGGTCAGCGTTAACTATGGTTTATTGAAGCAAGCCAACTTCAGACAGTGCTTAATGGTCTTGGTTTGTTTTTTTAAACAAAGTTAATGTTAGCCCTTGGTTTCCAGTTCAGACATAACAAACCATGATGTATGGTTTTTTGAAAATGGAAGTAGATGCTTCTGATCTCTTTGCTGCTGAGCCAGATCAGGAGGAAAACTACACGACTGCATGAGCACATGCTGAGCCAGTGTGGTGTAGTGATGAGAGTGTTGGACTGGGACTCAGGAGATCGGGTTCTAGTCCCCGCTTAGCCATGAAACTCACTGGGTGACTTTGGGCCAGTCACTGACTCTCAGCCTAACCTACCTCACAGGGTTGTTGTGAGGATAAAATGGAGAGGAGGAGGATTATGTAAGCCTGTCTTGGGTTCCTTGAAGGAAAAAAGGCGGGGTATAAATATAATAAATAAATAAATAATGCTGGACTATGATTTAGCATTACATGCAGATCAGGCCAATCAGCATAATCCAGAGAACATTCACACATCTAAATCCTGGTAAAATAAGTGATACTTAAGTTCTTAAATCCTGTTGATGCCTATATCTTCCTAGACTTTTGTCTTCAATTGCATGAAGTTTCATACATGTAGTACACATCAAAATTAGTGGGGTTTAGGGCCGTTTCAAACAAAGCTCTGTTCTTACACAGAAATCACTTCTCTGTAGGAAAATTGCATGTATACTGTAATGTTTGACATACATACTCTGTTTCACCCTGAGTGTATATAGTGGGATGGTTTGTGTGTGTTTGACACACACTGATTTGTGTACACTTTTGTCTTATGCAGAAGTGTGATCTGAGTAGAAAAATATTTTTTTGTGAACTAATGTAACCCTTGAACAAGTAATACCGGACTGAATAGTGATTCTAAATTCATGTTAATTTCTTTGAATGGTTAAGATGTTGCTTGTTAGAGACTTTTAATAGAATTTTAATTGTTTTCTGTTTTGCAGAAGGAGAGAGCAGTGACCCTTTAAACTCAAGTTTTGCTAACATGTTGGGAAATTCTGAAACTAAGAATCTTGGAAAGGAATCTACCAGATATATGTCTGAAGTTGAAAGTACTGCAGATGTTTCCCCAGCTGCATTATGGAACTCTCCAGTTTCCGCAGGTGACTCCAAACTTACAAGTCCAAAACAACCTAGTGGCAAATATTTAAGAAAAGAATTAGTTCTGTCTAGCAGCTTGGAAGGTGACTTTCTTGCCAAAAAGGCAACATCTGAAATGTCTACACAAAAACACAGTAGTAAGAATGACTGGTTTACAACTGTAACTGGAAATCACTTTTCTGAGACAAGCAAGTTGGACTACAGAGTTTCTTCAGAAAAAATGATTCATTTGGAAGTTGCTGAAGGTACCAGCAACTATCATTTAAATTCAGAAACTGATCTACCTTCAATTAATCTAACTCTTCCTCCAATAATAACTGATCATTATTCCACTTGGAAACAACAGAAGAAACCCAGAAGGAGATCAAGTATTGGACTGAGCACCTCAGCATTATGTGAGAAAGATTCTCAAAATGACTTTTTGCAGGCAATGCTCACTCCTGTTGAGTCTACTAAAGACCAAGATTCTTCCTTTGAAGACTATTTTTCACCTGCTAACTTTAATAAAAATAAAATAAGAGTTAGCCTTCCTTTTCCATGCCTGCAGAAATTGCAGAGTCCTAATGAAATGGTTTGCAAATATAGCTCTTTAAGAAGGAAGCCAGAGAAAAATTTGCAAGGGTCTAGTAAAATCGGTGCAATTTATCGCCAAAAGAGGAAAAGAGAAACTGACATCAGTGAGAATGATGTAAGTAGTGACTGCATGCAGTCTATACCTCCTCAAAGTGAAGAAAGCACAGCTTTAAATTATATGTCAAAGAGAAAAAAACAAGACACAATGGAAACCCCAGACTGCCTTCTGAATCTCAACATTCAGGAAAAGATCTGTACAGCTAGTGTAAATAGATGCTCCCCCACAACTGGTAAGTTGCTGCTGAAGTGTGGACATTCAGAGAGATAGTACTGTGAACTATTTAAAACCTTCATTCTAAAGTGTAGATTGAGGACATTTTCTAGAAAACACACTCAAGGAAGAAAAATACTGTATGAGTTATATCAATATTTTTAAGTGAAAAAACTGTACTAGGATATACTTGCAGATATGGAAAGCAAATGGAGTGAATGATCTGTTGCGCACAGTTGAGAATAGGTATTTTAATACTTCATATCTTGTAGATGCGTATTGTGTATTCACTAAGTGAATTGTGTATTCAGTAAGTACCAACAACTTTTCACATTCTTAGTATGGAATTAAAAATGCCTCTTAAAATCCAAAGTAAGAACATGTTTTCAAAGCAGCTAGCAGTCACTAAGGATGGAAAATCGTGAGAACTATATAATTTGAACATTCACAGCCCTGTAAATCTTCTTTGAGAAATGAGTGAAGGAAGCTCAGACCATGTATATATTTGCATAAGGATTACTGTCCTCAACAAACAACTTAAAATCCTTTTTCTAATTATTATTTTTATTGAGTTTTAAGTCATATTTTTTTTCAGTATAATCAATGAGTACAGGTAGTCCCCGGGTTATGAACGAGATCTGTTTGTAACTCTGTCTTTAAGTCGAATGTGTACGTAAGTGGGAACAGAAGCTGCGTAATGTTTTCAAAGTGTTGCAAAGTATAGTGCGTGAGTTCGCAAGCATGAACCATTGTATTTAACTCAGATTTTTACATAAATGGTGGTCTGTTCTTAAGTATGAGTTGTCCGTAAGTCGGGATGTTTGTAACCCGGGGACTGCCTGTATGTAGAAAACATTACAACTTTTTCAACTAACATTACCTAAAAAATCCAGTTAGAGTCAACAGGAATCACAGGAGGTTCAATCTATGTACAGTATATAAAAGAAGGTGTCCTGACTGACTGACTAACTGACTGATTTTGACTAACTCATCAATACCCAGCTCAAACCGTTTAATCTAGGAACGTGAAATTTTGAAGGGACATTGCTTTTATGACATAGACACCCACTAAGGAAGGATTCTTGGAAATTCTGTCCCTAAGCGGGGGGGGAAATCGCCCCACTCTCATATCCTATGGGCAAAACAACAGGGGTGTTATGCAAATCGGCCTCACATAATTGCTGCAGGAGCCAATAGGAGCAGTTATGCAAATAGCCCATACAACACATAGAATGTTTGTATGAATTCCTGCAGGGGCCAATAGGAGTGGCTATGCAAATCTCCCCTAGGCCATTTAGAATGTTCTCTGAGGGGGTGAAAAGGGAGGGAAAGTTTTTAAATGACTGAATGACTGTTGTGTGTGGGGCGGTGTCGCATAGGCTCCACTCCATCACATTTTGACGGATCTACTCCTGAACTTGGCATGGTCACTCTTCATCACTTGTAGACTCTCAGGATTAACCTGATTTTTCTTTAAGATCAGATATTTCTGTCAGAAAAGTTTTCTGCTGCCAGCACCCAGCCTAAACGTTACACTTTCAGTCAGAGAATGACTGTTGTGTGTGGGGCGTCCCAAATCCTGTGTGTCTGTATATCCGTGTGTCTGTGTGTACGGGCGTTTGAGTGACGTCGCATAGGCTCCTACACGGATGGATCCGCCCCAAACCTGACACGCATACTCTCCATCACCCAAGGACAAAGAGTGGCGGGTTCAAATCTCCGAAAAAGCCATCACTGCGCCTGTACAGCCCAAAATAGATGGCATCACTTGGAATGTTTGCAGGGGCCATCGGGAGCAGTTATGCAAATCACTCCAACAACATTTAGAATGTTCGTATGAACTGCTGCCACAGGGGCCGAACCAAGAGCGGATATGCAAATCTCTCCTACGTCAAAACAGAATGTTCATATGCAGTGCAGCCGGGGCCTACACGGGGTGGGGTGGGGAAGCTGGGATTACATTGTTGGGTAGTCCCGATGGGGAGGGGGAACAGGGATTTCATTGCTGTGTAGTCCCAGGGGGGGCAAGCTGGGATTTCTTTGTTGCGTATTCCCGGGGGGGGAGAGCAGGGATTTCATTGTGTAGTCCCGGGGGGGGGGGGGAAGCAGGGATTTCATTGTTGTGTAGTCCCATATAGGGGGAAGCAGGGATTTCATTGTAGCGTAGTCCCGGAGTGGGGGGACAGGGAATTCATTGTGGCGTAGTCTCGGGGGGGGGGGAGCAGGGAATTCATTGTGTAGTCCTGGGGGAACAGGGATATCATTGTGTAGTCCTGGGGGAGCAGGGCTTTCATTGTGTAGTCCCGGGGAAAAGGGAACAGGGATTTCATTGTGTAGTCCCGGGGGGGGGGAGCAGGCAGTCCCGGGGGGAGGCTGGGATTTCACTGTGCAGTCCCGGAGGGGGGAGCAGGGAATTCATTGTTGTGTAGTCTTGGGGGGGGGGAGCTGGGATTTCATTGTTGTCCTGGGGGAGCAGGGATTTCACTGTTGTGTAGTCCGGGGGGGCGGAAGCAGGGATTTCATTGTTGTGCAGTCCCGGGGGGGGGGGGCCAGGGATTTCACTGTGTAGTCCCTGGGGAGCAGGGATTTCATTGTGCAGTCCCGGGGGAAAGGGAACAGGGATTTCATTGTGTAGTCCCGGGGGGGGGAGCAGGTAGTCCCAGGGGGAGGCTGGGGTTCCACTGTGCAGTCCCGGGGGAGCTGGGGTTCCCGGGGGAGCTGGGAGTCCCAGGGGAGCTGGGGTTCCACTGTGTAATCCCGGGGGAGCTGGGGTTCCATCATGTTTCTTTTAAAAACAATTGTACCAAATCCTAAAACCCACGTGAGCGAAGCCGCGGGCGGCAGCTAGTATATTAATAAACATATTTAGCCACAGAAATTAAGATTTAGTTGTAATTATCTAAATGTATCTTTCCATATTGGTCCATGACATGCTGGTGGTTTTCTCTGGGAACCTTGTTTGTTAATAAAGTCAATATATTTATACCAAATTATACAGAAGGTGTGAGATTCTTTTTGATGCCTCCGTGCCCTCATCTGTTTAGTTAATTTTTCAGTTAACACAGTGTTCCAAAGATATCACCGGACTATTGACAGATGTGTTGATTCTTTCCAATTCTTTGCTATTAGTTGATGAGATGCCACCATAATAAAAGTCAGCATTTCTTTGTCGGGTAAATGTTCATTAGGGCCACTAAAGAGAGATAATAGTGCCAATTTAGGATCCATGTATACCTCCCCTCCTATTATATTACTATGTTCTTGAAAAACCTCCCTCCAAAAGCTATGTATTTGTCCACATTCCCACCACATATGATGGTACGTACCTAATGTATTACGCCCCCTCCAACAGTCGGGGATATTGTTTTGTATATATGACTTAAAGTTATTGGGGTTAAATATCAGTTCAGTACTACCTTCAAGAAGTTTCCCCTTATTTTTGCCAACACTGAACCATATGGTTTTTTTTAACCCATATTTCATTCCATTTCTTTTCCTCTATCTTTTCTTGTATGTCACATTCCCATATTTCTTTCAGCCCTATGGTTGTTCCATTGATTCTGTAATTAATATCTTATATATGTTGGATGCGAGGCCTTGGGGGATCAATTGTTTAAATGCTGTTAATGGTCTAATGGCCTGTTTCCGAACTATAGGATTGGTACTAAAAGGGAATACCCGGTGTAATTGAAACCAGAATACCTTTATGCCTTCCAACTGGTCCTTCAGTTATGGATCTGTTTTGAGGGTAACTCCCTCAAATAAATCCATTAACCTAAATAATCTCGCCTGTTTCCATGTGCTAAATTGGAACCATTTGTCTGTCATAAAAACTCAGATGTAGTAAGAACATTATAAGAGAGGAAACATATGATATGATAATATATGTTGCCATTTTCTCCATATTTTAAGTATTAGATGCAAGAATGGATAAGTAATCACCTCCAAATCTTTTGCTCTGGAAATGGTAAAGGGGAGGCCTTGAATTTTATTTTTGTTGTTGATTCCTATAGATTTCATATTTATCCAGTGATGCTCTTTGTATGAATTAGATTTATCACCTGCCTAATTTGGAATTCCTTGAAGTATACAGTAATACCTTGGATTGCAAGTAACTTGGTTTGAGAGCGTTTTGCAAGACAAGCAAATTTTTAAATATTTATTTATTTTTTACTTGATATACAAGCAACGTCTTGCAATACAAGTACTGTAGTACGGCTTAAATTAAAAATCTCTGTACAAATTTTTTTGGGGGGATTTCGTTTTGATATAAGAGTGTTTTGGATTACAAGCACGTTTCCGGAACAAATTATGCTCTCAATCCAAGGCATGACTGTAGTTGTATATTTGGTATGCCTATTCCACCATTTTTGAGGTGCCTGTATAAGGATTTTTTAGTCATTCTATATTTTTATTATGAATAAATGTGTTTATAATATCCTACCAGTTTTTTAACCATTTCGCGGAGATTGTAATTGGCAGAACTTGAAATAGCTATGTCAGTTTGGGAAGGATTGTCATTTTTACTGCCTCCACTTTACCCAACCAGGAGAGGTTAACTTTGGTCCAATTTTCCATGTCTTTTTTATTTGGTTAATTAGGGGGAAATAGTTTATTTTTATTAGCTTTTGGAGGCTTTTTGTTATTTGGATACCCAGATATTTTAGGCTTGATTTACATAGTGTAATTCCTGATTTTGTTTGTAAATTCATTTGGAAGATTTTATTTAAGTTAATACATAAGTTTTTTTATAGTTAATTTGAAGACCTGACACTTTACCAAAATACTTAATTTCATCCATTGCTTCTATAATGGATTTCTCTGGGTGGATTAGCATTAATGCAGTATCATCTACAAAATGGTTAACCTTGTATTCAGTTCCATTATGTTAATACCTTCAATGTTCTCATATTCACTTATTCTAAGTGCCAAGGGCTCAATAAAAAAGGAAAATAGCAGTGGTGAAAGTGGGCACCCCTGTTTCGTTCCCCTACTTAATTTAATCATTTTAGGAATCTAGTTCATTACTTCTGATTACTGCATAGTTGTCTTTGGGTCAATTGATTTAAGAGATTAATAAATTTAGGTCCAAAAATCATCATAGTCATCAGTTAGGAAGGGCCATTCCACATTGTCAAAGGCTTTTGTGGTATCTGTTGGAGGATATGGGAAGGAGTCGGTCCTATTCTGGTTAGGCTGAAGCAGAGTTTTCCCCCTTATGCACAGCCTGGTTATTGAAACTGGTTATCACCACATGGGTTGCTAAACCCTGCTAAAAGGCTTTTAAAAGGAAACGGATTGTACAAGCAAGGTTTAAAACTAATAAAGACATTTATTACGTAATTTTACTTACAGTCCGTTTATTCATATGGGTGTGTCCATCATGTTGGGGAGAGAGAGAGAGAGAGAGAGATGGCCACAGAGAGGCAGGAAGTAGGGAGGAGGGGTTACAAAACAAGCTCCCTGGGGATTGTTCAATTAACTCTTTCCTCCCACTGTAACTAGTGGTTATATTACCTCGTTAATTTAAGCAGGCAACATTCCAATTTCCATCAGTATCAAGTGAAACTAGCTAACTCTATATGGTTATCTTGGCTGTATCATATAACATTAAGGATTTTTTAATGGGGTGCTAATGACGAGTTATCATTTTTGTCTTTGCGTGCCAAATATGATTTGCCTGCTATGGCTGAATGACAATTCTTATAATTGCAACATTTGTTAGAATTAGGTTTGGCCCTGCTGCTTTCACAGCTTCAGAGTCTCCTTTGCTATTGGAAGAGTACTTATAGAGGCTGATCAGATATATCGACCTGTGATCCATGTTTATAAATATTCATTATCGGTGAATAAATATATACAGGGTCTTAAGCAGGAATGGAATAGGGAATTGGACTGTCCTATTTTTCCTAATCAATGGTTTGGCGCTTTTGTGTCTGTATCCATCAGTGGATCTTAGGTTACTTCTTATTTAGCTAAAATTCCTGTTCCATGTCTATTGGATGCCAAAACATCTTTTTAATACAGGTTTGTCTGAATCAGCTAATCGCTGGAGGTGTAACACAGCTAATGCTTCGTTTAATCTCATGTTTTGGCAATGTCCAGTAGTTTCCTCTTTTGGGGAGGAGGTTATAATATGGATAATCTTTGTACTCGAACGCTCTTTAATATTTACTGATCACACGTCCTCTTAAATTATTTACCTGCTTCCTGGAAGTTAACAAAAACACATGGTCAACATAAATGGATTATCCGCACCCTTATGACAGCTAAGAGTGCAATCCTATCTATTGTGCCCTTGATGCTTGTAAGCCCCTGAACTCAGAGGCTTAGGAACATCCAGTGCAGAGTGGGAGGACTGGTGGAGGTGATCTCTGCATCCCCACACCTCCCCCTCTCGTTTTAGCTAGATAGCCATTTTCACTGGTGTAGTTGAGGTGCTTCGGAGCGGGAGGGAAGCAGGCTGGAGTGCTGGCAGGATGCCTCATATCCTGGCTGCCCCATCCTAACCGCCCACCCCCCACCGTGCGCCCTTTACCCCTTCTCCGAGGTTGAATTCCTATCATCGGAGAAGGCAGCTGATGCAGTTCTTTCTGTGCCAGCTGCAAGGGGAGGGAGGGGGATTGTAGTGCAGATTCCCAGCTCCAAAGTCAGAGGTCTGTCTCTGACCTCTGATCTGGGAATCGAAATTATTCTATGGCTCCCACAGACAATGTCTAGGGCCCACAGAATCGCTCTCTAAAAGACTGATATTACAGCATTGGAAGCATAAATGCTCACCTCCTATAATGCAATGGATTGAGGACCTAATGACGTTTTCAACATTTGAATGGATGTTTTCTAGATGCCACTCGTCAATGGATACATATATGGGTATTTGGTCTGCCTTTGTTGAAGTTCATGTATAATTCTTTAGAAAGCTGTATATTCGTGTGTGTGTGTGTGTGTGTGTGTGTGTGTGTGTATACACACACATACACGTACAAATATCATCAGGCAATCACTCGTGACCGAGTAAGATTGTCTTCCAGGATAAAAAAATTTACACAAAGAAAAATTTTAAAAGGAGGAAATTCTAAAGAAAATTGTATAGACTCTAGCCATGGGTCCGTAAGTGACTGTGGAGGCCAACTCTAGATCCACACAGCTTCCCACAGTGAGGACACAGGTTACCAGATGGAAGATGGTCCTGTAAAGGATTCGTTTGACGTGCTTTTCGCTTAGCACGTTTCTCCCTTTCACCTTGCACTCGGGCTTCTTCAAAGTCCATGGAACCTTTGTGAGAGGCCAACCTCCAGTTAGATCGTTCATGGGCCAGAGCTTCCCAGTTTTCGATGTTTATATTGCATTTTTTTAGATTAGCCTTATGAACATCTTTAAACCTCTTATACTGACCACCGATATTCCGCTTTCCATCCTTGAGTTGAGAATAAAGTAACTGCTTTGGGAGATGGCAGTCAGGCATTCGAACAACATGACCGGTCCACTGAAGTTGGCGTTGAAGGATCATTTTTTCAACGCTAGTAGTCTTTGCTTCTTCCAGTACACTGACATTTGTTCACCTATCTTCCCAAGTAATTCGCCGGATTTTCCGGAGGCAACGTTGATGAAATCTTTCAAGGAGGTGGAAGTGACATTTATAGATAGTCCATGTTTCACAGGCATACAATAAAGTTGGCAATACAATGGCTTCATAAACCAGTGTTTTGGTCTTCTTACAAATATCCCGAACACTCTATGTTTCATTTGAGAAAACGCGGCACTTGCGGAGCTCAAACGATGCTGGATTTCACTGTCGATGTTAGCTGTAACAGAAAGATAGCTGCCAAGATAGAGAAAATGATCGACATTTTCCAGTATTGCCCCGCTAAGCTGGATAGATGACATCACCAAAGGGTTAGCTTGCACTTGCTGATGAAGCACTTTGGTTTTTTTGATGTTAAGTGAGAGACCAAGTTTTCCGTATGGTTCTGCAAAAGCATTTAGGATAGTTTGGAGATCATCCTCTGAATGTGCGGAGACCACATTATCATCAGCATACTGAAGTTCCACAACGGAGGTTGTAATTACCTTACTTTTTGCTTTCAGCCTGCTGAGATTAAAAAGCTTTCCATCTGTTCGATATATAATTCCCACACCAGTGGGAAGTTTCCCCTCGACAAGATGTAAAACCATGGCGATGAAAATAGCAAATAATGTTGGGGCGATAACACATCCCTGTTTAACACCTGATCCCACTTTAAATGGAGCACCATGAGAGCCGTTGTTATCCAAAACCGTTGCCGTCATGTTGTCATGGAGAAGTCGCAAGATATTCACACATTTATTGGGGCATCCAATTTTCATAAGGATAGTCCAGAGAGCTGTTCGGTCATACATACATATACTCACACACTTTCATTTCACATGTATCAGTTTAAATTGATATATTCAAACTTATGTAGTTATAATTGTGTATATCTCTGTGTGTCCTTTTTCTTATCGTTTTGTGTTGTTGAAATTTACAATAAAAAATTAATGAAAAATAAAATAAAAAGTAGTATCCTGGCTGCAGCTCATTCGAAGAGAAATCCTCTCACTTCTATGGTAAACTATTATAGCACTCTTGAGGCAATAGGTTGATGGAGATGTTGCCTTGTACAGATTTCTCTGTTTTAAAACTACCATTCATTAGCTTATTTTAGTAGATGAGCATCCCAAAAATTATAAACCAGGGCTGAATAATATCTTACTTAAGGACTTGTATCGTATGATTTGGAGTACCTCAGAATGGTAGTATATGACTGGAAGCCATTCAGTATGCATCATTTGTCTATCATGGTTTCACTGATGGAAGTTATTTCATGTAACATGGAAGCAAATATACTCATTAGCTGCAGCTCTCCAACTGATGTTGACAACACTGACATAGTGGAACATGATGGCATTCTTAGAGCTGGTTCACACACGTACGTACATCATTTGAGGCCATTCTCAAAGTTAGTTTATCAGCATTGCAGCCACTGCAGTGTTTTCTTGCCACACCTCTTCAGTAACACCGCTCATTGGGGGGGGGGCGAGGATGATCCCTCACCTCTTGGGTGGAGGGAAGCTCAAACATTCATGCCTCTGTCAAATGTCACTGAATGTCTGCCAGGGTACTTGTAATGCTGTACTTCAAAATTAATCCATATTTGCCAAGTGCAAATATAAGTGCTACTGTTTCCACTAGCCAGTGATCCCTGTGCTTCTTAAATTACACATCATCCCACTCCTAGCACCTCATTAGATGATCTTAAGGCCTCTTTACTCTTCCCTCCAACCCCCCACCAACTTTGCCTTTCTTACAAGCTTAACAGGGTAAGTGTTTATGGAAGTATTCATGATGAATTGCGTGTGGAAAACCTTATTTATAAAATGAAATGCATAGGGATCCACACATGCTGATAAAGTTTTTAGTAGCCAGTGAAGCTTGGCTTTCTCACTTTGTGCTATTGGGCACCTGGGATTTTATAGCGGGTGAGCAGCAAAGAATTGGGTGTTTGTAGCAGTCCTTCCCAGATGACTCGACATGGCTACAGTAGTATGTACTACACAAGTCTTGGTCAGGCGCCATTTTAAAAGAGATACTCTGTGCCTCTGTACTGCAAGTGGCTCTTCTTTTCTTCTTTTTTTAAGCCTCTTACACTTGAGAATACTAGAGGCTTTTCCTGAAGGTTGCCAGAATTAAGTTTATGGTCAACCCTTGTAAACTCATATGTTCAGGGAGTTTCTGTAACCACTGGTTATAGAATCACAAACATTTCAGCTAGTGTCTTAGTTGCCTGAAGATAGTGGGCAACACTCTCTCTCTGGGCTTGTTCGCACGACACGGAGCAGAAGACACGGAGCAGAAGTCCCCCGTGGTTCCCGTGTCGTGTGAACACCGACCGGGGGTGCCCCCGTGGGACAGCTGTGTGTGGGACGCATGCAAAGTGACCATGGTCGGTAGAGGGGTAAGCCTCTACCGCGCGTGGCCACTGTGCTGTGCGAACAGCGGGCGGCCGTCCCGTGGGGTCCGCACAGAGGCAGCAGCCCAGAGCGGCCGGAGCTGCCGCTTCTCCAGCCTATAGGGACAAACGGCCCCTCTGGGCATCCCGGGGCCCTGCCCCCTAGCGCCGGGAGGCCCTCACTGTGGTGCGGGGACTGCGGGGTCTGCCCACGCGTGTGGGGTGCAGGTTGTCTGCGGTGCCCCGCCGGACCCTGCAGATGGCCCTGTGGTGCCTCCCCCGCCCATAGCCTGGGTCATGCGAACCGGCCCTCTATGTGTGTGTGTGTGTGTGTGTGTGTGTATTAACAGCTGAAAATAAAGCTAGATATCACATTAAAATACAATAGTATAACAATATAAAAACAATAATTAAAAACATTACAACATAACAAAACGGTAGTAACAGAGTCCCTTGCAGGTCAGGGAAAGCCTGTGTGCACAGATGTGTTCTCAAGGCATTTTAAACTTGCCACCTTTCCAGTAATAAATACTATGGCCACAATCCAAAGAGTACATGAGTAAGAGAAGTATATGAAGCTAGAGCTTTATTTTGATTTTAAAAGCTTTCCTCTTTGGCAATATGAACTTGTACGATGTACATGTCCCCTCCTATGTGAGCATGCCCTTTCTTTGTAGTGCAGCCCATAAAAAGTCAAAATCTTTAAGTTGGGTTAGAGGCTACAACTTTTTGAAGGAGTATTCAATGTCATCAGTCTGTTCTTTATTCTAATACTTGCAAAATGGATTGAATAGCAGTAGCACTGAAACACTTTTGTTAAGAAAAAATATGCCATGGGAGTGTATATTTCATTTTTTAAAATCTGTTATAGCTAGCACTAAAAGATGACAGCCCTCTTGGCATGGATATCAGATATTCTCAGATATTCTACACCAGTGTTTTTATTTGAGAAACATTAGAATGTATGGAAATATTGAAAATGGGGTGGGGATCTTAACTGCTTTATGCAGGCTTTTAAAAATATTGTAAATAAAAAGTAATTCTATTTGTAAATGTATACAAAAAATTTTTTAAAGCAAATATTAAGGTTGCAATCTTGTATAACCTTGCCTGGAAGTAAGTCCCATTGAACTCAATGGGGAATATTTCTGAGTAGACATGTATAGGATTGCAGTGTAAAAGACTTACAGAATTTAAATGGCCATTTCAGGCCTTTTTTTAAAAAAATAACTCTATCATTAGTTACATGTTGCCATGCTTTAACCTATAGCAATGAGCCAATTAATGTCATTCTTTCCAAATATTCTACGCTGAGAGTTTCCCTTCTCTAAATTTAATATATCCTTTAATCCATAGAAAGCAATTTCTTAGTATATGTTTTCAGGGATGGAAACCATTTTATATAAAATTGAGAGACCCAAATACTGTTGGGGAGATCCAATACATAAAGCAGATTTCATACAGGCCTCTCTGCATAAGTTGAAGCAATTTATCCATCACATTTTGAAAATTTATGCTACAAAAATCCTGAGCTGCAGATAAATACACTCATGGAAACATTTTGCACAGTACTGTATCTAATTTTACTCCTGTTTCAGATTAACTCTGAATGAATTTGGTTTCTAGATGCTGACAAATTTTCTGTGGCTGATGTAAAAGACGATGTCAAAGAATTTTTGCGTGACCAAATGGATGAGCCTGGTGGGAAACTAAAGAGTACTGGGAGAATCAAAAAGGTGAGTCCAGCTAGTCAGACTATCAAGACCTGGTCCACTGAGAAGTAGGCATGTAAGAAGTACGTATCATTCTCTCTTTTTCCCAAGTTCAATGATGTGATGTTGATTATGTAGCCAAAATGGCAGTGCCTACACACAAGCGGAGAGGAATCAGCAGGCTTGGGTTTGCAGAAGTATAAAAATGGTTAGGAAAAAATAATCCTAAAGTGGGGAAAAAAACCCAAAACAGCCCAATGAGGACTGAGCGTGCCTCAGTGGTCACAGAATGCTGACTGTTGAGGGCAAAATGGAATTGGGTATCATGGAAGAAGGCATAGTTAGCTGACTGGAACACTGAACAGGAGAGCTCCAGTCTACAACATTTTGTCACAACTTAGTCCCCCTTGTAATAGACGTTTATGTTGTATAATATTTAATATGAAAACAGTTTTCTTCAGCTTTTAAAACAAGCTTTTAATCTCTGGCTGTTAACTTTTCTGTGACTTGACTATCAAGGTGTGTCCTTTAGAGCCACAGTCAGCAACTCATTTTTAAACAGCTATATTTTCAACTAAGCAAAGACTGAAGCGACATTGGCAAGATCACCTCTCCCCAAACCAATTCACCCCCACACAAGTAGAGACATAGGCAAAGGGTTCCTTAAAGTTCTCTCCCTCAATGAATAACAACCTCTTTTAATATATTTCAACTACTTAATATCAGTTTCCTGCCTTTTGAGTTTGTGCCTGTGAGGGACTATCTGAAATAGATAGTAAGGGGGAGGTCTTTGTGAAAACCTCACTTGTTCACATAATGTAGTGGGTTGAATCCAAAGTTAAATGAGCAGAGGACCACTCACACATTTGTACTGTCCTCTCATTGGCCTGTAGCCGTGCCCCCTCCCCTGAAAAGTTTCACTGGAGTATCGGGGGTTGTCCTGTCCACTCATGCAACGTGCCTCTGCCCAATTTTGGGTATTCTGGCCCCCACACTGTTACTCCCAGCACCATAGCCCATGCTTTTCAGGAGGGTCCCATGACCTTCTGGAGAGGCTTTTCAGGAGGGGAGATAGGAGAAGGGACAGGAAATACCTGTTGCACCAATGGCCTTCCACTCGTCCAAAGTGAATCCAACCCTGTGTATGCGTGTCAGGGTGAGGAGCAATCCTTGGGATCAGGATCTCTTGTAGGGAATTGAAGGGAAGCCTTTGGTAAGTTTTAGTGCCCAGGAATCTGTTAGCCTAATCCCAATCTGTTCCCGATATACACCATAATGCATTATAAGTTCACAACTACTTTCTCCGAGGTTTAGACACTTTAGCCCCCTCTCCTATAGTATGAATATTTCTAAAGCATTATTATTAAACGTTTGAAGAACTGTGTTGTTTTTTCTCTTCAGCCAAAGCACATGATAACATAGCCATGTTAAAAATATTGTACTTGCTAATTATTTTATTTCTTAATTGTCAGAGCCACATCTACCATTAGCAAAGGGGGTCTCGCATCTGTTCAGCTCTATGTCCATAGCTGGTTGTACATTTGCTAATGCAGCCTTCCCCAACCTGGTGCCCTCCAGATGGGGAAGGCTGTGCTACTGCATTCTGTAACATACTTCTCAGCAGGGTAAAGATCTATTGAAAATGGCTTTATCTATCCAATAAAGGCAAGGCAAGAACTTTCTGCTTGGAGCAGTCAGGCTAGAAAAGTGAATAACAGTGGCTAATATTGACATGTTGCTCTAAAATAATAGAATCACTCAATGAGCCTTGCGCATGAGAGCAAGATGTTTACTAACCCATAAAAAGCAAACTGATTAATCAAGAATGTTCAATTTAGGGAATGGGTGTATTATCTCTCTACGTGGTGGAGGCAACTGCACACTGGTGTTTTTACAGCTAAATGTGCAATAAAGGCAAGTTCAGGCTGAACAGGCTTAATAGCTAAGGCTGTATTCTCCCCTGTTCAAAGGAACTAGACCAGCAAAGTTAATGTCCTCTTATTCTTGATCAAGTGATCTATAATTTGTTCTTCAACCTTGTAGCATATAGAGCCCTTTTACATGGCAGGTGTTTGCCTCAACAGTGGGAGGGTGGGGCTGGCCATCGTGACTCTGCATGTGTGCAAGGGTGGGGGGGGGTTGTTTTGGACACCCCCTGTATGAAAGATACCATCTTACAGCCCCTACTGCAGAAAAGTCATTTGTTTAGAAAAGGTAAGACTTCATTGAGCATGCTCCAGTGCTCAATCTTTTCCCCAAGACAGTGGCCTGTGTGAATGAAAAGCAAAATACCAGTTATTATTTGATGGTACAGCCATAGCCTTCTTACAGCATACCATGTAAACCTGCATGTGAAAGCTTTTATCTTTATTTGGTTTAGATTTTCAGTGGAACTGTTTGACTTCATGCTGAAATAGAAATTCCATGCTTGTTGATTTGCTGTTTTTTGTTCCTTCCTTAAATCTTTAGCCATCGAGAGCATTAGTCATGACAAGCATGACCTCTGAGTAAGTACTAGATATTTTGATGAGTTTCCTGTCTATATAAATCTTGGAGTTGAACATGTGCAGTCTGCACCATCACAAAACATACTGAATAACACTTGTCTGTAGGCCATAGACAAAATAGATTGTAATGCAGGCTTATGTAACCTAAATGGCAACATTTGATTGGCCGGGTTAGAAATAACAATTGAATTTATTAAGCTGTAGATAATAAAAAATACTGTTTAAAAGCTTATATTTGTAGTATGCTATGATTACTCCGTAAGTAATACGGAGCTGTGAGGTTATGTACACATGGGATTAGTTCACACAACAAGGCAACCACCCTGCAAATAAGCCACGAAGTGTGGGTTGTTCATAGAAAGGACCGCAGTGCACCCAACAGATGATCGGACTAACCGTGGGCTGTCCCCCCGCCTCCTTCCTCTTCGGTCCTCCCACAGGCATCCCAGGGACCTGCATGGCATAACCCATCTTGTCTCCTCTCCCTGCTTGCAATTGCAATCCCATTTGTGGTCACTGCTGCTTTTCGCACGCCCCCCCCCTTATTTTTCAGAGATTGCAAAAGGCCAGTGATAGCCTCTCCAAATTGCCCAAGTGGAAATTGGAGTGTCAGTCACTGGTTCTCCCCCAACTTTTTTTTAAATTGTGCCAGAAATGTGCACAAATATTTTCAGTTATCTTTTAAAAAATATTTTTTTGGGTAAGTAGTTTGGAGTTGCGCAAGTGCAGAACTCCGACTACCTGAAATTTGAAGCCTTGCCTGGCCAATGTCCTGGTAAATGCCTGCTGTCAAAGCAGGCCCCATCTATGCACATTGCCAAAACCAGGCTTCAAATATGTAACTTTGCTTTCACTTGACAGCTGTCAAATGGCGAGCTGTCAAGCACAAAGCAAAAGCACAAGAAGAATTTTGTTTGCGAAAGGGGGTGGCAACTACATCACCCCCTTCGCAGTGATATCCTCTAGGTTTTTAATTTAGACCTGACAGTTCTCAGTGTCCTCCACCTTTTCCACACTTTCCTGAGCCTCTAGGTGTTTGGGAAAGTGGAAAAGTGCAGCCCACCCCATTTACGGGAGTAATTTTGACAGTTGTCAAATTAAGGGTTTCTTTTAAAATGGGTTTTGACAGGGCTAAACAGGGTTTTTTGGCAGGGGCATGCAGCCATGAAATGGGAATATGTACTTCCTAGTTTTAAAACACAATAATATTAATTTCAATTATTTTTATGTAAGAAGAACTACTAAAGTATATTTTCTTAGGGATACTGCAAATAGTAAAGCGTTAGAGACGGCTACTGTTCGATATTTATGAATTAGTGGCATGCAGCTAGACTTCTCCAAAGACTCTTACAAGACAAAGAGCATCTGACAAACTCACACTTTCTATTTTACTTTGTAATGGTATCTTGAATATCAAATATCACCTTGTTGACTTCCAGGTGTGTGTGTGTGTGTGTGTATGTGTGTTCTTGGTTTGTAAACACTAAAAATCATAGGGTTGTATCCAATTGATGTCATTCTGCAGACAAAAGGCTCTTTGATCCAATGGAAGCTCTTGTCAGTGAAACGAAGAGAGAGATTATTTTTGGCAATTCCCCCTACTTCCTGCATCCCCCCCCAATATGCTCCACGGGGTTGGGGGGGGACCCCTTGGAATAGCGTGGGAGGTGGCAGTGGGGCTTCAGGGGGGAGAAAGAAATTGTAAAAAATGATATTCCTCCTTGTTCTGCTGGCGAAAGCCTTTGCTGGATCAAGGAGCATTCCGTCCATGGAATGACACCTATTGGATACAACACATTAATTGCATGAAGAAGCATGTACCAGCCAAGACACGAAACTGGCAGTGCATTCCTACACATGTTTATTCAGAAGTCAGTCCCATTGAGTTGAGTGGGGCTTACTCCCTATAAATAGTGCTTAGGATTGCAGCCTGAGACAAGACCAGCTTACCTATATTAACCTAATTCAGATCCCTTTCTTTTTTGGGTGTTTATAGCCCCATGCAATTAATCATGGCCCTTTATTTTACTATGTAACAATATGCATTTTGTAAGTTTAAGTCTATCATTTCATGAAGATTCTATATAGTTATTAATATATCTATGGTCTTCTCTCTGTCTCTCCTCAAAGGAAGCAGAATGCAGTTGTTCAGGTGGTGAAGAAGTTGGGAGGCTTTCTGTTTTCAGATGAAGTATGCAAAACCACAAGCCATGTGGTCGTAGGAACCCCTCGTCGTACATTGAATGTACTGATGGGAATTGCTCGAGGCTGCTGGATTGTCTGTTATGAATGGGTAAGTAATACAGATGATGACTCATCTGATATTTTCTAGTTAGTTGGAAATGAACAAATGGTCCACTTTATTTAAAGTATGAAAGGGTTGTTTATGATCTGTATAGCTCGAGTTTATCCAGTACTAATTAATATGCAAAGCTAAATGAACATCTAAATTTAAGTACCGGTAACGTTATTGCCATGTATCTCTTCATACTTGGATAGAACGTATGTTGACAGAATGTATATTCATCATCAGTTTAATCAGTATCCCATTTTTACTTGGTAAACTGTGGCTCACGCTGGCTCAGCTTGTCTGAGCGTGGAAAGCTAAGCAGGGTCAGGCCTGGTTATTACTTGGATGGGAGACCCCTCCTCTAGTTTCCTGCATTGAGCAGCCGGTTGGACTTGATAGCCTTGTAGGCTCCTTCCAACTCTTATGATCTATGAAATCTATAACTCATGCTCAAAGCAGCTTACAGTATCAAAAATTTTTTACATAATATAATATAATGTTTGTAAATACTTAAGTTACAAATTATAAAAAGAGTAAGATAATCATATGCATAAAAATATCGCAGTAACTATACACTAGGAATCAACAATCCTAAAATTATACAAGAATCAAACAAAGGAGAAATAAACAAATCTTAACAGCAAAAATAAACACAGGGCAGCAGTCTTTGAAGCTGGAGTTAGTGTGTCAGTCCTCTGCCCTCTCAGGTTTGGTGGATTGAGGCAAAGAAGCAGGGACCAAGTGTTGCAGGACTCACAGTTAGATGGTTTCTAGGCACTTCATATAAACAGATGAAAGGATTGTAAGAATGTTGAAAATTTATGAAGTAGTTAGAGATCTACACAGAAAAAGGTCACGTTCAAATGTTGAAAACTAGATTTTTCTAAACAGAAAATATACATATGTAGGAAGACCTTGTTTGTGTTCTCATCTGGAACGTGTGCATACTTCAGCATTCCCCTACCTGGTGCTCTCTAGATGTGTTGGACTATAACTTCCAGCATCCCCAGTCAGTGCTGGCTGGAGATGCTGGGAGTTGTAGTCCAACACATCTAGAGGGCACCAGGTTGGGAAAAGCTGGCATAGTTCATGGTGTACACCCAGCCTACACATAAGTTTTCTTAGGTGGCAGTGATCTCCTTGAAAGAAATCGACATACCTTGGATTACGAGCATAATTCGTTCCAGAACCATGCTTGTAATCCAAAACACTCGCATATCAAAGCGAGTTTTCCCATTAGAAATAATGGGAACTCAGATGATTCGTTCCACAACCATTTACTCACTGCTTTGCTGGTTCCCTGGCAGGGAGCCCCATGGAGGGAGCCTGCAAAGCAGTGATTAAATGGTGCGTGGAGGGCAGGCACGGCGCAGCCACTCGCTCTGCAGGTGCCTCGCGCGCTGCCATGCCGGCTCCCGGGCAGGGAAGCGGCACGGCAGCGCGCAAGGTGCCCGCAGCGCGAGTGGCCGCGCCTCCCTGTCAGGGAGCCGGCAAAGCACTTTGCCAGCTCCCTGCCAGGGAGCTGCATGGAGGCATTCCCGCTGCTCCCTGCCTCTTCCAGGGGCGGTTCGCCTCCTCGGCAAGCCGCCCGCGCTGCTATCGCTGGTCCCTTCGCGTCCCTTGCTGCCCCGGAAGTGACGCGACGGGACCCCTGGAAGAGGCAGGGAGCAGCGGGAACGCCTCCACGCAGCTCCCTGGCAAAGTTCTACACAGCTCCCTGGCAAGTAAAGCGGCAGCGCGAGGCGCAGGCAGAGCGAGCGGCCGCTCACTCGCCTCCATTCGGCTCCCTGATAGGGAGCCGAACGGAGGCGTGGCGCGGCCTCTCGCTCTGTGTGTGCCTCACGCTGCCGCTTTGCCGGCTCCCAGGCAGGAAGCAGGCAAAGCAGCAGCACGAGGCGCACACAGAGCGAGCGACGCGGCTCCCTCGCCTCACCTCCATGGGGTGCTTTGCTGGCTCCCGGGCAGGGAGCCAGCGCAGCAGTGCAAGGCGCTGCCGCAGGGGCGCAAGGCGCCCGCACAGCGAGCGGCCTCACTTCCATGGGGCTCCCAGGCAGGGAACCGGCGCAGCAGCGCGAGGCGCCCGCAGAGTGAGTGGCTGCGCCTCGCCTCCATGGGGCTCCCTCCCGGCTAGGCAAAGCCGGGGAGCTGGCACTTTAAGTGCTAGTTGGGGGCACAGCGTGTGGCTCGTGTTCCGAGACACGCTCGTCCTCCAAATCGAAACAAATGATAAAATTTTGCTCGTTTTACGAGAAGCTCGTATACCAAGTTACTCGTAATCCGAGGTATTACTGTATCTGAAGTGTTGCTGAGTTTGAAAGGAGTTAATGTGACAGGAATGAAAGATAAGACTGTGCATCAACTGCGAACTATGCAAACAAAAAATATGGAAAGATCCATGATGGACATAATGAGAGAATAAGAAAAGAAAAAAAAAGAACTAAAATGCAATAGGTAAATGGAGAGCTCTTCTGAATGAGGTATTTATTGTGCACTTGTTCTTTATGGGTTCTTTAGACAACATCGTGATCCTCCAGTTTCACTTCTGTTTTTTAGAGCGCTCTCCCGGAGTTTTTTTCTTAGAACGGGGAAATAGGGTATTATTTCTGAAATTGCTGTTTGTACTTGTGTATTTGCGCTACTCCGCTATAGCACAGCTCCACCTAGAGGTTATGTAGCAGAAAAGCAGGAAAGGAAAAGCTCTTTGTGTAGAGCTAAGATCTCAATTCTGCAACAAAACCAAAAGTAGATATAGTGATTAACAGCCTCATGTAGAAAAGCTCTAAGTGAACATGGGCAAGTCACTTAGAATAGATCAGCAATAAGAAAGTGCATTTCTGTCACATTTGTTTTAAAGAGATTTTTAAAAATCTAGTTATATTTGCACAGAACAGTCAGCAGTTGGGTGATTATATTTTACGTAAAAGGAATTGCTTGTGCATGAGTAAAGCTAATTTTAATACATGAATCTACTAAAACAAAAATTGGACATCAAAGGGAAACAAAATTTAAGTATGAATATTTGTTTTCTGTTATTACTAAATAATCTGAAAACAAAACTAAAGTGATAACTGAGTTCACATATATGGTACTTTATTAAGATTGCTGCTAGATAATTACATTGGGCCGGATCCAGAGAGCATCTTGTGTGAGCAGGAGACACTACTACTTGTGTAAGGGAGGGGTCTTCAATTTCTGGTGTCCCTCCGCCACCTGCATCCCCCTGCCCCATGCTAGAATATCCCCTAACCCTCAGAAGTGGCTTAGTGGTGAGAGTGTTGGACTGGGACTCAGGAGATCCGGGTTCTAGTCCCTGCTCGGCCATGAAACTCACTGGGTGACTTTGGGCCAGTCACTGCCTCTCAGCCTAACCTACCTCACAGGGTTGTTGTGAGGATAAAATGGAGAGGAGAAGGAGGATTGTGTAAGCCGCCTTGAGTTCCTTGCAGGAAAAAAGGTGGGGTATAAATGTAATAAATAAATAAATTTACTGGGACAAGGAGGAAATGGGAAAGCCCCATTGCATAAACGGAACTCTGTTTGCTGCTTTCTGGATCCCAACTAGTGCTAGGACATATTCATTTAGATTTTCAACTCACTGTATAGGAGTTGGTTACAATATAAAACGCCCCGCCCCCCTCCAAGCAGCATGGTGGTACTCTAGGTTTTGAGGGCCCTTGGGCAAGACACCCTTCATGGGCCCTCTCCCTCAGCAAGCCTACCTTCTCACCACCGTTGTCACCAGCTGCTCTTGCTCCTTGTCCTCTTTCTCATCATTGCCACCGCTTGCTTGCTTGATAGGCAGAGAGCCAGCCAGTAAGTAGGCAGTATATCAAAAAAAAGTGTGAAAACACCACCGTGATAGAACTTTCTTTTATCTTTTAAAAAAAATTTCACAACTTTTTAACAATACATGTTCAATCATTATATTTAAACTTCCTTTTGTCTATTTTTGGAATTTTTAACATTTTTTTACAACACATATTGATTAATATTTATATAAACTTTTAAAAACGTTTCAATAATCACACTTTACAAACTGTTCACTATTCATGCTGTAACACAGAGTATACATCATGTATAATTATATTCAATGGTAATCACCCCCTTATCTTTCAGGGGTTTAGCATCCACCAAACTTGCTGTATTCTTATAGAGTTAATGAAAACCTTCCTTTGTTTTTTCTTTGTCTTCATGGAGTTGCTACAGCCTTTACTCTTATTTTTTGAGATGGCCTTCAAGTGAGCCTTCCTCTCCGTTTTTTCTTTCTGAGTGGCTTAAAGCATTATTTTTCCTTGGAATGGTTTCCAGAAGCCTGATATTCTCCGTATCCTCACTTGTTTTTTTCCCCCCAACAAGAAACCGGTTTGGACTTCTTGTTTCGTGCAATATTTGCCTTTCTCAAGGGGTTTCAAGGATAGTCATGGGCTTATATCAGTTTCATTACCCTGTTCTCTTTTTTGTGGGTTGTTATTCCATTTACATCCTCTCTAAGTAAGTAGGCAGTAGCAGTTGCTCCTCTTCCTTCTCACCACTACTAATCTGGGCTAGAGTGAGAGGCAGGTGAACAAGCAGGTTGCAGTGGTGAAGAGGAGGAGAAACTTGAGTCAGTAGTCCCCTGCTGGGGTGTGAGATCTCAGCAGATGCCTGACCATGCCTACCTTTGGTGCTGGCCCTGACTCCAAGCATAAAAATAAACTTCAGAAATAATATGTAAGCCCTTCCCTATTATTATTACTAAAAATGTAAGAAAATAAGACAGTACAACACAGGCATTCAGATGAATGATAAATTAGTATTCAAACTGTACATTCTGATTTCTAAGAGAAATAAAAGCAGAAACTCCTGAAACCCTACTATCCTAAGATTGGTAAGGAATCAAGTACTGCTGCAGAAATAGGAAGGCCTTTAATGCCAGAGGATTTGTGTAACAGATGTTATTTTCTGTAACCATATTCAAAGAAATGAACTCTGGCCAGATGCTCTGATTCAGGACAGCTAGTGCAACTGATATAGGTATTGCATTGCTGATAATTCTATATTAAGTAGTACTTGAAACTACAGCTTTTCTGCAACTTTTTTTTTTTTTAGGATTTTAACTGAATTGTTGTTTCACATTGTTTAAACTTCTCCAATGCTGCATGAGTGATTTCATTAAATAGGTTGTTAGCTGATCACCTGTAAATTGAATATTTTTCTCCTTGATTGGTCTTTCATTAGCAGTATTCAGATTGACCAGAATGCCATGTGTCATATGTTCTTCTGTGGTCAAGATGTAGGGTGGCTAACTGTTGAGATTTTGAAAATCTGGTATCCTTATCCTCGGCAGGGTGGGGTTCATAGATTTCATAGATCATAGAACCTTGGAAGGAGCCTACAAGGCTATCGAGTCCAACCCCCTGCTCGATGCAGGAAACTAGAGGAGGGGTCGCCCATCCAAGTAATAACCAGGCCTGACCCTGCTTAGCTTTCCACGCTCAGACAAGCTGAGCCAGCGTGAGCCACAAGAACTCTCAGAGTACAACAGTAGGATACAGAATGTGCAGGGGAGGGGCAACGACCTAGGTGCAGACACCAGGGATTGGGAGGTGGAGCCCAGCACAAAAACTGGTTTCCTTCACCAATAATCACATAAAATATAAAATAAAATACAGCAGAGAGGAGTGGGGAACAGCATTACCTCCTTCTTTTATGGCAACTGGCTTCAAAGGGATAGAAGCGGTGTGGGGGATGGGACTACTCTAGGTTTTTAGTCATCTGTTTTCAGCCCTGTTAAGGTTGCTAGAAATACCTTCTTTTCTTATGTATTAGAGTTAAGGGATGTTTGTACCTCGATGAACTAGATAAGATTTTATATGGACAATGTGAGTCCCTTATCTCCAACTATTAATGCTTCTGGGCAGCTAACCCTTGTCAGAATTAGGGGGAAGCATTATTATGAGTCTAGAGTCATTTGGCAAGTTGCTTGGTGTTGTCAATGATGTGTGTGCCTCATTTGCCAGAAAATAATGCTGTTAACTATTTTATTGGTGAAAACTATGAAAGAGCACACACAGACTTTTTATTTTAAATAGGGACTAGTAGAGGAAATGACACATTTAAGCAGGTTACTGTAGAGGATGTCATATTGTTCCTGTGGAAAAAGTCATTGAACAGTTTTAAACTGCACTTGTTTTGATCTTTTGTTTTAAAAAAACCCAACCCTTTGTAATGGTACTTCCGGGAATGGGCATGTTAAATCATTGTTATGTATGAACATCCCAGCTGCTGACCACTGATCTAAGGATGAATGACTTTGATTTTTGCAGCTTCTCTTTTTGTTTCGGGCACATCCAATTTTGCATTGCACTGAGAAATCAGAATTCTACAATTGCAGTCTGCTACTGTAATTACAGACAAGTTGCAACTGAAACAGGAGAGCCAGTTGATGCAAGGAAGCCTAAACTCACTCGTTGTGTTAGCTAAGAAAAGAGCTTTGAATGATAGATAGTGCTAAAAGAAATAGAAATGAAAAATATTGACCATGAGACACATGTTGTGACAATTATGCTTTGAATATTTTTCTGCTGGGATTGGCAAATCCTGGGCAGTATCCAAGCTGGCCAGCAGGACCCACTACTAGTGTCAATGGGGAGCTAGTGGTTCTAAAATCAACCCTGGAAACAAGTAGAAGCATTTCTTTCTGGATCGGGACAGGTCAGCAGAGCTTCCTTCTGCAAGCTCTGGTGATGTGCCCCATTCAGGAAACAAGCATTTCTGCTTGTTTCAGGTTGATTTTAGAACTGCTAGCTTCCCATTGCACTAGTGGTGGGTCCTGCTTGCACAACAGATTGAGTGGAAGCGTAGCAGCAGTACTAGATACTGCCCCTTGGCCAACCCATGGCAAATATTGGCTTGTATCCAAAAAGCCCTGAGCTCAAGAGAATTGCACTTCAGCTCATGCAAAGGAAATGTTCTGATTTCCATCATTTCTACTCCCTAGCTATAGACCATCATGCCACATCACATGCTATCCTAGAGGATCCCCCAGTGCAAGCCTAAGGGATAACTTTTTGACATGTTCAAGGGGCTACACTGGGAAAACAGAATTTCACTCACAGTTCATTCTGCATGGATACAAGCCAGTTGTTGTTTTTTAGTTTCATCTCTGTCTCATAGGACTAGTGGAGCAGTTGCAGTGTATCAATGTCCACTTACTTCAGCAAGTTTGAGAACAATTTTTTTTTTCCAAATTTTCAGTGAATCTAATCAAAACTGCTAAGTAAGCTTGGTCTCTGTACTCAACATGGTTATTATCTTGCATGGCTGTTTGGAGTTGGAATGAATGGCCTGGATGCAAAGAAACAGGCAACTGCATCTCATTCTGAAAATGGTGTTGGGGTTGTTTCTTGAACAGTCATTCCCCTTGTAGTGCATCAAACTTGCTTCTGTAACAGAGGGCACCTTGGGCAGAGGGGGGAGGCTGTTGTGATACAGCAACAGTGTCTGCTGTTTGAAAAAGAAAAAAAAAGCCCCAAATCCCATATGCCATTTGTCATGCCTGAAATAGTACTTTGCATCCCAACCATAGTCTATATAGTCAGATGGGCAAAGAGTAAATCTCCAGATGTTTTGGTCTCCCAGCATTCCTGACTATTGACCATGCTGGCAGGGGCTTATGGGAGCTGAAGTCCAAAACATCTCGAGATCTACCTTCTGCCACCCCTGGTCTACAAACTTGGAAAGCCTCATTCAGCATTTCATTAGATTCCAGTTACTTTCCTTAGTTTTCATGCTTTTCTGTTTGTTTTGTTGTACAGTAATATTTCACTTCTGGGAAATGTTTTAAGTAGACTAAAATATACTGTGTGCAATGTTTTCTTTGCTGTGGCATGTCTAAATCATAGCTTTCTGGAATCTATGGTGGGGGAAAGTAGATCCCAAATATGGAGCTGCCTGCTCAACTTCTAATTTATTTTACTGATGTATTTGAAGAGACTGCTGTACTGCTATAGAATACAGCTATTAATTATAGTTTGATCCCTTCCAATCTGTAGGTGTTGTGGTCTCTAGAATATGGCCACTGGATTTCTGAAGAACCGTACGAACTCTCAGTGGATTTCCCTGCAGCTCCTGTAAGTAATATGAGCTTTGCTTTTTAACTTATTCAGAAAGAAGTGAAACTTACCTTGGAGTATGGAGTGATGATTTGATTTGTTTACAGTATATCAGATCAAATGTTAACAGGTAATTCTTTTCTTCTTCTTTTTTCTCCTGGGTGAATGCCTATTGGTAAAGGTTAATACAAACTTACACTCAGTAGCTAAATCTCAGCTAGAGAAAACAGAAGCAGTTTGTTTTTCAAATCTGTCCAAAATACTGAGAAATTTTAATTACCAGGTATTATTTTAACATAAAGGATCTAGGAAAGAAGAATAGTGCAATTTTCTTACAAATTATATTGGATCACATAATAAAACTCTATAAGCTGCAGGAATATTTTGAGTTTTAAAATACTTATACAAATATCTGATATTTTAAGAAATAGAAATAGTAGTCTACTATTATACACTTAGTAATGGATTTTTAAAGAAGGCATGTGAAGCACAGAACTATTTTTACAAAACCTTATTAAATATACTAGCATGTGCTACCAAACATCCCTGAATGTGTGAATTACTAATGGTAAGAATCTGAGTACAGGAGTTAATTACAAAATAACACATTATGTACATAATTACAGCCATGGCATGAGATAGGAATAGGATATAGTTTACAAAGGAGTGTCCTTGTTTTAAGGTAGCCATTAGGAGTTCAGTGATAAGGCATAAAGTAGTGTTTCTGAAGCTTAAGTAATTTTAGATAATCTTGATGTACTTCACAGTTCCAGTTATGTGCACACATCATAAATGTTCAAGGCAACAGTCCTTAAAGTCCTTCTAACTTTCTCTTTTGCCAAATCATTACTGCATCCGATATCTCTTCTTGCTTAACATTTAGCTGTGATGAAGTTCAGTGTCTGTTGAAATTGTGGCTTGAAACAAATTGATTCCTGCAGGATACATATTTATTTATTAAATTTATATCCCGACTTTTCTCCAGCAAAGGTGCACATGCATGTTATTGAGGCAGGAAAGCCAGTCCAATTCTATCTGTGGTTTTAAATACTTGTCAAATGAAATATTTTAAAAGTTATTTCCTTACACCCTTCATGCGAAAGTGCGAAAGTTTTTAGAAATCTGCTGGTCTGATCATCATAGCTGTGGCCTTGAGAGAATAGCCTGATCCTTTCCAGTAGTACCACTTAATCCCTTTAAATTTGTTTGTGTTCTGTCGCAGTGGATAGTAAAGGCCATTCAGATTGGAAGGACCGCATGCATCAAACCACCAGCCTGTTTTAGAAAAAGAAAAGAGAGAAAGAAAGAAAGTTGATACATTTTATTTTGTTTTGTCAAGTTGCAAATTCTTAACTTGTGAATATTAGACTATGTAACAACATATTCTATATGTATTAAAATTGCTTCCTAACATCAATCCTCAAACTAAGCTGCTACTTCAGATGCTAGTTCACATAAGCTTCCTGAAAGCTTATGTGAACTAGAAGTAATTTCTCTTACTGCAGAAGTTTGGCATTATGGTAGCCACCTTTGCTGTTTGTGCTGCATAAATCCGTGGGGATTGGCAGAAATCCATGGGGACTGGCAGGGTTTGCAGGCACTGGGCAGGTGAATTCAACACATCGGACATTTGCAAATACTGGGGGGGCGGGGGGGAGCACCGAAAATCCCTAAAACATACCATGCTTTAGTTATTCTGCCTCCAGTGATCACCATCTATGGCCCAAATCCAAAGAAAGAGGTAAATCCCACTGAAATAATTGGGACAAGCTAGTTGTGGCTAATTTATTTATTATATTAGGGCGCAATCCAGTTGGGATGTCCATAAGCTTCCGAACTCGGAGGATTATGGGCATTCTATGCAGGGCGGGGGAAGCAGCAGAGGCAATCTCCACCTCCCCATTCCTCCTTTCTAGTTGAGGTGCTTTGGAGGGGGAGGGAAGGAGGCTGGAGCGCTGTCAGGATATGTCGTATCCCGGTGGCCCCAATCTCCTCCCCTTTCTGCCCACCAGAGCGCCTCCTTTACTCCTTCTCCGAGGTTGTTCTTATGACCTCGGAGAAGCAACTGGCACAGTCCTTTCCAAGTGCAGATCCCCAGCTAAGAATCCTATGGCCCCCTAAACAGCCTCAATGGGCCATAAGATTGCTGTCTTAAGATATATAGTCCACAAGGCAAACAATAAAATAGTTCATCCAAAGTTTAAAAGCTTGGGGCAATATAAAGGAGTTCACCTGATACTGGAAAGAGCTCAGCTCGATCAGGCATCGGGTGAGCCTCTCTGGGGAAAGCGTTCCAAAGCTGGGACATCACTGAAAAGGTCCCCTTCCCTGAAAGCCACTGACTGTACCTCAGTCAACAGGGGTACCAGAAGAAGGGTCTCTGGTGATGATCTTGTAGTATGGGCTGGCACATGTGGAGGCAGGCTGCCCTAAGCCATGAAGGACTTTTAAATCCTATTCATTTCAATTCGACTTACATACTGCTAACCTCCACTAGATTGGGGCTTATGGCTTCTTATTACTTACCTGAGAACATCTGGCAGTATTTCAGGAGATTAGTTCTTTATAAAATGATACATTTAGAAGACTATTTTTTCCACTTTAAATCAGTTCGACATAATCATACTTCAGATTAGGATTATAACACAGGTAGTAATATAATACAGTAGTGGGCATAGCCACATAATGAGGGAGTGGGTGATTGTATACAATGTATCCCACAGATTAGTCTGAAGTATCTTCAGGTTGGACACATAGAGTGGCATTTTGTCTGGCCAAGGATGCTGAAGTTCCCAGCATTGTGGATGGAGTTATGCATTGTACTTCTAGGCTGTTGTGTGAACAGGTACCTGCAGAACTCTGGCCAAGACGTTGGAAGCCTCATCACTATCTTCCAGAGTTCTGTTGGCCCATCTCTACCACAAATGACACAGAAAGTCATTGGCTATCTTCTCCTTTTCCCCAGGACAGTATGAGGGGGTTGGACTCGATAGCCTTGTAGGCTCCTTCCAACTCTATGATCTATGAAATCTACCCAGGGAGCCATAGAGAATGTGAATGCATTAATCCATTCCTTTGTATCTACTTCATTAGGCAACTATATCCATAGTATTTGATTGTACATGTGTACCTTCTTTACTAGAAATTCTGAAGAGTAGATGTGGGCAGAATGCATGCTATAACTTCATTAGTTTTGCTAGATTACATTATCAATCTCACCTTTTCCTAAATTGATATCAGTTTACGTATTTTTTCTGTTGAGGTTCATTTAGTTCGGGGCTGGGGAATGTGTAGCCCTCCAAATGTGTTGGACTGCAAGTCTGCAACTCATATCATCTCTTCCCATTGGCTATTCTGGCTAAGGCTAATGGGAGTTGCAGTCCACCAACATCTGGAGGGCCAACAACACATTCCGCAGCCCTGATCTGGGTGTTGGTGTTGATGATACTGAAATCCTGCAATACTGTATGTAGCTTTTAAACTGTTACCTTAAAATTGATGGCAGAACTCTATGAAGCAAAAGCTAAAAGAAGCAGGGTTGGAGTGGTAAATTTAATGGATTGGATCCCGCTGGGGGATGGTGACTTTTGTCGGTTTCCGTATTCAGTGTAGCCACTTACACCTCTTGAAATCTGCCCTGGAGGTTTGGATGGCCTCCAGGGCAGACTTTTACAGAGCTTAATCGGCTGCAGGGGGAGGAGGGCATTGGCAAAAGTTGTCTCCCCCCTTCCACCAGTGGGTTCCCTCTGCTGGATCAAATGTGTTCCATGGGAGAAAGAAGCTCTTCCATATGTGGAACATGAAGTCTGGATCTAACCCATAATGCTTCAGTTTTTCTAATAGCCATGAACTGTTATGGCATTTTTATTTATTTTTTACAACATAAAACAATATATTTACCATTTTATTATAATGATGGCAATGATATGGGGGCTTTAGTTTATGAGGCAGGTGTTCAGTTCTTTAACCTTTGATAGTGCGATTATAAATTGGTTGTAAACTTCAAGCTTCCCTCTGGGCTTGCACATTCCCCCTCCTCGGCGTGTCCATGAGGAGGCATTTGGGAGTTTTTGCTTCCAATTTTGATTGACCTCAGCTTGCCATATTGTCTGAACTTGGAAAACTGGTTAATGTTAGCTATGACTAATGAAATGAGTCAACTTTAAAACTTAGTTTATGAAGATGGCTTGTTTTTACTAATCATAGTTAAGATTAATCGCCTGCTGAACTGTGGTTTATTTAAATAGAACTGGAAGCTTCCAATCTCCTCCTTATGGCTGTACCCACATATTTATGCAATCCCAGGAGAGCTAGGCTCGTTCTCACAGAGTTACAGCTAAACACAGTCTGTATCTTAATCTTACGTGGCGTCCTGAGGTCTATTTGAGCTATGGATCTTGGCACTTTCTACTCATGTATCTCCAGTTAATGTTCTCATACTGTGATTGTAACATTGCACAGGTGCAAAAGTGGGGTGAGAGTTCATGACTGAACTGTGTTTGCCGCTCTCCTATTCTTCGCCTTTAGCATCCTCTCTCCACCCACATATCTGACTTATGCAAGGTATTGGAGGGATGCGGTCTTGAGTAGTTGTATCAGTGAAATTGTAGTTGTATCAGTGAAATCAATAAACAACTGATTATTGTTCTATTAGGGCACAGCCCTGGCACTTGATTCTTTCCATGTTTTGCCTCATCAGTTTCTCACTTCATATTCAAAAGTGAGCAGCAAAATCTGAAAAGTGGAAGTACGGTAACTGGCATGTCCATTTGTGAATTTGAAGCTGTCATGGTTTCAGCTATGTTGGCAAAATTTAACTGCTGTTTATTTTATGGATTGATGAAGTGCCAATAGAAATAGGAAGAGTGTGAAAATAGGAAGAGAGTCGAAAATGCGACTCTTACCTCCTGTTAGCATTTGTGAGCATTTGCAAATGCATTTGTCATTGTCTGCATCCTTTGTGCTAAAACCATTTCCTGGTTGGCTTATGCTGCTTATTTTGCCGGCTGTACCCGTAAGTCCTTTAAGGTAGATCCTGTAGAAAAACAAAATGGAAAACAAATTAATACATGCTGATGCTGTTGTGTGGTTCTGCAGTAAAGAGGAAGTATTTTCCAAGAAGTATCCTGTTGAGTTCTCCGGTTCATGATCTACTATGTTTCTCTTGACCAGAGTATGCCAGGGACATGTCAACAGAATATGTTGTTCTGGAAGAGGAATAACCTGTTTACTCCTGAATTGTACTAGATTTTTCCTTTAAAAGTGAGGATAGGTATTAACTGTTGAGTAATTGCCTATATCAGCCTTCCGCAGCCCGGTGCCCTAAGCACATAAGAAGAGCCATGCTGGATCAGACCAAGGGTCTATCTAGTCCAGCATTCTGTTCACACAGTGGCCAACCAGCTGCCCACGGGAACCCACAAGTAGGATATGAGTGCAACAGCACCCGTCCCGCCCATGTTCCCTGGCAACTGCTGTAGATAGGCATACTGCCCTCCAGGTGGGTTGGACTACAACTCCCAATCACTCCCAGCTGGTATAACCATTGGCCATGCTGGTTGGGGGTGGTGGGAGTTGTAGTCCAACCCATCTGGATGGCATCAGATTGAGGAAGACTTTCCTATGCCCTGGCATCATAATACCAAAATTGCTGGAAATCTGTACATCGGATATTACTGATGGGGTCTTCTATACCTCCTGCCCTTCCCCACCTCATTTCTCCCCTCTTCCTGCACTGATGCTGATGCACTGTAAGTTTGGAATCCATGTTAAGCTGATAGTCTTGCTAAGAGGAGTTGAATAAGTGTCTGACTAAAATTTGTTCTTTCCAGTTAGGTCCATTAGAGTAGACTAGCTTAGGTCCAAGATATATTGTAGAAGAAGACTGAGAGAGGAAACGTGAATCATAGCTAATCTTCTCCAATTTTAAATTGGTATGCTTCAGCATTCATTATTACTTCATTTACATCACATGTGAGCATCCCACAGCAAGTACCCAAACCACCCCTGCCAATTCCCCCCACATCACTGAATTTTGCAGCCTCCGCACTGCTTTTCCTTCCCTGCTAGACTGAGAGAAAGAGAAGGCTCTTCTTCCCAACCCAGCATGGAAGGAAAGTGAACTGCTAGTGGATCACTCAGTTTCTCCACTAGCAGCTTGCTTTCATTCCCTACCTGCAAGACATAGGCTGGAAGACCACCACAGGCTTTGGGTTTTCTGGTTATTTTGCCCAGTTTGAGAGAGGTCACACTGCACATGTTTTACATGTCTTAAGGTCCCAGAGAGAGAGAGAGAGAGAGAGAGAGAGAGAGAGAGAGAGAGATCTGGGACCTTTTTATATATATAAAAAACACCCTGCCAGTTTTTGGTTAAAGTGTCCCTGGTGGCAGGGTAAGATTTATGCTTGAGTTACTGGAAAACTGCTGTTGGACAGGGTGTGTTTGTGTGAATGTGTGAGAGGGTGGCAAGGGCTGTGCATGTGTGTGTTCACCTGTATCTCTCTCTCTCTCTCTACACATGTGCAGCCCCTGGCCCACTGCTCATTGTCACATGTGGCCCTTCTAGGCAAAAAGATTGCCTACCCCGATTTACATGTTCTATAAGGCTCCAGTGTTTAGTAAATTAATTAGATTGCCTACTCAAGAGGCTTTTCATCTGGTAAAAAGGGGTCCCTGGTTAATTGTGCAACATAAAATATGAAAAACATGTACAGTACTTATTACTTATTCAGGTACTGTCTTAGAAGATGCAACCACCTCTCCTCCCCCCCCCCCCATTTCCACTCACACAGGAAGGAATGTCTTCTCTAAGATGTTGCTGCTGTGACGCATACATGCATCATCTCAAACTAGAGAAAGTGTACCGGGTTTTTTCTTCAAAGTATTAATTTATTCATAGGCCAATTTGTGTCAATCAATTAATTGATTAGCCTATTAAAACTCATACAGTTATTATCAAGATTTCTTTCATTGGGTGCTAGCGCTCTAGTGTTCTGGCACAAAAAGTAGGCTTCCTTGCAAATCCAAAAGTTGGAATTAAAAGGTTATAATTTATATTCATGGAAGAAGTGGTCTTATTTTTCAAAAGTTCACAGTCCGTCCCCCTACCCCCTGCTGCTTCTCTTCAGATGCAAATAGAAAGAGACTCTTCTAGCCAATTGCTATATTGCAGTGTTGAAAGCTGCCCATTTTTATGTCACATTCATAAACATTTAAGGTGTTTTGCAGAAAAGAGTCTAATATCTCTCAGGGGTATTAGCATGAAACTGAAGGGAACATATCCAAGCTTGGTATTGAAGTTTGTTGTCCAGATTGAAAGAAGGGCAACTTCTACATGCTCCTACTTGTGATTTGAGAAGCTCTGTGAGGATCAGCCAGAAAATGGCTACAGACATAAGTCTTTAGTGTGAGAACGTTATCTCAGATTCAGCATGTCTCTTAGTAGACATAAGAACATAAGAGATGTGCTGGATCAGATCAATGACTTATCTAGTCCAGCATCCTGTTTCCCACAGTTGCCAACCAGATGCCTCAATGGGAAGTGTACAACAGGACATGAATGTAGCACTGCAGCTGCTGGTATACAAAGTCATACTGCCTTTGATACTAGAGATAATATATAGCCATCATGACTAGTGGCGATTGATGCATACAAACATCTGCAGGCATTTTCTGGCAACTCCTCCATATTCATTTTGAAAACATTTAATGTCAGACATGGCCCTGATCTAGCAAATGCTTCTCGTGTTGACATGGATTGTATGTACATACACTGCTTTGCTCTAGGATCTCTGCACACATCAAATGTTTGATGCTGGGACAACAGCAGTCAGTGGGGGCCTAGATTGGCTCATGCTGGCTCAGCTTGTCTGAGCGTGGAAAGCTAAGCAGGGTCAGGCCTGGTTATTACTTGGATGGGAGACCCCTCCTCTAGTTTCCTGCATTGAGCAGGGGGTTGGACTCAATGCAGAGCATAATTATGCAGAGCATAATCTCACTATCACAAACACGCTCTTTCGACAAAAGAATAAGTTTAAAACATCATGGCAGCACCCACGGTCAAAGCACTGGCATCTTCTGGATTATGTAATTGTCCGTGTTAGAGATCGCCGCGATGTACTTCTTACTAGGGCCATGGTGAGTGCCGACGACTGCTGGACAGACCACCGACTAATCCGGTCCAAAATGGTTATCAACATTGCTCCCCAACGTAGGCTTCAAGGAAGGAAACCAAGGCGTAAAATGAACATCCAAGTCCTTCAAGATCCTATTAAGCAAACTCGTCTTCAATCACTTCTTAAGGAACATCTACCTACGGAACCTCCTGACAACATTGAGGACCATTGGTCTAAGCTGAAAACCTCCATTACTGCAGCTTGTGAACAAACTATTGGATATGAAACTAAGAAACATCAGGATTGGTTTGATGAAAATGACAATGAGATTAAATATATAATTGACCAAAAAAGGAAAGCCTTCCAAATATGGCAAAATGATATTAACTGCGCTGCCAAGAAAAAAACCTACGCTAGCGCAAAGGCTGAGGTCCAAAGAAGAACAAGAGAACTTAAGAACGCTTGGTGGAAAAAGAAAGCTGAAGAAATTCAACAACTTGCAGAATCTCATGATGCACGGGGCTTTTTTAAGGCCACAAGGGCCATTTATGGACCAAAAACCTATGGTACAAACCCTTTACAATCAAAAGATGGCACCAAACTCTTAAAAGACAAAGAGTCTATTGCACTGCGTTGGAAAGAGCATTATTATGACCTTTTAAATCGTAAACCTAAGGTGGATAATGAGATTTTTTCGCAGATCCCGCAAAAACAAATTAAAGAGGAACTTGCAATACTCCCCACTTTGAATGAAGTAAAAAAAGCCATTAATCAAATGAAGAACAACAAAGCTAGTGGACCAGATGGGATTCCTGCTGAAATCTTTAAAGAAGGGGGGCCCGAACTTGTACAACATCTTCATAAACTCATCGAAAAAATCTGGATAAGAGAAGAGATCCCAGAAGACTTCAGGGATGCCATAATTATCACCCTCTTTAAGAAGGGTGATAGAACAGACTGTGGAAACTATCGGGGCATTTCTCTCTTAGCAACCGCAGGTAAAATATTTGCTAGGATTCTCGCAAACCGTCTTCTATCTATTTCAGAAGAGATCCTCCCTGAAACTCAATATGGTTTCCGCCCCTCTAGAGGGACAGTAGACATGATTTTTACTGCACGTCAGCTCCAAGAAAAATGCCGGGAGCAAAATCAACCCCTTTATATGGCATTTATCGATTTGGCTAAGGCCTTTGATACTGTAGACCGTACAGCTCTCTGGACTATCCTTATGAAAATTGGATGCCCCAATAAATTTGTGAATATCTTGCGACTTCTCCATGACAACATGACGGCAACGGTTTTGGACAACAACGGCTCTCATGGTGCTCCATTTAAAGTGGGATCAGGTGTTACACAGGGATGTGTTATCGCCCCAACATTATTTGCCATTTTCATCGCCATGGTTTTACATCTTGTCGAGGGGAAACTTCCCACCGGTGTGGGAATTATATATCGAACAGATGGAAAGCTTTTTAATCTCAGCAGGCTGAAAGCAAAAAGTAAGGTAATTACAACCTCCGTTGTGGAACTTCAGTATGCTGATGATAATGTGGTCTCCGCACATTCAGAGGATGATCTCCAAACTATCCTAAGTGCTTTTGCAGAAGCATACGAAAAACTTGGTTTCTCACTTAACATCAAAAAAACCAAAGTGCTTCATCAGCAAGTGCAAGCCAATCCTTTGGTGATGCCATCTATCCAGCTTGGTGGGACAATACTGGAAAACGTCGATCATTTTCTCTATCTTGGCAGCTATCTTTCTGTTACAGCTAACATCGACAGTGAAATCCAGCATCGTCTGAGCTCCGCAAGTGCCGCATTTTCTCGAATGAAACATAGAGTGTTCGAGGATCGGGATATTTGTAAGAAGACCAAAACACTGGTTTATGAAGCCATTGTATTACCAACTTTATTGTATGCCTGCGAAACATGGACTATCTATAAACGTCACTTCCACCTCCTTGAAAGGTTTCATCAACGTTGCCTCCGGAAAATCCTGCAAATTACTTGGGAAGATAGGCGAACAAATGTCAGTGTACTGGAAGAAGCAAAGACTACTAGCATTGAAAAAATGATCCTTCAACGCCAACTTCAGTGGACCGGTCATGTTGTTCGAATGCCTGACTGCCGTCTCCCAAAACAGTTACTTTACTCCCAACTCAAGGATGGAAAGCGGAATATCGGTGGTCAATATAAGAGGTTTAAAGATGTTCATAAGGCTAATCTAAAAAAATGCAATATAAACATCGAAAACTGGGAAGCTCTGGCCCATGAACGATCTAAATGGAGGTTGGCCTTTCACAAAGGTTCCATGGACTTTGAAGAAGCCCGAGTGCAAGGTGAAAGGGAGAAACGTGCTAAGCGAAAAGCACGTCAAATGAATCCTTTACAGGACCATCTTCTATCTGGTAACCTGTGTCCTCACTGTGGGAAGCTGTGTGGATCTAGAATTGGCCTCCACAGTCACTTATGGACCCATCGCTAGAGTCTACACAATCTTCTTTAGAATTTCCTCCTTTTATCCCGGAAGACAATCTTACTCGGTCACGAGTGATCGCCTGATGATGATGGACTCAATGGCCTTGTAGGCCCCTTCCAACTCTATGATCCTATGATCCTAGGTCTCTTCACAAACAGGTGGTTGATGCCATCAGGTTATCAGCACTAAACATCTCTCTTGGGGGACATGTGTGCAGCCAAGATCACTGTGCATGCAACTCAAGGGGGTACATGCAGAATGTTTTACTCTGCTCTTGCATCCTTTTTGTCTATGCAGGCCCTATCTGCATATGGACCATATTCACTGGATCCTGCTCTTTGTGTAGGGGTGACTGTCATCACTACTCTATGAAGGATTTCTTCATCAGTTGCTATCTTAATTCATCTGTATCAATGTTTATTTTGGCTGTTCCTCTACTGCTTTGCATTTCAAAGTTTTTGAAATGATAAACGGAAATTGCTTTTAAGTAATGTTGCAGTTCAGCTGAACCATCAGGTTGATTGTAAAAATATATCTGTATTATAAGTCAACCATGTTTTTAAACACTATATTTTATGGCTCAAAAACTTGGTTACATTTCAAAAGGAGCTATGTTTGCAGACAGCCATCTTCATCTGTAGAAATTATTTTTTAATAATGTAAATGGACACGGGTAATGACCCATTTTGTAAAGGTTACCTTTATAAACATTATATTGCCTTAATTTTAAAAATAAAAACCCTTGCTGTAGAGCCTAACTATTTCCAGATGAGGAAATATTTGGGTTGGAGTAAGAATATTTTTTTTTTTGCTTCCTAGTCATGAAGGATCTACAGCTTTCTGTAAGGTATTGCTGTGATCCACAAAATGCTTAACAGAGAAATCCTAAGTGGGCTCTGTTATGCCCTCAGTGGGCTTAATGGAGCAATTCTAAATTGAGGGAAGAGTAAAGCGGTGGAGCCTCCAGCGATTCCAAAGACCTGCCAGCTCGCACCAGCCAAAGCAGAAGTTGTGCATGTAGGGGGAAGTTGTTCTTTAACTTTCCCTGGTGGTTATTATGCCTGTATTATGTTTGTTCCCTTCCCATGGGTTCCAACAGGGATCAGGGGGATTACATACGCTAGCCCCAAGCTGGCATAGAGTCCTCTCTGGTAAGCAGAAGAACTTTCGATGCAACAGATCCAAAGCCACCTCCGTCCAGTTCCTGCTTCACCCCAGTACACCCAGTTTGGGGGCCCAACACCTGTTACCACTGACAGTAACACTGCCACCTCTGGTGATAGTTGTTATTCCTATGGACCTTCCTGCCGGCGTAGTAGGGGCCTCTATGTTGGATGGGTCGGGGGCGTACCCCAACTCATCCTATGATTAACTCCCTTCAGGCAGCCCTCCAAGGCGGTTTGGATTGCTCTGTTAGTTGGCCACTCTGTAGCTAGGTCAACTTATGTCCTTGCTAGTAAATCTTGCCTTGTATTTCATTTTTTTTTTAACTCTGGAAAGGTAATTTAATTTTTTTTTTTAAATAGGAATAACCTGTTAAAATGTCTGTTTAAATGGCTTTGACCTTTTTGAAATGGAAAGGGATCAATAGTTGTACACCCATCTCTTTATTTCCTCTGAAGTTTCAGTCAGAAGGGAAGTTCAGATCCCCCCTCCCCCATTGTTTTAAATTTTAGCTTTCTAACATACCTTCTGTCTGGAAGCTCCCTAGATGTGAACCACGTATCTTCCAGCTTTCTGATACAAAACGAAGGCAGTTCTGGCAGGCTGTGAGTTGGAATGTAGGAGACTGGGGATAGGCTTCTTTATCCTTCCCCCCTGGCCATTTACCACTCAAAATGCCGCCTGAGGTGAGGTGAGTGGCACTGCCACTGCGCACCACTGCTGAGTAGGGGGAACTCATGTTGCTATGGGGGCGGGGGCAGTGAGCTGCTGCCGTGTGCCACTGTTGCGGGGGTGTGTGCGAACTACCATGCAACGCTGCTGGGGGGGAGCGCGAGTCACCCTGTCAGCTGCCGCTGCCACCCACTCCCCTCAATACTTCACTCTGAGAGGGCCTTTTACAGAGCAAGGCATTGGCAGGGAGGTGGCCCTGGAGACTGCCAGTGCCACAGCAGCACACGCAATCTCCAGGGTTAGCTCTCTGCCAATGCCTCGTTCTGAAAATGGACCCCTCAGAGTGAGATATTTGGGCTGGGTGGGCTCTCTGGTGGGCCACACCATGAACTCTCTCACTGCAGTTGATGTGTCGTGTCTCGCCACAGCCTCCACCTGCCTATACCTTACTCAGAGTGAGACATAGGGTGGTGGCAGTGGCGGCAGCAGCTGTTCTGGAGAGTCTCAGCGGCTGGTTTCCTGCTGCAATAATTGCCACAACTGGAGTGGCTAGTGGGGCTCTCTGGAGTGCCTGCCTGCCCACCCTATGCCTCACTTTGAGAGGCATGGGGTGGTGGCATTGGGACTTCCACTGGTGGGTCCATGGGATCCGCCGCCTGAGGCAGGGGATTCATCCCGCCTCATGTGAAGGCCGGCCCTGCGTGTATAGGATTGTGCTGCTGCTGCATATTTAACATATTGTACTGCTTTATTTAATAATTCTCCAGTAGAACAGCTTCCTCTTTACATCAGTCTAATTCTTCCTTATGCAAATGGTATATAGTATATATATATATATATATATATCTTTAAAAATAGTAATTAGACTCATAGCTGAGCAACTTTTTACCTCTTTTCAGTATTAACTTACCTGAATTTTAGTTCTTCACTTGCTAGATAGAAATGTTCATATAAGGAATATGCCTCATTTCCTTCCCAGTCTTTCAAATGTATTTTGAGAACATACTGCTTCTGGTTGGTTAGTTGAGAAACCAACTCATTTCCCAGCCAGTACTCCCCAGAAGGATTTCCAAATCCCTGTAATCCAAATTGGATATTTAAATATAGTAGTTTTGTTTTTCTTTGACTTTGAAATTCGTAGCTCGTGCCTTTTTTTCTTTTTAAAAATAATAATAAAGTTACGCTGTCAACCTGTCATCTCATCAAATGTATTGCATTGCCAAGGTTTTTGGGCCTGTCCGGTTTTTTAGAAGTGGATTTCAACATATACGAACTTAGGAGTTGGGGGACAGAGGAATGGAACTGTGCACTTGTTAGTTCTCAGGGAAATTGCCAGGAGAATTATCCAAGTTGTAAAAAGCACTGTAAATTAAACATCTATGTGTTAATAACCAACATATGGAAAACGTATAAATTTCTATTTAAAAACAAAAAACATCTGTCATTCAAGTTTCCCCTTAAACAGGTAGGATTACTTGATGTTTACCCAAAGAAAGCACCATATTTTTGTAGTAAGTTGGGTAGTGGTGGTCTGGGTGGCCCCTCAGGATCCCTTGCAGCTCTGTGATTCCTGACTTCAAGATTTCTTTGAGCAGAGCTGTCAGTGTGGCTTGCCCTGAGGCAAGACCTGACCAAAGACTGCTGATACCTCCTAATATTCAGGTGATGTGTCTCAGTGGGAGCTAAGATGACTGAAGAAGATAGGTGATCGGGAGAGATGACTTATCTTTATCCCCCTCTCCACGAGTCAGGGGGACAGAGGCAAGTCAGCTCAGTCCATATGCAGGAAACAAAAGGACTAGCAGGCAGTTTTGGGGGGGGCAGAACTGGAAGAGACTCACCGATAGCTGGATTGCTTTATTCAAGAATCCTATGGCACTGATGGTTCCCCTAGAAATCTGAGCAGGGAGCAATATCTGTTTGGGTGTTAATGCTGTGAACCTCCACCTGTGCTCAACCTTGTACATTTGTATGCAAATATTACAAACTAATGGTAAGTCTCCTGTGACTTCATTCAAAGGAAAACAACCCAGAATAAGTATTGGAACCCCTGAGACCTCACCACTCAGAGAATTGGGACACACATAGCAATATTTTATAGATCCTAGAACTTACGCATCCATCGCTCAGCAGTAGAGCCTATGGCTTGCCTGCAAAAGACCCCAATTTCAATCCCCTTGCTTCTCCAATGAAAAGATTTTGGGTACCAGGGCTGGTAAAGACTTTAAAATCACAAACTGAAGGAAGAGTGACATCATTTGGAGCAGCCTCTTCCAACCTGGTGCCCTCCAGATGTTTTGGATTTCAACTTGCATTAAGCCCAGCCAACATGCCCAATGGTCAGGAATGCAGGAATCTGCTCAGATTCTAATCAAGACACTTTGGAAGTGTATCAGAAGGTAAATTCATCAAGATTGTAGCATGAAGTCATTCTGCCTTACCTCTTTGTATTCAGCCCATGTTCGGTCAAAGTCTACCGTGCCATCTGAGCGTCGTTGAATAACTGTCCAACCTCCTCCACTGGTTTCCATATCACAATACTGTCTGTTGGTACATAACAAGCATAGAAATTACTCATAGAAATTCCCTGTGTCTAATTTAAGGGAAAAGAGCTAAAAATACATGTCTGTGAATGAGGTGGGGGGGAGGGCAGTAGGGAGAAACATACTTGCTCACTTCAGTACTGTAACTAAGATATCCTACCTGGTATGAAAATGCTGTTGTCACAATCCAGCAAGAGTGATAACCAGCATGTACTAAATAATACTTTGGGAAGAGAATCACTATACTGAACATGAAGGACTGTGGCCACAGTGTTGCAGCACTACTTGCACATATTTATTTACGTATTTATTTATTATTTGATTTGTTCCCTGCCTTTCTACCAAAAAATGGCACTCAAGGTGGCTTACAATCATAAATAAAACTTGATTAAAATAATACATTAAAATACAATAATAACATAACAATTACAGAATTACAAAATAAATTTAAAAAAACAGCACCCAACCCAACAGACCCACTTACAGGCCAAAGACCTTCTTGAATAAAGTGGTCTTTCCCTGCCAGCGGAAGGACAGTAGAGAGGGAGCGAACCTAGCCTCCCTTGGAGAGGGTGTTCCATAGCCTGGGAGCAGCCACTGAAAAGGCACTTTCTCAGGTCGCCACCAAATGCGCCTTTGAAGGCAGCAGTCTCAAAAGAAGCACCTCTCCAGAATACCGTAAGATGCGGGCAGCTCATATGGGAAAAGGCAGTCTTTCAGGTAGCCTGGCCCAAACTGTATAGGACTTTATAGGTCATAACCAATACTTTGAATTCTGCCTGGAAACAGACTGGTAGCAAGTGAAACTGCTCTAATAAGGGAGTCACATACTCATAGACAGAGTCAGTGTTATATCCATTATCCCTTTGGGGAGTGGAAGGAGACCGATTCTAGGCATCCCTTTCCTCTTGCCCCCATCAGGTGATCAGTGTCCTTAAATCTAACAGTACCAACCAACAATCTGGTGGGGAAAGTTCTTGTGCACAACCTCCTTAAGCACATTGGGCTCCATGGATCAGAGTCCGTTTATCTAAGTATTCTGTGTTACAATGAAGTCATATTCCTGAAGTGGTTACAAAAGTTGTCTAAAGTCTCTTTCCAGCAGATCCTGTATCTTGCTGCCAATTTTGGATTCCAAAACACTTGTGTTTTTGTTTTTGAAGCCTTTTCTCTGTTGCTCTGGGGGAGACCCACATAAAGCTGAGAACCAAGAAGCATAATTCATGGACAGAAGCCTGTATAATCAAGGGTTGGATTAGAAATATAGTGGAAGATAGAGCATATTATCTTAAAAAATGCATGACTAATTCTAATGAACCATTCAAGGGGTTATTTTCTATGGCTCTTCAGTTTTCTAAACAGGATTGGTTTAAACATTTTGACTACTAGAGGGCAAAAATTAGGATTAAAAAGGACAAGAGTGTTTCCTGAGTTTTTCAAATGAATGGTGTCCTAAACTGTAAAAGAAACAAAACTCAACCATATAATTCACAAAGTTATTGAACTGCACTGAGTAGCATTTTAGCAATACAACATAGATACATTATGTGAAATGTGAGAGAGAATTCATAATCTAAAGAACCAAATGCCCAGTGAGATTTTGGCCTTGTGTTTCTCAAAGAGCAGACAGCTTTTGAAACTTGTGGTGTTTGTGATGTGGCATGGGGGTCTGCTATTTCAAGAAAGAAAGAAAAAGTCATGTCCCACTGGCCTACTTAAAACTCCTAAGTTCCATGCAAAACCGAAATATACTATGGCCCTATTGAATTGTTCTTTTTTATTTAAGAAACGGGGGAAACAAGATCACACTCAATAGCACAGTGGTATACCTTGGACAAGAAGGCAAGCATGTCGGTTTTACATTGTGCTTTCTAATGAAAGCTTGTGGGGGGAAAACAAGATCAGTAATGTACATTGTGCAGCAATGTTTATAAGTCTCTTGAGAGGCCAGAGGGAGCATTGACAGGAAAAGATCAAAACATAAACAGCCACAGTCTGGCAAGTAAAAGGCCATTCTGTTTCACTGCTTGAAAAGTAATGTGAAATAGCATCAATAACACCTGAAATATATGACGATTTGATAATAATGTGGAAGTCTATCCCTGTCCTGCAAAAATGTCATCAATATTTCCTCTATTAAAGGAATGGTAGTAATTCTGTAGCTTGCATGTGCAGAGTGAAATCCACCAGGACTGCTGCTGCAAAACTTCAGTTTTCCAGGGGTGTTACGTGGGACTCCGTGCAAGATGCACTGAAATGAACGAAGGCACAGTGTTTGATGGATTGCACTCCTAAGGCTGCAATAATCCATGAAACTTCTCCTTCTGCAAATAAGAGGCAGTAGGATGAAGTCTAAACACTGTAATCATTGTACTCCGTGTAGCAGGTCTGGGAATAAAAATAACATCATCAATCATACTGCCTAATTGCTGGCCTAACAATGACCCTGTTTTTTGGTAGGTTTAAAAATAATAATACAGGAACATAGCAAAATAGTGGTATGCAGAAATCTAATGACAACTGGAAATATATATAGCTGACAAGTTCTACCTAAAAGGGTGGCTTGTCAAATAGTGAAGAGAGTATTGAAGTCATTTATGAAATCGAGCCAGGTTGTCAAGAGGAAAAAAGTTAAAACTACAATCTTGACAGTTGCTTCACTTTAGCGGTATGACTATTATGATGACTTACCATGCAAATAAACTAAAGGAATGTTTGCACTAGCGCACCTGGCCAGTTTCCTTTTCATTAGCTTGTTCCTCAGTGTCCTGGTTTAATGGTAGTCATACACATGGTAGAGGAGCCATTCATGCAAGGGTTCGGGCAGTCTGAAGGGCTCACTGTGTGCCCCCAAATAATGGTTAGTCACTGCATCAGCAGCAGCCCAAAAGGTACCATCTCTGATCTGGAGTGGGCCCAAACCAGAGAGGGTTTCTGTGGACCAGGGGATAGGGTTCTGCATAGCTCTTCCATCAGTATTTGCATGCCATTCATCTCTAATCACAATCTCCCTGCTTGCCAAAACATTTCCAGAAAAGCTGAATCTCACAAGAAAATAGTTGTCCTAGCTAATTAGTAAAATAGTTTGAATTATTGAAATTTACACACAATTTTTCTGCTGAATTTCTTTGCTTAGTGCAGCTTTGATAGGTTGCTTGCCTTGTAGAACTGTCCTGCCATTCCATTAATACATGGAAAGTTAAAAGTAGGTATCTACACGCTTTCTGCTGTTCTCACCTTTTATAGGTGCTCTGAATAATCTAGCAGCTAATGATCCCAGGAGTTTATGAAAAAAATATTAATCTAGGTATTTTAAAAAGCAATTCGTTGAGAGCAAATCTATATCATTCAGATGTTCTCCATCCTATATCATCCTCTGCCTGCATTAGGATGTTCTCCATAGTGGCAGTCTACCTAAATATGGATTATGGAAAAGCATTTTGCCTCTTTTCCATGAGGTTGCACAGCTACCTTTTCTTTTTCCTTTTCTAAACTGGAAAGTAGAGTTCCAAGATGACATTAAAATGGGGGCAGGCAACCTGTGGCCCTCAGGATAATGTCAAATGCCTTCTGCATGTGATCAGTTGAGGTCTCTGGCAAGAACAATCTACCCCTTCCCAGACAGCCCGCAGCATGGGAGGGAAGAGGGACAGAGAGAAGTGGGTGGCAGGAAGAGAGAGACAGTGGTGACTCATCCACTTTTGGCTGTGGCCCTACTCACAACTCTCTTTGGTCCTGCCCACTGTGCTCAGCAGGAAAAGGGTTACCGACTCCTGATGTAAAAGTTATTAAACTTATATAAAGGCATTCTTGATCTCAGCTAAATTTAACCAAGATAATGCTGTACCTTTTTCTCATCTCCTGTATTAGGCACTGTTAACGTGTACATTCCACTGGTTGTAAGTCCTGATTTGAATGCTTCAGCACAGTCCTTGAAACTGATCTGTTCTTCTCCAGCCACTAGAGCATTATGGGATGCTAAAACATGTAAACATGAAAATGTATTAAGAACGGCTGTGAAACTGACAATTCATATATACATATTCTCTCTCTCTCTCTCTCTCTCTCTCTCTCTCACACACACACACACACACACACACACACACAGAGACCATTTACTCCAAGCTTTTCAAATTGCTTACTGTTTAGCCAGGGTTCATAAATTTAGGTTGCTTAAAATACAAGGTTGCTTCCAGCCTTTTAATTGTTTTTCCACACTTCTCTGAGAGTTGACACTTTTAGAAGTGGCCCCCTTGACTTTGGCAAAGGTTCAGGATTTTTTCCCCCCACATTGGTGCCGAAGCCAACACAGTTTATTTACTTGTTTGTGCTCTACTTAAAAGATAACATCAGTCAAAACATGCACAGTTTTGGAAATGTTTTAAAGAGATTATTTTTAAGCCTTCCAGGACTAAATTGCCCTGTACAGGACACAATGGTTTTTCTGAAAGGAAAAAATATCCTCTGAATTGGTTATTAAATATTTATAAACACAAATGGAAGCTGTAACAAAATGTTGCAGTGTGCAGTGTTCCTTCTCAGGGTGCCACGAGCCAGCCATGCTCCTCTTCCAGGATACTCCATTCTATCCTTCCATTTTCCATTCTCCCTCCCCACACACACCACACCCACACACACACACCATTCAGTCAGCATTCCATACCCAGTGAGCATGCTCAGTTTCCCCTGCTTACGGTTGTTTTTGTACTTCTACAAACTTTGGGGTCCCCCAAGCTTGCCGATACCTCACTCTTGTGCAGAGTTGGGGCCATTTTGACTACATATGGATACATACTTGGAGTATTAGTTCACTATTATTAGCATATAGGTTTATTGCAGGGCCGGTGCTACCATTAGGCCAACTAGGCAGCTGCCTAGGGCACAGGGCTAAAGGGGGCCAGAAACGCCAGAAACGCTTTGAAAAAAAAATACAGCGCTCTCAAGTGGGAGGGGCCCCCCCGCTAAATATTTGATCTTGCCTAGGGCACCAAACTGCCTTGCACCGGTCCTGGTTTATTGTAATTTATCAATTATGGAACAAAGTTTATTAATAAAAAGCTTCTGAAGTTCTGAGACAATGTTTAAATAACAACATGGCTTTCATGTCGGGTTTTAAGAATATTGTATTTAATTCCGTGTATTTTGTTGGGGATAAACCCCTCAGAAGCCTAAGATCAGGGGTACTTCCAGACTGAGGGCTCCTATGTGCTACCAATTAGAAGGCATTGTGCAACTATTCCATCATTTCCTTCTTAACAGAGTTTTTTCTGGTAAGAAAAAAGACAGAAGAAGAGGTGAGAAAACATGGGAGGGTTTCAAGTGGAAGACGACATCTGGACTCTGACTCCTCGAAGGGTTAATTTAATTCTGATACTAGAGAACAACCAGAATTATATTTGGCAGAAGTTAGTCCTCTGTGGTTACATTGTGTCACAGTGCCAGACATTGCTCTGGCCCTCTGGGTGACCCATAGGCTTGTCATTCTCAGAATTACTATGGTATGAGCTTTAACACCCACACATGGAAATAAACTCACCACATTTCACGCTGGTGCCAAACCCAGGACAGCTTTGGCACTGTTATGGAACCCTCCATCTAAATAGTGGCAGTCCTTCAGGATTGCGCTCTTAGTTGCTTTCTTTATGCCCACAAGGCTGAGGAATAAAACTGACAGCCTATACTACCTGTTATAATGATACTAAATGTTAAGAAAGAAGCTGAGAGTAATTGTGAGGGTACAGGATTGTTGACCAGATGGATATTGTTTCTCACTGTAGCAATGACTTTGTGATCTACTTCATCACTATAACAATCACAGTGCGTTCGACTTCACTTACGATTTGGTGTAGAGATCATAGAAAATAGGTTCTGCACAGTCTCCCTCAGATCATGTTGCTGTTTTTGCAGGAATGAATTATTAGCTGTGGCAGTGACCAGCTGTTTCTCTAATTCTTCTATTATGGAGTTCTGTCTGGAAACTAGTGACTGAAGCGTTTCTTTTTCATCTTTTATTGACTGTAGCTGGAGCGTGTGCTTGTCTTCCATTTCGTGGACTTTTTTTTCTAAGAAGCTAACAAATAGCAAAAAGAAAATTTGTGACTAGTGCAGCATTTCTATATGGCTAAAGTGACAGATAAATAAACAAATAAAATTGAGCCAGTTAAGGAACCATGATTGTCCAATGTAGGACCTAGTTAGATGTTGTTTATTTTATTTATTTTATTTTATTTATTATATTTATACCCCACCTTTTTTCCTGAAAGGAATCCAAGGCAGCTTACATAATCCTCCTCCTCCTCCTCCTCTCCATTTTATCTTCTCAACAACCCTGCGCGAGGTAGGTTAGACGTACAAAAATCTCAGCTTGGTGAGACTCTGAAATATGCCTCTTCTCTCCCCGAATAGGCAAGTGAAAAAGTAATGTCTGATCCAAGCTATACCATCATTATTTGAATGCAGCATATCTCTAATTCCCTCATCTGTCCTCCCCAAAGAATAGTAGTTTTCCATTTCAGCAGCAGAGAGATTCCCAGTGCTGTGTGTATTCTGTGCTCAAGCGATCCAAATTCTGCACCCTGTATAAATTATTCAAATTAAGTAAATGTAAATAATCTTCTTTTATTTTGCATAATTCTGCAATGTTTACTGTTTTGCATAATCTATTCTGATTTTGATAACTATAGGGAGGAGCCAGGAACTATGCAGGACACTAAATTTCTGTCCCCAAGGCCTGGAAATCTTACTGAACTTCCCCTCTGGTTTCTGAGATTTGAGAAAGCATTGCCCACATGAATGCAAATGCATCATCATAGCTTAAGAGCTACAAATTTTCTGTTTTAAAAATGAAAACTGAGATTCTTGGGACCCTGAATTCTGCATTCCATACTGTGTTCTGTGCTCCTGCTTGAATAGCTATATATGCATGCCCATGGATGTTCTGCATTCAGATAACTGCAGAACAGTCTGAATTTACATGTATGAGGAATGTTTTTAGTGTGGTGGCTCCTACTTTAGTGTAAGGCAGAGGTAGGCAACCTCCGGCCCAGGAGTCAAATCTAGTCCTCCAGGGTTCACCAGGTCATGCCTCCTTCCTCTTTCCCTCAACCACTGGTGGTTTAGTGGTTTCACAGCTTTTGTGCAGTTTCCCCCTATTCTAAAAGGTTGGGATGCCTCTCCTAAGGCTTAGTTACTTAAGAGCTTTAAGCTACACTATACTGATATTTTTGGTATTTTGGCCCTGTCCCCTTTGCCTTTGACCCTGCCGCATTTGCCTTTGGCCCCGCCCACCACTGGCATGTGCCCCTCCCAAGAGCTTCCCAGAAATTGAATTTGGACCTTGGGCTGAAAGAGGTTCCCCATCCCTGGTATAAGGGGTACATCTAGAATGATCTTCAGGTCCTAGAGTGCTAATGAAGGATAGATGCACAACACTCCTGATCTTCTTAGTATGCTTGAGGAACTGTTGGGTCAGCAGACTAGACTTCATTTTACTCTTCTTCCACTAATGCTGAAAGAGCCTTTAACAGTGTGTGTTCCAAAGAGTAGTTGTTCTGCAAATATTTCTTACTTTTCCAGTAGGTAGCAAATGGCATGTGGTGTATTCCAGTGTCCTTCCTGTGCTTACTACAAAATAACATTGTAAATGACATTGTAATATTGAACCCATGTTTACTCTGCTGCTCTTGGGTAAAGTATCTTGTTTGCATAAAACAAACCAGGCAGGAGCATACACAAATATAGCAGAGGAGTGAAGACAAATGTGAAAACATGCCCTTTCCCCTCCATGTTAATATTTACTAGAACTGAGTAGTTCTTTCAGCAGAGGATTCCTACTGAATAATACAATTTGGCTATTCAGACCTGCATTGTACTGTTGTAAGTATAAAGCAGCAGCCCTATGATTTGACACTTGTTTGGTCTTCATCTTAGAAAACAGCTTGCTTTTCTCCATAATATAGCTGTTGACATATCAACTTCTCACTATGAAGACGAAGAACAGTTAAGCAGAACAGATGGGCTAATTATGCATTCCGTGTTGATAACCTTCATCAGTAGCAAATTACAGTCCAGTTTAGAGAACAATAAGGTTGATTTCTCTTACATGTGGAACTAGCCAACTGCAGGTCACACAAAAGGCTCCTGGAGTAAACTAAGCTTACAGTTCCCCTCTCTTCTCCAGCTGGCCTAATGTGGTTCCAGCTCAGCAAGAAATGTTAACAGTTCTGTTGGCCAGCTGTCATTCAAATATTCTGAGTAAACAAAAAGAGACCCAAGTTCCTTTGATGTTGTACACTGAGTATGGATGCAGGCAGGGATCATGTCTGCCTTTCAGCGGATACCAAAGGAAGCATTTGCCAAGACTGGAGTCAAATGTTTATCTCTTTGGTGGTTTACAAAATTTTGTTGTGGCATGTAGTGCAGCTGGATGGCCAGATTTTGTCTGGCAATCGAAGACGCTTGCTGAAAGGCTGGTAGATAAGGTAGATTTCAAAGCTGCCATCTTTTTGAACCAGGCAGGGTTGATTCCCAGCCTTGGGTTCCCAGATTTTGTTGGATTATAACTTCTAACATCTCTGACTATTGCCCATGCTGGCTGGGGATCATGGGAATTGTAGTCCAACATCATCTGGGGTCCCACAGTTGGGGAAGGCTGATAAAGAGAAAAGGCACACAAACAAGAGATGGGGCCATCTGAGAGGAAAAAACTCCTTCCCATTAAGGACCTCAAAGTATGAGGCAAATCTTGCTATTGATAGCAGAATTTTTTTGTCTTCTGGGTGGAGAGGCAATGAAATTCCTATGCTAATGCCCTTACTGAGCTCAGAGTTGATAGATCATCTCCCAAGTTCACTGAAAACTTAGCTGCAAACTAGGTTGGCATTCCTTGTCCCTTGCATTGACTAAACTATAGAACCATTCTCCTTTTCCGAACAGTAGATTTATTAGTTGTAGCCATGTCTCCTCAATCAATAGGAGGAAAGGTGGAGTTCAAGGGAGGATTTTTGTGAGGGTGAAGACTATGAATTGTTGAGTTTAAGCAAGGAGGGGAAAGCTTAGGTCTCAGTTCAGCCCATGGTTATTTTCATTTTTCCAGTGGGGCCTTGTGCATGTAAATTGCATTCCACATTGTGCGTACATGTGAAGAAGTGGCCCCTAAATGTTGGGCACATTTCACAAATTCCATGCATACAAACATTTCCTGGTATTAAGCAGTAATTTCAGTTTTTGTCCATCTCTGTTCAAAGGCTTGAAGTATGTTTGTTTGAAAGCATTCCTGAGGGTTAATGCAACTAGTTATGTGAATACATACAGTACTTTGCTGCTAGAAAAAATAACAATTGATATCAACAATACATTACTGAATATGAAGAGTTATTACCTGTTTTTTTCCTGCAGTTTACCCATCTCACTGGTCTGGTCCGAAATCTGCCTTTCTAGTTTGTTTGTTGAAAGGGAATGTGCCAGAAGCTGAAGCTCAAGCCTTGTTGTCTGATTCAGTACCTACATTTTGAGAAATAAAATTTTCAATCACATTTTGAAAATTCAGAATAATTTCCAAGTTAATCATACTCTAAAGGTAACTAGACATGTAATTGTAATTTACCCAAATTAGGGGAAAACAAAAACTTTCTAAAGTTTGATAAGATATAAGTGGTATTTCCTATGGCTACATTGTCATAAGACCACATACAATTTATATGGTCAATGTCTGACCCACATGTTGTGACTTGGGCTGTCCTTAATCTGTGAAAGACATATGTGACCAAACACATCCACAAGTATAACTTTGTAGATGCAGCAGCAATTTTTGTGAATGTGATGGTTCTTTCCCAAGCTGCCACACCGACTGGAGTCACTTCTAAGTTACTGTGGGTATACCTGTGGTTAGGTGTACATTTTCTATGTGACTGCACCACAGAAGCCATCAATTATCGTCACATTGAGTAGGGTGGGTTAAAGTTAGTCACAAACGATGAACTGAGAACGAAAACTGAGAGATAGTGACTTGCCCAAGCCTGTGACTGAACTCAGATCTGAGTACAATATTGTATCAGGAAGAGATCAGTAGCTATCGGTAGTGATTAAGATGTCAGAATTTTATTCTCTACACACTAATTCCAGCAGAGTATTAGTCTCTAAATAAAATTTTAAAAAAAGAAAAAGTTCCGTGTTGCTTTAGGAAGGGCTAACTGGTTTATGGTGTCAGGAGCATTTGACGTCGAGAGCCTACCTACTTCATCAGATGCTTTGCCGTATAAATAAGTGCTCTTATTCTTTAGAAAATAACTTCATGTTTTGTACAGAATGTTTTCCCCTGTGCTGTCAGTTTGTTTTTTTGTTTTCCCTGGTTTCAGTTTTAATATGATTCTGCTTTTTTTATCTGCTTCTTAATGTACGTTCCTTTAAGTCTCAAGAATGACATCTGTTTTTAAGAATGAGGAAACAGCACTGTCATGCAGAGTGTTGCTTTCCGTTCATTCAGCTACATGCTCTTTCGTCCGTATCACTTCCCTCATTGTGTTTTGAAACAACTGTTTTAATTCATCAAAATTTGGCTACGGTTGGCAGCAGGAATTTATTACTCATATCCTTCATGTTGAACAGTCATTTAGGACATGATTTCACGCTTCAGTGTATTTCCAAATTGTTGCGAAAGATTTTATTTATTTATTTTTAAAGGTTTTTATACCAACCTTCATCATATTAGATTTCAGATACAGCATAAAACGAATACAACCCGCACCCCTGAAAGGTTTTTTTGCCCCCAAAGGGGGTGGCATGCATATTTCCCTGTCCCAAAAAGGTGCTCAAATTTGCCAGATAGGTTTATTTTAAATAACCCTTTCTTTTGACAGCTGTCAAAACCAAGTGCTTGTGAAAAGGGGATAGGATGTAGATCTCCCCTTTCTGGAGTACCTAGAGGCTCGCAGAAGTGTGCAAAAGGTGGAGAGCACTGAGAACTGTCTGGGAAATACTTAAAAACTAGAGGATCACACTTCTAAGGGGGAGAGATATTCACTACCTCCTTTGGGGGCAAAAAACCCGTCACCGCTTTGTTTTTCAGTTGACAGCTCACCAACTGACAGCTGTCAAGTGTGCACAAAGTAACCTACGTAGATGTAGCCTTGCTTTGTCAATGTCCATGGATGTTGCCTACAGCACTTTGGCAGCAGACACTTACCAGGACATTGGCTACGCAAGACTCTGCATTTCGGGCAGCCGTAACTGTGTACCTGTGCACCTACAAAAATATTTTTAAATATATATATATTTTAAATTACAATCTCAATTGTGCTCTCTTTTTTTTTTAAGGGTAATAAGCCAGGGATAGTTGCTGCAAAGTGCTGCTTTGGCATTTGTGGAGTGGTTGTCAATGGAGGTGGTGGGGGCTCTGGGGGAGGGGAACAGCAAACAAAAATGTGGTTGCGATCAGAGCAACAAGGGGGAGACAAGACGGGTTCTGCCCTTTGCAGGGCCCTGGGAGACTGACTGGAGGGTGGGGAGGTGGGGAAAGAACAACCCACAGTAAGCCTGATCATCTGTCAATCATACTGTGGGTTGCTCCATGAACAACCCACATTTATTAGCAGGGTGGGTTGTCATGTTATGCAAAGTCACCCTGTGTGGAGGGGATTTTGTAAGAAGGCTACAACTGCCATGTAAGCCTTCTTCCTTGACATAATCTTTGTACCTTCTCTCTGATGGAGGAGGTAGATGGAGAAAAGCCTCTGCAGAAGATCCTAAAGAAGAGACAGGTTGCTATGGGAATAGGTGCTCTTTCAGGTATTTGGGTCCCAAGGTATTTAGGGCTTTAAAAGTAAGAACCGGTGCCTTGAATTGAGCCTTGAATTGAGGCAACCAAGGAAGCTCTTTTAAAACTGGCATGATAAGAGTGAACCAGGTGCACCAGTCAAAATTCTGGCAACCATATTCTAAATTAATTGAATCTTCTGAACTGTCTTCAAGGACCATGCCACATGTAATACATTGCAGTTATCCAATCAGGAGGTTCGCAGAACTAGTATCTCTGAGAGAGCAATTGTTTTCTTAATCCCCAGATGTTGTTAATTAAACCCAATACAGACACAGTCATCAGTATAGATCTTCAGCCTCCAAGCAGAATTATTTACTTTATTATTTATTTATTTATTTAAGATGTTTATAAAGCATATTTTAGACATATAAACTTCTTGTAGTAAAATGCTACATATGGATTGAAAGAAACTGATTCACATGTATTTCAGTATAAGTGGTCAAACTAACTTTCTGTTTTCCCTGCTATTTTCTGTAAATGCTCACTTTTGTCCTTGGAGTTTGTTGAACTTAAAAAATGTTATAAAGTATGGATCATTTAGTACTGTTCCCAAAAAAAAAAAAAAAAAAGATCTTCACAGTATAAATACAGTAGTTCTCTGAGAGTGATTCTCTCTGTGGTGTACTAATTTACTACATACAGGGCATTTCTGTATTGGGAGAGCATTCAAAAATATAACCCCATACCTTCAGTCTGAAGTGGTACATTTCAGAATTCTTTCACCTCATTTTGGGCCATGCTTTAAGTTCAATGCTAAGAAAAAAGTTCAGCAGCCTTTCCTAACCTGGTACCCTCCAGATGTTTTGAATGCCATCTCCCAGCATTCCTATCATAGCCATTCTGGCTGGGGCCAATGGGAGTTGAAGCCTAAAGCATCTGGAGGGTACTAGGCTGGGAAAGGCTGATGTACAGAAATCGTCCTAAGCATTTAAACACAGTTTTGTTGATTTAGATACATGCTAACAAAAGAGTTTCCCTCTCTCCAATGTAAAAATCTGGAAAACAATCGTAACTTTATACAAATTCATACAAATTTCACTAATTGTGAGAAATGTAAGGAGCTTTGAAATAAATTTATTATTTCAGGACATCTGTATTGTTTGTTTTGTAAATGTAATAGTTTGTGGTTACTCCATAATAACCACACTTTGGGTTGGAATTTGACTTGAGATCTATAATGAGGGCCATCCCCCTCCCCTAGTTTGAGTATGGGAACCTCTCTGTTCCTCTTGAGGAACCACAATTGATTTGGGACTTGGACATCAACTTGAAAAAATGTGGCAATTTATTTTTCTTTGTAGCTTCCTGTTACTTCCTAACCTTTCTCCCACTCAGTTCAATCTTTTCGTTTATCCTGCAGTTAAATCATAATTATTGAAATGCTAGCGCTTATCCAAGTTTCCTGGCAGACTATGCCTTCCATAAGGGTGCATAACTTGGGCCTCTGTAAGAGTCGCTTGAGCGCTGCATGAAGGGCCACAGCAGATGTGTGTTCAGGATTTGATCCAGGGTTAGATCAGAATCTCCTCTCCATTGCAGTCCCGCTCTGTTATGGGGAGAAAAATGGGAATAATAGAATCCTACTTGGAGCACTTTGCAAATTAAAGTGCAAAGCAGTAAGACATATCTCCCAGGGCAAAGTGTTGTTCTGGAATAAGAATGGAGTATCCTCATCTTTGTCCAAATGAGTACATAGGAAGCTGCCTTATACAGACCTTTGGTCTATCTAGTCCAGTACAGTAATACCTTGGATTGCAAGCATAATTCGTTCCGGAACCGTGCTTGTAATCCAAAACACTCTTATATCAAATAGAGTCTCTGACAGGCGTGATCGGGGCCGATTTCAGCCCGCTCGAACCAAGCTACTTGTCCCTATGCTACTTGTATTGCAAGACGTCGCTTGTTTATCAAGTCAAAATTTATTTAAAAATGTGCTTGTCTTGCAAAACGCTCTCAGACCAAGTTACTTGCAATCCAAGGTATTACTATATTGTTGACACTGACCGGCAGTAGCTCTCCAGGATTTCAGGAAGGATTCTTTCCTAGCCCTACCTGGAGATGCTGGAATTGAACTTGGGACCTTCTGCATACAAAGCATGTGCTCTACCACTGAGCTACGGCCCCTCCCCATAATAAAGTACTTCCTTTATCAGATATCTGCTGGCACTGCATAGGCTGGCCCTTCCTGCTTGTCCTTCAGTTGTTTCTCCCTACTCACAATCCGGTGGCCACCAAATTTAAATCCCTGCTTTCCCAGTGCCAGGGTACTGCTCAGCTGTCCTAGTCTGAGCCCATCCTTCTCACATAATTCTCCTCTCCTCTACCTATTTCAGTTGCAAACTAGCCAAGGAAAGTGGCTGCATGAGCTTTGGGGGTTAAGACAAACCTCCTCTTCTTTGGGTCCTTGCCTTTCTTGGCTAATAAAATCAGCCAGGGCTGGGCTATATACTTGGACTTCAGAGGTGATAAATACTTTGTTGAGAAGCGGTGTAGTTCTAGCCACCCTGAAGAAAGCAGTAGTAAAGCTTCCTAAGGAAGCTAAATTTGGATCTCTTGGCTCTAGAGTGAGTGGTGGCTTGCCAGCTCCAGTCTTGGACGGCACTGATTATTTAGATCTTTTCCAACATGGTTTCTGGCATGGGTTTGGGACTGGAATAGCCTTGGTTGCCCTGGTCAATGACTTATGCTAGAGAACGAATGGGGGAGTGCAACTCTTATTTGTTCTCCTGGACCTCTCAGCAGATTTTGATACCACTGACCATGATATCCTTCCTGATCGGATCTCTGCAGTGGAACTCAGAGGCATGGTGTTATGGTGGCTTTGATTCTTCCTAAAGGGACAGATCCAGAATGTGGTGTTGGGGGACTTCTGTTCCACCCAATGAACACTGGCCTTTGTTATGCCTCAGGGTTCTATTTCATCCCCCATTCTTTTAAACATCTACATGAAACCTTTGTGAGATGTCATACAGAGGTTTGGGCAGTGGCGTCATCATTATGCAAATGACATGCAGCTCTAACTCTTTTCCATTATCTAACCCCAGAGATCCGGTGGAAAATCTGAACTGGTGTCTGGAAACAGTTTTGGGATGGATAAGGGAAAACAAGCTAAAGCTAAATCCTGACCAGTCGGGGGTCCTTTTGGTCGGGAAACCTTCTGATTTGAGTGGAGGTGTGTGGCCTGTCTTGCCAACTGTATTCACCATATATAAAGAGTTGTTTACCTTGTGGAATTGTGTGGAAGATTTTATTTTAAGTTGAAGGTCTCTGGACTTCAACTCCAATAAAATCTTCCACATGATTTGCAGAGCTTTCCATGCCATGCTCTGGATTGCAGCCATTACCTACAAAATAAAAAGATGAGCCTTTTCCTTCTTATAAGCTCAGTGCTTCTAATGTAACTGTATGGTTATGCTTTTTCAGCACAAAAATATAACTCTAACACACAATGTATTGCATATTGCTCTTTTGGATGCAGAATCATTTCAGGTTGTACTATGGGTACTTACGTGTGCTTCAACATCTGTTAGTTTGCGGGTCTGTTCAGCTGTTTGATTTAATAGGCTTGTGCCTATTTCGATCATTACTGCTGTCTGGTTCTGCACTGCATTCTGTTGGATCTCTACCATTTCTTTTTTCATATTATCCTGGATATAATTTTCAAGCTGCATGACAGAAAGAAGAGAATGTTGATGTTCTTGTATGGTTTTGTTTGTTCATAAGCATGTTCATCATTCTGTACTTCATAAACTTCATATGCCTTCCCTCTCATTTTTTGGAATGTTTAATAGGTAAGGCAAAATAGGAAAGCTGTCATATCAGATCAGCAACTGAAGACCCCTGAGCCAAATGGTACCCATCTGGTCTCCTAGTAGCCATTACAGAGGCAAGTGGGGAGGGGGTGAAGGAAAGGAAGCAGTTGCTCTGACCATGGGACTTACCAGCAGTTACCTAACTACTGGACTATTAAGCTCCACTCCCTCTTCGTAGTGGTCAACCAGTAAAAACTAGTCACTAATCAGGGCTGTAAGAAAATACTTGGTGCCCAGGCAGAGAGAGGGGGCATGTTCTCCATATACTGCAATTTACCAGGGACGGTTCCTATTTTCCAGTACCCATCTATGGTAAAACACTGGGTTGTATCCACTGTACCTGTTTTTTTTCACATTTGGGGGAAATATCGGGTGCCTTTTTTAATGCTTATATGCACACACCTGAACTAGAGCTCTTTCATTTTCCTTGGTTTCCAGACATTAAATATCTGAGTGGAAGAGAAGGTGTCTTGAGTCTAGCACACATGCAATTCCAGTGTACTGCTTCCCTTCCATCCTCACCTCATGTCTATAATCACCTATGTAGTTAATAAATATTGTTGAAGGTGTTTCAGGTAGCAGCTATTATAAAAAAATTATGGCCAGATCCTTTGTAAGATTAAATGTTCTATTGAACATCATTTGTTGTTTTTTGTTTTGTCTTTTAAAGCATTGAACAACGTTTATTGTTTATAGCCATAGGCGACCACAATATATATTTTATTTTAATGAAACCATTTATAGTCACTCTGATAACATGGCAACCATTTCCTCAGAAGCTTGTGCAGGACAGGCTATTTGAAGTCAATACAATGTGCAGCAGGTGGTGAAGAAGGTGTTCTGGTAGTGGTGCTTGTTGTAGGAACTGATGTTACAGATACACCAGTTTGTCTGTATTTTCATCTGTGTCTAATGTTCGTAAGTATGCTTTCTCTAGTGCTGCTCTGGGCATGCTATTTGATGTAAGAGCCATGAATACAGGCCTGTGGCTTACGCTGACTCACCTTGGCTGAGCGTGGAAAGCTAAGGTGGGTCAAGCCTGGTTATTACTTGGATGGGAGACCCCTCCATCTAGTTTCCTGCATTGAGCAGGGGGTTGGACTCGATAGCCTTGTAGGCTCCTTGCAACTCTATGATCTATGAAATCTATGAAAAGCTGAGTGGCTATCTCAAGACTTGGCTACATGGCTGCTTCCCGCCATTGTCACCTCTGGTGGCAGTGTGCCGGTCTTAGTAACAGTGGAAATTTTATTTAGAGATGAGAGCCGCTTAGACAAAGGCTCAAGAGTTTAATCACCTTCCTGAACCAAGAGTTGAAATATATGAGTATCTCATACTAATGTTGTTGGGGATTAGACAAGAACTCTGGTATGCTGTAACAATGTTGTTTGTGCATTGTTAGTCGACTTTCAGACAAACAAAACATAAAAAGCAAGGGTGAGAAACAATGTCTTCCTTCAAAGAATGCCAAAATAACAACTGTTTCAAAATGATCTCGGGGCACGTTCTCATAACTATTTCAGCATATGTAGCCAACAGCATATTCCAAGGCTTTAATGAATCATTTTTTGTTTTAATTTTAGCTGTTGTTTACATTAATAACTGGCAAATGTGGTACCTTGCTTTAGATCCTGAATTTTCAAGAAACTGATTCTCCCTCCCTCTCTCTCCAGTTTCTATGACATGCCCTAAGACCTCTTAGGGGAAGGGCTGTGGCTCAGTGGTAGAGCACCTGTTTTGCATTCAGAAGGTCCCAGGTTCAATCCCCAGCATCTCCGGGTAGGACTGGAAAAACTCCTGCCTGAAACTGTGGAGAGCCACTGCCAGTCAGTGTCGACAATACTGAGTTAGATGGACCAATGGTCTGACTCAGTTAAGGCAGCTTCCTATGTTCCTCTTCTGCCCCTAGACATCTTCCTGGCAGCTGGATGCACTTCCATCTCTCATCATTAAATTCCCTACTTATAAATCTAGTTATTTGGCAAAGCCTCATTCCTAATAGGAAATAATTATGACTAATTCTGTCTACTGGTAATATTCAACGCCATGTCATTTTCTTCCCATGAAACTTTTCTCTCAACCCTTCTTGCCCAGCTGGGCATTGTGTTATTTGTTATATCACCCCCTAGTCTTTCTATTTAGAACTGCTTTAATTTTATTTTTGTAGATCTTCTCAGCAAGTGATCAGGCCTTACTGCCTGTCATCATATATTGATTGGTTGTTCCTAGGATGAATGTCTAGACCTCTTATAGAGCAATTTCTTCTGTGGAGAAGAAAAAGCCTCTTTCTGGTCTCCTTCTCTGCCATCCTGAACTGCAGGCCGAAAAGCCTGGACTTGCATTGTTTTTTCACCTCATCCATTTAATTTATCACATCTTGCTTCAACTGTACACTCAACCTTCTACAGCTAAATATTTGTTGTGAAAAAATTGATCTACTGCGTTGTGTTTTGGAGAGGTTCTTAGAGAGGAAAGTTTATTAGTGAATTCATGGATGGCATCTGAGCACAGTCAGGAATACCAACAAGAATGAAAGGGAGACACTTCCATTTATACTGAATAGTATCACATAGAGATCAGGTAACAATAAGTCAGTACAACTAAACTGAGAGACAATTCAAAAGGAGACACTTAGACAAGAACAAAAGATCAGGTATTGCCTATCTTCCAGCCATCATGATAATCAATATACGGTAGTCTTTTGCAAGGTGTACAAATTTTAATGTTGTAAAGCCGCTTTGAGTCCCAATACTGGGAAAAAGGTGGGGGGGGGGTTATAAATATGATGATGATGATGATGATGATGATGATGATGATGATGATGATGATGATGATGATGATGATGGCTCACAGTACTTTTAGCATAAGAAGGGAAGAGGCTAGGCAAATCAATAGATGAGTGATTTGCCCTCAGGGTTGTTCTTTAGAAGGTTAAGGCAAGGGTCTGACATGTCAGGGCATGTTTCTGGAAGGTAGAAGGAAAGGTCTGACTTGCCCTTCTAGGCCTTTCTGTTTAAACTGAAGCCTGGACAAAATTTACTTTCTACATATTTGATCTCCTGAGTTTATTAGTTTTCTGTAGAAGTTGCATTTTCAATAACACTGAAGACTGATTTACATGGAAGTGTGGATCAGATGTGAATTTAGCTGCCTGAATAGGCACACAACCCAATGTGTGCTGAGGGCAAACATATTAAAATTTGTTCTTGGGACTTGTCTCTTAAAATGCAGCCCATCATAATAAGTTCTTTTTAGTGCTGAATTTCTTTCTTTGGGACCCGCAAGTTAGTTGCTTCTCTTCTCTCTGCACCCCCATCCTGGTATTCCTAAACCCAGCTATCTAGTAGATATCTAGGGCTAATTGCTGATTAATTTAGACTGGTAGTTATAACTTTGTCAGAAAATCTTGCACTTTATAATTTGTTGTTTGCGCAACTGTTTCCAATAGTTAATTTTCTCAATTTTGCTTAACTATAATTCTTGGCTTCTGAAGTTGTCTTGTAGGCTCAAGAGGAATGGGTCTATTATAATTTATTTCCAGATAAAACGGACAGAGGTGACCACAGCTGCATTTGGATGTCACACTAAAGCAGGAGTGCAGAACTTCCAGCCCGCACTACCTCTTGGAGTTCCTCCAGGGGCTTAGGCGATAACAGCAGGGATTCCCTTCTGATGGCACCAGCAGTGGAGCCACAGTCGGCACCAGCAATCGTGCAAACTAGGTCATACAGCAAAATTATGATGCTTAAATAAGCCACAGTAGGTTGTGGCAAGTGCCAGCCGCCATTGTGAATATTCAAGCTACAATGGGCAGTCACTGCAGCTTATCGTGACTTGGGAGCCTGGGCAAGAGTGGCTTGTTGCCATGGGTAACAAGCCACCCAGAACTCATGGACTGCAGTGCAGTATGGTTCTGGGGTGGCTTGTTAACCACAGCAACAAGCCACCCTGCCTGAGTTTGCACATCATGATAAGCTGGGGCCACCACCTGCCACAGCTTGAATATTCACAATGGTGGTCGGCACACACTGCAACCCACCGTGGTTTATTTAATCCATGGTGGGTGCATTGGGCAATGGTGTGAACCGGCCGTGTGTGTAAGTGTGTTGGTGGTGGTGGGAGATAGCTTACAGATTGTAAGGAAATAAAAGGATACTTTAGATTTAGCACATACCGTTCCTTGAACACTAATTTGAACTACATTATTAATCATTTTAAAAGTAAGAATGGATTTGAGAATTCCTGTTTGAAATAAAGACTCTCACTGATCCTTGTTTACATCTGTTTTATAGGACGTCAGACACCAGACTAACAAATTGGTTGTGCTTTTCTAGAGATGTTTTAGTTATGCTTCATCAGTGTGATTTATAATTCTACATAGATGAAAAATAACTGAAACCTCTCCTAGTTTAGTTTTCTTGAATGTAACTAGGCATTTGTGTACTTGGCAGCAACAGTGGTATACGGAACTCTTCTTTTTTGCCAAATAAGTGCCAGCCTTTATGAATGGCACAAGTAAATATTGTAATACATGATGCAGATCACTACATGAAAAAATATCTGACGGGAACATTAATAACATTTAACATTGAAAACATTTTGTTTCCTGGACACAATAAGGCCGGAATGCAAAGGACTTGGGCCTGCTCACTGGAATTCTTGATCTTTTTTTAACAGCAGATATCCCACTGCCATATCACACACTTCTTTTCAAAGTCCCATCAGGCTGCCCTGTGGTATGGGAGAAGAGCTAGTGTCTGAAAGCCTGCTTCCTCACGTGAAACTAGGTGCACAATTCTTAGAAGGTTCAGATACCATCCTGAGGCCAAGAGTGAAACAGCTACTTTAGGCATGTCTGAAGGGTTTTTGGGTTTTACATTGTCTTAGGTATCAATTTTTTAAAGTATGGGCATGATTCAGATTACATGTATGTGCATGTGCACACTCATGCACACACTAATACCACATAGAGGGGGGAAATATGGAGAACAAGAAGCTAGGCGTGAGGGTGTGGCTGGAGATGGAGGGAGAATGCTGAAAAGGATTGGTCGATTTCCTACACCTCCCTGATGTGCTCAAACAGGTTCCTTCTGTGGACTAGTAGTAGAAGAGAGCTGTGTCAATGTAAACCAGCTTTTCTCAACCTGGTGCCCTCCAGATGTTTTGGACTAGAACAGTCAAGAACTGGATCTGTTTACCTTTGAGTGACATGATCAGCTGTGGTATTTCTTGAATACCAGTGTGTATAGTGGCTAGCAGTGCTGGCTCCAGGTTTTTGAAGGTCCTTGGGCAAGATCCCCTCAGTGGCCCTCTCGCTCAGTGAATTTCCCTTCTCACCACCATTGTCACCAGCCGCTCCTGCTGCTCTTCCTCTTTCTCATCGTTGCTGCCACTTGCTTGCTTGACAATCAGGGAGACAGGGAGCAAGCAGCCAGTGCCATCTACTACTCCTCTTTCTCACCACCACTGTTGTCTGGGCCAGAGCAAGAGGAGAGTGAACAAGAAGGTTGCAATGGTGAGGAGAAGCAAGTCCAGGGGGCTCTTGTCAAATACCCAACCATACTTACCTTTGGTGCTGGCCCTGGAGGTTGGGATAGAAATGTAATAATAATAAATTCATTCATTCATAAATATGGAAGACCAAGAGAACCGGGTCAGATGCACATTGCTATGGAGAGGGGCTATCACTGCTGTTCTCTGTGGTACTGTCTTGCACATTGTTGCATTCCAGCATGTACGCAGTGTTCTGGCAGATTGCACACATCCAGTGTAATCTACCAGCTACTTCAGCTGCTATGCTCTTAAGCCTATCTAATTATGTTTGAAGTTTACGGGACTAATTCATCTTAAATGCAAGGGTTCTTGCTTCAGTGGCTTGTGGCATGTCTACTTTGAAGGGGGATACCATGTTTTATTAACTATCTTTGAGAACTTTTGTAATTGCAGTCACAGGAAAAAAATCCATTTGCGCTGTGGAAAAAAGATTCAGCTCCCACATATTATTTCACATAAACAGAAAAAGTATACTCCTTGATGTGCTTCTTAACTGTGTTCTCAAATTAATCATTTAACATAACAATAACATTTTAATTCATCAGATGCAAGTGCTCAAATTGCAGGAAACTGCTAGTCCCCCAGCTTCTGTTTTTAGAAAGCCACGTGGATCATGATTTGGCTAAAATTGGTAGAAGTCAGGCACTGGGGTTTGCGGATTTCATTAACTCCCCACTTCCCCCATAATTTGACTGAATCAAATGTCACACACTCCGCATTTTGTAATAATTCCAATGTTGTTCTATATAGTCTAAAATTAGGAGAATTATATATACATCCAGCAGTCAATTGTTACCATGAGAGCCTGTTAGCTATTTCCTCTCCCCCCCCCCCTTAATGTTAGGATGAGATTTATTTGCCTTTCTGAACAGTTTTAAAAGTCTCTTGCTTATAACAAGGATTTGTGTCCTTTAAATTTGCAGAAAAATTAAAAGGCAGCATAATAAGTACATAACTCCAGGCTGGAAGAGACTCAATTTAAAACTGGTTTGCTGCCCTTTAGAGTTCGGGCAGGAAGTCCCTGTAGACTTCTGTTGTTTGTCAAGAAAAAACAATCCTCTTGAGAATGCAGATGGGAATGCTTGAGAAGCCTACAGTATTAGTTTTATACACAGCCTGCTGAGAGCGACTCTGTCAGTCCAGACCTCCAGCTAAGCTTTCCTCTCTTATCTCCTTTTCCTGTCAACAAACAAAAAAGGTGAAAGTAACTAACTGAAGACTAGTTAGGCATACATTGGGAGAGCAAAATGCTCAAGGCAATTTGTGTGTGTGTGTGTGTGTGTGTGTATACACACACTCACCCCATCCTGAAAGTTTAAGTGATAACTCCTAGAACAGTAAACAAAGATGGGAACCTGAAACTGCTGGGCAAGAGATCATCTTAATGAAAACCATTTGTGTGCAAAATTAAAAGGAAAGCTTACTGTCTTTGAAGTCAAAGGTATCAACTGTTTTTGACTGCCTATTTTAAAAATATTTTATTACTATGGCATTTTGTATTTCAGGAGTCTGGAAAGGTATAACTCAGTCTTGAAGTTTATTGATAAGAAGTAGAACACTCTTGCGAGCACTGTAGACTTTATAGTCTCTTACTTTGGCAATACTTATGTGCATCACAAAACTGTAGATCTACTCAAAAGAATGATAAAATGTGAACACTTACAAATAAATTTAAAAGGTCTTAAATACCATTAAAAGAGAATGATAAGTAGGACGGACTTCATCTGGCGCCTAAAATATAGGAGACACTGCATCTAGCAAGCATATCTATATACAGTAATACCTTGGATTGCAAGCATAATTTGTTCCGGAAACGTGCTTGTAATCCAAAGCAAAATTGTATCTCCAAGCAAAATTCCCCATAAGAAATTTGTACACATATTTTTAATTTAAGCTGCAATAAAGAATGATAGGGTAAAGTCTTCATTTTTCTTGACCGTACTACAGTACTTGTATTGCAAGACGTTGCTTGTTTATCAAGTTAAAATTTATTTAAAAATTTGCTTGTCTTGCAATACACTTGCAGACCAAGTTACTTGCAATCCAAGGTTTTACAGTAGAGTGTTCTACAGTTTGGGCCTTATCACGGAGAAGGCCCTGGGTGCTTCCAGACAAGGCTTTAAATGTGCAATTGTCCTGCCTCATTCACAGAACTTTATGGGAGGCCCAGGTGACAAGATCATCCACTTGTAATCCTCCTATGTTTCCCCACTGCTTCTTCCATATTTTTTTCCCTTACAGCAGAAAATCCGTTAAGCAAGAAAAGATGGAATAAGTGCACAGTGCCTTCTGATTGCTAGCACTAGGACCCCTAAATCTCATTCAGTTCAGTGGGGCTGATTCCTTAGTAAATATGCTTAGGAATTTCATCCTTCATGACTTACATCACAGTACTTCAGAGTAATTGGTGTAATTAGCTATGCAAAATGTGGCAGCTTCTACTTTTCATACTGTGTGATCATACCCACAATGCAGGGCATGGTGTATGTATGAGGCCTAGCTATTACACTTTCCCATACCACCACTCAGGGGAAAAGAGGAGTCACGGTTTGCTTTTAGTGATGGTGTTTGGAAGCATGTTCACTTCTCCCCTTATGTGTACCCTGTCAGCATGGTTGGAATCACCAGCCACACTGAAAAACGGTCGCTACCATATACTGAGCACAGGCACAAAGCTTGCCCAGGCTAAAAAGTCAGGCTGATAGCCACCAAATGTGTCATCCAGTCCTATTTTACTGAATTCACGTGTCTTAGAAACATGTTTTTATGTTCCTTTTTTAATAGGAAGTCACTATAAACTGACTTTTATATCTGCCGATTTCATATACCATGTATTCTTCCTGAATAAATATTATCTGGTATACTCAAGCGATCCTGTATCAGGTCATACTTGTAGGTGAACACTGAAAACAAAAGAGATGCCATGTAAAAAGATGGTGGCTTTGCCACAGCAAAAGTGGTCTTGAAAACTAAGCTGAAGGTAGCTTCAGTAACCACCATGGGAAGTACGGTAGTTTAATAATGTAAAATGTACCCTTCTTTTGAGATTTAAACCAAGCCCAGGATCCAAAGAGTCCTATATATTCACTCTGCCATTTTTGCTCACACACCAGGCTCTGCAGATTGTATTCAGAATACTAAAATGTTGTAAAGTATGACACTGAGGGAAATGACAGGACATAGAAGAGAGTGTCTCCAGTTCAAAAACAGGTTTCTAGTTCACCCCTATGTGCAAACCCATGACCTTATAGTGGTTTCACAGCATTCCAAACATTTAGAATATTCCTTTTAAATTCTGCCTTCGAACAAAATATGTGTGAGAATCAGGCTGTTCTTAACTGGCAATATGCCAGCTTCAGTGTATAGCATTTTTCTGCATTCCATGTTTTGAAAGCTTGATGACCTTCCCATAAAATTAGATTCGGTTTCATTACAAACGATTGTGTACTGTTAAGTCCCCTCCAATATTGGTTGGTGCAGAGATTCTTCATCAGGACAGGAAACACCTCCAATAGGATGCTTTTTGTGGAGAAAGCCCAAACTCAGTTACACACACGCACACACATCTTTCCCCAAAGGAGGGGGGTAAGGGGAGGAGGGATGAGGTCACCGGGGAGTAGCCAGACAAGTCATCAGCCCCAACAAAGGAGGACCTCGGCAGAGATCCACAAACGTCCAGGAAGGGCCATCAAGGACCATCAGCAAACAGGGCAGCCTCGAGGAGCTGCAAAAGTTTCCCTACGTCATCTTCTTCCCGGGCAGGAATAAGCCCACCTAAACGAAGGGGCAGGCATAAGCCCCCACCTGACCTAGGGGGGCGGGGGAGAGTGGGAAATCTGGGGTAGAAAACCCCTCTCCCGTTCCGGTTTGGGTTGTTGGGAACCACGGGGCCATATCCTCCTAAGCAGAAGCCGTCCAGGTGCACCGTTCTCCGCTAGGAAGCGCCGATCGGGAGCTGGGCTGAAACTGACTAGAAGTAGTATCTTTGATGTGAGGATATTGACCAGATTCCATCTACTAGCCACAGAGCCCGCTCATTGGGTAAGACGCGGGTCAGCTAAGGTTGTGTTGCCTGTAAACGTGTTCTTAGAAGGCTGATAGTTCCGATCTGATTATTGTATAAACAAATAAAAAGCCTTATTTGGGCATACAAAGGGTTGTGGTTTTTCCTATTGTACTGAAAGCCGATACGAGCTGTATTGCTCGGCCGGTTAACCCTAGAGTTGCCGAACTCACGCAAAGGATCCGGTTGCTGATCCTTCACACTTTTCCTGGATATGTTGTATTACGCTTAGGCTATCAATACTGTCACCACCCCTCCCTGCAAATAAAAAGCTTGCATGTAAAGAGCAGGTTGGGCTAGAATCTTTCTCTCATGTTTTTAAAAAAGCCGATCAGGAATTTTTTAACACAGGGGACCATTCAAAAATGGCATCCCAACGTAAAATCTGTGGAAGCACAGCCCACCCTGTACTTCAGGATTCCACCACCTTGGTCTACTGCAGGTGTAAGCCAGACCTTAGACTGGAATCCCGAGAACATCATATTAAAATTCCATCAGCCATTTCTTCCCTATGAGAGTTGGCATATCGGACTGTCATTTAAGTCCGGTATCAAAGATTTTCTTTGTCAAGTACAGAAAAAATGGTTTACCTTGAAGTTCACCAAATGATGAGTTTTAGAATAAAATAACTGGATCTTGCATCACCATGCCCTACTGGTATTTGAATGTTCAGCTCCTTTACATGATGCCTAAGGAACTTATTAACATTTGAGAAATGAAGAGAAAAAGCAAGATACATTTACATGTTTCTTGTACAGATGACCTGTAAAGCCTAGCAGTTGAATGGCATGCATAGTGATGGCAGTGACATGAGTACTACAGTAATTCATTTTGGCCCTTAGAGGGGCAAGAATGAGGTGTGTTGAGAAGCAGGTTTTAAAGCGTCTTTGGATATAGGAGCTGTAGAGGTGCATAGTGAGAATTTAACTAGAAGCTAGTGGGAGTCCCCTGACTTTCATATATAGTATGAATTCCTTTGGTTTGGATACTAAGATGCTGTAAAGAATTATAATGAATTCACCTAGAATAACTTGGTATGCTTCCCTTTTGTCTGCTTGTTAGAATGAAGGTTGTACATTGTTGTTGTTGTTGTTGTTATTATTTTAAAATACTCATATCTGATTTAGTGTGTGCACTTCATTGTATTAATATCGAAAGGAGATGCAAAAAGGCAGAAATGTGTTGTGTTTTTAATTCCATAGTTGGCTGTGTTTTTTCATGGAAAACTAATGACATTTTGCTTGGTTTAGCCAGTTGCTCCAATTAATTAAGAAGTGGTAAGGGATTTGGCTTGAACAGGGCTTGAGGGCCACTTCATCTGGTACCAAACAGAATTAATGGCAAAGCCACATGTAGATTGTAATGTTTATTTATTTATTTTATTTATTTATTTATTATATTTTTTAATCGCCCATCTGGCCGGTCACCCGGCCACCCTGGGCGATGTACAATTAAAATACAGTAAAATACAATAAAATATAATGATTAAAACAATATAAAAAATTCTTATTAAAAACCTAACCCACCCCATATTCCCGCCTGAACAGCCATGTTTTTAATGCACGGCGGAAGCTCATCACGGAGGGGGCATGGCGAAGGTCACTAGGGAGGGAGTTCCATAATGTGGGGGCCGCCACAGAGAAGGCCCTCTTCCTAGTCCCCACCAGCCTGGCTGCTCTGGCTGATGGGATAAGGAGAAGGCCGTCCGTGGCAGACCTTGTTGAGCGGCCTACTTGATGTTGCTGGAGGCGCTCCTTGAGATAAGCTGGGCCGGAGCCGTGTAGGGTTTTAAAGGTCAAAACCAACACCTTGAATTCGGCTCGGCAAGCAACTGGTAGCCAGTGCAACTCATTAAGCACTGGCGTGATGTGATCACGCCGGCGGCTGCCCTTAATCAGGCGAGCCGCCGCGTTCTGTACCAGCTGAAGCTTCCGGACCGTCTTCAAGGGTAACCCCACGTAGAGCGCATTACAGTAGTCTAGGCGAGAGGAGACCAAGGCATGAACCACTGATGGGAGCAGGTGATTAGGAAGGTAGGGGCGCAGCTGCCGTATCAGATGGAGTTGATACAGCGCTGCCCGGCTCACAGCTGCCACCTGAGCCTCCATGGACAGCTGGGAGTCTAGAATGACCCCCAAGCTGCGGACCTGGTCCTTCAGGGGTAGATGTACCCCATTCAGCACCAGGTCAACATCCCCTAACCTTCCCTTGTCCCCCACCAGAAGTACCTCGGTCTTGTCGGGGTTCAGTTTCAGCATGTTCCTTCCCATTTATGACCATGATAGTGTGTGCTGGGAAACTGCAGCCAATTGCTGCTTTCCAACATATGCACATTTTTTAAAAAAACACAAGATGAGCAAGTGTCAGATGTTGCAGTCTTCACATGCACCCCCCACACACACTTCCTACGCAAATTTTTGAAACATGTGAAATGACCGTGTTGGTCCTTCTACAGTAGTTGACAATTCCTTGGTTGCAACAAAACATTCCTTGGAATTTAGTGCCCCACACAATCCCTCACTTCTGTCTCTCACTGCCCTGCCTTCACCTGTCACCCTGTTCTGGGCTCCCACTTCCTCACTCCTGCCTCCCATTTCAAACCTCTCTGCTCTGTTGGCTGTCCTGTCCTTCCCTGCCTGCTCTTGCCTTCTCAGTCTTTTGGTTGTCCATTCACTGTCCCTCTTCCTCCATCTTTTGTGGCATTTTGGTGGTCCCATAAAGGTGGATTCCTGCTCTGTCATCCAGCATGCTTCCTCCACTTAGCTACCACTGCTCCTGCTCTTGCCCCTGCATCTCTTATCTGTTCATTCATCTCCACCTCTTGTTTCGTCTCAGTGCAACAGCATCAGGAGGCCTTGCTGGGCCGTGTATGTATTCACTATTCCCTGTTCCTTCCCTCTCCCTTTCCCAATTGCGCACCTGCGCAGTCTTCCTGTTTTGGGGAGAGGTTTTTTTTTAAAAAAAAACCAAACCCCAAACCGCAATACTTCTGAAAACCTCAGTATTCTCCAGAGCAAGCAAGTATCTCCTCTTTGTTGCTCGGTGGCCCCATTTGGGCTACAAAGTTGTCAACACACTTGGATTGAGTTCAGAATTGGAAGGAGTAATATCTCTTTATTTGGCCTTTCTTCCCACTCATCTTGTGTTTCTTTTATCTCTCTCTCTCTCTCTCTCTCTCTCTCTCTCTGCCACCCCTTTAGTTTTAGGCTGTGATCTTCCTTGGAGTAGGGATTGGTTTAATTGGTAAAATGCCATGTACATTGACAGTAAAAAGCAATTTTTGAAGGAATTAACCAATAGTGACCTATTGTTTGTTATGGATACAAGGCTGAAACAAACGAGTCCTGCATGTGAACAGAAAACACTACTGCATACACATGGAAGGGTCACAGCCGTTCCCTACTCAGCTGCAGACCCCCCTACACCAGCAGTGGAATTTAGGGCAGGCCCATCTTACCTAGTAGTTATTATCTTGGGGTCTTAGTATTTAACCTTTTACTTAAATCAATAGAAATATGTAGAAAATTAAATGTCAACTTTAAAAAAATCAACACACACACCATTAAATAGAATACAGCAGGCTCCAGACACCTCAAGTGTTTTGTGTGTTTATTTGGCTCACATCCTGGCCTGGGTTTTAATTATGGCCTGCCTTGTCTTCTGTAATTTTATTTAATTGGGGTTTATTTACTTTTTTGTTTTGTTTTATACTTATATTGATCAGAAAAAGGAAATGAAATGAAAATAATAACTAAACATCAATCAACAAAAGTAGTCCATAACTCAAACATTGTAGAAGCTTGAAGCATTTATTTATTTATTATATTTATACCCCGCCTTTTTTCCTGCAAGAAACCCAAGGCGGCTTACATAATCCTCCTGCTCCTCCTCTCCATTTTATCCTCACAACAACCCTGTGAGGTAGGTTAGGCTGAGAGTCAGTGAGTGGCCCAAAGTCACCCAGCGAGTTTCATGGCCAAGCAGGGAATAGAACCCGGATCTCCCCAGTCCCAGTCCAACACTCTCACCACTACACAACATACAGCATAAATATACAGCAGCCTTAAAATCTATAAAGATTTACTGATTCTTTCCACATGAAGATCGTACTATAGTAATTCAGCTTTTTTCTTCTAAAAACACAATTTGACATAGTAACCTGGTTTGTGTGAGATGACAACCCATTGTGGGCAGCTAGCCATGATGGGTTATTGTGTTGTGAATGAGCAGGAACATAGGAGAAGGGCCAGTGAGTGTCTACTGGCTACAGGGATGGGGACTCGGACTCAACTTGTGAGTCTGACTGAGTCCCCCCCTCTGACTCAAGTCCCAATATTTTTAATGGAACTCGACTCGAGACCAAGGACTCGTCAACATCCCTGGGCTGTTGACTGAGTCTTCTGGCTGTGCCAGAAGGAGCGCGATCACCGGTGAAGAGCACATGGAAGCGAGGTGCACCGCTGCTCGGCCACTATGGGCAGCTACCAGAAGCGCAGCCCCAACGATGTGTTGAGATTTATTTTGACTGATGTGTTGTTGTGGGGGGTTAGGGTTAGGGTCAGACATTTTGGGTTTGGCTGCCTCTGCCTGCCTGTTTGGGGTTCCCAGCCTCCTCTGCCTGCCTGGTCTCTTCTTAACCAGTTCCACAGTTTGAATTGTCCAAGACAAAGGCCTCTGCCTGCCTGCTTTGGGGTTCCCTGCCTCCTCTGCCTGCCTGGTTATTTTGGGTTTGTCTGCCTGGTCTGTTCTTGCCAAAATCAGTTGCAGAGTTTTGAAATAAAAAGGCACACTTGTGCCTAGAATTTATTTAAGCCACACATCTGAAGTAGCCTTATTTTGTTGGGGGGAAACCCCATTGATTTTAATAGGGACTCGTGGAGTCAGTTTTGGGAGTGACTCAGGACTCGGGACTCGTGAGTCACCATTTTGGACCAAGGACTCGGACTCGAGACTCAGGTCCAAAGACTCGTGACTCGAGACCAAGGACTAGTTCAACATCCCTGATGGCTATTTGGTCAACTTGGACAATAGCTAACAGCATCCACATGTTGGGCAAGTCGGTGCATGAAAGTATGGCAGCCTCAGACCGCATCTTTGATTGGGCGATGCGGGATCGAACTGCCACAATAGATAGATAGATAGATAGATATGTTTCAACGCTTGACAGCAGCCTTGCAAGCAGCAGTGCAAGGCTGCCAAGGACAAGCTCCAGTACATGCCATATCCCTATGTGCCACCACAGCAGTTTCTTCTCCTCCGTAACCCTCCTGATCCTCCTCCTCCACGTGAATATGCCCCTCACCCACCTGTATTTCCAGTGTGCACTATAGCAGATCCACTGGTTGCCCTGCACTGTGGTATAGAGCTCGCAGAAGAGGTGCAGGAGGCAGACCCAGCACCTCAGCAACATCTGCGGAGCAGTCGTCACCAGCCATATTCTTCAATGGCGGTTCAGATGTTAGAGGAAGATCAGAATGGAAATGGTGCCGGTGCTCGGTAACTCCCTTGCTCCCAGCACACTAACATCCCCCACCCCCACCCCATATCTTCTTTCACGTAGCATGTAACATTTCACTTCTTCCCTTTCAGTTTGTTTTTTTTAATAAAAATTAGCACAGAGTTGCTTTGCCAGGTGTGCTTTCAAGGACAGTTGCAGACCACAAAATGCAACATTGCTGTGCCCTGGTGTTTGGGATGGTTCACTTGCATCTCTGGAACCATGGATGCCTGTAGTACCAGGGAAAGTGTAGTTGCTCACATAAAGCTTAGGCTCACCTGGCAGTGCCAATGCCTAAGGTGCCTTAGGCACCAGGGTGTGTTTACACCAGTTATGGTGATTGGGATGCTGTGCTCTGTGTGTGTGAGGGGGGTGCAGGTGGGGCTTGAATCGCGATCACTGCTCACACGCTTAAAAACATTTATTTCTGTTTGTTCAGTCTCTCTGCCTCTACCTCCCTCCTAGCTCAGTGCCCCCCCTCGCTGATGTCATAAAGGTAAAAAGAACATGTGGGGTGGGTTTCCATGAATTGGGGTCCCCTCGGGCAAGAGGGTCCCTAGATTCCTCACACATGTGCATTTTAGCTCCTCCGGGGTGGGGTGAGAAGTTATATAACCGTAAATGCTTTTACAGCATGGTCTTCCAGGTGCTTGTGGACTTCAATGGGAGATTCGTGGATGTTTACGCAGAGATATCAGGGAGAAGCCATGACATGGTTATCTTCTAGAACTCACCTTTGGCAGACAAAGTAGCCATGGGCAGATTCTTCACCAGCCCACCACCATCATGGTAATTGGCCTCCCTGTGTGCCCCCTCATTCTTGGAGACCAGGCCTTTGCACTTCAACCGTGGTTTATGGTGCCATACTGGGCTCCGAGGATGCCCAAACAGAAAAACTTTAACTACTACCACAGCCATACTAAACTTCCTGTAGAACATGCTTTTGGACGCTTAAAGACACAGTGGCACTCCCTCTACACACTTCTGGATGTGGAGGAAGACCTCATACTCGATCCAATTGTCACTTGCTACATCCTGCACAGCATCTGTGAGTCAAGGGGGGATGTGCTCCTTCAGGACGCCGAGCTACCAAGACCAGGGGCTGAAAACAATGCTATTGCCATTGACATGTGGGTGAACAAGCCCCTACCACTTCCCTTGAATCCAGCATTCGAATCAGTTACTTGGGAGGAAGCTAGAAATATTTGTTCAGCTATCTCTAAGTATATCTGGACCAATTACCCACATGTGTACCATCACTAAGAGGGTCTTACAACTGCAGAAGTGCCTTTTCAGTCAGCCTATGTTATACTTGCTAGAATAATGTAGTCTTTCCCACTCCCCGCATAAGCATCCCTTCCCTATAAGCATCTGTTGAAGCATAGCATTCCCTGCATAAGTCACACACACACACCCCATAGTCTCTCCCAGAACCTACTTTTCTATAATCGTACCTCACCCCACAGGCCAGTAGCCCAGTTCCTTGCATTTCCCATTTAGAACCAGCAACCTATCCTATCAGCACCCCCATACAAACAATGTTTAATAGTGCCTTCCAAAGGAAAAGTAGGGTTTTAGCTGTTCTTACGGGAGCAACAAAAGCTGCCAAAAACTGTTGTTTCTCACTAAGGATCTTCTTTGGAGTTGCAACACATTGTCTTCTTGGGGCAAAAAAATAGGCTGGTACGGTTGTAGCAGTGGTGTAGCAGGAGAGGAGGGGAGCAAGGAGGGAGGCTTCAGTAGAAAAACTGCTCCAGAAGTCGGGCCGGGGGTGGTGGTGGAAGTGCAGGGGGTGTGGGGAGACTTGGCGGCATGAGCTAAATGAGATTTCCCTGTCTGAAGCAACAGAGGCAGGAGGGAGGGTGAGCGAAAGCAGCTTCACCAACGGGCCTGGGGGGTGGGGGTGGCGGCAGCAGCAGCAGCGCCTGGGAAGTCAGAGTGGAGGAGGGGGATATGGAGCAAGAGCCACTTCAGGGAGGGGAGGGTGGGGAAAGGGAGACTGGATGAACAAAACAAGCAGCACGGGCAGGTGAAGATAGCAGCACGCTAATAAAAACCACCAAAGGGCATGGGGATTGTGGGATGCGGATTCCGCCACTAAGGCGCCTGGGAATACATGCCAGAGCCGGCTGGAGGACTAAAGGGAAAGGAGGGTCAGAACAAGCCACAGCAAGCCCGATAGTCTGTTGGGTGCATCGTGGGTTGTTCTTTGAGCAACCCACACTGCATAGCTTATTTGCAAGGTGGCTTAGCATGACATGCAAACCTGCCCAATGTGTTGTGTTAAGTTTCTGCATTGGTGGTCTATTAAGTGTGATGAAGAGTAGATAAGTTGTTTAATGGTGAAGGAAGAACATTTAAGATATCTGTGTGGCCTGCCTTCTTCTACAGCATCCCCCAACCCTCTGGAGTGACTTTGTGTGAGCATGAGGGGCTGCAGCTGGGAGGAAATTGACCCAACCCCCCCCCACACACACACACACACAAACCAACCCAAAAACCATGAGTGCACAGAAGTGCTTTCTGCTCATGCCTGGGGATTTTTCTGTCCAAGCCACAGTGCCTAATTTGGTGATGCAAGCCCCCATGTATTTATGCATCACAGGGTATAAATTGCCTTCAGAGATAATTTTATATGACTCCAGACCCCAACAATGAAATGCTGCACATTATGCTGCGGATTGTTTTTTGTAGAACGCAAGTGGAGTTGGCTTGGCTTTTCTGCTAGTTTTTACACAGTAATAAAAGGACTACTTTGATTTCCCAAGCATGCTGCTTATGTTTTAGCTTCCAAAGAGTACCTACTTGCTAGTTGCCAAGCATTAGACCCAAGGAAAATAAGATTGCACTTGAAGGTAATTGCTCTGAAAATGATATATTCTGAAAGAGTATAAATATCTCTCTGCCTGCAGCCCATAAGCGCTGTATTTCAGAATCCCTTAAAGTACTCTTCCAAAAGTTCATCTTTCTATATAGTTCACAAAGACATGAGATGGTTCCATAAATAGAGAGTTGCCCAGCAGGTGGGCAAATATCTACAAATAAGACTTTCTTATGCTAGAGATGGCTGGGAAAGCTTGCATGTACAGAGGTAGTACTGAGTGAACCAGTCCTTTGAAGTTCTCAAGTCTCTTGAATTTATCCCATCAAATAATCGGATGTACAAATTAAAAATGGAATTGATACAGTTTACTTTAGAATTAATACTACATCACTTCTACAAATAAACCATGCTTTTTCACCTTTGATCAGGTTTTAAAAAAAATAAAAATCAGCAGATAGATTGAGGCTGCACTCCTAAACACAAGGGAGTAAGCTCCATTGAACACAATTATACTTACTACTTCTGATAAGACATGCATAGGACTGCACAGTTAGTATCCTTTAATTGGAAAAAAATACACTAATGTGATGTTTTGTTCAGATTGAAACTTGATCATTAACAAAGCTGCTTCTAAAATATGCGTGTCATTTTTCTAATATCCAAGCAGGTTGGATAAGAGTTGTGGTTAGTATACAAGACAAATGCATGGTGCTTCATGAAAACCTTCTTGTTGCATTCACATCTTGCAGAAAGCTCACCTTGCTAGGTAAAACATTGGAGGGATGAATGGCACAAGGCAGACGCTGATGCAGGTAGATCCTGAATTGAAACATATCCCTAGCTGCTGGACTGGGTGGGTGCTCAAAGCAGATGTCTCTACCCAAGCTCCCTCTGTATGTTCTGTTTTTCCAGTTCTATGTCTTCTTTCATGCCCCTTCCATGTACTTTCTCTGTCCAATTCTGCGTAACAGCTTTGTGTCTGACAGTGATGGTTGCTGCTGCTGTAGCACTGTAGCTTTTGTAGCTGTCACTGTTGTGCTACTCATTAATTTATCCAATCAAACACCCTTTGCAACATGAGCACAACCTTTGTGCCTCCTCCTAAACTCTTCTTCATTGTTGTAGCAGCTTTGTAGATGCTCATTATATCACTCCATTTGCTTCTCCAAAATCACAGTTGTATTAGCAATTCAACAGGAATTAGGTAGTATCAAGAAACTCTCAAAACAAGTGGTGTATGCCTAGATCCTGAAGTATATACAACGTACTGCCTATTTTCACCATAAAAAATATATATTGAAAGCAGCAAGGGTTGTTCAGAGCCTTCTCTATGCATTACGTATCTGCTTTGGGAATTGCTAAATCTTCTCTTGTCATTTTCCACCAGATTTTTGTCAACATACATTGTTTTACAACAGTGTGCTCCAGAAAAATGTAATACCCCTGTATCTGAAGAATTTATCTCTTGCTCTGCAGCAAGGTGGCTCAAGTATAGTATTCTGTAAGAAATCACTCGGATGTCCTCTTCATACAGAACAGGGGAATGCTGTTCAAAGAACAAAATCCCCACCCAAAACCACTTGACGATGGATCAAAGTTTAACCTTTTCCTGCTAGTGCAATATTATATGCAGTGGCATTCAACAATATCCTCAACCATGGATGTACTTTCAACAGTACTTTCAACTTTCTTTAAGAGACAGAGACAAAGCTATACCAGAATTCAAGACACACACCATTGAGATACCAATTCCTGTCTTCATCTATTCCCCACCCCCATCCCCAATAATGCTGACTGAAGCAGCTCCCTTCACCCTGTTGAATAATTAGGCTGGCTGTAAGCATCTCCATCCTCCTGGTTCACCAAACAATTGCAAATTTGAAATAAAATCACTGGGACTATTTTGCTTCTAGGCCAAGATATTTTTTGTTAGTGTTGAGCTCTACAAAAAACAGATGAGTTAGTAGGATCCCTTCACATCCCAAATAACTAAAATTTCTGTTAACAGCTGTACAGTAACAGCTATAACAGCTATAAGGGATGTTATGTATGATCTCCATTACGATATTAAGGGATTTGAAAAGGTCAGTCCATTTTCCCTTGCTTGATTTCATCAATTTTCCAAAGCAAATGAAGTGAAGCAAGCATATTCTGCAAGCATATTCTAAAACCACTTTTGGCAACGGGCAGTATATAAATATTTTAATTAAAAATAAATAAATATTCTGTCTGAAGTGATTTTATAGAACAATTTTATACTGTGCACATCAGTTATTTGAAATTTCAGCATATGCTACTATGTAGATGAACTAAAAGCCATTGCATGACATAAGTATAAAAGGCTTATTTCTTTTGTTGCTGTTAATAGTTTAGTCGATTTTTTTCATTTTACAGTATAATACAAAACGGTAAACTCTTCCTCTGTTTTAGGTTTCTCCCTTCTTCATATCGTCCTGCATTTAAACAGTAAAGGTTTCATATATATAAGTGTGGAGGAAGGGGGGGCTGGCTGGCCTGCCACACCCCCACCCTTATGTACCCCAAAGGAACCAAGACCCCCAGAGATCTCAAGGTACCAGGTTGCCAGCCTCAGCTGTCTGCAACCCTACTTGAATCTCTGTTCAGGGACTCGCCTTCAATTCTGTAACCTGGATTTAGATACTGAACCAACAGAGTACTACAAAACCCATGTAGAGTGAACTCAAGACAAGGTTTATTTCTGGTAGCATCTTACAACAAGATTAGGCAAATAAGAGAAGCACACAAAATAGAGAGACACTTTAGTACACAGTAAAGCTATAAAACAATAAAGACCTGATTCCTTAAAATCTCTCAAGCACACACCTGTTACCTGAGGGTGTCTTCTTCAAAGGGTTAGATCCAACACAGCCTTGCTGCCCGATGGAGAATTACCACACCTACCCGAAGGTCCAAGATGGGTAAACTCCTACAAGGCTTGCTTTCACCAGTCCTTCAAACCAGCCAATTTTACCAGAGGCTGTCTGGGGTCGGTTCTTGAGGGGGGGGCCCCCTAAAGGCTCGGGCCCCTCGCTGGCGCGCTGCCATGCCGGCATGCTACCAAAAAGGACTGACCAGGAACAAAGGCTTCCACGTGGGGAAAAAGCTCATCCCCCTCCCCTTTTCTGTAGCCTTCTTTCTTCAGCCAATCAATTTGAATTTCACCTGGCCATGCAGGGGGAAAGGGAACTGTGAGTCATGGCTTGAACTATCTGCATGTGAATGCCTTCAGCCTGGCTCCTCCAGACTTCTAGACGCCAGGCCCCATCTCATGTTCCATCACCTTTTGCTTCCTCCCAGCCCCCACCTGGTTTACTCATGAGGAGGCGTGTGTTGTGTGTGTGTGTGTATGTGTGTTTGTTTGTTCCTGCATGCATGCATGCAGGAACCCTAAAAACTCTTTCTCTACACGCTAACTATGCACACCCCACCCCAGCCGGTTCACACATGAGGTGTGTGTGTGTACCCCCAAAGGCTCGTTTCTCCACAATAAGTGAAATTGTTAACCAAAAATTGGATAAATAGTTACATAGAGAGAGCCAGTGTGGCGTAGTGGTTAGAGTGTTGGACTGGGACTCGGGAGATCCGGGTTCTAGTCCCCGCTCGGCCATGAAACTCACTGGGTGACTTTGGGCCAGTCACTGACTCTCAGCCTAACCTACCTCACAGGGTTGTTGTGAGGATAAAATGGAGAGGAGGAGGAGGATTATGTAAGCCGCCTTGAGTTCCTTGTAGGAAAAAAGGCGGGGTATAAATGTAATAAATAAAATAAAATAAAATAGAAAAAAAATAAAAATAAATTATAAAATAAAAGGGTTGTTTTCTTAATGGTACTTTCCCACAAACCTGGGCAAACACAGTGGGCTATTTTGTGACCTAAAGGAATGTGTCTTGCACTCTGGTATAGTAAACTGATGATCTATCAGAAGAGTTCCTCTTTGCAGTACAACATAGCGCCTAGTCTTTGGTAATAGTGGAATGAAAAGTCTACCTCTGTATGCAAATACTTTTACAGGGGGGGGGGGACGACTTTAATTCTCATGCTTATGCTATTCAGGCAAGCTGTTCAAAGTAGGATTGGGGTACCAGTCAACTCACTGATCAAATATTGAACATATATTAATATGGCTGATGTTGAGTCAGGCTAATGGTCCATTGAGGCCAGCAGTGAGGCTCCAAGGTCTTACCCAGCCCTGCTAATGTAGCTCCTTTAATGAGAGATCCGGAGATTTAATTAGGATCGTGTGTGTGGGTGAAGCATGTACTCTACCACTGAGCTAAGGTCCCTCCCCAATTGACCACCTGTTACTTGACCAATGGTAAAATACTTTCAGATAGTCCATGTAGTCAAGAATGGTAAGTGTAAGTGGCAACCTTCCCTTTTCTCTGCATTTTGATGTCATCTGACAGCAATTGTAGGAGTGAAGAATCTTCTACACTCCAGCCTGACAAGAGTGAAGGTCACCCCTGATTTAAGAGTGGGCATTCCCAGCTCTCCAACTTTCTCTAGAGAGCTTCTTTTTACTTTCCACCAAATTAAACCATATGGTATAGCTTGCTGCTGGCCCTTTGCTCAACTGCAAGTATCTCTAAACAGGAACCAAGGATTTTAGGATTCTGAAGCACCCAGGAAGCCAACACATATAGGGTCATCACAGTGGCACAAGTCTGGGATCGCCAACTAGCCTTGGAATAATCACTACATATGTAGTGTAGTGCACACGGATGCGCTATGGATGCTTTGTGCTGCAAATGCATGCATGCTTTACTGCTCCACCCATAAGAGTACCATGGTGATGGCTAGTACAATTTTGCAGTGTGCATTTGATGATATTGTGTTGATCTCCCAGAAGTCATGCAGATGAGGCAGTCATCCCAGTGTAGAGCTGGAGCTTTAATCCCATTAGTCAAATAAGTGCCTGCCATCTCAACCCAGGCTACCTTTCAGACAGCACAAGATTTGTTATTCTTGGTACGCAGACTCCAGAGTGAGAGGTCAAGGACAGCAGCTTTCACAGTCTCTAAGGGAGTATTTCCTTAACATAGAATCACACTTTGCTTATGTACAGTAGCATACTATTTTTGTTGGATGCTTTTTCATTTCTGTTAGATAGAAGGAAGGAATTCTGCATGTGCTTAGAGGCACTCTTGCTCTAGCTGCTAGAATAATTATGAATAAAAGATGGCATTGATCACAAGTACCCATGCCCTGAACCCCAAGATTTTACTCTAGGTAATATGTAACTCACTAAGTTAGACTGACTTTATTGATTTTGTTTGGAATTCTCTCTGTGTGTGCTTACTGCTTTCCCTTGTTCTTCCTTCTCCCCACCCCACCCCTTTCCCCCTCAAACTCCTTTTTATATTTGGATATTTGGCTGTATTTTTAAAGTAAGAGTCCGTTCGGGTTGCTATTACCAACTCCGTCTTTTCCAATAGTTTCTGGCCATAAATCAAAGTCACGCCCGACTCTTGCGTTAAAATCGCCTAGGAGGATAATGGTCAATATAAGAGGTTTAAAGATGTTCATAAGGCTAATCTAAAAAAATGCAATATAAACATCGAAAACTGGGAAGCTCTGGCCCATGACGATCTAACTGGAGGTTGGCCTTTCACAAAGGTTCCATGGACTTTGAAGAAGCCCGAGTGCAAGGTGAAAGGGAGAGAGAAACGTGCTAAGCGAAAAGCACGTCAAATGAATCCTTTACAGGACCATCTTCTATCTGGTAACCTGTGTCCTCACTGTGGGAAGCTGTGTGGATCTAGAATTGGCCTCCACAGTCACTTACGGACCCATCGCTAGAGTCTACACAATCTTCTTTAGAATCTCCTCCTTTTATCCCGGAAGACAATCTTACTCGGTCACGAGTGATCGCCTGATGATGATGATTTTTAAAGGGGGAATTTCTCAGTAAAGCGGTCCTCATGGGCAAGTCTGCACAGTTGCAACGCTGCCTCCTGTGTTCTTAGGATCTTCACAAGGGTTTTGTTGAGTTCTGTGTCCCTGGGCTTTGGGCAAAAAAATCCAAGTGCCTTTCTTTTTACTTTCTCCTAGAGCTGGGCTGAAGGGAGGGGTCCTTGGCAATAGAGCTCAGAAACTCTCCAAACAGCTGGGCAGACTAGGATGTGTCAGGAGGTTCAATCTGATAGGTGGCAGCCTATCATAACTCTTTGGGGAAACCCTTGTTAAGAAGGGTTGCACCAGTAGGGAAAGTCATTCCCCCTTCCCAGATACTTAACACCTACTCAGGCAGGAGAGGTTTTATATGGAATCTGATACAATGGATATTAATAGGGTAGGTTTGGTCTACCTGTGAGACATCTTCCAAATGTTTCTAGTCCACTGAAACTAAAGAGGTGAAATTTATAGCTAGGCTGCCCCTGTGCAGGTCTCAATGCATTTGTGTCATCAGCAAACACCAATCCCCCTTTTCTCACATTTGTGATTGCAGCCCCCCCCCCAACTGACAAGCAGCTACTGTACATTCCATGCTGCTAAATCAACAAGTTACCTAGCAACTCCCTCATCAAACTTAAAAGGACACATACTTGCTGTGGCCTTTGGGCAGTTTTGCAGCACTCAAGGAACGGCATGCCCTATATGACTGATGTTCAGCAGAGGGATATAACAAGCACATAAAAAAATTAATTGTAATCCGAAAAAAATGTTCTGTTAATTATGCTGAAACGTTAGGGAGAAGGAAACGGAAAAACAAAGATCTATGCTTAGCAAGGTACAATGATTACTTGATATAACAGATACGGGAAAGAAAATCAGGAATAAATTGGGCAGCCAGGAATGAACAAGAATCAGTTCAGCTCCTGCCTGGACACTCAGCTAAGTTTCAGCTCATGGTTTGGGGAAAGGGACACATATTCTCCAGCATTTGGCCAATTAGTGTGCATGCATGTGTGTTTATATATGTGTATGTATGTACATGATGCAAACTTTGAGTGAGAGTGTGTGCAAAAATTTACTCATTCCTAAGTCCTGTTTTCATACACTTTCCCAGTATTTACTGGGCATCCCTCCAGCGGACCTATAATGTCCCATTACAACAGATAGCTTATAGAAAATGAATGAATACATTGTAGTTCACTCATTCCCACACATGATCTTTGGCTGTTTCATAACCCTCTTGAGAGAGTTATAAATCTGCTTTATTGCAATACCTAGCTATAAGAGTGTAGCAAAGTCGCTACACAATCATCACAGCTGTCTGTCCCTCTGTCTGATGTTAGTCTCTTTCTGTGGAGCAGACATGAATCAAATCAATAGTGCAGCTGTGCACTTGAAGGAATAACAGTAGCTTCTGATCATGCTTGGAAACCAAATCGTATTATCTGTCAACTATTTTAGAATTTTATTAAATCTGCATGTTGCTTATCATTTAGCCTATGTTATTTAGTCTACTCTACCTGGCTCCTTTTTCTTTTGCACAATTGTGGGAACTATTATGGAAAAGGAAAATTCCAGGATTGGTGCAGGCTTAAAAAGAACAGTGTGGTGCAGGTGATTGGATGCATTGTAGGCTTTGCCTTTTTCTTGAAGTGTGATTTGTTGGAATATGCTGCATTAAACTGACCTGTTTGGTATGGTAGATATTTATTAGTTTTACTCAGACTTCAGATATGCTGGTATTTTTTTTTTAGAAAAGGGGTTTAAAAGATATTAGAAAATTAGTGCTAATAGCAGTACTCTCACTGTAAGGGCATCAGTGCTGACTGTGGTTGTCTAGGAACTTCTGCAAGAATGGCCTTGATTTTCTGTTAGTTTCCGGAATGCAAAGCAACTTTGACACCTTCTAACTTTCTATTGTGATGGCAGGCAAGCACAATGGTTTCAACACTCTTCCATTCAGACCGTTTGGTATCCATTCAGAAACATAACATTTCCTTTAGATGAGTGATTGAAGGTGGGAAATGTAATATGTTTGAGGCTATAGAACTATATTATAAACAAGGCTTTAATGGATAACTGGTTCTAGAAAAAAAATAGATGTTGATGGTATTACTTCAGTCATGCTCCTTATTTAGCGTATAATAGACACATTAAAAAAGAAAGAAAATCTAAATTTGTCAGATTTTCCCAAAAACATTCTTTGAGGTTTAATTTTAATGTATGAACTAATTGAAGCATTCAACTACAAAATGGTGTTTGAGGGCATACAAATGTTATCCATGTTAATTTGCCAGATAGAGAGATAGAGAGAGAGATAGAACTGAGCTAATCCCTAGAGATTTTTTTCCTTGTGCTGCTTTCATTGGCTAGGTATCATCAGAAAATATAGAAGTAGACTGAAGATTACAGTGCATAGCTGCCAGATGTCAAAGAAATGACAATCTAAAGATAAAACCATGTCATATGATAAAAAGCTTCATTGATAAAATGTAGAGTTAAAAATGGGAATAGTTTTAATCTGATTATCACTGAACTGAGAAATGCATTGTAGCAATCTGGCAATTGATCCAGAATTCCCCAGTTATTTTATGCTTTACCTAGTTACTTAAGGAAATAATCCAACAGCTGCCGAGAGAAAACTACTGTGTTAGGACTTTTTTTTTTCCTTTGGCAAGTCAGCAAAGGAATTTGACAATTAAACATAAAAACAATGTAAGCAAGCCTGGCTTCTAAAACCCCTTTTCTTGATATAAGAAAATAGTGATACTTGACATTAACACAAAACAATTGCAATCTCATACACATTTACCTGGGACTAAGCCTCATTCAATTCAATGGCACTTACTTCTGAGTAGCCATGCATAGGATTGCTCTGTTAGATACATAGTTATTTAAATCCCCCACCCCAAAAGTTAGTATTTAATAACTTTAGGTTATTAAATACACTTTCAAATAGCCACAGTACTGTTCAAACATATTTTAGCAGCTCATCTGCACCTTTTACACGTGCAAGTGGTCAGCTGTTTTAACAGGATATGGAGAAATGTGTTCCTGTATGCATGCTGAGAAAAGCAAATCCGAATGGTGGGTGGCGGGTGGGAGAAAACATTAGTCTACAATCTCAGTGAATAATAAAGCTTTGGTTGGAAAGTTCAAATAGGCGTTCTTATACATTTAAAATAAAATGTTGCAATGTTTGTGATTCTCTGATAGTGAAGTGTACTGTAAATATTTGCAGTCTTCTCTATAATGAATATAGTGGCATATTAAATGAAACTTCTAGTGCTGCAATCCTTAATAAACTGACTAGGGGATTAGTCCCACTGAATGGGGACCGACTTCTGAATAAACCTGCTAAGGCCCCCAAGTCAAGTGTTTCTTTCTTCCTTGGATGTTGCATCATGTGCCATTGCAAGGATACCAGGCAATTAAATTGCTCTTTCTGTTGAGCTTTTCCTGGTGGTTTATTTACCTGAAAGTAAAGCCTATTTAACTTGCTGGGATTCAGAATATGCATGTATAGGACTGACCTGTCAGTCTAAATAAACTGTTCAGTACTGTAGAAATTAGTCTTGTTTTGTGTTAGTTTTTTTCTGTATAGGAAACCTATTCACTTTGAGAAAACATTGTCAATTCCATCCCACCCACCACCCGCCCCATGTAATGTTAATGAAAATAATGTGGCATGAATATTCGTCAAGTATTGTCTCTTGAAATGCTACTGTCTTTTCCCTAGACTCAAGTCACAAAAAAAATAATCAGTGATATTTAGAAATATTTTCTGCAGCAGTGGTGCAACAAGGGTTGGACCCTAAATGACTACCCAGGTAGCTGCAGGAAATGGGGAGTAGTGCCAGACAGGCCCAGTGTCAGCCCCTGGGCTGGAATGGACATCCTAGGACCCACCAGGGCTGATTCTACTCACCACAGCCTCCTTTCTTATTTTTATAGTCAGGGACAGCTGGCTGGGCATGTATATGGTTACAGATGCTAATTCTATTATTTTTACTTTTAAAATAGCTTATCCTTTTGTACAACAAAATGGTGCTTATTCCCAAGTATATCTGTTTATCAGCAGCAGGAAACTCCATGTTATCCCTGTAGTCATGATGGTGCTATGATTTAGGTGAGTTTGAAGTGTAAGCTTGCACATGCTCAGAGTATTTCTTTCTTTTTTTATCATGTTGGCAAAGGGTTGTTTGTTTTCTCTAATATATCAGGAATATAGAAGCAGTGGTAAAACGTGGAAAGGTGGTGGAGAGGGGGAGAAGAGAAATGCTAATTGTGTGCCTCACAACTGAAGTAATACACATGGTCATCCAAAGAGTGGCCCGCAGTGAGACCAATAAGTCCAAGGTCTAAACTTACCTAGCTGTACCACTGTTCTGTAATACACAAACCTGTTCTTCCCGAATACTGTCACTGAAATCCCATTCAAAACATTGGGTCTATAACAAGAGTACTTAGGACTTTTTCACACACGTACTTATGAGTATGCATATTATTACATGGTATGTAGTGCGTATTTGGGCTTCCTGCTAATTTTTAAATGTGTGAAGCTACCCTTAATAGATGTTAGACTAGCGCCTGCAATCCTAAATACATTTAACTAGAAGTGAATTCTATTGGAACTGATGTGTCCAGGAATGTGATGCAAGATATGAAACACTGCATAACTCACAGGCGCATGCCAGTGTGTGTGTCTGTGTGTGTGTGTGTGTGTGTGTGCGCACACAGACACACACACGTAGCATAGCATTCTGAAAACACAATATGGGTAGGAATAAAGTAGCCACTGTTTACAAAAGCCACTTTGAGAGCTGTCTCTGTAAAGCAAGAGTATAACATTATAACATCCGGTACATAATCAGTAAATCAGTTCTCTAGTTCAGGGAACAAACTTCCTCATGCTAGATTTTTCACAGAGCTGTAAACTGCATGCATTTCTATTAACTTGTCAACAAAGTTGTTTGCAAAGAGTAGCTGAATAAATTGTCCCATAATCTACACAAACTACCCAACTACAAAAAATTACATCACCATATCAGTATATCATGTTGTTAACCCTGAGTATACATGTAGGATAGAAGTGATATTGGTGTTTTTTTTTACCTTCATTAGCCACTGAGTGTTGTTTTCCAGGATGTTTTCGAGCAGCTGAAGCCTTTGTACAGAATCGTCATAATCTAAAGGTGCATCCCTCTGCACTGCATTAGAAACATAGGAGGTAGAAGAAGAACGGCAATTGTCCATCTCAGGCAAAAGAAAAGTATAGCTACACAATCCATGCTGGACTTGATACTGCTTCTTGCCTAGAGTCTCTATGCTTTTCCGAAAGGAGTTGTATCCTGAAACGAGGACAAGATTGCAGCTCAAAATAAAATAAACAGGCAGCCACATTTTTTCTTTCATATATCAGCAGACTGAATGTTGTTAAAAGAGTTCAGATTAGCTAGATAGCCACTTCCAGCAGTCGGTGCCCCACTGACATGTGCAAATCTGGGCAATGAATCGCAATTCCTTGTGTCCCAAGTGTGGTTAAAAAGTTCCAAACTGTCACATGCAGGTCTCTCTCAGCTGCTGCTAGATCTGTGTTCCATTTTCAGATGTCATGTTTTTCTTTTTTAAAGCACATTCAGTATTCTGCTGTCCAAATTATTACTGCCTTTTCTTCAGATGTGTCGATAGAGGATTCAAACATGTGCTGCTAAGATCACCTCTCCCTCCTCATGTATCTGTTATCTTCCTGGTAAGGGTCTTGTTGTGTGAGGCAGCGTAACTGCTCAGAGCATGGCTGTTTTATTCATTGAGTGTGCTGCAGGAAACCCCTCTGGGAGGAAAACTGGATCAGCCAGCAGCAGGAGGGCTGTGAATTTCCTAAGCACCTCCTCAATTAAGGGTCTCCAAGGTCTCTGAAAGTCTTCTATTATGTGGCTGTGGTTTTTATTTAAAACAAGGGTATATCCTTTATTTTTAATACTTTAAAAGTACAGTCACATACATTCCTTTGATTCCTGTTGGAGAGATGGGGAAAATCCCTTTGAGTTCAATCTTCTGTCAACTTACCATTTGCACATATTTATTTATTTGCTTAGCCTTTTGTGCATATTTATTTATTTATTTATTTATATAAACATTTCTGTCTGGCCCTTCTGGTGCTTTTGCATCACTCAGGGTATCTAACAACAGTTAAAAACAATCATAAAATAAAAAAGATTCCAAAAAGGAAAACTTGCCCATCCGATAGAACTAACGCTGGCCTAAACATGATTATTTTTGCCGTGCAGTGAACTGCTGTTAAAAAGGGTGTCAATATAGCCTCACAAGGCAAGGAATTCCACAGTTTAGGTGCAGCCACAGAGGAGGCCCTTTGTCTTGTCCCCATTAAAGAGCCTGCAGCCTGGTTGGGACATAAAGGAGGGCCTGTCCATCAGCTCTTCAGGTGCAGGCAGGCTGGTATGGGAAGAGGTGACCCCTAAGGTATCCTGTACCTAAGTCATGTTGGGCTTTAAAAGTCATCGCCAACACTTTGAGTTGTGCCCAGAAACAAATTGTAACCTGGGTAGTCCTTGCAGGACAGGCGTGACATGATCCTGTAAGGGCGCATCCACCAGCATTCTCGCTGCTACATTCCGGACCTATTTCTGAAGACTCTTTAAATTTAGCCCCATGTAGAGCGCGTGGCAATAATTCAGTCTAGATGTAACTAAGGCATGTGTCACCAGGGCCAAGTCTGACTTTGTCAGGAATGGATGCAGTTGGTGCACCAGCCCAAGCTGGTCGAAGGCACTCCTGGCTACAGTCACCAGCTGAGCATCCAGGTGCAAAGCCAAGTCCAGAAGCACTTCCAAACTGCAAACCTGATTTTTCAAGGGGAGTACTACCCCATCTAAAACAGGCTGAATTCCTGTATCAGACTCCTTCTGTCTCCTGGCCAGGAGCACTTCTGTCTTGTCTAGATTAGAGAGGTGAAAGCCTGGGGGGGGGACTGGGAAAATTCAGCAGGGAAACTTTTTTTCCAAGGATTGTTTTTGTTTTTTTTGAAATTTTTTTTTAACAGCTTTGGGTTATGAAATATTTTCTTTTAAAATGATGAATAAAATATATAAAACAAGGTGTTTATATATTGTTACCCAGCCTTTACTCCCCACAAATGATTTCTAAAAACTATGTAATAAGTCTTCTATAGAAAGACGAGATGCAAAATTTCTGGAAATAATGAAACCATGGGGGAATTTTTTTAAAAAAATCTCTCTGTAAGATTCCCATCATAGTTATTTCTTCCATTCCTTATTAAAGTTGTTGATCAAATGTATATTTTACTGATAGACATTTGGGGATGCTCCAAGTCATGCTCAGTTTCCCAACATGTGAGTAGAATCATCATAATATGGAAGAAAATGTGCGTTCTTGACAGTTTGCATTTTGTTCTATAGCATCCTGTGTTTCCGGGCTTGTTCTAGTTAGCTGCCGTAGCAGTCAATTAATGTAGTTCTAATCTAAAACCCACATGTGAAAGAGACACTGCCACCAGATACGACAGAATAGCATGTCCCACCTATGTTTCTTTTTTTAAATTAACTTTGAGGCTTGGGTCTATACTGCCACAGTTTTTTAAAAAACTTCTCAATTAGATCCCACCACTAGAGAATGCTGCCTCAGCTGTAAAATCTTTTAACTGCTGCCACTAGAATAAACCCTCTCTCAGAAACTCAGTAGCCTGGTTCCTATGGCATAGGCATGGGATGGACACCATCGTTAGAGACAACCTTTCAAAATGAACAAAAAAATTAAGATGTTCATTAACAAAAAAAGATTTACAAAAGTTAAAGAAATGTCACTCTTCAAATAATAGAATGAAATTGCTTAAAGGTTCTTAAATTAAATATGGTTGCTTACCACTCCTAAGCTGAGTCTTTCCCAGCTAAAGTAAATCTCAGTAGTTTTTCCTTCAGACCAGAAACCCCACCCCTCAAACAGGAACAGTTTTAGGAATTTTCCTAAACTTCCTTACAAACAGGAACAGATGCTGTACACCAAACTTCCTCTGCCTCCAGTTCTTCCTGCTTCTTCTGGCTTGTAGGATAATTCAGATGTTTCAGGGACTGCTTGAAGTTCACTCTGGTCAGACATAATATAGAAATCTAAAAGGTATTATGTATAACTTGCTTTGCTCATAAAATTATCATGTTTGGTACGGTATATTAACTTTAAGAGTTTGTTCAGACAATAATTATGAATTTATTAGTTGAGATTACTATTTATTTATTTATTATATTTATTCCCCGCCTTTTTTCCTGCAAGGAACCCAAGGCGGTTTACATAATCCTCCCCCTCTTCTCCATTTTATCTTCACAACAACCTGTGAGGCAGGTTAGGCTGAGAGTCAGTGACTGGCCCAAAGTCACCCAGTGAGCTTCATGGCCGAGCAGGGACTAGAACCCAGATCTCCTGAGTCCCAGCCCAACACTCTAACCACCACACCACACTGGCTCTTTTTAAAAGTTTTTAATTTTAATGATATTTTTAATGAGCAAATCTAGTTATACATAACATAATTTATGTTCCTAAAGCAGCCTTCCCCAACCTGGTGCTCTTCAGATGTTTTGGACTACAACTCCCAGCATTCCTGAGCATTGGCCATGCTGCCTGGGGCTGATGGCAGCTGAACTCCAAAACATCTGGAGGGCACCAGGTCAGGGAAGGCTGTCCTAAAGCAACAAAGTGACTTTATTTATTTATTTCATTTTTATACTGCCCAATAGCCAAAGCTCTCTGGGCGGTTTACAACAATTAACAATATAGTCCCTGCCCGCAGGCTTACAATCTAAAAAGACACGACACACAAGGAAAGAGCGCTAAAAAGAAAAAAAGTATTGCTTATTCCCCCCGCCCCCCCAAAAAAAATTCCCATTCTTTCTGAAGGGAAAATGGAAAATACTGGGGTTTTCCCCATAGCTTCAAAAGTATACATCTCTAGTCTGGATTATGTCTTGGTTTATTAGCTCCTATTACTGCCTCATGACATCAATCTAGAACATCAGCAGCTTCCTTGGTAATTGTGGAGAAAGCCAACCTAAGCCCCCTGCCTGACACACACACACTCACCAAGGAGGGGGGAAGGAGACCCGGGGGGGGGGGAGACAACCAGTCTCCACAGATGCCAAAGGGGACAAACAACATCTACATAGAATCACCCCAGGGGGGAAGGCAGGAAGCATCCCCAGGTTTGTCAATGCTCTTGCATATCAGCCCCATCTACATAAGACTTGAATACCTCTCCAGGGCAGACGCTTCGGCACCCCTAAGAAATGGCCACTCAACACCATAGGATGGGACCATTAAGCAAGTGGCTACAAAGGGACCCCATCCCACGGGGGGAAGGCGTCACCCCACCTGACCCAAAAGGCTGCCCCTCAGGGAGGGTGTCAACCCACCTGATCACGGAGGGAGGGGCTACCTGAAACACCAAGGTATAAAACACCATGCACAAGGGAACTTTTCACTGGACCTGATCAGCAATCTTGCCCATGCCTGGGGTAAGGGAACGAAGGATCAGCAACCCTGGGAAACCAAGCTGAAATCACTGGCCGCTTGGGTTGACCGGACCCCCGGGAAACCAAGCTGAAATCACTGGCCGCTTGGGTTGACCAGACCCCCGGGAAACCAAGCTGAAATCACTCACAAGCCGCTTGGGTAGACCGGGCCTCCGCCGGGAACCCAGCTAGCCGCTTGGGTAGACCGGGCCTCCGCCGGGAACCCAGCTAGCCGCTTGGGTAGACCGGGCCTCCACCGGGAACCCAGCTAGCCGCTTGGGTAGACCGGGCCTCCGCCGGGAACCCAGCTAGCCGCTTGGGTAGACCGGGCCCCGCCGGGAACCCAGCTAGCCCCTTGGGTAGACTGGGCCTCCGCCGGGAACCCAGCTAGCAGCGTGCGGTTGACCGGGCCTCTGCCGGAACCCGAGCTAAACTAACTAGCTGAGAGCCCTGAAATCACGTTGTCCTTGAGGCTTTTGCTTGCTACTTTGTACCATACTGATAAGCTGTATTGCTGGCGTGGGTCTGAGTTTGTGAGGGTAATTTTGTAAATAAACTTGTTTTCTAAAAGATACTTTTGTGGCTATAAGTTATCCCTTTGTTCTGGGCTAAGGCGAGGCACTGGGGACCTCGGAGAAGGCCCGCCCCAGCACCCGCTACCCCCTTAGCATTGAACCCGCGCAGAAGACCAGGTTGTCGGTCTTCCACTGTAATGGATGAAAAAAGAAAAAGAAATGATTATTGAATGTCACTGGGAGGTCCAGCAGAACTAGCAGGGATGTACTCCCCATCTAGCTCCCGACGTAGATAATCTACTTGGGAGACCGAAGCCAGGCCTGAAAATGGATTGAAATGGGTCTAGATAATCCGTTGCATCCAAGAACCCCTGGAACTGCCATACACTCAAATATCTTGCCCAAAATGGCAAATTAGAGACTGGTCAGAAATTATCTCACATGGTGGCATCCAGAGAGGGCTTCACAACAGCCACCTTAACACAGAATGGCATAACTCCTTCCTCCAAAGATACATTTCCCACAATTTGTATGCACTTGACCAGACCTCCCTGGCTCTCCTAATCAACCAGGAAGGGCAAGGGTTAAGAACACATATTGTTGATCTCACGCTACTGAGGATCTTGTCCACAGGCTATATCGTCAGCCTGTATAAATTGAAATGTATCCATCACAACAGGACAAGCAGGTACCAAATCATTAGGATCTACCGTAACCATGCAATCCAAGTCACAGCAGATGTGAGCAATTTTATCCAAGTGTCTTGCAGAAATGTCACAGCAGGCAGCCAAGTTGTGTTCAGCTTTCACCAGTCCTTGACGAAATAGACTTTTCACAATTTGGAAGAGCTCCACTGGATGACTGTACAGATGCAATGGTGGCAGAAAAATGAAATTTCTTTGCTGCCATCATTACCACAGTATAGGGCCTGTGACTGATTGGATTTTCCTCCACCATTGCTCCCTGGTGTTTCATTGAGCTCCCTGGAAAACCAGTGAGCCTGCCTGGCTCCATCAGCAGGGAGAGAACACTCAGGAACAGTTTTGTCAACTGCCTGAGTCATTTCCCTGTCCCAGAGATTGACCAGGAGTTTGACAAAATCACGGGTTGAGGCAGCAAGAAACTCCCCCAAAGCAGTCAGAAAACCATTTGGATCCATCTTGTTCTGTGTATGAACCTTTGTAATACGATAGGTTCTTCCAGCCCTGCAAAAGTCAGTAGTTCCTTGTAAGCCTAAACCTCACCAGATAGTGATCTGTCCATGATAAAGGGACCACATACTGTCATCCCCACCACCACCATACCCAGATCACCATCATCCCATTCAGAACAGCAATGAAGTCAAGAGTATGTTCTACTTTATCATGTGGGACAGACCCATAGTTGCAATGGAGGCCGTGAAGTCCTGAGCCCTCCTCATAGGGAAGCCTTTGCATGGAAATTGAAGTCACCCACCACCACCAGTCTGGGGGACTCCAGCATCATGCTCAAGACCACCCTGGCTAGCTCAGGCAGGGAGACTGTTGGGCAGCAGCATGGGTGTCACACCAACAGAATCTCTATTCTGTCTCAGCCACCTATCCTCAAGAAGAAACACTACACTAAAAACTGGTAGATTCCTTCCACTTAAAACTGGAAGATGATCGTGTGAGGGTGATGGAACTATGATAGACTACAGCAACTCCACCTCCTTGCTATCCATCCCCAAGTCTTGCTTGGTGCTATACAGAGAATCCTGGTGGATAGAGCTGGGACAAATTCACATCTTCTTCTAACCAGTTCTCCATAATACATGCCAGGTCAGCTCTCATATGCAAGATCAAATCCTGGATGGTCATGTTCTCCTCACTTACTGACCTGCCATTCAAGAGCACCCTCTTTAACCACCCCTGGGGGGAGGAGTTGCCACCAAATCCTCCAGGGCCTTGGCAGACGGGAAGATAGGGAGAACAGCCAGTCTGCCTGCATTCACTGTTCCTCCCTCTGCCCACTAACCTTCTAATGGCCATGCCCTGCCCCCCAAATCTCTCTCCTGAAGCATATTCCCCTATCAGGGCATCAGCAACAAGACAGAGTACAAGAAAAAGCAAAAGTGCCCCCGTAAAAAAACTCCCACGCATTGATCAAACCCCAGCCTAACCTTCACAATTCCTTAACAAATGGCATATTCTCTTATCTTCTAATTCTAATTCTTATCCCACCTTCCCCTCTCACTGAAGCCACAGATAGCAGATAAAGGGGAAAACACACCCCAGCATTCAACCTTACTCTACATCTACATCCCTCCCCCCACTTCCAGTTGTGGGTTGGATGCAAAAACTACAGTTTGTTCAAATCATACTTTGTCCAAGTTCAGACATCGTGACAAATGATGGTTTGCTTGAATCAGAAAATGAGTGAAGGTATTGTGGAGTATGCAAGAGAGAGAAGGAAAGCATGAGTATGAAATGTGTTATCTCTAAACTGGCCATTGCCCTCTTCCCTCCTTCTTCACCTAAATGGGAGATAGGGTAGGAAAGGAAGGGAGCCCATGTGTTTCCCACACTCCCAACTGCAACCCAGGTGTCTGCAAAGTCTGTCCATGTTGAAACTGAAACCCCATCCTCCAAATGTCCTGCATTTTTAGGATCCATTTACGGTTCTCTATTTTCATTCCCCTAATTCTCTATTTGCACTAAAGAGAAAACTAAAAATTAAAATCTAGTATATAGGCATAAAAAAATCAAACTCCTAACTGGTGTTACATACCGCTGTCAATGCCCCCAATAAGTTATGATGATGCCCAAAACTATAGTTTTCAAATAATGTAGTTATGTGATTTGAGGTCAATGAACTGGCAGAAATGTATTCTTTTAAATGCATTTGCTGAGTTTTACCCTCTGAACCTTTCCCCCCCTTAAAAGCTGTTAATGCTACATGCAAGTTAGCTCTTATTATTAGATGGCTCTCCCTGTGTGTCCCAAGCCTGTAGGAGTTGCAATGAAAGTTTTAAAGGTGATGGGGATGAAAGGCAAGATGAATCCTTTTTTTCCCCCCTCTTAAAGTCTTTTCAATCACTGTGCTAGTAAGTTGTCTGTCCCCCCCCCCCAACTTTTTTAGCTGCTGCAATAAGTGGTTAGAGGAAACTAGGAGTGTAATTCGCAGTCAAGGGATTTTTTTGTTCATGGCTATGAGTGTGAGCTCAATCCTTATTTATACAAAACATATGCTGTTAAGCATGTGATTTAAGGCAACCTACTCTTGAATCCTATGTGTTTGGAGATTGCATTTCAGTGGTAGAGGAAAGCCATTCTACTTTCTCAGAGGTACTTTTCTTCCCATATTCCAGGACTGTCCCATGGTACTGAAAACAGGCTCCTGGGAATTTTTTAAGGGTGTAGTAGGGGAAAACAGCTTGCCAAAACAGGAAGGGAAGAGGGGGAAACTTATTTTTGTGAACAGCTTCTAGAGGGAAATTGTGGAGGGGGAATGGCTGGGTTTTTGTGTGGAATATATGCATTTTCTGGTTATAGTTTGCTAACTAGTGGAAGTGGAGCTTATTTCTAAAGAGAGAGATTCTGGACATATGCCAGCACTCCATGGGCATTGTTAGAGAGAGGCACATCAGAGCACTTGCCCCAAATATTGTGAGCTGTGCCCCAGAGTTTTTGAGTTGGCCCAATGACATTCACTTTCCTTAACACAAGCCTGCCTTTTCCCTCTGAACTCACCATTGACTAGAAGACCTTAGGACTCACTCCCTTAGCAGACCAGTAAGAGATGTAGCATGAAGGCAACAGCCCTTAAAACTGTAGTAGACACTGCTACCTTTCCTTCCACAGTCGGCTCATTGTTGTTGTTTTCTCCCTTCCATTCTACTCTTCCCCTCTTCTTATACATGTCTGTAGCATCTAAAGTGAAATCCCATTATAGAAGCATAACAAGCTGAATGGCTAGGAAGGAGGTATTATATGGTTGTAGGTAACTGTAGGTTGGAGACCACCAGATTATGGTGACACAAGCCCCCTTTAATTTTCATGTAACTTGTATTGTTCTCATTGGACAAACAATGAAACTGGCAAAAAAAAAAAAAAGTGGATTCTAATGTATTATTTTGGTTTTTCTCCCTCTGAACATTCCATGTAAGAGTTTTAGTGTTGCACATAAATTGGACCTTTTTTGTTATAGGCTGTTATCTTCTCCTAGGGGGGAGGGGAAGGGCAGGAAAGTTCCCTGGGAAATACTGATAGTTCACACAGCATCTGATTTTACTGCCCCAAACTGGAACTTTTGGCTCCTGCAGAAGCTCACTGGCTTCAGCACAGCAAAGGATTTAATTAGCCCTTCCACCTTTAACTTCTTCCATATAGCTTCAGGCAGCAGATTATACCAAAAGGAGGTTAAGACTATGTATCATCATGTTCCAGGAAGTGCTGGGGAGGCTGCATGCAGAGTACCTCATGGTGCTGCCAGCAGGAGTGTGGCTTTTAAATAAGTTTTACATTTTAAAGAAAAGCCCCTAGCCACCTCACCTCATTAAGTTAATTAAGGTTTGTACAACCCTCCCACATGCATTCTTCTTTTCCTCTTCTTCCCTTCTGGTCTTTCCATTTTTTATACCATCCAGAGCAAGTCTTAGGGATTTCTCAACAGGGGAGGGTGGTGGGTGAGAGAAGTTCTAAACTGTATTTGACTTTATACAAATTGACACCATGACTGGTCTCTCCTTTTCCTCCTAATTCAATTCGTCAAGAAAAGTGGATTCACACAGTTGAAGAGGAAGGAATCTGGGGCTATTTTGTTTGTCAGCTGTCATTATCTAGCAATGTAATGACAAGCCAAGCTTTAATAAAAACCCAGAGGGGAGTGGCTGCTCCGGAGAGCCCCGCTGGTCACTCTCCCATTGCAGCATTTGCTGCAGCAGGACAACAGGGCTGGCGGGGCTCTCCAGAACAATTGTGCTGGCCACTGGGCGAGTGATAGCTCCAGAGAGCCCCACCAGCCCAGCCCACCTTTCCTGCTGCAGCAATGCCACAGTGGGAGAGTGGCCTGTAGGTTCTCTGGACCACCCGGTGCAGTGCAGTGCAGGGCCCTTTTGGTGGGGAGGGGGGAGCACACAATTTGCTGCTCCCACTTTGCTGCCTGAGGTGAGGGATTCACCCCATCTCATGGGAGGACCAGCCCTGGATTGAAGCTTAAGTTACTATTGCAAGGGTGGTGCAGCCTGATCCTCTGCATTTTTACCCAAAAATAAATCCTGAATTGCAGGCTTGATAAACTGTCTACCTCATTTCCCACTGATGTGGCTACCCTTTCAGCCCACTTTACCAGGGTCCAAAGAGCTTGAAGTGGGACAGCAAAGGCCACAACCCTACTACCACAAGGAAAAAAGCTGAGGCTAAACAAACTGGAAAATTTCTTTTGGGTGGAAAAGGCAATTCATAAATAATTTTATAAATAAAAATAAATAAGTAAAACATTTTAATTAGTGAGTTGTAGGCCTGAAGTAACCCCAAGGTTTGTGAATGAAAAGGTTCCCAGGCTAGCGTATTGGGGAAAACATTTCCTTAGCTCAGAGACGTTTGTTTTTTTTCCCGCTGGTTAGTTTTCTGCCTGGCTCCGGATCCGCCTGACCCGGGGAAGAGAACAGCTTCGCCCAGCCACAGCTGGAGGACTGATGAAGCGACCCGTGTTTCCAACAACTCCCAGAAGATGTGCAAGGGGTTTTCTACCCCACCTTTTCCCGCTCTCCCGCCCCCTGCCTGTCAGGGAAAAGATGACGTATCCTGTTGTACTTTACAGCTCATAGTGGCTGCCCTGTCTTCTTGATGGTCCGCAATTCTCCTTTGTGTATTCCAACTTCCTTGTTGGTCTGCAGGTTTCGTCTGGCAGAGCCAGCACCTCCAGTTCCCCTCCCACCCCCTGTGGAGAGGTTTATGCAGACAGAGCTTGGCAGGGAAATGTGTGCGTGCATTGTGTGTTGTGTGTGTTTATGTTCCTTTTACAGTTGGGCTTTCTCCACAAATAATAATAATAATAATAATAATAATAATAATAATAATAATAATATGGAGAGGAGGAGGACTATGTAAGCCACCTTGGGTTCCTTGCAGGAAAAAGGGTGGGGTATAAATATAATAAATAAATAAAATAAATAATAAATTTATTTCTTACCCACCTCTCCGTCTAGAGTATTAAAGTTGCATATAGCTCTGGCAGGAAGTTAAGATGATGTTGCCTAAAGTGATACTATTTTAACAAGGCAGGAGAAGGACCATAGCTCAGTGGAAAAGCACATGCTTTGCATGCAGAAAGTCCCAGGTTCAGTCCCCAGACTCTCAAGTGGCAAAACTGTTACAGGTACCAAGGAACGTTTACAATGGGAGCTACCTATGTATCCTTCTGTACTGGACGTGTGGTTGTGTGACCACACTACAGAGAAATTATCCTCACTTCTTTAGGAATCCTAAGAATTCTTCTCCCAAAGAGAAGCATAGAAGTCTATTAGGCTAGCCTAGAATAGTCTGCCTTGTTTTTCTTGGCCAAGTATGTTGACTTTTGTGGTGATGGTGATAGTTTGTGGATGCGTCAAGCCAATCACACATTAGCTTTCTGCTTTTGGTGTCCTTTCTCATCGATGTCACTGTTAGATGCCTGAGGGAGGGAAAATGGTTGGAATCTCCCATACTATCCTTCTAGTTCTACCACAGGATGCTGACATGAGGCCAAAAAAGAGATTCTTGGCTACAGTCTCCATGTTCTAGAATGCCCTCCCTCCCTCACATTACTATTTGAGATCTTTCTGAGGTCACATGTGAGTTAAGCTCCCAAACTATTGATAAACCCACATAGTCATCCTAGTATTACATGGGCATAACTCTAGTTTCTGTACATTCCAGAGCAGTCACACAAGCATTAACCCTTGGTCCCGCTGGTTTGCTTAACATGCAGCCTAAAGAAAAGTGCTGAAGCACTCAAAAGCTGGCTCACTATTTTGTGACCGTAAAGAGACGTTGCTCCTAATAAAGGTATTACCCGTTTGTGATTTTTGGATATATTTTTCTAATGGACTGGGTTTGGACATGGCTACCTAGATCTTTTGTACAAACTTTTCCGTGCATGCTGGATAACAGAATCACACACGGAAGTTATTGTATTAATTCAGTACATTTTATTTTGATATATTAGCTATATTTTTCTTCTTTGATGTGATCTATGGGATAATGATGCCCAATTATTTGCAGTAATTGACATTTATATAGCTCTTCTAAAGTGAAAAACTATGAAGTGTATAAATGTCTACCACTGTAACTCATGCTGGCTCAGCTTGTCTGAGTGTGGAAAGCTAAGCAGAGTCAGGCCTGGTTATTCCTTGGATGGGAGACCCCCTCCTCTAGTTTCCTGCATTGAGCAGGGGGTTGGACTTGATGGCCTTGTAGGCCCCTTCCAACTCTATGATCTATGAATCTATGAACTTTACTGGTCTATTTCAGGCATATCTTGTTTATGATAGCTCATAGAATAAATTAGTATTACACAACCAGGAATGCAGGTGTCTCTTGACATGCAGAATATTGATTTTACTTCTTTGTGCTGCAGACCAACATGGGTACTGTTCTGCAGTACATGGGGTAGTTGCACTACATAGGGGTTATTTTCCCATTTGGTATGTGAAACCTTTAAAGAGCGGTAGTTAGAGCACACTACTTTCAGTCACTAATGCCTTTTTGAAAGTGTTTTCGCTTATTGTAAATTACTTGGAGGCCTATTGCTGGCAGAAAGGCCAGCAATAAATAAATATTTTGACTGCTTATTTTCCTTAGACTGTTTGCCCCTTGGATGGTGATTTGTGAATTGCCAAAAAGGATCACATGCATTACCAAAAAAGAGGACAAAAAAGGATGCCAATTTGCATAAAATTTGCACACGCTGATTTTTATGTATAGTTGCCGTGAAGGACCTCCGCAGGTCCTTTGCGTGAGTTCGGAACAGAAAGGGTTAACCGGCACAGAGGGAATCATTCCTTTGTGGCTTCCACCAAAACTAAAGTCAGTCTTGACCCGGATTGACACAGGAAATAGACCTACGTTTGTTTACAACACCTTTAATGGAGCTGACTAATAAACTACAGGAATTTCACAGTAAAAACAGATGAGTCACGATGGGGATCAATTGAGCGTAGGATAGGCTATGTAACAGGCTTGCTAGACTCTGGGCGTGTTCGCACGACACGGGAACCGCGGGGGAGCAGAGGTCCCCTGTGGCTCCTGTGTCGTGCGAACGCTGACCAGGGGCGCCCCCACGGGCCAGCCGTGCATGGGATGCATGCAAATTGACCATGGGCAGTAGAGGGGTAAGCCCCTACCGCGTGTGGCCACCCTGCCATGCAAACAGCGGGCGGCCGTCCCGTGGGGGCCGCACAGAGGCGGCAGCCCAGAGCTGCCGGAGCTGCGGCGGCTCCAGCCTGTAGGGGCAAACGGCCCCTCTGGGCATCCCGAGCCGCCCCCCCCTAGCACCGGGAGGCCCACACTGCGGTGCAGGGACTGCGGGGTCCGCCCACGTGCATGGGGCGCAGGTCGTCTGCGGTGCCCCACTGGACCCCACGGACAGCCCCCTGATGCCTCTCCCACTCGCAGCCTGGGTCGTGCGAACCGGCCCATGGAGTAACAGAACACCAGAGAACCTAACTTACTAGTCTCGGTCTCTCCTGCGGGCGATCATCGGCACTGTGCCCGGGGCTGGAGGGCTGCTTGCTGACCGAAGTCAGGGGCTTGATCCATGCAGAGCGTGCACCAGCTTCCAACAACCTGATGGTCAGATGTTTTCCCAGACCCCTTTCTCCAGACCCCTTCCCGTCCCAGGTGATTCGTCAGGCGGATCCCGCCCCGCAGAGCCCATGAGATAGAGTGGTTTATAAATCAAAAGAAATAAGTCAGTTTTGCACATTTTTGGTACCTTTTTGTATCTGTGGCCTTCCCAGTCCTGCAGCTGTCTCTCCTCCTGCCTCATAGCCTCTGAGGGGCAGCAAAACAGAGTCCAAGGAGGGGAGTTTTGGTACTTCAGTTGCTTCATGTTAATCCCATCATCCTATAATTTTTTAGTTCTTTGTCTTATCTGTCTTGTCATCTTCATGTTTGGCGTATTCTTCAAATGGAACAGTTGTCTTTGTACTGCGATTTCCTGCTTGTTTTTGATTGATTATACACTTTTAGACATAAACCAGCAAATATCCCCTCAGTATATTTAAAGTACAAATTAGATCTTCCCCATTTTATATATAAAAAAAGCATTCATTCAACATAGCTCACCTTATAAAAGGAGTAAAAGATACAGTTTGCCAGATGTGCTTCAGGAAATTTTATTTCCTGGGAAAATAGAGATTTCCCTTCCTCAGGCAGTTTTTTCTCTTTCTTTTTAATAAATAAATAAATAAATCCACACAGTATATTACTTAGCTCCTTTAAAAGAGATGCCTGGATCCCGCTGGCATTATCTTTTTCCTTCCAGCTGCATGGCCTCTGTTTGACTGGCAGATAGAGAGGCACTTTTGTGACATCGTTGGCTCCAAGAGGCGTGGGGGTGGCTGGAAGCATAATATTGGAAGTAATATAAAACTTACATGCAGATCCTCAACATACTTCTTTGCGAGTTATTTCCATTGATTTCAGTTGAACTTTTAATTTCAGTAGAATCTAGGTTGCAGTACTGCTCCCACTTAAGTCTACTGACTGTGGGATGTAAATAATTATTAAAGACAGAATTGTGCTGTATTTTTGTCAGATCACCAAACCATTTTTTAAAAAATGAATGTATACCTTTCCCCTTTTCCCTTACACAAGAGAAACATCCATTGAGCTCCTGGAAGGAATCTGCAAAGATGCACAGGAGAATACCGATGGCCTCGCTCCTCTAGTACTGCTCATTCTTTTCCTCACAATGCCTCTGAACCCATTGGGGGAAAGTAGGAATTTCAAGGGAAGGCAAAAATCACAGTAAAAACAATCTAACTTAGCTAGTTACATCTTACATATCGTTACATGTAATCTATCTTAGAATCTGGGGTTTCAGAGCATATGCAGAGTTCCATGCAGAGAGAATGGTCTGAGAGAACACATCTTGGCCTTCTGCTTGGATGAGGTTAGGGAGACAGGAAGTGAGCACAAACTCTCACTTTTATGAGACTCTGAGTTCAGTAAAAGGTGGCCCTTTAGCAGAGATTGAATAGTGCAATACCAATAGTGTTGGTATCCAATAGAATAGTGCAATACCACCCATTTCTAATGTCATTTGTCTAGTCAGCAAACCAAAAGATTGCTTAGCAGCTGGGCCCAGCTTCGTAACCACTCTCCACTTGAATTATACAAGAACTGGTCAGTTCTGACTGGACAAACCATTGTGCAAAAGAGCTTAAGTTTTGGATGTGTGTTGAATGACAAAAAGGTGAGATTTGATCTATTCAGGTTGCCCAGCAATGTGCTAATTAGAGGACAGTCAATATACATCAGAATATAGAAGTTTCTCACAATGCCCCACTGAACACGGTGACAATTAATTTTAAGTAAACGTTCAGAAGAGTGCACTGTTAGTATTCGTGTCATATAGTCTGTGGTCTGTCTTTATTGTTGGATTCTGCTTCTTACCCATCTCACTCTGTATATATACGGTATACCTCTATAGCAGCAAATTCCTTTGCTTCTCATTTCCCCAAGAGTATGGCAAGACTGAAGCAGTTGCTTGTTTCTCTTTCACGTGCCTTTATTGGTGGTCTCCAAACATACTATTCCCATTTGCTGACACTTAAAATGTAATCTTGAGGTTTACCAGTCCACGTTTTCCATAGCTGCACCAGTTGTTCTGATTGGGCTAAATTAGGTCTTTCTTCTCCCTGATTGTCTTAGGAGCCTTCTGCAAGATTATCTTGCTAAATGGGTCCCATGGGCCTATCAAAACCCTTTTCTCCTCTTATTAGGATAGGATGCACTGATTTGGGGTATTTCTAGGCTTTATTACTGACCTTTATCCCAGTTAGTTCCAATCCCTTTACCTCATAAAGGAAACTCAGAATACTTGATTGACTGCTAGGGAAACCTTCTTGCGTGCGTGCGTGTGTTCCTGCTCTTTTTATTCTCCTGCTCCCCTCTAAATCATCCAGATTAGGGGGTTTAATTATTTTTATTAATAACTGCAGTACATGGGGTTATTAATAAAAAATAATTTAGCTCTTATTTTAGCTCTTTCAATTTTAAAGGCTTAGCAGTGCAAATCTATGCATGTCTACTCAGATGTAAGTCCTCACTGTGTTAAATAGGGCTTACTCCCAGGTAAGTGTGTATAGCAATGCAGCCTAAGACGCTTAGGAAAAAATGTTTTACACTATAAACAAATAGACTAATAACTCAAAGTATCTACTACACTGTCTAAAACAGATCAAAACACATGGAATCAAAACAAGACTAAAAATTCTAAGCAACACTTTTTATCCTCCCCTGAATCGCCTCCAGATCAGCATTTATTTTTAGGTTAAAGCAAAGTTAATTCAGTGCAAATGTTTAGTCCTTAGCTTAGATTTAGAACAAACAAGAGAATGTACTTGTACAACAAAACAAAACATTTTATATTCAGATGTTAATTCTGAGAATGATCCAGCCAAGATTATGCACTTCTAAGAGTCCCATTGATTTCAGTGGAGGACTGAGCCATGTGCTTAGTTCTGCTACTGTAATTAATGGGACTTTAAAATGTTTAACTTTGACTGGGTTGTGCCTTGTTTTCAGAAAACAAAAGCCACAGCATAGTTGCCCATTCTGTTCCTCAACAAAAAGACAAACATATATCATGCAAGTGTGTGTTTCCTCTTCCCATATGCTTTCTTATCCCAAACTGATGTTTTGATCTTGATAGCAGAAGATGCTTGTGGTTATAGAAGTATTAGAAAGTTTATTTTACTTTTCAAGCCTAGATACTTTCAGTTCCTATCAAAGCTGAGGAATTAAATTTTTGTATCCTCCATCCCTATGAAGTTTGAAGCATTAGATGTAATACAAGATTTGCATATAAGGGCTTCTATAAGATAAAAACTCTGCACATACACAGGGTGTTTTGGTAGTGGATTCTACGCCCAAAGAAGATAGAGGCCTAGTAGTAGTGACTAAAGCGTTATTGTGCATGTCTCCAGGCCTGCTGAGCTCGCACAGGCTCCTCCCCTTTTGACCGAGAGGTTAACATCCAGTTACTTTGCAGGAATGAGCTGCTACCTATCATAACACAGGGTTTTCCCATTGCACGTGGAGCACATCTCACAGAAGATAATGTTTTTATTTTTATTTATTTATTACATTTATACCTCGCTTTTTTTCCTGCAAGGAACTCAAGGCGGTTTACATAATCCTCCTTCTTCTCTCCATTTTATCCTCACAACAACCCTGTGAGGTAGGTTAGGCTGAGAGGCAGTGACTGGCCCAAAGTCACCCAGTGAGTTTCATGGCCGAGCGGGGACTAGAACCCAGATCTCCTGAGTCCCAGTCCAATGTTGCTTTTAAATAGGTTTCATGTATAAGTTACCTGATATACTATATCTGCATTTAGACCATTTAGGTTGCAATCCTATATACACATACCAGGTAGTAAGTCCCAGTGAACTCAATGGGGCTTACTTCTGTATAAACATGTACAGTGATTGCACTGTTAAGGCGCAATCCTGTGCATGTTTAGACAGAAAAAAGGCCTACAAGTCCCAGCATGGCCCAGCCAGCATGGTTGGCTGGGGGATACTGGGAGTTGTAGGCCTTTTTTTTCTGTCTAAACACACATAGAATTGCACCTTTAGTCATGCTGATATGGCTCAAACTGTAAATATTCTAGAGAATTTTGTGTTTACTTCATCTTAGCTATAAATGTTTCCTCCCCCCCCAAAAAAATGTGTCTTTTTTTTTTTTTAACAAAGGCATGTTCAATAATGGATTTTTAAAATATTTGAAGGCTTTACCACCAATTTTGTCTTCCAAACACTCTTGATCCCTCTGCTTAAGAACCTTCCTGTTTCAAGCTGGTATTCATGAATCAATGGGTATAAATACATGTTGCCTCAACTTTGGAGTCACACGACTCATTAAAAACTGATGTCAGAGAGAATGAAGAGGAAGTGAGAAATTGCGTAAAAGAAATAAACAACAGTTCTAGAGCAAAAGGACGCTTATGGCAACATTAAAGTAATTAGTTCCTGACATCTGTTTCCCTCACAAAAGAAGGGCAGTCATATGTTAACCCCTTTATAAATGTAAGTAGAACGTAGAGAATTTTGATGTGGATGTTGATATACATTGGTGTACTGTACGCTTGCAGTGAATAGTACTCTTATAAGCTAGCCCAGGGGTCTCCAACCTTGGGTCCCCAGGAGTTGCTGGACTACAACTCCCAGAATCCCTTGCCATTAGCCATGCTGGCTGGGTATGCTGGGAGCTGTAGGCCAGCAACATCTGGGGACCCAAGGTTGGAGAGCCCTGAGCTAGACTTTCCATCTCAACATGTTGCTTTATCTTTTTTCTGATACTTATCAGCTGAGCTCTAGCCTGGATCTAAAACAGAAGTACTAAGAAGTTTTGGTGCAGCCTAGAACCCACTAAACATGAGCCATGAGCCTACTAAGTTCTGATGAACCCAAATCAGCTTCTACCTCCTCTTCCTCTATTTCCTCCATGTGAAGTTTTAGACTGTAAGCACTTCTGGGCAGGAACCTACTTTTTTGTGTGCTTCACTGTTACTCCATTAATAATATTAATAAGGTTGGTTGGTTGTTGCTTGCTTGCACCCCATATGCATAGCCATCTCAGTTCACAGTGGCTGAGATCAGAATGGCCATGTGTCCTTGTGAAGAAATGCTCTGTATATAACTGTTGTTATGTAATGTTTACTTTTTGTGACCTCTGTGAGGCTACAGTGTATCTGAGTAGGTCTGAAACTTGTTTTGTTACTGTCAAAACCAGAGCAGTAGTTGCTGAATGACATTCTGAAGTGGAAGAGAAAGACAATTGCTCTAAATATTGTTAGATGGGGCCTAGATCAGGTAAATCTGATTCTGATTGACTGGAGAATCAAGCTAGGTGGAAAAGAGTGGTTGGGAAAGGATAGTTAAGGGAATGGCAGTTGACAGTTAGGAATCAAGAGTCTGTGGTAGTCAAAGAGAGAGACAGTCTGCTGGTCGGGGTGTGGTGTTTTAGAAGGACTAAGAGGAAGCTGAGGAGAAAGTGACTAGCTAAGGCCTGAATGTTAAGCTCTTCTTTCTCTGTGGGATAACCATGCATAGCTGGTGAAGATCAGGAGTAGGGAGCAGATGGCTGAGTTATGCCAGGAGGCTACCTTAAGACCTTTCCAGAAGAAGGTTACACAAGCAGGCAGTAAAAACCCAGATAAACTGTTCGAGAAGCCAGTAGAAGAACAGGAAGAGCTTTGATGTCAGAGGAAGACTGTATCCAGAATATGGACCTGGTTGTGGTTGTATTTGGCTGAGGTGGAGGTTTAGGGAATTTGGCCTGAGGTAAAAGAAGTCATTAAGAGGCTTGTAATAGTAACAGTGTCTCTTGAGTCCTTAACAATTGTCACTGATCAATCTTTGAAAACCCCAAAGTTAATCTTAGTAATCCCTTATGTATAAAATATCCCTTTAATAAATTACTTGTTTAATAGTTCATCTTGTCTCTAGTGTTGGTGCCCATCTCACACACCTTAGCCTCTTATACCAGCTACTGGGAAATTTTAAAGAATTCTAACAGAATTGGTGGCCATGGAAAAGGCTCAACTTGTGGAACTCTAAGTTATAATGGCAGGGAGTTCCTTACACCCTGAAATATAAGCATTTGCTATAAATAAGATAGCCCATAGGTGGGATTGCCCAGTGAAGGAGCAGTTCTCTCATAAGTGGTAGCAGTGCTGGGGAGAGGAAATCCCCCATAGTCCTACTGTACAGCAGAGGGGACAGTCCTCTGTTTGAAGGGTTTCTTTATTTGAAGGGCTGGCCAGTCCATGTCCATTTTAAAGATCAAGAACCATAAGAAGGGAGTGCAGGAAAGGGACCTTGAAGTTGCCCATCAACAATGAGGACCTGGACAGCAGACTGAGCAAGCATACAGGTCACAGTCTTCCCCACTATGGTGAGATGTGTATTATATTTCTGTTTAAATTACAGTAATTATTTCTAGATTTGTCAATTATATATCGAATTTGATGCAGATCTTTGCCCTCATTATTTTGGATGACGTGTTTCCTCTTTTGGGGTGATGTATTAGTGGCCACCCTAGCTGTGATCCAAAAGGCCTGCTGTAGTGTTCATACATTCACTGGAGTTTTGCAGGCCCCCTTGCCCACCACAGCACTTCCTGTTCTCTTGAAGGTTGCAAGATTCAAGCTTCTCTTGAAGGTTGCAAGATTCTCAGGGAAGCATCCAATGAAGTGCAAGAGGCTGCAGTAAGAAAAGGGAAATGGGAAGCACCTTAAGCACATTCAAGGGGCTTTTGGGATCCTCGATTTCATGAAGTGGTTGGTAGAAATGTAAGAGTTCTGTCTTGGTAGCAGAAGAATTTTAAAGCAATACACACTGCAGTCAGGAAGCACTTATATAACTATGGTGTGTGTTATCCGTATGCATATAAGCTAAGCTAAGCAGGGTCAGGCCTGGTTATTACTTGGATGGGAGAGTCCTCCTCTAGTTTCCTGCATTGAGCAGGGAGTTGGACTCGATGGCCTTGTAGGCCCCTTCCAACTCTATGTAGTGTTTGGTTTTTCACCAGAGCAGCCCTCTTGCTCTGAGACATAATACTATACTTATTACAGTGTTCTGTGGCTATCTCAGAAATGGTACACCTACACCACGATTTTACACCTTGATTTGAATGATAGGAATTAAATCTGTTATGAATTAGGTGCTAGGGGTAAAATCCTACCTCAAGGCCAGACCTTCAAGTGTTCCTTCCAGAACTGTAGTTCTCTGAGGAGTACAGGTGTGAGATTGCTCCTTCCTTTCCCACCTTGGATCTCTGAAGTATACATATTAGAAAATATATAAGATTATGTGGAGCATCCCTGACATAACACAGTTTTCTAAACTAGCTTATTTGCATAGAATATGCTTAAGGCTGAAAGTAGGAAAATAGGAGTATGGTTCTTCAAAATGAAACGCAATTAGCTAATTCTTGTTTTGTTTGAGAAACACTTCGGTCTTCTGCCTGTGCTGCTGTGTTAAGTTTATTTATTTATTATATTTATATCCCGCCTTTTTTCCTGCAAGAAACCCAAGGCGGCTCACATAATCCTCCTCCAGTCACAAAAGCATTTGCTGCTAAGCCCACTCAGTCTTCTTTGTGGAAGTTGGCAAGTCCCTCCCTGCAAATACGTTCAGGTACACATCATTTTTTCCCTTGAAGGTACAGAAGGGAGGTCATGGGTGGAGGTCATCTTTGTCCAGGAAGAAGCAATGGGAAGAAGAGGAGCAACAGGTGAAGGAAGGTGATATTGATAGGCCGGGTCAATGGAATCTTATGGAATCCATTGACCAATAAGGAATGTGGAGCAGCAGGGGCCTTCACCCTCTATCCAATGAGCTAGCATCTGGTGGCTGGGACTGGGTGGATAGGCGTGGTTCAGCTTAGGCTAACTGCTGGGTGATACTTCACTTTTGCTTTTGATTCTTGCTTTGGAAGAGTCCTTCTGTTGCTACAGCTACACTCTGGTGAGGAGGGTAGAAGAAACATAGGTTTTTAAATTTTCTTTGATCTTACTGTGAAGTTCAGACAGAAGGAAAGTTACCTTGAGGAGCAACTCATTTCATTTTTTGTGTGGGGAAAGGAAAAACACTTGGAGATTTCTGGCTGGAGGGGGGTAGTGGTGAGAGAGACTGTTAATTGTGTACAGCAAATTTGCAAAGGAGTTGTGTTTAATTTCTAAACAGAAGCGCCGGGAATGGGAGAGAAGGAGGAAGCCTTACCCTCTGCCCTGTAAGCCCTTGTCTTTCAAGCTGTGTCTTTCAAGCATGCACACACACACATGCATGCACACATGCATGGGATTTTTCAGGGTTCTTAATTGTGTGGGGCGCCTCCATGGATACAGGGCTCCACAGGCTCCTCTTCAGACCATCACCCTACACACGTACAGAGCAACAGATGCGACAACGGAGGGGCGGGGCTGGAGCATTCCTCTTTTCATGTGCTCTTTCAACACAGTGGCTGGGTTCACACAGCATGCTAAGCCACAGTGGCTACAGTAAACCCTAGAGAACAAGGCATGGCTTTGAAGGCTGCCTTCAAAGCTATGGCTAAGAAACACTGACTGGGTTCACACAACACGCTAAGCCACAGTGGCTAGCTAGTGGTGAATAGCAGTAAAATTATGTTAGTTTGTAAAGTACTGCATTAGAGTATATATGTATATTCTGTGCTTTTATTTTTGCAAGGACTGAATTATTGGCCCCTCTACTGTGCCTGCATGTGTGTAGTACTTTGTGTAATATGTTGAACCTCTGCAATGTTAAGACTCATACCTCAATACTGATACTCAGCTATTCATCCTATTGTCTGTGCACAATTCTATTAGAATAACAGTATGGTAACAATAAACAATATATTTTGCAGGGACAGTTTGGGTGAACACCACAGGGTAGCTGGAATGTACCACAGAGGCCACAGCAGGAAATGTCATGGTATTTGACCCAGTGCAAATGCAGCTGTTCCTGTGATGGGTGTATGACTCCTGGCAAAGTTTTTGCTCTTTTTCTTTTCTTTTCTTGTTTTTTTTTTTTTTAATGTCTGTTTCAAATCATTTTTAATATTGGAAGCCTGAAAGAGTGATAGAAAAGACAATGAATATTGGCATGAGTTCTCTTTGTGTATTGGAATGGAAAGTTACAGAAAAGCTTCCCAAATAGTTCTGACATGTTGGATTTCTCAACCTCCTATTCCATTTTTTGTGTGTATCCAAAAAAGTCATGAGGAATAGAAATATTAAATAGCAGCATTTCTTTTGAATGCGAAGAAATTATATCCCACATGGCTCATTAATATATGAAAAGATAAGGCCAGATTATTGAAATGGTTGTCTTACAGATGCAAGTTATCACCTGGTGTTGCAGTTGCTGAATGGTGAATGGGCATGCTTGAGCTTGATTCCAATGAACCAAGGGGAGTAATTTGAAACTATAGACATGACTCAACATAATACAGAATCAGCTATTAATCCTATTGTCTGTGCACAAATATCTTTAAATCACAATATGGTAACAATAAACAAAATATTTAGCAGAGACAGTTTGGGTGATCACCACAGGATAGTTGGAAAGTACCAAAGAATCCACAGCAGGACATTTCATGTTATCTGACCCAATGCAAATGTAGCTGTTTCTGAGAAGCATCATCTGTTTGATTTTTTTTTTTTTTAAATTCTAGAAGTCTGAAAGAGTGATGGAAAGGGTAATTGGCATGAGTTCTTAGTGTATATTGGAACAGAAAGGTAAAAACAAAAATCCCAACCAACCAAACGTATGCTGTGTCTATCTTATTCCAGTTCTCTTGTGTGTATTTAGAAAGTCAGCTGTGTTTTAATTTAGACTCCGTTTTTATCTGTATTTTTCTATTGTTAGCTGCCTTGTGTGCCATTTTTGGCAAAAAGGTAGGTATAAATTTAATAAATACATGTTAGTATAATCTATATGGGGAATATAAATATTAATTTTTGATGTTTGTATTGAATTCAGAGAACTGATACCCTTTCTGGCCAAGTAATGTATAAGAATATGAGATGGCTCATTAAAATGGAACAGCCAGATTATATACCAGAGATGTTGGTCTGTTGAGGAAACAAAATGCAATGTCACAAACTGGATTTTTAGGTAGATTTTCAAAGTATACATTCTAAAGAAGTTCCTTTTTTATCATAACATACACCTTAGTTTATAGGAACATAAGCCTGTTTAGTCTACTGTGATGTGCTGCATGTGGGACTGCCCTTGAAGACAATTCAGAAACTTCAGCTGGTTCAAAATGCAGCTGCTAGGATTCTAACTAGGATGGCTCATTGGGAACATATTGCCAATTTTGAAAGAGCTTCAATGGCAGCTTGTTCATTTCCAAGACCAATTCAAGGTTCTAGTTATGACTTTTAAAAGCCCTGCATGGCTTGGGACCCAAGTACCTTAAGTAATGTCTACTCCCGGTCAGCCTTCCTGGTTGTTATGTTATCCTTGCCATTAAGGCACTCTGGTAGTTGAACTCTCTACCTAAAGAAGCATGCCTGGCACGAGCGGTATATAAATCTTGTAAATAAATTAGGCCAACTCAAAGCTTATTAAATAGTGTGGAAGCTTTTGAGTTCTCTAGAACCTTTCATCAGGCAAGATGGTAAACAAAGCAAGGGGCAGGGAAAGGAAAAAGGTGGCTTAAAGTTGAACATCAGAAACTTTTGTCCTTCTCCCCCACTCCCCTTTTCAGTTTGTTTCCCATCTCGCCTGAGGAAGATTTCTGGAGAGCTCAAAAGCCTGCACTGTATTTCGTGACCTTTGAGTTGGCCTAATAGAGGTATTATGGTGATATGAATTTTGGGAAAAAAATATTTTGGAGTTGTTAAATACTTGTTACAAATTGGTAGTTTTATTGTGGAATTCGCTTTGTCACTTTAACTGTTTTTGGTGTTTTTTGTATTTGCATGTTTGTCTTGTTGTAATTCATAGTTTTTTAATTTGCGTTGTAAACTCCCCTGGGATATATATTATGAAGGAAGGTACATACATTTTCTAAATAAATAAAAACCTAATGCAACATAGATTCATAAACCCTAATAAATATAATGTTACGGCTGCCCAGTCACCTAAAAAACTAGAGTGGTAGCCAGCCATAGTAGTGACCATTAAAGTCATCCATAGACTTAGATAAATTCAATCTCATTAAGAGCATTTCCCCCACTTTTATTTAGGTTTTGATACTCATGAGACCATGACATTTCATAGCACTTTCTCTTGAACATTTCATAGCTGCAAGGATTTAGACAGGTATTACAATTATTAGTATTAAAAGATGTATAAGCCACCTTTAGGGAAAATTCTATCCCAAGACGGCATAGAAGATTTTAAACCACAAAACATAATAAAAGAGTAATAAAATGAACATTAACAATTAAAACCATATAACACTATATACACAACAGCACACAATAAATACCTGACTCAAATATAGGTCAAGGTATCTTTAGGGCCCACTTGAAATTAATGATGGGGCTTGGTGGACATCAGTTGGAACAGAGTTCCAGAAATGGGGAGCCTCTACCAAGAAGGCCCTATCCTTCATGCCTGCCAGCCTAATTGCTTTGACAGGTGGGCACACAAGCAGGGCCTCTGATATTGATAGAGTTCAAGCAGGTTGGTATGGGTGATGAAAGCAGTCCTTCAGGTAACCTGAACCCAAACCATTTAGGGCTTTAGAGACCAATAGCAGCACTTTAAATTAGGCCCAGAAACCCATTGGCAGCCACTGTAGCTGATACAATATATGTGTGGCATGAGCCAAATGCCTAGCACCTACCAGTACTCGAGTAGTTGCATTTTGGACCAGTTGAAGTTTCCACACGGTCTTTCAAGGTAGCTCCACATAGAGCACGTTACAGTAATCCAGCCTGTAATTTAATAATAGAATAGTCTGAGTTTTAAATATCTAAGTCATCTTTGCAAACAAGTGCCTGTATTAGTCTGTCTAGACCTTACTGACTAAATTGTACTATTGTGATAAATTCAATATTACAATGAAATAAAAATGAAAATTAATAGACCAAAAAAAATATTGATAGTAAAAATAATCCACACTATTAACGTTGGTTTTGCTCTAGGAGCCACAGCAGCCTGGCTTAAATACAGTCCTGAGAGGGTGAGGAGTGCTTACCAGACAATGGCCCGGTGCACACGACATGCTAAGCTACCCTGCGAATAAGCCATAATGGGTTGCTTGTTTGTGGAACAACCCACCGTCTACCCAACACATGATTGGGCTCACCGACGGATTATTCTCCCCCTCCTTCCCCCTCAGTCCTCCCGCCGGCATCCCAGTGTTCTTTGTGGCAGAACCCATCTTGTTTCCCCTTCCCCGCTCCAATTGCTATTCCTTTTGATTCACTGCCAGGGGGAAGGGTTCCAGGGCCTCAAAAATGTGCAAGTGCAGTTGTATTTTATTTATTTATTTGCCCCAGAAAATTGTGCAGTTGTGTTCATAATTTTTTGGGTCAGTCTTTCAGAGGTGCACAAATGTGCACTTGCAGCAAACGTAACCTACTTAAAAAGGGGTTCTGACTAGGCAATGGTTTTTTTGTCTTGTTTTGTTTGACTGAAACATATACAGCTGTATGTCCCAGTCAAAAACCACCCATTAACCTGTCAAAAAACCCTTTTTAAAGTTACCCAGAGTTTTGATAGCTAGCTATCAAAACTGCTTTTCCCAAGAAAAGGGGGGAATGCACTTTTTCCCAATCACCTAGAAGCTTGGGGAAAAGTGCAAAATGTACACCAGCATGTGGACTAGCTGGGGGGGGGGGAGGATCATGCTGTGAAGGGGGTGTAATGGTGATAGCGAAAGCTAGCTGTCAAGCTGGCTTTCACGAACTCTGGGGGGGGGGGATTTTAAAGTACAAAAAAGACACAGCGAGCCTGAAATGGCTCTCAGTTATGGCAGGGAGGGGGGCAAGCCAGTGCCAGCCACCCCCAAGTGGCTCTTGGGTACTTTTGGGGTGGCTGGCACTGCTGCTCACCCAGGAGCTGCTTGGCAAGAGTGGCCAGGGTTTTTTGCTGCTCTTGCCAAGGAGCTCAGTAGCCAATTCTCTGTACCCACAATGGGGCCAGTCGCCCAGTTTCGGACAACACAACTCATCGTGGGTATAGCAACCCCTACAACAGCCCATGGGTTGCTGGGGTGGTTTGTTGCCCACAAGCAAGCCACCCTGGGGAAGTCAGGGTTCGCACAAAACGACAACCCATTGTGGGTAGCAACCTGCAATGGGTTGTTATGTCATGTGAACCCAGTCTGTGGGTTGTCATGTGATGCAAACCCAGTCTCTGCCTGCAATTTTTGGTCTGTAATGTTTGTTTTAGACCTGCAAGTGTTGCAGTCATTCATTAGTGAACTGGCATGTTTGAGCCCACCCTCAACCTAGCCATGATAGAAACAAACAACATATTATGTTTTACTCCACTGGTTAGTAGCAGTAAAAATCAGTTGGTCCATGAAGTTACTACTTTAGAATTTATATGCACCATTTTTAGTTTAATAATAATGTTTATTCACCTGAGTGCAGATCATGTTCCATGGTTTCATTTTTATGAGGTCTGAAATTTTGCCCCATCTCTGGTGGAAGTTTAGTATTTTGAACCAATGAGAGTTACGTATTTTTATTGTATCAGATCAACTTAGTGGGAAACATCACAACTCATTGTGTTGACAGTTAAATCTCAGTTATAAATGTGAGTACATTTACTTGGTAACAAGACATATCACACTTGATCCAAAAATCCCTGTGGCACAGGTGAAGTAGGTTTTTTTCTGACTTTCCTTACCCAATAGGCCACCTACAGCACATTGCAAGAGGAATTTTAAAAATCAACATGTTATACAGAGAGTGTAGTTCTTCCACTTTGAAAGAGAGGAAGGACCACCAATGCATGCAAACCCATGCACACATGTAAAAGGGTTTCCTGGACTGGGCTCATTGGTTACAAAAGAATTCACCTGAAAGTGTGCTTAGGATCACACAACCTTAGCTTATGTCGGGTATATAGGAACTGCAACAATTCCACATTTGTCTAGTTTTACCCACATATTATTTTAGCAGGCAATAATGTTCACTTTCATTGTTGCACAAACCAGTGTTCACTTTCATTGTTGCACAAAAAATAGATTTCGTTGGGGGAGTTTCACTTCTCGACCTTCATTTTAAGATTCATTTTTTGTTAACATAAATGAAGGGAAATCAAGTTTCCTAAACATGTCAGACCAGTATGTCTTAAAGCTTTTGATACAAAATGTGTGAAGATGATGGCTTATCTAAGTATCATGTCAAATGCTGACTTCTTGGTTCTTTTAATAGCATATGTTCCACAATCTACTGCAGCTTTAGATGGAACAGCTGGAGAAACAGATCTTCAGAGTTTACTATTTATAGCTGTCTTAAATATTAGAAGAGAAAAATCATAGTTCATCAGTGTTGGGCAGATGTTTAGAAATCTTTATTGGCTCTTGCTTATCATTCATTTAGTACACTATATCCAGCAATAAAAATGATCATAAATCTCCTTTGCATATTATGTTGACAAAATTGATTTTTAGAGCAGTGATCCTGTCTTATGTGGAAGGGAGGGTTGTTGAATATTTAGACTAGAAACTTAGCTCCCACCATAAGCGTTTGCAGATCCATTGAGTGTGGACATTCATGAGTCCTGAAGAGACAGCATTTGGACTGTGAGGCTTGAGAGAGGTGATTTTCAGAAGCCTTTATATTAAAGCTTGAGGGCTTAAATTATTTATTTATTTATTATTTATTTGCAACATTTATATACCACTCTGCATGTGCCACATCTAAACAGATTCTGGAATCGGTGAACAATAAAAGATAAAAAAGAATAAAGACCCCATATTAAAACATAAAAAATAAACATATAGAAGTTTTTTTTAAAAAAAAAGAATACCATTTAAAAACTATGGCTGGTCAGTCAAGGAAGGCTTCTTTAAATAAAGATGTCTTCAGCAGGCACCAAAAATGACAGAATGTTGGTGCCTGTCTGACCTCTAGAGGCAGGGAGTACCACAGAAAGGGAGCCACCACCCTGAAGACTCTACTCCAGATGGAGTCCAATCAGGCCATAAGTTCAACTGGAACCACCAAGAGCATGCCATCTGATGACCTCAGTGACCAGGCAGGTTGATGAGGGATAAGGCGTACTCTCAAGTGTCCTGGTCCCAAGTTGTTCAGGGCTTTATTACACTAGTATCAAAACCTTAAACCTGGCCCAAGTGCATTTCCTTAGGCAAAGGAGTTACATGCTGAAAAGGGGCAGCCCCTTACGGCAGCTCCTGACAACAGCTAAGCTGCTACATTCTGTACTAGCTCCAGCTTCCAGACCAGCCTTAAGGGCAGTCCCACATAGAGTGCATTGCCGTAAAATCCAGTCTTGAGTTACTAGCACCTGTACTACTGTGGCCAAGCTATCCTTGTCCAGGAGATCTCGAAGCTGGTAAAAGGCACTCTGAGCTGTCCTGGCCACTTAGGCCTCCAGCAACAGTGATGGGTCTAGGAGTACCCCCAGACGATGAACCTGATCTTTCAAATGGAGTGCAACCCCATCCAGAACAGGCAATGATATCACTCAGACTTGGGAACCACTCACCAAAGGTGGGAGTATGTATAATTTGGAAGAATAGCTGCACATTGCCTGCTATTTCATGTTTCTTGGTTTCTTTAGCAAATAGATTGATCTCTCAGTTGCTCAGTTGTTTATTAGCATGGTTGTAATTCCTACACCTGGCAGGTGCTTTGCCTAACCTATTTCCTGCATGTATTCTGGGCATACATCCTCTGAATACAAGCATTGCAGGACACATGAAGACACTGATGATGAATGTGTAAGCCGTTGCAGGCAGGATATATCTGTGTGCAAATCAAGCACTTGAACCTAGAACAGATAACTGGACCAGATTAAAACATTAGTACCGTCTAAAGCAAAGTGTTGAGCAAAGCATGAATTCAAATGAAAATTATCTAAGTCTGCAATCCTGTGCACAGTTACTTGAATTACAGTGGGATTTGCTTCCAGATAAATGTACAGTAATAATAAATAAATATATGTAGGATTGCACAGTGATGGTTTTTATAGCCAATTATCATTGGATTTTTTCTTTCTTTCGGTGTTATCATTTGGCTCCAGAAAAAAATATCCTATTCAAACTAACAGCTTGGTTCCTGAATATGATAGATTGTTACACCCATGTAAATTTCAAAACAAAGATATTTGCACATGCTTCCTTGTTTTATGTGTTCAGGTGCATCTGTTCAACAAGTTAGATTGCTGGGCTTGATAGCTACTTCTGTCTTCTATTGATTGTTGGAAAGGGTATGGAAATGCTGTTACTGAGACAGAGAACTAATGATCTCTAAAAACATTAAACTTGTTATCCTTGCCTGCCTGCTATTTCATGTTTCTTGGTTTCTTTAGCAAAGAATACCAAAGAAATCAAGTAAGGGATGCAGAGACCTAGCATTGTACTCCACCAGACCACAAACTGTAGGAATTATGGTTGCAGTTCAGCTACTTAACTTTTTTTAATGGGGTTTTTCCCCTTGCCACTTAAAAGGCAAGTGCAGATTTGGAAGAAATTTAAGCAAAATTATTCTTGGTATTTTACTCCATACAAAGTGATTGCTTTCTCTTAGTTTAATCAATAGTGGTGATGCTGCTGCTGAAGTCTGGCTAAAAAGAGTTAACATGGCTTTCCTACTTCCATGCCTTCTGTTACGTCTCCCCTTCATCCTCTCTCTCTTGTTCATTACCCTTGTGTCCTTTCAGGCCAACCTTCCCCAACCAGGTGCCCTTCAGATATCCTGGACTACAACTCCCATCACCCCTAACCAATGGTCAGGGATGGTGGGACTTGTAGTCCGACACATCTGGAGGGCACTAGGTTGGGGAAAGCTGTTTTAGGCCGTGAAGTTCACATTTTCTGCCCAATTTGAACCCCAGAGGGTTCAAAATGACTGGAAGAGATAAGCAATGTATTGCAATAATTTGTGGGAGTTTCCTGGCAAAGATGCAGAATATGTGGTGCAGAATAGATGGTGGAAAATCTGTGTAACACTTAGAATATTAATTCTGAATATTCCAGAAAATATACTGAGGGCAGTGGACTGTAGTTGTGTATGCACATGAAATCTCAAGGAGGAAGATGTTCCTGTCACACCTCTGGGCAAGCTTGCACTGATTCAGTCTGATTGTTCTTGCAATTCTGACATATATCCAGTGAGAAAAAGTTCTCTAATACTCAACTGAGAGAGATTGAAGATATATCTGATGAGAATGACTTTGAATAGGATGTTGTGATTTTCAAATGGAGAAATGAAAACATTTTCTCTTAGAAAATATTTACAAAAAACATTAGCTAAAATGTACAGTGTAAACAGTTATATACATTTCAAGGACAGTATTTCCCTGGATACTTTATCCGCCCTGAAAAATCTTTGAAATCTGTTTTGTTAAACACTCGGACATGTTAACTTTGTTTTCATTAGTTTTGTATATAACATTTTCTTTAATGCTGCCAAATAAGAAAATATTATTCCCCTGAAAAAACATGAAGTTGTCATTACATTACATTCTTACATTATTCTGAAATGTCCATGCATTGACTCTCCAGCTACTTTTACATTGACTGAAATGGAACACACATAAACACAGAAATGTACTGTGACTCTTGCTGCTGGTGGAAAAGGAGGGGATGTTTTGCCATAGCAGCTATGCCCCAATAGTACATTGTCTGATCCTTGCAGTTTTTTTTTATAGCAGGCTAAATATTATACACCAACATTTGGTTGGTGTATGTCATTTGGTTGGTGTATCAGGCAATATATCCATAATATATTGAAATAATGTGTGGGATCATCGAAAAAATATCTCACAGAGCCCCAAGGACTGGTCTTTTAACTGCATATCATACACTGTCCTTGGGGCTCTGTGAGATATTTTTTTTCGATGATCCCACACATTATTTCAATATATTATGGATCAATTCCAGTCACTTTGAACCCTCTGGGACCAAGGTTAGGCAGAAAGTGTGAAATGTATAGCCCCAGACTCTTACACCGACCAGGTACAAAATTAAATTTTAGAGCTGTTCTTTTAAATGTGCCCTGCCAAAAAAAATGCAGGAAATTTTGCAGAGAATGTTTAACCCAAGGTCCGGAGATGGGGAGGGGGCATTATTGCTTACCAAAAAATGCAGAGATTATATAGCCCTCAGAGGGTTCCCAGGAAATGAAACAATAATGAGCTTTGCCTCAGGGCCTCTTTGGCTCTACCTTTCTTCCCTTCTCGGTATTGTTCCCCTGCACCACACACACACCTCCCTGCTGAAATTCATATATATGCTCCATCAAGCAGAGACCTCTAAATTAGTATATGGCATTTTATAAGTAATAACAACTGAATGGTTTCACTAATAAAGTGTTCTTGGAGCATCTCTGTCCATATAAAATGTGTGTGTCTGTTTGTGTGGCAAAAAAATTGTATCATTCTCTTCAAAGCCAATAAAATAATTAACCAGCACAATGTTCTTTCAAATGTTTGCTGTGTCTGTGATGAATGATGCTTGTTTTTCTGCACTCTTTAATTAGAGTGTTTCTACCTTTGCCAAAGAAAATGTTGGAATGCAGACAAAAACTGAAATTATAGGAACAGGGTTTGATGTAATAGCTTATTTGTAAAGGAAACACTACTTGTTTGGTATTTTATTGAAACAGGAAGTTTAGCAATCAGTTCGCAACAGTAACAAAAAAATCCTCAGGTGCTAGTTGAGTCATATGCTGTTGAATGTAATCACGTTCTCCCGGATTTGCTTTTAAATTTAGTTTAGCGTCTATTTTTCTTTCTTTTTTTAGGAAGGAAATTATGCACCGTTTTAAGTTTTAAGCATGGATCTGTCTTCTAACAGCAGCCAGTTGAAATAATTCAGCACTGTAAGCACCATGTTGTAAGGATTTCTAGTAGATCTTTGTGTTTAAAATCTGGATTCTACAGGTTTCATGGGTTTTCTGAAAATTTTCAGAGGGTGCAGGGTTGACTTTAAGCCAGAGCTCGAAGCTAGCGTTTGAAGCTGGTTCTCAAATCCTTGTCAAAATAAATGATGGTTAGCATTAGCCTTGGTGCCTTTGCATCCAGGCAAACTCTGAAGCATAGTCCTTTCTTGCCAGGACTTTAGATATTGAAGGAGCTGTTCTCATCAGTCACATGCCAGTTAATGTGCATTTAACAAGAACATTTTTATTCAGAGAAGTATCTGAACAGCTTCAGCCTTAAATCTGAAACCTGAAGGAAGATTAGCTTACCGGTGTTCATTCTTAAACATATTGAACAACGCTGCTAAGACCTAATGCATGAAAGTGGGATACAATCTTTTAAAAAGAAGTTATTTGTAGATTCCCAAGAGTATGGTGTTCCCTTCCCATCACTTACTCTAGCAGTTGAAGCAGAAATGATGCTTGAAAAAAAATTGTTTGGCACACTTTGAAGTACTGTCGGGCGTCTTAATGGCATTTCAGCTAAAATTAAAGAATAAAGAATGTACTCTGCCTGTGCTTTTAATAATTGTAGTTTGTTTTAGATAGAACAGGAGGTCTAGCAAAATGCATATTTTTGGTTAATAAAACAAAGAGTGACTCTTAATGTAGTATTCCATTTATGATGAACTAACAACATTGTTTGGAAAAGAAATCTTTAGGGAGCATGTTTGCCAGGCTTTTGCTTTCAACAATCTCCCTGATAACTGTTATTACTGGAATAAAATCTCTTTCAATGCATCCAAGTAATAAACATACTAATATTGCTTGGTATAGCAAAGGCGAAGACAGCACTAGACCCCAACCCAGAATGAATGTTACTCTCAGAGAGGGATGCAAAGGCCAAGGTCCAAAGAACCATGAAACTAGTTCTATAAACCCAAGGGGTTTTTAGACTTCCCTCCACTCAAACAGGAGAAATAAGCTACGTATAAACCCAAAGAGAGGGACCACAGTTGAATGGTAGAACACATACCTTGCATACAGAAGGTCCAAGGTCCAATTCCTGGCATCTCCTAGTGCAGGGATGTACAATTTGTGACCCTCCAGGTGTTTTGGCTTACAGCTCCCATGATCCTTTACCATTGACTATGCTGGCGAGGGATGATGGGAATGGTAGGCCAAAATATCTGGGGGCCACAAGCTGCCCACCCCTGACCTAGTAGATCAGATAGGAGGTGACATGAAAGATCCCAGAGAGCTGTTAGTAGTCAGAGTAGGCAGTAGTTGCCTAGATAAACAGATCATCTGACCTGGTAAAAAACAGGTTTCTATGTTCTAAGGCAGGGGTGTTGAACCTCTTTCAGCTCAAGGGCTGAACTCTGTTTCAGAGAACCTCTTGGGGAGCACATTCCAGTGGTGGGTGGGGCTGAAGGCAAAAGGCCAAACTATCAGCATATTCTCACTTAGAGCTCTTACTGCCAATAACAGCCTTAGGAGCGGCATTTCAACCTTTTAGAATGGGGAAAAAATTGAGCAAAAGTTGGGAAACCACCAAACAATTGGTCAGAGAAAAGGAGGGGGGCCATCTGGGGTTTTGGATCTTTAAAATTGCAAAGGAAAGTGCCTTGGACTCCTTGGCTCAAGAAGATGGAATACAGGTATCCTTAGAGCCAGCTCCACAGAGCCAACACAAGGGAAATCTGACACATGGTGAGCACTTCCCAGCTCAGGTAGGGGAGCGGTTGTAATTGGAGCAGGCTTGACAGATCCAAGTCCAATGAGACTCACCACAGCTCTCTGTTTGATTAGCCTGAGGCAAGGGACTTCAGTGGCAGCCCAGAGCCACCTCCATTGATCCAGGAATCATGGGTATTTTATTTATGTTTTTATTCATTTTATTTCACTGCCCAATAGCCGAAGCTCTCTGGGCGGTTTACAACAGTTCCTTAAAAAGTACCATATTACAATAAAAACAACCATATTTTTTCCACAATGCAGAATATAAAAACAGTTTAAATATTTAATATGGAATTGACCTGATAAAAACACCTGACATGGTGCCCCCATCAAGCCACTAGATAACCTTAGATGTCCTTCAGTGCCTCAGCAAAGAGGGCTGTCTTAACCTGGCACCAAAAGGATGACTAAGTTTGCACCAAGCGGGCCTTAGTGGGGAGCTGGAGATCATTCCACAGTTCGGGGGCTCCTACCTATTTTGAATATAATACATGAACGCTAGTCCCAGAATCAGTAATCATTGATCATAGTTGTGAAGAATCACTAGCAGGATCCTTTGCGTGAGTTCGGCGCTTAACGGGTTAACCGGCACTGAGTTACAGCCCGTACGAGCGCTGGCGACCACCTGCGAGGCTTTCGCGCACAAGAGGAAACCGCAGCCCTTTAAATGACCAAATAAGGCTTTTATTTGTTTATACAAAACACAGAACGGAACTAACAGCTCTCCAGGAATACTACAATGTCAACACAACCTTAGTTGACCCCCTGCGTTACTCAATGAACAGGCTCCTAGACTAGCGGATTGAATCTGGTCAATTACCTCAGATCAGAGACTCTACGCCTAGTCAGTTTCAGCCTGGCTCCGGGTCGGCCGATCCGGGGATGAGACTGGCTTATTCGGGCTGCCGCTTGAAGGACGAAGCTGGCCCCGATGTACCCTGGTTCCCAACAACCCTTTACCGGAAGGGAGAGGGGTTTTCTACCCCGGAGTTCCCGCTCTCCCCACCCTCCAGGTCAGGTGGGGCTTATGCCTGCCCCCTTCGTTTCAGGTGGGCTTATTCCTGCCCGGGAAGAAGGTGACGTACTGGTACTTTACAGCTCTTTGAGACTGCCCTGATAGCTTGATGGTCTTTGATGGTCCTTCCTGGGTTTTTGTGGATCTCCACCGTGACTCTTCTTTGTTGGGGATGACGACCTGTCTGGCTGCTTCTCCTGTGACTTCACCCCTCCTCCCTCGCCCCCTCCCTTAGGGGAAGACTGTGTGTGTGTGTGTGCAGACTTATGTTGGGCTTTCTCCACACCCTCCCATTTGGGGGAAGATGGCATTGGGGTCCACCACCCCAATCCCCATCTAACTGTCTCCTACTGAGAAAGCCCGGGACAACCCATCTGCCACGATGTTGTCCTTACCCTTGATGTGCTCTACTGAAAAATCAAAATCCTGCAGGGCTAAACTCCACCGCAACAACTTTTGGTTGGACCCCTTCACCCTATCCAGCCAGCACAAGGGGGAATGGTCGGTTTGCAACAGGAACCGGCGGCCCCACAGATAGGGGCGATTCGAAGCTTGGTCACTGCCCACACTATTGCCAGGCATTCTTTCTCGACAGTGGCCAAGTTCTGCTCCCGAGGCAAAAGTTTTTTGCTTAGAAAGGCGACAGGGCACAGCCCTTGCCCTGGCCGCTCCTGCAGCAAGACGGCTCCCATCCCTGCCTCCGAGGCATCCGTCTGCAGGACAAAAGGGGCTTCAAAATCTGGTGCTTGCAGCACAGGGGCTGCCATCAAGCAGGCTTTCAATCCCTCGAACGCTGCTTGGCAAGCGGCGGACCACTGGACCTTAACGGGTTGCCGCTTCTTGCACAAATCTGTCAGGGGGGCGGCTAGCTGGCTAAAATGGGGCACAAACTTACGATAATAGCCAGCCAGCCCTAAAAAAGCATGAACCTGTTTCTTCGTCTGGGGTTGGGGCCAGGTGCGAACCGACTCTATCTTGGCTTCTAGGGGCTTGACACTACCTCCCCCCACCTTATGTCCAAGGTACTCCACCTCCCCCCGCCCGACCTGGCACTTTTTTGCCTTCACAGTCAGCCCTGCGTCCTGAATCCTCTGAAATACCTGGCGGACATGCTGCAAATGCTGCTCCCAGGTGGAGCTAAAAATGGCTATATCGTCTAGATATGCACAGGCGAACTCCCCCAGCCCATTCAACATCCCATTCACCAGCCTCTGGAAGGTAGCCGGACCGTTCCGGACCCCGAAAGGGAGGGTGGTGAATTGGAACAACCCCAGGTGGGTCACAAAAGCGGACTTCAAGGCAGCATCCGAATCAAGCGGGACCTGCCAGTAACCCTTCGTCAGGTCCAGGGTAGTAATGTACTTGGCCCCCCCTAGCCGTTCCAACAGCACATCCATGTTGGGGATGGGGTATGGGTCAGGGACAGTCACTTTGTTTATTTTTCGATAATCGACGCAGAACCGAACACCCCCATCCTTCTTGGCTACTAACACTATAGGGGAGGACCAGAGGCTAGAGCTGGGGACAATGACTCCAAGGTCCAGCATGGCTTGGACTTCATCGGCAATGACCTGGGCATGGGGCCCCACCGCCCGGTAGGGTAGGGACTGTATAGGGGGGCTATTCCCCGTGTCAATGGTATGTTGTGTGAGTGTGGTGCATCCCGGACGGTCAGAGAACATAGGCTGGAAGTCCTCTAAGACCTGGATAATCTGCCGCCGCTGCTGTTCCGACAGAGAGGGGGACAGTTGGATCTCATCCATTCCTCCCCCTTCCCCCCATTCGGCCAACAAATCCCCGTCAGAGGTTACCTGATCCGCGCATTCCTGCACTCCCCCCACCTTCGTTCCCCGTTCTACATACAATTTTAACATATTCACATGAAATACCTTTTGCCTCCCCGGCTGTCCAGGAAAAGCCACTTGATAGTTCACCTCCCCCGACCTTCCAATCACAGTCCCCGGACTCTCCCATTTCAAACACAATTTGTCCGTTTTTGGGGGGCGCAGTACCAACACCTGGTCCCCCACTTCAAAAGTCCGTGGCACAGCCGTCCGGTTGTACCACGCGCTCTGCCGCTGTTGTGCTGCTCCGAGATGCTGTTGTGCCGTCTCCCGCACCTCCCGAAGGACAGTTTGGAGGTGCTGCATGAAGGCATGCACCGGCATGGAAGATTCTGCGGCAACCCCCTCCCATTCCACCCGTAACAGAGCCAAAGGTCCCCTTAGCTCCCTCCCAAACATCAGTTCGTTGGGGGAGAATCCCAGGCTCTCTTGGGGGGAGTCCCGGTATGCAAACAACAGGTAGGGGAGAGCTTGATCCCAAGTTCCGGGGTGCTTAGCTGCATAAGCTCTGATCATTTTCTCAAGAGTCTGATTGAAACGCTCCACCAGCCCATTTGTCTCGTGATGATATGGCACCAAAGTCAGATGCTCCACACACCCCAGTTCCCACATTTTTTAAAACAATTTGGACACGAATCCCGTGCCGCAGTCCGAAACCACCGTGTGGGGCATTCCTAGGCGGGCGAAAAGAGAAAGGAGAGTCTTAGCCAGGCTGGTAGCGGAAATGGAGGCTAGGGCAAAAGCCTTGGCGTAGCGAGTGGCAAAGTCAACAACAGTCAGTATAAACTTCTTCCCCGTCTTGGTGGGGGGATTCAAGGGTCCCACAATATCCATCCCTATCCTTTCAAAAGGGGTGCCCACAATGGGTAGGGGTTGAAGGGGGGCTTTCGGGTGGTCCCGGTTATGCCCCACCCGCTGGCAGACATCGCAGGACCGACAGTACTCTCGGACTTCATTCGCCACCATGGGCCAGTAAAACCCTTCTGTCACCCTAGCTAATGTCCGTTTCTGTCCCAAGTGACCTCCCCACGCTACATCGTGGGCCAACTGCAGCACAGCCTGGCGGTACCTCGCAGGCACAACTAATTGTCTTTTCTTTGGTTGGGGACCCGGTTCGGTTTGGGGGCAGAACTCCCAGTAAAGGGCTCCTGCTTCCCACAAAAACTGTTCTGACCGGTCCCCTGCCCCCAACACTTGACCGGCCCGATCCCGGCATTCTCGGAGGGACGGGTTGCGCTGTTGCTCCTCCTGGAACACCTCTTGAGTTCCAAAATCCCGGGCCATTGGGGCGAACCCCCCTTGGTCCTCCTCCCTCACCGAAGCAGAGGGGAGCGATGGAGGACAGTTGGTTGCCGGGGTCACTTTACCGCGACCAGGATGGGGGGCTGGGGGGCAGGGGCTTGTTTGGCCTGACTTCGCGTCACCACCCCCACCTTGACCTGGGCAGCCCGGAACGCAATGTCGTTCCCAATGATGATCCCCCCATTCTTGTTGTCCATGTACTATAACATCCATCTTCCCTTCCCACCCCTTGTACTTGACCCAGACCCGGGCAAGGGGAACAGCTATGTTGGGGGAGTTATAGGGTTTTATGGCACAGGTACGCCCTTTTAACAGCTGTCTCTTCTTTACCTTACTCCGAGGTAAAGCAGTTATGTCCGCCCCAGTGTCGCTATACCCCACATGGGAAACATTGTTCACAGAGATGGACTCACAGAATTTGCTCTGGCTTCAACGCAGTTGCTCCGGCGAGGCAATGCGCATCAGGGATGCCTGTGAGATGGCCCCAAGAGAATGCTGTCCTCCGCTCCTCAGGGACCGCGCTGCATCCTCTACTTCCTCCTCTAGGGACGAGCTTGATTGCTGATCCTCCTCGTGTTCCTCCGGTTCTCGGGACTCTGGAGCAAGCATCCTTCCCACCTTGCCCGGGGATGTCTTAGAGTTGCGATTCTTCGCAAGGAGCTTGGGGCAACTCCTCTTGAGGTGACCCGGTTCCTTGCAGTAAAAACAGCCACTGGTGCTGGGGCTCTCTTTGGGCTTGCTTGGGGCTCCCTCCCGAGGTTTGGGGTTGCCCTTCTCTGCGCTCCCTCTGGCCCCGCCACGACTGAGGTTGCCCCCTTTCACTCCTTTGGGCTGCCGATACAGCCCCATTTGGTCTGCCAACTTGCCCATCTCCTGACAGTTTGGGGGGTCCCGGTCCCTCACCGCCGTAGCCAAATCCTCGGGGATAGTGGCACAAAATTGTTCCTGGATCAGGAGCTCCCGCACCTCCGCCAAGGTGGTTCTCCCGGTGGCCCCAATCCACGCATCCCAGACCTGCCCCAGGTGCGCCATCCAGGAGGCATACGTGTCCCCTGGGGAAGGCTGCCCGTAACGAAATTTACGGCGACAGTGTTCGGCTGTGAGGGCAAACCGCTCCCTCACAGCCTCCTTAAATGCAACATAGTCCAAAGGGGCAGTTTGGGTGTGAATGCCCAAGAGATCAGCCAGTTCCCCGCTGACCTGAGTCCTCAAGGCGGACATTTGCAAATTGTCCAGCACCTTCTGCTCCAGGCAGGCAGCTTCGAACAGGGTGAAGAAGATCAACACGTCCTGCCCGGGCTTGTAGGTGGGGAATTGCTTCCTGTCCCATTTAGGGGTCGGGGTGCTCCCACTCTGGGGTGTAGGGGGTCCCCCCTGTCCGGCGCCCGCGGTCAGCCTGGCCAACTCCAGCTGCATCTGCAGCGCCACTTGCTGATGCTGGACCATCTCTTGTTGATGTCGCATCACCTCCCTGGTCTGTTGCCAATTTAGTTGGGGGAAGAGGGCATCTAAGCCTCCTCCTCCTATGGCCCCACCAGCAACCCCTCCGTCGAGGTCTTCCTCTAACTCGGGGTCCCTCCTCTCGCTTCTCCTGAGGCTACTCGTAAGGCTGGGGCTACCCCATTGCTTCGGTTCCCGCCCTGCCAGCACGGATGAGGGGGCTCCCCCCCCTTCCTGGTTTGCAATCCTTGGCCGCACTACCCACTCCATTGTGGAGATCTGGCTCCCTACTCTGGTTGGGGTCTCTGGGCTGCTCCCTAGCTCCAGCTGTTCCTGGCTCAGGCTATTCATGACTTTGGTCTGAGCACTTTCCAGCAATCCGCTAGCCTGCCCTAGACCCTGTTAGTTCCGTCCGTTAATTGTGGTTTCCAATTGTCCCGTCGTCTGCCACCATGTGAAGGATCACTAGCAGGATCCTTTGCGTGAGTTCGGCGCTTAACGGGTTAACCGGCACTGAGTTACAGCCCGTACGAGCGCTGGCGACCACCTGCGAGGCTTTCGCGCACAAGAGGAAACCGCAGCCCTTTAAATGACCAAATAAGGCTTTTATTTGTTTATACAAAACACAGAACGGAACTAACAGCTCTCCAGGAATACTACAATGTCAACACAACCTTAGTTGACCCCCTGCTTTACTCAATGAACAGGCTCCTAGACTAGCGGATTGAATCTGGTCAATTACCAGAGACTCTACGCCTAGTCAGTTTCAGCCTGGCTCCGGGTCGGCCGATCCGGGGATGAGACTGGCTTATTCGGGCTGCCGCTTGAAGGACGAAGCTGGCCCCGATGTACCCTGGTTCCCAACAACCCTTTACCGGAAGGGAGAGGGGTTTTCTACCCCGGAGTTCCCGCTCTCCCCGCCCTCCAGGTCAGGTGGGGCTTATGCCTGCCCCCTTCGTTTCAGGTGGGCTTATTCCTGCCCGGGAAGAAGGTGACGTACTGGTACTTTACAGCTCTTTGAGACTGCCCGGATAGCTTGATGGTCTTTGATGGTCCTTCCTGGGTTTTTGTGGATCTCCACCGTGACTCTTCTTTGTTGGGGATGATGACCTGTCTGGCTGCTTCTCCTGTGACTTCACCCCTCCTCCCTCGCCCCCTCCCTTAGGGGAAGACTGTGTGTGTGTGTATGCAGACTTGTGTTGGGCTTTCTCCACAATAGTCATTTAGAGGTTCTGAAAGGTATATTCTTGTCAGTTATACCATTTCATTGGCCTGTGCTATTATCTCATGTGCCTATTCTTTCTCTAATGAATTTTATATTTATGTTCTTGTCCCATAACTAATGCCACCGATGCCATAATTAATGCTGCAGATCATGGTTTTTCAGTTTTCACAAGTCATTAGGCCCCATCTTGGACATATCTTTGTTAGGGCAGTAACTCAAATAATTTGCTATACAGTGGGTGGGTTTGCACGTCACAAACCCATGGTGGGTTAGTTGTTCTCAGAATGGTATGCCCAACCGACGATCAGGCTTGCTGTGGCTTGTTCTCCCCCACCTTCCCTCCCCCCAGGCGGCTCCGGCACATATCCCAGCCACCTTTGCAGCAGAACCCATCTTGTCTTCTTGTCCCGGCCCGCTCCCCACTTCAATCGCTGCCCCTTTTCATTCCCCGGCATTCTTTTTTTAATTTTTTGTGGGCTTTGGGAGTATGCAAATGGGGCCGTTTAAAAAAAAAAAAAATTCTCCCCATTCCTTTGCAAGTGCGCAGAAGTGCACTTTTGCCTGTCTGATATGTGTATCCTTGCCTTGTCAATTTCCTTGTATGTTTCAGCTGTCAAAGGGAGCACCAAAATGAGAAGTAGATGCACCAACAGGGGGCAGGGAAACAATATCTCCCACTTGGCAATGTAATCCTCTCACTTTTAAATGTTGAACTGACACTTCTCAGTGTCCTCCTCCCATTCAACACTTCCCCGAGTCTCCAGCAAGTCCAGAAAGGGGAGACATTGGCTCTTCCCCGTTTCAGAGTTACTGCTGTGGTTACCACAGTAACTGCTCCAAAAAGGAGCTGTGAAAAGAGGGGGAGCCAATATCACCCCTTTCTGGACTTGCTGGAGACTTGGGGAAGTGTTGAAAAGGTGAAGAATATGTAGTATAGTATATAAGTGAAGAATATGTAGTCATTTAATGTAGACTGAGAGCCATAACAATTCTTAAGTTGCTAGAGATCAGATGGGTATCAGATTTGAACGATTTGGAGTATGATTTGGAGTATGAATTCGTTAATTTACTCTTTAATAAAAACAAAACACTTCTTGAAGAATGAAGAGTTAACAAGAAAAGGGTTTAAGTTGTTAATGTGATGTACATGGTTGGGTTGTTGTTGTTTTAATCTTAAAACCATTTTATATGTTATACGTGTTTAGGATTTGAATACAAGTAATTCTTTCCTATAGAAATTTTGTTTTCTGTATGGGAAAAAGTGATTCAGACATCTTCAAGTATGAATTTGAATATATGCCAGACAGTAGAATCATCTGCCAAACATTTTCACAGAGTATTCCCACTGGAACGTTGTCTTTCAGGCAGTTATTGCAATTAACTTTTCTTATCAGTGTGTGAGAGAAGAAAGGCTTGCTTATCTGCCAACATACAGTGTAAAATCATATTTCAGTCACATCTGCATTCTAGTTTTTTCTTCTTCACCTTTCTTCTTATACATGGAACATACTTGAACAGTACAAAAGAGAGAGAAAAGTTGGCTAAAGGGGAAATATACTTACAGTGCAATCCTATACATATCTACTCAGAAGTAAGTCTACTTGAGCTCAGGTAAGTGTTTATAGGATTGCAACCTCAGTGTAGCCCATCAATCAACCTTCAACTGGAAATGGGACAAACAGTGGAAGTATGATAGCACTTTTTTTCTCCCTTAGGGTGCAATCCTATGCATGTTTAGACAGAAAAAAGTCCTGCAACTCCCAGCATTCCCCAGCCAACACCTTTATCTCTTATTTGTGAAAACAGCCTATAAAGCAGGGGGGGAATCTTTTGTGGACCAAGGCCAGAATTGGCTCCGGGCAACCACTTTGGGGACCGTATGCCAGTGGTGGGCTTGGCCATATTGCAAAGTGGTTGGACCTCACCCAAAGTGGGCGCAGCTGCTGGCATGTGGCCCCCAACATGATTGCTCAAGGAGCTGCACTGGCTACCAGTTGCTTGCCGAGCCGAATTCAAGGCTTTGACCTTTAAAACCCTATACAGCTCCGGTCCAGTTTATCTCAAGGAGTGTCTCCGGCAACACCAAGTAGGCCGCTCAACTAGATTTGCCACAGATGGCCTTCTCCTTGTCCCTTCAGCCAGAGCAGCTAGACTGGTGGGGACTAGGAAGAGGGCCTTTTCTGTGGCGGCCCCCATACTGTGGAACTCCCTCCCTAGTGATATCCATGCCCCCCTCTCTGTTGAGCTTCCGCCGCTCACTAAAAACATGGTTATTCAGGCGGGAATATGGGGCAGGGTTATGATTTTAAAAGTTATACTGTTTTATACTGTTTTAAATATGTTTTATATCATGTATTTTAAATGTATTTTATCATGTTGTACATCGCCCAGAGTGGCCGGTTTGCCGGCCAGATGGGCAATCCAGAAATACAGCAAATACCGTAAATAAAAATTGTCCAGACCCCATTCACACACTCATGCACACATAGTCACACACACACAACAGACACTCCCAGAAGCACATGCTCTTGCAATCTCCCCTCCTGAAAATGCCCCCCATCCTTGCAATTAGGTCCTTTAAAAGCCTCTATTGACACCAATGGAGGCTTTTTAAATTGCAGCAGGGGAGGGTTGATTTTTAGGGGGGGTCACAGCATTAGCCCTCACCAGCAATGACCCCCTCTGAAAATGCCCCCCCCCCAGCTGCAGTCAGGCTTTAAAATAGCCTCCTTTGGCACCATATATTTTGTATATACAGTAATTACATTTGAACCATTTCTATACAGACTGAAGAAATATAGGAAGAAATAATCTCTTTCAGAAGATCTGATTGTATTATGGAGCCAATTCCAGTTTTAAAGGGGTATGAGCAACTAACTCCTTAGGCTAATCCCAGTTTTAGTAATTCTAACAGTGCAACATATAAATATTTGAATGTATTGCACAGCTTGACAGCATGGTTTTGAACCTTTTAATTTTAGCATTTCCTGATTTTAGGTTTTTACTGTAAAACATATAAAATAGAAACCATTTTTTCTCATTTAGTTTTCTTGTCAACTCGAGCGCATTTCCAGTATAATTGCAGCCTCTGTGAAAATAGAATGGCTTTCCCTTACCACCACAACAAATAAAGGCTTTTAGGAACAATGTTGAACACGCAGGAATACAACTGATCCTTTAAATCATGTCTTCCAAAATGTGTAAAACAGCAGGATTACAATCAAGTTGAATTGTAGATATGTTCCTTCTAACAAACTCAGGCTCTTTGTGGGTTTTAACATAAACAGAGTTTGTCAGTTCTAATCAGCTTCAGATTGGAAACTTTAGAGCTCCAGGCTAGCAAAGGCGATGGGACAATTTTAGCACAAGTCTCATGAAATCTGGTTTGATTATTAATTTTAGATAAAGTAATGCTAGATTAATGTCTCTTGCAGATTGTTTTTCTTCTTTTGGATTTTGCTGATTAGCCTGAATAGGCTGCACAGGAGATTAGCAGACGTCTCTGATGGAAAAGAAATGTTATTTTGAGTAATCCAAAAGTTTATATCATATATATCACGAAGTGGTTCTAACATTTAAAAAATCATGCAAAATATGTAACTTGAACGTTTAACTATTTAATTGAATCTCTTTGTGTTTTCATGATGAATAAACATTTTGCAATTCATTAAAGGCACTGTACCAAGTGCATACATCACTCTACCGATTTCTTAACCACTCCTGGGAATCAGGCTCACATGCTTTTTCTGTCATCTTCTCTTTGGCATGGATTTCCAGTCCCTTCCCAGTCTTAACCATAGTTTATTGTTATGTATGCACTGGCACTAACCATGGTTAATAATGAGTATTCCCATTATAATGTTATGCATTTATGTATGTGTTGCCCTCTTTCTTTATCCTCACAACAGACCTATGAGGTTGGTTAGACTGAGAGCAAGAGAGTGACTGGCCCAAGGTCACTTAAGTGAGCTTTATGGCTGAGAAGGGGATTTGAACTTGAGATTCCCTGGTTCTAGACCAACGCTAACTACTATACCAAATCCTGCTTAAGGGAATCCTTTTAGCATTATCCATGATTAGTGCCAGTGTACTTATAACTGTAAACCATGGTTGAGCAATCCATGGGCCACATATGGCCCTCAGCCACTTTCCATGCATCCTGTGGGCTTGGGAAAGACCCACTCACTATTGGCAGTTTCCAACACTGGGACAGTGATCTCAGTCAGGTGTTGCTGGGGGCAGGTGGCTTTAGCCTCACCTCCTTTAGGGGGGGAAAAACTCAGGCAGTTTTTAGTTTGAGTTCGTAGAGGTGTGATGGACAAAACTCTTCCTTTTCGGGCTGATGTATGGGGCTAGGTTGGTCTCCCCCTTGCCACATTGGTCTCCCCCTTGCCCCGTTCCTGGGAGGCAGGGAGTACAGCTCCCATGAGGCCAAAGTCCAGAGTTCAATGGAGCTGTTAGTTAACAGATACTGGTTCATAGATTCATAGATCATAGAACTGGAAGGAGCCTACAAGGCTATCAAGTCCAACCCCCTGCTCAATGCAGGAAACTAGAGGAGGGGTCTCCCATCCAAGTAATAACCAGGCCTGACCCTGCTTAGCTTTCCACACTCAGTCAAGCTGAGCCAGCGTGTGTGAATAGGCTATCACATATCTAACACCACAGACAGAACTTCCATTTTAGGCAGCCTCCTCTCAGTGGAGTCAGTTCACACATTCAACTGCCAGGCATCAAGGCCTGGCTCATACATGCATATTCTCCCACCCCAAAAAGAGGTAGCAAAGCCTCAGTTCTCTCAAAAATATGCTGGATATAGAAAGCTTATTGGGAAATGCAAGTGCTCGTGCTGCTGGAAAAGATAACAAAGACTGTATTTAACAATACTAAATACTGGGGGAGGGGGGGAATACTCATGTCAAATGATATATGCCATCCACAATCACAACACCTGTCTGGTGTGAGCTAGCAGGACTCTGGAAGGGTTGGAATATCCGCCGCTTCACTTTCCCACCGAGCCAACTTAGAATTGCTCTGAAAGTTGTTTTCCATTTTACACTCTCTGTCTATATCAGGGTTCTTTTAGCCCAAGAACCAAGTTCCATTTTGGAGAAGCTCTTGGGGGCTGTGCATCAGTAGTGGTCAGGGCCGAAGGCAAAACAGTGGGGCCAAAGGGGCAGGGCCAAAATACCAGCATGGTTTAGCTTATAGAATTTCCTGACAATAACTAAGCCTAGGGGAGGCATGTCAACTTTTTAGAATGGGGGGAAATGACGCAAAAGCCAGGAAACCACCAAATGACTGGCAGTCAGGGGAAAGGAGGCGTGGCCATCTAGCAAACCCCAGAGGGCCAGCTTTGAAACCCAGGTGGGCCAGCTTTGGCCCATGGCCCTGAGATTCAACACCCCTCATCTATATTATACTGGGAAGAATGAAGACAAAACTACAGACCTACTAAAGAAAGACTTCATCTCTGTTTGTTTGTTTTCTATTCTGCCTGCTGCAGTTATTCACTAACATGGGTGCACAAACTTTTCGGACCCAAGGTGATGCTGGCTTGGGGTTCGGGCCACATACATATAATACATGTATGCAGACACACAGGCACACACATATACAGAAGCAACCACACACACACACACACACACACGTCATTGATTGCGATGCCATTCTGTTTTATTTTTATTTTTTTGTTGTAATCTGTAACTCTTATTGTTATATTTTATTGTAGATGTATTTTAATTATGGTTTTTACTATTTTATATGCAGACCACTTAGATATGTTATTCTATTCTGTGGTATCTTATTCCATGGTATCTAAGTACTATAAATAAATAAATAAGCACACACACGCACACACCAGCAATCCTGATATTGATCGCTCTTTCCTCGCTGCTGGCAGCACCGAGAAAAGAGCAGTCTGTATGAGGATCTCTCGGGGAGAAAGTGGAGAGTCCAGGCAGTTGGGAATCAGCAGTGGGAATCATTCGGTGTTGCGGGGGGGGGGGTGTCAGTGCTCCCTTGGAGGCCACAGTAAAGGCCTTGGGAAGGGATTCATGAGGCCCGCGAGCCACAGGTTGTGCACTCCTTCACTAAAAGGATGTTCTGGTTTAAGGAGTAATGATCTTGCCAAATTCACCCTTTACTGGAAAATGAGTTTCTTTACATTCTGTTGAAATGATTATTCTTACCAAGACTTATATTCCTGAAAGCCTATTTTCTTAAAACACTGATTCCAATGTACAAGTTTTTTTTTTTTTTAACTTACTGGAGTTGATTGAAGAAATACTAGATAATATAACATTTGAAATGCTCTCTTCATTGAGAATTTCCTGTTTGTTATATAAGACTAAAGCAGAATTTGATGTAAAATTGCCGATATGAATCTTAACATATATTACCAAACTCACCGTAAAATTGAAAAAAAAGGAACAAGATATCTACTATTTCACTATTCTGTCGTCCTAATAAGCATGGAATTAACAAGGTGTTGGATCCAGGAACTGCTTTCTGCAAGAGGAAGGGCTCTGCTCACAGAAGGTCCCTCTGCCTGATTTTTGGGGCTCCCCCTCCCTCCCCACACACACCACACCTCACCCCATTTAGCAGGGTCTCCTGACTCTGCATGTAGCATTTTCAGGGGGCTGGAAGGGGTGCTGTGGGAAGGAGGGGGCAGTTCCATCAGTGCAGTTGTTCCGGAGTAAATCTGGATCCAACCCAAGAGGCCTTCATTTAGACCAGGGCTCTCCAACCTTGGGTCCCCAGATGTTGCTGGCCTACAGCTCCCAGAATCCCTTGCCATTAGCCATGCTGGCTGGGTATCCTGGGAGCTGTAGGCCAGCAACATCTGGGGACCCAATCTTGGAGAGCCCTGATTTAGACCAACCAGTATATGGTATTTAATCTGAGTGTCCATTCTGCTGCTTTGCACAACAGTAAACAGTTATTAGATGTGCCCAAATATTTCAGCTGCTCAGAATGTGAAGTCAGCTGGTTTATGATACAGATATGAAAAATGAGACACCAGAGGTGCAGCAACACAGTTGTTGGATATATTGCTTTTTTGTTCTATAATGCATTTCTTTAGAGGCCTCGTAGTTTTGCCTGCATGTACGGTAACTTGTTGCATGCAAACCACATGACTGCTATTACATGTGGTAAAAAAAAGTTTAAATGTACACTGGCTTTGATCAAATGGATTTGTAAAATGCAGGCTCTTTATAGTTTCTCGGCAGTACACACAACTGCTGTGTGGAAAGTAGCTTGATGAAAATAAGCCTGTTAATGATCAGTCAATGGGGTGTGCCTCTGGGGACATGTGTCACTCCAGATTAGCCAACCTTTGATACTCTTCATTCTTTCATATGCAATGATTGGCTTGTCTTTACACTAGGCTTATCTGTTGCCAGACGCCAGTGTTGATGAATGATCTTTTTTAAGGTTCTGGCGATATCATCAAAAGTGAGACTAGATCTCTCTCTCTGGGTGCCTTCATTTCGGTCTTTAACAAATTGTTCCTCTCTTGAGCCAGAACTTTATCTTTCAGTGATATAATTATGTCCTCCGGATAACCTCTGACTCTGAACACTTTTGGGATCATTATAGATCAGGAGGGGTGAACCTTTTTCCTTTGGAGGTCATCTGTCGGGGGCCACATGCCGACAGTGGCCGGGGCCAGAGCCACCGTACAATCTCCATCTCTTTCTCTCTTAAAGGCATCATGCACTCACATACACGCACTGTTTCTCTCTCAAGTGTTGTGACATGATGATCAAGAGAGAAAGTGTGAGATGGTGATGATCTTAAGTTAAGATTATCATGGCCCGCACACTCTTTCTCACACATGCACTTCCATCCATACACACACACACACACACACACACACACACACACCACAAAGAGATGTATTTTGAAAGTGTGGATCCAGCTGGATCTGTACTTTCAAATTGCTCTGCTCTCCCTGCCCAGGCTGGTAGGGGGCTGGTCCCTCCCTGTCCAGGCAGGGGTGCCTTTTCCAAGGCAGATCCACGCTTTCAAAACACTCTTCTCTTCCTTGCTCCCTGGGAACACCTTTCAGAAGCTTTGTAGTTTCCATCTCTTATTGGAAATGGCATGGGACTGAAGCAGTGGAGCTGCCAGAGATGCTGCAGCCTCAGAAAATACAGCTATGGACCATGAGTTTCCCACCTTAGTTATAGACCTTTAGAGAAAGACCTTTGTGACACACCTTTATATGGAGGCACACCACTTTCACATATCTTGTTAATGTTAACTAAATCGTTTAAAAAAGAAATGTTCAGAACCATTCTTACTATTCCTCCCTCATCTTCACATTTTTAAATAACTATTTTCAGTGATTGTCAATACTACACTATTGACCAGACTTCTCTGCCTGTTTTTCTGTCTCCTTAGAGATTAAATGCACATGACAGTTGGTATCTTGGCACTGTGACATTTCTATTTGTATTTTTCAACAATTTAGCTTCAGCTCTTAAAGAAATGCATGTCAAATATGTCCTAATCAGAGATGTCTGTACTGTATTAGTAGGCAAAAAAAGGGAAAAGAAGACTACTTCCATACTGAGACACTAATTTAGATGCTCAGGATACATATTATGTCAGCATTTGTACATATTTTATTCATATATGGAATGTCAGGATGAAGCTATCAAGATCTGTAATTCACTGAGTGATACAAATTTTCATGCACTAGTAATATAATATGTTATTTAAATCCCAGTTTATATCATATCTATAGTCCTTATATTTGCTGAGCAGAAACTGAATGTGAATAAGCCCTCAAGACTCTTGAATTAAAACAAAAGCCACATTACCCCTGAGGAACCTTAACTCATTTCCTGCCTATTTCAGGTTGGAAGCTGTAGTAATGAAATAATACACTACCAAATTGCAACATTAGTGTTTTTAACAACATTTTCTTGTATATATTTCTGTAGATTTTGCAGAGCTGGAACTGAGGCATTATATTAATATATAATTAATATAGTAATATCAGTTTAACATTTTCAGAAAAAGAAGGCAATTGTCTTCAGATAGATATCGGGCAGAGTGATCCTGTGGCACCTAGATCGCGTATAGAGGGCGGTAGGATTTTTCAAAGTCTCAGCTCCGATGTCGGAGCTGGGACTCCACGCAGAGCACCCTCCCCACCCCCTCGCAGCTGGCGTGGAAAGAACCGGCGTGGAAAGAACCGGCGTGGAAAGAACCGGCGTGGAAGCTGGCTGCTTCTCTGAGGTCACAAGAAACCTTGGAGAAGGGGTTTAGGTGATGGGGAGGGGAGGGGACCGGTGCTGCCAAGATACAATGTATCCTGGCAGTGCCTCAGATTCCTTCCCTCCTGTTCCGAAGTTAGACTGCTGAAATTGACCGTCTAACTGCTTTGAAGGGTGGGAGGAGTGCGAAGGCGACCTTCACCTTGCGCACCTCCCACCCTGCATAGGACGTCCGTCACCCTGAGAGTTTGGAGGGTTACAGGCATCCCCATAGGATTGTGCCCTAACAGCACAATCCATTGTGGCTGCCCGTAACCCTCCGAACTCAGAGGATTATGAGCATCCAATGGAGGGCGGGAGGCCAGTTTCGGCCAACTATGTCTTTTGCCCAGGCTTGCGAGGAGGGGAGGCTGAGGCACCCCTTGGATACATCGCATGCTAGTGGATCCTTACTCCTCCCCTCCCTGCCCCCGGAACGCCCACCAAATGCTGGCTCCGAGGTTGGTCTTCTCACCTTGGAGCCACAGCCGGCCTGGTTTTTTCCGCGCTGGCTATGAGGGCAGAGGGAGGGCACCAGAATTCAGACTCCCAGCTCTGACCTCGGAGCATATTTCCAAGGTTGGAACTGGGACTCCGAATTTTCCTATGGCCGTCTAGACTCTGTCTAGCAGCCATAGAATTGTGGCCTAAGTGTATAAAATGTAGAAATACAATTTTGTGGATATCAAGGTTGTTTTCTGAAAATTATAGAGCCTAAATTAATGCCAGACAGATTTGCTTTGCTGTTAGATCAGGGACTTTGTAGTAGTTTAAGCTTGGTTAATTTTAAACTGGATACTATGAAGTACTAGTTTGCATACTCATATGACCCTTTCACATGCAGCAATATATTTCCTAAAGCAAAGAGTACATATTAGTGTGGACATTCAAAACATTTAATGTTTTCTCTCTTAAAAATAGATCTGCCGATTTCAACGCTACCTTCCAAATAGAAAAGGTCACCCGAAACTCTTTTCAGATCAGCCTATAATGTTCATATCATGTTCCAGTCAACCACCCTGCAAGAAACTGTGTGAGTTGGTGCAGCTTTGTGGAGGGAAAGTGTGTAAAACACTCCGTCAAGCTAAAATCTGTATTGGAGAATGCAGGGTTGGAAAAGATGTGGACATACAATGTTTATCAGAAAAATGGATTCTAGGTAAGAGATCATGTTTTACTTTTTAACATAAAGCTGTAGCTGTGTTTAGTTATAACACTTTAAATAAACATCTATACAGCACTTGGTCCACTCCAATGTTAATGGAATCCTCTGTGTATAATTTGTACTTCGAGCTGATTCACAAAGCTAGTTTCTTGTACACCGGGGTGGGCAACCTTTTGGTCCCTGAGGGCTACATGGGGCAATGGGTGGGCCTTCACACACACATTCATGCACACACATCTGCTCATGTGCACACACATCTACCACACACACACTCTTCCCCCACACACATGCACAGTCAGCGCGCAGGGATGGGGAGGCTTAAACCTCCCACCCTGTGTGCTGAGATCACACCTCTTCCCCTCCTGATTCCGCTAGGGAATGGGGCACGCTGGGAGACTCATCCCCACATGCCCCGTTTCACAGGAGAATCAGGGTCTCACCACCTACTAGTATATTTTCAACTCTATACTACTACACTCAACCTTCATTGGTGCTTGAGCACACTTCATTTTTTCTGGATTGAACAATTCAGGGATGTACAGAACTCAATAGCAGGATTGATTTTACCATTTTAAATATTAGGGCAAATAAGATACCTTAAAGTTTACAAATCTATTGATTCTGTGCTTATTCTAAATAACATTCTTCATTTTCTCCCCCAGATTCAATCACCCATCACAAGATCTGTCCTCTTGAAAGCTATATATTTCAGAATAAGGTATAGCATACATAGGATTACTCATTAATGCCACAATCTTTGGACTTCATATATCATCCTGAACAATGAACACTTTCAGGCTTCACTTTGTACATACAAATGCATAATACAAGTTGAAAAGCCAAGCTCACTGTGTGTGTGTGTGGGGGGGGGGGGGGGACATGACTCCAAGCCTTGCAACATTGAGGTGGGGAAGAAAGTGAGCAAGTCTCACTCAGGGTACAGTCCAGGGTAAAAATTCTACCTGAACAGTCATTGAGCATCTCACAGAAATTACACTGTGTTTGGCCTTACATTGCCATTTTAACTCAGTGGATGTTGTGACTGAGCTGCAAATAGTCCATCTGCTGTTCATGAAGTCAAGACCAATAAAGTATGAAGATGAGATAGATGAATTTTCAACTTAGCATATATTTTTATTCTTTATAAATGGGGGGACGGACTCATACCCTGCCTTCATACGAACTTTTCACAGAAATGCCAATAGAAGGCTATCTACAAAGCAGGCACCACCCTTCATAGACAACCATATGAATCTCTTTTTTAGGGAACTTGCTGCCAACACAGCAATATATCCTGGACTGAAATAGAAAAAAATTAATAAAAAGTGACATGTGAACACATGGTTCCCAGTAAACAGTAGAATATGATTTTTTAAAATTATACGTAAAAGTCTTTATAGCATGGTCTTCTAGCCTGCTCATAAATGTTTTACACAGAAAAAACTGTCAGCACTAATTTATGTAACCGAACATTCCAAATTGATTTTCTCATAAATTCTCTTGAAAAGAATTTCAAGTTGTGTACAGGGCAGTCTCTTGGGACAGCTGCTCATTTTTATTAGGCACATATGTAACAGATCTTACAGTGAGAGACTAATAAAGATATTTACAACAAATGTATTTAAATGACAAGAGTCTGGGTCGACATTGCTTTCAAAAGAAAACTTCTATTCACTTGATAGGTGTATGGTGAATATAGGTTTTTATGCATAAACCTTATTACACAGCTCTTATTTTAGCTACTAACAAGAACATTTGTCCCAGGTATAACTGAGAAAACAGTAGTCACCAAAGTGTATACAACCAGTGCATAGGCGGAGGATTTTACCGACATATGCAAAAATCCTCAGAATAATCCTTCAGAAGTAGACGTCTACTCCTGCATGCTATAGTTGCAGCCATTTCACACATCACACAGCAATAGATCAGGCTTGTCACCAGGATCATATCTGTATAATACATGTATTTTCAAACATTTGTGGCATTCACAGTTTACAGTTTTAGGTATACACTCTTAAAATGTAATGTATGAAAAGGGCGTACTGGAGCGGTGTTGCTTTGTATGTCAAAGGGGATTGCGTCAAGCAAACTAGAAACCTTAAAGGGGGAAGACTCCTCTGCAAAACCACTGTGGGTGACACTACCAGGCTCCAAAACGAATTTAGTACAGGGGACATGCTATTGTCTCCCAGACCAGAACGCTCATGGTGATCTTGAGATGGAAAATGAAATCAAGGAGGCATCCAAAAGAGGATGGGTTGTAGTAATGGATGACTTCAATTTCCCTCACATTGACTGGCAGCATGCATATTCCAGTCATAACAAATAGATTACATTTCTCAATACCCTAAATGACTGTGCCCTAGAACAGTTAGTCATGAAAAAGTACGGGAGGCAACCCTGTACTTAATCCTAAGTGGTGCCACACAGGACCTAGTGTAAGATGTCAGTGTTGTTGAACCAGTTGGAAACAGTGACCATAGTACTATCAAATTTAATTTATATTTAAGTGGGAAATTGCCAAGGAAGTCTGTGTGATAGCTGGACTGACCCGGGTTCAAAAGCTTACCTAGCCAGTGACCCTCAGTCCCAGTCACGCAGGCGGAAGGAGGAGATAACAGCAGTTAATAAAGATTAAAGAGTTTATTTGTAAGACCCAATTACATGGGGTTAAGGCAAGCAATGCATCTCTTACTCACTACATGATTGCAGATTCAAATCCAAGACCCCAGTGGTAAGGCTGAGATGAAGTGAAGTGACTGACTTGAAGTAGAAGTCCAGAACAAGAGCAGAGAAGTCAAGTGAAGGGATGTGTGTCTTACCCCAACTTATATAGCAAGACCCCATTTATAGTATCTATAAATAGGATATTACTCACCTATTATATAACCTGTTTTTCACAACATGTTGATTCCAAACTTCTTGTCCCATGGCTGCTGACTCATAAACCTTGAGACTATGTCTGGTGACTGAAGACCTTGTGTACTTCACCTCAAGAGACATCCTCCATGTCAGGTGACAATCTTGATGTCAGGTGACAATCCTCGTTCTGCCCATGCAAAACCTAACAGTCTGACATAGTGACGTTTGACTTCAAAAGAGGAAGCTTCTCTAAATGAGGGAACTAGTAAAAAGGAAGTTCAAGAGGGTTAGATCTCTCCAAAATGCTTGTAGGTTATTCAAAACCATAATAATAGAAGCTCAGCTAAGATGTATAAAGCGGGTCAGGAAAGACAGCACCAAGTCCAAGAGGTCACAAGCATGGTTAACAAGCAGTGTCAAGGAAGTTATTAGAGAAGAGAAAATGGAAGTCTTACCCAAATGAAAAGGAAAAGGAAACAAACTTGTACAAAGGAAATGCAAGTAGGCAATAAGAGATGCAAAAAAGTATTTTCAGGAGCATATCACTAATAACATCAACAATAATAACTCTTCAACAATAAAGAAATCTTCAAATACATCAGAAGCGGGAAACCAGTTATGGAAGTTGGATGAAAACAGAGTTAAGGGGGTATTAAAGGAGTTTTGAGAGTGTCAATAAACATGTAGACAGGGGTTACCCAGTAGACAATGGGCCGGTTTGCACAATCGCTGCTGGTTAATAAGCAGGGATGTTGAAGAGTCCTTGGTCTCGAGTCCCATTAAAAATATTGGGACTCGAGTGGGACTCGAGTCAGAGGGGGGACTCAGTCCGACTCACGAGTCGAGTCCTGGAGTCCGAGTCCCCATCCCTGTTAATAAGCCATGATACCTTGTTAACCACCCTGCATGTGCCTGTCATGTGCCAGCTGGATTTACATAATTACCATCATTGGCATGGCTTGTTGTAATGTCCAAACCTGGCGAGGGTGGGTGCTTAGGGTGGTTAACAAACCACCCAGAACCCATGGCCTGTTTTAGGGTTGCTAAGTGATTTGTTAAGCACCCCAACCACCTACCATTGCCAGATTCAGACGTCAGAACAAGCCGCACCGACAAGGGTAATTATGTAAATCCGATCAGTACACGTATGGTGGTTAACAAGCCACCGTGGCTTATTAGCCACAATGTGATTGTGCGAGCTAGGTCAGTGTTTACTTGGACTTCCAAAAGGCTTTTGACAATGTCTCGCATCAAAGATTCCTGACCAAACAGCAGTCATGAAATAGGAGGAGTGGTCCTCTTATGGACTGGTAACTTGTTAAAAAACAGAAAACAGAGTGTAGGAATAAATGGTCAATTCTCCCAGTGGAGGGATGTGAACAGCGAGGTCCTACAAGTATCGGTACTAGGACCTTTGCTTTTTAATTTGTTCATAAATGATGTGGAATTAGGAGTGAGCAGCAAAGTGGTAATGTTTGTTGATGACACCAAATTATCTAGGGTGGTTAAAACAAAAAGGGATGGCAAAGAGTTCCAAAAGGATCCCTCTAAAGTTGGAGAATGGGCATTAAAATGGCAAATGCAGTTCCATGTAAGTAGGTGTAAAGTGATGCATGTTGGGGCACACACACACCCCAACTTCACATATACAGTACACTGATTTGATCTGAGCTTGCAGTGACTGAAAGAGACCTGATTATCTATGCCCAATTGCATCTACAGCTTTCCATATCTAGAGACTAGAAGCTGGAAGCTTCTCTTCCTCCAGTTCAAAACTGGAATCTGTCTACATGGCCTGGAGGAGGATACTTTCCTTGCCCATCTTCCCTTAAGGAGAACAGCCATTTGCAAGCAACTATTTCCATTTTCCAGGCATTAAGAGAACAATTTATGTTCCCTGGGATGTCATCTCAGAGACCATAGGATATGGTGGATTCCAGCCATTAAGAGAGCAATTTATGGTCCCTGGGAGGGCATCTCAGGGACCATAGAATATGGTGGATTATCCACCTCATCCTGAGGCTATCAATGCAGCTATGACCTTGGGGCAGGGGTGGGAAGAATCCAAGTGGGGATTTCACCACCTTGCCACTGTGGAAAGCTCCATGGCAGCTCCTCTTCTGAGACTGCTGTTGTGACCTTGGAAAGAGGACAGGGAGGGAGGAAAGACGTGATGGGAGGGGAGAGGAGAGACATGGATCTGCTAGGTCCACAAGCCTCTGTCACCATCCCCACACACAGCAAGATAAGGAAGCTAGATGGGCTGAGAGGCCTGGCTCTTGCCAGCAGGGTTTTGGTTGGGTGGAGAGTTCTGATCTCAAAGCTCTCTGTCTAAAGTCTGCCAGTCCCATAGATTGTGCTCTAAACCTACCACTGGGGTTCATGAAGCCCAATTTGATGTATAGGAAGTGCACAAAAATTAGCTTTCTAATACAATCTGTTATGACAGATAGTTTGGGCCTTAGATTCCCTCTGAGCAGAGAGAGACAAACCCCACACTCTCACAAAAGGTTTGGGATCTTTGGCTGGGGTAAAAACGCGCACTGCTGTGTGGAAGATGCGCTTTGCTCTTTTACACTAAACAGATATGCACACACCTTCATTTGCATTTGTGTGCACCAGCTCCAGCAGCTGTTCACTGTTCTCAAACCCAAACTTACCCAGCTTCTATTGGGGCCTGCTGTGGTCTTCCTTGTGAGCCATCATCATAACCAAATCATCATAACTATATCCACTCATAACAAACCTTGATACCAACCAATAAAATGTATCATTTCCCCCCTGTTGAAAATAATTAGGACACTTCTGCAACTAACTTCTATAAAGGCATCCCGTAAATGTAAGATAAAATAATTGCTAACTTAACCTATAAATAATGCCAGAAGTAAAAGGGATTTCTGCTTCCCAGTAGAAAGCTCCTTATAGGGGCCCATGTTATTCTTTCTTAAATAAATGAAACTGTTCCATGACCTTTTGATTATATATAGAATAGGATACCTTGACTGCAGGGTATACTTTGGTGCTTCTCCACAACTGTCTTCCATAAAGTATAACAAAAGCTGAAGGCATTAATACTTAACCTTCCACCTAACTGTGCTTTCTGAATTAAAATGACTGTTATTAGAAGACAGTATTCTTAATACTGCAAGCCATATATTGTACCAACGGCCTTTCCATCATAAAACAGGGCCTTAAAACAACTTCCTTCCATCCACGGCAGCTAGTAATAATAATAATGAGATTGCCTGGGGGTGTTTGATGGCAAGGCTGAAAACTAATGATAAGTGGGTGGAGTTGACATCTCATTTGTTGCACACAGTTTTCCATTATAGAGGCCTGCAGGCAGCATATATTGTGGATAACAAGCTAGTAAATGACTACGCTGGTGCTCATGTAGGAGGCATCTGCAGCAGCTTTCCTGAGGCACAGATTTGTTTAGCTATGGATGCTTTCATTTTCTTGTCTTGTTCTAGGCAAAACCTTTGAAGCTTTTGTTTCTTCAGTATGAAGACTTGTTGAAACTTTTAATGTATTTGCATTATGCAGTGTCATTTTGGGACACCTAAATCATATGAACAGATGTTGCTATTATATATTTGAGGTCAGGAAGCTGTTACATCGAATACTGGTGGTTTCCTAGTTGAATGCCTAAGCGTTTTGTAGAGACAGACATTTTCACATCTGAACTGGTGGTGAGCTTTCAGGGAACACCTTCGAGTAGCCTGGCATGGTCCCACCTTCTTGCAGAGGGTATTTTCAGCAATATTATTTTGTAGCAAGAGGAGCTTGTTTGAACATCTGCATTCCCTTGCATTGCTGTGTACCTGTCTGCAGTCGTCTTGGAACAAGGTATTGGAAGGAATGGGATGTTTCGACCCCACTCGTGTACAAGGTGTATGACTTCCCCTGATGGAAGTCATTGGCCTTTATAGTGGTTTCAAGTGCTGATTTAGCTTACATTTACAATGAATCGGGAAGTGCTTATCAGGATAAAGCCTGGAAAATTTACGGTAAACAGATGTGCTATTTGACCTATCTCTTCTTTCCTAGACCTAGACCAGGGCTCTCCAACCTTGGGTCCCCAGATGTTGCTGGACTACAGCTCCCAGAATCCCCTGCCATTAGCCATGCTGGCTGGGTATGCTGGGAGCTGTAGGCTAGCAACATCTGGGGACCCAAGGTTGGAGAGCCCTGACCTAGACGGAGCAAGAGAGACAGACTAGCTAGTGCTGAGTTGTGCAATGAATGTTGAGACACATTCATGAGTAGTTTCTGAAATCATGATGGTGGAAACTTTTTCTGTAAAAACCTCCCCACCACCACCCCAAACAATTAGAGAATAGTATGAAAAGATTCAATCAATGGGAGAAAAGCAGTGGTCCAGATATTCTAGGGCAGCCTTCCCCAACCTGGTGCCCACCAGATGTTTTGGACTTCAACTCCCATCAGTCTCAGCCAGCATGACCAATGTCCAGGAATGCTGGGAATTGTGGTCCAAAACTTCTGGGGAGAACCAAGTAGGGGAAGGCTGCTCTAGGGCCTGTGTTTTATAGTCTTCATTCATTAAAGAAACCTGTGTGTGTATGTGTGCCTCACTTTCCATCCTGTCAAACAGGCACTCCTGTGCTAGAAGGATCTTTGACATATTTATGTCAGGGAAGTTCTCCCACCTTTGTCCAGGCCATTTCCTCCTTCTTTATACTGCATTTTAGCTGGTGTTCGTTTGATATTTAGATGTAAATATCCTGTGTCCTGTATTACACCATAGACATGATATCATATTCTGAAAGCCTGTAAACACTGATATTTCCAAAATTGTCTCAGAACAATTGTCTCATAGCAATGAGCTCATGATTTTCTATCGTCTGCATAATTTGTTACTGCATATGATACTGAATGGCATTCCTCATTTGTGTAAGCAATATTTTGCTTACATTTTTTCTTGCTACCTGCTGAAGCTGTGATGTTTTACAGGGTATCTGATGTGATACAAACATAAATCCTTTCTAGATACAGTTTTGAAATGTGAAAGTTCCATGTACACTATGAAGTATTTGAATGTATTTGAATGAGCCTAACCTACCTCACAGGGTTGTTGTGAGGGTAAAATGGAGAGGAGGAGGATTATGTAAGCCGCCTTGGGTTCCTTGCAGGAAAAAAGGCGGGGTATAAATATAATAAATAAATGTATTCACTGAATGTTTTATTTATTTACCACATTTATACACTGCCCTTTAGCCAAAAAAGGCTCCCAGAGCGGCTTGCAAAGATAAGTAACATGACAGCCTCTTCCCTCAGGGTTATAATCTAAGACATGACACATAAGGAATAGGGAGGGAAGTTTTCTATAATGAAAATAGTTTTAAAAGCCTATTTGAAGAGATGGTGATGGTGACAGTTTATTTCTACCTTCTTTCCTGCTCACAGGGCAGTTGGTTCTAATGCCCTCTCTGAGGGGAGAAGATAATAGGTAATAGAACTCCCTATTATGATGGTTTAAATGCTCAATGCAGTTTAGACTGTAATAATATGTAACACTTATTCAGCACATTTCAAGCATTTAAAGAGCTTCGCATATATTTTCTTGGTAATCCTTACAGCAGCTTTGTGAATTAGATTAGTATCCCCATTTTGCAAATGGAGGCTGAACCTGAGAGGATGCGTTTTCTTGTTTGTTTGTTTGTTTTCTTGAAACATTTATACCCCACCTTTCCTTGGTGAGCTCAAGGCAGCAAACCACAAGAATAAGACCTTGAACTAACCAGTTCTAAACGAACCTTACAACATGACAGTAAAACATTCGAACAGCAGCAGAGAACAACAGAATGTAGCAGTAAAATTATTCAGAATCCAGAGGCAGTTAAAAACCAAATTTCATTTTATTTCATTTATTGCATTTCTATAACGCCCAATAGCCAAAGCTCTCTGGATGGTTTACAAAGATGAAAGCCCTAAAAATACATTATAACATAATTCAATTAAAACAGCGCTTGATCGCCTAAATGTCTTCCTAAATAGGAGTGTGTCGACAAAATAGAGAACAAGGTATGTCATGCCAAAGGTTAGCAGGGCTTGGGATATGTTCACATATCAGTTCACAGGCATGCACAATGACAGAAAGCAGTATTGTATCAACACTGGCTGTGTGAATCTACCCTTGCATACAGGCTTCAACGTCTCCCAATTGCAACATCTCCATTTAATTGTACACAAAGATCGTCATTTGCAGAGCTGGAGGGCAGAATGCTGCCACTCTGAGGATTTATGTTTTCTCTGACATTGGCCAGGCAACACACATCCAATTACAAGAAAAATGTCACTAAAAGCAGGGTCTGGGAAGCAATGATGTTGTTTTGTTCCCAGTGAATTCCATATCTTATTCAACGTCTTTTTATAAATGTAATGTTGTTTTATATGTTTTAATATCCCTTATAAAACCTATCAGAATGCTGGATGACAAAGAAGGAAATCAGTTGGACTCTTGGAAGGAAATACGTACTCCAAGAACTGACTTTGATGTTCTTTGGTCCCTTATACACCCAGAGTAAGGGAAATAGTGCTTTTTTTCTCTGTTGGTTATAAGTACACTCCAGAGAAGTAACCCAAGGTAATAATACCTTCCGTACAGGGCTGATTCATACATAAAGGCATTTTATTACTCAATACCTAATGAATGGCAACTTAATGTTTGAACTACTCTATTAAAACTTTTGGAGTGATATGAAAACTGGTGAAGTTAGATCTGTGATGGCTTATTCACACATAAAAGTCTGCATGATGCTGCAGCCATCAAGTGATGAAGAATAATTTGTGAACTAGTCCACAATAGTAAGGTTACTACCAGTGATCGATTACTACCATCAACCGATCAGCAGCATTGGTAGTGGGTATGGTCCTTTACAGAACTCGGTGCCAAAAGAAAAATAACAACAGTGAAAATTGGATGTGTAGATGATGTTTCCATGCCATGGCTGGTACAGGAGCATTTTGAACAGGTACAAAAAGCTCTCTCTCCCCCCCCCCTTTATTTTATAAATTTCTAGCCCACTGTTGGGCTAAAATACCCTTCATAATGCAGACTACACCATACTCAGTCCTAGTGTCTCCTCAGTTCTAGTCTGAGATCCTAACCAGTTTAGATGCTACAGCAGTAACGTGGGAGCCACTTTTTCCTGGTTTTAACCCACGGCGCTATTGTACTATTTACAAATCTGGCACCACATGGGCGAGGCCAGTTGTGCCTGTCCTTGTTACCGGTCACTGCTCTAGATCCTGAAAAGCTGGTGAATGGATCCATGCATTTGGCCCCACCCATGTGGCACTGGGCCCTTAGAGATTACAGCAGCACAGGGGGATGAAACATCTAATACAAGTACATCCATTTCTCATGAACACTCCACCCCCTTTTCAATGAGCTGGGTTCCCAGGAACCAGGTGTATGTACATATATCCCAAGTCATATATTGCACACAGCTAGAATGTGTGGCGCACATGCCTCCAGTCCCACCGCATATACGGAATGACCAGGCTTCAGGAATCTGGGTCTGATTCTCTGTGGATGAACTATATTGCAGCTATTGGGGTATGACACTATCTCAATATTTTATATATTATTATTATTTGTTTCCACATGGCTATCTTAATATCATCCAAAATTAAGCTTATCAGTTATAAGTGACTGTAAATGCACACAAATGATTGTGACTACATCTTTTTCACCAAATGAATAGCTATAAATAGACAGATAATGTCTGGGATCTCCATAGTCTAAGTGCTACTATAAATAGCCCTTAACATTTTCCCACTTCATGCTTTCGAAAAGAACATTCTCCACTTCCTTTCTCGGAGAACACTTGGGAATTATGCTAGAGCACTACCGCTCCCAAAAAAGAAAAAAGAAAAGTATATTAGGAGAGTTACAAAAACATGGTTAACAAACTTGATAACAGCCACTACAGAACCCATTGAGAGAGGTCAAGTGTACCAAGTTAGCACATTCCAAGTCATCATTCACAGCAAAATATCTAACCCAATCATTTCTCTTCAGCTTGGTTCAATAATAATTTAACTTTCTAACATTTTATTTTATAATGGATAGCCATAGAAGAGAATGGAATCCTGTTGATGTCTTTTAAGAAATAAAAGAAGCAAACTAGGCCACTAGAAATTGTCCCTTCACAATAGTATGTCAATAACCTCCCTGGGGCATTGGCCTGATTTCAGCAGTAAGCAGTATTTTAGTTGTTTGCTGCCCATCTTGTTTACAAGAGGGGGTAATTTAGGCACAACGGTGATGTTTGCTAGAGTTTTCCCTGAGAACAGACTCCTTGGGTGAAGACATCCTCAAAATGCATTCTCATTGATTTCCAAAGAGACGTATCAACTGAACTGACTTCTAGCACACCCTGCTGGTTGAGACAGTAAGGGGGGGGGGGAGCAGGAGGTGTAAAATTGGGCTGAAGAAATTTGGGCAATTAAAAAAAAACATTCAAGAGATATGTGCTGAGCCACCGGGTATGGTGGCATCACATATTTATGTCAGTAGTGCTGAATTTGATTTGGACAGGGACCACAGGGCTCAGTGGTAAAGCACCCGCTTTGCGTTCAGAAGGCTGCAGGTTCAATCCCTGACATCAGACCTTGAAGAGCCACTGCCAATCAGAATAGACTATACTGGGCTAGATGGACAAAAAGCCTGAGCTGGTATAAGGCAGCTTCTTAAGTTCCTTTAATACACCATACCTGTCAATCCTTACACAGGAATCAAAGTAATTACAGCAACAATGGCAATTACAGGTGTGCCACTGGGGATTGAGAGCTAGAAACGGAGAGAAGCAGGAAATAGTGGGACAAGACTGAAATAGCTCATAGACTTCCAGTGCAATCTCATAAGAAGGGTAATGTAAGATTATGAGTGGGAACCAAGAACAGACAGAGCATTGCAAGAATTACTTGTTGATTTTTCTCAGTACTGAAATGCACAAATTAGGAAAATATGTCCAAGCTGTTTTGGTGGACCTTTTCATTTAAAAAAAATAATAGATTGGGATACTATTGAAAGTTTATTTTTTATCAGAAATCTTGTCTTAAGATACAGTGTTATATCAAAACCAGCATAAGCTAAGCAACCAAGCCCCATCTGTTCTTTTCACTATGGTTGAGATCCTTCATGCTTCTCATGTGACTTGCATACCTTGGTTTTCATTCAGTGTTCACCTGTTTGCACTGGTTTGCTTTGCTGTTCTTGTTAAATGAGGCTGCTTTGGGTTCAATATTGATGTAGTTCAATGACTATCCTAAAGCTTAGGCTGACTCACTCAGCAGTCAGGACCCCCTCACAGACAACAGAATATGACTTGTTCTGTGTTAGTGGCTCAGAAAAGTACCGTACAATGGACAGTATCCAATGCTGCCCATGTGACAGAGGGACCCACCAGCAGCTCAATGGGAAGCTAGTGCTTCCTAAAGCAAGCAGAAATGAGATGAAATGCTCTATCTGGAATGAACAGGTCAGTGGAGCTCACAGAAGAGAGCACCGCTGACCTGCCCCATTCTGGAATCAAGCGTTTGGGCTCATATCCAGGATTGCTCTAGGAAGTGCTAGATTCCCATTATGCTGTCTGTCTGTCCCACTGGCAAATCACAATCAACGGAAGCACAAGAACAGTGTTGAAATCTGCAGTGAATGGTTAAATGAATTAGCCTGAGGTTTAATGGGCATTTATTATCACATGTAGTCACATTCATAATTTTTGGAATAGTTTTTAAGGAATACAGTGATATAAGCCAAGAGGAAATAGAGATGGACCCTAAGTTAGCTTCACTGTCAATTGCCATAATGAGCACTTACTATATAAAGAAATGCTGATCTTTGTGATGGTCATGGCACGTCAACTGATAGCACAATATATTTTTTTAAATTGGAAGGAAACATTGGACTTGTCCATTGAGGCATGGTATAATTATTTCAGGAACACAGTCTTAGCTGAGAAACTAAGCAGATCTGGGTGCAAAGACAACAAAAAGAGACAAACACCTTTCTAGGACCATGGTTCAAATTTATTGACTTCATTAGCAATTGAGATTCAGAGACAACTGCCAAAGACACACGGAAAGGTATGGAAAGAATCACTTAAATATTTTGCATATGTTGACTTCCCTGATGAATTTTAAAAATTGAATTTACTGATATTATGACATCTGATCCCCTGTGATTTTTGTTAATTGTTGTTTTTTCCCCATGATGAATCTCCTCTTATGGTGTTTGTCATTGGACATAATGTAGCTGCTGGAGATGTTCCTTCCATGCATTGTGTATGTGAAATAATCAAGGTGAAGGCGGTGGCAAGGGTCAGTTCTAAACGTTTTAAATGCAGACTCAAGAAACAAAAATAACTAAAACCTTAACAACTTTCTGCACTGCAATTCTGGTTCTGGAAAGTAAGCAGTGTTGGAATATATGATGAGAATATGCTAACTCTGAAGGGAGGGTTTTTCAGTCGACTGCCCATTAAAGAGTTAAGACAGACTGTGTATAGTCTGCTTGAAGGGCAGGGTTCAATGGATTGAACCACTTGATTGAATGGGAGGGAATGCTGGAGGTTGCCTAGCAATAGGTTTGAATTCCATTCTAACACTCCTCTAACAGATAGACTAGTCTAGGGTTAACAGACTTAACTGTTGCTTGCTAGGGTTTAGCAAGGAGGATTGACCTGTGTGTTTTCCTTACCTCAGAAGAATGAGTAATGTTTAAGAGACTGCACTACTGTAACCATCAAGCTTTAGTACCTGAGTAATCTTATGTTGCAGTTATTTATCTTTTTAAAAGCATCTACTTACAAACAAGTCCTGTGTGCGCATGTGTTTGTCTGAGAGAAGTCTGCTGTGGCTTTTGTGCTCTGCCATCAAGCAGAAACCAGCATGTTTAATTGTCAAAGTAGGTGTGGGGGAGGCTGATGATCTGTATCAGAATTCTCAACATCCTCCCAAACTAAGATTCTTTTTCATAAATCATGGCAACTAAACTGGTGGAAAACCACATTTGTACTTTACATATGTCCCAAGATATCCATCATGCCACTTCCTGTCTTATTCAATCTCAAAAAGGGAGATGATATTTTTAAAGCCTCCCCGGGGCCTACATGGCAGCTAGAACCTTATCTGTTACCAGTTAGTCCATTGTTTATCACCACACTCTGACCAAGTGAAGCAAAGACTTTTGGGACTATCTTCTCAGTTTGTCTCTTCTATACCAGAGGTAAATTGGAATGAAGTACCAATAAGAAGTGGCTCACAGCTGCATTCTGAGAACTTAAGCAAACAGAGTTATACTTAATCAAGCTTAAGATCAACACTAATGTGTGCTGAATCTCTTCAATTCTATTAAAAGTAAAGTATTAAACCCTCCATGCCGGCTTTACAGAATACAAAGGGATCATGTGGATGTGGTCCTAAGATGGCAAGAGGATTGTTTTGACAGATGAAAATGTTGATTTGAATCTAAACAGAAACTACAAACAGAAAAAAAGAAGTGGGGGTAATAGCCGGGGGGGGGGGATGGTCCTACAGATTAGAATAGGGGGTCTCTATCTTCCTTAAAACCAAAAGAAGCTGCAGCATATTTAAATTAGGATCATAACGATGAGAGAGGAAAGGGTTAAATGGTAGTATGGGACTACTCCACACAGACCTGTTTCTGCACCTATTTAAATGTTTACTCATTTTATTTCTGAAATTTGTTGATTGCCTTTTCCCCTAAATGATGCCCAAATAGCATAGAACAATCACTCTGTTGAGGTTTTTATTCCAGTCCCATATATAATTGGATATCATTCCAAATTAGTAGTCTGTGGAAAGGGGGAAACAGCTCCTATCTACCTTGGGGATAGCATGATTGCACACATATGTCCTTTGGGTTCCTTGACTAACAACAACAAATAAAATAGCTGCATTAGGTTGCTTTATATTCTTAGGAATAGTTATTTATATAATTTTAACCACTACCATCTCACTTCGTTTTAAGATACATCTGAAAATATAAAAAGACAGTCATAAAAACTTAGTTTTTCCTGGTTCTTTTTATGATTTCAGTGAACTTCCACAGTAGAAAAACTAGATGTAATGTTTTAATGAATCAGCTTCATCTTTTCCTAACTTAATTGGTAGAAACTCAGTTCAAGATGCTTTGACACCCACATAATAGTGCATGGGAGCATACAGGCCACCAGCGGGCTCACAATCTGGCTGGGATTGGGCAGAGCTGCTGATTGCATGAAACTGCATTTCCACTGAACTGCTGCAATCCTACCCATTTTAAGCTGCCCTAACCACCATGTGCAATCTTAACAGGAATCAAGTGGGAGAAAAGCAGGCTTCCTTTTTAAATTGCACAATGGACCTTGGGTTTGGATCCAAGGATGCCCTTTTCATGAATAGAAGGCCACATACAAAAGCCTCTTGCTTGAAAGTGCTTCTCCATTCCCACCTCTGCTCTGAAATAAACATGCGTACCTAAAATGATGTTCAAGACACATAACAAAGTTAAAACATTATATACTGCAGGTGGCCCAGAAACCTTAGTTTTTCAAATAAAAAACAACCCCTGACTTGGGCTACTTGCCTGAAGCCTTTCAGTGCCCTAAATGCTGCCCTGCAGAAACATATCTAGATAGCAGCTCTGTGCCCTTTTTTGAAATCCAGTTTAGTTCTGGATGAGTTAGCAGGTCTGTAATTCCAGGCTGAAGGCATCCCTGACTCAGCTATATTTTAACCTGTGGCAAACTGAAAAGAGCAGGGCTTCCTATTCCCCCTGCTCCAAGGACTAAAAATAGCTGAGCCTGTATGGCATGCCTAACAGCTATGGGTGGCTAAGGCAGCTGTTTCTCATGCTAAAAACAGCTAGGCTGGTGCCCAAGTGACTCCGGCAGGGCCCCAGGCACTACACTACTGTGAGCAAGCTCTTTGTTGGAAGAGGAGGATAACAGGCATCAAGTTGAGTGGATGCAATATACGGCTTCAAGAGGACAAAACAACATGAATTCAGTATGTGTTGCACAAGCTCTTACTGTGTGTGCAATACAGGTGTGATGTTTCTACTTCTAAATAAACCCATACAAGCATACCCAGAAAAGCTATATTTCTATCCTTCCAGAAAAGCTTCACTGATTTGTCTAATACATTTGTTTGGTGTAGGAAGGTATCATAGTTTGCTGGTTCATCTTATTCAGAACAGGTACCTAGGAATAACTATTGGGTACTACAGAGTTTTTAGACTCTAATGAAACATTGAAACCATTGTGAGAGAAATCTGGAGGGGAGACAGATGTCCCTGATAATGGGGATGATAGAATAGGATCATAGAGTTGGAAGGGGCCTACAAGGCCATCAAGTCCAACCCCCTGCTCAATGCAGGAAACTAGAGGAGGGGTCTCCCATCCAAGTAATAACCAGGCCTGACCCTGCTTAGCTTTCCACGCTCAGACATCTTGAACATATCAGCTCTATTCAGGCATTATTGCCTGAACCTGCAGAGGTAGGGGAGTGGCCACCCATACCAGCCCCACCCCCAAATCCATGGGTCAGCTGGCTCTACCTATGAGAAGGTCTGAAGGGAGAGTCTAAGTGCAGTCAGCTGAATGCACGTAGAATCCTCCCTATGATCAGGAACCCTGACAGTGCTACATACCCTCCATTATATCTCCATGGCTTGGTTCTGCTATCCTCCATGTTTTTGGGGGGGAAGGTCTGAAGTGGGGAAGTCTGCTTTATGCACTTAGGCTCCGCACATGATTTAGAACCCCATGCAATCAGGATTCTACACCACCCAGGCTCCCCACTTCAGGCCTTCCTCCTCTAATACATGGATGGTGGTGGGTCCAGACAACTGGGATGCAACGGAAAGGGCAGGGCCAGGGAGCGCCATCCCACTCTTGCCTTCATGCCATTTTAATCACATAGGATTTGAACACTGTATAGCAGGGGTACAAAAATGATGGCCCATGGGCCCCAGGCAGCCCCCCAAGTCCTATCTGACAGCCTCCCAGGCCCCCAGCATCTGCTCCTGCCAAAAAAAGGGGGAAATCCTTTAAGAATGCTGGTTCCTGCCACAGAAGCCTCATTTCCAGAGCATCCTAGAAGGCAGCATTTGAAGGTTCCTGCCTGCTTCCTTTGACGTTTTAGGAATGAGATTTATGGCAGGAACCATAGGGCCAATTCCTAGAACATTCTTCATTGTTATGGTGGTGGTAAGAAAGGTTAAAGTGAGTGAGTAGGTGTGGGGGGGGGAAGTGACTGTGAGTGAGTGCATGTGAGTGGGAGTAGTTTGTGTGTGAGAGGGAGAGCCCAGTCTCTGACAGATTACATCTAAGGGAATGCAGCACAAGTAGCCCAACCATGTCTTAATCTGAAAATTTTCAATATTAGAATGCATATAAGACAAGCACAGTGGGAGTGAGTGGTATGTGTGAGTTGTATGAATGTGAGTGCATGCACATATGTGCACATGTGCAGCCCCCACCACCTCAGCAGGCATCTGATGCAGCCTGCGGGGCCAAAAAGCTTCTGCAGCCCTCCCATATAGGGTTACTGTGTTTGAGAACATATACGATATTATCTGCAACAGTCCCACTCAGGTCATATGACAATAAAATCAAACTATGAAAATCACAAGATTAGAACAGCAGAGGTAGAATAAAATGCAACAGCAAGAGCAGGCTAAAAACAACTGTTATTAAAAGGCCCAGGCCTTCTCCTGGCGCCGAAAGGATGACAAACATAGGAACATAGGAAGCTGCTTTATACTGAGTCAGACCAATGGTCCATCTAGCTCAATATTGTTGACACTGACTGGTAGCAGCACTGTTGGACTGGGACTCGGGAGATCCGGGTTCTAGTCCCCGCTCGGCCATGAAACTCACTGGGTGACTTTGGGCCAGTCACTGACTCTCAGCCTAACCTACCTCACAGGGTTGTTGTGAGGATAAAATGGAGAGGAGGATTATGTCAGCCGCCTTGGGTTCCTTTCAGGAAAAAAGTCGGGTATAAATATAATAAATAAAAATAAATAATAAAAAATACCTGGAGATGCTGGGGATTGAACCTGGTACCTTCTACATTCAAGGTAGGTGCTCTACCACTGAGCTATGGGCCCTCCCCTATGAGGATAGGAGCCAGATAAACATCCCTGGGGAGAACATTCCGAAGAGATAAATCCAAGCCAAAAGGGGTGGGAAAAGATGGTCCTTCAGGTACCCATATTAAACACATGCATAAATGCTCCCTACATCTGAAATCTGTCATGATACAAGGGCCATGGTAATTTTCTGCTCCTCGTGGTAGTCTATTTTAAATTTAACAATACCCACTGGTGTCCCTGGCAAGTGATAAGGCAACAGCCAAGTGTGCTGAACCCTGGGTGCATTTTACAGGAACATAGCATTTTCACTATGGGCACACTCTTGATACAAAGGACAGAAAGTACTGTGACATTTTAGAAGTACTCTGGTTATCTTCTGTAGACAACAGCCTGAAGTACATCTTGTGCTTCTGAAGAAGACAAGAACTTATGCCATAATAAATAGAATGCATCCCCAAAACAATTTCCCACGTCCTTGGTTCAGTGACTGAATAATAATTTAACAACTATGCCAGAATTCTGCTTTTCCACAATGGAAAGTTGGTGAAGTGGAAAACTTTTACCTGTTGAATTTCTGCCTGTCATTCAGTTGTTAAAGGCATAGGAACTCTGCCAGAAAAGAAAATGTAAGAGACCCAAGTTTGAAACCTGCTTAGTTTTGAATCTGTTGAAGATGTTGTACTGCTCTGTGCAAACCTCTCTCTCTCTCTCTCTCTCTCTCTCTCACACACACACACACACACACACGAGTTTTCTGAGAAAAAATTAGATACAGATGATATTATAATCCATCTTGAGCTCTTAGGTTATGAGTGGGGAAAAACTAAGGAAAATATGTGAGAGTGATGCTGTGCTAAGGTTTGAGGATCGTTGTTGTACTAGTCTGTAGCAGCAAGGCAAAAAGTACCACCTGAGAATTGCGGGTGCATCCACATTACAGCTTAGAAGGGGGTTTAATATACTTCCAAAGCACATTTACTATCCCAGCCATGGTACAGTATGGATATTTGCTTTGAGAAGCCTCAGCCTACACAGATGTCCCACCCATCCTTATGGTGGATGGGGCCATTGTGCGACTGTCACAACTTGTACACTCTAAACAACTGGTTTTCAGCAGTGTCAATGTCAGGGTGCTCCAAGGGAAAATGTAACCGGCAATTCCTGTGGGGGGGTTTTCTTCTTGCATGGGTGGTTCATTATTCATCACATTTGTATCTTGTCCTGCCCTTCCATGGAGAACTACTGGGTAATGTGTGTGGGATTTCCTCCATTTTTGCCTCACAACCTTGTGACATAAAGGACAGTGACTGGCCAAAGGAACATAGGAAGCTGCCTTATTATAGGGCAGACTGTTTGTCCAGTATTATCTACTCGGACAGGTAGCAACTCCCCAGGATCTCAGGCCACGGTCTTTCCTATCACCAGCCACTTGATCCTTTTAAACTGGAGATGCCAGGGATTGAACCAGGGTGTTCTTCATGCAAAGCATGGGCTCTACCACTATGCTATGGTCCCTCCCCAAGTTACTCAATGGGCCAGTTCTGGGCGGTTTGTTAACCATGGCAGCAACCCACCCTCACCGGGTTTGGATGGCACAGTAAGCCACGCTGGTGAGGGTAATTAAGCAAATCAGGCCAGCACACACAGCAGGGTTAACAAGCCACCGTGGCTGATCATGTGAACTGGGTCAGTGAATTTCTTTAACTAAGCAAGAATTTAAACCCAGGTCTCCTCAGTACAAGAATACTACTTGATCCCCAATTACACCACACTGGTACACCCAAGAACCCTACCAGTTTAGAAAAGAGGGCTGTGTGAGCCACATGACACCATACCTGAATGATGATGTAATTGTTTTGAAGATGCATATCCCCCACTTTAGATCAAATGATCCTCAGTGCATATTACAACAGATTGCAATTATATTTTTAAAAAATCTCTAGCACCTAGCAGCCCTTCATCCTCTGGCTAATGGATGATTCTGCCGTTTCAAATCAACTGGCACTTGGACCTGAGTGTTCTTTCTGGCACTGAAAAGTATGCAAGCTCTCTGCAGCTGCTTGTTCTCCAGTTGCTGCTTGGGGCCAGGCTGGTCTTCTCCTTGCTGTAATATTCTTCCTGAGAGGCCAGGGGTGCAACTTCACAGTGACTCTAGGGTCCTCTGGATAGAGCTTGAATTTGCTTTCCTTCAGTTCAATAATCCCAGGGGTTAAAAAGGGGGGCAAAATAATGCTTTTTTAAAGCTATTTTTTGTAATAATGGGAAAAATCAGTGGGAACAACCTTGTTACCAAACCTGTTGGGTTTCTGTCATGTCACAAAGGTACAGAGGCTCTCTCAGGTTAATATAAAGCTGCAATACTTGGGAAGGATTAGTTTTCTGCAGGGAGGGAAAAATTGGCCCTGCTCACACCCGCCAGAGACTCGCTTTGATATAAGTGTTTTGGATTACAAGCAGGTTCCCGAACGAATTATGCTCTCAATCCAAGGTATTACTGTAGTTTGCAGAGACCATCCATTAGTTCTGTTGCCCCTTTTAATTTCTTGGATTCATAACCTGCTCTATCCTGGGGGCTCAACAGTTTGGTCATTTTCCCGAACTGCTAACACTTCAGTCCCCAACCTTGTCACACGTTAGCCCACTTTAACCAAGACACATTCTCCCCTCCCTCGGCACAGCTCCATTATTACCAACCCCAATATGTGAGACAAAACGTCTGAATAGCCCTCGAGCGTGTGCAGCGCCTCCGTCTATGTCTGTCTGAAAACAAGCGCCTCTCCTCCACCTCCCAGCCAGACGGCTACGCTAAGGCGCGAGGAGCAGGAGGGCGGCCAGGCCAGGCCAGGCCACGCGGGCGGCTCTCCTTTAAAAAAACAAAACAAAACCGTGTCAGCATTTCGCGCCTTTCCAGAGCAAACTTCCCCGCGGCGGGGGGCGGGGGGGGGGAAAGAGAGGCGGGGAAATCCAGCTTCTGAGGCGGGCGGAGGCTAGAAGCGGCCTTGCGCAGCCCCCGGAAGTCTCCCCGGTGGCCACCAGCGGGCGAGGCGGAGCTGCCTTGTCGCAGGCGCCGTTTTCTTTCCACCCTCCTCTTGCCCAGGCAATATGGTGGTAGGTAAGAGTGAGGGCGGCAGCGCCGCTTTATGAGGCGAAGCCGTGAGGGAGTGAACGAGCGTGCCCACGGCAACTCTCCCCGCCTGGCGCCCGGTCTCCGCTTAGCGCTCCTCTCCGCGCCCTCCCGTGCTGCTTCCTGCCTCGGCTACCCGCGGGCCATGCGGCTGAGCGCTGAAGCCATCCTCTTCCTCCTTCTCGGCTGGCGCCTGAGGGGCGTGCGAAGAGGCGCCTCCTCCTCCTCCTGCAGGTGGCAGCGGCGTTGCTGGTGAGGGGGGCGGGCGGCGGGAACCCAACACACAAAGCCAAACACATTCGGCCAAGAAGATGTTGCTGTCACTGGTGCTGCACACCTACTCCATGCGCTACGTGCTGCCCGCCGCTGTGATGATGGGCACAGCCCCCACCTACATGCTGGCCTGGGGAGCCTGGCGCCTGCTCTCGACCGTGCTACCCGCCCGCTTCTACCACGAGGTGGATGACCGGCTGTACACCATCTACCAGAGCATGGTGCTCTTCTTCTTCGAGAACTACACCGGCGTACAGGTCAGGGCGGGTTCCAGATTTTGTGGGGCTGGTGGTAACATGCCCTGGGTGGGACTCCATCCTCCTCCTTGCCCCACCTCCTGCCCCACAGCAGGCGCTGTCCCAATTGCCTGGTTCCCGAGAGAGAGAGAGAGAGAGAGAGAGAGAGAGTACAGGTGAGTGGGAGCAGGCAGCAGCTGCTCCTTGCGATGCTGTCCTTGCTTGCACACCTGAGCCAGGGTGGCTCCTCTGCTTCCACTTGCTTACTTGCGCGCTCTTTCTCTGGGTGGTCCAGCAGTGGGAGGGCACATTCTGTGGCTTCCTGCTGTGCTACATAGGAAGAGAGAACAGAGACAGCTCCAGGCAGCCCCACAACCTCTACTCACTCGCTCACTTCTCTCAGCAGTGCAGGAAATTTAGGATTGGGTACAGTAAGCCTAATCTTTATTCCTGTGCTGCCGAGATTGAGCAGGCAAGTGAACAGAGGTGGCTTCAGCTGCAAGGAGCTGCTGCCTCACCTTGCTCACCTGTGTGTGTGTGCTTGCTCTCTTCCTCTGGGCAGTGTGGTGGCTAGGTGACTTCTCCGGTGGCCTAGTTCTAACCAGTGTTCCTTCCACAGTGAGAGAGGAGGAGTGCACAGGTGAACTAGTTGAGGCAGTGGCTGTGTTTTGCCTCAGCTGCTTTCTTCTATTGCTCACCTGCCCTACCCCTCTGGGCAGCACAGTGGTTAAAATTCAGTCTGAAGGGCCCAGTCCTCACTGCTGCACCATAAAGGGAGTGCTCATGTGCCCTCACTCTGAATGGTGTAACAGACCACCTCATCACCCAGAAGGTGAGGGCCGGTGAGTGATCCAAGTGGCTCCAAGGAATGGCCGTCCCTCTGTTTGCTCGCCTGCACACCCTCTAGGTGGCACAGCAATGAGGACTGGGCCTGTTGGGTGGCAACTGAGCAGGTGAGAAATGAGCAGAGGTGGCAAGAAGCTGCTTCTCTCCCTCTAGGTCAGGAGTGGCAACCTTTTTTCAGTTCGGGTACACATCCCTTCAGCCTGCGGTGGGCAGGGCCAGAGCCACCCTACACTTTTCCTCTCAGGATAATTCACACCCTACACTGTTTGTGTCTCCCAAGTGAAAAAGAGAGTGAGTATGTGGGGTGTTCATGATCTTAACTTCAGATCATCACAACCCCATGCTCTCTTGAGAGACAGTGTGGGGATGCTGATGTTCTTAAGTGAAGATCATCACCACCACCCACATTCTTTCTCTTTCTCCCACACCGTCTATCCATTCACACAGACACGTACACGTACATCAATTCCACTCTCTCCCTTACTTCCCCCTTTCTCTCTGCCACCCTACTTTTGCCTCTCCACCACCAACAAGGTCTCATTGCCTCATTGGGCACTTCTGGCCTGCAATGGTCCAGCCACTGTCACAAGGAGAACAAGAGAAAGATAGGCAGGCGGCTTTGAGGTCAGAGATGCAACCACAGCAGCTAGAGTGTCTTTGTAAAGGATGTTATGTAGCTCTAGCCACCACTCTCTGTGGTTGGGCCTTCAAACTCCTGTGTCCCTGCCTATTTATAGTCCACATAGTCAAGGTTTTCAGTAATGGGGACTGAGAACAACATCAGCTCCTAGGGAAAAGGTCATCAGGTCATGTGGATGATGTACTGAAGTTTAGTTACACTTTTTCACACAAAGTGCTTAAAATAATGATTTCCCCCATTCTTTCAGTGCATGTATATGTATTGAATAGCAATTTAGATCCAGTAGTGGCTGTGAAGTGAATATAGAACTAGAGAACAGTAGCTTTCTGGATGATGAAAGTGTAATCTTATGAATAGCTAGGTGATAAATAATTAATATTTGCACAAGTTATGCTAGTGTTCTTGTTAGCCAGAAGCATATTAGCTCTCTGCGAACAGTGACCAGAAAGAAGAACATAGCAACTCTGAATGCCACTTCTCTCAAAAGATGTTGCAGTTTGACTTGTATTTTGTTGCTACTTTATACAGTTGGCTGTTGCTTTCTAATTCAAAGCAAAGGTATAGGTTCAGAGACAATCAAATTTAACTTACCCTCAACTCCCAATGTACCTTTCCCATCCCCAAACTTGATACATCAGAAGGAGGTGAGAGGAGGGGCTACAACCAGTTGGCTTTGGTGCACCTGATGAACTTTCCAGCCTCTCCACTTCAGTTTCACTTAATAGTTTAACAGTATTAATTTACATAAAGTTTCAGTAACCTGTGTTGTGTGTGTATTGTTCCAGGGATGCGCTATAACATGTTCAAAGTTAGCTATCTGAAGGATGCTTTCTACTTGATTTCTAAACAAAGAATTCATTATGTGGTCGTCAAAGTTTTCCTGGGCTACACCAATTTCAGGTTGCAGGTGGGGAATTGCATGATTGAATTGTTTCCCCTACCTAAAAAACAAAACTTCCTTACACCTGGAAAACTAGCATGTCAGGGAAATGAATTCTATTCTAACTTTGTGTTAAACATGCTATTTTTCTGTGTGTTTGGAAGACTTTTCCCTGGTGGAGCATGATTGCACAATTACCCACCTGAATTATGAATTTGTACAGTCCAAGGACAGTTTTACCACTCAATGTAAGCTGCCTGTCTCTACATAGTCTCTTGATTATGCATTATGCCTGCTGCCATACCAAGTTCACGCTTGTCTTAAAGGTGTCCTACGGTGTCATTCCACTAATGCAAATTACATTGTGCTAGCGTAAGGGACCTCTAGCACAATGCCAATAGCATTAGCTTCTGCAACAAGCTTTCCAGGGAATCCCATAGCGCAAGCTAACCCTATTGGCAATGTACTAGAGGTCCTTTATGCCAGCACAATGTAATTTGCATTAGCAGAATGACACCATAGGATACTACCCCTGTCTTTAGCGAACTACCTATGACAATGGAAGCACTAAATATTTATCAGTGATGACTACCAACTGAGAGAGAGCCAGTGTGGCGTAGTGGTTAGGGTGTTGGACTGGGACTCAGGAGATCCAGGTTCTAGTCCCTGCTCGGCTATGAAACTCACTGGGTGACTTTCGGCCAGTCACTGACTCTCAACCTAACCTACCTCACAGGGTTGTTGTGAGGATAAAACGGAGGAGGAGGAGAATTATGTAAGCCGCCTTGGGTTCCTTGCAGGAAAAAAGGCGGGGTATAAATATAATAAATAAAATAAATAAATAAATAAATAAACTGCCATATATCTTAAGTTTCCTGATTGGAAGCTACAGTTGTATCAAGATGGCTCCCAAACTAATGGAAAGCTTTTAACAATGTGAGGTCTAATCAGCTTTATTTAGAGAGGTTCATGTAATTTTGTTGGACAGCTGGAAACTAAACCCTTCTGCTTTGGTTTGCTAAAAAGATTTCATGAATGTTTCAGAGTTATGTAGGTGGTGCACCTTTTATATGTTCCAAAGGGAGCAGGGGCGATAATATCTCCCACTTAGCAAAGTAATCCTCTCACTTTTCGGTGTTGAACTGACACTTGTCAGTGTCCTGCTTCCATTCAGCACCTCCCTGAGTCTCCAGCAAGTCTACATATTGACTCCGCCCACCCTTTTCATGGTTCCCTTTCATTGCTGCGGTGACTGCAAGGATTTTTCTAAATATTTGTTCAAATTTGAAGGCAGGGACGTAAATGGAGGGGAAATTGGTGCAAATCTAGAGGCTTGGCAGTAAAAGGAAATTTAAGAACCTGCTCTGAGAGGGAGCCACGAAAAGGGGAACCAATATCTCCCCTTTCTAGACTTGCTGGAGACTCAGGGAAGTGTTGATTGGAAGCAGGACAGTGACAAGTGTCAGTTCAACACTTAAAATTGAGAGGATTACCTTGCTAAGTGGGAGATATTGTGTGTATCCCCCCTCCCACCTTTTTGTTGCACCTACTTCTCCTGATTCCCCCCTTTTTTTTGAGAGCCATTGTGGCGTAGTGGTGAGAGTGTTGGACTGGGACTCAGGAGATCCGGGTTCTAGTCCCCGCTCAGCCATGAAACTCACTGGGTGACTTTGGGCCAGTCACTGACTCTCAGCCTAACCTACCTCACAGGATAAAATGGATAGGAGATAAAATGGAGAGGAGGAGGAGGATTATGTAAGCCACCTTGGGTTCCTTTCAGGAAAAAAGTCAGGGTATAAATATAATAAATAAATAAAATTGGGTGCTTCTCAATTTCACTAATGGGTTTCTCTTCTCCCTTAGTATTACTTTTCCCCCAGTCCTGGGCAAGTGTGCACAAATTAGCCTATATGTAGTCCTGCCTTGTCAATTTCCTTGTATGTTACCTACTGCACTTCACTACACCTATTAGACCGGTGTGAGTGCAACTTGCAAAAGACAGACAAAAATAATAATAAATTACAAAGACATTTGCACAATTTTCTGGGACTGAAGAAATAATTTTAAAAAGAAAATATGCCATTTACATACTCCCAAGGCACCAAAAATTAATTTTGAAAAGTGGCAAATGAAAAGGGGACACAATTGGAGTGGGGAGGGGGCTGGGATGATGAGACAAGATGGTTCTTCCATGAAGGACACTGAGATACATGCTGGAGAACTAAGAGGGAAGAAGGGGGAGAACAAGCCACGGGAAGTCCGCTCATCTGTTGGGCATACCGTGGGTTGTTCCACAAACAATCCACCCTGCGTAGCTTATTTGCAGGGAGGCTTAGCGTGATGTGTGAACGCGGCCATTCTGATGTCTCAATACTCAACAAAGTTATGCTACAAACAAAGTGACACACAAACAAAATGGCAAATGGCCAGTAGTTAAACCAAAGCCTTTGATTTGTCCTGCCACTTATTAAGGCAATATGAAGTATTTAGCTTCACTCAGACTTCAGGAGTGGGACACTTTTGTCAGCATGAACTGTGACTTTATTTTGCATTGTTCAAACATAAAAAGTCCATCTCTTCTGATATCACTGCTGCTTATGCTGTCTGTAGACTTTACCCTAAGCTCTCAAATGTTTAACTTTTTAACATGGTTCTTTGTGCTATTTGCTGGCATGTCTGCAATTTTACTGATCACAGGTTTTATAAAGTCACATCAGATGCTCCATATGTGTAGGAAGCCATGGCCTGGTTGGCACATAATGTTAGCCTATAGTATGAGTTTTTTAATACTGGGTCGTTGTGATGTGTGAATGCAGCACCGCTAACAAACCATGGTTTGTTAACCACGAACAACCCAGAAAGAGAATCCTTGGTTTGTTGTTGGGTTGTGAATTCCTGGTTGTTTAAACCATGGGTGGTTGTTAGGGTTGTTTTGCCAGTCTACAGAGGTGGAAGACAAGAATTGTAAAAAACAAAAACAAAAACACCCACCAGCTGCTCTATGTGCCAGTATGCCAGCACCCCAAAGGCATTTGGGATGCAGGGAGGGTGAAGGAGGAGGGAAATAAACAAACCACTGTTTGTTTGATCATATGCCAAGCAAAACCTGGGTAGGGCAATAAACCATGCATTAACATTATCTGCAAATCAGGCCCATGAGTCTATTCACCATCAAAGATTGAATGAAGAACTTTGCAAATACGGTAAGTGTGACTTAGGTTAGGATACACAAAAATCTTAAATTAGGGCTGGGCAACCTGGTACCCATCAGATGTTTTGGACTACAATTCCCACAAGCCCCAGCCAGCATTGCAAATGATCAAGGATGATGGGAATTGTAGTCAAAAAGTCGAGAGGCCACCAGATTGCTAATTGTCTGGTTACAGTAAGTTGCAACACTTTTTGCCTCAAGGCCACTGCAGAATAACCAGACCCATTACTGTCTTTGAGTAATTGAAATTGTGGAGAAAGCCTGAACACACACACACACACACACCCGTAACAGGAACCCTGACACAGTTTTCCCCTTGGTAACCCCACGTAGTTTTCCCCTAACAACCCCTGTCTGCATAATAATCCCCACCAGGGGACAGGAGATGCAGGACTGGCTAGACAGGTAACACGCATATCCTCAATGGGGCACATCTGGCCTGAATCCACAAGGAGGAGCATGGACCATCAGGAAGGGCAGGGCAGTCTCAAAGAGCTGCTAAGTATTCTCAGAGGGCATGATAAGCCCAAAGGCGCCACCTGCTCCCGGGCAGGAATAAGCCCACCTGATCAGCAAGGGGCAGGGATAAGCCCACCTGATCAGCAAGGGGAGGGAAGGGGAGGGGGAGGATCGGGGTAGAAAACCCCTCTACCAACCCTCATCTGGTTGTTGGGAACACAGGCGAGCTGACATCCTCCAAGTCCAGCCCGGCTGGGTCAAGCAGTTCTCTTCCCCGAGCACGGTGGCTCAGAGCCAGGCTAGGAGCTAGGATTCTTAGAGTCTTTGGTCTAAGGTAACTCATTGCTGTAGTAAGCTAGCCTGGGAATCAGTTCATTCAGTCATTTAAGGTCACAACCTAGTTTTGTGTACGTTATAGTGTTCCTAGAAGTCTATTAGTTCCGCTCCATTAACCTGTAGTAAATAAAGCGTCTATTCCTGTTTTATGAATGGACTTGTGTGCTTTCTAAGCCACGGTTGAGTTTTACTTGCAATCCCTTAACGGGCTATATTTCAGTGCCGGTTAACCCGTTAAGTGCCGAACTCACGCAGAAGACCCGGTTGCTGGTCTTCCACAGAAATCCTTTAAAATCCTGTAGTTATACACTACAATGTAAATATTTAAATCTAAATCAGAAGTTTCTATTCTGATTTAGCTCATACACTAACGATCACTCAGTACAACAGCACACACAGATGGGGACTGATGCGACTTATCACTAGTAAAGTTACTGGAAAGTGGCTGAGATATTTGGCCAAATTCATGTAACAATACGATTGCAAATCTGTGCTAGCTGGAAGAATAATCTCACTTTCCCAGCAGCAAAATATAGGGTATATTGGTGCCTCTCTACTTTTTATTTTTACTTTTATGAAAGTATTTTCTGAGTATAAAAACATCCCTATCATCCGTATACTGACGCTCCTCCATCCCCGCTGCTGAATAAGATTATAGTAGATGTACTGAGATATCCTGATCATTAGACATGCCAATTTGGAAGTGAGTTTTACTGAAATCACTGAGACATGTAGCTGAGCATATTTATTTAGGCAAATGTGTTTAGGATCAGCTGTTCATATGAGTACTGTTGCTAACAGACAAATGTTTCAAACTCTGTTCAGTAGGCCACCGAACAGATGTTAGATGGTCCCTTCATTGAACAGGCCTGAATGAAACTAGTGATCTAGAGGTCAAAGGTTTCTGCATCCTGTTATCCTGTTTAATTTTGTACTGAAAGTACTTCCATCCCTTTCCCCCCATTCATGAGTTAAGACGAATGTTTTCCAGGGTTGCCACTCCCCCACTTTGTATTCAAAATTGTGTCTTTCCACTGATAGTAAAAGTTAAAACAAAAAACAAAACAAACTCCAACCACAGCATAAACTACCGTACTTGTGCACCTTATGTAAATCAGGTTGTGGAAATAACTATTTTGCATATTTGAATAATGTTTTCTTTATACAAATGCAAAACTATATTCTCTTGCATGGGCTAGTTTCATAGCATGATTGAGGAAGAGTGTTGAAAGGGTTTTAGCACAAAGGACATTCAAGGTTGGAAGTGGGGTCCTTGTTTAAGGCATGCTAATGCCCCCAAATTTATCAGTATAACTCCATAGCCATGTTAGCACAAAACGCTAAGCCAGAATTGCTGAAAACCTTTTTCTCTCTCTCCTAGGTAATTCTCTATGGTGATTTGCCAAAAACTAAAGAGAATGTCATATATATCTCAAATCATCAATGTACAGGTTTGTATACAGTTTTCTTACCTATAAGAGCTTCTTTTTTTTCAGTAAAGAGATGTAAAACCATAAGGTGTCAATGTAGCTATTCAGACTGAATTACTCCAGATTTTATTTATTTGTGTTTCATATTAAGATATTGAATATTTAAAATACACAGTATGATCCTGATAGAGGGGAGCAAATTCCATGCATGTAGTTCAGCTTTTAAGTTTGTCCTTTGCAAAAGCAACCCCATGTGCTTCCAGATAAGCTGCCTCAAATTTCTAGGAGCTTTTGGAAGGAGTCTTTGAAGCAGTGTAAAGGGTTATGTCCAGTGGTGGCTTTTTGCTGCTGAAAGCACTTCTGCTGCAAGGTGGGACACCAGATTTTCTTCAGCTCCCCCCTACTTATTACAGCCCCCTGCATCCCCTGAAAAACTGCTCCTGGGGATTTGGTGTCCCTCTACAACAGTATGGGATATGGCTCGGAGGGCTAGAGAGGACTGGCAAAATTTAGGTCCCCTGCCTTGCACAAACAGAAGTGCTTCCCACTACTGCAAAGCCACTGTTTCATTTATTTATTTATTTATTTATTATATTTATACCCCATCTTTTTTCCTGCAAGGAACCCAAGGCAGCTTACATAATCCTGCTCCTCCTCTCCATTTTACCCAAAGATTTCCTGTTTGGAGTGGGCGGCATTGAGAAACCATGGTGTACTAATAACAAGCCCTTGTCTGCACCAAAGGGATCTTTCTAGATCAGGACCTAATTTCTTTATTTAAGGATGTCCGTATTAACAAAGTTTTCATAGTTGTAACTCCTTTACTCACTGTGGATCAACATCAAACATCCATTTTGAACTTCATTCAGACTGGTTCAGTGATTTGCATTAATCGCTGAAACCCTAGACAGAAATGTAAAAAAACAACAACCCTGTTCTTCAATTCAGCTTTTAAGAGCTGAATGTTGGCATCTTCAAGATATGGATCTGTTCCCAATCTGGTACCCTCCAGATGTGTTGGACTTCGGCACCCATCAGCATGGCTATTGGTCAGAAATGCTGGAGATTGTAGTTCAAACATCTGGAGGGCACCAGACTGGGGAAGCCCTATTCTCCTTCGAGGGTCGGAGGCCAGCAAATATGGGGAGTAGCCCCGCCTCCGGGGCTGGAAGGCAGACTTGTTCTGAGCTTCCGATGGAGGAGGGGCCTCCCCAGAAGCTCCAGTTGTTCTTCCTGCCTCACGGTGGGAGGCAGACTTTTTGCGCTCCTTTGAGCACAAGCAAGGAATAAAGAATAAAGAAATAAAAGAAGAGGTGGAAAAGGAAGAAAACGAAGCCTCTTCGCCAGAACCTACCAACGGTAGGAAGGAGTCAGCCCCTCGCCCCCGCCTCTTGGTGGTAAGACAGGCGGCTGGACTCTGGGGGGACCCGAACCACCTTGCTGTAAGGGAACCGGCCTCCCCCCAGGGAAGCCAGCGCCAGGGGGGTGGGAGAGCCCGCTGCAGTCGGTGCCCTTCAAGGGGGGGGGAGGGAATCGCGGCCAAGGTGGCCCGGACCTCCCCCCTCCCTCCCAGCCCCCCCTCCCAGCCCCCCCTCCCATCTCAAGACGGGCTTGGGCGGCTTCCTCGGCTGGCAATCGGCCGGAAAGGCACAAACCCCCAGGGGATTACTTGCTGCCTCTTTCCCTTCCCATGCTCTGCTGTGCGCGTTCGGGCACCGGGACTCCCAGCCTCAGTCCAGCCTTGCTGGCAGCAACGTGGGCAACGATGGTGGCCGCCATCTTAAGTAAGGGCAATGCCCTGTTCAAAACAATCAGTGAAGCTGTGACCACCATTTTGGTTAAGGGCAAGGCCCTTGTTAAGCCAGTGAGCGAGGCCAGGGCCGCCACCTTAGATAAGGGCAAGGCCATTCCCAAAGCTTTTCGGCACTTTCAACTACAACATAGGTGTTTCAACTACAACACAGCTGTTTGCTGGCCATCCGGCCACTATCTGGTTCCCCCCCCCCATTGCATTCCCTCCTCACTGGCAAGCGGCAAGCCCCACAAGCCTCATGGTGGGGGCACTCAGAGACTCAGCCCAGCCCAGGCTTTGACTGGCTAGGCAAGGGGGGACCTGGAGGCACCACAGGGGTCCTCAAGTCTACCAGCTTGGGGGGCGCTTAGGCTCCTCTGCCAAGACCCCCAAGGACCCACAGCCCCAGGGTAAAACCAAGCAGGCAGTAGTCCCTGCTCATGCCACCTGTCTCTGCTCACCGCCAATCCCTCCACCTCTCCAACGAAGGGCAGCAGCATGCTACCAGACTCGCCTTCACGTGCTACCCCAATACAAACCCTGTTTGCCAAGAGGGTGTGCCCGAGCCAGTGTTTCCCAGCCGACCGTGTGCCAGCAGAGGGCCTCACCTGCAGGCTCAAGCAAAGGTCACAGATCAGCAAGCGTGCTCTCAAAACGCACCAGCGTCAGCCCCATGGCTGCCAACAGAACCAAGCGCCACCGCCCTTCTTCCAACTCTGAGGATGGCTCAAGAACGGCATCCCCAGCCAGGTCAGAGCGCATCCAGTACAGCAGTAGAACTTCTGCAAGTGCATGGGCCTCAGCTTCCGATTCAAAGATGGCGAGCTGCTAGAGGACAGCAAAGATGAGAGTGAGACTCCACCCAGAGGTCGTCTATTCGCAGCAGAAGCCTTCCCAAAGATGATTGCCAAGGCTCTCTCGCATGTAGGACTGGTAAGCAAAGACAGCACCCCAGCCGTTACTGACCTCTTGGGAGACCCCATGGCCTTCCCTCCTATCCAGCTTCAAGCCAAACCCAGTGGTCCCAGTCCCATGGAACCCTCAGGTGATACTGCAGCAAGAGTGAGAAAAGCCAGCTATTCCAAGGCTCCACATCGCCTTTGTGACTAGCTATTCCGCATTGCGGAAAACACATGCAGGCCCTGGCAGTTCCTCGGGTAGATGACCCGGTGTCAGCCCTCACCTCAAAGTCCTTGTTGCCAACAGGGTGAGAGGAACTTCCTGAACACCACGACGAGGGCAGACGCAGCACTGTGCAGGGGCTTTGAGACTGCAGCCACTATAATCAAGATAGCTAACACGTCAACCATAGTGGCCCGCACTAGGCATGTAGGAGCAAAAAAAGGCTCCTTCAAGGCAATCCAACGCCCAAAGAGATGAAAGAGTTCATTAAAAAACAAAAACAAACAAAAAAAAACCCTGTCCTCTGCAGCAGCCTTTCTAGCAGACGCATCTCTCGATTCCTTTCAGCTGGGAGCGAGAGTTACAGCTCCCAACGTGGTAGCTAAGAGGAACCAATGGCTCCGCAATTGTAGAGTAGATTGAAGACGAAGTCCGGCCTGGCAGGGGTCGCCTTCACTGGCAAGAGGCTCTTTGGCGAACCCTTAGATAAAGTCCTGGTGGAGACCAAGGACAAGAAGAAAGCCTTGCCAGTCCCCCACAAGAAAGAGACTAAACGTCCTTCTCAGAAATACGGCTCCTTTCGGAGCTACAAACCCCAGCAGCCTTCCTCACACACGGCGGCTCCTCATCCTCCACTCACAATTTTCCCTCAGGGGGACACAAGCCCCACTGGCAGTGTGGTTTGGCCCAGAAAAGAGGACAACACAAAGGCTCAGCTGTCCAGGGAAGAAAACCAGTCCCGCCTGATGGTCCTCCTCCCCCAGTGAGGGGGAGACTATGCGAGTTCTCAGGAAGTTGGAAGAAAGACTTCTCAGATCGCTGACTCCTAGAGACAATTCAGCAAGGCTACTCCCTGGAATCCAGGAAGAAGCCCAAATAAAGGTTTTTCAGGACCCACTATCTCAGAGATCCTGCAAAGCACCTGAGAACCGTAACAGCTATCCAACACCTCCTTCAGATATGTGCAATAGAGAAGGTTCCCCAGGATCAAAGAAATCGCGGAACATTTTCAGTGTTTTTCACTGTCCCCAAAAAAGGATGGGAAAGTGCGCCCCATCCTAGACTTGAAATGAGTCAACCGCTCCCTCAAGAAACAGAAGTTTCGGATAGAGACACTGAGAGCCATCAATGAATGCCTGCGGAAAAGAGACTTCCTGTCATCGATAGACCTGACAGAGGCCTACCTCCACATACCAATCTGCCCTGCCCATCTGAGGTTCCTGCATCTCAGCTATGGCACCAAGCAGTTCCAGTTCAAGGCCTTCCCATTTGTCCTTGCTACAGCTCCAAGAATCTTATCCAAAGTGCTCCGGGCACCGGTGGCGCTTCTGCGCACAAGGGGTGTGCAGTTACACCCCTACCTGGACAACATCCTGATCCGTCCCTGTCCCTCAGCCAGAGCCTCAAAGACACCTCACAGGCAGTGACGCTGCAAAACAACTTATGGTTCCTCATCAACGAGAGGAAGAGCTCTCTGGTTCTGTCTCAGACGCTCACTCATTTAAGCGTCTCCCTGAATACCATCAGGGACATGATGTTCTTGTCATCAGACAGACAGACCTAGACAAGCCGACTGGCGGCACATCTGCGCTCGAAGGACAGAGTACCACTCAAGGACTGAGCCAAGCTCCTGGGGACGATGGGCTCGTGCCAGGACTCAGTGCAGTGGGCCAGGGTTTCTCCAGGCCACTGCAAACTTTCTCCTGGACTTCCAACTGGAGATTGCGTGCAACCACAACCCACTTCTCACCATCCCACCCTCTGTCTCTCGCTCTCAACAGTGGTGGTCTCACCCAGCACACCTTTTCCAGGGAGTTCTGATTCAAGCACCAACACACATCATGTTGACAGCAGATGCCTGCCTGTCCAGATGGGGAGCGGTCTACCAATAAAAACACACACAGGGACCGTGGTCCAAGGAAGAGACCAAGCTCTCCATCAACCTCCTCGAGCTAAGGGCAGTGAAGCTAGCCCTCAGAGAGTTCAGCAAACTCCTGGAGGATCAACATGTGCTGGTGATGACAGACAAAGACATAGCCAAGGCATACGTGAACAAGCAAGGCGGAACAAGCTCCAAAGCCCTACAAAGGAGGCGATGTCCTTGTTCAGATGGGCCCAGCAACACCTTCGCTCCATCAGGGCAGAACACTTGAGCGGGGTAATAAACGTTCAGGCTGACTGGCTCGGCAGGACAACAGTGGACCAGAGCGAGTGGTCCCTAAACCCAGAAGTCTTCGACCTGCTGACCAGGTCTAGACCGACCATGCGTCCACCTCTTTGCGACACCACAGAACACGAAGGTGCCACGGTTCGGGACGCGATACTGAACAGAAGGGGCACAGCTCACCGACGCCCTCGTCAGCCGGTGACCAGAAGGCTCCTCTACGCTTTCCCCCCACTTCCTCTGATCCAGAGGGTAGTCCAGAAAGTCAGAGACCAGAAAGCCCAAGTCATCCTGGTGGCTCCGCACTGGCCACGTCGTCCCTGGTTCCCACACTTGGCGAATCTCTCGAGGGAGAAGCCGTTCAGACTCCCCCCTCAGGCACGACCTATTCAGTCAGGGTTCAGTCTTTCACCAGGACCCCAGCTTCCTGAAGCTAACCGCCTAGAGACTGGGTGGAGCCTCCTAACAAGGCGCGGCTATCCTGATAAGGTAATCTCCACCCCGTTGGCCTCCGGGAGGCCATCCACGCACAAAACATACGACCGCACCTGGAGGGCCTTTCTCCGATGGTCCAAGGCGGCGGGGAGGGAGTCGAGGGACCCTCTAGATGTGGAGACATCCTATAGTTCCTCCAAGAAGGCCTGTCCTCAGGCCTTAGTCCTAGTACCCTCAGACGGCAGGTGGCAGCACTAGGGTCAGTGTTAGGTGGCTCCAAGGGATCACCATTGGGAGCACACCCACACATCAAGAGGTTCCTCAGGGCGGCACCCCCGTCAGCCCCCCTCCCACCCGGAGGTTCCCCACCTGGAGCCTCAACACGGTCCCTAGGGCCCTCACAAAGCCCCTTTCGAACCACTAGGGGCCACCAGCCTCAAGCTGCTGACCTTGAAAATCATCTTTCTAGTGGCAATCACCTCAGCTAGAAGGGTTTCAGAGTTAGAGGCCCTCTCTTGCAGTAAAGAACTCTGCGCGTTCCACAATGACAAGGTGGTGCTCCGCACAGACCTTTTCACAGGTCCCAGGACCTGGTAATTCCTTCCTTCTGCCCTCGTCCTGCCACACCTATAGAGAAGGAGTGACACTCACTTCACGCCATGAGGGCACTCAAATTTTAGCTAGACAGGACCAAGCCCCACGGGCAAGTTAGTTGCATGTTCGTGTTCTTCAAGCCCTCCTCCCTTGGGAGAAAGGTTTCCACAGCATCCCCGTCTCGCTGGCTACGCAACTGCATTGCGTTGGCCCACTCTTCAGCGGGTCTGACAGTGCCTGAGGGCATAGTGGCTCATTCAGTGAGAGGGATGGCTACCTCAGCGGCATTCAGCGCAAGGGCGCCCCTGGATGAAATCTGCAGGGCAGCCAACTGGTCTTCAGTTCACACCTTGACCAGGCATTATAAAATTGACCTGATGGCCTCAGCAGAGGGTGCCTTTGGGAGGCGCGTTCTGCAGGGAGTCATTCTGTCTCAGTAGGAGGCCGGCTGGGAGTGAGGTTTTTCCCACCCAGGGGATGGACTGCTTTTTTACATCCCCATATTTGCTGGCCTCCGACCCTTGAAGGAGAAACGGAAATTCTTTACTTACTGTGAATTTCTGTTCTCCGTGAGGGGAGGAGGCCAGCAAGGCCCGCCCTGGGCCGGCCTCCTCCTGGACACACTCCGAGCAAGTGGGAGGGAGTCTCTCTCTTTTGTTCCCACAGGCTCGTGACCAACGGACCAGACAGAGTCCCTATCGTAGATAGCAAGGACGTCTACACCTAACGGTTCGTTTGGAAGTGTCAACTGGAGCTTCTGGGGAGGCCCCTCCTCCACCGGAAGCTCAGAACAAGTCTGCCTTCCAGCCCCGGAGGCAGGGCTACTCCCCATATTTGCTGGCCTCCTCCCCTCGCGGAGAACAGAAATTCACAGTAAGTAAAGAATTTCCGTTTCTATACTGTCAGTAGATTGAACATTATTTAGCAGTGTTATAAAACAAGCCTTGCAACATTTGAAAACTAAGAAATAAATGAGGAATGGAATGTTAAAATATTGAAAAAGGAAGTGAGGAATATGATCATAAAAGAGCTTCTCTTGCTCTTCGAAAGCAAGAAATATGTGATTTCTCATGAGAGAAAATGGATATTAAATATGCTAAGAATGGTTTTGGGAAGCATTTTAATGTTTGCTTAGGAACATAAATGTTTGTGTTTTGGCTTTGCAGTTGACTGGATTATAGCAGACATGTTGGCCATCAGGCAAAATGCTCTTGGACATGTTCGATATGTTTTGAAAGACGGGTTAAAATGGCTTCCTTTGTATGGGTGGTATTTTTCTCAGGTAAATCTTAAACTTATTCCCATGTAACATTAAATAACTGCTTATTTTTTTATACACCTCAGTCGTGGACATGTTTACTTAGGCATAAATCCCATTGTTTTCAATAAAATTCAGTCCCAAGTAAAGCATGCTTAGAATTCTCTTTTGGTAATGAATGTGTTTGTGTGTTACATACTTAAAATAGAACAGATAGTGACACTTAATGGTCTTTCAAGTAAGCTGGTTTTATCTGCATGCTAGGGTATAAGTGGCTCTCAATCTGGTTTAATTCTCTTACCAATTGAAAATTAACTCACTGTACTAAGATAGAGTAACATGTGCCTGTGTCCTATGCAACTAATAGTGCAATCATAATTACGTTTACTCAGAAGTAAGTCATATTGAGTTCAATGGGGCTTACACCCAGGTAAGTGGGTATAGGATTGCAGCCTTGGGAGTAAGGAGCCTAAGGAGAGACTCCCGTTGAACTCGATGGGACTTACTTCTAAGTAAACATAATTAGAATTGCATTGTAAGTTAGCATCTAGTTAATTAAAACATATAGCTAATGTGGCTTTCATCACATTTAGTTCTGGAATTGTGCTAGACTAGTGCAAGTAGAATGATCTATATTCATGGAGTAATCTCCCTGCTGTAGCATGGGTGCATAATGTATTCAGAAAATTGGTTTGTCTTTCAGAAGAACAAGTAAAAATATTTCAACACATGACTACATATACTAAAAGTGAAGGGATTGTGATTCACGTGTCTTTGTCACAATTAAAATTTAGATTAAAAAACAAGTCATCTTCATATATGAATGATTGCTTAGATGTATTCTTATATTCTCTTTCCCTTTTTGCTTTTTTTTTTTTTTTTTGCTCTTCTAGTTGAGCTTCATGTGGATTTCATCCTAGTAGGCTATCAGGGTGATCTCCATTAGACACAATAGTTGAAATTCAGAAGTTCTTTGGGAGGCAAGGGGTAGTGTTTCTCATTAGGTGAGTGTGGTTCCATGTCTAAACTGGTGCCATATATTATAAGCAGAGAGAGGAGGAAAAGCTGCATTGAAAAGTTTTCATTTCTCTGCATATAGTCCTGAAATACACACCTTGTGGCCTATATGTCACAAAATGTTGGTTCATAGGCAGCAAAAACACAGCCAGCAGGCTCTGTAATGCATGCCACCAATTTATGAACACCATCTGTATACTCATTTAGATGGATGAATCCCTTTTTTATTTGGAGTGATCCTGGAGATGTTTTGTGCTGCCAGTCAGGAAGAAAAAAATGAATATACACTGGGATAAAAAGGATACATTTTAATCCACTAGTTTTGGGTAGGTTTCCTCTTGCAATTGTTAAACAAGTGGTGGCTGATCTTTCATGAGCTCACTGCCACTAAATCTTTTATTAATGTTCAGGGTGAGGTTATATGTCTCTTTTTACCATAATGTGTAAAACTGCTATCCTGAGGATCCATTGAAATGTTACAGCCCCCATGTGCTCCATGTGGGATCAAGTTTCTGGCAGGTCCTGGTAATGGGACTGTCCACATGATCCATGTGTAAACAACTTACACAGATTATGGTTTGCACATGGCAGCATATTTTGGTTGCCCCCACTTGAGGACCGTAACATTTGAATCAGACCTCAGGGCTAGTGCATACAGAACACTAGCCACATTGAGGTTGTGTTGTCATGGCAGCCGCCTCTGTAGTGGAAGCTGTTCTTATGGAGTGTGTTGTTGTGTGGATTGATGATAGTCTCCACACCATTGCATACCTAAAAATTAGGGGTGGCTATTTTTCTCTATGGCGGTATGAAGAAAGTTGGCCAGTCTGTATGGCAAACCATTCACCTGTAGCAACTTGCCAAATGTAGGCAACGTTCGTGTTGTTTTTTGGTGCGCACGAGCCACCAGTCATGATATTTTACCTAGCAAGGGGAATGTGTGAATGTACCTTAAGTCTTTTCTATGAATTGGGGAACAACAGACGGGGCATTATGGTGATCCAGTGAAGTTATTTTCCCTGGAGAGAGGGTCAGGGAGGAGAACATTGTTTATATTTTCCCTCTTCTCAATACAAGTGTTGCCATTCTTTTTTGTTATTATTATTATTATTCTGTTCCATCCCAAAGATTCTTGAGTGGCTTACACAAACTTTAAAATGGAATACAGTAAGAAAACAAAAATGGAATATTAAAAAAAACCGCACACAAAAAACAACCCATGACCGCATTAAAACAGCTATGGCTCCCTGGCAGTGATTCTAAGAACAGCTTGTAGTTATGCATGTTTTATGCTTGGATGTGTCTGGCCAGTGACTAGGGCAACACTGTTCTCCTCACCTCTGCAGCCAAATGACTCTTGAGTTCATTCTGGAAGGGACAGGAAACAAATTAAGGATATAAGAAGGGCTCAGCTAGATCAGACCAAAGACCCATCTAGTCTGGCATCCTGTTTCCCCACGTTGGCCAGCAGCTGTTGGTCCTCTCACCAATTGCTTGGGCCAAGCTGATATCTCCCGTGTCTGGAGAAAGAGGGACAGATTCCCAGAAGCCCTCCATCTGATTGGTGACTGTGGCTGGACTTTGGCCACAGAGGTGAGGGAGAGAGACTCACCTCTGCAGCCACCATAAGCAATTCTATTTCCTCTCATTTTGGGGTATCTTTTGTTTTGCCCCCCTTATGTGTTTAAGGTAATTTGTCTGATTTTTCCTGGAGTTAGCTTCCTGAATATTAGTCAGTTGAACAGTCATATCATCATTCCCATGGGAGTGATGATATGATTCAAAGTTGGTTTTCCTTTAGAACATGGTGTGTGAATTTGAGAAACATTTGGATGTTTTTCATGCTGTTTGAAGAGCAACACATAGGAGAATGCAGTGGCTGCATTAATACCGGTAATTCAGTGCCGCAAATAGTAATCGGTGAATGATTGCACTTGCGGGTTTTTAAGAAAAAGTATTGCATTATTGAGAAAGATATACAGAGTATATGGTGCCAGTTGACCGGGTGTTTTGTTTTTTTTAAATTCTCCCGGTCACGCCAAATCCTGTAAAAACATAAAACACTTCCTCCTCTTCCTGTTGATGCTGTGTCAGTGATGTCACTCACACTCGGCTAAACTTTCCAGTGACAATTAATTACAGAATTGTGATGGAATGCATATATCCTACCTCAGATAAACATCCTGTTGTGGAATATATATATGTTTTGAATATGGAGAAAACAGAACACAAGTTTAAGGAAAACATGTTGGGTGGGCGGGTGTTGATCTACAAAACAGGTCCTTAAATCATTAGAAGAGGAACATGAAAGAGCTTAAAAAAAAGATTAACAGACTCCTGGAAATGCATTCTGACACACAATTTAATGTTGCTTCCCAAGAAAGTCCTGTTTATGTAGCACAATTGATGAAGTGACAGTGTGTCAATAAATAATATTCAATAAATTATTCAATAAATTATTCAATAAATAAATTATTCAATAAATTATTCAATAAATAATAGCTTAAAATGTATCAGAAAATAACAATGTATCCACCTGACCGTTCAGAAAACTGATGCCTCTGTTGTAAACATTTTTACTTGGAAGGTAGTCCTGTTGATTTCAGTGGAATTTACTGGTAAGCAACAGCATGCAGGGTTACAATGAAAGTATATAGTGGCTTTGTCTGTGGAAGTGGCCTTAAGTGGCAGGAGCAAAAGCAATTTTCATCCAGTAGCTTTGGCGTTCCTGAAACACATTTCCTGCTGCTCTTAATAATTCCATTCTGGCCTTCCACCTCTTATTAATATTTGAATTAACTTGTAGTTTGTCAAAACTCACTTATAATGAGTATCCTATATTAAAAGTATAATATTGTATGGATGCCCCAAGTGTGCCAATTGCAAAACATAGACATATGGTTCAGTATGCAGTGCTTGCTCAAAAAAAGAAGCAATCAAGAGCCACTGAATACTTGACTTCATCCAAGGCAGATAGGGGAAATCTAAGGCATATATGCGGTGGGGAGGACCTAGCATTGTCATAAACTCATTAAAGATTAGCAGCCTGTTTAAATCAATTAATGGATTGTGGAACTACAGTAAACATGTTTGTTGTTAGCATTCTGAAAGAAGTCAGTTTTCTTGTAAGCGTGAAATAGCCTTCTCTTCTAGGAATTTATTCTATTGTAGGCTAAGTTTTGTATCCATTTTTGGAATATAGAATACAAGTGGGGCCCTGCAACAAAATTGTTGCAGTGTAGAGTGCTTCTGTTCAGGGTTTCAGCCACTCATTTCAGCCACACCCTAAACATTTTTACCTCTGAGTATACTGGAACTAACTAAGAAGAAAGTATCCCTTAATCATGACTTCAGATCTCTAAATAAGAGGAAGCTCTGAATAGCATTGCTCATGAATAAGAACTGGGCTGATGCAAATCATGCAACCCTCAACCATACAAAAAGGTGGGGGAGGAATTGTATATGAGAGGGGAGGAGCTGTGGGAAGGGAGAATACAATACTAAGTGTTCACTTAGCCATGGTTTAAACTTTAAGGGATTGGGAATATTATGTGTTCATAATATTATAAATGTGTTCATAAGAGTATGAGCTGGGATGTCTGCAGTTAAGATTTCACCTGACTAATGATGTCACTCAACGGCCTTAGGTAGCTATTTCTTCTTAGCATCAACATCCAGGCTGTGAAATGTGGAGCACTTTGAACACAGACTCTCTATAAATTTTAACTATTAAAATAATTATTCAGATATGGCGGGTGGCCCACTTTGCTCTATAGGTTGAAGCACATCATGTTTTGTGGTGAGGCATAGCCTGCCTACCCATTGCACTGACGTCCCCTGCCCTTAAAACAAACGTTGTTTGTTTCATGTTGCCACTAATTGTTTTCATGACTGACTTTTTTTTTTTTTTGCTGAAATTCGAAATTCTGTCAGTTGAAGAATATATTACTATTTCAATCTCCTAGATTAGCCAAATAAAGTAGAGGCTACAAATCTTTATATTGGAATAAAATCCACTATAGTAAGAACAGTCTTGTTTTAAGTTTTGTCATTGATAGCTGAAATAGTCCAGATTTTCAGTAGGTAGGGATTACAGAAGCTAGCTAAAATAGCAATAATTGACAACCTTGCTTTGTCTAAAACCTTGCTTGTCTAAAACAATTGGTTTTCCATTCATTGTGGGGTTCTGTGGGTTCCACAGGAGGAGGATTTGACTGTGCTTGCAGTTACATTGGAACAAGGTTGCTAGTAGAAAGCTACTTGATGTATAAGCTGTTCTGATATATTTGGCCATTTAGCAACAAAGTGAGAGAGGATGACAGGGTGAATATACAGAGAAGGCTGTGTATTTTATTTATTTATTTATTTAAAGGCGGGGATAAGTCTAGTCCTTTCATGACATACTCTATATGACAAAAACATTTTTGTTGATCTTTGTATTAGCTGTTATGCATGCATCTTTGTATTAGCTGTTATGCATGTGTGTTCATGAATTCAATTTAGAATTGTGGGGCAGGGTTAATGAAAGGGTCTGGTGTTAATGTAAATTATTTCAATGTAAAGTCACCGCCTTTCTTTTTTTCCTTTTTGTTATGTTTTGTTCCTGGGGGAGCCATTCAAGAGTTAGCTAATGAAGCTGCAGTTGTAACATTTTTTCAAAAATGTTAGACTAGTCTCCAGCTATCTTTGGATTAAAGAACATTTAAACTTTTAGGTCAAACTTTTGCAACATAGGTGAAGTTTTATGAATAGAAAAAAGCCATGCAAAATTAATGTATGCAAAAAACCCATCAATGCAGAACTAAGTGTGCCAATATTTAGACAAAGCCCAGCTTAGGAACATATGAAGTATCTTATACCAGGGATGTTGAAGAGTCCTTGGTCCCGAGTCGAGTCCCGAGTCTTTGGACCCGAGTCTAGAGTCGAGTCTAGAGTCCGAGGTCCAAAATGGTGACTCAAGTCGAGTCCCAAGTCCCTCCCAAAGCGGCGGCCCATGGAGGGAGCAGGAGGGTCTCCGCGAGAGGAAGAAGAGCTGCCCTTCCTCCCGCGGAGACCCTCCTGCTCCCTCCATGGGTCGCTGCCGCTGCCGCCCTCACCTCCACCTCCGCCGCCCTCACCGCTGCCGCCGCCAACGCCAACGCCGCTGCCCTCTGCCACCACCGCCGCCCTCGCCGCCGCCGCCCTCACCTCCACCTCCGCCGCCCTCACCTCACCGCCGCCGCTGCCCTCGCCGCCGCCCTCGCCTCTGCCGCCGCCGCCCTCGCCTCTGCCGCCGCCGCCCTCACCTCCTCCTCCGCCGCCGCCGACCTCGTCGCCATCGCCGTAGCACACAGCACGCCGCGTCACGCCGCCAGCGCCGGCGCTCTGTTTTTGGCGGGGTTGCTGTGGTTCAAAAACAGAGCGACGGCGCTGGCGGCGTGACGTGGCATGCCGCGTCACGCCGCGAGCGACGGCGCTCTGTTTTTGAACTACAGCAACCCCGCCAAAAACAGCGACGGCGCTGGCGGCGTGACGCGGCGTGCTGTGTGCTACGGCGATGGCGACGAAGTCGTCGGCGGAGGAGGAGGAGGAAGAGGTGAGGGCGGCGGCAGCGGAGGAGGAGGAGGTGAGGGCGGCGGCAGAGGCGAGAGCGGAGGCGGAGGAAGAGGAGTCCTTGGGCTCGAGTCCCGAGTCGAGTCTCGAGTCCCACATAAATTATTGGGACTCGAGTGGGACTCGAGTCAGAGGGGGGACTCAGTCGGACTCACGAGTCGAGTCCCCGAGTCCGAGTCCCCATCCCTGTCTTATACTGGGTCAGACTATTTTGTCCATCTGGTCCAATATTGTCTACTTTGGCTGGCACTAGCTCTCCAGGGTCTCTGACAGAGGCGTTTCTTACCACCTGCTTCCTCATCTTTTAACTGGAGCTTCCATGGATTGAACCTGGGGGACTTCTGCTTACAAAACATATGTTCTGCTTCTGACCTATGGTCTCTTGCCTATAACCAATGCAAACATTTTTTTCCTTGCCCTTCCAAAAACTGAACACACCCTCCCTGTTTTCCTTGTCAGTGTCAGACTCCTCTTTCTCTAGTTTCTCCTTCCTGGTTGCTTTACTTTCTGTCTCTGGTTCTTTCTGTGCACTTCAAATGAGACTGGATATATCAGCAACTAGTTTTCACTCTTTAATACTGCAGTCTGCTGCCTCACGTAGCAATTTCAGTTTAAGCTATAATAAGCAAGTATGAAGGAGTTATACAGCACCGTACATTGTAAGATTACGTACTTACTAGTTTGGAGGGGGTTTTGCAGTATATCTTATTTTTCTTTTTAAAACTCTTGGGTATTTCTAATACTTTGGTTCTAGAATATTGAAATACAGTATACAATGTTTCATGAGTTATTAAGTGTCATAAATATATTTCTTTTCTTTATGTGTTAGCATGGAGGAGTCTATGTGAAGCGAAGTGCCAAATTTAATGAAAAGAAAATGAGGAACAAGTTACAAGCCCACATTAAAGCTGAGACTCCAGTAAGATTATATATTTCCTCTGTGTGTGTGCGTGTGTGTGCGTGTGCACATTAGCTACCCCCAAAGTGAAAGAAACTAATATGAAGGTGACAAAGATGTTGGAACCAATTTGATTGCCCAGTTGCATGGTTCACCTTCCCACATTCTTTATGCTAAACAGATGAATGGCTGGAATGGTGTGCTTGGCTTACACTTTTCCTTCCCCAGTAGTTGGGGCAATAAACATTGCACTCTTGCAGAAAAGTCTTGTTAACAGCATGCAAAAAACCCAGTTTCTACATGAAAACGCACTGTAGCTTATTGCAAAGTAAATGTTTATATTGTTCAGCTTCTTATAGGCCAGAATCAGGAGTTTCTCAAATGTCTTGTAAGATAGTCTATACTAGGGGTAGGCAATCTAGTGCCCTCCAGATGTTTGGGACTACAACTCAACATCAGCTTCAGCATTCAGTAACTGAGTGCATTGTTTCCATTATATCAAAATAGCATTTATTTTATTGTAATAACTCCATATATCATTCAGAGCTTTTTAAAATATGTTTTTAAAAAATATATATTAATAGATCTTTTTGACAAGGGCTAATCAATGAAATACCATCTAGATTATAAGGATCACAATCATCCATCACTTTGATCTTGGCTAGATTCATCTTCATCTTACTTGTAATCCTACTGTTTACCATAATTTCCCAACCATTAGAGTTTGATCCTGGTTTGTAGGATAATCTTGAACTATAGTCTGCCAGTTCAGCTGCAATAGCAAACTATGGTTTGATGCAAATCCCAAAGTGGATTGTACAGGAGTAGGAAGGAGTGCACACGCACGGGGTTTGACATGACATTTGAACCCTTTATATCGATTGAATCTGGGTGCAATTTTATGGAACCTTAATTTCAGCTTTTTGTTACCGGTAAACATACAGTAGGTTGAATGCAATGTTCCACATATGCATGGGGGCTTTACAACTCTCCCTTTCAGTAGCCCCATGCCAAAAAGTCCCATCACCTCCAGAGCAGCACCCTATGAAGTACTAAGGACTATTCCCAGATGCTTCCCCTATTAACTCAAGCAGACATTTTTAGCCATTTGGGATGGTCTTTGTTTGAGGGGATGACAGTGAACTCAGGAGGCTGAGTGCCCACAGAATTGGATCCCAAATGGGACCATTGACAAAGGAGATATTAGCATGCTCAGGTGAGCCCTGAGTATGCAGAATTAAAACAAAAAGCATTTTCAAGAAGATTCCAGAAGGGACAACTCCCCCCCCCCAAAAAAAACCCCACAACCCAATGAGAACTGAGCATGCTTGGTGGCCTCCAGGAGCCATGGAATGTTGCATGCTGGAAAAGAAAAATGGAAAACCAGAGGGAGGAGGGAATGAATTGGCCTGGTTTCAGCCCCTTAAAGCGTATACAGTAATACCTCGGATTACGAGTAACTCAGTATACGAGCTTCTCGTAAAACTGAGCAAAATTTTATCATTTGTTTCTATTTGGAGGACGAGCGTGTCTCGGAACACGAGCCACACACTGTGCCCCCGACTAGCACTTAAAGTGCCAGCGCCCCAGGCTTTGCCTAGCTGGGAGGGAGCCCCATGGAGGCGAGGCGCAGCCGCTCACTCTGCGGGCACCTCGCGCTGCTGCGCCGGCTCCCTGCCTAGGAGCCCCATGGAAGTGAGGCCGCTCGCTGTGCAGGGCGCCTTGCGCCCCTGCGGCAGCGCCTTGCACTGCTGCGCTGGCTCCCTGCCCGGGAGCCAGCAAAGCACCCCATGGAGGTGAGGCGAGGGAGCCGCGTCACTCGCTCTGTGTGCGCCTCGCGCTGCTGCTTTGCCTGCTTCCTGCCTCGGAGCCGGCAAAGCGGCAGCGTGAGGCACACACAGAGCGAGAGGCCGCGCCACGCCTCCGTTCGGCTCCCTGTCAGGGAGCCGAATGGAGGCGAGTGAGCGGCCGCTCGCTCTGCCTGCGCCTCGCGCTGCCGCTTTACTTGCCAGGGAGCTGTGTGGGACTTTGCCAGGGAGCTGCGTGGAGGCGTTCCCACTGCTCCCTGCCTCTTCCAGCGGGGGCTCGCCTCTCTGCGAGCCGCCCGCGCTGCTATCGCCGGTCCCGTCGCGTCCCTTGCTGCTCCGGAAGTGACGCGACGGGAACTGCAGGGTCCCGTCGCGTCACTTCCGGGGCAGCAAGGGACGCGACGGGACCGGCGATAGCAGCGCGGGCGGCTCGCCAAGGAGGCGAACCGCCCCTGGAAGAGGCAGGGAGCAGCGGGAACGCCTCCACGCAGTTCCCTGGCAAAGCTCCACGCAGCTCCCTGGCGAGCAAAGCGGCAGCGCGAGGGTCCCGTCGCGTCACTTCCGGGGCAGCAAGGGATGCGACGGGACCAGCGATGGCAGCGCGGGCGGCTCGCCGAGGAGGCGAACCGCCCCTGGAATAGGTAGGGAGCAGCGGGAATGCCTCCATGCAGCTCCCTGCCAGGGAGCCGGCATGGCAGCACGCGAGGCACCTGCAGAGCGAGTGGCTGCGCCGTGCCTGCCCTCCACGCACTATTTAATCACTGCTTTGCAGGCTCCCCCCATGGGGCTCCCTGCCAGGGAATCAGCAAAGCAGTGAGTAAATGGTTGTGGAACGAATCATCTGAGTTCCCATTATTTCTAATGGGAAAACTCGCTTTGATATGCGAGTGTTTTGGATTACAAGCATGGTTCTGGAACGAATTATGCTCGTAATCCAAGGTATTACTGTATATAGTATCCTGGTGGAGGGTATGGCTGGCTGAAACCCAAACAGGGACACTCCTGTCAGTGGGTAAGGTAAATGATACATCACAACATTTTGTTCCAGGTCCCACCTGTCTACATAGGCTTGGTAATAAATACATACGGATTTGGTCAAAGTGAACGAATAGGAGGTAAATGAAACACACGAAATAGCCAGGGTGGATGTTTTTACTTAACATAAGCCTTAAGTTGCCCTAGCTGGAAGAAATGCCCCACCCAAAGAGAAACTGGTCTAAAGTACCATTCCATATAAACTCATATTCCTGCTGTTAATGGGGGACAGGGATTAATATTTAATCTGCACTTACACCTGTATATGGAGCCAGATTCAAGTCCAGACGCAGTGAAGTCACTAAGGGCGTAATCCTATGCATGTTTAGACCGGAAAAAAGTCCTACAGCTCCCAGCTAGTCCCGACCAGCATGGCTGGCTGGGAGTTGTAGGACTTTTTTCTGTCTAAACCTGCATAGGATTATGCCCTAAATTAATGTCATGAACCTTTGCGTCTTTCAGGAACAAGGTTTCTGAGGATCTCAAACAGATCTGAGGTGGTTCCAAACCAAGTTTCTGCTGGGCCCAGCTATTGTGGTTTAACCTTTAATATGCTAACATGTGGGTTTTACATATAAAAAGTAAACAGATCAGGGGTCAGGTAGGCACTCATGAACTGATTCCCCAGGTTAAAAGTCAGCTGAATATTAGAATCAGTAATAGCATTCTATTTGTATTCCACATTGGTTCTGGCCAAATGAAGATAGAATAAGTTTTGATCTTTTATTTAAAATTAGGAACTTCATTCTACTTGGTTAAAATCTTAAACAGTCCTCACTATATGATAGCCTTCTATTTGCAAGAAATCAATTTACCTTTAAGGTTTATTTTTACCGGGTATATGGTTTTTGATATTGCTGGAATTTTAGTAAAGTTAATTAATATTTAACATTGGTCTGATTAGTAAGAACATAAGAAGAGCCATGCTGGATTAGACCAAAGGCCTATCTAGTCCAATATTCTCTTCACACTGTGGCCAACCAGATGCCCATGGGAAGCCCACAAGCAGGACATGAGTGCAACGGCACCCTCCTGCAAGTGTTTCCCAGCAACTGCTTCTGATACTGGAGGTAATATATAGCCATCATGACTAGCAGCCATTGATAGCCTTCTCCTCCATGAATTTGTCTAATTCCCTTTTAAAGCTATCCGAATTGATGGCCATCACGACATCTTGTGGTATTGAATCCCATTGTCTGTCTATGCCCTGTGTGAATAAGTATTTCCCTTTATCAGTCCTGAATCTCCCGCCATTCAGCCTCATGGGATGACCCTGGATTCTAGTATTATTATGAGGGAGGGAGTAAAACTCCCTCCATACTATGCATCATTTTATGTATTTCTATCATGTTTCCTCACCCTTTTTCTAAGTTAAACAGCCCCAAATGTTGTAACTGTTGCCCATAGGGGAGTTGCTCCATACAACCTTGGTGGCATTCTGTATAATACAATGCTAAATTTAATACAGGCAGTCCCTGAGTTAAGGACATCCGACTTACAAACAACCCATACTTAAGAATGAACTTCTGGGTTTCCCGGCGCTACATTGTTTATGTAGAGTACATAGTAATTTGCGTAATTTACGCAATTTGCATAAATGCCGATTTCAACGTATAGAATGCTATGCTGCTCCGACTTACATACAAATTCGACTTAAATACATTCTTAAGAACAGAACTCGTTCATAACCTGAGGATTGCCTGTATAATTATTGAAGTGTCCATTATGGGTTTTTTTTACTAGCAAGAACAATAGTAAAGGGATGCTAAAAAAAAACCCTCCACTTTTGTGTGTGTGGTTTTTTGTTTCTAGTTCTGAGATAATTATTGTTCAGATAATCCACCTCTTACAGGAAGGTGGAGGTAAATGACTTGAATATTGCTTTATTTGCAGCAACTGCTACTGAGTTCTGTACTCTTTCACAAATTACCTTTGTGAGAGAACTGATACAGGCACAAAGTAATGAGTTACTCAGGTTGGGCTGGGAGAAAAATGAGGCTATTGATTGCAGTAACTTCATACATGTACTGTGGAGGCTCATTCTTACAATGTATTATTTGGAGCTTTGTGCTCACCCACCAATGCTAAATTGCATCACTTTTTTGCACCTAAGGGCCAGGAAGAATTCAGCTCCATGGCCTGATTTTTACAAACTCTTCCATCCCCTTTCATCTGAGACACATACATGCAATAGCACATTCTCTTTCCATGCAAATACCTATACCTGCTTTACACCCAAATGCACAGCACTGCAAGGTTTGTTAGGTAAATGTGTTCCAGTTGAGAAGACAACTTATATTTCTTAGCTTTTTCTGATTTACCTTGTTGAAGCTACAGTCTTGTGCACATTTACCTGGGAGAAAGTTCCACTGAACTCAATGAGACTTATTTCTGAGTAGATATGTATAGTTGTATGTATGTATATAAGTTGCAATACATTTAGTTGAAATTGGCTAGGAATGTAAAAAGGACAGGATGTAAAAAGAGGGTATTTGTTCACTAAACTGTGTTGGCTCTACCTTCTCCCATCTTAACTGCTTAATTTGTTCTTGAACATAAGTTAGTTGTTAGTTTAGCTGCTTCTGCTGTTTTATTTCCTCAGTTGCTTTTCGTCGCAGGGGCAGCGGGGACGACACTTCAGAGTCCCTGAATATCAACATTGCCCATCTTAAATAGTACAATAACTGCATATCTTTACAAACATCTTACTTGTGTGCCGTTCTCACCCTCAACACACACATAAAACAATGTTTTGTTTGTAGTTGACAGCTAGTCAGGCTTTATGTGAGAGCATGTTGCAATGCTTAATTTTTTTTAAATGCTGTGCACTTTTTTTTTAATCCTGCAGATGTATCTTGTGATTTTTCCAGAGGGAACACGTTACAATCCAGAGCTACCAAAAGTCATTGCAGATAGTCAATTATATGCTGATAAGGAAGGTAAGATAAACTTCAAAGAATTTTGGGAAGCAATGGAAAGTAAGATGAAAGGACATATAAAGGCAAGTGTGACAGACTTAATTTATTGCTCTAGACGGCTTTAAAAGGAGGACATCTACCCTGGACAAACTCAGTCCCACAGTGTAGTAGAAAGGGGAGAAAGTGACATTATCTAGAAAAGAGTGGGGTTTGGCCAAGAGCAGATGCCAAAGCTACAGAATATTAGTTTCATTTCAGTGTTGCTGCATATGGTATTTAATGTTGAATGAATAAGCAAATACCCAGATAAAGAAATTTTCCCTAAACAATGACAACTATAAAAGACAAGGTGAAAAAATCTTATTACAAATATACAATAGCAATCAGTTCTTATAATAATTACAAAGAACTTAGAATATATCAGTGGGCACATAGGCTGTGTTCTTTACAAACACATAGGCCATGTTCTCACATCATGCTAAACCATGGTTTAGTGAGATGTGCTTGAGCAGTAAAGAGCCACCATGAACCTTGGGGTTGTGTGCTCCCCTCTTTCTCTTTTCCTCCAGTGTAGCTGGAAGGAAGGCTTCAGCAGTGTTTACTTTCTGTTTTCCTGAATCTCGGGGTGCAAAATCTGCCATGCAGCCCCCCAAGGTCTTAAGTGTGCCCACACCCTGTTCCCCCTGCCACTGCTGCATTCCCACCACCAGCATCCTGCCACTCACTTTCCACAAGACTAGCCAATCGGCGTGCAGCTTTGCCAGAGTATCTAATAGCAAGAGGAGAGCAATGGCCACAAGAGTGGTCAGTGAAGCCATTGTATGCATGCGGTGGTGGTGGCGACATTGCCAGGAGAAGTGGGCATGGCTGGCTCTGCTTGCTGTTGTGAGAGGAGGAAAGATATTGGATGAGGAGAAGATCCCCATGGGCTGGGAGAAGTGCTTGAGCTACAGCTCTGGTACCACCGCAGACGGAAAGGGGTGGGTGGGTGTCCTGGACAATGGGTAGCAGTGGTGGGTGGTATGTGTGGATCTGGTGTTGAGAGGGGAGAGGGAGCCTTATATATGGTTTAGGCTGGGGTCTGCAAGACCCTTTTGCCTGAGGGAGTGTCAGACCTTTGGAAAAGAAGAGCTCCTAGGTGAAGGAATTTGTGGGCAGATGCAAGTCATGAATAGGGGAATTAAGGCATAGAGGGGAATCTGCAGGATTATGGAATAAGGTGGTAGGGGGGGGGCAGGTTGTTAGATGCTTTGATGCTGCTTCTCCTAAAAAAAGATTACAGTTCCATGTAGAACAATTGATGTTTCTTATTGCTCTTCCCCCTCAGCTTGTTCCATCCCTTCCCTTGTTTGTATGTGTTCCACGCTTGCAGCCCCTGAGCCAGCATCACAAGCGGCTCTCAGGACTGAAAAAGTTGTGCACCCCTGTTCTAGAGTATCCATTTAGTCTTAACTGAATGTAGATGTCTGGTCTCATAGACTTTCACAGAACAAATGTAGACCAGACATGTAAATTCTACATGTAGCCAGACCTATAACATCCATAGTTTAAAATTCTTTACAAAAGTTTACTTTGTAATGACCTTGCTGGAATCACAGTTTTAAACATTAGAACTAGCATATCTACATGCTCTACTAGAATAACATTATTTTGAGACATGGATGTACATACAACCCATTGTAAGTGTTTATGTAGTGACAGTGCAAGATAAGATTTAGACTGAAGGTCAAACTGCACATTGCACATAGTAATCCACAGTGTGCGGCTACATCTCCAGCTTTTCCTCAATTACAGCTGGGAGGGGGATTGTTACTGTGACCACACTGTGTGTGGAGGGGTTTATCCCTTCCCTCACTAGCCACAATCTGCACAAAAATCACTCCTGCTCACAGCTGCAAGCATTGGGGGGAAAGTTCTTATTGGCACTAATGGGAACATTTTTCTAATGCTCATAGCTGCACCAGGGAAGGGGTGATTTTTGTCTGGATCAGGGTTGGAGTGGGATGGGATGAACCTCTGCTCCCTGTATGCTCTGGTCCCAATAGCAGTCACACATACCACACATGCCTGTAATTAAGGGAAAGACAGAGACATAGTAGCACGTATGCCTTAAGCATAATATATAGTTTGCCTGTAGTCTCTAAAACAGCCTTCCTCAGCATACTTTCCTCCAGCTGTTTAGGAGTACAGCTCCCATTGTGGTGTAGTGGTGAGAGTGTTGGACTGGGACTCGGAAGATCCGGGTTCTAGTCCCCGCTCAGCCATGACTCACTGGGTGACTTTGGGCCAGTCACTGACTCTCAGCCTAACCTACCTCACAGGGTTGTGAGGATAAAGTGGAGAGGAGGAGGAGGATTATGTAAGTCGCCTTGGGTTCCTTGCAGGAAAAAAGGCGGGGTATCAATATAATAAATAAATAAAGTAAATAAAAACCAGCATGGCCAATGGCCAGGGATGATGGGAGTTGTAGTCCAAAATAACTGGAGGGTGCCAGGTTGGGGAAGGCTGCCCTAAAACAATGAGAATGAGATTATCATAGAAAGTACTTGCTAGCAACCGAATCAAAGTGTGCTTTAAATAGCCTCCTGCCCAGAACAGGACTCCCATTCTTCAATATACATCTTAAGGGGAACAAGGAATTCAAATATGTGCAAAGTTGCAAACCTGTTTTGTTTTTTTAAGTGAGTTATATATTTTTCTTGGCCGACTTAATCATTTATCTTCCTAGCAACTTTATGTGTTTGGGTTATTTTATGTGATATTTTGTAGAAAGCTGGAGCACTATTCGGTGTGTTGAACTGAATGCTTAGTAATAAAAACAATTGCTGTCATAACAGTGTATTCAGTACCCATGGACTGGAACAATATCTTGAAAACACAACACAGTGGTACTTTGATGCAAAATTCACATGGTAAATGTGGTGTTATGCTTCAAAATATTTGCATAGTTTTGTGTTGAACAAGTAAATGTTGCTGCAGCGGTCAGGATTGACCTAATACCAGTGTTTCCCTTGGTTATAATAAGTGATAAAGGGACACTTGTCCAGAAGCAGTCAAAAGAAAAATAGGTCCTAGGGAAGTTGTTCAATGGGAGTAGCTAATTCCATTTTGCGTAGAAAATGGAACATCTTAACTACTCTGAAAATGGAGGATTAGATCCACCTCTTTCTCCTCTGAAACAAGCCTCCATTACTCCAGCGGAACTTAAACTAATAGAATAGTTTGAGCATTGAGCTCTACATTTCTAGAGCAGCACAGTCAAACTCTTATTGTCAGATTTCTTTTCCTTACACAAAATAAGAGCAAGACTGAGTGACCTTCCTATTTTAAATATATTGTTCTTGGAAGACGGATTCTGTCAACAGCAGGATACTCACATTTTCAGTGAATATTTCCAAAAATAAAATGAAGCCTTTGATATCCCATAATGTGGTTGTGGGATTCATTGTAAGATCCTTTGCATAAAGACATATAATAAGCATGGATCAGAAGTAACTCTCTCATACATAATGGGAATTTAGAGCTGTTCATGTTTCCTGTATATTAATATGGTTTAAATAATCTGAGAGAGAATAACAATGGACCATAGTTGTGCTTAGAAGCCAAAATGTAACCAAGTAGTATGGTAAAAAATAATGGAGGTATGCAGCGCCCTTTAGAGTATAGGGTGTAATTGAAGGAGGAGGACTCACTGGTCCATCATAAGCCTATCCAATAAGCAGGACCCATCTAGGTTTGTGCCTGAGGTGGGCAGTTGAATCAGGTAGGGAAGATCAGTTGAAGCAGCTGCTGTCATGGCAGAGTAGGCAAAGCAGTTAGTGCCCAAATAGCCATCTAAAAATGTAAACCTGAGGTCTCCAACATGGTGTCTCCAACTTGGCGTCCACCAAGGTCCCTGCCCCTTCTGATTTTTAAGAAAAAATGTCTTAAGGGTTTTTTTAATTTAAAAAAAAAGTTTTTTTTCCCCTAGGAGGTTGGCATGCTGTAAAATGAAGTGCTGCCCTCTAGCGCTATCTTTATTTGGGTTCATAAGAGTGGCTTATGTTTCGGAGCTCAGACCCCACCTCTGCCTTGTACTTAGGTTCTTGGGCAAATTACCTTTTTGTTAGTCCCACCTGGCAAAGTGGTGTTTTGTGACCAGCCACACTCACCATGGCAGACATTTTATGAATGGGTAACACACACACCGCTCCATGACAGACATTTCGTGAGAGTGCTCATGACACTCTTTCAAATTCCAAATGTACCCACCAACCCCAAAAGGTTGGGGACCTCTGTAAACCAAATACACAAGAAAGTAATGCAAGGCAGCAAGTCTATTAATGAGGAAGAACTGAGCTGCAGACTACAGTTTACTGACTGTTCCCCATAGGCTGAAAATGTATACGAGAGGGGTCATAGTAGTAGCCTTTTGGGACTTGAGGGATACATACATGAAGGTATTATGAAAGCTGGGAAGATTCCATGTGCCATGGATGAGAGTGCCTTTTTAAAGTGTGTCTCACTGCTCTAGAATTGCAAATAAATTTCCTTGACATTTTACTCTTGCAATATGATCTAATGCAGTGGTTTTTCATACTTGGGTTCTTTGAAAGTTTATCAGGTGTCCCTTGATGAGAAGATGTAATGGCAGGCAAGCTTCCATGAAAGATGAGTTGCTTGCCCCAACCAATCATCTACTTCCGTGTGTAGGGAAGTGTTGGGTACCGTATTTTTCGGACCATAAGACGCACTTTTTCCCCCCAAAAAAGGAGGGGAAAATGTCTGTGCGTCTTATGGGGTGAATACAGATAAAATCAACAACAAAACAAATTTTTTACAGACCTTACTTCCCTCTGCGCAAGGTCCGGCATGCACATCTCTGGGTGGTCGTCTTCAGCGGCGGGCAGGGCTCGGGCCTGCACAAAACCCGCCCGGCAGCAGGCACAGGAGATGGCCTCCGGAGGCGGCGGCAGCAAGGCCCCCCCCCCCCGCCCGGCAGCAGCGCCCCCCGCCCGGCATCAGGCCCAGGAGACGGCCTCCGGAGGAGGCGGCAGCAAGGCCCCCTCCCTGGGGCCGTCTTTAGGACTCGGCAGGCGCTCGGGCCTGCCTCAAAGCTGGCGGCGGCGGCGGCGGCGCCCTCCCCCGCCCGGCATCAGGCCCACGAGACGGCCTCCGGAGGAGGCGGCAGCAAGGCCCCCTCCCCGGGACCGTCTTTAGGACTTGGCAGGCGCTCGGGCCTGCCTCAAAGCTGGCGGCGGAGGCGGCGGCGGCGGAGGCGGCAGCAGCGCCCCCCCAGCCCGGCATCAGGCCCAGGAGACGGCCTCCGGAGGAGGAGGCAGCAAGGCCCCCTCCCCGGGGCCGTCTTTAGGACTCGGCAGGCGCTCGGGCCTGCCTCAAAGCTGGCGGCGGCGGCGGCGCCCACCCGCCCGGCATCAGGCCCACGAGACGGCCTCCGGAGGAGGCAGCAGCAAGCCCCCCCGCCCGGCAGCAGCGCCCCCCCCGCCCGGCAGCAGGCCCAGGAGACGGCCTCCGGAGGCGGCGGCAGCAAGCCCCCCCGCCCGGCAGCAGCGCCCCCCCCGCCCGGCAGCAGGCCCAGGAGACGGCCTCCGGAGGCGGCGGCAGCAAGGCCCCCTCCCCGGGGCCGTCTTTAGGACTGGGCAGGCGCTCGGGCCACCACAAACCTGGCGGCAGCGGAGACGGCCTCCGGAGGCGGCAGCGGCAAGGCCTGCTCTCTGCTGTGGAGCAGGAAGAGAGGGCCAGTGCCTGGCAGGCAGCGGTGGCGGCGGAGCAGCTCCTGGGCCCTGTTCCCGTCCAGCGTGGGGCAACTGCCCGAACCCCCGCCCCTCTCAGCCACCCTTCCTGTCCCTGCAGCGATGGAGCCGGGGAAGGCTCCTGGACGGAGCTGGGCAAGCCCGTCTCTCAACTGTTTCCCCCCCAACAGATGATTCCCGCCAACAACAGTTCAATTTCTTTGCGGAGATCAGCTGTTTGGCTGAACAGCCACCCCTCCCCTCCCTGCAGTGATGGAGCCAATGGCTGCGCGTCCTGGCTGGCCTGCCGCGCTACTATTGAGCGCTGCGGCCAAGGGGAGGAGGGGGCTAGCCGGCCACACAGCTGCCCAGAGGACAGCCAGGCCTGGTCTCGCGGTGGGGGGGGGGAAAGAAGCTCAGACCACACAAGCACCTCAAATCGCCACAAGTCACCTCATAATCGCCTTAAGTAGCAGCAAAGCCCTGGTACCTAACACAGCTGACGCTGTCAACATTTACGGTACTACCGTACGTGCGTCTTATTTTTTTTTTTTTTCTTGTTTTCTCATCCAAACCTAGTGACGTCTTTGGTCCGGTGCGTCTTATGGGTGCGAAAAATACGGTATTGTCTGATGAGAAAGATTGTGTGTCCTAAGGCTGATGCTAAGGCCACAGCAAGCCTGACTGGACCCTGTAGAACTCGTGTGTTGCACCCTAGAATATGCCCCAGAATCCTCTTCATTGCTCAGGGCTTCTGTGGCAGACATGTGAAAACAGACTCTCAAGGTAGAACATTTTCGAAACACTAATGTGATCTTCAGAAAAGCAGAAATTGATGCATACGTTTAAACTTACACTTTTCTGGTTTCTATGATAGTGACTCTTTCTCCTGTGCAACTTTTAATACCTTTTCACTGTAACCTTTCCCCTTGCTTAGGGCTTGCAGTGTTAAAACATGTTCTTACACCACGGGTGAAGGCTACACACGTTGCTGTTGATTCAATGAAGAACTACTTAAATGCAGTTTATGATGTCACCGTAGCATATGAAGGTACTTTGGACCACAAAGGACAAAGGAAAGTGGCACCATCCATGACAGGTGAGTAGGTACTATATAAAGAAACCCTTTCCTTCTCCCACCCAGTTAAAGCTTGCAAATATCAGTACGCAAGATGGAACTTTAATAAATTGATTTGTATTACAACTGCACAACTTGTGACCTGCTGTGCCAAACTCAGACCAGCAGCCATGAATTGCAGCCTGCCAAGTGTATGAGAACCCCTCTGTGCTCTTTGCAGTCCCAGGCAGATGGGAAAACAGGAAGGTTTTTTGGTTTGCTGGTGGCACACATACCATATATATACCTAGCTACAGTTATCCATGCTCTGGTAACCTCTCGTTTGGATTACTGCAATGTGTTATACGTGGGGCTGCCTTTGAAAAAGGTCTGGAAACTTCAGCTGGTCCAAAATAGGGCAGCGAGATTGTAACGGGGACTGGCCGACGAGAACATACTATGCCAGTGCCTTCTCATCTGCACTGGCTGCCAGTCTGTTTCCGGGCCCGATTCAAAGTGCTAGTGCTATCATTTAAAGCCCTAAACGGCTTGGGGCCAGGGTATTTGAAGGATCGTCTCCTCCCATATGTACCTGCCCGGACACTAAGCGGTCCTTCTCCGAGAGCCCCTGCCAAAGGAAGTGAGGCAGGTGGCTACCAGGAGGAGGGCCTTTTCTGCTGTGGCACCCCGGTTATGGAATGAGCTCCCCAAAGAGGTTCGCCTGGCGCCTACTTTGTATTCTTTCCGGCGCCAGGTGAAGACCTTTCTGTTCTTCCAGGCATTTTAATCATTTTAATCTTGTAATTGTTTTTAATTCTGTTATTGTAACTGCTGCTGCTAGCTTTGCTGTTTGTTTTTAATCTGTGGTTTTATATTTTATATTGTATTTTATTATTTTAACTGTTGTAAACCGCCCAGAGAGCTTCGGCTATTGGGTGGTATAAAAATGTATTAATTAAATAAATAAATATTTGCACTGCAGAGTATTCCAGGTAAAATCTTTCCTTTGGTCCTAAATGACACACAATCAGAAGTAGTCTCTTGTTTGTTCAGGGGTATCCAACCTTTTTGGTCCAGCAGGCACATTTGGATTTTGAGAGCAAGTTGTGGGCGCTCTCACAAAATGGCTGCCATGAGGGGAGTTTCCCATTCACAGAATGGCTCTCATAGTGGCTGTGGCCAGTCACAAAATGTACATTTCCAAGAAGGTAAACTAGTGAGGATTTTTAAAAAAACCTTAAGTTTCCCAAGAACCTACAAGGCAGAATTCCAAAACACAAAACCATTCTTTTGAACCCACAGTTTTATGCTCCAATACCTCTTTCACGGAAGGCGCACTTCAAAACAAAGTCCTGGGCTGCAGCCACCCACCATTTTTATTTTCTGAAAATGCCTCCAGGGCCCATTATTCTTGGAAATAAAAATGGAGCAGCTCTGGAGGCTGGCACTTCGTTGCAACATGCCAGCCTCCCAGTTATTTTTTTTAATTAAAAAAATCTTTAAATGTTTTTAAAAAACAGGACGGCACGGGGCCTTGCAGGTACCAAGGCAGGTGTCCACGGGCACGACTTTGGGGATCCCAGATCTAGTTTCTAATGACCAATGTAGTCCTGAAGTCACTCCATTAAACATTTACATTAGGGCTCAACAGCTGACCTGCATCTGCGCTCCAACCTCAGAGCTGGGAATTGGAGCTCCAGCCTCTCCCTCTTGCAGCTGGCATGGAAAGAACCACACCAGCTGCTCTCTGAGGTCAGGAAAGCGACCTCAGAGAGGGGGGAAAGTGGCATTTCGGAGAAGGGGAGGAGACGGCAGAGGCCAGGATACGAGCTATCCTGAGGCCTCTTCAGCCTCCTTCTGACCCCCTCAGAAACACTGTCGCTAGATGGGCAAAAAGCCCTGTCTAGCAAAATGCAGGATGTGAGGACAGGGAGGCAAAGATCGCCTCCACCGCTCTGCATAGGTTGCCTGTAAGCCTTCGAGTTTGGGGGCTTACGAGCATCATGATAGGATTGTGTCCTAAAACTGGCAAATTACTATAAAATCAGCCATAGATATTACTTGTTTCCTTTGATTTGTTGGAAATGCTGATATTGCAGTAGCCTATGTCTATTGCCACCTATGACTGTTTGATGGTTCTTACACAGTATAATACCAATTTTTTGGCAGGAGGTCTCCACCATGAAATTAGAAATTAGGCTAAATAGAGGTAGGTTGTTTGCTAAGGCTAAGCAGGCTATGTCGCCACCTCTTTGTGGTTTTGGTTTTTAAAATGGCACCAATGCAGCTGCTGAGAGAAGAAAATGAGCGCAGAAAAGGTAAGGCTTTGGAAGTCTTCTGGAGAGCATTGAAGGCTGCCCAAACTCCCTTTGTTATGGTGGAAATGTTCACCCATGAAAATTAACCACAGCTCCATTTTCCACTTTTTTAAAAATAAGTCCACTAACCTGAATCTCTTTGTAGATATTATTTGTAGGGGGAAAGGCAGCTTATATTAGGTGTTTGGAGTGTTGTTGTTTTCCTTTTCCCCCTGCATGTTCAGACTATGACAAGCTGTCACATTGCAACAAGTCGATAGCTTCCCTCTGTACAAATCTTGCCTGTAGTTTTGAAATAAACATTATTTGTCATCTACCCAGAAATGGCACTTTGCCTTCTGCATACTTTACATGCTTCCTTTCCTGCATTGAGCAGGGGGTTGGACTTGATGGCCTTGTAGGCCCCTTCCAACTCTATCATCTATGAATCTATAACCACCCCCACACACTGGCAGTCATAACTAGCCCCTGCTCTTCTCCTGAGCTTGGCTCTGGGGAACAGAACAAGAGCTTTCAGCTTGTTTCTGATTCATGGGTAGAGCTCATTATCAAGCCTACTATGGGGCAGCAAGGGTAGCAAAGGAGGAGTTCTTTCCCGCCTCCATTGTGTTGCCCAGCAGAGCAGATGCAGAGCTGTTTCAGGTGATGAAGGGCTTATTACAATCTGACCCTGACAGTGAATTGGTCACACCCTCAGTGACTTGCTGTGATAAATTTGTAAGGCATTTGAAGGTAAAATTGCTCTTATCCAGCGTGACTTGGACTCCATTGTTACAAAGTTCCATTAACGGAGGTATCCAGAGCCCTGTCCCGTCCAGCTGTATTTGAGTTTGTTTTTGAGGCACAAGGATGCAGATAAGGTGCTTGAATGAGTTTGACCAACCACTTGTATGCTTGACCCTTGCCTGTCTTGGTTTGTTACATCTGTTACATCTAAGAAGGAGGGGGAAGCCAGTTAGGTTCCGGAGGTTATAAATTCCTCCTTGAGAGAGGGAGTGATACCAGCCTCTTTGACAGAGACAGTAATCGGGATGCTCCTGAAGAAAGCTAACGTGGACCCAGAAGTGGAAGATAGCTGTTGGATGGTTGCTAATATCTTCATGGGCACGGTGCTTGAGTGCATGGTTGCCAATCAACTTCAGGCATTCTTGGATGAAGCTGATTTTCTAGATCCATTTTAATCCAGCTTTAACTTTCTTGGTCACCCTGTGGGATGACCTGTGCCAAGAGAAAGACAGGGGAGTGTGACCCTGTTGGTTCTCTTGGATGTCTCAGCGGCTTTCCAATACCATCAACCACAGTATCCTTCTGAATTGGCTGTCTCGGTTGGGAGCATTGTTTTACTGTGGTTCCATTCCTACACGAATGACCATTTCCAAATGTGGTGCTTGGAGATTACTGCTTTGCCCCATGACAATTGTGTCACAGGGTTCCACAGGGTATGATTTTAACCCCCATGCTATTCAATATATACATGAAACTGCTGGGGGAGGCTATGTGGGGGTGTGGGCTGAGCTGTCATCAATACATAGATGACATCCAGCTTTACATCTCCTTTTCATCTAACCCAGGTGAGGCAGTGGATGTCCTGAATTGGTGCCTGAGCAGGGCAGTGGACAGGATTAGGGCCAGTAAACTGAAGCTCAATCCAGACAAGACAGATTTACTGTCCAGTGGTGTTCAACCTTTTCTGGAGGGGGTTGCACTCCCCATAAAAGATCAGGTGCAAAGCTCCTGGATTCATCATTTCACTTGAGGCCCAGGTGGCCTTGGTGGCTAGGAGTGCCTTTTATCAGCTTAAATTGATATACCAACTGTGACCCTATCTGCATAGTGATAGCCTGGTGACAGTTATCCACACTCTGGTAACTTCCCAGTTGGGTTATTGCAATGTGTTGTACATGTACCTTTGAAGATGACTTGGAAACTTCAGTTAGTTCAAAATATAGCTGCTATTTTACTAACTAGGTCTGGTAGATATGGTCATGTGATGCCAGTGCTTTGTCAGCTGCAACGGCTTCCAGCCCATTTCTGAGCCCAGTTCAAAGGTGTTGATCTTTAAAGCCCTAAACGGATTGGGATCAGAGCATCTAAAGCAGAGGTGCAGAACCTTTTAATGGTAGGGGGGCTAAATTGCCCCCCACCAGGCCCACCGTGGGCTGGATGGCAACATGGCCCTGCCCCTGGTATTCCATCCCTGAATATCATCCCCCCGCCCCCTGCTATTTCCCCCCCGTCTGTGCACTGGCTGAGTTCCTGGCTTTGTGCAATCCCTGGTGCCTCTTGGCTGCCATGTGAAGTGACTTGGCCAAGTGACACACTGGGGAGACTGGTTGCTCTTCCTGGTGCAGGTCAAGTCCTTGGCTTCACACAGTGCCCCCGTGGATACCATGCAAAATGACTTAGGCTACACCATGCACTGCGCAAAGCTACTCTGCCAGTGCCAGGAAGAGTGGCTGTTCTTCCAGCCACAAGCAAACTGCCGCGCCCGTTATCTTGGATCTCAGATTGGAGGTAATAGCAGGGATGTCCTGGAGGGCGCAGTCCTCCAAGGACTGTATTGGGGAGCCCGGCCACTGAATTAGGCCTGCAGGCTGGGGGTTCTGCACACGGATCTAAAGAACATCTTCTCTGGTATGTACCTGCTCATAACCTTAGGTCATCTTCGGAGGCCCTCTTCCAGGTGCCCCTATTGAAGGAAATTAGGTGAGTGGATCCAAGAGAGGCCTCCTTTGTTGTGGTACCCCAAGGAAGGTCACCTGGTGCCTACATTGTTATCTTTTCTGCAACAAGCAAAGACCTTTCGTAGGCATTTTAAGGACTTTTTAGATTTTATGGCTGTTTTAATATACCTTTATATTGATCTGTTCCTGTGCTGTTTGTTGTTTTGTATGTTGCTTTTTTCTTTTTGCTCTTTGTAATTCACCCAGAGAATATTTGTTGTTGAGCAGATTAAAAACCAAATAAATGAATAAATAAATAAATAAATAAATATTTTTTACTAGTTCAGTAGTTCTCATTGTTTTTAGAATTAAATTTTACTTTGATCTTTCCTTGGAGATAATGGTTGATTTCCACACACCCCTTCCAAAACTATCTCTGTAAGCCATTATGATTCACTTCTCTCCCCCAGTACTAGTTGAAATATTGGTGTGCTAATGATTTCAATGTTCTTGCCATTTAATCTGTCATAAATAGTCTTAATTCTTCCTTCCGTTTCTCATGATTATGGTGCTTCTGCAAGCAATCACGGATGCTTGCTGATGTTTAGTTTCTGTTCCTTTATTTCATATGACTGAAAGCTGTACTAGAAATAGTTCCTTTCAAGTCAGTCACGTTTTTGTTCCCATGAGTGTTCCCTTAACACATTCTAAACGGTTTCTGATTCACAGTAAGAAAGTTGTCCCTAATCAAAAGCTTGAGGTATAGTTCTTAATTACGTTGGTCCATGTGGAGGAGAGTTTTGTTTTATTCCTGGTTCCAAGAATAGCCTTCTGGCAAGTTTGGGAGAATTAAGCAGCCCATCAAATTCTGGCATTTCAAGCCAATATTGGTAGAGTTGGATGTAATTTGTACTTAATGAATTGTTGCAATGAGGTTTCGTTTTTTTAGCTTAATTACATAAGCCTTTGGGGAGTTGAGCCGATGTGAAATTAAAGGTCATGGGACTGTATAACCTTTAGTGGCTCTTATGATAGAATCCAGCTGTTCTTTCACAAAAACAGGAATGCTATAAATTGTTCTTATCCACTGGTAAGCTAAAGTAGTTACAGTGACATTGTGTCTTTAAAAAATGAATTGGTCTCTCTGAGATGAACTGCATAATTAAAATAGTTCATTGAAACTCTTGATTATATCCAGTTGACCATTCTTGTAATGACACTGAAAAATGGGGTTATTATTTTTTGAAGTGGTGTTAAGACAAAGAGCAACATAGTATGGGGAAGAGAGTAGTGGTTTCTCCCACAGTGGCTTCCATACTTGGGGTGGGTGGGTGGGTGGGTGGGTGGGTTTGCAGAGTTGCCATAGGACACTGCCACTTTACAATAATGTTGTGTCCTCCCTTTTGCTCATGCTATTACTACAACACGGACATGGTTGAAATTGCAACCCAAGATAATGCTTTCCTGTGATTCACAGGGCAGAGTGGTACTGGGATGGCAGACTCTTATGTGTAACTACTGTGCATGATTTTGGCACCAAATTGATGGTTTTTGCCATTGCGCTAGTTACATGGTGCAAGCATTGGTTTGCACTAACACAACATCATTAGTACTAGTGCTGGGACCCCTTTGGATACTGCCCTCTACCCTAAGCCAAATTAAACCAAAATTCCTGAATTGCTGTCATTAACCATGCAAAGCAGCCATATGAACATTTGCAATAATTGAAGACTGGAAAGAGGTGTGTCGGATGTGAAAACAGGATTTTTTTCTATAACTCTTCAATGTACAGGCAGTCCCCAGGTTACAAACGTCCCAACTTACGGACAACTCTTACTTAAGAATGGACCGCCATATATGTAAAAATCTGACTTAAATACAACGATTTGTACTTAACAAACGCACACACTATGCTTTGCGACACTTTGAAAACATTGCGTAGCTTCTGTTCCGACTTACGTACACGTTCAACTTGAAGACAGACTTACGAACGGATCTCGTTTGTAACCTGGTGTCAAGGTTCCACCTGTACCAGGACACCTTGATCAGCTCCTTAAAGATATCTGCCTCTTTAAGAACCCCTCCTGTATCAGGATGCCAATTCTCTGCCTTTTTACCTCCTCTTCCCAGTAACGTGGGATTAGGCCTTAGGCATGGTGAAAAAGACACTCCAACAACTGGATTTTAACAATAACTGTTTACTTTAGTAAATATTGGTAAAGTAGATTCACATTAACTTAGGGTAATTACACAAATAGAGCTGTAAGATTACAAAAAACATGTATAATGGAAATAAAAGGAAAAATAACGCAAGGTTCTCTAACCTAGCTACACTGTCACCTGTAGGCTTAGTAGAGATTCCTTTCCCCAGCCTTTCCCTGGCTGTTCTGCAGTTCTTTAGTGATATTCCGACTCTCTTCTCTGTCTGCTTCTTGGTGCCTGAAGAACCCCTCCTCTCACCAATTTCTCTCTGTGTGCCACTTCTGCCTTCCCTTTATATACACTCACCAGGACTAGAAGGCTAAAAACCTGTGACTTCAAACTGGGGGAATGAAACTGAACTCTATTAGGGGAAAAGGAGACTTCTCTCAATGAAAAGGAAACTTAACTCCATGAGGGGAAAATGAAACTCACGAATGCCCCCCTCCCATCAGGAGATGTTTGGGCCTACAGGCTTCAAACTAACTCAAGCCTGTGTAGGCTTCAATCCGTCACACCTGGGAACTGCCTGTATTTTATAATTTTAGTAGAAGTTGATGACTCTGAAGTTGAATGGGAAAAACCCACATATTGTGAACCTTGTTACTCAAGGTTCAAATCCTGGATCAATTTTCAAAAACCTTTTTTCTTTTAAAGATTGCTTAATTGGTGCGCAATCCCTGAATTTGGCATTACATTTACTGAAAAGCAGTGGAATTACTCAAGATTATAGAATCATAGAAAAGTAGAGTTGGAAGGGGCCTACAAGGCCATCAAGTCCAACCCCCTGCTCAGTGCAGGAATCCAGGTCAAAGCATCCCTGACAGATTGCTGTCCAGCTTCACCTTGAATGCCTCCAGAGTGGGAGAGGTCACCACCTCCCTAGGTAATTGGTTCCATTGTCTTATTGCTCTAACAGTCAGGAAATTTTTCCTGATGTTCAGGTAGAATCTGGGTTCCTGTCACTTGAACCCATTATTCCGTGTCCTGCAAACTGGGATGATTGAGAAGAGATCCTGGCCCTCCTCTGTGTGACAACCCTTCCAAGTACTGGAAGAGTGCTATCATATCTCTACTCAGTCTCCTCTTCTGAAGGCTAAACATGCCCAGTTCTTTCAGTCTCTCCTCATAGGGCCTTGTTTCCAGTCCCTTTATCATCTTTGTTGCCCTCCTCTGAACCCTCCAGTTTGTCGACAAGGGTGTTCATTATGCTCTTTTGGTTTTAGACTTTCTTTGTAAGGAGTGCCCAAGAATCCATATTTATGTTGATCGTGTTGAACTAAAGGATATTCCAGAAGAACAGATGTTTATGAGAAGATGGCTTCATGAACGTTTTGAAATCAAGGATAAGTAAGTAATGAAGTTACATAGCTCTGCATCTGGAGTATTATTAGTCCAGTTTGAGATGTTTTCATAAAACTCAACAAAATGGTCAGTTATCTTAACTGTGAACTGTGAACCACTGATAAAATGTTTTTTGCAGACCTTCTGTTTATATTTGAAATAACTGCTGATGCCATCAGAGTTATAGACAATGTGTTGCCGGAGCCAGAGCATTGGATTTGGATGTGGGAAGCAGAGGTTCAAACCTCCATTCAACTGATAAGCTTATTAGTGGCTATGAGGCAGATCACCATATCTTAGCCTCGTTTACTCTAGTGCAGGGCTCTCCAACGTGGCACCCATGGGCACCACTGCACTTGCAAGACCAGGCTCAAGTGCCTGCCAAGCTATTTTCCCCCTCTGCAAGTGAATGGAGCAATTCCTCCATTCACTTGCACAGGGGTGGAAAAGTCCCAACTTGCCAAAAATGGGGGGGCAAAGTCCACCCCCCCACACAAAGAGCCCTTGGGGCAACAGGGTCCTTGGTGGGGGTGACCTTTTCTCCTCCCAACCAATTTTTGGCAAGGGCTTTCTCTCACGCCGTGTAAATGGTTGGAGAAATTGCTCTATTCACTTGCATGGGAATGGGAGGGAAAGAGAAATAAGGAGGAGCCAGAGAAAGAAAGAGAGGTGACAGAGAGAGAGAGAGAGAGAGAGAGAGAGAGAGAGAGGAGCTATAGAATGAGGAGATGGATGGAAGGAAGGAAGAGTCAGAGAGAATGAATGAATGAAAGAGGGAGGGAGGAGTCGGATGGATGGATGGATGGATGGATGGAAGGCAGGAAGAGTCAGAGAGAGAGGGAAGGAAGGGGGGGAAGAAAGAGGAGCCAGAGAGACAAGCCAGAGAAAAGGAAGAAAGGAGCTATAGAGAGAGAAGCAAAGAGAGAAAGTGGTACCAGAGAGAGAGAGAGAGAGAGAAGGAAAGAGGAGTCAGAGAGAGAGAGAGAGGAGCCAGAGTGAGTAGCACATACACAGTGGTGCAGATTCATGCCCACACAAACACAGATGTGCTGCAACATTTTTGTGATTGGCTATCCAGCCCCCTACAGCAGCTACTTTGTGGTGGTGTCCAGGGCATTTTTTTCAAAATGCCAAATGTGCCCATGGTCTAAAAAGGTTGGAGACCCCTGCTCTGATTGGTGCTTGTGAGTATAAAGTGCCCTGAGGACCAAAAACTACAAAAAAACAATGTTCTTTAGTGCAGGGGTGGGCAGCTTTTTTTTTGGCCTGAGGGCCAGTTTCCATTTTGGAGAAGCTCTTGTGGGCCCCATTCCAGCGGTGGATGGGGCTGCAGGCAAAATTGAGGTGGGCTGAAAAATCACACACGACCCACATTCCATTGTTACCAGTTTATAGTAGGAAGCATGTCTGCTCAGAAGTAAGCATAAGCATCATGTTTTCTCAAAAGTAAGCAGGCCTAAATCACTCAGCAGCTTCCTTCCCTGGGCTTGCCCCCTCTGCCTAGCAGGGAAAAGCTCTTATCTCCAATCAGCTGCTGATAAGAGCATTTCCCTCATTGGCAGAGGGGGCAGGGCCAGGGGAAGAAGCTGTTGGGCTGGATGGGGAACCCCCATGGGTCTCATAAGATGCACAGGCAAGAAGTTTCCCATCCCTGTTTTAGCGGATACATTTTAAGACCAGGATAAACTGATGAATAGTGAAGTTGACCTGTTTTGTATGTTTGCTTGAGAATGACAGAATGGATTCACATTTATACATGCTGCTTATGGGTGATTACAAAGTTCTGTCCAAAATATGTGATGGAAGTTTTCAGGTTAGCAAGCTGTACATTAAGTATTTGGGGTCAAAGGCAAGGTACTGAACCATTCTTAGACAATAGCAATCATGATAAATCATTATACATATGATTTTTTTTTAATGAAAGCTCCTAACCTAATAAATATGTGTCTCCCTTCCCCAACCTTTTTTTACTCTTTCTTTGTTCCTAGGTTACTAATAGAATTCTATGATGCAAAAGATTCTAAAAGAAGACACAAGTTCCCTGGGAAATGTGTTCATTCCAAACTAAGTCTCAAGAAAACTTTGCCATCCTTACTGTTTTTAAGTGGCCTGACTGTTAGTATGCTACTGACAGAATCTGGAAGGAAACTTTATATGAAAACATGGATATATGGGACATTATTAGGCTGTCTGTGGGTCAGTGTTAAAGTGTAAGGAGATTCTGAGCCTATAGTCAGTGACATTATTGCCCTGTCTTGCACATCACATCAAACTCTTTCCTGAATTTATAAAAACAAATGTAAATAAAGCCTTATTAATGGAACATTGGATGAATTGAGACTTGTGACCTAAATCTACTATGGTTGGTGTGGAAAATATATATATGTAATTATGCTCCTGATTTTTGAGAGAAAGCAGCAGATAACCAGAACTTTGTTTAGCGCATTTTTTCCTCCACAAACAGATATCTATCTGCACATGATTTAACAGAATATGTGTTTATAGACAAATAACTTAAGTGGACCAGTGAATGTATTTACTTATATTACTTTAGGCGTGTGTATTATTCCTGACCAGGTTTTGTTGTTCTCTAGTTCACTGCAGCAATTATATCACAACTGCACCACAAACTAAAAACCAAAGCTAATGTCTACCAACACCTTGTTTTTCTATTTTAATTGATATGTTTGTCAAATTTGCAAAACAAAAAAAATGGTAGAACATGGAATGCTATAAAAAGAGGAGGGCAAAAACTGTTCCTTGGGAAATGAATTTAACAAATGCATGGAATTTTGATTGCATTATATTGTCCACTGACTTTAGTTTTGTTTGCAAAATGTTTAGTCTTATTCACAAACTGCTTGGGTTGGGTTTTTTTAATTAAACACCCTGTGTTGGTGCATAAATGATATACAGTATGTTCAGACTGAGGCTCTTAGTTGTAATCTATCTATGCCAGATTCCCAGAGGCTTGTTGGAACACTTCCATTAAGCTATTAGTTCACTTGTAATATGTGTGCCATAAACAGCGGTGAACATTCCAAAGTTTCCTCTTACCTCAGGATTGCTTCACACAGGATGTTTTGCCTACATTGAGATAATCATTGTATAAGTGGAAAACCATATACTGCGTCACTTATGAACACAGGTGGATATTTTTCTGTGAATATACCAGTTGGGAAATGGGTGTTGGAGGGGGAAATATCATTTGTGAAATGGTCCTGAGTCATATGGAACCAAATGGATGTGAACTGCAGTGAGCAATGCTGCTATGCAGCTGAGGGTATATTTTATGGTAAGGAACATCCATGTATTCTTGCCAAAATGTAAAGTATGTGCCTTTGTCTACTGATTTTGAATTTAACCTAATATTTCACAGTCTAATCATTAAGTAACTAATGATTAGTTTAATTTAGATGTACTTCCGAAGCTTTCACAGTTGGTGTGCACTTCTGATTAACTGAAAAACCATGAACTTGAAGTATGCAGTTTGCACTGTAGTATAATAATGAGAGATGCATATATTCTATAAGTATTTCACCTGCTCACAAATGATTCTTGTCGCTATTTGGTGATATATTGGGAAACTATTTCCTGATGTTTAGGGGCTAATTCTGTACCAAGTAGGTGAAGAGATTCTTATTTCATATTTGTTATTTTATAAAAACAATCAAGATTCCATTATCAAAAGGAAAAAGATCGGAGGCTTATAAAAAAATATTTCTGAATTTTTCATATCCAGTTTCTGTTGGCTTTAATTGGGCTTGAATTGTTTAAGACCCAACGTGAACTAAAATGGTTGTTTTAGGTTTTTAAAATATTAAATGTGTTTGCCTCTAACTATAATGAGTAAGCAAGACCTTGTTCTGTCCTAGAATTATATAGTATAATTACCAAACGTCACTTCAAATATTCATCCACTTCATCATTTGACTTTCAGTTCTGCATCCTGGTTACTAAAGCTGACTCTCTGGTTAATGGAATAATCTGTTGAACTTTCCAAAAGCAATGTTTAGAACAACGTATTGTGTGTTAAGGCTATGAGATGTCTCCAAAAGTCCCCTTTAATGGCTAAGGATGTGCTGCCATTCGCTGTGTCATGGACCCCGCAGAATTGCTTTTCAACGTTAATACCAAGATTTTGAAAGAAATTGCTTTGCCTATCTTATAGTCCAGAAACTACAAATACGGTAACTTTCAATGTTCAAACAAAAACAAACTGCTTATGTTCAATGAGGCAGAACAATTTTTTGGAAGTTTAATAACTAAAAACTTTTGACTGTTCCTAATTCCATATTATCTGGAACACAATTCATCCCTGTTGTGAAGCTTATTTTAAACTTAATATTTTTGGCATGCTGATGTACATAACTTCCCCACAATTCATTTATTTTAAAAATGCTATTAATTTGAGGCATTGGCTGCTTTTTCAGAACATGCTAATACTAATTTATACTTTTAAAAAGCAACATGGCCATTCAACATTCTGGGTCATTCTGCCTTTGCCTCCAAACTCTTAAGTGACAGTATGCTGGTTAGCACAACACGGCTGGTTATTTAACCCATCTATGATGAGCCATGGTGCATGTGGCCACCATTTTGAATATGCAACCTCTAATTGGGGGTTGCAGCATGTCGTGTGAACCTGGCCATGGTGGGTTTTTTGAGGGTTAAATAACCCTCACATAACCGTACTACTATTCAAGGGTTATGTAACAGTCAAATAACCCACATAGCCGGGTTCACACAACATGCCATAACCCCCGATTGGAGGTTGCATATTCAAAATGGAAGCCACACACACTGCAGCTAATCGTGGGTTATTATCCCACAGTAACCTGCCGTGTTGCGCAAACCAGGTCAGTGTGCTGTATCTAACACTGTATTTGTGCATGCCAACACTACCTTTAGTATAAATGGTTTGGGGGTGAATAAAAGAATTATTTGTGTCACACTTGAGATAAAGCTTTCATGGATGTGTTTTGCAATTCTCAGGAACACAGAATATGGCCTAGAATATTTTCCAGTTTTCCAGTGGCTGGAGGAAGGCCCTCAGGCTTCCTGCAGACTTCTTTTGCCCCTCCCCATAATGAGAAAAATCAGAATAAATTGAATAAAATGAGAACTGAAAATATGCACAATTTGAATAATTTATATACATCATTATATCCCTTGCTGAGATACATTATATACAAGAGTTATCATCAGCATGCATATGGTTTTTGTATGTCAACAAACCACTGGTTTCTTCTAAACATGATGACTGATTTATAGGGAAACATCATGATGTGATATGTTTCTCATTACTATTTTATACTGTTTATCCCTATAAATGAGCCCTCGCATGGTGAAATGGAAATATAATTCTGGATTGCATCCTATGATGATCAAGGGCCACTTCAAATGTAACTTTCTTACACTGAGAGAATCTCTGTTTAGGATCATACTGTACACAGTCAAAGTGTATACTAGGTATTCTGTTGCAAGAAAATGAAGATACAGCTCAATATAAATGTTTTTTAAAAATTAATCCATCCTGGCCTAGGAAGATGTTTGCTCACTAGTATGAGTAGGGAGGCATCACAAGATAAAAAGGCCAGGAATTTAGATTAGTTTTGAGATGAATATGAGATATCGCTTTGTAAGATGACAAAAGACAAGAGGATGGTAGGATTAGACATGTGATTGTTCCTTTGCCTAGGACAAATACTAGAACCACAGTGCCTTGCAGACGTATTCACCCCCCTTTGACTTTTCGACATTTTGTTGTGTTACAACCTGGAATTGAAATGGATTCAATTGGCATTGTTACCACTTGATGTACACAAGATACTCAGCACTGTGAAGGTGCAAAATAGTTTTATTGTGGCACAAAAGTTAAGTAAACAAAAACAAACGCACTTGTCGGTTGCATAAGTATTCACCCCCCCTCAGTCAATACTTGGTAGAAGCACCTTTGGCAGCAATTACAGCTGCAAGTCTTCTTGCGTAAATCTCCATCAGCTTTGCATATCTGAATCCTGCGACGTTTGCCCATTCTTCCTGGCAAAATTGCCCCAATTCTGTCTGGTTGGATGGGGACTGGTAGTGAACAGCTACTTTAAAGTCTTGCCACAGGTTCTCAATATGATTGAGGTCTGAGCTATCTAAGACTTTCAGGTTCTTGTTTTTAAACTACTGCAGTGTTTGGCTGTGTGTTTAGGGTCATTGTCCTCCTGGAAGGTGAACCTCTGGCCCAGTCCCAGGTCCCTTGTAGACTGAAACAGGTTTTCCTCTAGAATTGCCCTGTCTTTGGATCCATCTCACCCTCAATCCTGACCAGTTTCCCAGTCCCAATTCTGAGGAAAAGCATCCCCACAACATGATGCTGTCACCACCATGCTTCACCATGGGGATGGTGGTCTCAGGACAATGAGCACTGTTGGCTTTGCGCCACACATAGCGTTTTGTGGCAAGGCCAAAAATTTCAATTCTAATCAGACCAGAGAACCTTTTTCCACATGTTTGCTGTGTCTCCCACCTGCCTTTTTGCAAACTCCAAAAATGGGCTTTGATACGGGTTTGTTTCAGCAATGACTTTCTTTTCGCCACTCTTCCATAAAGCCCAGCTTTGTGGAGCATCCAGATGATGGTTGTCCCATGGATGGTTTCTCCCATCTCATCTGCAGATCTCTCCAGCTCCAGAGTTACCATTGGCCTCTTGGTTGCTTCTCTGACTAATGCCCTCCTTACCCGGTCACTGAGTTTTGGTGGGTGGCCTCTTCTAGGCAGAGTCATGGTAGAGTCATATTTTTTCCATTTTTTAATAATGGATTTAATGGTGCTCCAGGGGATGTTCATAGTTTTGGCTTTTTTTTGTGACCCAACCCTGATTGGTGCTTCTGCACAACTTTATCCTGGAATTGTTTTGATAGCTCCTTGGTCTTCCTGATGCTGTTGTAGATATGACATGATCCTATGCTGCTGAGAAACATGTGCAAATTAAGCTACCCTGTAGGATCTATTTGGGACTCTTCCATCTAATTGGCACCCTTCTAGGTGGGAGAGAAATGATCATGTGGGAAAGATCCGCACAATTATTCCCATCTATATGATTGCTTGACTCACACATGCTTCTCAGCAGCATGGGATTGCACCATGAGGAAACAACCATGCCTCTGCAGTTCCATGTGAGAGGGCCTTCAAGATGTGGATGCTAGATGGTAATTTGGGGTTAAACAGGTTTAGGTACCTCCTCCATTGTGGATATCCAGTGGGGCTTGGAGCAAATCTCAACACTTTGTGTTTCACATCTTTTTTTTTTTTTAAATGGTTCCGAAGCCTTCAAGAGTCAATTCATCCAAGCTCCCTGCCTCTGATCCACAATAAACTTGCTTAGAGTGCAATCCTATGCATGTTTACACGGAAAAAAGTCCTACAATTTCAGCATGGCTGGGTGGGGAATACTAGGAGTTGTAGGACTTTTTTCTGTTTAAACATGCATAGGATTGCACCCTTTTAAAAGTCCCTTGAATAGAACAAAGGCATATTTAGAAGGTGGGTTGTAACTGTAATAGAAGCAGCCTAGTGATTTTTGTCTGCTCATTTCACTTTGGTCATTGTGTTCTTTATATCCATATTGCTAATCGGTATGCCTGATTTTAGTTTCAGTTGGGTGGAGTTGGTGCACTGTGTCAAAGCCATTTAAAGAGAGTGAAACAAGTGTGGTCAGTGATACAATTCAAACTGCAAAATGCATCACAACTGCAATGAGGGAAAAGCAAGTACCAAAGAGCATTAATAGAAAATATCTGCTTTGAATGTCTTGTAGTTCACATAAATATTTCTTTGGCAAATGATCTGGCAGCTTCTCTTGTCAGTTTAAATATGAAATCTCTCTTATGAAAAGGTCATGATCTGTACTTATGGAATAGATTCTTTTGCTCACATTCTGGAAACTAAGATTTGATGCCAGGATTAAATTAAACATACATTCCAGTAGAAACTTATTTCAAAGTATTATTGATTTTGAATGTGTATAATCACAAGTAAATATTGAAATTGGAACAAACCTTAACAAATGATCACTGAGTCTGGCCCACTTTGTAATGTGAAAAGTTAGCCTCATTATTTTTGTGTAAAAAAACAAATCAAAAAACCCCAAACCCTGCATTTTTGTCAAATTAAGTATTTAACGAATATGTCTACTGCAGTTAGAGCTGTGATTCTTTGAGGAGATCAGAATTTCTTCATAACTACTCAACATTCAATCAACTGAACTTTTGATGCAATACTGTTGTGTCTTTCTTCAGCAATTGCCTGCCTATTTCTGGACACTTTTTAAAGAGGCAATTAAAGCTATGTTGGCAAAAGGGCAACATAGCATCCATCATCACCACAGTCACATTCTAAAATTAAAACAAGTAAAAATAGGTTAATTATTATGCTTTGTTTTGGTTCAGAAAATGGGTGGAGTTCTGATCCCTTGAAGTCAGGAATTGAGTTGTAAAGAAAAAGACTAATTGGATGTTGGTGGCTAGAGCAGCAGCAAAGGAAGCAAGCCAATAGCCAAATTTCCTGGGGAAATGTTGGGGTCAGAGTGCAAAGCTCTCTGAATGCACCAGTGTAATGTGTGGACACTACTCCATTAGGGCATTGTCCCCAGCCAGAGGAAGGCCAAAATGAATGCAGTTTCAATTTCCACTGTATGCCAATAGGCTTTCATCAGCCCAGTTCCTGGCTCCCCAGACCCTATACCCATTCTTCCCCTGGCTTGGACCCTGGAAAAGGCTCTCCCCCTGAGCAGGGCCGGTGCTACCATTAGGCCAACTAGGCAGCTGCCTAGGGCGCAGGGCTAAAGGGGGCGCCAGTTTGGTACGCGTGCACGCGCACGAAGTCGACCCAGGTCGCCTCTTACACGAGAACTCAAATCGTGAATGCAGCCGCAGCAGTCCAGGCGCAAAGTCTAGGGAAGCGAGGCGCAGCCTCCAGGGAGCGCAGTTCTTCAGCGCCAGGGCTGACTTCCGAGGAGACATGCATGCTTGGGAGAGGGCGGCGGCGTGCCTGCAAAGTCTCACGGCATGCGGGCGGCCCCCTCAGCCGGCCGCCTGCCTGCCTCCGCTTTCCCAGCCGGATTACGGAGATAGCAGCACTGCTGCAGCGAGGTGCCTCTTGGCCGCGATCAGGTGGAGGCCTTTGGGCTGGAGAGCTGCAAGAAGCGGCGCCCTCGCCAGGCTCTGCCGGGGACATTCGGCGGGGGGAGCCTCCCCCTGCTTGCTGCTCTTTGCGTATGTGTTGCTGGTGTGGACTGCTCAAGGCACCCAGCCAGTGGCAGCAGGAGGAAAAGGCGAGCAGCCTGTTCAAATCCGGCGCAGCCCTTATGAAGAAATGCGCGGGGGGGGGGGGCTCATCTAAAGCGGCAGTGCAAAAAACAGGGGCGAGGCTTAAAGACTTTGACATTAAATGTTCTGTCTTAAAGACACACACACACCCCGTCCATCTAGCCCAGCATTGTTGACGCAGCCGGGCAGGAGCGGCTCTCCAGGCTTTCAGGCAGGATCCCTTCCGAGCCCTGCTGGAGATACGGGGGGGGGGGGCACTGAACCTGGGACCTTCTGCATGCAAAGCAGGGGCACTACCCATGAGCCACGCCCCCCTACATGAAGCGAGGGAGCACAGAGGGTGGAGGGGGCTTGAGCTCCTCTCACCGGCCCACTCCTTTCTGTGTATAAATAAATAATAATTGACCCTTTTGGGTGGGCAGGGCAGTCATGTGCATAAATCTGGCTGGGTGACCGGCCAGATGGGCGATTAACAAGGGGGGGGACGCTAAATATCTGATCTTGCCTAGGGCACCAAATTGCTTTGCACCGGCCCTGCCCCTGAGGCAGCTCTGGCTTTGGGCCTTCCTCTGTCCCTCCCCAACCAGAGCTGAGAGGAAAAGCAGCACATCAGTCTGCCAGCCTTTTTATTTCCAATTCAAAGCCCAGTACAGTGGAAGCCACTAGTCCACATTCCAGGAGGCTGGGATGAGAGCAGGCCATAGATTCATAGATCATAGAGTTGGAAGGAGCCTACAAGGCTATCAAGGCCAACCCCCTGCTCAATGCAGGAAACTAGAGGAGGGGTCTCCCATCCAAGTAATAACCAGGCCTGACCCTGCTTAGCTTTCCACGCTCAGACAAGCTGAGCCAGCGTGAGCCACAGGCCTGTCAACATATCCAGTTATAGAAGATGACTCTAGAAGCATCTCTCTCTGTACTCATGTGTAGGATAGCTATGGGGCATACAGCTCTGATCTTAACCTATGTCCCTGGCACCACTCTATCCCTGAGCCTGCTCTTTCTCACCCTGGAATGGTGGCCTGGAGGATCAGGGTGGTGGAAGCCACACCATCAGAGAATGAAGTATGGTAGAAGCCTACTGAACTAAGGGGAAAAGCTATTCTTAAGTTCAGTTAGATCAGGGGTGGTCAACTCATGGCCCTCCAGATGTTGGAATGCAAGTTCCATCATCCACCATTGACTGTGCTAGCTAGCGGCTGATGGAGGTTGTAGCCCAACAACACCTGGAGGCCACATGATGACCACCCCTGAGTTAGATGTTAAATGTTCAGGAACTGTACTGCAGTGTTTAAGTGTTCTTAGCATTGTTGCAAGGGGACCAAACCAGAATTAGTTTGCTTAAGGGTGCAATCCTAAGCATGTTCATCAGAAAAATGTCCTACAACTCCCAGCATTCTCCAGCCAGCCATGTGCCCTAAATCTACTGTTGGCTCTGGCTTTGCGTACCACTGATCATCCTGCCTACCAGTCTTGTGGGTCAAGTGTTGCCCAGCAGTGCTGCAGTCTGAAGTCTGCTTAATGTTTTGGGGGAGGCCCTGCACTCCTGCAACATCGCACTTCAAGCAGTTCTAATCAGAAATGGGGACAGCTGTCTTTTCTCCTCACCTTCCCCAAGAACTCATGACACTTTCTACGGAGAGCCCCTAACTAGCTTTAAAGTTATTTGCACAAAAAGTCAGCCACACACAGTGATCTCCCAACAACAGCCAAGCGAAACTGCAGAGGAAATTAAGCAAGACAGGATTAAATTTCTGGTAGAGTACTTGGCCAGGACACTGGTTTGAATTGTTAGCTCTTACCAAAAAGGAAAAAAAAAAAAGTGCTAGAGTTTGAAGCACTGTTCAGCTACAAAGAGATTCTAAGCTCTCCAAGGCAGCATGAATTTGGCAGTTGGCTTTAAAGCACCTCGAATAATAGACACTTTAATTTGGTGGTTGGGGTGTGTGTGTTCAGAACTCTAAATTTTTCACAACGCAACTACCCCACTGGAGTACTGCTATTTTCATTGTGGCAACACCTGCAAAAGTCATGCGGTTATTATGTTGGGTCTCTGAACCAAAGCCCCTTAAATTCCAAAAGTGTAAATATGTTTTCAGCAAGCTAGGCAAACCTTGACTTCAGACGTTAAGGCCCAGTTTGACACTGGGCTGCAATATAACTAGAACGTAACAAATATGAGATTGAGTTTGGGGAAAGTTTGTTTCTTTTTTAATATAAGGAACAGGCAACCTGGATAAATGGTGTATGCTTCAAATATTTCACAAACTGGAAATGACTCACTTGAACTTAAGGGAATGTTTAGGTCTTTTATCATGCAAGGTGTCATAACTTAGCAGACATCTCCTGTACAAATATTCAGTAGCATATCAGAAGTGAAAACAACTTCAGGAAATGGAGGCTGCTTTAAATTCTCAAATCCTAGAGCTCTGAAAGCTCTTTGGATCCCTTCCTCCCTGAAAAGACCAAATGTCTTTTGTCATCCCTAGATATTCTCTTGTATTCTCCCTTTACATAGCCTTTCATTATTAGATTAGCTGAAGAATATCGCTGAGGTTCTTGTTCACCCACCTAAGGTCACATTCATAGAAATGAATATAGTGTTTTTAATATGTTTCACCAACTCTTTTGTTTTTGTCCAATATAGCAGAAGGACCTTGTGTCAATGTCCAAGACTATAGTGGAATACTTGGTTGTCTCACTACTTCACAATACAAGTTTGTCCTATATTAAAGGATTAAAATTAAAGGATTAAAAATTGTAATAATTTTCTATGTACTTGTTACACATCTCTAATTTGGTCCATGCTTTTTTTGTTGTTGTTTGATTGCTGGGAACAATTCTTCCCACACTGCCTTTTATCCCTACTTCTCCATAGGCTGTCTCAACCTCTACCCGTTCTCTGGTGTTGCCAGAGAGAGATGCCCGATATACAAAAATCTAGAGGCCTCTGTGTGGGTATGAGACCTTTTGTACACAAATGTATGAGAATCCAGGTTTGTTCAGTGCAGCACTAACAATGATGCCAACTGTTTTTGGTAGAGGGGAAGGAAAGCACAATTGCAGTTCCAAGCATGGCTGGTGAGACTCCAGCAAAATGTTATTGTTAATGTTCATACACCTTCCTCCTTTTGAGGAAGAATAGGCTGAGAAGCACCTGACTCTGGGGCCAGAGAAACTCCAGCAGCACCACAGAACTATACTGTGAGAGAAAGAGAGCCACTTCTGTTCTAGCGAGTCTCTAAAACTCCACCAGGGAAGGGTTTATCTATCTCCTTAAATCTCTGGGAGGGTAAACTGTAGATTAAGCACATGAGCAAGACAGATTCTGAGTTTATAAAGACAGTCCCAAGTAATCCCATTAAAAATAAAAAAAATAAAAATAAAATAGAGAAAGGGGGTTGAATTCAAAATAACAGAGTAAAAGTGTCCAACTAGTCCTTTACACTCAGAAATCCTAACTTACTACTTGTAACTTGGCATAGGGTCTGCCCACAAGGGGGATCCACAGAGCTTCCCAAGCACAGACCAGGACAAAAGACAAAGTATGTTTAAAAAAAAAAGATTCATATTTTTATGGCAGGTAGGGGTGGGGGAGGGGGGGGAAGAAGGATTGACAGTGAAAAAGCCACTGTCCAATGAGGAGAGTTGCAGAAGACAGGGGAAGTTGAGAAAAGGGCAGTGAAAGCTAGCATTTACTTCTTGAATAGGGGGAGCTGGCTGACTGGATTTTTAGCAGCAGGCATTCCTTGTGGATTCAAGGACAAAATACTGTCTACAGAGATTATGGATGAAGAGGGTCTTCTGGGTAGACAAGGGGGATATTGTTACAGTGCATCTCTCCCCTAGCAGCAAGAGCACCACCACCACCACCACCACCACCACATTTAGCAATAGCAGCAGATTGTGGTGTTAAGGGATTCCTTCCTTCTTGGTTTGTCTCGGAAAAACATTGGCCGCTTCCCTCTGGCAGCACAAGCAGGGCAGGGGTGGGGAGTGCAAGGTTTGAGTTTTGTAGGGAAAAGATATTGGAGAATGGGGAGCCCTGCACCCAGCAGCCTGGAGTCACTGCTGCTGCTGTGAGAAATAGCTGAGGAACATGGCAACCGTGTTCCTCTGTCCAGTCCAAGGCATTTTCTTGAGATGAGGTTAGGCTGCTGCTGCTGTGAAAGAAAGAGGAAGGGTCTGTATGCTCACAATTGCTCCTTCCTCGATGGTGCCTTCCTCCCTGAGAGAGGGAAAGGGGTAACAGGGACTACGCTGGCTCAGCTTGTCTGAGCGTGGAAAGCTAAGCAGGGTCAGGCCTGGTTATTGCTTGGATGGGAGACCCCTCCTCTAGTTTCCTGCATTGAGCAGGGGGTTGGACTCGATGGCCTTGTAGGCTCCTTCCAACTCTATGATCTATGAAATCTATGAAGTCCTGCAGTAGTTCTTCCTTCAGGTGGATGTAGACCTTTGGGGGGGGGGTAGTATTATTAATAGCCCTCATTCAGCTGGCTTTCAGGAAACTGTACAAGTTGCTCCATTTTGGGCTAGGTACTTTCAAGAGATGCCAAAAAAAACAAAACAAAACAAAAACCCAAAACCTGGCACTGGGCTAAAATTTCTGGAGCCAATTTTATGACTTGTCAGCTGAATCATGGTGTAATTAAGTAATAGATAGGTTTAGTTCCTCAAGTGGGTGGGTGGGGGACTGGGTCCTGGAAAGAACTGAGTCTTCTCCCACCCCTTGTTGCACAAATGCATCATTTAATCAGCTGTGGGAGCTGGACTGATATGGGACCAAGTTTATGACTTGCAAATGTATACATAAGTTCTCAGAGAAGATGAAAGAATCCATGTCATCCAGATGTAAATTAAGCTTCCATCAGCCTGTTCTGTTAATTTCAGATACCTCTTTCTTTGTGCAGCCTGAGTTCTAAACTCCTTTTCTGTTGAAGTATTGACGTAAACAAACTATACTTGAAATATATGTGCTGTTCACTTTCATTACACCTCTAATGTTACTTAGGAATAGATATTTATTCCTCCTTTCAGTGCTACTCCAGTATCTTTTTTTCAGAGTTCAGTTACATTTAAAATCAGCAACATGTTAGAACTGTGGCAGATCCAGTGATTTGTTACAGCATGTTCTCAAACAAAACCTCTTTGGCCGATGGGTGTATGAGAGAAAAAATAGCAAGCAACGAATTTCTCAGCATAACTTTTATTTTTTTGTAACAAAATATGTGCTCTGAGTCTGTTCTAAACAACATAATGTATCAAGGGTTACTCTGAGCAGAACCTGTCTCCTAGAAAGTTTGATACAGCTTTCTTTCTTTCTTTCTTTTGACAGTGAAAAGTCCAAGGTGAATGAGAGTGAACCTTCTGAGAAGCATTCACCAACTAAGAAAATTTGACTGAATTTGACCTTTATTCCATTGGTGTATTTTGCCCTTCAAATAAGACATGACAGGGAGTAACATTTAAACCCTGGTTCTTAACACTAGTAAACTAAAAGAGCAATTGAGCTGTTTACGACAAGAGTGAGTAACTTGATGCTTCTGTGGGCCAGCTCTCCAGATTATTACTGGAGAGAGATATCATCCTCCAATTTTTCATCTCTGGGGTTGTTATACGCCACTTCCTTGGAACTGCTCCAAAGAAGCAGATGTAATGTGGGATGGGAAGCATGACACATTGATTTGTTTCACTGACAAAATGCACATCCTTCACTGTGGGTTCAAAATGTTTGCTGGAACTGAAATGAAAGTTCTCATAAATTTGGCAAACTTTTTCAGAATTGCAATTCAACATTTTGAATTTTCAGACAGTTTTAGTGTTGCTTTTGATATTAAACAGAGAGATACTTTAAAGAACATATACACATCAACTTTCTGAATTCAATACTTTTATACTTTTGAAATAACAGAGTCTTTAAATGCATGGATAATGGGAATATCAAGAGAAATCTGAAGAATATAAATTTGAATTGAGACTATAAATTTGAACTTTTACAACTAAATTCAAACCGGAAGAATTTGCTTGATCCCAACTCATATCTAATCTGTGCAAAACATCTATTCTAGGAAATATTTTACTATTTATAGACATGTTTACCACTTCCCCCAATAGGTCATTATGATCAGAAGAGGCCGTGCACCTTACCTAGTTTGTGCAAAAAGCTACACTGTGTGAGCATAAGGATTTTATGATAACAGCTATAAAAGTGTTATTTTGAATTTGCTTGAACCTATGAAACCTATCTTCTCCAACTCAGTCAAGGAGCATGGGTTGTTGAATCCTGAGTTGTCACTGCTTGAAAACCCAGAACTATGGGTTGTTAACCACAAACTACCCAGGAAGAGAACCCATGGTTTGTTGTTGGGTTGTGAACTCTGGGTTGTTATGTGTGAATCCAGAACCATGGGTTGTTCATGGGTCGTTTCGCCAAGCTATAGCAGTGGCGGGCAAGAGTGGTAAGAAAATCTGGCCACTCTACATGCTAGTACTACAGGCCTGCAATGCAGTACTACAGCACTGCATTTGGGATACAGGGAGGGAGCAGGTGAATAAGGAGGTCATCAGACAACCCAGGAATTGAAAAAACAACCTATGCTTTGTGCCATCATCTGGCAGATAAATCGTGGCTACATTCTGGGTGGGGCAACCACCCATACACTGGGTTGTTACATGTGAACCAGGTCTTTGGGTGGCCTTAGTAACTTGCTATTGCTCAGCCTTAATTCTCTATTTGCTAAAACTGGGACAATAATGACTTATCTCAGTGTTGTTGGGAATGTTTGTGACACTCCGGACTTACCGTACTTCTTTGGACATAAGCAAGTTTTTTCTTAACCTAACTGCAAGATGAGATACTTATTGTGTACAGGACCAGTGCAAGGAAGTTTGGTGCCCTAGGCAAGATCAGATATTTAGCGCCCCCCCTTCCCACTTGAGTGCACTGTATTTTTTTTCAAGGCGTTTCTGGCGCCCCTTTTAGCCCTGCGCCCTAGGCAGCTGCCTAGTTGGCCTAATGGTAGCACCGGCCCTGATTGTGTAGGAGGGATATTTTGGTGCATGCACGCACGCGCATGCACACACACACACACACACACACACACACACACACACCCCAACAACTGCATGTCCAAGGGCACCATACTTTGCAATGAGCAAATAAACTGAAGATAGTTTGCCCTGGGGAAGTGATACTGTATACTTCAAAATGCTCCCTTCTGAGAGAAGCTGGCAAACCTCACCAGTCTTACAGTTGCTAATGTGGGAGAGGGTTTTTGAAATTCTCTTTGGGGACAGAATTCCAGTGCACCCAATAGCTGTATAAAAATAAGTATTTAAGCAGGTGCAGCATTTTTGTCAAGAGTGTTGCAGCACTGGAAGAAATACCTGCAAAGATCTCCCTAGTATGAGATGATTAGAGACTCTGAGGAGAATACCCTTTGAAGAGTGAATGGGATATGGCATGGGGTGGGGAGTAGTACTGTAGTTTAAGGTAGTATGAGGAAACATGATAAGGTTTGGGGTTTTCAGGAAGTATGTTTGCCTGTGATTCCCCACCCCCTTTAATCCAATGCATTTTAACATGCCTTTCCTGGAAGACTGGGACTGAAAGAGATCTTGTGACCAGGTGAAGAAACTATAGAGCTCTTCTATTGAGCACCGTCTGGTGGTAAACCTGAAGGAAATCAATTTGTATGAAATCTCTTCTAATCCCACGCGCATACATAAAATAGAGAAGAAAGGTAACAATAAACTGTAGGCATTTTCTAATGCCTACCATCATCTGGAAGAATTTCTGCCAGAAAAGGCAGAAGGAAAACAATGTCATTTAGAAGTTAGAACACACTTTGTATTGGACCCAACTTTTGTTTTTTGCTTTTGGTGGGAGGGGGTATGGAAAGAGGGGAGTGACCTTCAAGCCTCAAACCGCCTATTCTTCAAGAAGAAGGAGGAGGTAACACCACAAACGAAAGCAGGTTAAATAAGTGTTCGCATGGAAATGAAGCTCATCCACATCCAGGGTACACTTTTATTTACTTGAGGTCTTCTTTTTTTTTTGCACTTTTAAATTTTATTTCTATGTGAAACAAACACATAATATTTCATCATATAACAATTAACAAAACAAAATAGACCTCCGATTTTCTTCTACAGCAAATATCAAGACCCCCCCTTCCTCCACAATAGGTAACAATAATTTTTCTTACTTGATAATCAGAATGAGAAATCTCTTTCTTCCCGTTGTCCCAGATTCACTTATTATTCCATAAACCCACAAACAAACAAATCATTATTTTCCAGTCTCTGCAAAAAGTCAATTAGAGGTTTCCACTCAACAATAAACATGGATGTTGTCCTTTCTCTGATTAATGGTGTGAGTTTGGCCATCTCTGCCAGCTCCAGCATCTTGACCAACCATTCTTCTGCCGTAGGCACTGCTGGACCTTTCCATTCCTGTGCATATAGTAATCTCGCTGCCGTTGTCATGTATAAAAATAACGTTCCATACCTTCCTTCTAGCTGACTGTCCATTATTCCCAATAGAAAAGCCTCTGGTTTCAATTGAAAAGTAATCTTTAAAATCTTTTGCATTAATAAATGAATTTCTACCCAATTTTTTTAGCTTTCTTACATGTCCACCACATATGATAAAAGGTTCCTTCCTGTTGTTCACATTTCCATCATATATCTGATGCACCGTTATACATTCTAGCCAATTTCTCCAGAGACAAATACCAACGATACATCATCTTATAAAAATTCTCTTTAAGACTAGAACATAATGTAAATTACTTGAGGTCTTAACAACAAACCACTTGCTCATCAGGATAAGCTGAAAATGGATCAATCATGCGCACACACACTCACACACCCATATTACACAACACATACACCAGTTCATTGCTGTTAACATTTAGCAATGCTTATGAGTTGTATTCCCTGTGGCCTTTTTAAAATGGTGCTGTGCTTAATCAGTTTTAGAACAAGGACGGCTTTAAAATGGGATTACAAAAATTCATGGAAGGTTACAGCTATCAGTGTCTACTAGTCATGAAGGCTATATGCTACTCTAGTATTACAGGCAGTGTGCTTCTGAACACCAGTTGCTGGGGAACATGAACAGGAAGGTGCTGTTGTACTCATGTCCTGCTTCTTGTGGGCTTCCCACAGGCATCTGGTTAGCCACTGTGAGAAGACAATGCTGCACTACAGTGTTCTCCAACCTTGGGTCCCCGGATGTTTTTGGCCTACAACTCCCAGCATGCCCCAGCCAGCTCTGCTGCACTAGATAGACCTCTGGTCTGATCCAGCAGGGCTTTTCTTAAGTTCTTAAGTCCAAGAGTGGTTTCATGCCCTCTTATATGTGGGGGTCTTCCGCCTTATTTTTTTCTAAGTGAGTTTTTCTCTCTCTTTTTTAATGATTGTTTGCTTTCACAAAATTATTAATGGGGCATTTGGCAATGGGTAACCAGCCTCTTCTTTTCTAAAGGCAAGCTCTGCACTACTATTTTCTGACTTTTTTTTTTTTTTTTTACGCAATAAGGTCTTAACCATTTTATATTGGTAAGAAAGGGGAAGAGTTCGGCCCTCACAATAGAATGTAAAACTGCTGAACATGGCTGGATTGTAAGCCTTTTAGTAAGCAATGCACAAACGGATATATTTAAAAGCCTCCAGTGGAGCCACATTGTCAAGTCATCCTAGCATGTGCTCAGCAGTATACTGGCTGCTGCAGCTGTGTCTGCTTGGAAGAAAGCAATCAGTGGTCAAGAGAGTGTGAAACGGAGGAGCCATTCCTGTCTCAGAACATGCTTCTGAGTGCTAAATCTGGTATAGTTTGTTTATGGAAAGACTTGCAGCCGGTATTAGGTTAACAGTCAAACTTTGTTGGAAAGAAGAGCTCAAGTAAGATGATCTCTCTCTAAAAATAGATTACTTGCATAAGAATAAGTGCACTTACTGTACCCTCTAATATACACAAACATTGCTTATCTTCATTTCCTTATCTTGTCTCTTTGACACCTCATTTTATTTCATATTTATTCATTTGGCTCCACAAACCACCTTCTCCTTAACAGTTCAGTCCAAGCAATGTCCATGGCTTGAGGGAATGCTGCTTCATTTTAGGACTAAGTGGAATTAGGTGTGGGTGTGTGCGTCACTTTTTCTTAAAAGAGGCAGATTTGTCAGTAAACAACAAGCCCATCAATTACTTTTCACCGGTACTGACCTAATTTTGCTCATTTCAAGGTAGCACTATTTCCTCTTCCTGTATGTATTCAGGAGCTCCAAAATGTATTCTTCTGAGGGGAGACTTAGGGCGCACATACATGTGATGGTGGAATGACCAAATTTGGGTTGTGCCATATCCACACAATGGGGTGGAGCAGCTTTTAAGTACAGCTTTGGTTGCAAGAGAAACCCGCCCATTCCCCTCAGCCTGCCACCTGTGTGTCTTTCCTCCCAACTATTTTTCTACCAGTATGGGTTACTTTCAGTCATAGAACAAACAAACCAAAAGAGGAGAAAACAGTCACTAAAGAAAGATGGGAAAGCACAGGCAGAGGAAGGGCCTACCCCACGACACCTGCTGCCACCTCCTACTCTGGCTATGCTGTACCTTAAAGCTTCCCACCAACCCTATTTCATAGAGAAGCAGCAGTGTCATACGAATGTGTATGCACATGTACTGCCTCTGTGTGTGCCAGAGAGAGAACCTACTTCCCCTTGAACCAGAATGCCCAAGGGAAACATGGGAAGGAGACTGTGGCCTCCTCCTTCATCTGGACCATGAACCTAGAGCTGTTTTTGTTAAGATGGCTTGAACTCTGAAGAATTTACCTGCAACAAAGAAATAAAGGCTACCTGGCCAGACCAACATCATGAAGGCAGGTAGAAAGAAGATTGCATTGTCATTTTTAATCTTTTCTTATACTTTTACTTCAAATATCTGTAAACTCTGATTTGGTTAAATAATTTTTATTTTATTTTTTATTATTATAATTTGTGCCTGGGAATATTTTCCCACTCAACCTACTCATGCATCACTTGGATCCATGCTACAAAGGTATTAGAACTCTCCCCAGCTATTGAGAATTCTTTTATGCTTTGGATAACCCAAAGGTTTTGGGGTCCTTTTGGTGTCTTTAATAGGGGGATGTATTTAGCAGTCTAGATCACTGCAGTGGCAGCTTATTAAAGATTTGTGTGCCCTAAATAATTTATTTTATTTTATTTATTATATTTATACCCCGCCTTTTTTCCTGAAAGGAACCCAAGGCGGCTTACATAATCCTCCTCCTCCTCCTCCCCATTTTACCCTCACAACAACCCTGTGAGGTAGGTTAGGCTGAGAGTCAGTGACTGGCCCAAAGTCACCCAGTGAGTTTCATGGCCGAGCAGGGATTTCAACCCGGATCTCCCGAGTCCCAGTCCAACACTCTAACCACTACGCCACACTGGCTCTCTAAAGAATGGTTAGGGTCTCTTGCCTTTGACCACTGAGCATAGCAAGTGTGCCTAGGATTACAGCCTTAGTCTAATTGGCTACCTAACTTTGCCAATGTTAATGTGAACATATTTAGGAAGCTACACCAGGAGTGTAAGTGATTATGTTACTTGCTAAGTGTTGAATGTTTTTAGAGCATCAGAATTCAGATTAGAGTTGCCAAGATTTTTCTGCTTGGGAAAGATTCTATGTCATTAAAGCTGTACCTGCTGAATTGCTGCCTGCCACACATCTGTTAAAAGCATGGAGCCTTGGTCAAAGTGGCATGGAGAGAAAAATCTAGTAAACACACCCTGCTCTCAGTTCACACAAAATCTTGAGGCTAGACTATTTGGGGCATATGCGCTTTGCTTTAAACAGAAGTTTTCATCCTTCTAGAACTGCTTTCATTTGTATATAAGCTATGAAACAAGAAGAGTTATTAATGCCATATATGTGTACTTGTTGGAGCAAGCTCTAAAAACTGCATCAGTTCTTCAGCTACAATATGTAGAGAGAGTAACAGCTCCTGCACAAACAATTTGGTGTAGCTTCTGTATCTTAACTATGCTTATAATTAAGCACATAATGTGCAAGTACTATCCTTATAATTAAAGCATATAGTGTCCAAGTACTTCCTAAAATCAGTGCTGCTGTGTGCAAGCTAATTTGGTGAGCACAGTGTGCATCACTACCCCAAAGTTTAAAAGATTTGCACAGACAGTGATCTTTACTCCCAAGAGCCTGTAGCCTGTTCTTTCAGTAACAGAACTTTGTTGATGTTTTTTTTTTTTTTTTTTTTTTTTGCTGTTGGCGCTTCTGTTTTCCTGCAACACCCATCTTTTATAGTTTCTGGTGCTTTGAATTTCACAGGTGTGAAATTCTTCATCATTGTTTTATGTGCCATGCCAGGGTCAAGGAAGGTTATTGTATCAGCACATTGACAAAACACTGTTTGATCAGCTGCCTGGGCTGGAAGGGCAATACAGAGAGTCTCTCCACTGTACAGAAAGGTAGAATGAGGAAAGCTCTTCCTGCTTACCGTATATTTTCTTTCTTGAATAGAGCTTAGTATTTTACATGTCCAACGGTATTTGCATACATCGTGTGGGTTTTAATCTCCCATTCTAAATGGCAGTTTCCATAAAGGCATCACCATTATGATAGTTTGGTTTTTCATTACATTGAACTATGCATTAATATTTGCATTTGCCTGTGATGAGAGTGCCATCTATCTATAGTACTTGATATACAGGCCTGTGGCTCACACTGGCTCAGCTTGTCTGAGTGTGGAAAGCTAAGCAGGGTCAGGTCTGGTTATTACTTGGATGGGAGACCCCTCCTCTAGTTTCCTGCATTGAGCAGGGGGTTGGACTCGATGGCCTTATAGGCCCCTTCCAACTCTATGATCCTATGTTTTGCTTGCACCTTGGAGCTGCTGTGAGAGACGCCATTGCAAGAAGGATAGCGGTTGACCCTCTTTCTCCCACAGTCATTCACAACCCTTTTAGTCGTTCACCAGTGTATTCTCAACTCTGAGTTTCACAAACACAGAGACTTCCTGTCTGGCCAGATGAATTCTACGCAGGTTTCTAGGTGTTTCAGTTTCTAGATGGAAATGCAAGTAGAGAAATTTATGCCCTTTGATTCAGGCCTAGAAAAGGATTATTATTAGGCTGCACTCCTAAATGGACTTACCAGGCAGTAAGCCCCATTGAACACAATAAGGCCTACCTCTGAGTAAACGACATGCATCAGAGTGCTCTTCATAGAATAGTAGCTGTCTGTGGAGGTACTGAAGAGTTATCTCTGCATTAGAGGAGGACCCAGAGTCTTTGCTACTGCTGCACCATATGAGGCAGTGCAGATTGTGTCTTTTGACCTCTAGGAGAACTGGCCATGTCTCAGAAAGGGTGCTTCCAGATGGGGCTTTTATGGTGCCATTGCCCTGCTTCATTCATGGAAGTTTATGTGGGGGGTGTCCAGATGCTAACTGGTCCAGATGACATCTACTCATCATGACCCTCCTGTCTATTCTTACTGCTTCTTCCAACTTTTTCCTTAATGCAAAAAATCTGCTAAGGAGAAAAATATGGAACAGCAGCACAATGCCTTTTCTAGTAGCTCTAGGAGCCCTCCATCTGGAAGCACCCAAAGGTATCCAACAGCCTACTGGAGCCTGCCGTTGTTCCAGCACTCTCACGGGTGAACAATGGTTGACATCCTTGTCCTAGTTCAGGGGTGGACAACTTGTGGCCCTCCAGATGTTTTCACCTACAACTTCTATCAGCTCTCAGCTTTGGCTATTCTGGATAGGGCTGATGTGAGTTGTAGGGCAAAACATCTGGGGGACACATGTTGCCCATCCCTGTCATGGTTGGTGGTTTGTTTTTAACATAGCTTTTGATATGCATGCTTTTAAGTTAGTCCTTTAGGTTTGGCATCGCAAGAGGGGGGAGGGATCCTTTTGATGTGAAAAGGATGCTTAATGCTAGCATGCACACAGTTCTGTCCCTGTAACACCCCCTCTGCTCCCATCAGACTCATAAAAGACCCTTTTATGGGGAAGTCGCACCACTGCCTTTAAATGGCCTGAAGTTTGTACTGGTCTACCTTCCTGGGTGTCTGATTGCACAGGTGTAACACCATGAGAGCCTCAAGCTACTCAGTTACTGCAAGCGACGTGATCATACTGCCTTTGTTTACTTCCATAATAGAACATGCCACTGAACTGTTAGTGTACATGATATGCTAAGGTTGTCAGAGCTATGCAAATTTTTTTTAAAAACAAAATCTTGTTAATCTGCACCCGGAGGCAGATCTATGGCTTCCTATGACACTTCAAAAAGAAGTTGTGGCTTAGAACAACACTGAAGTTGAGACTCCATTTTAAAATAGATGCATTTAATTAGTAAAATGCTTGAGAATAGAAAAGTTCTTGCAAAGGTTCTCTTCTTCCATTTCCATCCCAGATCATCAAGGTACTAATCTTGCTGCAGCATGATACTTAAGTAAAGTTGAAGAGGTCAGTAATAGTAAATAGGAAATGGATGCCAGCAACGCCAAATCTGACCTCTGCATAGTCATTAGCACCAGTGGAATTGTTCTCCCTCATACTCTCCTACCCTAAGTACAATTTACTAATGAGAGCTTCTAAACCAAATATCAGCCACATGGCAAATATGGACACAAGTCCCAGAATGTAGATAATGGTTCCCAACCAAGCCGGCTGTAGAAGATATCTCTATGTAAATAAATCACATTGCATTTTTTTTAAATCATCAAACCGTCAGCAGGAGCTAGTTATTTATTTTAAAATGTGTCTCACAGATAGCCTGTCCTACCGAGATAGAGATCTTGTTTATGAGAGTCTCTGGGGGTGGGGATGTGTATGGAAATCTTGAATTATAACCTCTGAGATGACCTCTGAGGCCTGCTTCAGTCTGTCTGTGGTAAGACAATTACTGGGCAGTTCACTCAACAAAATCCTCACAATGCTGAGTAATTTCCCTGGAAACTCTTCTTCCATAAGGGATTGTTTAAACTAGACAATGTAAAGACGATTTAGGACCATAGGAAGCTGCCTTATATGAAGCCAGACCTTTGGTCCATCTAGCCCAGTATTGTCAACACGGACTGGCAGAGGCTTTCCAGGGTTTCAGGCAGGTCTTTTTCCAGCCCTACCTGGAGACACCAGGGCTTGAACCTGGGACCTTCTGCATGCAAAGCAGTTGCTATGGCCCCTCCCAAAGGCTGCTAATCCCCATTTGTTTAGACCAGCCTTCCCCAACCTGGTGTCCTCCAGATGTGCTGGACTACAAGTGCCTCCATTCCCAGCCAGCTTAGGTTGGGGAAGGCTGCTGTAGACAGTCCTGTGTCACTGCCTTAAAATTTCCCAACGCTCCTTTTACTTGGGTTTTCATATGAAGCTTGCAACGCACAACTGTAGGGTGCCAAACTATGGCCAATGACTGATTAATAAATGGGACATCAGGCAGGCAGGTAACTTTGGCTGAGTTGTGCCTTAGGGAAACACTGCTGTCATGATGATTCAGCACAATCCTATGCATACTTAAACCTATTCGTTTTCGATTGGTGTCTAATTTGCTGTTGGACTTTGACCTTTAACTAAGAACATAGGAAGCTGCCTTACACTGATTCAGACCATTGATCCATCTAGCCCAGTATTGTTGATACTGGCAGTGGTTCTCTCCAGGGTTTCAGGCAAGAGTTTTTTCAGCCCTACCTGGAGATGCCAGGGATCGAACTTGGGACCTTCTTTGTGCAAAGCAGGTGCTCCACCACTGAGCTACGGGTCCTCCCTGGAAAAAAGAAAAAGAAAGGAAAATATTTCTCTTTTTTGCCTGTTATAAACCCAAATTGGTTAAAAAATTCCATATAAATGATGTATTAGATCTCTGCAGCCTGCAGAATCCCCCTGCATAATCTGTTTTAAGGCTCATCCACATGCACATCTATGGTATGCCACTCTCTGTGTCTCATGCAATGATTGCCAATGAATGTATGAACTGCCCCCACTGAAAAGATAAATGATTTTAGATGGCAGTTGAATGACGATGACAAAGGGTAGAGTGTTACACTTGGATTACAACGACTCAGGCTCAAACCCCTGTGTGATTATGACAATAATATGAATGCGTGTGAACCCAACCTTAAGTCTGGGCACTTAATATCTACGTAGGTCCTTATCTATTGTGCATTTTGATAACAGAGCTAATTATTCTTGAGACACAGGATCATGTGAATGTGAACAAGGACACAGAAATGAAAAAGCTTTCTCAGACTCACCAACTCAAGGAGAACCTACCCACTGTCACTTTATACCATAGAAAGAGCCTTTACAATCAATCTCTCCATTGTCTCCCTTTTCTTTGGCACACTAGAGGTGGCTACAAATGGAGACAAGTAACTTTTTTCTTGTTTGCTAACTGGGGAAAGCAGAGAGGGAAAGCTAAAAGATTGCTACATGGGCCTTTCTTGGAATGCAATTTCTCACTGAGGCAGAAACTGTTCTTCGTTGCGGGCCTAAAAACCTAAGCCAAACTCTCTTCTGGTGCTCTCCAAACAGAAATATAACACTGTGTGGATACAGGTGCTTAGGACTGTGTGTGTTCTGCAGAGATGGACACCACATAGAAAGATTTGCAGCCAGAGGATATAAATTGTCATCATCATTGTTGTTATTCACTCACATACACACACACACCACCACCACCACCACCACCACCACCACAACAACAACACTCCCAAGCTTGGATCCTAAGATAAGACAACTTAAGGAAGTTCATAATGATTTCAAAACTGACCAGGTCACCAAACAAGACCTGGTGAACATTCAAAGAGGGAGGAGGAAGCTGAGATTATGTACAGTGACCATATAAAACTGTCTCATATTGACACAGACTATCTAAAACAGGGGTGGGCAACTTGTGGCCCACCCAGATGTTTTGGCCTGCAACTCCCATCAGCCCCAGCCAGCATAGCCAATGGTGAGGGATGATGGGAGTTGTAGGCCAAAAAATATGGAGGGCCACAAATTGCCCTCCCCTAACTTAAACCCAATCTAGTAGTGTTGATTGCAGCAGTGGCTTTCCAGGTCCTTAAGCAGTTTTTTGTTGTTGTTGCAGCCTTGGTCAAGGCCAGCTGCAGGTGGGAGCCCCCACCATCCCTGGCAAAGTGCCATCCAGTAGACCCTACCTACTCAGGAGCTTACCAGCAGGCAGCAACACCAGCAGTGCCATGACCAGCAGCAACACTGCCACAATATGCAGTGAGCGGCTGCAAGCCACCTGTCATTTTGATGGTTCTACAATGCCCCAATGTAGTGTCACTCTAAGGCAGCGCTCTCCAACCTTGGGTCCTCAAATGTTTATTTATTTATTATATATTTATTAATTGCCCATCTGGCCAGACAACCGGCCACTCTGAGCGATGTACAGTCCGGACACACACACACACACACACAGTATAAAACACAATTAAAAACAGTACAAAACTTAAAAATCCTAACCCACCCCATATTCCCACCTGAAAAGCCACATTTTTAATGCCCGGTGGAAGCTAATCAAGGAAGGGGCATGGCGGAGGTCACTGGGGAGAGAGTTCCATAAATTGGGGGCTGTCACAGAAAAGGCCCTCCTCCCTAGTCCCCACCAGACTGGTTTCTCTGGCTGATGGGACAGGGTGAAGGCCGTCCATGGCAGATCTTGTTGAGCGGCCTACTTGATGTTGCTGGAGGCGCTCCTTGAGATAAACTGGACCGGAGCTGTACAGGGTTTTAAAGGTCAATGCCAACACCTTGAATTCGGCTCAGCAAACAACTGGTAGCCAGTGCAACTCTTTGAGTCACTGGAGTGATGTGATCACGCCGGCGGCAGCCTTTAACCAGGCAAGCTGCTGCATTCTGTAACAGCTGCAACTTCTGAACCGTCTTCAAGGGTAACCCCACATAGAGCGCATTACAGTAGTCTAGGCGAGAGGAAACCAAGGCATGAACCACTGATGGGAGCAGATTATTAGGAAGGTAGGGGCGCAACTGCCACATCAGATGGAGCTGATACAGCGCTGCCCAGCTCACAGCTGACACTTGAGCCTCCATGGACAGCTGGCAGTCTCGAATGACTCCCAAGCTGCGGATCTGGTCCTTCAGGGGTAGATGTACCCCATTCAGCACCAGGTCAACATCCCCTAACCTTCCCTTGTCTCCCACCAGAAGTACCTCGGTCTTGTCAGGGTTCAGTTTCAGCATGTTCCTTCCCATCCAGCCACCCACTGCCTCCAGGCACTTGGACAGGGTTTCAACAGCCAACCTTGGTGAGGACTTGAAGGAGAGGTAGAGCTGCGTGTCATCTGCATATTGATGACAGTGCACCCCAAACCTCCTGATGATAGCTCCCAGCGGCTTTAGGTAGATGTTAAATAACATCGGGGAGAGGATGGAACCCCACAGCACCCCACAAGTGAGCGGCCGAGGGTCCGAAGCCTCCTCCCCAAGAACTACCCTCTGGTACCTTCCAGAGAGGAAGGACCGGAACCACTGCAATACAGTGCCTCCCACGCCCAACCCCTCCAGGCAGTCCAGGAGGATACCATGGTCAACGGTATCAAAAGCCGCTGAGAGATTGAGGAGGACTAGAAAGGAGCATTCGCCCCTATCCAAAGCCCTCCTCATATCATCCACCAAGGCGACCAAGGCCGTTTCTGTCCCATGTCCAGGCCTGAAGCGTGACTGGCATGGATCTAAATAATCGGCTTCATCCAAATGTTGCTGGACTACAGCTCCCAGAATCCCTTGCCATTAGCCATGCTGGCTTGGTATGCTGGGAGCTGTAGGCCAGCAACATCTGGGGACCCAAGGTTGGAGAGCCCTGCTCTAAGGGGCATCAAAATGGTGTCTTCATAGGTGTCCACTGCTAGTGCCAATGGAAGTGTCTATCCTGGGGCTAATAGCAGCATCAGGGGGTGACTTTAATCAGAATAGCAGTGGGGCAGGAAGGATTAAAGCCCTCCTCCCTGCAGGCTGAGGTTCTAATTCTGCTCCCCCCCCCATGTTATTTTGAAAGACAAAAGATTGCTCCTGTGGGACAGGTAGGATACAAGTAATTTCTCCTCCTTATACTCATCCAGGGGTTCTAGGAGGATGGGATCCCCCTCACTATCTTACAAGTGCCCCTGTGATGACATTTCCAGGCAGAAGGTTCAAACAAGCTAATAGCTGCATGCAGGTTTTTTGTGAGAAGTATTTGCTTGATATGATTTTTTAAAAATCTATTTTTAATGGGACAATCATTTTAGGACCAATAAAAGCTTTAGGATGTTAGGAAGGATGAGTTTGCAAGTTGCATGCCAAGGGTTATATTAATACATTAGTGGATGAGAACCCTGTTCCTTTCTTTCTTTGTTTAGACCACTGCTATAATCTTAAGTATATAATTGTATTGGAAAGCTGGACCATCTCCAGGGAAGCCTTTCTCCTTAGACCGCTTCCGTTGTAGCTCACTAGCTCAGACCATGATATTTGGCTTAGGCAAAATTCCAGCCAAATTACATGACATGAAAAACACCAACTGTCTCTCAAAATTCAAACACTGTTCCAAATTTAAACTGAACTGTAAAATGGGAATGTCAGAGAAATATCCAAGGGAATTAACAGTATTGGAGTAGGAGAAGTACATTATTATTATTATCTTTTTTCTGCTGCTGGAAACAAAGGAGCATTTGATGCATTAAGCAACTTTTCCCACCTACTTAACATTTGGTTTTCTTTTCCAATCTTCCCTGCAGAGCAATGCAAAAAAGCACCAGTTTACAAAAAAAAATATTGGCCATTGAGTTCAATGGAGCTTGCTTCCTAGAAATTTCAACTTCCAACTTGCTTGGGTTGGGACTGAAGCCTTTGTGAATTGAGTGTTATCTTCTATCTTGATTCCACAATACATGCTACATTCTATAAATTTTTTAAAGTATTGGAAAGAAAGGCATGATAGTTCCAGCACAACCTCATAAATCTCTTCTGATTTCAATTCTGAGTCTATGAACTCCAGCAAAATTCTCATGAGAAAACAGTATCTATCTATAAAAACTCCTGAACTCCCCATGGGAATTGGCTGGTTTAGAAGGGTTCAGGGGTTGAAGGCTGTGGCTTATTTGCTAAGATTTTCTCAGTAAATACATCATCATAGCACAGGATAAGAACCACTGCGCTCAGTGTGAGGAATGTCCATCCTTCCTTATACAATGCATAAACCTTTGAGCCTTCAGACTTAACAAGAAATTAGGAAAGTCTCAAACTACTGAATTTAGATGAAAAATGCATTGCTCTTCTTCCTTTCAGTAGGAGACACTCAAGTTATCATCATCAGCACCATTTCCTGTTACAAGAGAGCCTAATTTTGCAATAAACTAGATGATGAGAATAGAGATCACCCAAATTTGTTGACTGACATGATTTACAGCAATTCTGCTGGCAGCACTTGCAGTTCTGTTGGAACGATGCTTCTGTTCTGTTGGCTGCCATGAAGTTTCTTCTTTTCTGCCATAATGTGCGCAACCAGTCCTAATGCTACATGGAAGAAGTCAACTAGGGATTCTGTAAAATGTTCAAAGGAACCTCTGTGTGATCATTTATATCCATCAAGTGCCAACTCCCACTCCGGCAAGCAGGGGTGGGCAGATTTAGGCATGTGGGATCTACTTTATTTCCTAGAACCCTGAGATACACCAACTGGAGCCTGGTTCAAAAGACATACACCAATTCATGAATACTGAGGCAAGGCATCCGAGTACCACAACTGGATGGAGCTCATAGTCCTTCCACACAAAAATCCACTTCTGGTTACTCTTAGTTTTCATTTCAGCAGTACAATTGCTGATCTAGTGCAGATCACTGAGACCTGCCAGTAGATTCAGATCTACCTCACCCTGAGTTTACTACATCATCATCATCAGGCGATCACTTGTGACCGAGTAAGATTGTCTTCCAGGATTATTTAAAAAAAAAAAAAAAATTACAAAAAGGAATTTTTTTAAAGGAGGAAATTCTAAAGAAAAATTGTGTAGACTCTAGCGATGGGTCCGTAAGTGACTGTGGAGGCCAATTCTAGATCCACACAGCTTCCCACAGTGAGGACACAGGTTACCAGATAGAAGATGGTCCTGTAAAGGATTCATTTGACGTGCTTTTCGCTTAGCACGTTTCTCCCTTTCACCTTGCACTCGGGCTTCTTCAAAGTCCATGGAACACCCACTCAGTTAGGGAGAACAGCAGTTTCCAGGAAACAACTCAGTAGCAAACTCCACCTGCGCAGCTACATTTTATTGTGCTTATTAAGCCTAAATTTATCAAGCCAGGGCAGCATAGACTGGAAATAAAATCTATCAGAGCCCTGGGTGTTCTCCTTTGTTTTGGGGCGCGAGATGTGTGTGTTTTGCTGTTTTCATTCATTTCAGTACATTCTGCACAAGGGACATTCTTGGTGGTGGGCCTGCCCTTTATTTCTTTTACTGCTTAAATCCTTTTTGACACATTTTGGCCCTAATCCAATTATGCACATATGCAGCAGCCACAGATTAAACCCATTTCCTTCTCCCAAACACCTGATGAGCATGAATCCCAGCTTATTTGACAGTTCTTATGTACACGCAGCCCAGAGTGCTCAGTCAGGCTGAGGAAATTGTATGGAGGACCCATCTGAGTTGTGCTTCCACACCCAGCAAGGGATATTACACACGTGTACATAGCACATTTGGGTCAGGTTGCATGCCTTTGCTCTGAAATGATGTTTGCAAACTGAGCTTGTGGAGTCCCTGAAACAACAACCACACTGAAATTTCAGGCTTGTTCTTTCTGTTAAAAGCAGTCTATTTAATCCAAGGAATAACAGATTAAATCCTTCATCCTTTGATCAAAATAACACCTTCATCTTTTCATGTCCATGTTAATAAGATGTGTTTAGTCTTGTGGATAAAAGCCTGGCATCTTATCTAAAAATCATCCAACATATAAATCCTATTGCAGCTGGATTTTCATTTAAAATTCTTGGTCTCTTTCTGTTCTCTCAGTCTGAGATCAGGACGTTTAACTAAACTCAAAGACCTGAATTAGAAGGATAATTAGAAAATATTCAAGCAATTTTTTTCTTCTAAAAACAGGGAGGAAGCACAATGAATTTGATTAATAATCCATATTATGCCGCACTGGCAACTATCTGAAGTATATAGAAAAACTGTCCATACATTTGTGGAGTGGTTTTTGAAGAGATGCCTAGGGGCTTCTCCACATGAGGTGCTTACCATGCTGCTTTTCCAAGGCTTCTTCTTCTGTTTTCTTTGCGGGAGTAAGACTGCCTCAGTTACACGTGGCTATTTCCAGGATTTTTCTTTCTCTGCCTTTCTATATATTCTATTAACCAAGCACAAAGTGGCACTGTGGTATAGCTGCAGTATAGTGGATGTACATGAGGCCTTTATTCCGGTTTAAAATTTAACAGCTGACTTTCCTCGCTCTAAAACCACCCACAAAAACAGCTGGAAAAGCATGGGAGAGGCCCTGGACGATGACGTTGTGAAAAGGCCCCACAAACTTCCGTGAGTGAGGGCCACAAGCACACAATAAATGTGTCGTGTAGAAAAGCCCTAGAACTCAAACTCACCATGACATAGGACAAAGTAGTATCTGATTGTTTGTGTGATGGTATAACTAACATTCCAAGGACCATATTAAAAGAACAGTCTTACTCAATGGGATAGTTTCACTTTGTAGATAGTTTCACTTTGTCAGGAATAACTGAGCACGTAAGTAGAACCTCAAATTTGGGTTTGTGGAGGAAGGGGGGGCTGGCTAACCTGCCACAACCCACCCTTTCCTACCTCAAAGGACCCAAGACCCCCAGAGATCTCAAGGTACCAGATTGCCAGCCTCAGCTGTCTGCAATCCTACTTGAATCTCTGTTCAGGGACTTGCCTTTCTGACTGTAACCTGGATTTAGTTACTGAACCAAGCAGAGTAATCCACAAACACCATGTGGGGTAAAAACCTAAGCCAGGTTTATTCAGGTAGCATTTTAGAACAAAAGGTGGGAAATGAGAGAAGCACACAAAATAGAGAGAGAGACACTTTGGTACACAGAGTAAAGCTACAAAATAACAAAACCTGATTCTTTATATCTCCCAGGCACACAACTCTGTTACCTGGGGGTCAGTTCTCTTCCAGGGTTGGATCCAGCACAGCCTTGCTGCCCTGGAGGACTACTTCACCTACCCGAAGGTCCGAGATAGGTAGCCCTCCACAAGGCCTGCCTTTACCAGAGCCCTCATTCAGCTAATTTCACCAGGAGCTGCCTGGGGTCGGATCCTGGGGCCACCCGAATGCTTGGTCCTCTCCTTGGCTTGCTGCCATTACTCCAACAGCCGGCAGCCACGCGATGACCAAAGACAAAGACAAAACCCACACGTTGGGAAATATACCTTCCCCCCCTCCCCTCCTTTCTGTAGCTTTGCTGCTTCTTAGCCAATCAGGATGAACTTCACCTGGCCAGGCAGGGAGGGGAACTCATGACTCATGACATTTGCATCTGAAAAGCCGTAGACCCAGGCGCCATGTCTCATCTGATACTTTATGCACATTTCGCCTCCTCCCAGCCCCCAACCGGCCTTACTTGTTTTTCACATGAGGAGGCGTGTGTGTGTGTGTGTGTGTGTGTGTGTGTGCGCGCATGTGCATGTAGGAACCCCCAAAGGCTCTTTCCTTCACAGGGTTTATAATGAAAACACTGATCGGGTATTAACTTTGGCATTGCATTTGCAAATACAATCTACTAATTATATATCTTCTTAAAAACTATAACTTTTGTGGCTGAAATTATGGCTAGTAGAACATAATAAATTCCATGGGATAGTTCTGTCCTTAGTATACACTTGCACCTCAAGGATAAAGATTAGTTTTTCTCAGAAATATTTCTTTCCCCACAATACTTTCATACACAACATTTGACTTTACAGGGGCCTTAGTAGGGTTTCCTATTAATTGTGGACTTTATTGAAGACATGTACACACTCATGCTATTGTACCTAGAATTAAGGAGTCTGAATTTGTTCACAATCAGGTCTGCTCACATCAGACATGTTGGCTTCGATCTGAAGAAAAAAATCAACATAGGCTGCAATCCTATACACACTTACCTGGAAGTAGGTCCCATTGAACACAATGGGACTTATTCTGAATAGACATGCATAGGATTGTGCATGCATAGGATATGCACACCTTCCTGGGAGTAAATCCTATTGAACATAGTGGGACTTACCTTTTAGCAGACATACATAGGATTGTACTATTAGGCTGCAATCCTATACAGTTACCCGCTCAGCCATGAAACTCACTGGGTGACTTTGGGCCAGTCACTGACTCTGTCTAACCTACATCACAGGGTTGTTGTGAGGATAAAAAATGGAGAGGAGGAGGAGGAGGAGGAGGATTATGTAAGCTGCCTTGGGTTCCTTGCAGGAAAAAAGGTGGGGTATAAATAAATATAATGAATAAATAAATAAACTCAGCCATATAAGTGGAACATCCAGATCCCTGTTAGTTTAACCAATTTGGACTGTGCCAGATACAGTAATACCTTGGATTGCAAGTAACTTGGTTTGAGAGCATTTTGCAAGAAAAGTAATTTTTTAAATATTTATTTAATTTTTTTGACTTGATATACAAGCGACGTCTTGCAATACAAGTACTGTAGTATGGCTTAAATTAAAAATCTCTGTACAAATTTTTTTGGGGGGGATTTCATTTTGATATAAGAGTGTTTTGGATTACAAGCACGTTTCCGGAATGAATTATGCTCTCAATCCAAGGCATGACTGTATTAATATACAAGCAGAATTTAGGGATGTGAACAATAGGAATCATGTTATAGATCACTGTGTTTATTGCTATATATTAAGAGAGAGAGAGAGAGAACACCTAACAATACAAAATAATTTCAGGCCAAGTGAAATAAAAATGCCAGGTAGAATTTTAATAACAACTAAAACTGCCAGTGAAACATTCAAAACAAAGGAATTGTCACGCACACAAAAACAAATGTAGGGAACAATCTCAGCAAATATTTACTCAGCTGAGTAATAATGGCTTCAGCTGGGTTGTTAAAATGTAGAACAGCTTTTTCAGGTTGGTTTTACTCTTTGTACTTTTGCCCAGAACAGACTTATTGTCTGCTTCTGATCTCCAAATTATAAGAGGTCCACAAATGGAACACCATAGGTGTGCTCACTCAAACATTTACCCTTAAAATTAACCCCAAAATTTAAGTATGCATTTAACCTCTCATGCACTGGCGTCAGTGCAAATCCCTCCACTGGATTCAGGAGGCAGAATAGAATAGAATAGAATAGAATACGGGGGCTTGGGGGATGTTTTGTGAGTTGGGGGGGGGGATGTTATGGTCCAAATTTTCCACTATCCCTCCCCAACCCAAATAATGAGATTTATCTGCAGAGACTTCCATCCTCCTTTATCCTTGTTCAATTACATTGGCACCTGCCAGGCCTGGCTCCGGGTGTTGGAGCACACTGGGCAAACTGCCCTTCGAGCCTCACTAGAGGTCCCTGTCTCCCATCCCCTGCCACTTGTGACGGTGGTGTGTGCTGAGTGCAGCTGCCAGTCCTCACACCTGCCCTATGCTTGGTGAAACCACCCCCGGAATCACACCGTTCCTGCCCCCCTGTGTGAGAATGGTGGTGCCAGCAGCAAAGGGCAGGCATGCCGGTTGGGAACTCCGCTTGGTGCCGCCTGCCCTGGACTGGGTGGGTGAGGGCAGCTGCACTGAACCGACGTCCTACTCCTAGCCCACAAGCCTGTGCTCACCAATGCTGCCATCTGAATTACGCCAGCCCTTGCTGCATGGGCAATGAGTCCTATTTTGCAGAGGACAGTCCTACATTTGAAGGACTGTCACAGTACAGTCCTCCAGGTTCAGAGCCAGGGTATTCCCCCCTCCCACCCCACACACCCATCCAGCTAAGCCGTATCATTTGTGATGCGGAGGTAGCAGTGGCCCAGCTGAGGCCCTAGCATTTTGCTGACTATGCCGCATGCTGGTACAGACATGGCAAAACAAGGGGGTGCCGGGCATGGCGAGGAACAGGCAGGCAGCCCCTCCGTAGCAACTGCCAGCACCCATATAAGAGTCTCCCAGAAGTATTTCCCGCTTTTACAATGACGTAGAGCGGGGTGGGTGGGAATCCCTCCCATGTACATATACTTGTTGAACTGGTATTATCTTCCTTTATCCACGAGGTGGTAGTGTTGCCCTTTCTTGTAACGCAATGGTCCAAGCCAAGAAGGGCAACTAGCCAGGCCAGAAAAGGAACAGTGCTGGATTTCGCCCTCCACTCCGTCCCCTAAAACAGACAGGCAGACACCTGGCTCAAACGGCCTTCGCCGAAGTTGGCAAAATGCAATTGTTTTTGTGAAATGCAAAGTCGCGCACTTTCCCCTTCAGGGAAAACCAGTCAGTCTTTCTTTCTCTTTGCGGGCAGCAGGAGGCGCGCGCGGCTGCGGACAGGAGAGAGGGAGGGACTGAGGCGTTGAAGGAGGATTAGAGACGTGGGAGTGGCCGCCGCCCCACGCACACGCGTTGGAAAACAAGGTATGTGAGCACTGGGAGAGGGAGATAGGAGGCCGGGCGGGGAAATAGCTCCCCCCACCTCAGCAGCAGAGAGACGGGAGCGGGGTCTGGGAGAAGAGTAGCCCCACTCCGTGCTCAGAGACTGCAGGTGGCAGCCGGGCTGGCGGGGGGCGAGCGCTAGAGCGGCTCTCCTTCCTCCTCTGGGCATTAGCGCTTGGCCTATGGCAGCCCGCGGTGCTGCCTGCCTGGGCCTGATTGACAGGTCGGGGCGAAGGCCGTCGCCGCTGGCTTGAAAGTGCCGAGACCTCCTCCCACTGCGCACGCGGGCCCCTCCTTCGCTGCGCGAGCTCTGGCAAGTTCTGTTGCCGCCTCCCCCGACCCGATGCCTTTCAGATATTTTGGACCACAACTCCCAGCATTCCTGGCCATTGGCCATGCTGACTGGGGCTCATGGGAATTGAAGTCCAAAACATTTGGAGGGTGCCAGGCTGGGGAAGGCTGTTCTATTTCTAGGAGTAATGGGACCAGTTCGCTTGGTGCTTGCTGGAAGTTGCGGAACGGGAGGGTGCTGTTGCACTCATGTCCTGCTCGTGGGTTTCCCGTGGGCAGCTGGTTGGCCACTCTGTGACCAGAACACTGGACTAGATGGACCCTTGGTCTGACCCAGCACGGCTCTTATTATGTTCTTTGTGCACTCTCTGCTGCTAGCTATTTAGCTGGGCTAGCTTGCAACGTGTCTTGCACAGGAGGACTTTTTTGCATGCCAAAGGATGGGGTTACTTTTTTGATGGTATGCTAGAAGTATAACTGGCACAGTTGTGGGTTAGAAGGAGACTTTAAAATCCACAGGGAGAGATTCTGGGTCTCAAGCATGCCTAGAAGCAGACTGGAGGGGATATATATATATATAGAGAGAGAGAGGAGAGAGATGTGATTTGTATGCCACCGATGTTGATGCTTCCCTACCAAGCAAAACTTTTAACAACAACAAAAGCAGAGGCAGCTGGGGGTTTTGCACCAGGTGTCTCCTACACGTTTTATCTCCCTGCCTTTGTGCAAAGTGATACTGATTCTCAGGAAAACAAGTGTGTCTGCTGAAAGAGCTGAAAGGTATGCATAAAAGAGGTATCTAGCCTGAATCTTCAGGGATGTTGTCAGTAAGTCCCTCCTGTGATGATGTGAAGGAAGTGAGAATGAGTACTTTTATGTTCTCTCCTCAGGTAATAAACTACGGTAAATAAACTGTTCTTCCTGCCAAGAATGGTGCCCTGCAGGTGGGACTGGTAGACAATATTGCCCCTCACCATCACAAACCAAACCGTGCTTGTAACTATCGTAGTGTGGGAGGAATGATAGTTACAAGCATGGCTGGGTTTGTGATGGTTGTGTTGATTGTGGGGTGTCTTGTGTGCAAGGTGCAAAAGTTGCAGATTACCTGAGTCATCTAGGCAGTCTGAGAGAGAGGCTAAGGGATGGGCCCAGCATCAGCACCCAGCATACCGGGGTTGACACTTGCCTAGGCCTCAACCACTGGATTCAGCAGCCACTCCCCCCCCCCCAGCGGTGTGGGTGCTACTGGCCTTGGCAGTGCTGCAGGCAGCCGCCCCCTGGGTGCACTTACCTGGTGGTTTTGGCCCTGGTGCTGTAATGAGCAGCTACTCCGCTCTCATCAGCACCTGACAACCACCATATTTTACCTCCCACAGTACTCTGGGAAGGAAATAAAATATGATGGGCTGGGCATCACTCAAGAGGAGGAGTCCATGGATATGGCCTGTGCGGGAAATGACAGTGGGAATTGCTGTTGCCAATACCGTAATTATTGGCAGTCGGAGTTGTAGTGGAGGGGAATATGGGGACCGGTGTCTGTGGGCAATGGAATCAGGTATGCCAGATCAAGAGTGTAAGGGAGAGTGGGGGTGTGTGTGCACCATGGAAGAGACACAAAAGGGAAATGGGGCTCTCTAGGATGGTGAGAGCTATGAGTTGGTTTGCCCCTTGTGGCTGCTGTAAGCTGCTGTCATCCTGTGGTGAGCTGTTTCGAGTGTAATGGCTGGCCATGCCCATTGAATGCGTTTCACTGCGCTGCAGAGTGCAAAAAACTCACATATTCTCCATGTAGTAGCCATAACATAGAAACTGGTCTTGAGCCTGCATGGATGAATCACAAGAAAGGGATTGTGCTGATCCTTCAATTGCAGAATCAGTGCATTTGGGTGGCGTGGCTATGATGCTAACATAAAGCACAGAGCTGGCTGCCGTCTCCAGCTACTGTGGCCTGTTTCTCAGAAGAAACAGTTTCACTTACAGTTCAATTCGGTTTTATTGTTTATAAACCTAGGTCATCAAAACAGAGAAAAAGTATCCAGTGTGTTACAGAAGTAAAAACAGTCAAGTTAAACACAGATCAGAGAAAATGACTAATAACCCAGAACTAACAAACTTAACCTAAAGATAAAATTCCATAAAAATGATTTCCAATTTTTATAAAAGTGTCTGTTAACCAAACCAAAGATAAAACAGACAAGACTAAAATTAAAAAACAAACAAACAATCAAACTTATCCAGTGCAACCTTTCGCATCCACCTTATAAAATATGTCACGAACGTTAGTTAATGCCTTCGGAAAGTAAAGTTTCACTTCCATTGTTGGGCTGTCACAAGGACATTTCCTGATCTTTTTTCTCCCCCCTCCTTTTTTTTTTTTTTAAACTGAATTTTGCTGTGTTCACATTGGTAACTTGTTTTCTCTTCTAGACTTTTCATCATGTTTGTGGACTGGCTTGGCTTTGGTTATGCTGCGATTGTGGCTCTTGGAGGTGCCGTAGGATATATTCGCAAAGGTAAGCATTGGAATTGCAGGCAGCACAAAAATGAGAGAATTATTTTCCACAGCTTCTTGGGTCATGATCCAATGGGCCAGTTCGCACGACACAACAGCCCATTGTTAGTTACCGGTAATTTACCCACGAGCTATAGCACGTGCTGGCTAGCTGGCATTATGAAGATGCAAGCCCTCGCATAACCCTACAACAGACCATGTGTTATGCGAGGGTTGTTTAACCCTCAAATAACCCCCGCCACCCCGGATCAGATGACACAAGCTATGACACCCCCTGGCCAGGGCTTGCATATTCATAATGGCAGACAGAACACACTGCTGTGCCCAGAGGGTTAATTAAACCACTGTGGGCTGTTGTGACGTCCGAACCAGGTCTCTGTCACATCATATCAGGATTAGTCATTTTACCTTTCCTTAAAAAAAAAAAACCAGCTGGAAGGTTGCGGGACCCTCTAGAATCAACTGCGGGGAGGGCACAGGCACTGCTAGGTGGAGGAGAGGAGGGGAAGTCCCATTGCATGTAATATTTTTAAAATGAGAATGGTCTGTGTTTAAATTTATTTTATTTCTTTAACCCCTCCCCCCTGCCCATTTTCGGTGAATGCACGAAGTCTTTTTCAACATTTTGAAATCTGGAAGCCCTGCCAGGATTCAAGTATAGAGGCAGTGGTCAGGATCCAACTGCTCAGGAGCTTCTGCACAGTCCAGAGCTGCTCTCCGCAGCCCAGCTTCGCACTGCAGGCCCTGGTGTGTCACCCCTAAAAAAGCAGTTTCAGAACGTTGTAGGATCACCCCAACTAGTGGCTAATGCCACACCAGGAGATAAGGGAGAGCTGTAATCACAACAGGGAATATCAGTAGATGCCTATCCCTCAGCATAAATTGATTTAAAAGAGAAGACCTATTTGCTTCTGGGTAACTCCTTCATGTGTACAGAACAGGGAAAAGAACATGCAGGTGTCTGTCAAATTATGTTGTTTACATCATTATTGTCCTTTTTTTTTTAACTGTTTGGAATTAATGGATAAAGCAAGATAAACATTTTCTGATTCCAAAAGTGACAACCCTATTTTAAAAAGACAGTGCAAGACTATTTTTATTTCTTTTAAATTGTTGTTACATATTTTCTTTCTTTTTCCTGTGCTTGTGTATATGTGATGTATTACAGGCAGTAAAATCTCTTTGATTGCTGGCCTCTTCTTTGGATTGATGGCGGGTTATGGAGCATACTGGGTCACACATGATCCCAGAGATGTAAAGGTGTCGTTATGTAAGTACCCTGCTTTACAGAAAAAAAAGTACACCACAAGTTAAAGCAAAACAGATTGGCATGTACATGTGTATTTGCTTTATTATCCTAAAATAAATAATCATAAACTGAAAACAGATTGCCATAAAATGTAAGTGGCATTAATTCTAAACTGGTAATCGTCCCTAAATTTTATGCATATTTCACTTGGCTCTGGTGCGCATTTTGGAGCAAAAGCGGCAGGACAGACTGCCCTGTTCACTGTAATGCTAAGGAATGCTCATCCTTTGGCAATACTGATTGACAGGGCAACCCCTGCTTGAATAGAGCTCCATCTACTCCTTGGAGCCCTGCAGAGTTCTGTATATTATTTTACTTTCAAACCACCCAACAACCAAAGCTCATCCTAATATGTGACATACTAGGAAATCTTGATGCATCTGATGAAGTGGACTATCGTCCACGAAAGCTTATGCCAGTGATCTTCACTATTTTTCAAGCAGGAGCCGCTTTGACTTGGGGACATGGGGAGCCTCTCTTCCCACCCACCCCCAACCCAGTCAAGCGGCAACACTGCACCAGACTGGGATGGAGGCCTTTTGGGGCCCCTCCTTTGCATCCCCTTCCACATTGTCCAAGCAAGGTCTCATCAGGTGGTCACCCAAGTCACAGGGTAGGCAAATTCCAACAGGCTCACTTAGTTCTTGAGTTGGGATGGATCTTTTTCTTGTCACTGAGAGGGTGCTCTGCTCTACTCACTGCTGCAAAATCTCCCAGCGCAGGTCAGTGTTGCTCTTTCTTGCCTGCACATTCAATTTTCCCTCCTGTGCAAGGCACCGCTGCAGCTAGCCAATCACGTTGCTCTTGGGCTCTTCCGTCCCCTCCTTCGGTTGATGAACAGCAGCCAGGTCTCCTGACTCCCCACCCCCAAAGCCTCCTCCAACAGCCCAGGTCTCAGCAGCCTGCCCACTGCTAAAGCACACAATTAGGCAGAACTAGGGAGCCCCTACTGAAAGTGAGCAGCTACTGCAAAAAGAGAGAGAGAGAGAGAGGTAATTGGGAGTCGCCAGTGGGCCTCAGGCCTTGCAGTGAAGGACACTGACTATGCCATAATAAATTTGTTAGTCTTTAAGGTGCCACAAGACTTGGTTGAAATTTAATACTAGAGCACAGATAAAGGTCCCTACTTCTAAGGTGTTTTTTGGGTGTGAAGATGCTGCCGTACCTGGGAACATTATGACCTTTGTACACTTGTTTGTTTTAAGGCAAAATAGATTGTATGCATAATTTTGAAGATTAAAGTTCATCCTTTGTGGAGGGGGTGGGGAAGTAGCCTTAAAGATAAAATATAATATGACTTGGTACCTGGAGGAATTCCTGTTCCCACATCAGCCTGCCTGCACACTGAGGTCAGCTTCAGTTGCTGTCCTCCCATGTGTCCTAGCTCTCTGAGATGAGGTGGGTGGCGGCTGGAGGGGGCCTTTTTTGTGGTGGTACCACACTTACGGAATTCCCTCCGCAGTGAAGGTTACCTAGCATCTACATTGTTATCTTTTCAACATCAGGCTAAGACATTCTTATTTTCACAGGCTTTTAACATTTTAAGCTTTAAACTGTTTTAATTGTTGCTTTGAACTGCTGGTTTTTAATGCTATGATTCTGTTTAATTTAAATTATGTTTTGTCATTGTAAACCACACTAGAAACAGTAAGTAAATATCTGATGGCTCACGCTGGCTCAGCTTGTCTGAGTGTGGAAAGCTAAGCAGGGTCAAGCCTGATTATTACTTGGATGGGAGACCCTACCTCTAGTTTCCTGCATTGAGCAGAGGGCTGGACTCGATAGCCTTGCAGGCTCCTTCCAACTCTATGATCTATGAAATCTATGATATGTTTGTTTGCAGTCACAGCTTTTATTCTGACCATTGTAATGGGAGTGAGGTTTAAGAGGACCAAGAAACTAATGCCAGCTGGAATCATTGCAGGTCTAAGGTAAAAATGCTTCTTGTTTTAGACTACAATCCTATGCACTCTTACCTGGGAGTAAGCCCCCACTGAACATAGTGGAACTTATTTCTGAGTAAACACGCATTGTGCTGCATGTGACTTTAAGGGCTTTGCTATGCGAGTCATTTATCTTGAACTCATCATTCCCTACTTCTCTAAATGATGTAATGACCCTCCAGTTTCGCTTCTGTGTCTAACAACAAGCACTTTCAGCAACTTTTTTTAGAGCAGGGATGTGAAGGACCACGGCTGGTCCTTTACTGCAGAATGGGAGATCCGCAGCTTTCGCTGGCAGCGTTGATCTCACCGCACGCAGTCCCTGACTCAGCTCCTGTGGAAACTCTGGAATTTAGCACTGAGTCAAAGAGAAACTACACACACTCTACTTGGGGTAAAGTGAAAGGAAGTTTATTGAGGGATTGGTCAATTACAAATAGGGCAGGACCAGGGAGATAAGGGGAATGAAACTGACAGAATGGAATACCTTTGTTACAAGCAGACAGAACTACAAAATAACAACCAAGAACATACGCTAATCTAAATTAACAACTGAGAATCTACACTAGTCTAAACTAGCAACTGAGGACCTATACACCAGCTTACCCAGGCGCTCCGCTTGGGGGTTGAATGTCCGCGCTGGCTTTAGCCAACGACCCGCTCCATGCCTCGCTGCATCCTTGCTTCAACCAAGAGCCGTAGCCACGTCTGCCCATTTGGCAGGGATTATGGAGGTGTATGAGGACCAAGTGTATGTTCTGTCAGGCTTTTTCTCCACAAGGGAAAATGCAGCATTTAATTGTGAAAGTGAAAGAAAGTGTGATTTCCTTGTGTAATTTGCTCAATTCTTCTATATTCTGGTGAAATCTGGGAAATCAATGGGAAGGGGGCGGAGTTGATCAGGCTTTCCAAAGGAGAATGGGTTAACAGCATATCTCCTTGCTGCTTCCCTATGACAGGAAGAAACAAATCATGCAAAATAAGTTGCATAATTTATGCATGCCACAGAATTCAGCTTTTCTTCACAGGGACTTTAGTGCAGGATTTTTCAGAGTCCACACAGTCCTGCATATTGGAATGTAGAGTCTTTTATGTCTTAACTGGCAGCATATTTGTTAAAATTAGTCTCTCCCCCCCCCCCCCCCCGTTTCTTTGAACACAGCCTTCTGATGGTTTTGAGACTTGTCCTGCTGCTGGTATGAGAGGCAAAAGCAGCAAGAAACAGTGGTTGTATCATTCCACATAATCAAGCAAAAATGTATTTGTACTTGGAATGTGTCTATAGCAAGATCAAGCACTTTGTTGTTGTTAATAACTACATCAAGGCAGTGTTACTCCTTGTGGATTTGGGGCTGCATTCAACAAGTTATATTGTGTTTTCTGTAATGTTTTCCTAGCAATATTTTGTTGACATCTATGTTCTCATTAAGACAAGTGACCAGTCTGCCCTTTAAATAATAATGATCTTGATTTTCTGTGGGGTAAGGTGCTATCAGTGATGCCTTACTCCCATGTAAATAAATCAGAGTGGGAAGACCTTTGAAACTCAGGTTAGTTATATATACTGCAACACACTTAAATTCATCTACATTCCTGAATGGCATGGAGTGATACAAACTTCCTTGGGTGGATCATGTAACACTGCACTGTAGTTTACTTATTAATGCATTAGTAAGGGATGTATTAGTTCCATACAGCACTAAAAACATATTTCTGAAACATAGTAAAGTTTTGCTTCTGTCCCGAAATCCAGGAGTCAGAAACTGTCAAAATGAAAATAAAAAGAAGTTTAATATTTTGGAGGCACAATCTGTGATGCACTTGTTGATGTTTGAACATTTCTGGAGATGCTTTGGACACAATGTGTGTGACTGGAAGAGCCGCTGGAGTGTTAACAGCTACGTTTGGTGTGGTTACATCCCTGTGCTTTTCTATCAGTGTATTGTCACCACCTGTCTCAGCCAGGAATTTGAATGGTGCTACGGATGAACTGAGCTGCTTTGGTAGACCCATTGGTGCCAATGTAGGAATTACTTCCATATAAACATCCTTAGATAAGTGCTCACCATCCAACACATAATTCAGTCCAGCATAACTAGTCTGTGGATCAAGCTGTGAGTTTCTGGAGAGCAATGATAGTTCTTATGCTGGCTCTCACATACTTCAGAAACTATGAAGGAAATAACTTTGGTTGCGATCTAAGCACACTTACATGAAATCAGTGGGACATGCTTCAAAAATATTTGTTTCACACGGGTTCAAATTGCCAAAGAGTACAAATGAATACAGTTACACAGTAAAGAAAGAAAGACATTTATTGAATTGTTCAGGAAATTAACCTTGGTGAAGATTAGGGTACTACATCGCAACAAAGACAGTGACTGGGCCTAATGATGCCGCAGGCGAGAGAGAGTCTGATTATTTTTTTTTAAAGAAATCAAGAAATCATTTCAGAACTGTAAACATAACATGTCAATGCAGTTGAGATAAAGCCTACTGTACATGAGGCTGCTCATGTGAAGAGATAATGAGTGGTATAACTCATAATCTGTTGTTGATTGGCGTTGGCCATTCTACCTTTCAGGGTAATGTCTAAATAAGGCCTCAGTACAGCCTTCCCCAGCATGGTGCCCCCAGATGTGTTGGACTGCACTGTCAGCTGGGAATGATGGGAGTTGTAGTCTAACATATCTGCAGGGCACCAGGTTGGCAGAGGCTTCCTTGTGTTTTCACAGAATGTATGTACATTATGTCAATTATTAATATTTTCGCCGTTTCAAAAGGGTTTGGGACTATAAGACAAGGGTGTTGAATCTCTTTCATCTTGAGGGCTGAATTCAGTTTTGGAGAAGCTCTCTGGGGGGGTGGGTTGTGTTCCAGTAGTGAACGGGGCCAAAATACCAAAAATAACAGCATATTTTTGCTTCAGTCTCTTATTGCCAGTAACTAAGCCTTAGAAGAGACATTTCAATTTTTTAGAATAGGAAAAAAGCCGTGCAAACCCAGCAAACCCAATTTGGAAAGTACCAAATGACCAACAGTCTGGAGAAAGGCATTGGGGCCAGGCAAAGAGGCCATATTGGGACCCCACATGGGCTAACTTTGGCCTGAGACTGAACACTCCTGCTGTAAAATCAAGAGGAATAACTATTTTGTATGTTTAGGCTTGGGAGTAAGTCCCATTGAACTCAATAGCACTTACTTCTGATTAGACATTATATAGGCTTGCACTGTTAATCCTTTGGTTAGTATTGGCCTTATAGTTAGAAGTGTATGTGGAGGAGCAGCAGAGATCAAGAAAAATTATGTCGGTCTTTGCAGCAGTCTTCACAACTGGTGTTCTCAGAAGCTGAAAATTTTCTTGATGAGTACACGAAGCTTGTCATCCATTGGAGGTTTCCGCTGACTGCCAGGCTGCAAAAATGTCTTAATGGTGGGGATGTTGCTTACTCTTGTTTTGAAGGCCTGGATTAAAAAACAAGAAGCAAAGGTTCCAAGGTAAACAGGAAAAAGTAAATGAGAAATGGTCTAAATTTGTGGAATAATATTGTAATTATAATTATTACATAATAATATAATAAGAGTCAATATCTTGTAGAGAAAGAACACATTGACCCAGTTCATACGCAACACTGGGCAATTCCTCGGTGGTTTAACCCAGGAATTACAGGAGCGGGGTTAAACAACCCAGATTTACCCCAACTACAAACCATGGGTAATTGTTGGGTTAACTCTCTCTGTTGCTAAATCATAGTTTCCAGGTACAGACATCATGAAACAACCCAGGTTCCGTTAATTGAAAATGGAAATGGCCTGTGCATTCTGCTTCTCCTGCAATTCCTGGGCTAAACAGTCCAGGAATTGCCCAGAGTTATGCGTAAACTGGGCCCATGTGAAAGTTTCAAGAATCACTGGTTATTAACAGTAAAAAATATGATTAGATGTGGTTTCCCACTCGAAACTCTCCTGCTTTTTCCAGATTCAGAATATGAAATTGGGTAGGTTGTTGGGGTTGATTGTAACAGTAAGTCCCCCACCTCCTTCAAATACCCTGATAGACTAATGAGTGTAAATGAAATTATTTATATAGCTAACCACCCATAGAAAGAGAAAAAAAATTGGGTCCTTCATTTCAATTCACATGTGAAATTTCTCTATAGTCTTCCATGGAAGCACCTTCCCACCAACCAACCCATTCCATCCCAGTATTAAATGTGGTTTACAAGCTCATTAAGAGTTGCTGCTAGGGGAAGTCTTTGGAGAAAGACTTCAGAATGTATGGCTAACTTCCCTGCCTTCCCCTTTAGGAACAGAGGAAGCTGCCTTATACTGAGTCAGACCATTGCTCCATCTAGCCCAGTAATGTTGACACTGACTGGCAGCAGGCTCTCCAGGGTTTCAGGCAGGAATTTTTCTAGCCCTACCTTGGGATTGAACCTGGGACCTTCTGCAAGCCAAGCACATGCTCCGTCACTGATCTATGGCCCTTCTTTTAATCCCTACCAGCCCCGCCCCCCAAACCTGCTCCTTAACAGTGGGAGACCCTTGGGAATGGTGCCGGAAGGGGTCTGCAGATAGAGCACAAACACAAGGAAGAGCAATGTAGCATCCCAAGCAATGTCTTTATTGCACAGATGAATCTGGGATTATAACCCATTAAAATCTCACAGCTCAATGTATCTATATATATATAAAAGAAGGTGTCCTGCCTGACTGACTGCTTGCCTGCCTGACTCATCAATGCCCAGCTCAAACCGTTTAATCTAGGAATGTGAAATTTTGATGGGACATTGCTTTTATGATGTAGACACCCACTAAGGAAGGATTTTTGGAAATTCCATCCCTAAGGGGGTGAAAATATCGCCCCCACTCTTATATCCTATGGGCAAAACAACAGTGGAGCAGTTATGCAAATCAGCCTCACCTCATAATTGCTGCAGGAGCCAATAGGAGCTGTTATGCAAATAGCCTATACGACACTTAGAATGTTCGTATGAATTCCTGCGGGGGCCAATAGGGATGGGTATGCAAATCTCCCCTAGGCCATTAAGAATGTTCTCTGGGGCGGGTGAAAAGGGAGGGAAACTTTTTAAATGACTGAATGACTGTTGTGTGGGGGGCATCGTTGCATAGGCTCCACTCCATCACGTTTTGACGGATCTACCCCAAACTTGGCATGGTCACTCTTCATCACCTGTAGACTCTGAGGATTAACCTGATTTTTCTTTAAGATCAGATATTTCTGTCAGAAAAGTTTTCTGCTGACAGCACCCAGCCTAAACATGCTTTCAGTCAGAGTCACTGTGAGTGCAGCCGCGGGCAACAGCTAGTAAGAATATAAGTAAGGATCTTGTAAACTACATGGTTATAAATTAATTGTACATTTGGACTGCCTAGTAGAATCTGGCAGCATATCAAAGAGCTGTAAGATTTAGGCTGTAATCCTATGCACACTTACTTGGGAGTAAGTCCCATTGGGGCTTACTTCTGAGTAGACATGCCTAGGTTTAAGGTTTATTGTTGAAGAAAGCTCTCCGTCCCTCCCAGTCCTTCTTTCTCTCTCTGTACACAGACACACACACACACACACACACACAAATCTGCTTACAGCTTCAGAAAATATGGATAAACCAGAAGTTGTGTTACTGGGTCCTGTCACAAATGATTCTTCTGCATCTAGAGTGGAGAGGTCTCCATCCAGTCTCTCCCCAAGTGTTGAGGCTTTATGCAAGGAAGAGTCAGCATTTTAAACTACAAAGCATTTCTTTGAGTCTGTGCTCATAATCCCAGAGCAGGAAGATTGGGTTAACAGGATGATGAATCGTACAGCCTTTTTGGGTGGGTGGGTTAGAAACTGCAGATGTTTGATGCCTTCATAGTTGCACATCTCCCTTTAGAAAACATTATTCTTAGCTAAAGTACATTTTGATTACAGGATCTAGAGCGAACATAGAAAGCTGTCTTATACCAGATCCGACTATTTGTCAATCTGTCCTGGTATTGTGTATTTCAACCGGCAGTGGGTCTCCAGAGGTGCTTCCAGATGGATGGACGACTCAAGAGTGCTACCTATCAAAAGGCATTCTGCCGCTGTTCCCTCCTTAGGGTGCACTCCCATGCATGTTTAGACAGAAAAAAATAGTCCTACAGCAGTGCTGTTTGGAGAATGCTGGTGGTTGTAGGACTTTTTTCTGTCTAAACACACATAGGATGGCACACACAATGGATTTTTTTGTAGTAAGAAAAAAGACAGAAGAAGTGGGGAAACATGGGAGGGTTACAAATGGAATATGGCAGGACATATTTCCCAAAATAATGCTTATAACAAGATTATTATTTATTCTAAAGTGCATAATGGCATACTAGGTGAAGTATACTTTAAAAAAAAAAAAAAAAAAGCCCCCACAAGCTATCGGATTGCTGCATTTGCACTCTGTGAACACACAACCTGCCTTACACTACTGTAGCTTGACATTTCCTAGATTTGTGCATGTCATAGTCCACTTACCTGCAGCAGAGGGAATTTAGAGAGAATATCGGGCTTCAACTCTTCTACCATTAGAATAGCTTCAAGCAGATGAACATCTGCCAAACTCAACTGGTTACCAACAAGGAAGTCTTGTCCATGGTCTTTTAAAACCTATGGTGTATAAAGAAACCAGTGTTGAGGGTATGTAACAGAGGCTTGTGTGGATGGATTTCTCTTTCTTTGTGTTTGAAATACGTAAAATGGAGGGACAGGGTCAAGCATACTATTAGCCACTTAACTTGTTTCATTCAAATATAAACTGTACACACCTGCATGTGTTCCAACAGAGAAGCCCCCTAATAATTTTTTCAATGGATGTATGGTAACCTGCACAGGAGCATTTTAACACTGAAGTGCTTCCATGTGATTTTGCTGCTGCAGAACAATGGAGAGCCAGTGTGGCATAGTGCTTAGAGTGTTGGACTGGGACTAGTCCCCACTCAGCCATAGTGCTCACTGGGTGACTTTGGCCCAGTCACCGGCTCCCAGCCTAATCTACCTCACAGGGTTGTTGTGAGGATAAAATGGAAAGGAGGAAGACCATGTAAGCTGCCTTGGGTTCCTTGCAAGAGGAAAAAAAGGGGGATATAAATGTAATAATAATAATTTTAAAACAGACTTCTCTCTGGGGTCTGCCCTACCATTAGGTAGTGAATCAACTGTTTCAGATTTGGGATGTCATGAAAGGGCAGCAAATTGTTAGTAATTTGATTTATTATTGTTATAGGTTAACTGCCAGGGAAGGGGAGAGGCACTTGCGGGATGTTCTGCCTCAGGGCCCAAAATAATGAGACCAGCCTTGCACGTGGGGGTATTTGCTGCGCCTCCGCAGCAACATGTCTTTCGCTGGCCCTGCATCTCATAGGAAGCTGCCTTATACTGAGTCAGACCATGGTTCCGTCTAGTCCAGTATTGTCAACACCGACTGGCAGCAGCTCTCATGTTTTCGGGCAGGATTCTTTCCTTGCCCTTCCCGGAGATGCTGGGGATTGAACCAGGCACCTTCTGCATGCAAAGCAGGTGCTCTACCACTGGGCTATGACCCCACTCCAAAGTCTCCCATGACCTTGAAATTCATACAGTGGTGGCTTCCTCTCTCTACACCAGTGTTCTCCAACCTTGGGTCCCCAGATGTTTTTGGCCTACAACTCCCAGCATGCCCCAGCCAGCTACGTGGAGAACACTGCTCTACACAGTCTAATCTGCTGCCGCACTGTCACTTACCTTTTCATAAACCGGGAAGTATCTGTTTGGGGCTCTCTCAAGAATTAGGGCAGTTTGCTTTCCTCTTTCCTCAGAGGGATGAAAAGGGAGGGGTATAGTCAACCCCATCAGATCAGTTGTTCCTTCCACATACATGTCAATCCTGAAAGAAGCCATTATCGCAGTTACTTCTAATTTTCGTTGTTCTTCCTTCATTTTTCTTGTTACTGTTTATTTGGTTTCGTTATGGTAAATTATAATAAAAGTGAATTAATTAAAATATTGTATTTAAACAGTGAATGACTAGGCAATTAACAAAAATCTTGGTGAAGCACAGCTTCTCGTTTACATTCAGTTTAGAGGCACATTGCATGCAAATGTATGTAATGAACCCTGATATTTAATTTATTGTAATGGAAAGCAGCTTTAGGAGAGGGGGACTGCTCTTTTGAACAGCGGAGCAAGAGAGAAGTGCTTAAATCATCACCTCCTCAAGCTGCCCTCCTCCTCTCCTGCTCAAAATCCCACTCTCCTAAGGTTGCTTTACATTGTTAAAAATGTTTTGTTACATGCATTTGTAGTTTGCCCCGAAATCATTGTTTTTCTACCATGTTCATTGTAACTTTACTAAATAGCAGATGAAGAACTGGTTCGCACAATAGCAGGCTTGTTAACCACCCTGCATGTGCCAATCATGTGCTGGAGGGATTAGCCCAACTGCGCTCGGCCTGCAAACCTAGCCAGGGTGGGTTGCTGCCATGGGCTGTTGTAGGGTTCTGAGGTGGCTTGTTAACCATGGCAACAAGCCACCCTGGCCGGGTTCACATGACAGGACAAGTTGCACTGCAGAGGGTAATTATGATCATCCCCCCCCAGCACACGTGGCAGGGGAAATAAGCCACCGTGGCTTACTTTCCCAGCTGTGATCGTATGACCCAGGGCCAGGTCTTCAGTGAAGAGTTGCATTATGCATACAATAAAGTTTTTTCATAGTTGACTCTTGTCATTCTGAAGCGTTTAAGCCACGTGTAGGCAACGTGGTGCCCTCCAGACATTTTGGACTACAACTTCCATAAGCCCCTGCCAGCATGACTAATGATCATGAGAGTTGTAGTCCAGAACATCTGCAGTGCACCAGGCTGCCTGCCCCTGGTGTAAAGAGTACAGGATTACATCGCAAACTGGAGCGGCAATGCACATATAACACTCCTCTGTTCTTGGGGCTTTACCCAAGCAGGGTAAAGGTCACCAGAAATTGTCATTGCACTTTGGACGAGATAAGGTATCTAATGTCCCTGCAATCCTAATCCAAAATCACTCATGGAAGTGTGCTATTAGGAAATGGCTGGGTTCGCATGTAACTTTTAAGTCCACAGAGGCTCCCTCTGTGGGCTTAAAGTTGCCTCAATCGTTGGGCACAGTGGGGGTCCAGAGACACCACCTCTTCCTTCAGTCCTCCCTTCGGTATCCCAGGGGACACCGCTGGAGCACTGAGGGGAGCAGAGCGGGGATGACAGCTGGTGAGAAGTGCCCAAGTGGCACTTTTCGCCAGCTGTCAGTTGCCCTTGCTTGGCGGAGCCATAGTGGCCCCACTCAGCAAGGGCAATGAGCCCCATGGCACTGCTTTTCCTCGAAAGGAAACACAGCACCACGGGGCTCAGTCCACCCGTGGGCACCGCAACAAGCATGGAGCAGAGGGGCAAGGGGGGGTTCTGCTGCCCACCCCCTTCCCACTTGGGAACGGGGTGGGCGGCAAACCCCGCCGCCACTGGCAAGGGGGAATTGGCTGTGCGTTGTCCAGGCAGCGCGTGGCCAATCCCCCTGACCAGCGCCAAGCAGGCATGCCCTAGCAATGGCAGGGTTAACCTGCCATTGCTAGGAACGCTATGGCAGCAGCAGCGACTAACAAGTGTGTTGACAAGCAAGGGGGCATGCCGTGTCCTGTCACAGCATCCAGCCAAGCCCTCTCACAGGTGCTGCCACTGCCGGCATCAGTCACCCCACTCTCCAGGCATAGCTAGTACTGGATTCCCCCCACCCACCCACCCTTGCTGGGTGTGGCACCCGCGGTTGCCACATCCAGCAAGAGGAGGGGGGACATATTCTGTGAGTCATGAGACGTCTTGCAACTCCTGCAGTGGGTGAGGGCTCATTCTCCTTCCACCTGCCCTCCTTTCCCCTTCTCCCGGGTGCCCGGGAGAAGGGGAAAGGAGTGGGGGGGACGGGACACCATTCCCTATGCTGGGTTTATGTAGAAGTAAGCCCAGCACAGGGAATGGTTCCTGTTCCCCTCGCCCTACTTTCCCCTTTTCCCGGGAAAGGAGGGCAGGAGGAAGGGGAACCCGTGGGGCAAACCCCCACTGCCCCTGCCGCCGCACGTCTCCTCCGACTGGGGCCTGGGTAGGAGGTGTGCAGTGGCTGTGATGGGGGGCTGATGTGTGCGCCAACCTGTCACAGCCGCCGGAGTCCACCGTCGCATGGCTCCTCCTTGCTAAGCCCCGCTCAGGGCTGGGTGAGGCGGAGGCGTGCAGCAGTGACAGACCCTGGCGTCTTCCCTGCACGCTCCTGCAGATGCAGGACATCGGCAGGACCATGTGGGGAAGCTGAGGACAGCCAGCCAAGTGCTTCTTGGCCAGCTTTCATTGGGCAGAGCCCCTTGGCCAGAGCCGCAGCCCGTTTGCTGCTCTGGCAAAGGGGCTCTATGCCCTTTTGGCTTGCGAGAGGGTTAGCATGTCATCCAGGTTCAGATGACAGGCTAAACCTACTAGGGTTACTGTAACCCTAGCGAAAGCGATGGCTTCGCAGGGTGGTTTAGAAGCCACTGCAGGTTGGCTTCTAAAGCACCCCGTGGGGATCAGATGACACACTAAAGCTCCCTACTGAGGTTTAGCGTGTCGTGTGGACCTGGTCAATATGTCCTAAATCAGGGTTAGGCCACTTTTGGCCCTCCAGATGTTTTGGCGTACAACTCCCATCAGCCCTAGCCAGCATAGCCATGGTGTGGGATGATGGGAGTAGTAGGCCAAAACATCTGGAGGACAGCTTTCCTCCCCAAGTAGCCATAGCCTGAATTTCCTTGTGTGTCAGACTGTGACATATACTGTAGCTCTGGGAATACAGAGATGCAGATGTAAGATTTTTGAATTTTACCATGTATTTATAACTTAAATTAAAGGCTGTGTTTCTACTCGGATAACAAGCCTAATTAGTAAATATTAATTTTAATAAACATGGCCATGACACAGTACAGCGCTCTCTCCTTCAGGTCCTTCCCATAGAGGCTGTGTTTCGCTGCGATGTAGCTGAGAATAGCTCGTGTCTGCACCATCTTCATCCCATCAATTTCTACCATGGGGACTTGCTGAAAGAGCAGGCATCCCTCTTTTAAATGAAAAAAAAAATGACAAGGGGAGATTTACAAATTTAATCTTAAAAAGATTAACAAGTTTCAACCGAACATTTCAGATTGATACAGTCTGCGGGGTAAAGCTAGTTCTTTACCTGTGAATAAGATTATCTATATACTCTGATACTGACCCCAACATATAGTTGAGGAATAGATGTTTTATTTAGAGAATCAATGATTGACATCTTTATTTAGAGTGCTTACATGCAGACTCGATATTCTCCTATAGACTTACCACTGCGTAATTTTTCCAAGTCTTCCTTTGTTTCTATAAATTGTTCTTCAAACTGAAACACAGGAATGGAACAAAATGCTTTTCTCACCCACATGTTGCATAAGTCATGGATGATCTTAAGAGAGAATGATTAACGGATACATGTCCTTTTATTTTAGTTTATAAGGAACTTGCGCTTTTTGAAATATTTTGAAAAACTACAAGATATAATACAGCCTTCAATTTTGGGCATTCTGTTCCCTTGCTTATTTATTTATTTATTTCAGAAAGAATGTTGAGGTGAAATGGGCACTTTGTTCCTGTAGAAATCATGTGCTCGGACAGTGTGCAAGATTGAGTTTCTTAATGGTTTTCATTTTCACTGAGCCAGTCAGTCACGATATTCATAGGATCATAGAGCTGGAAATGACCTCCAAGGACAAACAGTCCAACCCACTGAATGGAGACCAAATAGGCTGATGACCTCTAAACATTCCCAGGCACCTATGTATTTTTGTCCTTCCCTCTGTGACTGTGGAGAATTATTTATCTCTCCTATTTATGGCATTTTTAAAACTAGGTTGAAAATTACTTGCATCCCCAAGCAAATTTCTGCTCAGAACACTCCCACTGGCAACAGGTGGTGGGGGAGGCAATCTTCGCCAATCCGCCCTCCCTGCAGCCCCCTGCCTCACTGTTGCCGAGGCTCCCTCAGTGCCCCGGAGCAGATTTTTAGGGTACATGGGTGGACTGCAGGGGAAATCAGTGAGGGTTGCTTCACTGATTGCTTCTCCTGTTGCTTCTGGTTGCTTCTCCTGTTCAAGCCAGCAGAAAGCTCCAGTGGATCAAAAGCCTCTGAATGATGGTATATATCCATGGGCTGTCTGTTATATACACCTTTCTCCTGATTTACAAGATTAAGATTTAAAATGTAGAATTGTCTTTTTAACTGGCAGTCAAACCCAGTCACAGGGTTGTTGTGACTAAAATCGGGTGTGCAGAGCCATGCGTGCAGCTCTGAGCTCCTTCAAGGAAGGGCAACATGTACATCCAATGTATGACATTATGAGTCATAATATACATAGGAATATTATAATGTATGAGTTCTGGGATGAAACGCAGGATGCAGTTGTAAACTGAAGCTAGGGCATAATGCGGCAGCCAGATTGCTTTCTGGTGCGCACTTTTAGACCATATAACATGAGTCTTACATCAACTACTAGTTCCCAGTTTGTTTCTGGGCCCAATTCAAGATGCTGCTTCTTATGTATAAAGGCCTAACAGTTTGAGGCCAGGATACCTGAAACACTGCCTATTGCCATCTGAACTGGCCCATAATTTGTCTTCTTCAGAGGCCTTGTCATAATAAGAGGTAAGGTTGGTGGGGACATGGGACAGAGCCTTTTCTGTGGCAGCACCCTGATTATGGAACCCCCTCCCTTAGGTGGTCAGATTGGTCCCAGCATTGCCGAGGTTTTGGCGGGCTGTAAGGACTGTTCTGTTTGATGGGTTTTAAAAAGTTTTATTCTGCTCTGGATGCTTTTTAAGGGTGGCTTTCTGTGTTCTTAATATGATGGTTTTGTTTTCTAAAAGTTGTATATCACCTTGCTGGTCCTTTTGCACAGAAAGGTGATTTATAAATATTTAAATAAAGAAATAAATAGATTGGGGGGAGGAGGAACAGAATTGTGTTTGAAGAAGCTAACAGCACTTCCATATATGGCAATTTAAGTACTATCTAGTCTGCTCTTCAACAAGAAAGCCTTGGGGAGATGCATGCTAAAGGCAGGGGAAGGTAACTTTTGGGCGTTTGGCCCTCTAGATGTTTTAGCCTACAACTCCAATCATCTACCCTGTTGCCAATCCTGTGCTTAAGGAACATACTTATTGGGACATTGAGCTAGTTCTGATTAATTAACGCCATGCAGCAGAGGCCACCGGTCTTGACCCTTAGTCCTTTCGCCCGGCATGGTCTCCCTTTCTCTTTATGGACACACAAACCTCAACTCCAGCTGCTGCAAGAAGCCAGCGGATGGATTCCATTTTCCCTCTCCCTTTAGTGTAGTGTAGTTTCGGTTTCCCAGCCATCTTTAGGTGGCCTTTTATTCAGTCACGCACAACACAATGGGGAAAATGGTTTCACAGTAGAATAATATTGTGGAATGTCCTAATGTGGAGGCGGGAGAAGAAAATGGGGGGGGGGAGAGGAAACAATCATGAATCAAACAGACTTTCTTTCGCACTAGAGAAACAAAACGTCACGGAATTGGTCTCCCTCAAGGAACCCCCTGAGAACAATAGGTTGCCATTTTATGGCAGGGCTCCTGTGCCTTAAACAGCTCCATCACAGGCAGCATTCAACAGGTGCAACTTTCCCCAATATCTCTAGGCATGGAAAAGCTTTCTCTGTTTCATGCCAGCTTGCAGTGAAATTGTTAAAGGTGTAGGGACCCAGGTTTCAACCAAACCTGAGAACAGTCATTTTCTGAGGATGTTGAACAGGTCTCTTAAGAAGAGCATCCAAGCTCTCACACAAAACTAGATCCCATGGGTTTGATGGGAATATGAACATTGATGGGAGTGTGAACATGAACATGAACATGAAACATTAAATTAATGTTTAAATTTGCAGATCCTTGTTCATTGACCCCCGATTCTATGGATGTAATCCTATACTCACTTACCTGAGAATAAGCCAATGGGGTTTACTTCTGAGTGGATACATATATGAGTGCATTGTGTGGGTGCAATAAAGGGTAATTAAGACTACAATCCAATACACACTTACCTGGAAGGAAGTCCCATTGAACTCAATAAGACTTCCTTCTGAGTGAGTTCTGGCATGCATTGGATTGCACAGTAAAGCCACAATCAAAACTGTTATGAAGTGTGGACGGGGTGATCCAGTTGTTTGCTTTGACTCCCAAGAGGCTTTTGATTTTGACAAAGTCAGAACTTAGCAAACTTAGCAGCCATGTGATAAGAGGAGAGGTCTTCTTATGGATCAGTAACTGGTTAACAGAAAGCAAAGAGTAGGAATGAATAGTTAGTTCTTGCAATGGAAGGATGTAAACAGTGGGGTCCCCCAAGGATCTGTATTGGGACTGGTACTTTTCAATTTGTTAATCACTTGTTAGAAGTGAGCAGTTAGGGGTGAGCATTGAGGTGGCTAGGTTTGCTGCTGACACCACATTATTTAGGGTGGTTAAAACAAGAAGGGATTGCAAAGAGCTACAAAAGGATCTCTCCAAACTGGGCGAATGGACATCAAAATGGCAAACACGGGTCAATGTAGGCAAGTGTAAAGTGATGAATGCTGGGGCTTAAAATCCCAACTTTATGCATATGCTGATGGGATCTCAGCTAGCAGTGACTGCCCAAGAAAAAACATTTGGGGTCATGGTGGATAGCATGATGAAAATGTTGACCCTGTATACTGTGAAAAAAGGTGAATTCCATGTTGGACATAAATAGAAAAAGAAAGGCCTCTCCTGAAGATCTTAAGACCTGGGCAAGCTCGTATGGGAGAAGGCAATTGTTCATGTAGCCTAGTCCTAAGCTGTTTATAGGTCATAACCTGGGGGCAATCTACACCTAAGGGTTACTGCAGTACTGAATCGCTTCTGTGGCTTGCGGGGCACACGACCCACTCACTTTTCAGTTCCGGTTGCATTTGTCTTGCCTTATAGTTCTTCTAACCAGGAGCACCTCAGTCTAGTCTGGATCAAGCTTCAATTTTTTTCCTTCTCAGTGGTTTCATGTATATGTTAAACAGCATGGGGGATAAGATGGAACCCTGAGGGACACCACAAGCCAGTGGCCATGTCGTCTGAAATTGCCCCTCCAAGAAGGACCAGAGCCACCATATAATAGTGACTGATGTCACAATAAACCCATCTTTTGGTAGATTTACTGTGGCATGATGACACAAGACTTATCTAGCATGGTACATTGCCGCAGATGAGCGGCTTTTCATGTCGCAATTTAAGTGGTCACCAACAGATTCTCTCCCTCCCTCTCTCTACTTCCAAAATCAATAGCAGAATCTCAAGGAGATAACAGCTGGGATTCAGGCAGGGCTGGGAGGAGCAGGAGCCAAGTCCAACGTAGAAGTGGACGTTGCTCAAAGCCAGGGATTCGACTGGTGCTGGGGGAAGCAGCCACTCTTTCCAGCACTGGCAGAGTACTTTCACGTGGCACCCCAGTGGGGAAAGGGCACACTGCTCGAAGCCAGGGACTTGGTCGAAACTGGGAGGAGGGCAACTCTTCTCAGCACCAGCTGAGTTCTTTCCCAAGGTGCACACCACCTGCATGGGGATGGTGTGCACCGCACAAAGCCAGGGACCCCAGTGTCAGGCAAGCCCCTTTCTCCATGCTGAGAGAGATGCAGAACTCCGTGCCTCCATCAGCATGGAGAAAGGCAAAATGGTGTATGTGCGTGTGTGTGTGCGTGATCACATCAGTGGGTGACGGTATGCCCAGTGACCTCCTTTGGCCCATGAAGGGCCTGGTGGGAAGCAATTTGGCCCCCACCCCAAAATAGTACCCCTGCAGTAAATCTTTCACTTAGAAAAACTGGAGGAAATACTTCATTTTTGAAAGATTTTTGTAAGAGTGGTTATTTTAAAAAATAAGTAAATATATAAAGAGAGAGAGAGAGATAAACTAAAGGGAGGGAATACATTCTATTCTCACAGATTTATGTTTTGACCAGAAATATCCATTTGATAAGATAAACCTTTTACATGAAAACTGAGATCTATTATTTATAAAGAAATCAAAATTTTAACATGACAAAATTAATTTCTGAGACAATGGCCTAGATCCCAAGATAAATTCAGTTAAGGAAGTTCACGGAAAGAAAGTTTCTCATCCTCGCTGCCCAGGCATATGCGTGTTTACTCGGAAGTAAGCCTGTGCCCCTGTGGTCAACAGGATTAGTTTCTCTCCAGTATGTGTACACGGATTGCCGGAGTCAAGGCACATTGTTTCTCTTTGAAACTTCTCTAACCACAGAGGTTATTATTGCCAGCTAGGATCATCACCTTTAGTTCCGGCAGAAAAGCAACAGCCAAAGCTCTCCTCTGGCATTGCCACAGCAATGATAGGGGGAAACGCCACCTGTTGAATTTCTGGCTGCTATGCTATGCAGCTATGGTACAGGAGCCCTTCCAGGAAATGGGCATCCTTAAACCTCGCCTTTCCTGTCTTTAGTTCATGGAAGCTTCTGTTGCAATGAAGCCACTACGGGCAGTTGGTTCAAATCAATTCTCCAAGTAGCTTGTCTTACTTATTTGACTCCTCCGATGTATAACAAATCCCAGAATGGTGGACCTTGTTTATTTTATTCAACCATTTCTGTGCTCCTCTTTTTTCCAGCCAGTTTTCACATACCTGGAAAACAGCCACTCCAGTTATTTAACTTCCACGTTTGCAGTTACGTACTTGCCAGCCTCTCAGTTTCCCTGACTGCTTGCTTTCTGCTCCAGAAATTCCCTCTTTCTGCCTCCTTTCTCAATTAGTTTTCATCCTTCTTACATCCACTTTGGTCTTTTCAGACTCAACTTTTCTACTTTTCAAAATCCTTCTTCCCCTGTGTCTAAACTGCAAGCGAGCAAAATGCAAAGAATGTCGGACTGCCGAGCTACACAGTCACAGAGTTCCTCGTTGCCTTCCCCCCCACCCCGCCGCCCCGCTTATACTGCAGTAAAACAACCTCTGTAGTCAGTTCCTTCCCACCTACCTGATTGTTGCTTCAGCTTGCTTTAATTTCTCGCCGTTTCACTTCGTTCCTTTCATTATCCATCCTACCATGCCACTTTCCAAAATCCCCCACCGTCTCCTTTTTCTCCCGTCTCCACTGCAAGTAAAGGGCGCCTGCACTTTGTTCAATGTGTTATGCAACAGCATACAAACGCAAAGGGGCCTGTTTGCTCAATTATCCCCATTTCAAACTTCTTCCAGATGGCAGAGGATATAAATAAACTCACCATGTATTTTACCACTTACCGCTAGATCTGACTCCAGTTGAAGAGCCTAGGTAAAGAACATCCCTTGGGGACTCTCTTATCAGAAGGCTGAACCCCTGTGGCTGAGCAGATTAAACCAGTTTTGTCTGGCCCACCAATATTTGTAATCCGTCTCTTTTGCCCAGCCTACTGCAAGGGGGAGGAGGAAGGAGTCTCTCCAGTGTCAGTGGTCAGTTTAGGCCCCTCAGATTCCAGAAGTATGGCCGTGCTATTCTGTTACACAGCAAAAGCAAAGAGAGTCTTGTGGCACCTGAAATTACTACCTGATTTATTGTGGCATAATCTTTTGTGGGCTAGTGCCCGGTTCATCAGAAGCATTTAGTGTTATCCTCAGTTGGGAGATAGATAGATAGATAGATAGATGTAAACAGATAGAATTACACACACACACACACACACACACACACACATCATAGGGTGGCCAGTTGTCCTACTTTAGAGATCAGCCTTCTATTTAACGGAATGTCAGAAAATTGTGTCCTCTATTGAACAGTGTCTAATTTGAATGGTGTCATGCATTGAATGGTGTCTAATCTGAACGGTGTCTTCTATTAAACAGTGTCCTCTATTTGTAAGGCTGGGCAGTCCAATTCTGGGTGAAAGACAAAGAACTGCGGGACAAGAAAGCAGAAACCTTGATGTATTTCCTCTTTTGGGGTGATGTGTAACTGGCCAACCTATATACCTAGGTACAGGGAGAAAAAACATAAACTGTGTGGCCAGAAGGCCATGCCATGCCATGTGCATTTAACACAGATTGACAAAGAGCTGGGCTGGGACTGGGATCCCATGTGAGTCGGATTTGGCCCCTGGGCCTGAGAATCTGCACCCCTGTTCTAACTCATGTGGGATGACAAGGATGGAGGTAGCACACCTGTCCATACTCTCCCTCCCTGTGTATTGGACTTAACTGGCAGCAGTGGCAGTGCTGGGAAGTCGGTCTAGCCACCCTTTTAATTTCCCACAATGCCTCAGAATGATGCTAAGTCCGGGGCACTCTGAGAAATTAAAAGTGTGGCTTGATGCAGCTGCCTGGTGCTGCTTGAGGTGCTGGGCCAGACAAAAAAGAGGGGACCCAAGGCAGTATCAGCAGTGGGTCCTGCCAGAGTACTTGGGCCTTGGCAGCTGCCCAAGGATGCCAGATGTTGGCACCAGCCCTGCTCAGTCTGGTATTCATATGATTTCTCATGCTACCACAAGAAATATTCTTTAAAACCAGGCATGTTTGGTATCAATGGAGATAGCATGGGCCAAGTACCAAAACAAAACATGGGCAAGAGCGAATCCTCTCTAAAGGATGTTTTAGTTGCTGAAATTGTTTTAAATAATGTTTTAAATTTTGTACTGAAATTTTTTTGCTGTTTTTATTGTATTTGTATCTTATATTTTATTGTATTGCATAAATTGTTGTTAACCGGTCAGAGAGCTTTGGCTATTGTCTTAAACGCCCCTTAAACTCCATTTCATTTTTCTCTTAGAGCAGCTCCACATTTTACATGGCAGTCATGTTTGCTGAAGGTGCGCAGGAATCACACTGGTGTCCTCCACAACAAATGTGAATAACAGACACATACAAAGTTCTCAGGAGCTCACTTTGGCCCACAGCCTTCTCGACATATGTACGTGGCTATTTAAGGAACTTTTTTCTGCCGTTCACATCTTACGTATGTTTGCTGTGCAGAACGGCAGTGCATTTCTGTGAGCACCTCCTGCGGCACTGGGATAATGTTTAAATAACCCAACCATGGGGGCAGGAACTGTGCAGGCCCCAACAATGGATAAAGAACCATTAGGAGGGAGTGCAGGAGATGGGCCTTGATTGAAGTTGTCCATCAACAGTGGGCGCCTGGAATAGGCAGGCACGCTGGCCACCTCGTCACAGTCTTTCATTGGCCAGCCTATCCCCACCGTCTAGGTGGGGATAGGCTGGCCATTATTGAATTGGCACAAATAGTTTATAAATATGGGTGCAAATTTAGAAAGACGTATATAGTTTAAATAGAAAAGTTCTGTCTGATTAGCCACACCCAAAGGGCTGGGTCCCTTTCTGTGCCCAGGGTAATGTTTATTGTGCCACACACACCCCGTTTGCCGTGTACTCATATCTGACATTAAAGGCTTGGTTACAGCCAAGTCAGGAGATCACAAGCACAAGCCTTTCAGAAAAGGCTTCCCCTCATGTTGACATTCTTATTGTCTGTATAATTAAAGTTTACTTGAGCTGAGAATACTGTTTGCTCAAGTTAATTCAGTTTTCCATCAGCCTTCTGTGAATGAGTTTTCTGTCAGTGTGGGCTGCTTGAGGCATGCCTGGGCAGAACCTTGGACCTGCTAAGATTACCCAACCAGAATCCTCCCTCTTTTGTTAAGGAGATTAGCTTTAACAAAGGCTAAGGAAAGGTCCAGAGACTCCTTCTAGAAGAGGACATGTCTTACTTCTTCCACCTTCTCCCTGCTCCCCTCTCTGGGGACAAGGATCATCAAGGTGTGCACCTGAGAAGAAGCTGGTGGATTTTTTGGGGGGGAAAGGCTCAGTTAGCAGGCTGGGTTTGAGCTCTGTAACAGTATTTGGGTGGGCTGGCTTTCTCCCTAGAGATCTGATGTGAGAAGCAGTGAATCTTGGGGCATCTGTTGGGATGTTAATGTGGTAAAGCTCCTATGCTCAACCTATATATTTGTAAATAACTGCAAATATTATAAAACACCAGTCACTTCATTCCAAAGGAACCGGACCTTGAGTGAGCACAGGAACCCTAAAATTACACCAGTTAGGGAACTTGGATTATTATTCAAACATTATTCAAATTCTTCTTGAAAAAGCTCTTGCTATACAGTAGGGGTCCTTAACCTTTTTGGCCCAGTGTGGACATCTGTAATTTTGAGAGCCTCACAAAATGGCTGTCATGGGGTGATTGCCCATTCACAAAATGGCTGTCATCATGGTAGACGTGGCCAGTCACAATACACCTATTTCCCAAATGCAAACTGGTGAAGCTAAATGAAAAGTAACATGCTCAAAAACTTAAGTACAAGGCAGAGGTTTGGTATGAGTTCCAAAAAAACACACCACTCTTCTGAATCCACAGTTTTTGGCTCCAACACCCATTTCACAGAAAGCGAACTGATGTGGCTCAGAGAAACATACATACACACACACACACACACACACACACACTCACACATCAGGTAAAACACACACCATACTAAAGCAAGCAAACAAGCAAGCAACTAATACATCATTACCACAGCCCTGCAAAACAGGCAAAACATACCCCCAGCGTGGGTAAAGTACCCCCTCACTCCTCTAGCCCCCCAAGTTGTGACCCCACCCCCTAGCCTTCCAAGATGCTCCCCATCAACTTCAGCCGACCTTTTCCTTTTGGGGGGGGGGCAGCTGGGCATGCTTCAAAATGGAGTGCTGGGCTCCAGCTACCCACCATCTTTATTTTTTAAGAATGCCTCTGGGGCCCACTTTCTTCTTTCCTGGAAGAAAGGCAGGAAATGAGTGAAATATGGATAGAGATTTCCAGACTCCCAACTCCCAGGCTCTGGAACTCCCTGGCAAGGGAGGCAAAGGTGGCTCCCTCTTTGCTGTCCTCCCAAGTATTTAGCCAGCCTGTGGCATCTAAGCTGGTTTGTTGCTGAGGGTTCCTTTTAACTAGCTGGGTAATATTTATTCCTCTATACTGCAGTGCTTTTAACTGAATTGTTTGTCATTGACTCCTATGAATGCATATATGTAATTGTAGTATGTAACCTGAAAACTGATGTACTATGTACTACAAATCAGGATACAAACTAGTACAAAAGGTGTCAAATCCATTTGTTCTTTCTCATCTGCAAGGAGTTGTTATTTTGTTATTCCTCCTGTTTTAACTTCAATATTTTATATAATTTTAATATTATAGCAATTTAATTACATTTTTAACTTTTTTATATATTTCTATTAATATGTTTTAATTGAACAAGTTTTAATGTTGTAAAGCCACCTTGAGCCCCAGTGCTGGGAAAAAGGCGGGATAATAATTGTGGAGAAACGAGCCTTTGGGGGTACACACACCTCAGGTGTGAACCGGCTGGGGTGGGGTGTGCATAGTTAGCGTGTGGAAAGAGGGGCCCTTGGGGGTTCCTGCATGCATGCATGCATGCATGCACGCACGCACACACGCACACACACACACACACGCCTCCTCATGTGTAAAACATAAGATGGGGCCTGGCGCCTGGAGGTCTGGAGGAGTCAGGCTGAAAGCGTTCATATGTAAATGTAGTTCAAGCCATGAGTCATGAGTTCCCTTCCCCCTGCCTGGCCAGGTGAGGTGCATGGTGATTGGCTAAGAGGCAGCAGAGGAGGGGAGGGGGAGAAAAGGTATATTTCCCAAGGCGTGGTTTTTGGTCTTTGTCTTTGTTCTACCCGGCTGTGGTAATGGCGGAAAGCCAAGGACCCCAGGCAGCTCCTGGTAAAATTAGCTGGATTGAGGGCTCTAGTAAAGGCAAGCCTTGTGGGAGTTTCACCCATCTCGGACCTTCGGGTAGATGTGGTAATCTCCCTCGGGCAACAAGGCTGTGCTGGATTTAACCCTTGAAAAGAACACCCTCAGGTAACTGGTGTGTGCTGAGTTATTAAGGAATCAGGTTTTATTGTGTTTTAGCTCTATTTCTGTGTACTAAAGTGTCTCTCTCTTTATTTTGTGTGCTTCTCTCATTTCCCTAATCTTGTTGTTTAAATGCTACCAGAATAAACCTTGTCGTGGTTTTACCCCACATGGGTTTTGTAGTACTCTGTGAGTTCAGTATCTAAATCCAGGTTACAGAATTGAAGGCGAGTCCCTGAACAGAGATTCAAGTAGGGTTGCAGACAGCTGAGGCTGGCAATCTGGTACCTTGAGATCTCAGGGGGTCTTGGTTCCTTTGGAGTAGGAAAGGGTAGGGGTGTGGCGGGCCAGCCAGCCCCCCTTCCTCCACAATAATAATAATAATAATAATAATAATAATAATAATAATAATAGCAGCTTTAATTAAGCCTGATGGAGCTTTAACTGACCCTCCACAACATGATGTCTGTGTGGCATATTGCATGTGTCGTGTGTCTTTCCTTTGGGCACAGATGTAGTCATACTTAAAGTAGATCCACTGAAATCAGTAGAATTAAAGTTGGTCATGACTAACTTGAGTCTCATAGATTTTAATGGGTCTACTGGAAGTATGGTTAAACCTGGATCCAACCGATAAGGAAAGAATCCTAGTTGGCTGCGAGGATCTTGGACTGTGAGAGTGTGCCATTTCCTAGCAGAGAGTACGCTAATAGACTTGCCTCCAGCCTAGTGGGACCACAATGGCTTTTCCAGTCACCTTCATGCAAGTCTCCACCAGGAGGTAGTGTTTGTCAACATGGGCGTGGTATGTCAGACAAGTTACACACAAGCCAAATGAATATTGAACAAAAATACAAATGCTGTAGAATGTTTTATTTCATTTTAGTCTAGTGGTGCACAGTATTGTCACCATTTCCTCATCAGAAACCTCATCATTTGCTTTCTGATTGTGGTTATGTGAATTTACTTTGGAACTTTTGCCTGCATAGTTCTTACAGTCCCTTAAAAGAATTTTGTAAAAATGCCCTTATCAATTTTAGCACTTTGCCTGTTGCTACAATGATGCACTAGCCAGGATCCTCAGCCACAATTCAGTGGAAAACCTTTATTGCTGCTGCTATAGTTTTCTCATCAGGTGGTGGTTTTCTTTGACTACCAGGCTGCAGAAATTTTTTAATTGTAGGGGTATTGCTTATTCTTGCTTTAAATGCCTAAAAAGATGGAAAAAATGTTTTAAAACAGGAACAAAGTACTTTTATTGCAAGAAAAGATGGCATCCCTGAATACTCATTTGTCATCCCAATAATGCAAGGATATTACAACAGTGATCAATAATGAAATTGCTTGTGAGAAGAAGAAGAAGAAGAAACCCTATCTACCGTACCTAAAACCCCATTTAAAGAATGCTTCCATGAAAATGGAGGTCACCATTTGAACTTCATTGCAAGCTTGTAATCATAAGTAAGTAACATGCAGTTAATTTACAATGAATCTGGGCCTCATATGCATTTTAGCCATTGTGCAAAAGACCTTCAGGTCGCTTTTCAGAGACAAAGGTGTCATATTGAGACACAGGGCAGTATCCAATGGCGTGATTGCACAAACTCAAATAGAGCTAGCTTGAGCTTGTGCAAGCGTAATGAGCAACTGCTTGTGCAACAGAAAGATTCGGCAGAGCTCTGCTGGTGCTATTTGAGTTTGTGGAATGACACCATTGGACACTGTCCTGTGTCTGGGTATCGTACAAAGGATAACAATGGGTTGTGCAAGCATATAGCACAACCACTTGTGCAACCGTGCTTCTGCAAATGTAACTTTAATTGGATTCCCCTCTTGCACATAGTTTGGAACCAGGTTTCCGCTTGCAGAATGTCATGTGCGCTAGCAGAATGACACTGTTGGATACTGCCCACAAGTGTGATACCCGGACCACAGATAATGGATTTAGAAGGTGATGTATAATCTCTTGCACAATGTCACATAATGGTTGAGTTTGCATGACATGGCAACCCACCCTGCGAATAAGCTATGCAGTCTGGGTTGTTCGTAGAACACCACACGATGCTCCCGACAGACAATCGGGCTCACCATGGGTTCTCCCCCCCCCACTCCTTCCCGCTGGTATCCCAGGGAATTAGGCTGCTGAAGCTGCCTTGTCTCCTCACCCCTCTCTGCTTGCGACCCCTTTTTGGCCGCCACCACACCTTTTTTCATTTTTCTGCCACTGACAGCTACTGACAGCCCCTCCAAAGTGCCCAAGCAGCACCGGTGACAGATGCTCCAATGTGCTGCTTGGGCACTTTGGAGGGGCTGTCAGTGGCTGTCACTGATCGCAAAAGGGGGGAAAAGGAATAAGGCCATGGTGGTGACTGAAAAGGGGTTGCAAGCAGAGCGGGGAGACCAAGCCAGTGACGGTCACTCCAAAGTGCTGCTTGGGCATTGCTGGAGCAGCTGGCGGTGGCCTGCGTGACAGTGCATGAGCTCAGCAAGAACAACGGTCAGTTTTTGCCAAGCAGCTCATTCAGTACTTCCCACAACGGGTTGGTTGTCCAGGTTTGAATGACATGCCAACCCATCATGCATCAATCAACCCCTAGAACAAGCCATAGGTTGTCAGGGGGGCTTGTTCCCCCCAAACAAGCCACCTTGTGTGAAGTGGTCTGGGTTCACATGACACGGCAATCCACCAAGGCTAGTTACACATTATGCGTCGCCGTGCCGCATGAACCCAGTCAATGCAAACTCAGTCAATGTCTCCCACTAAAATTCAGCTGAAAATCACTAGAAGCTAAATTTGGCCTTTCTAATGCTCTGTAGTGGCTTGCTGCTGAATTTCAGTGGCAAACAGCCAATTCTTTTGCCTCCGCCATGCCTTAAATTCAGCAGTGCAAAGGCGGGGGCCACACAAGAGGATAGGGGACTGTGTGCAGCCCCCGTGTTGCCCACCCCTGATCTAGCAGCTAATGAGAACTTGCTGGATCCAGTGAGCGTTACCATGATTGTTCTGAATTTTCACGTTTAAGGACTTGCCAAGAGTAGTTGCTTACCTTTAATAGAGGGAATTTAGAGAGAATATCAGCCTTCAGCTCTTCTGTCATCAAAATGGTTTCAAGCAATTGAACATCTGCTCTGCTGAGCTGGTTTCCAACCAGAAAGTCTTGTCCATGATCTTTGAGGACCTACAGAGCAGAACATACAAAATAGAGGAGATACATTCAGAGCACTTCTGAAAGTCATCCACCTGGAGAATAGTGCATCATCATTACATGGGGAGGATTTGTATTAGTGTTGACGTAGGAGTTCTAACAAGAGTTTGAAAAGCTATTTCTCAATTTTGGACACAGTGGAAGTGCCAAGGGAGTAGGCCAGAACTGGGAAGATCAGGGATCTAGATCACGCACAGAGTTTCCATAAGGAGAGCAGACTCCCTGCTGCAGATGCTCTCCAGCCACGATCAGGGCCAGCATCAGGAGTAGGCATGGTTGGGCACTTGCCCAGAGACCACACCCCAGCAAAAGCCCCCTGGACTTGCTCCTCCTCTTCACCACGGCAACCTGCTTATTCACCTGCCTCTAGCTCTGACCGAGGCAGCAGTGGAAGGAGGAGCAGGAGATGCCACTGCCTATTTGCTCCCTGCCTCTCTGCCTGTCAAGCAAGCAAGTGGTGGCAATGATGAGAAAGAAGATGGTGGTGAGAAGGTAGACTCCCCTCCCTTCAATCTCTAGTCAGGTGGGGGGGGGTGCCCAGGTAGGGCTCTTGTGTAGCACAATTGTGCCCTGCAAAGATTAGTATTGGATCAAGCAGATACTAGGATGGGTTTTCCTGCAAATCATATGCCCTGCCATGAAAAGGTTTAAAGTAGTAGTTCATTAAATGTTGCTGCTGTAAGCAAGGAGGTCAATGTTTTCCTTGTCCACACCACAGCATTTTGTAGCTACTGCTCTCGCTGATATGCAGCCTTTCCCAATAGGAAGAAAACCCCCTAGAACAACATGCAGAGTACCCAAGGCTGCTCAGATTATTCTGGCATCTCGGGTGCAACATTACACAAGCGCTGCGCCTCCACTCTGCCAGTAAAAAGACCGTAGTCAGTTAAATTGCTAACCATTTGCTGCCCTTTCATGACACCCAAAATAAGCTGCCTGAGGCAGGCTTCTCACTCTGCCTAAGGGTAGGGTCAGTCCTGACTCCTTCCAATCAGCTTCCTCTTTGGGCTGCGTCTCTGCATTGTGAGAGTTTAAGCCAATGGGGAAAGGCAGCAGAAGTACTCTCCCGCCAAGGAGGGTTCCCCTTGCTTCTCTGCATGCCTCACTTGCTCATCTTCTTTCAGTCAGGAGGGATGCTGAGGCCAGGGGCTCTTGAAGAAACATGGTGGATGTCGTCCTTACTCCCAGACACAGCTGAAAAGGGTTTAATTTAGGAGCAGATTATTCCACTTGAGTTTCATTTCAGAAAAAGGCGTGCTCTAACTATCAGACATCAGGAAAGCACAGGATTAAAGGAAATGATTTGGGATGGATCAAAGAGTCTTACAGACAGTTACAAATTGCCCACAGTAGTTGAGCATAGACCACCCCCTTCTCTAGTCATGGCTGTACGTGTAGTTTACTCTTTGCCTCATACCTTTTCAAAGACTGGGAAATATCTGGTTGTGGCTTTTTCAAGGATCGTTGCCAACTCCTTCTCCTTTGTGTCAGCTGGTTTGAAGGGCAGCATCATGATCAGTTCGTTCAGATCCATAGTACCTTCGCAATACATGTCAATGCTGAAAAGAAGAGAATGGCCCCATGACTCTGGATAGCCAGTTAGCATGTAGGTTGCTCTGTTAAGCTTGACATGCACAGACTTTGGAGTAAGAAAGCTCTTTCTTCCATTATGGAAATGTTCCTTGCTCTCTGTTATCGCGATCTGAGTAGACCAATCTAACTACATTATCATTATCATAGCATTTATATAATCATTTCAACTGTTTAAAGCACTTCACATTCATCTGTCACATACAGAATCATTACAACAACCATGCAAGGTAGGTCACCATGGGATGAATCCAACATTGTGCAGGTGGGCTTCTGCTTGTGCAGAAACACTTCCCCTTGCTCTCCTCCCCCTTGCAGCCTCTGGATTTTGGGGGTGGGGTGCAGGTTGGGGGGGTGCAAGGAGGAGGGGAAATCCATTCTGCCAGTGGTTTCTGTGCTGCTGGCAGACAGCCACTGTTGGATACAACCACATTAGCCATTGTACCTCTGTTCAAGTTCAGGCAGAGCTGGATCATGAAAATTAGCCAAACATATCTAGAGTGGGCTTTAATCTCCAGTTGCAAGTAGCCCCTATTTGTACAGAGCTTTCCAGATGAATGTTCCTTTCCTGGAAGATTTTGCTAGTGCTTTATCTGTGCTAGCTTCAGCAGCGAGTCATATCCATTCCTAAATAATGGAAAGTGGAGAGGCCATCCATAGATAGATAGATAGATAGTACTAGGCGATCAGTCGTGACCGAGTAAGATTGTCTTCCAGGATAAAATTACAAAAAGAAAATTATAAAAGGAGGAAATTCTAAAAAATTGTGTAGACTCTAGTGATGGGTCCGTAAGTGACTGTGGAGGCCAATTCCAGATCCACACAGCTTCCCACAGTGAGGACACAGGTTACCAGATGGAAGATGGTCCTGTAAATGATTCGTTTGAGGTGCTTTTCGCTTAGCACGTTTCTCCCTTTCGCCTTGCATTCGGGCTTCTTCAAAGTCCATGGAACCTTTGTGAAAGGCCAACCTCCATTTAGATCGTTCATGGGCCAGAGCTTCCCAGTTTTCAATGTTTATATTGCATTTTTTTAGATTAGTCTTAAGAACATCTTTAAACCTCTTATACTGACCACCGATATTCCGCGGTGGTCAGTATAAGGACCTTGAGTTGGGAATAAAGTAACGGCTTTGGGAGACGGCAGTCAGACATAGATAGATAGATAGATAGATAGATAGATACACACACACACACACACTTCACAAGCCAGTGTGCATAAGCTGGCAAGAAAACAAACTTAAGAAAAATAAAACTATTAGGAAGGGGGAGTTGTACTGTGCTCTCACAGGCATCATCTGATACATATGCATGAAATTTGTAATCCTGTCACTGGGAAAGGGTCATTTTTCTTGGAAACAGCAATTTCTCCCATAATGGAGGTGCTTCCTGGGGCAGCATTATTTGACCAATTCCCAGAAGTAACATGCTAGCAGGAAAGGTCCTTATACATACAGCAAAAATCCTATATATGTCTACTCAGAAGTGAGCCACATTGAGTTCAGTGGGGCTTACTCCCAGGTAAGTGTGTATAGGATTGCAGCCTTATTTGCTATGCTTTACTTTCAATGAAGAGTAACCACCAAGGAAAAATATCTACATTTAAAAATTTATTCATGTAATATGGGAGGCAAGAGAAAGAGGAAAGGGGAATTAAGCTTCCAGTGTTCCAGTTTATTGGGATTAAATGATTGACTAGGCCATGAACTATAGACAAACCACATTGGCTTCTAATGAGCCTGCACACATGAACTCTATTGTGATTGAGTAAACAGTGCTCCACCCTGCCCCTTTTTGTCCCAGCCTGGGAGCTGAAATAAGCTGACTCATAACTTGTCAGCAGATGATCTTATGACAAACTGGGTATTTCTTCTCCTGGGATGTATAGCAAACAGTAGTATGCATTAAGTCACCAGACTTAGAAATGTTACATACAATGCTCTCTGCTTGGAGTCCTTCCCATAGAGATTATATTTTGCTGCGATGTAGTTGAGAATAGCGCGGCTCTGTACCATCTTCATCCCATCAATCTCCACCATGGGCACTTGCTGAAAGAGTAGGCATCCATCTTGGGAAAGGAAGATGAGAAAGAAGAGGACAAATCCATGATAGGGAATGTTAGGCAACAATTATTTATTTATTTATTTATTAATTATATTTATGAATTGCCCATCTGGCCAGACATCTGGCCACTCTGAGCGATGTACAGTCCAATAAAATACAGGGACACACACACACACACAGTATAAAACACAATTAAAAACAGTACAAAACTTAAAAATCCTAACCCATCCCATATTCCCGCCTGAAAAGCCACGTTTTTAATGCCCGGCGGAAGCTAATCAAAGAAGGGGCGTGGGCTCGGGGTCGCATACCTAGTTAGCATGCCAGAGTCTCGTTCTTTATCGGAATTAACCAGACAAATCGCTCCACCAACTAAAAACGGCCATGCACCACCACCCACAGAATCAAGAAAGAGCTATCAATCTGTCAATCCTTTCCATGTCCGGGCCGGGTGAGGTTTCCCATGTTGCACAAGTCATGCTTTGAATGTGAATCCCTTCTTGTACATTGTGGTTTTGACTGGGATCAGACAACACGATATAACCCACACTTAAGGGTTGAGTATGGGTTGAGCTGTGAGCTGTTGTTGAATCATGGGTTCCCATGTTGTTTGAACCCAGCTGCATGAACAAGCCATGAAGAGAACCCATGGTTTGTTGTTGGGTTGTGAACTGTGGGTTGTACACCAGGGTTTATTATCTTGGCTGGGTTCTGACAACATGATAACGCATGTTTCAACAACAATCCACAGTTCAACAACAACCCACACTCAATCCATACTCAACCCTTGAGTGTGGTTATCGTGTTGTCTGAACCCAGTCTTGTAGATGATAGTACTGCCCTGGGATTCTTTCCCCAGATCAAAAAACAAGAGGCATTTTTACAGAAATGTAATAAATGTGTGTAGTTGAATACACATAAAAAAATTAATGTCCTGTATTATTTAAAGTTTACATTTTAAGCTATGTCTGCTCCACAGATAAAACACCTTGCTCTAGGAAATACAGGGCTGAGTGTCATGTGTATAAGGATTCTGTGTACATCTGGGAAATTGACTTCCCTCTCAAAGCATACAGAATAACCAAATGAAAACTGTGCATTCACAGAAGAAGAATGAATGAATGAACAAATAAATAAATAAAAATAATTCTGAATCCTATATGCATATATACTAACAATCCCAAAAACAGACATTTAGAACATTCAGGTGTCATACTCACCCTTCTTAAACTTTTCTAACTCTTCCTTTGATTGAATGAATTTTTCTTCAAACTAGCAAACAAAAGAGGCAAAAGAGTTCAAGGATCTCATAAAATAATTTCACACTCCGAAAATATCCAGAGTTTTCCAGCTTTCAAAGCCATGAGGTACTTTAGGCTGAGAGATTGTGACTGGCCCAAGGTCACCAAATGCAATGGCTGAGTGGGGATTTGAATCTGGGTCTCCCTCCTCCTAGTCAAATACTCTGATCAATACACCACACTGGCTCTCATTAAATAACGAACAATTTGCTCGTTATTTAATGAGTGTAGCAGTGTGGCGTAGTGGTGAGAGTGTTGGACTGGGACCCGGGAGATCTGGGTTCTAGTCCCCGCTCGGCCATGAAACTCACTGGGTGACTTTGGGCCAGTCACTGACTCTCAGCCTAACCTACCTCACAGGATAAAATGGATAGGAGATAAAATGGAGAGGCGGAGGAGGATTATGTAAGCTGCCTTGGGTTCCTTGCAGGAAGAAAGGCAGGGGAATAAATATAATGAATAAATAAAATAAATACCCTTTTATAACAGCCAAAATTGGCTGCCTGAGGTGGCTGCTTCACTCTGAGGCAGCCCAGCCCTTGAAGCAGGGGCGTGACAAAATGTGGACACATTGGAGAGGAAGGTCTATAATTTCCCACCAAACATGAGGTATAGGAATTATCCACACATCAAAGTAAAGTACGTCCTTAAAGGTATTCTCAGGTAAATATGATGGATTAGAAAAATTTTGAAGACAAACCTCAACCCCAGCTGCAGCCAAAAGCCATCTTATGGTTTCCATTCGGCCTCTTATATTGAAGTAGTGAAGCGTTGGTTTTCCAGCCATTTTTCCAAGTGCCTCAATTCCTGTTATGATAAAAAGAGATCATTTTAAAGAGAGACAAGGTGTGGAAAAGCCTCTACAGGCAGAGCAGTACTATATTTCAAAATGATCCTTTGTTACCGCTTTTAGCAGGAAATGATTTGCTATTAAAGGCTGCTTGTTTAAAAACCCCACACACTTCCATTTTATAATTATGAGGCATGAGCAGATTCAGAGAAAAAGATAAAGTAGTAATCAAAGTAAGAGTTAAAATGGGATTATTTAGTCCCATTTGATGTCTATGGCCCTTGTTCGTTGAGCAACAAAATCGTGTTTCTTCCCCACCCCACATCACATGCCTCTTCTCTCTTAACATGATTTCCAGTTAACTCACAAAGATGCTCTTTTCTCTCAGTCTATTTGCCCAAATCTCTCCCATCTGCAAAGTTTCAGTTTAACACAAATCAAAAGCCATGCCTACTCCCTGAAACCAATTTTTTCAGATGTTTTCCTTATCTCTCTCTTCTTAAGATCTGAATCTTGTTCTGCCCTTATTTTTTTTCTCTGCTTCACAGGGCTAAAACAGAAATTACTTTAAATGTCTTTTCTCCATTTTTACTCTAGACTTGGTGCAGGGCCCGCAATCCAGATCAGGAACGTACTGTGGTGGTGGTGGGCTTTAAAGATCTTACTCCAGAATAAAAATGAAAAAACAAGCTGCTAGACACACATTTAATGTCTGTTTCAGCCCACAGGTGGTTACCACTTATTTATCTATTTGTTATATTTCTATCCTTCCTTTTCCTCCAAGGAGCCCGAGGCAGCATAAATATTCCTCCTCCTCCTCCTCCTCCTCCTCCATTTTATCCTCACAACAACCACCCTGTGAGGTAGGCTAGGCTGAGAGTCAGTGACTGGCCCAAAGTCACCCAGTGAGCTTCATGGCTGAGTGGGGAATTGAACCAAGTCTTGGTCCAACCCTTTACTTTCCACTGATTAGTAAGTTCTGTTGAGCCCCCAGGTCACTGAGTATAAAGATTGCAGTTTAAAGTATTGAGTAAGGTTTGCCACTGTTTGAACAATTAGAAAGACAAGTATGTTAATGTTAAGATAGTTAGTGCAGGGACCCACCACTCCTTTAACCTCTAAACCTCCCCTCTGGTCCTCAGAACTCTACCCACTTCCCCTTCTCCTGGTCTGGCTTCTTTGGAGGGAGATACTTACAATGGGTTCTGCCCACAGGATTACTGGTTTCCAGGCAAAATGTTGCCTGCCTAAGTGCTCAATGGGGTAAGGGGAAGAAAGACCTTAGGGTCTGGGCATAGCTTGGGGTATTATGGAATGGCCCCTACCACCACTCCTCACCAAGGCATTGTCCTTGAGCTATGAACCTCTGGGGGCATCTGCTGACCTTGAATACTAACCTGCTGGAACTCGTGAACAAGAGCAAGTCCTTCGGAAGTATAAAACTAAACTTGCGTGGCCTCAAGTTATAAAACCACGAGGCTCCGCCTCCCGAGAGGAGAGAACAGCCCTCCTGGAGGAGAAACTCCCTTTAGCAAACAGGAGGGGTGGCGGCAGGGGTGCCGACCTACCATGCTCTAATCCACTTTTGTGTGCGTGCCTTTTCACCTTCAGCACGGCTGTCTTTCAAATTAATCCACCATGGGGAAGGCTTTCTCCCGCACATGCCATGACGCAACTCACTTTAGCAGAAGTCTGTGCGTGCAGCAGCATTTAGGGCAAATGTCCACATTCATGTTTTTAGTATAATCAACCCCTAAATCCCCTTGTATCAGCAGGCAGGTGACAGCTGCCATCTCTGGCTGCAGCACCTTACGTAGAGCGCATGGGCAAAGGCCAAATGCGCAAAACTGCCCTGCAGGTGGCACCCACGCGTGAGTGAACAAATCACTTCGATTTATTTTTTAGCTTGCCTTTCTGCCCAAAAATGGTGCTCATGGTGGCTAACAATAAAATCTGGATTAAAATGCAGAATCTTAATTAAAACATAGCATCAAAACAAATACAAAACGACTGCCACAATCAAAGTAACAAACAGCCCCGGCCAATTGAAACCCCCTTCAGCAACAGGCCAGTTTATATGCGAAAGACCCGTCTGAATGAAAACGTCCTTGCTGCCCACCAAGTTGGCATCCCTCGGCAGTGCAAAACCTAATTTACTGTGGCGTGCAAAACTGCAGGCTCTGGTTTTGGTCCAGGAATGCGAAACAAGACAATACTTTTCGTGGGAGGCTTCTAGCGTCCACCCCGCCCCAAGTGGTGAGGACCATCTGTTCGTCCTCACCTTAGATCTTGCTAGCTCTCCGGACAGTTCCTTAGCTTTGTCTCAGCTGTTTGGGTGTGCAACTCACTACTTCAGCTGCTGCTCTTTAATTACCATCGAGGTAAGCAACCGGAGGAGCCCTAGATACTAATTTTCACTTTCAGCATTTCCTCTGCATCCCCCTTCTTTTCCCCACTAGGGTATGCTGTATCTTCTCCTTGTCAATTTCCATCTATGTTACTAACTACCCTTTGCTCCCTTTGACAATGAAACTTAAAGGACATCGACCAGGCAAGACTATATATAGCAGATAGCCGTAAAGTGCGCACTTGTGCACCCCTGAAAGATCAACATTTAAAAAAAAAAATTAGAAAATTACCAAGACATTTGCAAACATTTCTGGGGCTGGGGGGAAAAGTTGATGAACCAGTTACAGGTTTGTTTGTTTTTTAAGGGATTGTAAATCCAAATCAGGCTTAATAGTGAGAGATTCAGGACAGATAAAAGGAAGTGCTTCTTCACACAGAGCATAGTCAAACTATGGAATTCGCTACCACAAGATGTAGTGATAGCTGGCAACTTGGACGGCTTTAAAAGGGATGCTAGCCAGATTCACAGAGGAGGAGGCTATCAATGGCTAGTGGTCATGATGGCTATATATATACCTCCAGCATCAGAGGCAGTATGCCTGTGTACACCAGTTGCAGGGGAACATGAGTGAGAGGGCGCTATTGTGCATGTGTCCTGCTTGTGGGCTTCCAATAGGCATCGGATTGGCCACTGAATGCAGGATGAGAGGAGAGCTTGGTCTGATGCAGCATGGCTTGTTTTATGTTCTTATATGACGGCTGCTTCTATGCAATAAGCAAAGCATCTAGCAGTGCAATCGAATACTTGTCTGCTTAGAAATAAGGCCCACTGAGTTCAATGGCACTTACTCCCAATGTGTGACTAGGACTGCAGCCTGAGGAGGTGGCCCATAGAAAATTGTACTGTTCCTGCTAATGTCACAATAAACCCACATGTTGGTATTTACGTTGGCATGATGATGAGAGGCTTATCTAATATGTTACATTCCTGCAAATAAATGGCTTATCATGTGGAGGGAGCTGCCTGTGACAATTTAAAGTGTTCACCAGGTACGGATTCTTCCTCCTCCCTCCCGCCTCTTTCCAAAATCAATAGCAGAGTCTGCATTTGTTCAACAGTTAAATTTTAACACAGCCATTAAAAGTTGCATAGTCATACACAGTCTGTCTTCAAGGCCAGAGAAACTGCAGCTTCAGCCAGCCTCCCAGCACTCTGGACTAGTGTAACTGTATAATGTCAGCACTCCAAGAATCTGTTTGTTGCATTCATGCATTATGTTTTTAAGTGTACACTTTAAAAATGTAATGTACGAAGCAGTTATCTTTAGGTGTTCACTTAAAAATGTAATGTACGAAGTGGTCATCTTTAGGTGTACACTAAGAATGTAATGTACAAAGTTGAAGAGGTCATCTTTAGGTGTGTATTTAAAGCCCCAAGTGCTCCAAAGGAAGACCAGGCAATGATCAACAACTCTTCCCCACAAGGAAACATATTGAAATGGCTTTATGTTCCCAAGATTTGTGGCTCTGATTACTGGGCTGGTAATAGCCCGTTCTCATCTATGCTTTACCTGGAATCATTTACAGACTTACACCTCAGTCATAGAATGCTTGGTGCTTGCACACTTACCTAGGAGTAAGCCCCTGTAGAATAGGTTGAAGATATTGTTGAAGATACCGGACACCACAGGTATCAGGAGGGTGGGATCTGCAAGTGTGTGTGTGTGTGTGTGTGTGTGTGTTTAGTTTGAATTTGGGCAGAAGAGGAGAATAGTAGTTGGATTTTTAGAGTTGTTAGGAAAAGGCTGCTAAAAGAATTTGAGTTGGCAACTTGGCAAGAACCAATCTTGGGGATACGCGAGGGTGATGCTGATGCTTTAGGATAGCTTTAGGATAGTTCTACCTTTCTAACTAAAATGCTAACACAAATTCACTACAACTTTCCAGAACAATGTCTTTATACCGAAGCTGTGCAAAGCTGATCTGGGACTTCCTAACACTCTGGATGAGCGATATGACTGTGATAACTAAATAGATGGTTAAATGCAGGCAGAGTCTTGAGTAATACAACTCTACCATGTGAGTTTACATAAGACTGACAAATTAGGTATGATGAGTGTGGAGAAAGCCAACCTAAGCCCCCTGCCTGACACACACACACTCACCAAGGAGGGGGGAAGGAGACCGGGGGGGGGGGGAGACAGCCAGTCTCCACAGATGACAAAGGGGACAAACACATCTGCATAGAATCACCCCAGGGGGGGAAGGCAGGAAGCATCCCCAGGTTTGTCAATGCTCTCGCATATCAGCCCCATCTACATAAGACTTGAATACCTCTCCAGAGCAGACACTTCGGCACCCCTAAGAAATGGCCACTCAACACCATAGGATGGGACCATTAAGCAAGGGGCTTCAAAGGGACCCCATCCCACGGGCGGGAGGGCGTCACCCCACCTGACCCAAAAGGCCGCCCCTGAGGGAGGGTGTCAACCCACCTGATCACGGAGGGAGGGGCTACCTGAAACACCAAGGTATAAAACACCCTGCGCAAGGGAACTGGGTTGTTAGACCTGATCAACAATCTTGCCCCATGCCTGGGGTAAGAGAACGAAGGATCGGCAACCCCTGGTAGCTACACCCGGCACGCTCCAGCTAGGTGAAATCACTGGTCGCTTGGGTTGACTGGACCCCCGGGAAACCAAGCTGAAATCACTCACAAGCCACTTGGGTAGACCGGACCTCCGCCGGGAACCCAGCTAGCCGCTTGGGGAGACCGGGCCTCCGCCGGGAACCCAGCTAGCCGCTTGGGGAGACCGGGCCTCCGCCGGGAACCCAGCTAGCAGTGTGCGGTTGACCGGGCCTCTGCCGGGACCCGAGCTGACTAACTAGCTGAGAGCCCTGAAATCACGGATTCCTCAAGACTTCTTGCTTGCTACTTTGTACCGTACTGATAAGCTGTATTGCTGGCATGTGTCTGGGTTTGTGAAGGTAATGTAAATAAACTTGTTTTCTAAAAGATACTTCTGTGGCTATAAGTTATCCCTTTGTTCTGGGCTAAGGGTGATAGTCGCTGGGGATCTCGGAGAAGGCCGCCCCAGGACTCGCTACCCCCTTAGCATTGAACCCACGCAGAAGACCAGGTTGTCGGTCTTCCACTATGAGTTATTGGAGTGTCTAGTTAGAAGTCTGCCAAAGATCACAGCAAGCATGTTTCATAAGAGGAGCTAAAAAGGGTTGCACTCTGGAACTAGCCACCTTGAGTGCCAATTTCTTGGTAGAAAGGTGGGGTACAAATCAAATAAATGAATAAACATAAGCTGAATAATAAGTGCTAATAATGTGCTTTGTGGATATTCCAGTTCATATAGGAACATAGGAAGCTGCCTTATACTGAGTCGGACCTATGGGTCCATCTACCCCAGTATTGTCGACACTGACTGGCAGCAGTGGCTCTCCACCGTTTCAGGCAGGGTTCTTTCCAGCCCTACCTGGAGATGCCAGGGATTCAGCTTGGGACCTTCTGCATGCAGAGCAGGTGCTCCAACCACTGAACTATGGCCCTTCACCTAGCCTAGCATATCAGCTATTTGCTTGAAAATGGCTGAAGGAGATAAAGAAATGTAAGGAATGGTTTAGTGACTACTTATAGTACATTGATATGATCCCACTGACTTTAACAGATCAGATGTGTAGAAGTGCCCATAGCAACTTCTGAGAGCATGCAAATGTGGGACAAAGGAAACTGTATCTAAGATCTTTTATCTTCTTCTTCTTTTTAAGTTACATTCAGTGGTAGATCTCCTATTGTTTAAAACCTTTAAGGCGTGTGATGTTTTAAGGTGTTTTAAAGTGCAGGTGTAACACTGTAGCCAGCAGGCACTTTCTGGGAGCGGGTGGAGTAACAGGGGTGATGGCCCCTGGACCACACAGATGGATTTGCACATCATATTTGCACATCAGCATTAGCAAACAGGACATTCCAGCCGATGGGGGAAATTGCATTGCCATGGAGTGCAGTGAGAGGGAAGGGGGAACTCAAATGAACATTCAGCTTCTCATTCAGGAGTCTTAAAAAGGCCCTGTTGGTCAGTAGAGTGTTTTGTTGAAGAGTAGCTTTAAGAATGGAATGGGACAGACCAAGGCCCTCAATTTTATTTTATTTATTTTTTGTAGCCTGCTGGCAAGCCTAATGTGACAGAGGCTACTCCCTGCCTGACTCTTTTTTATGCTGTGGATTGGTTGTGGAGAGGGCAGAACTGAGGCCAGCTTAAACCCAGAGGGTTCCAGTTGCTGACCCCTCAAATACAGTCTGGAGTTCGGTATATTTCAGCCTGACTTTGCAATAAGTTAACCATTTAACTTGAGCATCAATATATGGACATTGAACTGTTTGATAGTGCCAGCTCTTGCATTTGGGGTGGCCAACTTTTGAACCTATAGCTGTACTTTTAACAGCAATCTGATATGCAGTCATTAGCAACTGATAATGTTTGTCTCCATTTTCTGAAAAACATCATCAGCTGCTTTCTGCAAATCAAGCTGCTGTTAGAAGAAAAAAAAAAAAAGAGCAGGCTAGCCTAGGCTGGCTTCTTTGGCCAGTTGGCACAATCTGTAGTTGCAATGCAGTACATCAGGGATGCAGAATCTCCGGCCCACGGAGGTTCCACATCTACCCCACAGAGCTTCCTTGGGTCTCTCCAGGGGCCGGGGCTTGGCCTCCAATAGCAGCTGAAGGAATACCTGCTGGAGGGATCCCCACTGTTACAGTGGTGCAATGGAGCCAGGACTCACAGAGACGCAGTTTTGGATAAGCAGGGATGCCGATGTCCTCTGTCACACCCCACACCCCCTCAGGCTTCCCTGTTCCCTCTTGAGCTTGTGGGGTGGGCTGGGTGGGAATGAATTTTCTTAGCAGCAATATGGTTCCCTGTTGCGATGCAAAGTATTTTGTGGTAGCTTGGTCTTGCAACAGGCAGTTAAGAAGACAAACTAGCTTTACAAAAGACCTGCTCCTGGTGAACATGAAAACTGCCAGAACTGGTTTGTTTGTTATTGGTATGGATCAACACAGCTGTCTGCATTGTTGGACTCTCCTTGGGGACCTGGCTACGGGGACTGGGTGATGAGTGCCTGCCCTTCAGAATGTACCACTACAACACTGTGCTGTTATTGCCAATCTCAGATGGAAGATAACAAAGGGAATTGTGGGGCGGGGGACTTGGGGGACCCAGACAGTGCTGGGAGGAGTGCTGGCCAGGTCCTTTTAGACAGGGACTCAACCAGTGCTGGAAGGAGCAGCCATTCCTCCCCGGTGCTGGCAGAGTACTTTCACATGGCACCCCCATAGGGGACAGGCCGCACCGCACAAAGCCAGCCAGGGACTTGGTCAATGCTGGGAGGAGTGGCAACTCTTACCAGCGCCAGCTAAGTCCCTTCATAAGGTGCACACTATCTTCATGGGGATGGTGTGCACCGTGCAAAGCCAGGGATCCCAGTGCCAGCAGAGTCCCTTTCTCCAAGCTGAGAGAGACGCAGAACTCCGTGCTTTTATCAGCATGGAAAAAGGCAAAATGGTGTGTGTCTGTGATGTCATCAGTGGGTGAGGTGCCAGTGACCTCGTCTGGCCTGAGGAGGGCCCAGTGGGAGGCAATTTGCCCCCCAGCCCAAAATAGATCTGTACCCCTGCGGTAAATCTTTCACTTAGAAAAACTGGAGAAAATACTTCATTACAAACGCAAAGGGGTCTGTTTGCTCAATTATCCCCATTTCAAACTTCTTCCAGATGGCAGAGGATATAAATAAACTCACCATGTATTTTACCACTTACCGCTAGATCTGACTCCAGTTGAAGAGCCTAGGTAAAGAACATCCCTTGGGGACTCTCTTATCAGAAGGCTGAACCCCTGTGGCTGAGCAGATTAAACCAGTTTTGTCTGGCCCACCAATATTTGTAATCTGTCTCTTTTGCCCAGCCTACTGCAACGGGGAGGAGGAAGGAGTCTCTCCAGTGTCAGTGGTCAGTTTAGGCCCCTCAGATTCTCAGACGATGCTGGATTTCACTATCGATGTTAGCTGTAACAGAAAGATTACAACCTCCGTTGTGGAACTTCAGTATGCTGATGATAATGTGGTCTCCGCACATTCAGAGGATGATCTCCAAACTATCCTAAATGCTTTTGCAGAAGCATACGGAAAACTTGGTCTCTCACTTAACATCAAAAAAATCAAAGTGCTTCATCAGCAAGTGCAAGCTAACCCTTTGGTGATGCCATCTATCCAGCTTGGCGGGACAATACTGGAAAATGTCGATCATTTTCTCTATCTTGGCAGCTAATAAAACTAAGTCTACAGGTGACAATCCCCCCCCCCCGCCCCGTGCTATTTTGAGCTCTTAACTATTGAATGCCTTGGCATAGAGGGAAGTCTTAACCTGGTGCCGAAAATATAGTAAGGTTGGCGCCAGGCGGGTCTCAGTGGGGAGCTTATTCCATCATTGGGGGGCTACCACTGAGAAGGCCCTCCTCCTTGTTGCTACCAACCGAGCCTCTCTTGGAGGTGGTAGTTGGAGGAGGGCCCCAGATGTTGAGTGTAGTGTCCGGGTAGATTGCGGTTGGGAGAGACGAGATGAGACGTTCCGTCAGGTATTGTGGTCCTAAGCTGTGTAGGGCTTTATAGGTTAGAACCAGCACCTTGAATTCGGCTCGGAAGCATATTGGCAGCCAGTGCAAACGGGCCAGAACCGGTGTAATATGCTTGGACCTTCCGGTCCCCGCAATAAGCCTGGCTGCCGCATTTTGCACAAGCCGCAGCTTCCGAACAGTCTTCAAAGGCAGCCCCACGTAGAGTGCATGGCAGTAATCTAGTTTAGAGATCACCAGAGCATAGATTACTGAGACCAGGCTATCCATACCCAGATAGGGGCATAGCTGGGCCACCAGCCAGAGCTGGTAGAAGGCACTCCTTGCCACTGAGGCCACTTGAGCCTCAAGTGACAAAGATGGCTCCAGGAGCACCCCCAAGCTACAAGCCTTCTCCTTCAAGGGGAGTGCAACCCCATCCAGAACAGGTTGAACACCCTCCATCCGGTCAAAGGAACCACCCCACTAACAGCATCTCAGTCTTGTCTGGATTGAGCCTCAGTTTGTTAGCCTTCATCCAGGACCGGTGCAGGGCTGTTTGGCGCCCTAGGTCAAATTATATTTAGCGCCCCCCCTCTCGTGCCGTGGGGGGGGCTCCGGAGCAAAGCAGCCCTGCTCTGCAAACCCCCCCGCGCCGCCGCCGCCTACCTCCCCCCCCCCGCTGCTGGCTGCTGGCTGCTGCTGCCACTGCCGCCGCCTCCTCCGACGTGACGGGACCCCCGCACTTTTTTTTTTTTTGCTGGGGAAACCAGGGCAACAGGGCTGTTTAAGCCCTATTGCCCTGGTTCCTCCCGCCAAAACAACGCCGGCGGGGCTCCGGAAACGACGCGAAGGTAGGTGGCTGGCAGGCACGCGCGCGCGGGGGGGGAGGTGCAGCGGCGGCGGTGGCAGGCGGCGGTGGCAGGCGGGGCAGGAGCGCGCCGGCGGCGAGGAAGGAGCGCAGCGTTTCTGTGCCCTCTTCCGCCACGTGCCCTAGGCAGCCGCCTGGGTCTGCCTAGCGGTAGCGCCGGCCCTGCCCTCATCCAGTCCATTGTCGCAGCCAGGCACCGGTTCAGCACATCCACAGCCTCACCTGCTGAAGATGAAAAGGAGAAATAGAGCTGTGTGTCATCAGCGTACTGATGGCAATGCACTCCAAAACTCTGATGACCCCACTCAGTGGTTTCATGTAGATGTTAAATAGCATGGGGGATAAGACCGACCCCTGAGGAACCCCGTCCATGGGGCTGAGCAACATTCCCCAAGCACCACCCTCTGGAGCCTGCCATCCAAGTAGGAGCGGAACCACTGCAATGCAGTGCTCCCCACCCCCAACTCAGACAGCCACTCCAGAAGGATACCATGGTCGATGGTATCGAAAGCCGCCGAGAGATCCAGCAGTATCAACAGGGTCGCACTCCCCCTGTCTCTCTCCTGACATAGGTCATCAGGGCGACCAAAGCTGTTTCTGTGCCAAAACCAGGACTGAACCCCGACTGAAATGGATCCAGATAATCAGTCTCATCCAAGAGCACCTGGAGCTGGCTGGCCACCACCCGCTCAAGGACCTTGCCCAGGAAAGAAACACTCGCCACTGGCCTAAAGTTGTTGAGATCTTCCGGGTCCAGAGAGGGTTTCTTCAGGAGTGGTCTCACCACCGCCTGTTTCAGGTGGCATGGGACCACTCCCTCTCACAAGGAGGCATTGATCACCTCTCTGGCCCAGCCGGCCGTTCCCTCCCTGCTAGTTTTTATAAGCCAAGAGGGGCAAAGATCCAGAACAGACGTGGTTGCATGAACCACGAACCCATCCAAGCACCTTGTCAACATCCTCGAGCTGTACCAACTGAAAATCATGCAAAATAACTAGTCCAGGTTGTGCTCTGGGTACCTCTCCTGATTCTACTGCTATAACATTGGAGTCTAAGTCCTTGCGGATGCAAGAGATTTTTTCCTGGAAGTGCCTAGCGAATAAATTGCAGCGGGCATCAGATGGGTCTATGATGTCCCTGGGGCCAGCGTACAACAGGCCCCGGGCGACCCTAAAGAGCTCCGCTGGGTGGCAAAGAGATGATTGGATAGAGGCAGTGAGGTGTTGTCTCTTTGCCACCCTCACTGCCTCTAGGTATACCTGGCTATAGGCATGTACCAGGGCTCGATTCCATCCACTAGGAGTTTTCTTCCACCTGCACTCAAGCCATCTCCTGTTTTGCTTCATCTCTCTCAGCTCTGGGGTATACCACAGAGCCGTACGAGCTCTACTACAGAGAGGGAGCTCAGGAGCTATCGTGTCAACCGCCCGGGTCATCTCTCTATTCCAGAGATCATCCAGGGATTCAACAGGACCGCCAGCCATATCAGCCGGAAACCCCCCAAGGGCCCTCTGGAAACCATCCGGATTCATCAGCCTCCGGGGGCGAACCATCTTAATAGGTCCCCCACCCTTGCAGAGGGGGAAAGCTGCCGTTAGCCTAAATCTCATCAGGTAGTGATCTGACCATGACAAGGGGACCGATTCAAAGTCCCCTACCTTCAGATCACCAACTCCATGCTTGGCTGAAAAAACCAGGTCTGGAGTGTGCCCTGCTACATGTGTTGGGCCGATGACATGTTGGGACAGTCCCATGGTTGTCATGGAATCCATGAATTCCTGAGCCACACCAGACAAGGTGCCCTCAGCATGAATGTTAACATCCCCCAGGACCAACAGCCTGGGGGACCTCAGCATCGCCAGCGAGACCACCTCTGTCAGCTCAGCCAGGGAGTCTGTTGAGCAGTGGGGTGGGCGGTACACCAACAGAATCCCTAATCTGTCCTGCTGGCCCAACAAAAGGTGCAAACACTCCAGACCAGTAGTCAGATAGACAGGGAGCCTGGAGAGAGAGATAGAATTCCTATAGACCACGGCAAACCCCCCTCCCCGGCCCTCAGGTCTACCCTAATGCTGCACCAAGTACCCCGGTGGGCAAAGCTGGGAGAGACTAACTCCTCCCTGTTCTCCCACCCAGGTCTCGATAATGCATGCTAGATCGGCCGCCTCATCCACTATTAAATTGTGGATGAGGTAGGTTTTATTTTGCACCAATCTGGGATTTAGAAGCAGCATCCGGAGACCTGAGGGCAGGCTGATAGGGCAACAACCAAACCTGCGGGTGCGAGGAGGACCGGAATAAGGCACAGCCATTAAGTATCTGGGCTGTGTTCCCCTTACCTGGCTAGTCCTCCTCCCAATGCCATATCTCCCTCTACCCATAACTACACTAATTGGGGCCCCCACAGAACCCCCCCCCCACTTGGCCCCATGACTCCCCTCCAAGGCTCATGTTCAGGCCCTAGACAGAGAAAAACAATCCCCCCCCAAGGACACCGAGCAACAAGTAGCAGTGTTAGGGGGGTGGCCCTTGCCCTTGTGGCACCCCCAAAGTCACAAATGCCTCCTCCCATCAGGAGATATTTGGGCCTTCAGGCTTCAACCTAACTCAAGCCTGGGTAGGCCTCAATCCTTCACAGTAGTCCAACAAGATCTGGAGGGTCATAGGTTCCCACACAGTTGATCTAGCTCATTGTTGCCTACACACTGACTGGCAGTGGCTCTCCAGGGGTTTACACAGGAGTCTTTCCCAGTCTCATCTGGAGATACCAGGGATGAAAGCCAGGACCTTTTGCACGCAAGATGGGTGCTCTGCCATTGAGCAATGCCCCCTCCCCTCTGATAAAGAAGCCATGGTGTAGTGGAGTGGGAACACTGGGTCCCAGAGCCCTAGCACTTTTTTCAGCTGATCCTAATAAATTAGCTAGTATGCTATGGACTGATTTTCTTTGTGGGTATCTATAATGGATCAACACAGCTGCCTGCATTTTGGGTTGTCCTTGGGGTATGGTCATTGGGCTATAATGATGAGCGCCTGCACTTCAAAATTTAGTACTGAACTACCATTAAGTAGTACTGTACTAATAAGGAGGAAGTTATCACTGGCTACACACACAGCGCCTTTCCCTTGCCACTCTGTAACCCCACAGCTAGGCCTGCACACAGCCAGAGTGAATCATGGGGACAATGGCCTAAAGACCATGGTGGGGATGTTGGTGCGTGTGTGCGTGAGCAGCAGAGTGCGTGTGCGCATGGGAGATTTAAAATCCTGTCTGTGTGCTAGCAGAGGCCTGTTATTCCACACACAGATCTTCCAGATCTCAGCTCCCTCCTTTTCGCAGCGTGCAGCGTGTTGTGAAGATGCCAGCCCAGCCTGCCTGTAATCCAACTTGCTTCCAGCTTCCCCGTTTGCAGATTAATCCATGGAGTCAGGAAACACTCTGGAACACCACAGGTCTAATTCTACCTGTTTATTCACTTAGCAAGTAAAGTTCTACAGAGTATACATTTCCTAGTTACAGTCCATGTGCAGAGTATAAATACATAGCAAGCATTACATCCAGTGGAGTAAGTTGAGCTTCATTCCACCTCAGCAAAGAAGTTACATTGTTGCAGTGACAAAAGTCCAGCAAGAACAAAGGAGAAGAGAGAAAGCAGTCCTGCCTCTCTCTAAGATGGCTTCAGACAGAAAACAAGTTAGCACGTCATCAGAACATACGAACCATGTGACTAGCTCATAACGCTCCCACGGTCTAGGCTTCCCATGCGAAAAACACGAGAACCCAGAAAGACATAACAAACTTGTTTACAGCCATTCTGTTCTTTCCATGTGTAAACAGTGTGCTACAGCTGGTGAAGTGATACATATCACAACAGGGGACTGATGGTTATCCGCAATGACTGGGTTCAGGCAACATGATAACCCATACTCAGGGGTTGACTATGGGTTGAGTGTGGGTTGTTGCTGAAACATGGGTTATCGTGTTGTCTGAACCCACCTGCACTAACAAGCCATGGCTTCTTAACCACAACCAACCCATGAAGAGAACCCATGGTTGTTATTGGGCTGTGAACTGTGGGTTGTTCACCATGGTTTCTTATCTCAGCTGGGTTCAGACGACAACCCACGGTTCAACGACAACCCACGGTTCAACGACAACCCTTACTCAGCCCTGAGTGTGGGTTATCATGTTGTCTGAACCTAGTCAGTGTATTAATCCAGAAGGAAAGAGCATTCAGTGGCTTGCAGAGGGATCTGATAGCGGTTTGTACTGGAAAGTGACTCCCACTGGCTTCAGTAGGGCTAACTAACTCCTTACTACAGCCTTCTCCAACCTAGTGCCCTACAGGTATGTGGGTCTACAACTCCCAGCATCCCCAGCCAGCTGGCTGGTTGGGGATGCTGGGAGTTGTAGTCCGACTCATCCAGAGGTTGAGAACGGCTGCGCTAGCGACAAGCATGTCTTAGCTTTGCCTGCATTCCAATGTCCCCTGAGCTCGCCTGCTCGTCCAGCCGCCTGCCACACACTGTGCCTCCTCCTTAGTACGAGCTGCACGGCTTTGCTCTCCCCGTCCAGTCTTCTTAGCGCTTTAAGAAAAGGCTGATCCTCCTAAGCCCGCCCCTAACCTCCACGGCCCGCCTCCTTCAGGTCCCGTCCTAATTGGCTGACCAGGGAATGAATATGTATGCCCTGACCTGTGTGAATGAGCCACTGTCCTCTCCCTCGCCACCATGCAGAGAGGCTCAGTGTGCATGTGGGTCTCCTCTCAGCTGCCTCCACTGTCGCCACCACCGGCAGATCCCCGTCTCGCGTCCCGGCGTGATGCTGCCGCAGAGCGTGCAGGGGGTCTGTGTCCCTTCGATGCCTGCCCGGGTCTTCCTGCTCCCACCCGGCGCGCTGCTGCCTGGCCTGGCCCGTCTCCGCGCTGCCTCTTGCCACACACCCATGTGTCAGCTCCGCCATCTCACCTGCTTGCCCGGGGTTCACCGCCTGCCAGAGAAATGCAGAGCCTGTCTGGCTGGATGGTGCTGCTGGTGCTCGGCAGCTGGCTCCGGCTGCGGGCGAAGGGCGCTGTGCCCCTGTCTGATTTCTACCCCTTCAGGCTTGCGCAGGGGGATGCTACCCCGCAGCAAGATGACAACAGCTCCGGGCTCTGGCCCATCACCGTGAAGTTCCCTTTCTTCGGTGTGGCTCACACGGCGCTCTAGACTACGTCAGTAGTCGCCCTGTCTAAGGGCTAAGGAGAGCACGGGAGCGGCTCCACATGGGGCTTGGCTCACCCACCCACCCACCCCAAGGTTTCTTAACACGGAGAGTCTTATGAGAAATAAACAAGCCGCGTTCAGTTTTTTTACAAAAAATTAAAAACTATATATAGTTTACTAAAAATGGGACAAAATTGACATTTATATTTAAAAAAAGGGACAGTCAGGAAATATGAAAAAAACGGGATTGTCCCTTTTAAAACGGTACGTATGATCAGCCTAGTCCTGGCGAAGCAGTAAGGTGCGCCATGAAAACAGCGGAGCGAAAAGCTCGAGTAACCAAGAGAGCGTGGAGCTCTGAGGGCCAGTGTCATGGTCCGAAGATGCCAGATCACTAGTGCCTGTCTTGTGCTGCGGAGGGCCTTTTATAGTCTGAAGCTAACACCGAATTGGCCAATTTTGGCGGGCTCTGTGTGATGACGTCATCATCGAGTTCCCACGGTCGGGCTGTATGTACTGCACGGGAGTATTATCGAAGAGTCGCCGCGGCCACAATATAGTGAGAGTGTGTGTGCTGAATGCCGAGTATTGCCGAGATCCAACGACGAGAACCGTCGTGCAAACTAAAACTAAAATAAATTAATAAAATTGATTTAGGCTTTGATGTACTCAATCTTTTGATAAATTAATAATTTTTGATTTTGTAGTCTTAAACTGTACTGGTTACATCTCACGACTAACCAGGACAATGTCCCAAAACCCAGTACTGTACTGGTAAAACCAGTACATATGGTCACCTTGCTTTATTTGTGTGGAGTGTGGTCAGCTAGAGCCAGAGAGAGACTGACTGCAGAGGAGAGAGGTAGACAGAAGTTAAGTTAGAGAACCTTGTGTTATTTGTCTGTTTAATTTTATCATACTTGCTTTTGAATTATAACTGCTCTATTGTGTAAATACCCTAATGTAATAAGTAAAATGTTGTTGTTTACCCTGAGTTGTTGGAGTGACTTATTCACCACGCCTGAAGTCTATTCTCATGCTACTGGGAACAGGAAAGTAACAGGCAAAGGATTGGTCTCCTGGAATGGGAGAAGCTTTGAGCCAGAGATCTTCCAAAGGCAGATCAAGGGGTCCCTGCAGTAGCATAACCTTGACAGACCCAAGTTTGAAACCTGCTTAGTTTTGAATCTGTTGAAGACGTTGTACTGCTCTGTGCAAACCTCTCTCTCTCACACACACACACTCACACACGTTTTCTGAGAAAAAATTAGATATGATATTACAATCCATCTTAAGCTCTTAAATTATGAGTGGGGAAAAACTAAGGAAAATATGTGAGAGTGTGCTAAGATTTGAGGATCGTTGTTGTACTAGTCTGTAGCAGCAAGGCAAAAAGTACCACCTGAGAATTGCGGGTGCATCCACATTACAGCCTAGAAGGGGGTTTAATATACTTCCAAAGCACAGTTACTATCCCAGCCATGGTACAGTATGGATATTTGCTTTGAGAGGCCTCATCCTACACAGATGTCCCACCCATCCTTATGGTGGATGGGGCCATTGTGCGACTGTCACAACTTGTACACTCTAAGCAACTGGTTTTCAGCAGTGTCAATGTCAGGGTGCTCCAAGGGAAAATGTAACCGGCAATTCCTGTGGGGGTTTTTTCTTCTTGCATGGGTGGTTCATTATTCATCACATTTGAATCTTGTCCTGCCCTTCCATGGAGAACTACTGGGTAATGTGTGTGGGATTTCCTCCATTTTTGCCTCACAACCTTGTGACATAAAGGACAGTGACTGGCCAAAGGAACATAGGAAGCTGCCTTATTACAGGGCAGACTGTTTGTCCAGTATTATCTACTCGGACAGGTAGCAACTCCCCAGGATCTCAGGCCACGGTCTTTCCTATCACCAGCCACTTGATCCTTTTAAACTGGAGATGCCAGGGATTGAATCAGGGTGTTCTTCATGCAAAGCATGGGCTCTACCACTATGCTATGGTCCCTCCCCAAGTTACTCAATGGGCCAGTTCTGGGCGGTTTGTTAACCATGGCAGCAACCCACCCTCACCGGGTTTGGATGGCACAGTAAGCCACACTGGTGAGGGTAATTAAGCAAATCAGGCCAGCACACACAGCAGGGTTAACAAGCCACCGTGGCTGATCATGTGAACTGGGTCAGTGAATTTCTTAACTAAGCAAGAATTTAAACCCAGGTCTCCTCAGTACAAGAATACTACTTGATCCCCAATTACACCACACTGGTGCACCCAAGAACCCTACCAGTTTAGAAAAGAGGGCTGTGTGAGCCACATGACACCATACCTGAATGATGATGTAATTGTTTTGAAGATGCATATCCCCCACTTTAGATCAAATGATCCTCAATGCATATTACAACAGATTGCAATTATATTTTTAAAAAATCTCTAGCACCTAGCAGCCCTTCATCCTCTGGCTAATGGATGATTCTGCCGTTTCAAAACAACTGGCACTTGGACCTGAGTGTTCTTTCTGGCACTGAAAAGTATGCAAGCTCTCTCCAGCTGCTTGTTCTCCAGTTGCTGCTTGGGGCCAGGCTGGTCTTCTCCTTGCTGTAATATTCTTCCTGAGAGGCCCGGGGTGCAACTTCACAGTGGCTCTAGGGTCCTCTGGATAGAGCTTGAATTTGCTTTCCTTCAGTTCAATAATCCCAGGGGTTAAAAAGGGGGGCAAAATAATGCTTTTTTAAAGCTATTTTTTGTAATAATGGGAAAAATCAGTGCGAACAACCTTGTTACCAAACCTGTTGGGTTTCTGTCATGTCACAAAGGTACAGAGGCTCTCTCAGGTTAATATAAAGCTGCAATACTTGGGAAGGATTAGTTTTCTGCAGGGAGGGAAAAATTGGCCCTGCTCACACCCGCCAGAGACTCGCTTTGATATAAGTGTTTTTGTGGAGGAAGAGGGGGGGCTGGCTGGCCCGCCAGACCTCTACCCTTTCCTCCTTCAAAGGAAACCCAGCACTTGCCACCATGTGGCCCGGAAGGGGGGGCTGGCTGACCCACCACCACCCCACCCTTGCCTACTGGCAAAGGAACCAAGACCCTCTGAGATCTCAAGATACCGGACTGCCAGCCTCAGCTGTCTGCAATCCTACTTGGATCTCTGTTTAGGGACCCGCCTTCAATTCTGTAACCTGGATTTAGATACTGAACTCACAGAGCACTACAAAACCCATTTGGGGTGAAACCAAGACAAGGTTTATTCTGGTAGCATCTTACAACAAAATTAGGGAAATGAGAGAAGCATACAAAATAGAGAGACAGACACTTTGGTACACAGTAAAGCTACAAAACAATAAAACCTGATTCCTTAAGATCTCTCAGACACACACCTGTTACCTGAGGGTGTTCTCTTCAAGGGTTAGATCCAGCACAGCCCTGCCACCCGAGGAGAACTACCCCATCTACCCGCAGGTCTGAGATGGGTAAACTCCCACAAGGCTTGCCTTTACTTAGAGCCCTCAAACCAGCTAATTTTACCAGGAGTTGCCTGGGGTCGGTTCCTGAGGGGGGGGGGCCTAAAGGTTTGGGCCCCTCACTGGCACGCTGCCATGCCGGGCACGCTACCAAAAGGACTAAGACCAAGAGGGGGCTACACGTGGGGAAATAGCTCTTCCCCCTCCCCTTTTCTGTAGCCTTCTTGCTTCAGCCAATCAATTTGAACTTCACCTGGCCAGGCAGGGGGGAGGGAACTCGTGAGTCATGGTTTGAACTACATTTATACATGAACGCTTTCAGCCTGGCTCTTCCAGACCTCCGGGTGCCAGGCCCCATCCTATGTTTTATGTACCTTTCGCTTCCTCCCAGCCCCCTTGACTGGCCTCACTTGGTTACACATGAGGAGGCGTGTGCGTGTGTGTGTATGTAGGAACCCCAAAAGCTCCAGAGTTTTGGATTACAAGCACGTTCCCGAACGAATTATGCTCTCAATCCAAGGTATTACTGTAGTTTGCATAGACCATCCATTAGTTCTGTTGCCCCTTTTAATTTCTTGGATTCATAACCTGCTCTATCCTGGGGGCTCAGCAGTTTAGTCATTTTCCCGAACTGCTAACACTTCAGTCCCCAAGGGGCTCGCAATCTAAGTAATTATTTACAGCATTTTAAAAAAATTATTTACAGCATTTTTACCCTGCTCTTCAGCCAAAAAAAAAAAAAAAAAAAAAAGGCTCCCAGAGTGGCTTACAAAGATTAATATTAGATTAAATTATCTGGAACACCAAAGAGGCCACATTAAGTTAAAAAGAAATGTTATGAATACTATAGGTGTGTGTGTGTATCGGTCCCAACATTCATAAAGGCAGTGCTTTCTACATGCTCAATGGCTATTCATTTACTGAAGAGGTTCACGGGTAGGATGGTCCTAGCTGTGACACATGGCTCCAGAGCTCTGCCTAGTAGTAGATCTGCACTCTTCTTCACTCCCAGCCCCTTCTCGGCAGCAGCTAATAGCAACTGATCTTTGGAAAGGTTGCTGCAGGGCAGGGGCCAGACTTGTCCCAGCCAGATGTGGCATCTGTTGAGCACTTTTAAATCCAACTTTGTCACACGTTAGCCCACTTTAACCAAGACACATTCTCCCCTCCCTCGGCACAGCTCCATTATTACCAACCCCAATATGTGAGACAAAACGTCTGAATAGCCCTCGAGCGTGTGCAGCGCCTCCGTCTATGTCTGTCTGAAAACAAGCGCCTCTCCTCCACCTCCCAGCCAGACGGCTACGCTAAGGCGCGAGGAGCAGGAGGGCGGCCAGGCCAGGCGGGCGGCTCTCCTTTAAAAAAAAACAAAAAAAAAAAACCCGTGTCAGCATTTCGCGCCTTTCCAGAGCAAACTTCCCAGCAGGCGGGGGGAAAAGAGAGGCGGGGAAATCCAGCTTCTGAGGCGGGCGGAGGCTAGAAGCGGCCTTGCGCAGCCCCCGGAAGTCTCCCCGGTGGCCACCAGCGGGCGAGGCGGAGCTGCCTTGTCGCAGGCGCCGTTTTCTTTCCACCCTCCTCTTGCCCGCGCAATATGGTGGTAGGTAAGAGTGAGGGCGGCAGCGCCGCTTTATGAGGCGAAGCCGTGAGGGAGTGAACGAGCGTGCCCACAGCAACTCTCCCCGCCTGGCGCCCGGTCTCCGCTTAGCGCTCCTCTCCGCGCTGCTTCCTGCCTCGGCTACCCGCGGGCCATGCGGCTGAGCGCTGAAGCCATCCTCTTCCTCCTTCTCGGCTGGCGCCTGAGGGGCGTGCGAAGAGGCGCCGCCTGCTCCTCCTCCTCCTCCTGCAGGTGGCAGCGGCGTTGCTGGTGAGGGGGGCGGGCGGCGGGAACCCAACACACAAAGCCAAACACATTCGGCCAAGAAGATGTTGCTGTCACTGGTGCTGCACACCTACTCCATGCGCTACGTGCTGCCCGCCGCTGTGATGATGGGCACAGCCCCCACCTACATGCTGGCCTGGGGAGCCTGGCGCCTGCTCTCGACCATGCTACCCGCCCGCTTCTACCACGAGGTGGATGACCGGCTGTACACCATCTACCAGAGCATGGTGCTCTTCTTCTTCGAGAACTACACCGGCGTACAGGTCAGGGCGGGTTCCAGATTTTGGGGGGCTGGTGGTAACATGCCCTGGGTGGGACTCCATCCTCCTCCTTGCCCCACCTCCTGCCCCACAGCAGGCGCTGTCCCAATTGCCTGGTTGCCCAGAGAGAGAGAGAGAGAGAGAGAGAGAGAGAGTACAGGTGAGTGGGAGCAGGCAGCAGCTGCTCCTTGCGATGCTGTCCCTGCTTGCACACCTGAGCCAGGGTGGCTCCTCTGCTTCCACTTGCTTACTTGCGCGCTCTTTCTCTGGGTGGTCCAGCAGTGGGAGGGCACATTCTGTGGCTTCCTGCTGTGCTACATAGGAAGAGAGAACAGAGACAGCTCCAGGCAGCCCCACAACCTCTACTCACTCGCTCACTTCTCTCAGCAGTGCAGGAAATTTAGGATTGGGTACAGTAAGCCTAATCTTTATTCCTGTGCTGCCGAGATTGAGCAGGCAAGTGAACAGAGGTGGCTTCAGCTGCAAGGAGCTGCTGCCTCACCTTGCTCACCTGTGTGTGTGTGCTTGCTCTCTTCCTCTGGGCAGTGTGGTGGCTAGGTGACTTCTCCGGTGGCCCAGTTCTAACCACTGTTCCTTCCACAGTGAGAGAGGGGGAGTGCACAGGTGAACTAGTTGAGGCAGTGGCTGTGTTTTGCCTCAGCTGCCTTCTTCTATTGCTCACCTGCCCTACCCCTCTGGGCAGCACAGTGGTTAAAATTCAGTCTGAAGGGCCGAGTCCTCACTGCTGCACCATAAAGGGAGTGCTCATGTGCCCTCACTCTGAATGGTGTAACAGACCACCTCATCACCCAGAAGGTGAGGGCCGGTGAGTGATCCAAGTGGCTCCAAGGAATGGCCGTCCCTCTGTTTGCTCGCCTGCACACCCTCTAGGTGGCACAGCAATGAGGACTGGGCCTGTTGGGTGGCAACTGAGCAGGTGAGAAATGAGCAGAGGTGGCAAGAAGCTGCTTCTCTCCCTCTAGATCAGGAGTGGCAACCTTTTTTCAGTTCGGGTACACATCCCTTCAGCCTGCGGTGGGCAGGGCCAGAGCCACCCTACACTTTTCCTCTCAGGATAATTCACACCCTACACCAGTGTTTCTCAACCTTGGGTCCCCAGATGTTTTTGGCCTACAACTCCCAGCATGCCCCAGCCAGCATAGCTGGCTGGGGCATGCTGGGAGTTGTAGGCCAAAAACATCTGGGGACCCAAGGTTGAGAAACACTGCCCTACACTGTTTGTGTCTCCCAAGTGAAAAAGAGAGTGAGTATGTGGGGTGGTCATGATCTTAACTTCAGATCATCACAACCCCATGCTCTCTTGAGAGACAGTGTGGGGATGCTGATGTTCTTAAGTGAAGATCATCACCACCACCCACATTCTTTCTCTTTCTCCCACACCGTCTATCCATTCACACAGACACGTACACGTACATCAATTCCACTCTCTCCCTTACTTCCCCCTTTCTCTCTGCCACCCTACTTTTGCCTCTCCACCACCACCAAGGTCTCATTGCCTCATTGGGCACTTCTGGCCTGCAATGGTCCAGCCACTGTCACAAGGAGAACAAGAGAAAGATAGGCAGGCGGCTTTGAGGTCAGAGATGCAACCACAGCAGCTAGAGTGTCTTTGCAAAGGATGTTATGTAGCTCTAGCCACCACTCTCTGTGGTTGGGCCTTCAAACTCCTGTGTCCCTGCCTATTTATAGTCCACATAGTCAAGGTTTTCAGTAATGGGGACTGAGAACAACATCAGCTCCTAGGGAAAAGGTCATCAGGTCATGTGGATGATGTAATGAAGTTTAGTTACACTTTTTCACACAAAGTGCTTAAAATAATGATTTCCCCCATTCTTTCAGTGCATGTATATGTATTGAATAGCAATTTAGATCCAGTAGTGGCTGTGAAGTGAATATAGAACTAGAGAGCAGTAGCTTTCTGGATGATGAAAGTGTAATCTTATGAATAGCTAGGTGATAAATATAATTAATATTTGCACAAGTTATGCTAGTGTTCTTGTTAGCCAGAAGCATATTAGCTCTCTGCGAACAGTGACCAGAAAGAAGAACATAGCAACTCTGAATGCCACTTCTCTCAAAAGATGTTGCAGTTTGACTTGTATTTTGTTGCCACTTTATACAGTTGGCTGTTGCTTTCTAATTCAAAGCAGAGGTATAGGTTCAGAGACAATCAAATTTAACTTACCCTCAACTCCCAATTACCTTTCCCATCCCCAAACTTGATACATCAGAAGGAGGTGAGAGGAGGGGCTACAACCAGTTGGCTTTGGTGCACCTGATGAACTTTCCAGCCTCTCCACTTCAGTTTCACTTAATAGTTTAACAGTATTAATTTACATAAAGTTTCAGTAACCTGTGTTGTGTGTGTATTGTTCCAGGGATGCGCTATAACATGTTCAAAGCTAGCTATCTGAAGGATGCTTTCTACTTGATTTCTAAGCAAAGAATTTATTATGTGGTCGTCAAAGTTTTCCTGGGCTACACCAATTTCAGGTTGCAGGTGGGGAATTGCATGATTGAATTGTTTCCCCTACCTAAAAAACAAAACTTCCTTATACCTGGAAAACTAGCATGTCAGGGAAATGAATTCTATTCTAACTTTGGGTTACACATGCTATTTTTCTGTGTGTTTGGAAGACTTTTCCCTGGTGGAGCATGATTGCACAATTACCCACCTGAATTATGAATTTGTACAGTCCAAGGACAGTTTTACCACTCAATGTAAGCTGCCTGTCTCTACAAAGTCTCTTGATTATGCATTATGCCTGCTGCCATACCAAGTTCACGCTTGTCTTAAAGGTGTCCTACGGTGTCATTCCACTAATGCAAATTACATTGTGCTAGCGTAAGGGACCTCTAGCACAATGCCAATAGCATTAGCTTCTGCAACAAGCTTTCCAGGGAATCCCATAGCGCAAGCTAACCCTATTGGCAATGTACTAGAGGTCCTTTATGCCAGCACAATGTAATTTGCATTAGCAGAATGACACCATAGGATACTACCCCTGTCTTTAGCGAACTACCTATGACAATGGAAGCACTAAATATTTATCAGTGATGACTACCAACTGAGAGAGAGCCAGTGTGGCGTAGTGGTTAGGGTGTTGGACTGGGACTCAGGAGATCCAGGTTCTAGTCCCTGCTCGGCTATGAAACTCACTGGGTGACTTTGGGCCAGTCACTGACTCTCAACCTAACCTACCTCACAGGGTTGTTGTGAGGATAAAACGGAGGAGGAGGAGGAGGATTATGTAAGCCGCCTTGGGTTCCTTGCAGGAAAAAAGGCGGGGTATAAATATAATAAATAAAATAAATAAATAAATAAACTGCCATATATCTTAAGTTTCCTGATTGGAAGCTACAGTTGTATCAAGATGGCTCCCAAACTAATGGAAAGCTTTTAACAATGTGAGGTCTAATCAGCTTTATTTAGAGAGGTTCATGTAATTTTGTTGGACAGCTGGAAACTAAACCCTTCTGCTTTGGTTTGATAAAAAGATTTCATGAATGTTTCAGAGTTATGTAGGTGGTGCACCTTTTATATGTTCCAAAGGGAGCAGGGGCGATAATATCTCCCACTTAGCAAAGTAATCCTCTCACTTTTCGGTGTTGAACTGACACTTGTCAGTGTCCTGCTACCATTCAGCACCTCCCCGAGTCTCCAGCAAGTCTACATATTGACTCCGCCCACCCTTTTCATGGTTCCCTTTCATTGCTGCGGTGACTGCAAGGATTTTTCTAAATATTTGTTCAAATTTGAAGGCAGGGACGTAAATGGAGGGGAAATTGGTGCAAATCTAGAGGCTTGGCAGTAAAAGGAAATTTAAGAACCTGCTCTGAGAGGGAGCCACGAAAAGGGGAACCAATATCTCCCCTTTCTAGACTTGCTGGAGACTCAGGGAAGTGTTGATTGGAAGCAGGACAGTGACAAGTGTCAGTTCAACACTTAAAATTGAGAGGATTACCTTGCTAAGTGGGAGATATTGTGTGTATCCCCCCTCCCACCTTTTTGTTGCACCTACTTCTCCTGATCCCCCCCTTTTTTTTGAGAGCCATTGTGGCGTAGTGGTGAGAGTGTTGGACTGGGACTCAGGAGATCCGGGTTCTAGTCCCCGCTCAGCCATGAAACTCACTGGGTGACTTTGGGCCAGTCACTGACTCTCAGCCTAACCTACCTCACAGGATAAAATGGGATAGGAGATAAAATGGAGAGAGGAGGAGGATTATGTAAGCCACCTTGGTTCCTTTCAGGAAAAAGTCGGGTATAAATATAATAATAAATAAAATTGGGTGCTTCTCAATTTCACTAAAGGGTTTCTCTTCTCCCTTAGTATTACTTTTCCCCCAGTCCTGGGCAAGTGTGCACAAATTAGCCTATATGTAGTCCTGCCATGTCAATTTCCTTGTATGTTACCTACTGCACTTCACTACACCTATTAGAGCGGTGTGAGTGCAACTTGCAAAAGACAGACAAAAATAATAAATTACAAAGACATTTGCACAATTTTCTGGGACTGAAGAAATAATTTTAAAAAGAAAATATGCCATTTACATACTCCCAAGGCACCAAAAATTAATTTTGAAAAGTGGCAAATGAAAAGGGGACACAATTGGAGTGGGGAGGGGGCTGGGATGATGAGACAAGATGGTTCTTCCATGAAGGACACTGAGATACATGCTGGAGAACTAAGAGGGAAGAAGGGGGAGAACAAGCCACGGGAAGTCCGCTCATCTGTTGGGCATACCATGGGTTGTTCCACAAACAATCCACCCTGCGTAGCTTATTTGCAGGGAGGCTTAGCGTGATGTGTGAACGCGGCCATTCTGATGTCTCAATACTCAACAAAGTTATGCTACAAACAAAGTGACACACAAACAAAATGGCAAATGGCCAGTAGTTAAACCAAAGCCTTTGATTTGTCCTGCCACTTATTAAGGCAATATGAAGTATTTAGCTTCACTCAAACTTCAGGAGTGGGACACTTTTGTCAGCATGAACTGTGACTTTATTTTGCATTGTTCAAACATAAAAAGTCCATCTCTTCTGATATCACTGCTGCTTATGCTGTCTGTAGACTTTACCCTAAGCTCTCAAATGTTTTAACTTTTTAACATGGTTCTTTGTGCTATTTGCTGGCATGTCTGCAATTTTACTGATCACAGGTTTTATAAAGTCACATCAGATGCTCCATATGTGTAGGAAACCATGGCCTGGTTGGCACATAATGTTAGCCTATAGTATGAGGTTTTTAATACTGGGTCGTTGTGATGTGTGAATGCAGCACCGCTAACAAACCATGGTTTGTTAACCACGAACAACCCAGAAAGAGAATCCTTGGTTTGTTGTTGGGTTGTGAATTCCTGGTTGTTTAAACCATGGGTGGTTGTTAGGGTTGTTTTGCCAGTCTACAGAGGTGGGAAGACAAGAATTGTAAAAAACAAAAACAAAAACACCCACCAGCTGCTCTATGTGCCAGTATGCCAGCACCCCAAAGGCATTTGGGATGCAGGGAGGGTGAAGGAGGAGGGAAATAAACAAACCACTGTTTGTTTGATCATCTGCCAAGCAAAACCTGGGTAGGGCAATAAACCATGCATTAACATTATCTGCAAATCAGGCCCATGAGTCTATTCACCATCAAAGATTGAATGAAGAACTTTGCAAATAAGTGTGACTTAGGTTAGGATACACAAAAATCTTAAATTAGGGGTAGGCAACCTGGTACCCATCAGATGTTTTGGACTACAATTCCCACAAGCCCCAGACAGCATTGCAAATGATCAAGGATGATGGGAATTGTAGTCAAAAAGTCGAGAGGCCACCAGATTGCTAATTGTCTGGTTACAGTAAGTTGCAACACTTTTTGCCTCAAGGCCACTGCAGAATAACCAGACCCATTACTGTCTTTGAGTAATTGAAATTGTGGAGAAAGCCTGAAAACACACACACACACACACACACACACACACACACACACACACACACGCCTTAACACGTCCCCTTGGTAACCCCACGTTTCCCCTAACAACCCCTGTCTGCATAATAATCCCCAGGGGGGCGGGGGAGACAGGAGATGCAGGACTGGCTAGACAGGTAACACGCATATCCTCAATGGGGCACATCAGCCTGAATCCACAAGAAGGAGCATGGACCATCAGGAAGGGCAGGGCAGTCTCAAAGAGCTGCTAAGTATTCTCAGAGGGCATGATAAAGGCGCCACCTGCTCCCGGGCAGGAATAAGCCCACCTGATCAGCAAGGGGCAGGGATAAGCCCACCTGATCAGCAAGGGGTGGGGCGGGGAGGGTGAGGATGGGGGTAGAAAACCCCTCTACCAACCCTCATCTGGTTGTTGGGAACACAGGCTAGCTGACATCCTCCAAGTCCAGCCCGGCTGGGTCAAGCAGTTCTCTTCCCCGTGCACGGTGGCTCGGAGCCAGGCTAGGAGCTGGGATTCTTAGAGTCTTTGGTCTAAGGTAACTCATTGCTGTAGTAAGCTAGCCTGGGAATCAATTCATTCAGTCATTTAAGGTCACAACCTAGTTTTGTGTACGTTATAGTACTCCTAGAAGTCTATTAGTTCCTCTCCATTAACCTGTAGTAAATAAAGCGTCTATTCCTGTTTTATGAATGGACTTGTGTGCTTTCTAAGCCGAGGTTGAGTTTTACTTGCGTAATATCCCCTTAACGGGCTATATCTCAGTGCTGGTTAACCCGTTAAGTGCCGAACTCACGCAGAAGACCCGGTTGCTGGTCTTCCACAGAAATCCTTTAAAATCCTGTAGTTATACAGTGGAAGACCGACAACCTGGTCTTCTGCGCGGGTTCAATGCTAAGGGGGTAACGAGCCCTGGGGCGGGCCTTCTCTGAGGTCCCCAGCGCCTCACCCTTAGCCCAGAACAAAGGGATAACTTATAGCCACAAAAGTATCTTTTAGAAAACAAGTTTATTTACAAAATTACCTTCACAAACTCAGACCCACGCCAGCAATACAGCTTATCAGTACGGTACAAAGTAGCAAGCAAAAGCCTCAAGGACAACGTGATTTCAGGGCTCTCAGCTAGTTAGTTTAGCTCGGGTCCCGGCAGAGGCCCGGTCAACCGCACGCTGCTAGCTGGGTTCCCGGCGGAGGCCCGGTCTACCCAAGCGGCTAGCTGGGTTCCCGGCGGGGCCCGGTCTACCCAAGCGGCTAGCTGGGATCTAGCTCATACACTAACGATCACTCAGTACAACAGCACACACAGATGGGGACTGATGCGACTTATCACTAGTAAAGTTACTGGAAAGTGGCTGAGATATTTGGCCAAATTCATGTAACAATACAATTGCAAATCTGTGCTAGCTGGAAGAATAATCTCACTTTCCCAGCAGCAAAATATAGGGTATATTGGTGCCTCTCTACTTTTTATTTTTACTTTTATGAAAGTATTTTCTGAGTATAAAAACATCCCTATCATCCGTATACTGACGCTCCTCCATCTCCGCTGCTGAATAAGATTATAGTAGATGTACTGAGATATCCTGATCATTAGACATGCCAATTTGGAAGTGAGTTTTACTGAAATCACTGAGACATGTAGCTGAGCATATTTATTTAGGCAAATGTGTTTAGGATCAGCTGTTCATATGAGTACTGTTGCTAACAGACAAATGTTTCAAACTCTGTTCAGTAGGCCACCGAACAGATGTTAGATGGTCCCTTCATTGAACAGGCCTGAATGAAACTAGTGATCTAGAGGTCAAAGGTTTCTGCATCCTGTTATCCTGTTTAATTTTGTACTGAAAGTACTTCCATCCCTTTCCCCCCATTCATGAGTTAAGACGAATGTTTTCCAGGGTTGCCACTCCCCCACTTTGTATTCAAAATTGTGTCTTTCCACTGATAGTAAAAGTTAAAACAAAAAACAAAACAAACTCCAACCACAGCATAAACTACTTGTGCACCTTACGTAAATCAGGTTGTGTTAGGGGAAATAACTATTTTGCATATTTGAATAATGTTTTCTTTATACAAATGCAAAACTATTCTCTTGCATGGGCTAGTTTCATAGCATGATTGAGGAAGAGTGTTGAAAGGGTTTTAGCACAAAGGACATTCAAGGTTGGAAGTGGAGTCCTTGTTTAAGGCATGCTAATGCCCCCAAATTTATCAGTATAACTCCATAGCCATGTTAGCACAAAACGCTAAGCCAGAATTGCTGAAAACCTTTTTCTCTCTCTCCTAGGTAATTCTCTATGGTGATTTGCCAAAAACTAAAGAGAATGTCATATGTATCTCAAATCATCAATGTACAGGTTTGTATACAGTTTTCTTCACCTATAAGAGCTTCTTTTTTTTCAGTAAAGAGATGTAAAACCATAAGGTGTCAATGTAGCTATTCAGACTGAATTACTCCAGATTTTATTTATTTGTGTTTCATATTAAGATATTGAATATTTAAAATACACAGTATGATCCTGATAGAGGGGAGCAAATTCCATGCATGTAGTTCAACTTTCTAAGTTTGTCCTTTGCAAAAGCAACCCCATGTGCTTCCAGATAAGCTGCCTCAAATTTCTAGGAGCTTTTGGAAGGAGTCTTTGAAGCAGTGTAAAGGGTTATGTCCAGTGGTGGCTTTTTGCTGCTGAAAGCACTTCTGCTGCAAGGTGGGACACCAGATTTTCTTCAGCTCCCCCCTACTTATTACAGCCCCCTGCATCCCCTGAAAAACTGCTCCTGGGGATTTGGTGTCCCTCTACAACAGTATGGGATATGGCTCGGAGGGCTGTAATAAGTAGAGAGGAATGGCAAAATTTAGGTCCCCTGCCTTGCACAAACAGAAGTGCTTCCCACTACTACAAAGCCACTGTTTCATTTATTTATGTGAAGGATCACCAACAGGATCCTTTGTGTGAGTTCGGCGCTTAACGGGTTAATCGGCACTGAATTACAGCCCGTCCGAGCTCTAGCGACCACCCGCGAGGCTTTTACACACAAAAGGAAACCGCAGCTCTTTAAATGCCTAAATAAGGCTTTTATTTGTTTATACAATAACACAGAACAGAACTAGTGCTTCTTCAGGAATACTATACTGTCAACACAACCTTAGTTGACCCCCGCCTTACCCAATCAGCAGGCTCCCAGGCTAGCGGACTGAATCTAGTCGATTTCCTCAGACCAAAGACTTTAAGCCTAGTCAGGTTCAGCCTGGCTCCGGGTCGGCGATCCATGGATGAGAATGGCGTACTCGGGCTGCTTGTTTGGAGGATGGATCTGGCCCTGAAGTACCCTTGGTTCCCAACAACCCTAAACCGGAAGGGAGAGGGGTTTTCTACCCCTGAGTTCCCGCTCTCCCCGCCCTCCAAGTCAGGTGGGGGCTTATGCCTGCCCCTTCGTTTCAGGTGGGCTTATTCCTGCCCGGGAAGAAGGTGACGTACTGGTACTTTGCAGCTCTTTGAGACTGCCCTGATAGTTTGATGGTCCTTGATGGTCCTTCCTGGACTTTTGTGGATCTCCACCGAGACCCTCCTTTGTTGGGGATGATGACCTGTCTGGCTGCTTCTCCGGTGATCTCATCCCTCCTCCCTCGCCCCCTCCCTTAGGGGAAACTTGTGTGTGTGTGAGTGCAGACTTGTGTTTGGGCTTTCTCCACAATTTATTTATTTATTTATTTATTATATTTATACCCCACCTTTTTTCCTGCAAGGAACCCAAGGCAGCTTACATAATCCTGCTCCTCCTCTCCATTTTACCTCACAACAACCCTGTGAGGTAGGTTGCACTGTTGGATGCAACCCAAAGATTTCCTGTTTGGAGTGGGCAGCATTGAGAAACCATGGTGTACTAATAACAAGCCCTTGTCTGCACCAAAGGGATCTTTCTAGATCAGGACCTAATTTCTTTATTTAAGGATGTCCGTATTAACAACGTTTTCATAGTTGTAACTCCTTTACTCACTGTGGATCAACATCAAACATCCATTTTGAACTTCATTCAGACTGGTTCAGTGATTTGCATTAATCGCTGAAACCCTAGACAGAAATGTAAAAAACAACAACCCTGTTCTTCAATTCAGCTTTTAAGAGCTGAATGTTGGCATCTTCAAGATATGGATCTGTTCCCAATCTGGTACCCTCCAGATGTTTTGGACTTCCGGCACCCATCAGCATGGCTATTGGTCAGAAATGCTGGAGATTGTAGTTCAAACATCTGGAGGGCACCAGACTGGGGAAGCCCTATTCTATACTGTCAGTAGATTGAACATTATTTAGCAGTGTTATAAAACAAGCCTTGCAACATTTGAAAACTAAGAAATAAATGAGGAGTGGAATGTTAAAATATTGAAAAAGGAAGTGAGGAATATGATCATAAAAAGAGCTTCTCTTGCTCTTCGAAAGCAAGAAATATGTGATTTCTCATGAGAGAAAATGGATATTAAATATGCTAAGAATGGTTTTGGGAAGCATTTTAATGTTTGCTTAGGAACATAAATGTTTGTGTTTTGGCTTTGCAGTTGACTGGATTATAGCAGACATGTTGGCCATCAGGCAAAGTGCTCTTGGACATGTTCGATATGTTTTGAAAGACGGGTTAAAATGGCTTCCTTTGTATGGGTGGTATTTTTCTCAGGTAAATCTTAAACTTATTCCCATGTAACATTAAATAACTGCTTATTTTTTTATACACCTCAGTCGTGGACATGTTTACTTAGGCATAAATCCCATTGTTTTCAATAAAATTCAGTCCCAAGTAAAGCATGCTTAGAATTCTCTTTTGGTAATGAATGTGTTTGTGTGTTACATACTTAAAATAGAACAGATAGTGACACTTAATGGTCTTTCAAGTAAGCTGGTTTTATCTGCATGCTAGGGTATAAGTGGCTCTCAATCTGGTTTAATTCTCTTACCAATTGAAAATTAACTCACTGTACTAAGACAGAGTAACATGTGCCTGTGTCCTATGCAACTAATAGAGCCAGTGTGGCGTAGTGGAGAGAGTGTTGGACTGGGACTCAGGAGATCTGGGTTCTAGTCCCCGCTCAGCCATGAAACTCACTGGGTGACTTTGGGCCAGTCACTGACTCTCAGCCTAACCTACCTCACAGGGTTGTTGTGAGGATAAAATGGAGAGGAGGATTATGTAAGCCGCCTTGGGTTCCTTGCAGGAAAAAAGGTGGAGTATAAAATAAATAAATAAATAGTGCAATCATAATTACGTTTACTCAGAAGTAAGTCATATTGAGTTCAATGGGGCTTACACCCAGGTAAGTGGGTACCAAGGATTGCAGCCTTGGGAGTAAGGAGCCTAAGGAGAGACTCCCATTGAACTCGATGGGACTTACTTCTAAGTAAACATAATTAGAATTGCATTGTAAGTTAGCATCTAGTTAATTAAAACATATAGCTAATGTGGCTTTCATCACATTTAGTTCTGGAATTGTGCTAGTGCAAGTAGAATGATCTATATTCATGGAGTAATCTCCCTGCTGTAGCATGGGTGCATAATGTATTCAGAAAATTGGTTTTGTCTTTCAGAAGAACAAGCAAAAATATTTCAACACATGACTACATATACTAAAAGTGAAGGGATTGTGATTCCCGTGTCTTTGTCACAATTAAAATTTAGATTAAAAAACAAGTCATCTTCATATATGAATGATTGCTTAGATGTATTCTTATATTCTCTTTCCCTTTTTGCTTTTTTTTTTTTTTTTTTGCTCCTCTAGTTGAGCTTCATGTGGATTTCATCCTAGTAGGCTATCAGGGTGATCTCCATTAGACACAATAGTTGAAATTCAGAAGATCTTTGGGAGACAAGGGGTAGTGTTTCTCATTAGGTGAGTGTGGTTCCATGTCTAAACTGGTGCCATATATTATAAGCAGAGAGAGGAGGAAAAGCTGCATTGAAAAGTTTTCATTTCTCTGCATATAGTCCTGAAATACACACCTTGTGGCCTATATGTCACAAAATGTTGGTTCATAGGCAGCAAAAACACAGCCAGCAGGCTCTGTAGTGCATGCCACCAATTTATGAACACCATCTGTATACTCATTTAGATGGATGAATCCCTTTTTTATTTGGAGTGATCCTGGAGATGTTTTGTGCTGCCAGTCAGGAAGAAAAAAATGAATATACACTGGGATAAAAAGGATACATTTTAATCCACTAGTTTTGGGTAGGTTTCCTCTTGCAATTGTTAAACAAGTGGTGGCTGATCTTTCATGAGCTCACTGCCACTAAATCTTTTATTAATGTTCAGGGTGAGGTTATATGTCTCTTTTTACCATAATGTGTAAAACTGCTATCCTGAGGATCCATTGAAATGTTACAGCCCCCATGTGCTCCATGTGGGATCAAGTTTCTGGCAGGTCCTGGTAATGGGACTGTCCACATGATCCATGTGTAAACAACTTACACAGATTATGGTTTGCACATGGCAGCATATTTTGGTTGCCCCCACTTGAGGACCGTAACATTTGAATCAGACCTCAGGGCTAGTGCATACAGAACACTAGCCACATTGAGGTTGTGTTGTCATGGCAGCCGCCTCTGTAGTGGAAGCTGTTCTTATGGAGTGTGTTGTTGTGTGGATTGATGATAGTCTCCACACCATTGCATACCTAAAAATTAGGGTGGCTATTTTTCTCCATGGCGGTATGAAGAAAGTTGGCCAGTCTGTATGGCAAACCATTCACCTGTAGCACTTGCCAAATGTAGGCAACGTTCGGTGTTGTTTTTGGTGCGCACGAGCCACCAGTCATGATATTTTACCTAGCAAGGGAAATGTAAGTATTTTCGCGTCATAAGAGCACGACATGCTATACCGTATGTACCAAAAAATAAAGTATAATTTTCCGCCCATCACTGAGAGCGAGTCCCCGCCGCCATAAGCCTGCTCTTCCGGACACCTAATGTATGGTAATAATAATAATAAATAATAAAAAATTTAATCAGCTGTTCCGCGGGGAATCAGCTGAGAGGCGGGGGCTTCCCCGCCCCGCCCAGGAGTCCTCCGGACCTCCGCTCTTCCGGACCAGCAGAGGAAAGTAAAATAAAAATAAAAATAAAAAATTTTTTTAAAAAAATCAGCTGAGAGGCAGGGGCTTCCCCCGCCCTGCCCAGGAGTCCTCCGCTCTTCTGGACCAGCAGAGGAAAGAAAAAAAAAATATTAAAAAAATTTAATAATTTAAAAAAAAAATTTTTTTAATCAGCTGTTCCGCTGGGTATCAGCTGAGAGGCGGGGGCTTCCCCCACCCTGCCCAGGAGTCCTCCGCTCTTCCGGACCAGCAGAGGAAAGTAAAAAAAAAAAAATATTAAAAAAAAAAGTTTTTTTTACTATATTCGCTCCATAGGACGCACAGACATTTCCACCTAGTTTTTTGGGGGGAGGGGAAGTGCGTCTTATGGAGCGAAAAATACGGTGCTTAAGTCTTTTCTATGAATTGGGGAACAACAGACGGGGCATTATGGTGATCCAGTGAATTTATTTTCCCTGGAGGGAGGGTCAGGGAGGAGAACATTGTTTATATTTTCCCTCTTCTCAATACAAGTGTTGCCATTCATCATTATTATTATTATTATTATTATTATTATTATTATTATTATTCTGTTCCATCCCAAAGATTCTTGAGTGGCTTACACAAACTTTAAAATGGAATACAGTAAGAAAACAAAAATGGAATATTAAAAAAAACCGCACACAAAAAACAACCCATGACCGCATTAAAACAGCTATGGCTCCCTGGCAGTGATTCTAAGAACAGCTTGTAGTTATGCATGTTTTATGCTTGGATGTGTCTGGCCAGTGACTAGGGCAACACTGTTCTCCTCACCTCTGCAGCCAAATGACTCTTGAGTTCATTCTGGAAGGGACGGGAAACAAATTAAGGATATAAGAAGGGCTCAGCTAGATCAGACCAAAGACCTATCTAGTCTGGCATCCTGTTTCCCCACGTTGGCCAGCAGCTGTTGGTCCTCTCACCAATTGCTTGGGCCAAGCTGATATCTCCCGTGTCTGGAGAAAGAGGGACAGATTCCCAGAAGCCCTCCATCTGATTGGTGACTGTGGCTGGACTTTGGCCACAGAGGTGAGGGAGAGAGACTCACCTCTGCAGCCACCATAAGCAATTCTATTTCCTCTCATTTTGGGGTATCTTTTGTTTTGCTCCCCTTATGTGTTTAAGGTAATTTGTCTGAGTTTTTCCTGGAGTTAGCTTCCTGAATATTAGTCAGTTGAACAGTCATATCATCATTCCCATGGGAGTGATGATATGATTCAAAGTTGGTTTTCCTTTAGAACATGGTGTGTGAATTTGAGAAACATTTGGATGTTTTTCATGCTGTTTGAAGACCAACACATAGGAGAATGCAGTGGCTGCATTAATACCGGTAATTCAGTGCCGCAAATAGTAATCGGTGAATGATTGCACTTGCGGGTTTTTAAGAAAAAGTATTGCATTATTGAGAAAGATATACAGAGTATATGGTGCCAGTTGACCGGGTGTTTTTTTTTTTTTTTAATTCTCCCGGTCACGCCAAATCCTGTAAAAACATAAAACACTTCCTCCTCTTCCTGTTGATGCTGTGTCAGTGATGTCACTCACACTCGGCTAAACTTTCCAGTGACAATTAATTACAGAATTTTGATGGAATGCATATATCCTACCTCAGATAAACATCCTGTTGTGGAATATATATATGTTTTGAATATGGAGAAAACAGAACACAAGTTTAAGGAAAACATGTTGGGTGGGCGGGTGTTGATCTACAAAACAGGTCCTTAAACCATTAGAAGAGGAACATGAAAGAGCTTTTAAAAAGATTAACAGACTTCTGGAAATGCATTCTGACACACAATTTAATGTTGCTTCCCAAGAAAGTCCTGTTTATGTAGCACAATTGATGAAGTGATAGTGTGTATGAATAATAAATAATAGCCTAAAATTGTGAAGGATCAGCAACTGGATCCTTTGCGTGAGTTCGGCACTTAACGGGTTAACCGGCACTGAGTTACAGCCCGTACAAGCGCTGGAGACCGCCTGGGAGGCTCGCGCACACAAGAGGAAACCAGAGCCCTTTAAATGACCAAATAAGGCTTTTATTTGTTTACACAAGATACGGAGCGGAACTAACAGCTTTCTAGGAATACTACAATGTCAACACAACCTCAGTTGACCCCTGCGTTTGTCAATGAAACAGGCTCCTAGGCTAGCGCATTGGAATTAGTCAGTTACCTCAGATCAAAGACGTTATGCTAGTCAATTTCAGTCTGGCTCCGGATCGGCCGATCCGGGGATGGGAATGGCTTACTCCAGCTGCCGCCTGGAGGACGAATCTGGTTCCGAAGTACCCTGGGTTCCCAACAACCCTTTACCGGAAGGGAGAGGGGTTTTCTACCCCTGAGTTCCCCTCTCCCCACCCTCCAGGTCAGGTGGGGGCTTATGCCTGCCCCTTCGTATCAAGTGGGCTTATTCCTGCCCGGGAAGAAGGTGACGTAGTGGTACTTTACAGCTCTTTGAGACTGCCCTGATAGTTTGATGGTTCTTGATGGTCCTTCCTTGGGTTTTGTGGATTTCCACCGAGACTCTTCCTTGTTGGGGATGACGGTCTGTCTGACTGCTTCTCCTGTGACTTCATCCCCCCCTCCTCGCCCCCCTCCCTTGGGCGGAGACTGTGTGTGTGTGTGTGTGTGTGCGTGTAGACTCGTGTCAGGCTTTCTCCACAAAAATGTATCAGAAAATAACATTGTATCCACCTGACCGTTCAGAAAACTGATGCCTCTGTTGTAAACATTTTTACTTGGAAGGTAGTCCTGTTGATTTCAATGGAATTTACTGGTAAGCAACAGCATGCAGGGTTACAATGAAAGTATACATTGGCTTTGTCTGTGGAAGTGGCCTTAAGTGGCAGGAGCAACAGCAAAGCAATTTTCATCCAGTAGCTTTGTTGTTCCTGAAACACATTCGCTGCTGCTCTTAATAATTCCATTCTGGCCTTCTACCTCTTATTAATATTTGAATTAACTTGTAGTTTGTCAAAACTCACTTATAATGAGTATCCTATTAAAAGTATAATATTGTATGGATGCCCCAAGTGTGCCGATTGCAAAACAAAGACATATGGTTCAGTATGCAGTGCTTGCTCAAAAAAAGAAGCAATCAAGAGCCACTGAATACTTGACTTCATCCAAGGCAGATAGGGGAAATCTAAGGCATATATGCCGTGGGGAGGACCTAGCATTGTCATATAAACTCATTAAAGATTAGCAGCCTGTTTAAATCAGTGGATTGTGGAACTACAGTAAACATGTTTGTTGTTAGCATTCTGAAAGAAGTGGTCAGTTTTTCTTGTGTAAGCGTGAAATAGCCTTCTCTTCTAGGAATTTATTCTATTGTAGGCTATCTCGTAAGTTTTGTATCCATCTTTGGAATATAGAATACAAGTGGGGCCCTGCAACAAATTGTTGCAGTGTAGAGTGCTTCTGTTCAGGGTTTCAGCCACTCATTTCAGCCACACCCACACTGGTAGTTTACCTTCTCTCCCTGGAACAGTCAGCATTCTATGCCCACTGAGCCTGCTCAGTTCTCATTGGCCTCTCATTTTGGGTGTTTTCCCTCCATTTGGGTGGAGGGTGCCCAATCCCAGCTACATTAAAATGTTTGATTTCACCATTGATTTCTGTGGGTAACTCTCAATTCAGTTACATCGCTGAGTACATTTAAAAATACATTTCGAGTGTGAACCAGGAAATGAACTTGGATGGCTTTAAAAGGGGACTAAACAAGTTAATGGAGGATCAGGCTATCAATGGATACTAGTTGTGGTGACTCGACATGAGTAGAAGAGGGTGCTATTGGCTCATGCCCTATTTGTGGGCTTCCTATAGACTCCTGGTCACTGGGAACAGAATGCTGAACTAGATAGGCATCCCAGAAGAGCTCTCCTTATGTTCTTAATACTTTTTACATATCTATGTGTATCCACACCACTGAGTTATAATTGGGCTGCTTTGGGGAGGGGGGGGCACTTAGGGTTTTCTCAGATTTTTTACTCCTGCAAACCTCAGGGAAGGATGCAGAAATGGAAGAATGACCCCCAGTTACAGTAACACACTAGAAATAAAACACCTTCAAAAATAATCAGTCAGGATATATCTCAATAGAAGATCCAGCTTTAGAAGCCGTATAGCCTGAACCTAAACATTTTTACCTCTGAGTATACTGGAACTAACTAAGAAGAAAGTATCCCTTAATCATGACTTCAGATCTCTAAATAAGAGGAAGCTTTGGGCCAGTCACTGCCTCTCAGCCTAACCTACCTCACAGGGTTGTTGTGAGGATAAAATGGAGAGGAGGAGGAGGATTATGTAAGCCGCCTTGGGTTCCTTGCAGGAAAAAAGGCGGGGTATAAATATAATAAATAAATAAATAAGAACTGGGCTGATGCAAATCATGCAATCCTCAACCATACAAAAAGGTGGGGGAGGAATTATATATGAGAGGGGAGGAGCTGTGGGAAGGGAGAATACAATACTACCTGTTCACTTAGCCATGGTTTAAACTTTAAGGGATTGGGAATATTATGTGTTCATAATATTATAAATGTGTTCATAAGAGTATGAGCTGGGATGTCTGCAGTTAAGATTTCACCTGACTAATGAAGTCACTCAACGGCCTTAGGTAGCTACTTCTTCTTAGCATCAACATCCAGGCTGTGAAATGTGGAGCACTTTGAACACAGACTCTCTATAAATTTTAACTATTAAAATAATTATTCAGATATGGTGGGTGGCCCCCTTTGCTCTATAGGTTGAAGCACACCATGTTTTGTGGTGAGGCATAGCCTGCCTACCCATTGCACTGACGTCCCCTGCCCTTAAAACAAACATTGTTTGTTTCATGTTGCCACTAATTGTTTTCATGACTGACATTTTTTTTTGTGCGGAAATTCGAAATTCTGTCTGTTGAAGAATATATTACTATTTCAATCTCCTAGATTAGCCAAATAAAGTAGAGGCTACAAATCTTTATATTGGAATAAAATCCACTATAGTAAGAACAGTCTTGTTTTAAGTTTTGTCATTGATAGCTGAAATAGTCCAGATTTTCAGTAGGTAGGGATTACAGAAGCCAGCTAAAATAGCAATAATTGACAACCTTGCTTTGTCTAAAACCTTGCTTGTCTAAAACGCTTGGTTTTCCATTCATTGTGGGGTTCTGTGGGTTCCACAGGAGGAGGATTTGACTGTGCTTGCAGTTACATTGGAACAAGGTTGCTAGTAGAAAGCTACTTGATGTATAAGCTGTTCTGATATATTTGGCCATTTAGCAACAAAGTGAGAGAGGATGACAGGGTGAATATACGGAGAAGGCTGTGTATTTTATTTATTTATTTATTTATTTATTTATTTATTTTAAAGGCGGGGATGAGCCTAGTTCTTTCATGACATACTCTATATGACAAAAACATTTTTGTGGACTTGGTACAAAAAAGCAATCTTTGTATTAGCTGTTATGCATGTGTGTTCATGAATTCATTAGAATTGTGGGGGAGGGTTAATGAAAGGGTCTGGTGTTAATGTAAATTATTTCAATGTAAAGTCACAGCCTTTCTTTTTTTCCTTTTTGTTATGTTTTGTTCCTGGGGGAGCCATTCAAGAGTTAGCTAATGAAGCTGCAATTGTAACATTTTTTCAAAAATGTTAGACTAGTCTCCAGCTATCTTTGGATTAAAGAACATTTAAACTTTTAGGTCAAACTTTTGCAACATAGGTGAAGTTTTATGAATAGAAAAAAGCCGTGCAAAATTAATGTATGCAAAAAACCCATCAATGCAGAACTAAGTGTACTAATATTTAGACAAAGCCCAGCTTAGGAACATATGAAGTATCTTATACTGGGTCAGACTATTTTGTCCATCTGGTCCAATATTGTCTACTTTGACTGGCACTGGCTCTCCAGGGTCTCTGACAGAGGCCTTTCTTACCATCTCCTTCCTCATCTTTTAACTGGAGCTTCCATGGATTGAACCTGGGGGACTTCTGCTTACAAAACATATGTTCTGCTTCTGACCTATGGTCTCTTGCCTATAACCAATGCAAACATTTTTTTCCTTGCCCTTCCAAAAACTGAACACACCCTCCCTGTTTTCCTTGTCAGTGTCAGACTCCTCTTTCTCTAGTTTCTCCTTCCTGGTTGCTTTACTTTCTGTCTCTGGTACTTTCTGTGCACTTCAAATGAGACTGGATATCAGCAACTAGTTTTCACTCTTTAATACTGCAGCCTCACGTAGCAATTTCAGTTTAAGCTATAATAAGCAAGTATGAAGGAGTTATACAGTACATTGTAAGATTACTTACTAGTTTGGAGGGGGTTTTGCAGTATATCTTATTTTTCTTTTTAAAACTCTTGGGTATTTCTAATACTTTGGTTCTAGAATATTGAAATACAGTATACAATGTTTCATGAGTTATTAAGTGTCATAAATATATTTCTTTTCTTTATGTGTTAGCATGGAGGAGTCTATGTGAAGCGAAGTGCCAAATTTAATGAAAAGAAAATGAGGAACAAGTTACAAGCCCACATTAAAGCTGAGACTCCAGTAAGATTATGTATTTCCTCTGTGTGTGTGCGTGTGCACATTAGCTACCCCCAAAGTGAAATAAACTAATATGAAGGTGACAAAGATGTTGGAACCAATTTGATTGCCCAGTTGCATGGTTCACCTTCCCACATTCTTTATGCTAAACAGATGAATGGCTGGAATGGTGTGCTTGGCTTACACTTTTCCTTCCCCAGTAGTTGGGGCAATAAACATTGCACTCTTGCAGAAAAGTCTTGTTAACAGCATGCAAAAAACTCAGTTTCTACATGAAAATGCACTCTAGCTTATTGCAAAGTAAATGTTTATATTGTTCAGCTTCTTATAGGCCAGAATCAGGAGTTTCTCAGATGTCTTGTAAGATGGTCTATACTAGGGGTAGGCAACCTAGTGCCCTCCAGATGTTTGGGACTACAACTCAACATCAGCTTCAGCACTCAATAACTGAGTGCATTGTTTCCATTATATCAAAATAGCATTTATTTTATTGTAATAACTCCATATACCATTCAGAGCTTTTTAAAATATGTTTTTAAAAAATATATATTAATAGATGTGGAGGAAGCGGGGGCTGGCTGCCACACCCCCACCCTTTTCTACTCTAAAGGAACCAAGACCCTTAGAGATCTCAAGGTACCAGATTGCCAGCCTCAGCTGTCTGCAACTCTACTTGAATCTCTGTTCAGGGACTCGCCTTTAATTCTGTAACCTGGATTTAGATACTGAACCAAGCAGAGTAATTACAAAACCCATGTGGGGTAAAACCAAGACAAGGTTTATTCTGTAGCATTTTACAACAAGATTAGGGAAATGAGAGAAGCACACAAAATAAAGAGATAGATACTTTAGTACACAGTAATAGAGCTACAAAACAATAAAACTTGATTCCTTAATATCTCTCAGGCATACAACTAATTACCTGAGGGTCACTCTTCAAGGGTTAAATCCAGCACAGCCTCGCTGCCCCGAGGGAGATTACTACGCCTACCCGAAGGTCCGAGATGGGTAAAACTCCCACAAGACTTGCTTTCACTAGAGCCCTCAATCAGCTAATTTCACCAGGAGCTGCCTGGGGTCGGATCCTGAGGCCAGCCTGAAGGCGTGGACCTCTGCGTAGCTTGCTGCCATGATCCACAGCAACCACACGACGACCTAAGACAAAGAACAAACCCACGCTTTGGGAAATATACCTTTCCCCCCCCTCCCCTCCTCCCTGTAGCTCTGCTGCCTCTTAGCCAATCATAATGCACTTCACCTGGCCAGGCAGGGGGAAGGGAACTCATGAGTCATGACTCATGGCTTACTGGGTTTGAACTACATTTACATATGCAAGCTTTCAGCCTGGCTCCTCCGGACTTCTAGGCGCCACCCATTCAAGAGGAACTATGCACACACACACACCAGCCTTCACACATGAGGGTGTGTGTGTGTGTAGTGTGCGTGTGGGGACCCCCCAAAGGCTCTTCTTCTTCACAATAGATCTTTTTGACAAGTGCTAATCAATGAAATACCATCTAGATTATAAGGATCACAATCATCCATCACTTTGATCTTGGCTAGATTCATCTTCATCTTACTTGTAATCCTACTGTTTACCATAATTTCCTAACCATTAGAGTTTGATCCTGGTTTGTAGGATAATCTTGAACTATAGTCTGCCAGTTCAGCTGCAATAGCAAACTATGGTTTGATGCAAATCCCAAAGTGGATTGTACAGGAGTAGGAAGGAGTGCACACGCACGGGGTTTGGCATGACATTTGAACCCTTTATATCGATTGAATCTGGGTGCAATTTTATGGAACCTTAATTTCAGCTTTTTGTTACCGGTAAACATACAGTAGGTTGAATGCAGTGTTCCACATATGCATGGGGGCTTTACAACTCTCCCTTTCAGTAGCCCCATGCCAAAAAGTCCCATCACCTCCAGAGCAGCACCCTATGAAGTACTAAGGACTATTCCCAGATGCTTCCCCTATTAACTCAAGCAGACATTTTTAGCCATTTGGGATGGTCTTTGTTTGAGGGGATGACAGTGAACTCAGGGGGTTGAGTGCCCACAGAGTTGGATCCCAAATGGGACCATTGACAAAGGAGATATTAGCATGCTCAGGTGAGCCCTGAGTATGCAGAATTAAAACAAAAAGCATTTTCAAGAAGATTCCAGAAGGGACAACTCCCCCCCCCCCAAAAAAAACCCCACAACCCAATGAGAACTGAGCATGCTTGGTGGCCTCCAGGAGCCATGGAATGTTGCATGCTGGAAAAGAAAAATGGAAAACCAGAGGGAGGAGGGAATGAATTGGCCTGGTTTCAGCCCCTTAAAGCGTATATATAGTATCCTGGTGGAGGGTATGGCTGGCTGAAACCCAAACAGGGACACTCCTGTCAGTGGGTAAGGTAAATGATACATCACAACATTTTGTTCCAGGTCCCACCTGTCTACATAGGCTTGGTAATAAATACATACGGATTTGGTCAAAGTGAACGAATAGGAGGTAAATGAAACACACGAAATAGCCAGGGTGGATGTTTTTACTTAACATAAGCCTTAAGTTGCCCTAGCTGGAAGAAATGCCCCACCCAAAGAGAAACTGGTCTAAAGTACCATTCCATATAAACTCATATTCCTGCTGTTAATGGGGGACAGGGCTTAATATTTAATCTGCACTTACACCTGTATATGGAGCCAGATTCAAGTCCAGACGCAGTGAAGTCACTAAGGGCGTAATCCTATGCATGTTTAGACCGAAAAAAAGTCCTACAGCTCCCAGCTAGTCCCGACCAGCATGGCTGGCTGGAGCATGCTGGGAGTTGTAGGACTTTTTTCTGTCTAAACCTGCATAGGATTATGCCCTAAATTAATGTCATGAACCTTTGCGTCTTTCAGGAACAAGATTTCTGAGGATCTCAAACAGATCTGAGGTGGTTCCAAACCAAGTTTCTGCTGGGCCCAGCTATTGTGGTTTAACCTTTAATATGCTAACATGTGGGTTTTACATATAAAAAGTAAACAGATCAGGGGTCAGGTAGGCACTCATGAACTGATTCCCCAGGTTAAAAGTCAGCTGAATATTAGAATCAGTAATAGCATTCTATTTGTATTCCACATTGGTTCTGGCCAAATGAAGATAGAATAAGTTTTGATCTTTTATTTAAAATTAGGAACTTCATTCTACTTGGTTAAAATCTTAAACAGTCCTCACTATATGATAGCCTTCTATTTGCAAGAAATCAATTTACCTTTAAGGTTTATTCTTATATGGTTTTTGACATTGCTGGAATTTTAGTAAAGTTAATTAATATTTAACATTGGTCTGATTAGTAAGAACATAAGAAGAGCCATGCTGGATTACACCAAAGGCCTATCTAGTCCAATATTCTCTTCGCACTGTGGCCAACCAGATGCCCATGGGAAGCCCACAAGCAGGACATGAGTGCAACGGCACCCTCCTGCAAGTGTTTCCCAGCAACTGCTTCTGATACTGGAGGTAATATATAGCCATCATGACTAGCAGCCATTGATAGCCTTCTCCTCCATGAATTTGTCTAATTCCCTTTTAAAGCTATCCGAATTGATGGCCATCACGACATCTTGTGGTATTGATTCCCATTGTCTGTCTATGCCCTGTGTGAATAAGTATTTCCCTTTATCAGTCCTGAATCTCCCGCCATTCAGCCTCATGGGATGACCCTGGGTTCTAGTATTATTATGAGGGAGGAAGTAAAACTCCCTCCATACTATGCATAATTTTATGTATTTCTATCATATTTCCCCTTACTCACCCTTTTTCTAAGTTAAACAGCCCCAAATGTAACTGTTGCCCATAGCGGAGTTGCTCCATACAACCTTGGTGGCATTCTATATAATACAATGCTAAATTAGCATTTCATTAATACAGGCAGTCCCTGAGTTAAGGACATCCGACTTACAAACAACCCATACTTAAGAACGGACTTCTGGGTTTCCCGGCGCTACGTTGTTTATGTAGAGTACATAGTAATTTGCGCAATTTGCATAAATGCCGATTTCAACGTATAGAATGCTATGCTGTTCCGACTTACATACAAATTCGACTTAAAGACTTTCTTAAGAACAGAACTCGTTCATAACCTGAGGATTGCCTGTATAATTATTGAAGTGTCCATTATGGTTTTTTTTACTAGCAAGAACAATAGTAAAGGGATGCTTAAAAAAACCCTCCACTTTTGTGTGTGTGGTTTTTTGTTTCTAGTTCTGAGATAATTATTGTTCAGATAATCCAGCTCTTACAGGAAGGTGGAGGTAAATGACTTGAATATTGCTTTATTTGCAGCAACTGCTCCTGAGCTCTGTACTCTTTCACAAATTACCTTTGTGAGAGAACTGATTCAGGCACAAAGTAATGAGTTACTCAGGTTGGGCTGGGAGAAAAATGAGGCTATTGATTGCAGTAACTTCATACATGTACTGTGGAGGCTCATTCTTACAATGTATTATTTGGAGCTTTGTGCTCACCCACCAATGCTAAATTGCATCACTTTTTTGCACCTAAGGGCCAGGAAGAATTCAGCTCCATGGCCTGATTTTTACAAACTCTTCCATCCCCTTTCATCTGAGACACATACATGCAATAGCACATTCTCTTTCCATGCAAATACCTATACCTGCTTTACACCCAAATGCACAGCACTGCAAGGTTTGTTAGGTAAATGTGTTCCAGTTGAGAAGACAACTTATATTTCTTAGCTTTTTCTGATTTACCTTGTTGAAGCTACAGTCTTGTGCACATTTACCTGGGAGAAAGTTCCACTGAACTCAATGAGACTTATTTCTGAGTAGATATGTATAGTTGTATGTATGTATATAAGTTGCAATACATTTAGTTGAAATTGGCTAGGGATGTAAAAAGAGGGTATTTGTTCACTAAACTGTGTTGGCTCTACTTTCTCCCATCTTAACTGCTTAATTTGTTCTTGAACATAAGTTAGTTGTTAGTTTAGCTGCTTCTGCTGTTTTATTTCCTCAGTTGCTTTTCGTCGCAGGGGTAGCGGGGACGACACTTCAGAGTCCCTGAATATCAACATTGCCCATCTTAAATGAGTATAGTAACTGCATATCTTTACAAACATCTTACTTGTGTGCCGTTCTCACCCTCAACGCACACATAAAACAATGTTTTGTTTGTAGTTGACAGCTAGTCAGGCTTTATGTGAGAGCATGTTGCAATGCTTAATTTTTTTAAAATGCTGTGCACTTTTTTTTTAATCCTGCAGATGTATCTTGTGATTTTTCCAGAGGGAACACTTTACAATCCAGAGCTACCAAAACTCATTGCAGATAGTCAATCATATGCTGATAAGGAAGGTAAGATAAACTTCAAAGAATTTTGGGAAGCAATGCAAAGTAAGATGAAAGGACATATAAAGGCAAGTGTGACAGACTTTATTGCTCTAGACGGCTTTAAAAGGAGGACATCTACCCTGGACAAACTCAGTCCCACAGTGTAGTAGAAAGGGGAGAAAGTGACATTATCTAGAAAAGAGTGGGATTTGGCCAAGAGCAGATGCCAAAGCTACAGAATATTAGTTTCATTTCAGTGTTGCTGCATATGTTATTTAATGTTGAATGAATAGGCAAATACCCAGACAAAGAAATTTTCCCTAAACAATAACAACTATAAAAGACAAGGTGAAAAAATCTTATTACAAATATACAATAGCAATCAGTTCTTATAATAATTACAAAGAACTTAGAATATATCAGTGGGCACATAGGCTGTGTTCTTTACAAACACATAGGCCATGTTCTCACATCATGCTAAACCATGGTTTAGTAAGATGTGCTTGAGCAGTAAAGAGCCACCATGAACCTTGGGGTTGTGTGCTCCCCTCTTTCTCTTTTCCTCCTGTGTAGCTGGAAGGAAGGCTTCAGCAGTGTTTACTTTCTGTTTTCCTGAATCTCGGGGGTGCAAAATCTGCAGGCTGCATGCAGCCCCCCAAGGTCTTAAGTGTGCCCATACCCTGTTCCCCCTGCCACTGCTGGATTCCCACCACCAGCATCCTGCCACTCACTTTCCACAAGACTAGCCAATCGGAGTGCAGCTTTGCCAGAGTATCTAATAGCGAGAGGAGAGCAATGGCCACAAGAGTGGTCAGTGAAGCCATTGTATGCATGCGGTGGTGGTGGCGACATTGCCAGGAGAAGTGGGCATGGCTGACTGCTTGCTGTTGTGAGAGGAGGAAAGATATTGGATGAGGAGAAGATCCCCATGGGCTGGGAGAAGTGCTTGAGGTACTCAAGAAGTGCTTGAGTGGGTGTCCTGGACAATGGGTAGCAGTGGTGGGTGGTATGTGTGGATCTGGTGTTGAGAGGGGAGAGGGAGCCTTATATATGGTTCAGGGGTCTGCAAGACCCTTTTGCCTGAGGAAGTGTCAGACCTTTGGAAAAGAAGAGCTCCTGAGTGAAGGAATTTGTGGGCAGATGCAAGTCTCTGGTCTTGAATAGGGGAATTAAGGCATTGTGGCTCTCTATTAAGGCATAGAGGGGAATCTGCAGGATTATGGAATAAGGTGGTAGGGGGGCAGGTTGTTAGATGCTTTGATGCTGCTTCTCCTAAAAAAGATTACAGTTCCATGTAGAACAATTGATGTTTCTTATTGCTCTTCCCCCTCAGCTTGTTCCATCCCTTCCCTTGCTTGTATGTGTTCCACGCTTGCAGCCCCTGAGCCAGCATCACAAGCGGCTCTCAGGACTGAAAAAGTTGTGCACCCCTGTTCTAGAGTATCCATTTAGTCTTAACTGAATGTAGATGTCTGGTCTCATAGACTTTCACAGAACAAATGTAGACCAGACATTTAAATTCTACATGCAGCCAGACCTGTAACATCCATAGTTTAAAATACTTTACAAAAGTTTACTTTGTAATGACCTTGCTGGATTCACAGTTTTAAACATTAGAACTAGCATATCTGCATGCTCTACTAGAATAACATTATTTTGAGACATGGATGTACATACAACCCATTGTAAGTGTTTATGTAGTGACAGTGCAAGATAAGATTTAGACTGAAGGTCAAACTGCACATTGCACATAGTAATCCACAGTGTGCAGCTACATCTCCAGCTTTTCCTCAATTACAGCTGGGAGGGGGATTGTTACTGTGACCACACTGTGTGTGGAGGGGTTTATCCCTTCCCTCACTAGCCACAATCTGCACAAAAATCACTCCTGCTCACAGCTGCAAGCATTGGGGGGAAAGTTCTTATTGGCACTAATGGGAACATTTTTCGAATGCTCATAGCTGCACCAGGGAAGGGGTGATTTTTGTCTGGATCAGGGTTGGAGTGGGATGGGATGAACCTCTGCTCCCTGTATGCTCTGGTCCCAATAGCAATCACACATACCACACATGCCTGTAATTAAGGGAAAGACAGAGACATAGTAGCACGTATGCCTTAAGCATAATATATAGTTTGCCTGTAGTCTCTAAAACAGCCTTCCTCAGCATACTTTCCTCCAGCTGTTTAGGAGTACAGCTCCCATCAGCCCAACCAGTGTGGTGTAGTGGTGAGAGTGTTGGACTGGGACTCGGAAGATCCGGGTTCTAGTCCCCGTTCAGCCATGACTCACTAGGTGATTTTGGGCCAGTCACTGACTCTCAGCCTAACCTACCTCACAGGGTTGTGAGGATAAAGTGGAGAGGAGGAGGAGGATTATGTAAGTCGCCTTGGGTTCCTTGCAGGAAAAAAGGCGGGGTATCAATATAATAAATAAATAAAGTAAATAAAAACCAGCATGGCCAATGGCCAGGGATGATGGGAGTTGTAGTCCAAAATAACTGGAGGGTGCCAGGTTGGGGAAGGCTGCTCTAAAACAATGAGAATGAGATTATCATAGAAAGTACTTGCTAGCAACCGAATTAAAGTGTACTTTAAATAGTCTCCTGCCCAGAACAGGACTCCCATTCTTCAATATACATTTAAGGGGAACAAGGAATTCAAATATGTGCAAAGTTGCAAACCTGTTTTGTTTTTTTAAGTGAGCTATATATTTTTCTTCGCCGACTTAATCATTTATCTTCCTAGCAACTTTATGTGTTTGGGTTATTTTATGTGATATTTTGTAGAAAGCTGGAGCACTATTCAGTGTGTTGAACTGAATGCTTAGTAATAAAAACAATTGCTGTCATAACAGTGTATTCAGTACCCGTGGACTGGAACAATATCTTGAAAACACAACACAGTGGTACTTTGATGCAAAATTCACATGGTAAATGTGGTGTTATGCTTCAAAATATTTGCATAGTTTTGTGTTGAACAAGTAAATGTTGCTGCAGCGGTCAGGATTGACCTAATACCAGTGTTTCCCTTGGTTATAATAAGTGATAAAGGGACACTTGTCCAGAAGCAGTCAAAAGAAAAATAGGTCCTAGGGAAGTTGTTCAATGGGAGTAGCTAATTCCATTTTGCGTAGAAAATGGAACATCTTAACTACTCTGAAAATGGAGGATTAGATCCACCTCTTTCTCCTCTGAAACAAGCCTCCATTACTCCAGCGGAACTTAAACTAATAGAATAGTTTGAGCATTGAGCTCTACATTTCTAGAGCAGCACAGTCAAACTCTTATTGTCAGATTTCTTTTCCTTACACAAAATAAGAGCAAGACTGAGTGACCTTCCTATTTTAAATATATTGTTCTTGGAAGACGGATTCTGTCAACAGCAGGATACTCACATTTTCAGTGAATATTTCCAAAAATAAAATGAAGCCTTTGATATCCCATAATGTGGTTGTGGGATTCATTGTAAGATCCTTTGCATAAAGACATATAATAAGCACTGATCAGAAGTAACTCTCTCATACATAATGGGAATTTAGAGCTGTTCATGTTTCCTGTATATTAATATGGTTTAAATAATCTGAGAGAGAATAACAATGGACCATAGTTGTGCTTAGAAGCCAAAATGTAACCAAGTATGGTAAAAAATAATGGAGGTATGCAGTGCCCTTTAGAGTATAGGGTGTAATTGAAGGAGGAGGACTCACTGGTCCATCATAAGCCTATCCAATAAGCAGGACCCATCTAGGTTTGTGCCTGAGGTGGGCAGTTGAGTCAGGTAGGGAAGATCAGTTGAAGCAGCTGCTGTCATGGCTGAGTAGGCAAAGCAACAGTTACTGCCCAAATAGCCATCTAAAAATGTAAACCTGAGGTCTCCAACATGGTGTCTCCAACTTGGCGTCCACCAAGGTCCCTGCCCCTTCTGATTTTTAAGAAAGAATGTCTTAAGGGTTTTTTTAATTTAAAAAAAAAAGTTTTTTTTCTCTAGGAGGTTGGCATGCTGTAAAATGAAGTGCTGCCCTCTAGCGCTATCTTTATTTGGGTTCATAAGAGTGGCTTATGTTTCGGAGCTCAGACCCCACCTCTGCCTTGTACTTAGGTTCTTGGGCAAATTACCTTTTTGTTAGTCCCACCTGGCAAAGTGGTGTTTTGTGACCAGCCACACTCACCATGGCAGACATTTTATGAATGGGTAACACACACACCGCTCCATGGCAGACATTTCGTGAGAGTGTTCATGACACTCTTTCAAATTCCAAATGTACCCACCAACCCCAAAAGGTTGGGGACCTCTGTAAACCAAATACACAAGAAAGTAATTCAAGGCAGCAAGTCTAGAAATGAGGAAGAACTGAGCTGCAGACTACAGTTTACTGACTGTTCCCCATAGGCTGAAAATGTATACGAGAGGGGTCATAGTAGTAGCCTTTTGGGACTTGAGGGATACATACATGAAGGTATTATGAAAGCTGGGAAGATTCTATTATTTCATCCTCTTAGAAAGGATGAATAGTAAGTGCTATTTGTAAGAATGCACTTTCATGTGCCATGGATGAGAGTGCCTTTTTAACGTGTGTCTCACTGCTCTAGAATTGCAAATAAATTTCCTTGACATTTCACTCTTGCAATATGATCTAATGGAGTGGGGGTTTTCATACTTGGGTTCTTTGAAAGTTTATCAGGTGTTCCTTGATGAGAAGATGTAATGGCAGGCAAGCTTCCATGAAAGATGAGTTGCTTGCCCCAACCAATCATCTACTTCCGTGTGTAGGGAAGTGTTGGGTATGTTCTGTGAGAAAGAAGTGTGTGTCCTAGGCTGATGCTAAGGCCCAGCAAGCCTGACTGGACCCTGTATGAACTCTGTGTGCACCCTAGAATATGCCCCAGAATCCTCTTCATTGCTCAGGGCTTCTGTGGCAGACATGTGAAAACAGACTCTCAAGGTAGAACATTTTCGAAACACTAATGTGATCTTCAGAAAAGCAGAAATTGATGCATACGTTTAAACTTACACTTTTCTGGTTTCTATGATAGTGACTCTTTCTCCTATGCAACTTTTAATACCTTTTCACTGTAACCTTTCCCCTTGCTTAGGGCTTGCAGTGTTAAAACATGTTCTTACACCACGGGTGAAGGCTACACACGTTGCTGTTGATTCAATGAAGAACGACTTAAATGCAGTTTATGATGTCACCGTAGCATATGAAGGTACTTTGGACCACAAAGGACAAAGGAAAGTGGCACCATCCATGACAGGTGAGTAGGTACTATATAAAGAAACCCTCTCCTTCTCCCACCCAGTTAAAGTTTGCAAATATCAGTACACAAGATGGAACTTTAATAAATTGATTTCTATTACAACTGCACAACTTGTGACCTGCTGTGCCAAACACAGACCAGCAGCCATGAATTGCAGCCTGCCAAGTGTATGAGAACCCCTCTGTGTTCTTTGCAGTCCCAGGCAGATGGGAAAACAGGAAGGTTTTTTGGTTTGCTGGTGGCACACATACCATATATATACCTAGCTACAGTTATCCATGCTCTGGTAACCTCTCGTTTGGATTACTGCAATGTGTTATACGTGGGGCTGCCCTTGAAAACAGTCTGGAAACTTCAGCTGGTCCAAAATAGGGCAGCGAGATTGTTAACGGGGACTGGCCGACGAGAACATATTATGCCAGTGCTTTCTCATCTGCACTGGCTGCCAGTCTGTTTCCGGGCCCGATTAAAAGTGCTGGTGCTAACATTTAAAGCCCTAAATGGCTTGGAGCCAGGGTATTTGAAGGATCGTCACCTCCCATATGTACCTGCCCGGACACTAAGATCTGCATCAGCGGTCCTTCTCCGAGAGCCCCTGCCAAAGGAAGTGAGGCAGGTGGCTACCAGGAGGAGGGCCTTTTCTGCTGTGGCACCCCGGTTATGGAATGAGCTCCCCAAAGAGGTTCGCCTGGCGCCTACTTTGTATTCTTTCCGGCACCAGGTGAAGACCTTTCTGTTCTCCCAGGCATTTTAATCATCTTAATCATTTTAATCTTGTAATTGTTTTTAATTCTGTTATTGTAACTGCTGCTGCTAGCTCTGCTGTTTGTTTTTAATCTGTGGTTTCAAATTTTATATTTTATATTGTATTTTATGATTTTAACTGTTGTAAACCGCCCAGAGAGCTTCGGCTATTGGGTGGTATAAAAATGTATTAATTAAATAAATAAATAAATAAATAAATATATGCACTGCAGAGTATTCCAGGTAACATCATTCCTTTGGTCCTAAATGACACACAATCAGAAGTAGTCTCTTGTTTGTTCAGGGGTATCCAACCTTTTTGGTCCAGCAGGCACATTTGGATTTTGAGAGCAAGTTGTGGGCGCTCTCACAAAATGGCTGCCATGAGGGGGGTTTCACATTCACAGAATGGCTCTCATAGTGGCTGTGGCCAGTCACAAAATGCACATTTCCAAGAAGACAAACTAGTGAGGATTAAAAAAAACCCTTAAGTTTCCGAAGAACCTACAAGGCAGAATTCCAAAACACAAAACCATTCTTTTGAACCCACAGTTTTATGCTCCAACACCTCTTTTACGGAAGGCGCACTTCAAAACAAAGTCCTAGGCTGCAGCCACCCACCATTTTTATTTTCTAAAAATGCCTCCAGGGCCCATTATTCTTGGAAATAAAAATGGAGCAGCTCTGGAGGCTGGCACTTCGTTGCAACATGCCAGCCTCCCAGTTATTTTTTTTAATTAAAAAAATCTTTAAATGTTTTTAAAAAACAGGACGGCACGGGGCCTTGCAGGTACCAAGGCAGGTGTCCATGGGCACGACCTTGGGGATCCCAGATCTAGTTTCTAATGACCAATGTAGTCCCGAAGTCACTCCATTAAACATTTACATTAGAGCTCAACAGCTGATTTGCATCTGCGCTCCAACCTCAGAGCTGGGAATTGGAGCTCCAGCCTCTCCCTCTTGCAGCTGGCATGGAAAGAACCACACCAGCTGCTCTCTGAGGTCAGGAAAGCGACCTCAGAGAGGGGGGAAAGTGGCATTTCGGAGAAGGGGAGGAGACGGCAGAGGCCAGGATACGAGTTATCCTGAGGCCTCTTCAGCCTCCTTCTGACCCCCTCAGAAACACTGTCGCTAGATGGGCAAAAAGGCCTGTCTAGCAAAATGCAGGATGTGAGGACAGAGAGGCAAAGATCACCTCCACCGCTCTGCATAGGTTGCCTGTAAGCCTTCGAGTTTGGGGGCTTACGAGCATCATGATAGGATTGTGTCCTAAAACTGGCAAATTACTATAAAATCAGCCATAGATATTACTTGTTTCCTTTGATTTGTTGGAAATGCTGATATTGCAGTAGCCTATGTCTATTGCCACCTATGGCTGTTCGGTGGTTCTTACACAGTATAATACCAAATTTTTGGCAGGAGGTCTCCACCATGAAATTAGGCTAAATAGAGGTAGGTTATTTGCTAAGGCTAAGCAGGCTATGTCGCCACCTCTTTGTGGTTTTGGTTTTTAAAATGGCACCAAAGCAGCTGCTGAGAGAAGAAAATGAGCGCAGAAAAGGTAAGGCTTTGGAAGTCTTCTGGAGAGCATTGAAGGCTGCCCAAACTCCCTTTGTTATGGTGGAAATGTTCACCCATGAAAATTAACCACAGCTCCATTTTCCACTTTTTTAAAAAATAAGTCCACTAACCTGAATCTCTTTTTAGATATTATTTGTAGGGGGAAAGGCAGCTTATATTAGATGTTTGGAGTGTTGTTGTTTTCCTTTTCCCCCTGCATGTTCAGACTATGACAAGCTGTCACATTGCAACAAGTCGATAGCTTCCCTCTGTCAAATCTTGCCTGTAGTTTTGAAATAAACATTATTTGTCATCTACCCAGAAATGGCATTTTGCCTTCTGCATACTTTACATGCTTCCTTACGATCAGAACTTTTTCATCTTTCCAATGTCTAAGAATAAACTCCTTTGTCATCAGGCATAAAGATTTAATTCAGCTGTTCCTGTGATTCTCTTCTTTGTCTGTTAAGTTCAGGAATCCACAACCACCCCCACACACTGGCAGTCATAACTAGCCCCTGCTCTTCTCCTGAGCTTGGCTCTGGGGAACAGAACAAGAGCTTTCAGCTTGTTTCTGATTCATGGGTAGAGCTCATTATCAAGCATACTATGGGGCAGCAAGGGTAGCAAAGGAGGAGTTCTTTCCCGCCTCCATTGTGTTGCCCAGCAGAGCAGATGCAGAGCTGTTTCAGGTGATGAAGGGGTTATTACAATCTGACCCTGACAGTGAATTGGTCACACCCTCAGTGACTTGCTGTGATAAATTTGTAAGGCATTTGAAGGTAAAATTGCTCTTATCCAGCGTGACTTGGACTCCATTGTTACAAAGTTCCATTAACGGAGGTATCCAGAGCCCTGTCCCATCCAGCTGTATTTGAGTTTCAGTTTTTGAGGCACAAGGATGCAGATAAGGTGCTTGAATGAGTTTGACCAACCACTTGTATGCTTGACCCTTGCCTGTCTTGGTTTGTTACATCTGTTACATCTAAGAAGGAGGGGGAAGCCAGTTAGGTTCTGGAGGTTATAAATTCCTCCTTGAGAGAGGGAGTGATACCAGCCTCTTTGACAGAGACAGTAATCAGGATGCTCCTGAAGAAAGTTAACGTGGACCCAGAAGTGGAAGTGTTGGATGGTTGCTAATATCTTCATGGGCACGGTGCTTGAGTGCATGGTTGCCAATCAACTTCAGGCATTCTTGGATGAAGCTGATTTTCTAGATCCATTTTAATCCAGCTTTAACTTTCTTGGTCACCCTGTGGGATGACCTGTGCCAAGAGAAAGACAGGGGAGTGTGACCCTGTTGGTTCTCTTGGATGTCTCAGCGGCTTTCCAATACCATCAACCACAGTATCCTTCTGAATTGGCTGTCTCGGTTGGGAGCATTGTTTTACTGTGGTTCCATTCCTACACGAATGACCATTTCCAAAAGTGGTGCTTGGAGATTATTGCTTTGCCCCATGACAATTGTGTCACAGGGTTCCACAGGGTATGATTTTAACCCCCATGCTATTCAATATATACATGAAACTGCTGGGGGAGGCTATGTGGGGGTGTGGGCTGAGCTGTCATCAATACATAGATGACATCCAGCTTTACATCTCCTTTTCATCTAATCCAGGTGAGGCAGTGGATGTCCTGAATTGGTGCCTGAGCAGGGCAATGGACAGGATTAGGGCCAGTAATACCAACTGTGACCCTATCTGCATAGTGATAGCCTGGTGACAGTTATCCACACTCTGGTAACTTCTCAGTTGGGTTATTGCAATGTGTTGTACATGTACCTTTGAAGATGACTTGAAAACTTCAGTTAGTTCAAAATATAGCTGCTATTTTACTAACTGGGTCTGGTAGATATGGTCATGTGATGCCAGTGCTTTGTCAGCTGCAACGGCTTCCAGCCCATTTCTGAGCCCAGTTCAAAGGTGTTGATCTTTAAAGCCCTAAACGGATTGGGATCAGAGCATCTAAAGCAGAGGTGCAGAACCTTTTAATGGTAGGGGGGCTAAATTGCCCCCCACCAGGCCCACCGTGGGCTGGATGGCAACATGGCCCTGCCCCTGGTATTCCATCCCTGAATATCATCCCCCCGCCCCCTGCTATTCCCCCCCCCCCATCTGTGCACTGGCTGAGTTCCTGGCTTTGTGCAATCTGGTCCCTTTTGGCCGCCATGTGAAGTGACTTGGCCAAGTGACACACTGGGGAGACTGGTTGCTCTTCCTGGTGCAGGTCAAGTCCTTGGCTTCACACAGTGCCCCCGTGGATACCATGCAAAATGACTTAGGCTACACTGGGAATAGGGACTGTTCTCCCAGTGCCAGGAAGAGTGGCTGTTCTTCCAGCCACAAGCAAACTGCCCCGCTGTTATCTTGGATCTCAGATTGGAGGTAATAGCGGGGATGTCCTCGAGGGCAGGGTCCTCCAAGGACTGTATTGGGGAGCCCGGCCACTGAATTAGGCCTGCAGGCTGGGGATTCTGCACACGGATCTAAAGAACATCTTCTCTGGTATGTACCTGCTCATAACCTTAGGTCATCTTCAGAGGGCCTCTTCCAGGTGCCCCTATTGAAGGAAATTAGGTGAGCGGATCCAAGAGAGAAGGCCTCCTTTGTTGTGGTACCCCATTTATGGAATGCCATCCCCAAGGAAGGTCACCTGGTGCCTACATTGTTATCTTTTCTGCAACAAGCAAAGACCTTTCGTAGGCATTTTAAGGACTTTTTAGATTTTATGGCTGTTTTAATATACCTTTATATTGATCTGTTCCTGTGCTGTTTGTTGTTTTGTATGTTGCGTTTTTCTTTTTGCTGTTTGTAATTCACCCAGAGAATATTTGTTGTTGAGCAGATTAAAAACCAAATAAATGAATGAATAAATAAATAAATATTTTTACTAGTTCAGTAGTTCTCATTGTTTTTAGAATTAAATTTTACTTTGATCTTTCCTTGGAGATAATGGTTGATTTCCACACACCCCTTCCAAAACTATCTCTGTAAGCCATTATGATTCACTTCTCTCCCCCAGTACTAGTTGAAATATTGGTGTGCTAATGGTTTCAATGTTCTTGCCATTTAATCTGTCATAAATAGTCTTAATTCTTCCTTCCGTTTCTCATGATTATGGTGCTTCTGCAAGCAATCACGGATGCTTGCTGATGTTTAGTTTCTGTTCCTTTATTTCATATGACTGAAAGCTGTACTAGAAATAGTTCCTTTCAAGTCAGTCACGTTTTTGTTCCCATGAGTGTTCCCTTAACACATTCTAAACGGTTTCTGATTCACAGTAAGAAAGTTGTCCCTAATCAAAAGCTTGAGGTATAGTTCTTAATTACGTTGATCCATGTGGAGGAGAGTTTTGTTTTATTCCTGGTTCCAAGAATAGCCTTCTGGCAAGTTTGGGAGAATTAAGCAGCCCATCAAATTCTGGCATTTCAAGCCAATATTGGTAGAGATGGATGTAATTTGTACTTAATGAATTGTTGCAATGAGGTTTCGGTTTTTTAGCTTAATTACTACATAAGCCTTGGGGAGTTGAGCCGATGTGAAATTAAGGGTCATGGGACTGCATAACCTTTAGTGGCTCTTATGATAGAATCCAGCTGTTCTTTCACAAAAACAGGAATGCTATAAATTGTTCTTATCCACTGGTAAGCTAAAGTAGTTACAGTGACATTGTGTCTTTAAAAAATGAATTGGTCTCTCTAAGATGAACTGCATAATTAAAATAGTTCATTGAAACTCTTGATTATATCCAGTTGACCATTCTTGTAATGACACTGAAAAATGGGGTTATTATTTTTTGAAGTGGTGTTAAGACAAAGAGCAACATAGTATGGGGAAGAGAGTAGTGGTTTCTCCCACAGTGGCTTCCATACTTGGGGGGGGGGGGTTTGCAGAGTTGCCATAGGGCACTGCCACTTTACAATAATATTGTGTCCTCCCTTTTGCTCATGCTATTACTACAACACTGACATGGTTGGAATTGCAACCCAAGATAATGCTTTCCTGTGATTCACAGGGCAGAGTGGTACTGGGATGGCAGACTCTTATGTGTAACTACTGTGCATGATTTTGGCACCAAATTGATGGTTTTTGCCATTGTGCTAGTTACATGGTGCAAGCATTGGTTTGCACTAACACAACATCATTAGTGCTAGTGCTGGGACCCCTTTGGATACTGCCCTCTACCCTAAGCCAAATTAAACCAAAATTCCTGAATTGCTGTCATTAACCATGCAAAGCAGCCATATGAACATTTGCAATAATTGAAGACTGGAAAGAGGTGTGTCGGATGTGAAAACAGGATTTTTTTCTATAACTCTTCAATGTACAGGCAGTCCCCAGGTTACAAACGTCCCAACTTACGGACAACTCTTACTTAAGAATGGACCGCCATATATGTAAAAATCTGACTTAAATGCAACGATTTGTACTTAACAAACGCACACACTATACTTTGCGACACTTTGAAAACATTGTGTAGCTTTTGTTCCGACTTACGTACACGTTCAGCTTGAAGACAGACTTACGAACGGATCTCGTTCGTAACCTGGTGTCAAGGTTCCACCTGTACCAGGACACCTTGATCAGCTCCTTAAAGATATCTGCCTCTTTAAGAACCCCTCCTGTATCAGGATGCCAATTCTCTGCCTTTTTACCTCCTCTTCCCAGTAACGTGGGATTAGGCCTTAGGCATGGTGCAAAAGACACTCCAACAACTGGATTTTAACAATAACTGTTTACTTTAGTAAATATTGGTAAAGTAGATTCACATTAACTTAGGGTAATTACACAAATAGAGCTGTAAGATTACAAAAAACGTTTATAATGGAAATAAAAGGAAAAATAACGCAAGGTTCTCTAACCTAGCTACACTGTCACCTGTAGGCTTAGTAGAGATTCCTTTCCCCAGCCTTTCCCTGGCTGTTCTGCAGTTCTTTAGTGATATTCCGACTCTCTTCTCTGTCTGCTTCTTGGTGCCTGAAGAACCCCTCCTCTCACCAATTTCTCTCTGTGTGCCACTTCTGCCTTCCCTTTATATACACTCACCAGGACTAGAAGGCTACAAACCTGTGACTTCAAACTGGGGGAATGAAACTGAACTCTATTAGGGGAAAAGGAGACTTCTCTCAATGAAAAGGAAACTTAACTCCATGAGGGGAAAATGAAACTCACGAATGCCCCCCTCCCATCAGGAGATGTTTGGGCCTACAGGCTTCAAACTAACTCAAGCCTGTGTAGGCTTCAATCCATCACACCTGGGAACTGCCTGTATTTTATAATTTTAGTAGAAGTTGATGCCTCTGAAGTTGAATGGGAAAAACCCACATATTGTGAACCTTGTTACTCAAGGTTCAAATCCTGGATCAATTTTCAAAAACCTTTTTTCTTTTAAAGATTGCTTAATTGGTGTGCAATCCCTGAATTTGGCATTACATTTACTGAAAAGCAGCGGAATTACTCAAGATCATAGAATCATAGAAAAGTAGAGTTGGAAGGGGCCTACAAGGCCATCGAGTCCAACCCCCTGCTCAGTGCAGGAATCCAGGTCAAAGCATCCCTGACAGATTGCTGTCCAGCTTCACCTTGAATGCCTCCAGAGTGGGAGAGGTCACCACCTCCCTAGGTAATTGGTTCCATTGTCTTATTGCTCTAACAGTCAGGAATTTTTTCCTGATGTTCAGGTAGAATTTGGGTTACTGTCACTTGAACCCATTATTCCGTGTCCTGCAAACTGGGATGATTGAGAAGAGATCCTGGCCCTCCTCTGTGTGACAACCCTTCCAAGTACTGGAAGAGTGCTATCATATCTCCACTCAGTCTCCTCTTCTGAAGGCTAAACATGCCCAGTTCTTTCAGTCTCTCCTCATAGGGCCTTGTTTCCAGTCCCGTTATCGTCTTTGTTGCCCCCCTCTGAACCCTCTCCAGTTTGTTGACAAGGGTGTTCATTATGCTCTTTTGGTTTTAGACTTTCTTTGTAAGGAGTGCCCAAGAATCCATATTTATGTTGATCGTGTTGAACTAAAGGATATTCCAGAAGAACAGATGTTTATGAGAAGATGGCTTCATGAACGTTTTGAAATCAAGGATAAGTAAGTAATGAAGTTACATAGCTCTGCATCTGGAGTATTATTAGTCCAGTTTGAGATTTTTCCATAAAACTCAACAAAATGGTCAGTTATCTTAACTGTGAACTGTGAACCACTGATAAAATGTTTTTTGCAGACCTTCTGTTTATATTTGAAATAACTGCTGATGCCATCAGAGTTATAGACAATGTGTTGCAGGAGCCAGAGCATTGGATTTGGATGTGGGAAGCAGAGGTTCAAACCTCCATTCAACTAATAAGCTTATTAGTGGCTATGAGGCAGATCACCATATCTTAGCCTCGTTTACTCTAGTGCAGGGTGTGGCGGAGTGACAGGCAGAAGCCCAGGGAGGGGCCAAGCTGAACATTCCAGAAGCTCTGATTGGCTGAGGCCGAGAGCATAGAACCCCAGGGAGTTGGCAGTTAAAGGGAGTCGGTTGTCAGCTGGGGAGAGAGTGGGTTGGAGTGAGAGAGGCAGTGGAAGGTTAATAGCGTAGATAGGGAAAGGTGGTACTGAAGAGAAGAGTTCAGACAGGAAATGTAGTACTAAGTTGTGAGAAAGCAAACGTGAAGGTGTTAGTGTAGAACAATTCACAGGAGTCTCCACTTAGGGAGTGAAGGACCTTCTGTCTGAGGAAGAAGGAGAAACTCTGGACTAGTGTGAGGGACAGTTAAGTTCCCTGGTCTGATACTGTAACTTTCAAGTAACCAAGCCAAATTGATACAAAGAGCACTGTATAACATCTGCCTGCCTTTAACCTGAATCTAAGCAAAGAACAAGTTTGAATGTAACTGTTGAAAATTCCAAGTTATCTGTTCCTGAGTTGAATATCAGTTTAGAGACTTTGTTAGAACAATAAATCAATCTTCTTATTCAAAGTTCTAATTCTCCAGAGTCTGACTGGTGACAAGAAAGTAAGAAGTGAATTAATGGAGGGGCACCCTGCTTCAAGTAAGCAAATAAAACAAACTGCTTAATAAAGACAAACAAACGTGGGTGAACAGCTACATATAAGACCTAAGACACATAATCGGCTAACGCAACTTTAAAAGACGGCTTAAAGTCTGAAGTGACCAATACAAGGTGGCACTTGGTGAGAGCGAAGTACACATTGAGGGTGTGGGCTTTGGAGCGAGGGGTCCTGTCCGCTACACAGGGCTCTCCAACGTGGCACCCATGGGCACCACTGCAAGACCAGGCTCAAGTGCCCGCCAAGCCATTTCCCCCTCTGCAAGTGAATGGAGCGATTCCGCCATTCACTTGCACAGGGGTGGAAAAGTCCCAACTTGCCAAAAAGGGGGGGGGGCAAAGTCCACCCCACCACCACCAAGAGCCCTTGGGGCAACAGGGTCCTTGTTGGGGGTGACCTTTTCTCCTCCCAACCAATTTTTGGCAAGGGCTTTTTCTCACGCCGTGTAAATGGTTGGAGAAATTGCTCTATTCACTTGCATGCGAATGGGAGGGAAAGAGAAATAAGGAGGAGCCAGAGAAAGCAAGAGAGAGGTGACAGAGAGAGAGAGAGAGAGAGAGAGAGAGAGGAGCTATAGAATGAGGAGATGGATGGAAGGAAGGAAGAGTCAGAGAGAATGAATGAATGAAAGAGGGAGGGAGGAGTCGGATGGATGGATGGATGGAAGGCAGGAAGAGTCAGAGAGAGAGGGAAGGAAGGGGGGGAAGAAAGAGGAGTCAGAGAAAAGGAAGAAAGGAGCCATAGAGAGAGAAGCAAAGAGAGAAAGTGGTACCAGAGAGAGAGAGAGAGAAGGAAAGAGGAGTCAGAGAGAGAGAGAGAGCGCGCGGAGCCAGAGTGAGTAGCACATACACAGTGGTGCAGATTCATGCCCACACAAACACAGATGTGCTGCAACATTTTTGTGATTGGCTATCCAGCCCCCTACAGCAGCTACTTTGTGGTGGTGTCCAGGGCATTTTTTTCAAAATGCCAAATGTGCCCATGGTCTAAAAAGGTTGGAGACCCCTGCTCTGATTGGTGCTTGTGAGTATAAAGTGCCCTGAGGACCAAAAACTACAAAAAAACAATGTTCTTTAGTGCAGGGGTGGGCAGCTTTTTTTTTGGCCTGAGGGCCAGTTTCCATTTTGGAGAAGCTCTTGTGGGCCCCATTCCAGCGGTGGATGGGGCTGCAGGCAAAATTGAGTTGGGCTGAAAAATCACACACGACCCACATTCCATTGTTACCAGTTTATAGTAGGAAGCATGTCTGCTCAGAAGTAAGCATAAGCATCATGTTTTCTCAAAAGTAAGCAGGCCTAAATCACTCAGCAGCTTCCTTCCCTGGGCTTGCCCCCTCTGCCTGGCAGGGAAAAGCTCTTATCTCCAATCAGCTGCTGATAAGAGCATTTCCCTCATTGGCAGAGGGGGCAGGGCCAGGGGAAGAAGCTGTTGGGCTGGATGGGGAACCCCCATGGGCCTCATAAGATGCACAGGCAAGAAGTTTCCCATCCCTGTTTTAGCGGATACATTTTAAGACCAGGATAAACTGATGAATAGTGAAGTTGACCTGTTTTGTATGTTTGCTTGAGAATGACAGAATGGATTCACATTTATACATGCTGCTTATGGGTGATTACAAAGTTCTGTCCAAAATATGTGATGGAAGTTTTCAGGTTAGCAAGCTGTACATTAAGTATTTGGGGTCAAAGGCAAGGTCAGTCAGTCAGGCGATCACTCGTGACCGAGTAAGATTGTCTTCCAGGATTTAAAAAAAAAAAATTACAAAAAGGAGATTTTAAAAGGAGGAAAATTCTAAAGAAAATTGTGTACACTCTAGCGATGGGTCCGTAAGTGACTGTGGAGGCCAATTCTAGATCCACACAGCTTCCCACAGTGAGGACACAGGTTACCAGATGGAAGATGGTCCTGTAAAGGATTAATTTGACGTGCTTTTCGCTTAGCACGTTTCTCCCTTTCACCTTGCACTCGGGCTTCTTCAAAGTCCATAGAACCTTTGTGAAAGGCCAACCTCCAGTTAGATCGTTCATGGGCCAGAGCTTCCCAGTTTTTTATGTTTATATTGCATTTTTTTAGATTAGCCTTAAGAACATCTTTAAACCTCTTATATTGACCACCAATATTATTATTATTATTATTATTATTATTATTATTATTTATATACCGCCCAACAGCCGAAGCTCCCTGGGCGGTTCACAACAATCCATAAAAACACATAATGCAATATACAATAAAAACCGTTATACAAATTTTTAAAACCCGAATTTAAAAGCAAACAAACATATAAATAAAACAAGAAATGCAATGAGACCAAATTAAAAGAGCAACCACCCCGCCATATACTTAAGAGTTAAAGGCCTCAATATAGAGGGCAGTCTTAACCTGGCGCCGAAAAGATTGTAAAGTTGGTGCCAGGCAGGCCTCAGGAGGGAGCTTGTTCCAGAGTTGGGGGGGCTACCACAGAGAAGGCCCTCCTCCTTGTCGCCGCCCGACGAGCCTCCCTTGGAGGCGGCAACCGGAGGAAAGCCCCAGATGTTGAGCGTAGTGACCGGGTAGATTCAGGTTGGGAGAGGCGTTCCGTCAAGTATTGTGGTCCCAAGCCGTGTAGGGCTTTAAAGGTTAAAACCAGCACCTTGAATTGGGCTCAGAAGCATACAGGCAGCCAGTGCAGGTGGGCCAAGACTGGTGTTATGTGTTGGGACCTTCTGGTCCCACTAATAAGTCTGGCTGCAGCATTCTGCACCAGCTGCAGCTTCTGAACAGTCTTCAAGGGCAGCCCCACGTAAAGTGCATTGCAGTAGTCCAGCTTTGAGATTACCAGAGCGTAGATTACTGAAATCAGGCTATCCCTGTCCAGATAGGGGCGTAGCTGGACACCAGCCGAAGCTGGTAGAAGGCACTCCGAGCCACTGAGGCCACCTGAGCCTCAAGAGACAGAGATGGCTCAAGGAGCACCCCCAAGCTATGAACCTGCTCCTTTAAGGGGAGTGCAACCCCATCCAGAACAGGTTGAACACCCTCCATCTGGTCAGAGGAACCACCCACTAACAGCATCTCAGTCTTGTCTGGATTGAGCCTCAGTTTGTTAGCCCTCATCCAGTCCATTGTCGCAGCCAGACACCGGTTTAGCACATCCACAGCCTCATCTGCTGAAGATGAAAAGGAGAAATAGAGCTGCGTGTCATCAACGTACTGATGGCAACGCACTCCAAAACTCCGGATGACCCCACTCAGCGGTTTCATGTATATGTTGAAAAGCATGGGGGATAAGACCAACCCCTGAGGAACCCCATATTGGAGAGTCCACGGGGCCGAGCAATATTCCCCAAGCACCACCCTCTGGAGCCTGCCATCCAAGTAGGAGCGGAACCACTGCAATGCAGTGCTCCCAACTCAGACAGCCTCCCCAGAAGGATACCATGGTCGATGGTATCGAAAGCCGCCGAGAGATCCAGGAGTATCAACAGGGTCACACTCCCCCTGTCTCTCTCCCGACATAGGTCATCATACAGGGCGACCAAAGCTGTTTCCGTGCCAAAACCAGGCCTGAACCCTGACTGAAATGGATCCAGATAATCAGTCTCATCCAAGAGCACCTGGAGCTGGTTGGCCACTACCCGCTCTAGGACCTTGCCCAGGAAAGGAATATTTGCTACCGGCCTAAAGTTATTAAGATCTTCCGGGTCCAGAGAGGGTTTCTTTAGGAGTGGCCTCACCACCGCTTCCTTCAAGCGGCATGGGACCACTCCCTCTCGCAAGGAGGCATTGATCACCTCCCTGGCCCAGCCGGCTGTTCCCTCCCTGCTAGTTTTTATAAGCCAAGAGGGGCAAGGATCCAGTGTGGAAGTAGTTGCACGAACCTGTCCAAGCACCTTGTCAACATCCTCGAGCTGTACCAACTGAAACTCATCCAAGAAAAACTGGCCAGACTGTGCTCTAGGAACCTCACCTGATTCAACTGCCATAACATTGGAGTCTAAGTCCCGGCGGATGCAAGAGATTTTTTCCTGAAAGTGCCTAGCAAACATTTCACAGCAGGCCTCAGAGGGGTCCAGAATGTCCTTGGGGCCAGCATGTAATAGGCCCCGGACAACCCTAAAAAGCTCTGCTGGGCGGCAAATAGAAGATTGGATAGAGGCAGTGAGGTGTTGTTTCTTTGCCGCTCTCACTGCCCCAAAATATATCTGTAGGCACAAACCAGGGCTCGATTGCATCCACTAGGAGTTTTCCTCCATCTGTACTCCAGCCGTCTCCTGTTTTGTTTCATCGCTCTCAGCTCCGGGGTATACCACGGAGCCGTCCGAGCTCTACTACAGAGAGGGCGCTCAGGAGCAATCGTGTCAACCGCCCAGGCCATCTCTCTATTCCAGAGATCGACCAGGGTTTCGACAGGACCACCAGCCATGTCAGCCGGAAATCCCCCAAGGGACCTCTGGAATCCATCCGGATCCATCAGCCTTCGGGGGCAGACCATCTTAATAGGTCCCCCACCCTTGCAGAGGGGGAAAGTTGCCATCAGTCTAAATCTCAACAGGTAGTGATCTGACCATGACAAAGGGACCGATTCGAAGTCCCCCACCTTCAGATCACCATCTCCATGCTCAGCTGAAAAAACCAGATCCAGAGTGTGCCCTGCTGCATGTGTTGGGCCGAAGACATGTTGGGACAGTCCCATGGTTGTCATGGAGTCCATGAAATCCTGAGCCGCCCCAGATAGGGTGCCCCCGGCATGAACGTTAACGTCCCCCAAGACCAGCAGCCTGGGGGACCTCAACATTGTCACCGAGACCACCTCTGTCAGCTCAGCCAGGGAGTCTGTTAGGCAGCTGGGTGGGCGGTACACCAACAGAATCCCCAATCTGTCCCACTGGCCCAACACAAGGTGCAAACACTCTAGACCAGTAGTCAGACAGACAGGGAGCCTGGAGAGAGAGAAAGAATTCCTATAGACCACAGCAACCCCCCCCCTCCCCGGCCCTCAGGTCTACCCTGATGCTGCACCAAGTACCCCGGTGGGCAGAGCTGAGAGAGGCTAACCCCTCCCTGTTCACCCACCCAGGTCTCAGTAATACATGCCAGATCGGCTGCCTCATCCACTATTAGGTCATGGATGAGGCAGGTCTTATTTTGGACCGATCTAGCATTCAAAAGCAGCATCCAGAGACCTGAGGGCAGGCTGATAGGGCAACCACCAAACCCGCGGGTGCGAGGAGGACCAGAACACAGCACAGCAATTAACTGTCTGTGCCGTGTTCCCCTTACCTGGCTAGTCCTCCTCACAACACCATTTCTCCCCCTACCCGTCACTACACCAATTGGAGCCCCCAGACATCCCCCCGCAAGACCACATAGCTGCCCTCCAGGGCACATCCTCAGTGGAAGGGGGAAAAAACAATCCTCCCCCAATATAGGCAAATGTTAGGGGGGTGGCCCTTGCCCTTGTAGCTCTCCCCGAAGTAGCTCTCCCCAAAGGGGTGACCCCCTTTGGCTTTGTCCCCTTCGGCGACGTCGCCGCCCCGCTCCTCGGGCCGACAGATGTAGCCTCTTGCCCTGGCAAGAGCAGCTGGCACAGGTCCACCAATCAGTCCAAGGAGAGACAACTCCCCCTGGCTGCTGCAGACTTCAATGGGAAGCAGGGCCCCAGTCCAGCAAGGAGCAACCGCTTTCCATCCTTGAGTTGGGAATAAAGTAACTGCTTTGGGAGACGGCAGTCAGGCATTCAAACAACATGACCGGTCCACTGAAGTTGGCGTTGAAGGATCATTTTTTCAATGCTAGTAGTCTTTGCTTCTTCCAGTACACTGACATTTGTTCGCCTATCTTCCAAAGTTCTGTCCAAAATATGTGATGGAAGTTTTCAGGTTAGCAAGCTGTACATTAAGTATTTGGGGTCAAAGGCAAGGTACTAAACCATTCTTAGACAATAGCAATCATGATAAATCATTATATGTATGATATTTGTTTTTAATGAAAGCTCCTAACCTAATAAATGTGTCTTCCCCTTCCCCAACCTTTTTTAACTCTTTCTTTGTTCCTAGGTTACTAATAGAATTCTATGATGCAAAAGATTCTAAAAGAAGACACAAGTTCCCTGGGAAATGTGTTCATTCCAAACTAAGTCTCAAGAAAACTTTGCCATCCTTACTGTTTTTAAGTGGCTTGACTGTTAGTATGCTACTGACAGAATCTGGAAGGAAACTTTATATGAAAACATGGATATATGGGACATTATTAGGCTGTCTGTGGGTCAGTGTTAAAGTGTAAGGAGATTCTGAGCCTATAGTCAGTGACATTATTGCCCTGTCTTGCACATCACATCAAACTCTTTCCTGAATTTATAAAAACAAATGTAAATAAAGCCTTATTAATGGAACATTGGATGAATTGAGACTTGTGACCTAAATCTACTATGGTTGGTGTGGCAGAATATGTATATGTAATTATGCTCCTGATTTTTGAGAGAAAGCACCAGATAACCAGAACTTTGTTTAGCGCATTTTTTCCTCCACAAACAGATATCTATCTGCACATGATTTAACAGAATATGTGTTTATAGACAAATAACTTAAGTGGACCAGTGAATGTATTTACTTATATTACTTTAGGCTTGTGTATTATTCCTGACCAGGTTTTGTTGTTCTCTAGTTCACTGCAGCAATTATATCACAACTGCACCACAAACTAAAAACCAAAGCTAATGCCTACCAACACCTTGTTTTTCTATTTTAATTGATATGTTTGTCAAATTTGCAAAAAAAATTAAAAAATGGTAGAACATGGAATGCTATAAAAAGAGGAGGGCAAAAACTGTTCCTTGGGAAATGAATTTAACAAATGCATGGAATTTTGATTGCATTATATTGTCTGCTGACTTTAGTTTTGTTTGCAAAATGTTTAGTCTTATTCACAAACTGCTTGGGTTGGGTTTTTTTTTAATTAAACACCCTGTGTTGGTGCATAAATGATGATATACAGTATGTTCAGACTGAGGCTCTTAGTTGTAATCTATCTATGCCAGATTCCTAGAGGCTTGTTGGAACACTTCCATTAAGCTATTAGTTCACTTGTAATATGTGTGCCATAAACAGCGGTGAACATTCCAAAGTTTCCTCTTACCTCAGGATTGCTTCACACAGGATGTTTTGCCTACATTGAGATAATCATTGTATAAGTGGAAAACCATATGCTGCGTCACTTATGAACACAGGTAGATATTTTTCTGTGAATATACCAGTTGGGAAATGGGTGTTGAAGGGGGAAATATCATTTGTGAAATGGTCCTGAGTCATATGGAACCAAATGGATGTGAACTGCAGTGAGCAATGCTGCTATGCAGCTGAGGGTATATTTTATGGTAAGGAACATCCATGTATTCTTGCCAAAATGTAAAGTATGTGCCTTTGTCTACTGATTTTGAATTTAACCTAATATTTCACAGTCTAATCATTAAGTAACTAATGATTAGTTTAATTTAGATGTACTTCCGAAGCTTTCACAGTTGGTGTGCACTTCTGATTAACTGAAAAACCATGAACTTGAAGTATGCAGTTTGCACTGTAGTATAATAATAAGAGATGCATATATTCTATTAGTATTTCACCTGCTCACAAATGATTCTTGTCGCTATTTGGTGATATATTGGGAAACTATTTCCTGATGTTTAGGGGCTAATTCTGTACCAAGTAGGTGAAGAGATTCTTATTTCATATTTGTTATTTTATAAAAACAATCAAGATTCCATTATCAAAAGGAAAAAGATCGGAGGCTTTTAAAAAAATATTTCTGAATTTTTCATATCCAGTTCTGTTGGCTTTAATTGGGCTTGAATTGTTTAAGACCCAACGTGAACTAAAATGGTTGTTTTAGGTTTTTAAAATATTAAATGTGTTTGCCTCTAACTATAATGAGTAAGCAAGACCTTGTTCTGTCCTAAAATTATATAGTATAATTACCAAACTTCACTTCAAATATTCATCCACTTCATCATTTGACTTTCAGTTCTGCATCCTGGTTACTAAAGCTGACTCTCTGGTTAATGGAATAATCTGTTGAACTTTCCAAAAGCAATGTTTAGAACAACATATTGTGTGTTAAGGCTATGAGATGTCTCCAAAAGTCCCCTTTAATGGCTAAGGATGTGCTGCCATTCGCTGTGTCATGGACCCCGCAGAATTGCTTTTCAACGTTAATACCAAGATTTTGAAAGAAATTGCTTTGCCTATCTTATAGTCCAGAAACTACAAATACGGTAACTTTCAATGTTCAAACAAAAACAAACTGCTTATGTTCAATGAGGCAGAACAATTTTTTGGAAGTTTAATAACTAAAAACTTTTGACTGTTCCTAATTCCATATTATCTGGAACACAATTCATCCCTGTTGTGAAGCTTATTTTAAACTTAATATTTTTGGCATGCTGATGTACATAACTTCCCCACAATTCATTTATTTTAAAAATGCTATTAATTTGAGGCATTGGCTGCTTTTTCAGAACATGCTAATACTAATTTATACTTTTAAAAAGCAACATGGCCATTCAACATTCTGGGTCATTCTGCCTTTGCCTCCAAACTCTTAAGTGACAGTATGCTGGTTAGCACAACACGGCTGGTTATTTAACCCATCTATGATGAGCCATGGTGCATGCGGCCACCATTTTGAATATGCAACCCCTAATTGGGGGTTGCAGCATGTCGTGTGAACCTGGCCATGGTGGGTTTTTTGAGGGTTAAACAACCCTCACATAACCGTACTACTATTCAAGGGTTATGTAACAGTCAAATAACCCACATAGCCGGGTTCACACAACATGCCACAACCCCCGATTGGAGGTTGCATATTCATAATGGAAGCCACACACACTGCAGTTAATCGTGGGTTATTATCCCACAGTAACCTGCCGTGTTGCGCAAACCAGGTCAGTGTGCTGTATCTAACACTGTATTTGTGCATGCCAACACTACCTTTAGTATAAATGGTTTGGGTGAATAAAAGAATTATTTGTGTCACACTTGAGATAAAGCTTTCATGGATGTGTTTTGCAGTTCTCAGGAACACAGAATATGGCCCAGAATGTTTTCCAGTTTTCCAGTGGCTGGAGGAAGGCCCTCGGCTTCCTGCAGACTTCTTTTGCCCCTCCCCATAATGAGAAAAATCAGAGTAAATTGAATAAAATGAGAACTGAAAATATGCACAATATGAATAATTTATATACATCATTATATCCCTTGCTGAGATATATTATATACAAGAGATCATCAGCATGCATATGGTTTTTGTATGTCAACAAACCACTGGGTTCTTCTAAACATGATGACTGATTTATAGGGAAACTTCATGATGTGATATGTTTCTCATTACTATTTTATACTGTTTATTCCTATAAATGAGCCCTCGCATGGTGAAATGGAAATATAATTCTGGATTGCATCCTATGATGATCAAGGGCCACCTCAAATGTAACTTTCTTACACTGAGAGAATCTCTGTTTAGGATCATACCGTACACAGTCAAAGTGTATGCTAGGTATTCTGTTGCAAGAAAATGAAGATACAGCTCAATATAAATGTTTTTTAAAAATTAATCCATCCTGGCCTAGGAAGATGTTTGCTCACTAGTATGAGTAGGGAGGCATCACAAGATAAAAAGGCCAGGAATTTAGATTAGTTTTGAGATGAATCCCCTATCCTGAATATGAGATATCGCTTTGTAAGATGACAAAAGACAAGAGGATGGTAGGATTAGACATGTGATTGTTCCTTTGCCTAGGACAAATACTAGAACCACAGTGCCTTGCAGACGTATTCACCCCCCTTTGACTTTTCCACATTTTGTTGTGTTACAACCTGGAATTGAAATGGATTCAATTGGCATTGTTACCACTTGATGTACACAAGATACTCAGCACTGTGAAGGTGCAAAATAGTTTTATTGTGGCACAAAAGTTAAGTAAACAAAACAAACGCACTTGTCGGTTGCATAAGTATTTACCCCCCTCAGTCAATACTTGGTAGAAGCACCTTTGGCAGCAATTACAGCTGCAAGTCTTCTTGCATAAATCTCCATCAGCTTTGCACATCTGAATCCTGCAATGTTTGCCCATTCTTCCTGGCAAAATTGCCCCAATTCTGTCTGGTTGGATGGGGACTGGTAGTGAACAGCTACTTTAAAGTCTTGCCACAGGTTCTCAATATGATTGAGGTCTGAGCTATCTAAGACTTTCAGGTTCTTGTTTTTAAACTACTGCAGTGTTTGGCTGTGTGTTTAGGGTCATTGTCCTCCTGGAAGGTGAACCTCTGGCCCAGTCCCAGGTCCCTTGTAGACTGAAACAGGTTTTCCTCTAGAATTGCCCTGTCTTTGGATCCATCTCTCCCTCAATCCTGACCAGTTTCCCAGTCCCAGTTCTGAGGAAAAGCATCCCCACAACATGATGCTGTCACCACCATGCTTCACCATGGGGATGGTGGTCTCAGGACAATGAGCACTGTTGGCTTTGCGCCACACATAGCGTTTTGTGGCAAGGCCAAAAATTTCAATTTTGGTCTAATCAGACCAGAGAACCTTTTTCCACATGTTTGCTGTGTCTCCCACATGCCTTTTTGCAAACTCCAAAAATGGGCTTTGATACAGGTTTGTTTCAGCAATGACTTTCTTTTCACCACTCTTCCATAAAGCCCAGCTTTGTGGAGCATCCAGATGATGGTTGTCCCATGGATGGTTTCTCCCATCTCATCTGCAGATCTCTCCAGCTCCAGAGTTACCATTGGCCTCTTGGTTGCTTCTCTGACTAATGCCCTCCTTACCCGGTCACTGAGTTTTGGTGGGTGGCCTCTTCTAGGCAGAGTCATATTCTTTCCATTTTTTAATAATGGATTTAATGGTATTCCAGGGGATGTTCATAGTTTTGGCTATTTTTTATAACCCAACCCTGATTGGTGCTTCTGCACAACTTTATCCTGGAATTGTTTTGATAGCTCCTTGGTCTTCCTGATGCTGTTGTAGATATGACATGATCCTATACTGCTGAGAAACATGTGCAAATTAAGCTACCCTGTAGGATCTATTTGAGACTCTTCCATCTAATTGGCACCCTTCTAGGTAGGAGAGAAATGATCTTGTGGGAAAGATCCGCACAATTATTCCCATCTGTATAGATTGCCTGACTCACACATGCTTCTCAGCAGCATGGGATTGCACCATGAGGAAACAACCATGCCTCTGCAGTTCCATGTGATGCTAGATGGTAATTTGGGGTTAAACAGGTTTAGGTACCTCCTCCATTGTGGATATCCAGTGGGGCTTGGAGCAAATCTCAACACTGGAGAGAGATATCCTCCAATTTTTCATCTCTGGGGTTGTTATACGCCACTTCCTTGGAACTGCTCCAAAGAAGCAGATGTAATGTGGGATGGGAAGCATGACACATTGATTTGTTTCACTGACAAAATGCACATCCTTCACTGTGGGTTCAAAATGTTTGCTGGAACTGAAATGAAAGTTCTCATAAATTTGGCAAACTTTTTCAGAATTGCAATTCAACATTTTGAATTTTCAGACAGTTTTAGTGTTGCTTTTGATATTAAACAGAGAGATACTTTAAAGAACATATACACATCAACTTTCTGAATTCAATACTTTTATACTTTTGAAATAACAGAGTCTTTAAATGCATGGATAATGGGAATATCAAGAGAAATCTGAAGAATATAAATTTGAATTGAGACTATAAATTTGAACTTTTACAACTAAATTCAAACTGGAAGAATTTGCTTGACATGTATAATCCCAACTCATATCTAATCTGTGCAAAACATCTATTCTAGGAAATATTTTACTATTTATAGACATGTTCACCACTTCCCCCAATAGGTCATTATGATCAGAAGAGGCCGTGCACCTTACCTAGTTTGTGCAAAAAGCTACACTGTGTGAGCATAAGGATTTTGTGATAACAGCTATAAAAGTGTTATTTTGAATTTGCTTGAACCTATGAAACCTATCTTCTCCAACTCAGTCAAGGAGCATGGGTTGTTGAATCCTGAGTTGTCACTGCTTGAAAACCCAGAACTATGGGTTGTTAACCACAAACTACCCAGGAAGAGAACCCATGGTTTGTTGTTGGGTTGTGAACTCTGGGTTGTTACGTGTGAATCCAGAACCATGGGTTGTTCATGGGTCGTTTCGCCAAGCTACAGCAGTGGCAGGCAAAAGTGGTAAGAAAACCTGGCCACTCTACATGCTAGTACTACAGGCCTGCAATGCAGTACTACAGCACTGCATTTGGGATACAGGGAGGGAGCAGGTGAATAAGGTCATCAAACAACCCAGGAATTGAAAAAACAACCTATGCTTTGTACCATCATCTGGCAGATAAATCATGGCTACATTCTGGGTGGGGCAACCACCCATACACTGGGTTGTTACATGTGAACCAGGTCTTTGCGTGGCCTTAGTAACTTGCTATTGCTCAGCCTTAATTCTCTATTTGCTAAAACTGGGACAATAATGACTTATCTCCAGTGTTGTTGGGAATGTTTGTGACACTCCGGACTTACCGTACTTTGGACATGAGCAAGTTTTTTCTTAACCTAACTGCAAGATGAGATACTTATTGTGTAGGAGGGATATTTTGGTACACGCACACACGCATGCACACACACACACACACACACACACAAATCCCAACAACTGCATGTCCAAGGGCACCATACTTTGAAATGAGCAAATGAACTGAAGATAGTTTGCCCTGGGGAAGTGATACTGTATACTTCAAAATGCTCCCTTCTGAGAGAAGCTGGCAAACCTCACCAGTCTTACAGTTGCTAATGTGGGAGAGGGTTTTTGAAATTCTCTTTGGGAACAGAATTCCAGTGCACCCAATACTGACCACCGATATTCCACCTTCCATCCTTGAGTTGGGAATAAAGTAACTGCTTTGGGAGACGGCAGTCAGACATAGATAGATAGATAGATAGATAGATAGATGATAGATAGATACACACACATAGATAGATACACACACATAGATACACACAGATAGATAGATACACACACACACTTCACAAGCCAGTGTGCACAAGCTGGCAAGAAAACAAACAAGACGAAGAAAAATAAAACTATTAGGAAGGGGGAGTTGTACTGTGCTCTCACAGGCATCATCTGATACATATGCATGAAATTTGTAATCCTGTCACTGGGAAAGGATCATTTTTCTTGGAAACAACAATTTCTCCCATAATGGAGGTGCTTCCTGGGGCAGCATTATTTGACCAATTCCCGGAAGTAACATGCTAGCAGGAAAGGTCCTTATACATACAGCAAAAATCCTATATATGTCTACTCAGAAGTGAGCCACATTGAGTTCAGCGGGGCATACTCCCAGGTAAGTGTCTATAGGATTGCAGCCTTATTTGCTATGCTTTACTTTCAATGAAGAGTAGCCTCCAAGGGAAAAATATCTACATTTAAAAATTTATTCATGTAATATGGGAGGCAAGAGAAAGAGGAAAGGGGAATTAAGCTTCAGTGTTCCAGTTTATTGGGATTAAATGATTGACTAGGCCATGAACTATAGACAAACCACATTGGCTTCTAATGAGCCTGCGCACATGAACTCTATTGTGATTGAGTAAACAGTGCTCCACCCTGCCCCTTTTTGTCCCAGCCCACAGGGAGCTGAAATAAGCTGACTCATAACTTGTCAGCAGATGATCTTATGACAAACTGGGTATTTCTTCTCCTGGGATGTATAGCAAACAGAAGTATGCATTTAGTCACCAGACTTAGAAATGTTACATACAATGCTCTCTGCTTGGAGTCCTTCCCATAGAGATGATATTTTGCTGCGATGAAGCTGAGAATAGCGCAGCTCTGTACCATCTTCATCCCATCAATCTCCACCACGGGCACTTGCTGAAAGAGTAGGCATCCATCTTGGGAAAGGAAGATGAGAAAGAAGAGGACAAATCCATGATAGGGAATGTTAGGCAACATTTATTTATTTATTTATTATATTTATGAATCGCCCATCTGGCCAGACATCCGGGCACTCTGAGCGATGTACAGTCCAATAAAATACAGGGACACACACACATACACACACAGTATAAAACACAATTAAAAGCAGTACAAAACTTAAAAATCCTAACCCACCCCATATTCCCCCCGCCTGAAAAGCCACGTTTTTTTTTTAAATATTTTATTTATTATTCAAAGCAAATTATAACACAGAAAATATATTTAGCAAAATACAAAATTATCACACAAATATAACATAATCAACATACAATAAATCATAAAGTGCTCCCCCCCACCCTTCAAGGGACCAATTAATATACTTCTATCCTCTTGATCAAATAAAGTCTAAATTCCAAAAATATAACATATCCTGACAAGGCATGTTACCCTTCCCCTTTATTAATACATAGTCTAGTAATTGATTCCATATCTCCATAAAATTATTCTTCTTTAGCAATCCTTTTTTGCATTTGATACTACTAGTTAGTTTATCATTTAGGGCTATGTCCCAAACTTCCTTATACCAGTCTGTTATTAGGAAAACATGTTGCACTTTCCAATTTCTCGCTATCATTAGCCTGGCCGCAGTTAACAAGTTTACAATTAACTCCTTCATATTTTGATCACAAATAAGCTTCTCAGTTATTGATAACAATGCTAATTTTGGACAGACCTCTAAATTAGTACCAATAATTTTCGATATTTCTGTAAAAACCTCTCGCCAAAACACCAATACATTTTTACAACTCCACCACATATGAGCATATGTCCCTTTTTCCTGACATCCTCTCCAACATAATGCAGAACAATTATTATCTATTCTATTTAATCTTACTGGAGTTAAATACCATCTCCAAATTAGTTTATAAAAATTTTCCTTTATCCTAATTGACATCATTTTCACAATCCGTCTATCCCATATATTGTTCCACCCCACCTTCGTGGTCACTTCTTCAAATTCATTATCCCATACAGTCTTAAGCTGATCCTCTTGTTCTTTTGCTTTTTGGATCAATCTATATAAATCCCTTGTTATACCTCTTGTTGATGCATTACCTGGTAGGCCGTCTCTAGACATGACCATCTTTTCAAAATTAGTTAAATCTCTCTCGTACTCAGTTTTCCTTTCCATTTCTTCGACCACTGTTCTAACTGTAGTAAATTTAACCACGATAATCTTCTTCTCCCAACAATTTCCATTATTTGATCTCTAGTCCCCATCTTTTCCACCCAATCGGTCAATCTAATAACCCTTTCTTCTCTTAGTTTACTCTCCAGCTCTAATCTTAAGTTTTCAGGGAAATCCTTAAGAGCTACCACCGGAGTTAATGGAGATATCCCTGGTATAAATATGCTCTTCATAGTACCCCAAATCATTAACAAATTTCTTAGAAAAGGGTTGTCTATATTTTTTATCAATTTATTATTATTTTTTTGAAAAAAAATATTCCCCAAAGTACTACGTAGTTCACATGTTTCTAACTCCAACCACATTATTTCTTTAGGGCGTGCTATAATATCCACTATATGTCTTAATTGATTCGCTATATAATGCCATTTTAAATTCGGCAGTCCCAAACCCCCTACTTTTTGTGCTTTATACCATCTTGTTTTAGTAATCCTAGATTTTTTTCCCTCCATTACAATATGTATTAATAATTGATTGCCAATCTTTAAGTTCCTTATCTGATATCGCACTTGGTATCATCCAAAATAAAAAATTTATCTTTGGCAAAATCTTCATTTTAATCAAAGCAATTTTACCAAACCAGGAAAGTCCAATTTTTTTATACTCCTCTATTTTATTCTTTACCTCATTCTTTAATTCCTATAATTCTGATCTCCCAATTTATCTATATCTTTTGGAATTACAATTCCTAAATATTTAATTACATTATTAATCTTATAATTACTTTTTTTTTTATACATTTCAATCTCTTCTCTTTTACTATAGTTAAACAACAAAAAGCCACGTTTTTAATGCCCGGCGGAAGCTAATCAAGGAAGGGGCATGGTCTCAGGGGTCGCATAACTAGTTAGCATGCCAGAGTCTCGTTCGTTATCGGAATTAACCAGACAAATCGCTCTACCAATTAAAACCGGCCATGCACCACCACCCACAGAATCAAGAAAGAGCTATCAATCTGTCAATCCTTTCCGTGTCCGGGCCGGGTGAGGTTTCCCGTGTTGCACAAGTCATGCTTTGAATGTGAATCCCTTCTTGTACATTGTGGTTTTGACTGGGTTCAGACAACACGATATAACCCACACTTAAGGGTTGAGTATGGGTTGAGCTGTGGGCTGTTGTTGAATCATGGGTTCCCATGTTGTTTGAACCCAGCTGCATGAACAAGCCATGAAGAGAACCCAAGGTTTGTTGTTGGGTTGTGAACTGTCGGTTGTACACCAGGGTTTATTATCTTGGCTGGGTTCTGACAACATGATAACGCATGTTTCAACAACAATCCACAGTTCAACAACAACCCACACTCAATCCATACTCAACCCTTGAGTGTGGTTATGTTGTCTGAACCCAGTCTTGTAGATGATAGTACTGCCCTGGGATTCTTTCCCCAGATCAAAAAACAAGAGGCATTTTTACAGAAATGTAATAAATGTGTGTAGTTGAATACACATAAAAAAAAAAAATGTCCTGTATTATTTAAAGTTTACATTTTAAGCTATGTCTGCTCCACAGATAAAACACCTTGCTCTAGGAAATACAGGGCTGAGTGTCATGTGTATAAGGATTCTGTGTACATCTGGGAAATTGACTTCCCTCTCAAAGCATACAGAATAACCAAATGAAAACTGTGCATTCACAGAAGAAGAATGAATGAACGAACGAATAAATAAATAAAAATAATTCTGAATCCTATATGCATATATACTAACAATCCCAAAAACAGACATTTAGAACATTCAGGTGTCATACTCACCCTTCCTAAACTTTTCTAACTCTTCCTTTGATTGAATGAATTTTTCTTCAAACTAGCAAACAAAAGAGGCAAAAGAGTTCAAGGATCTCATAAAATAATTTCACACTCCAAAAATATCCAGAGTTTTCCAGCTTTCAAAGCCATGAGGTACTTTAGGCTGAGAGATTGTGACTGGCCCAAGGTCACCAAATGCAATGGCTGAGTGGGGATTTGAATCTGGGTCTCCCTCCTCCTAGTCAAATACTCTGATCAATACACCACACTGGCTCTCATTAAATAACGAACAATTTGCTCGTTATTTAATGAGTGTAGCAGTGTGGCGTAGTGGTGAGAGTGTTGGACTGGGACCCGGGAGATCTGGGTTCTAGTCCCCGCTCGGCCATGAAACTCACTGGGTGACTTTGGGCCAGTCACTGACTCTCAGCCTAACCTACCTCACAGGATAAAATGGATAGGAGATAAAATGGAGAGGTGGAGGAGGATTATGTAAGCTGCCTTGGGTTCCTTGCAGGAAAAAAGGCAGGGGAATAAATATAATGAATAAATAAAATAAATACCCTTTTATAACAGCCAAAATTGGCTGCCTGAGGCGGCTGCTTCACTCTGAGGCAGCCCAGCTCTTGAAGCAGGGGCGTAACAAAATGTGGACACATTGGAGAGGAAGGTCCAGGGCCGGCGCTACCGCTAGGCAGACCCAGGCGGCTGCCTAGGGCGCGTGGCGGAAGAGGGCGCAGAGTTTCTGCGCCCCTTCCTCGCCTCCGCCGCGCTCCTGCCCTGCCTGCCGCCTCTGCCGCGCCTCCCCGCCCGCTTGCTGGCCGCCGCCAGTCGCACCTCCCCCCCCGCGCGCCCGCGCACCCACCAACCACCTACCTACCTTCCTGTCGTAAAGCGCGGGGGTCCCATCACGTCGGAGGAGGAGGCGGCAGCAGCAGCAGCAGCCAGCAGCGGGGGCGGGGGGAAGGTAGGTGGTGGTGGCTGCGGCGGCTGCGGCACGGGGGGGGGGTTGCAGAGCAGGGCTGCTTTGCTCCGGAGCCTCCCCCCCACGGCACGAGGGGGGGCGCTAAATATAATTTGGCCTAGGGCGCCAAACAGCCCTGCACCGTTCCTGGGAAGGTCTATAATTTCCCACCAAACATGAGGTATAGGAATTATCCACACATCAAAGTAAAGTACGTCCTTAAAGGTATTCTCAGGTAAATATGATGGATTAGCAAAATTTTGAAGACAAACCTCAACCCCAGCTGTGCCAAAAGCCATCTTATGGTTTCCATTCGGCCTCTTATATTGAAGTAGTGAAGCTTTGGTTTTCCAGCCATGTTTCCAAGTGCCTCAATTCCTGTTATGATAAAAAGAGATCAATTTATAGAGAGACAAGGTGTGGAAAAGCCTCTACAGGCAGAGCAGTACTATATTTCAAAATGATCCTTTGTTACCTGCTTTTAGCAGGAAATGATTTGCTATTAAAGGCTGCTTGTTTAAAAACCCCACACACCTCCATTTTATAATTATGAGGCATGAGCAGATTCAGAGAAAAAGATAAAGTAGTAATCAAAGTAAGAGTTAAAATGGGATTATTTAGTCCCATTTGATGTCTATGGCCCTTGTTCGTTGAGCAACAAAATCGTGTTTCTTCCCCACCCAACCCCACATCACATGCCTCTTCTCTCTTAACATGATTTCCAGTTAACTCACAAAGATGCTCTTTTCTCTCAGTCTATTTGCCCAAATCTCTCCCATCTGCAAAGTTCCAGTTTAACACAAATCAAAAGCCATGCCTACTCCCTGAAACCAACATTTTCAGATGTTTTCCTTATCTCTCTCTTCTTAAGATCTGAATCTTGTTCTGCCCTTAATTTTTTTCTCTGCTTCACAGGGCTAAAACAGAAATTACTTTAAATGTCTTTTCTCCATTTTTACTCTAGATGTGGTGCAGGGCCCGCAATCCAGATCAGGAACCTACTGTGGTGGTGGTGGTGGGCTTTAAAGATCTTACTCCAGAATAAAAATGAAAAAACAAGTTGCTAGACACACATTTAATGTTTGTTTCAGCCCACAGGTGGTTACCACTTATTTATCTATTTATTATATTTCTATCCTTCCTTTTCCTCCAAGGAGCCCAAGGCGGCATAAATATTCCTCCTCCTCCTCTCCATTTTATCCTCACAACAACCCTGTGAGGTAGGTTAGGCTGAGAGTCAGTGACTGGCCCAAAGTCACCCAGTGAGCTTCATGGCTGATTGGGGAATTGAACCAAGTCTTGGTCCAACCCTTTACTTTCCACTGATTAGTAAGTTCTGTTGAGCCCCCAGGTCACTGAGTATAAAGATTGCAGTTTAAAGTATTGAGTAAAGTTTGCCACTGTTTGAACAATTAGCAAGACAAGTATGTTAAAATAGTTAATGCAGGGACGGACCACTCCTTTAACCTCTAAACTTCCGCTCTGGTCCTCAGAACTCTACCCACTTCCCCTTCTCCTGGTCTGGCTTCTTTGGAGGGAGATACTTACAATGGGTTCTGCCCACAGGATTACTGGTTTCCAGGCAAAATGTTGCCTGCCTAAGTGCTCAATGGGGTAAGGGGAAGAAAGACCTTAGGGTCTGGGCATAGCTTGGGGTATTATGGAATGGCCCCTACCACCACTCCTCACCAAGGCATTGCCCTTGAGCTATGAACCTCTGGGGGCATCTGCTGACCTTGAATACTAACCTGCTGGAACTCCTGAACAAGACCAAGTCCTTCGCAAGTATAAAACTAAACTTGTGTGGCCTCAAGTTATAAAACCATGAGGCTCCGCCTCCCGAGAGGAGAGAACAGCCCTCCTGGAGGAGAAACTCCCTTTAGCAAACAGGAGGGGTGGCGGCAGGGGTGCCGACCTACCATGCTCTAATCCACTTTTGTGTGCGTGCCTTTTCACCTTCAGCACAGCTGTCTTTCAAATTAATCCACCGTGGGGAAGGCTTTCTCCCGCACATGCCATGACGCAACTCACTTTAGCAGAAGTCTGTGCGTGCAGCAGCATTTAGGGCAAATGTCCACATTCATGTTTTTAGTATAATCAACCCCTAAATCCCCCTGTATCAGCGGGCTGCAGCACCATACGTAGAGCGCATGGGCAAAGGCCAAATGCGCAAAACTGCCCTGCAGGCGGCACCCACATGTGAATGAACAAATCACTTCGATTTATTTTTTAGCCTGCCTTTCTGCCCAAAAATGGTGCTCATGGTGGCTAACAATAAAATCTGGATTAAAATGCAGAATCTTAATTAAAACATAACATCAAAACAAATACATAATGAATGCCACAATCAAAGTAACAAACAGCCCCGGCCAATTGAAACCCCCTTCAGCAACAGGCCAGTTTATATGTGAAAGACCCGTCTGAATGAAAACGTCCTTGCTGCCCACCAAGCTGGCCTCCCTCGGCAGTGCAAAACCTAATTTACAGCGGCATGCAAAACTGCAGGCTCTGGTTTTGGTCCAGGAATGCGAAACAAGACAATACTTTTCGTGGGAGGCTTCTAGGGTCCACCCCGCCCCAAGTGGTGAGGACCATCTGTTCGTCCTCACCTTAGATCTTGCTAGCTCTCCGGACAGTTCCTTAGCTTTGTCTCAGCTGTTTGGGTGTGCAACTCACTACTTCAGCTGCTGCTCTTTAATTACCATCGAGGTAAGCAACCGGAGTAGCCCTAGATACTAATTTTCACTTTCAGCATTTCCTCTGCACCCCCTTCTTTTCCCCACTAGGATATGCTGTATCTTCTCCTTGTCAATTTCCATCTATGTTACTAACTACTCTTTGCTCCCTTTGACAATGAAACTCACAAGGACATCGACCAGGCAAGACTATATATAGCAGGTAGCCGTAAAGTGCACACTTGTGCACCCCTGAAAGATCAACATTTTTTAAAAAAAATTAGAAAATTACCAAGACATTTGTAAACATTTCTGGGGCTGGGGGGAAAAGGTGATGAACCAGTTACAGGTTTGTTTGTTTTTTAAGGGATTGTAAAGTGCTCCAAAAGGATCTCTCCAAACTGGGTGAATTAGCATCAAATTGGCAAATGCGGTTCAATGTAAGCAAGTGCAAAAAGTGATGCAGGTTGGGGCAAAAAATCCTGGCTTCACATATATGCTGACTGCATCTGAGCTGGCGGTGACTGACCAAGAAAGAGATTTTGTGGTTGTGGTGGATAGCTTGATGAAATTGTCAACCCAATGTGTGACTCCTGTGAAAAAGGCAAATCTGGGTACAATTAAACCTTTTCCACACAAGGCATTTGTTGTGTGCTCATCATTCCCTACTCATGGCTGTTAACAGGTTCTTTGGATGATGTCATGACCCTCCAAGTGTTGCTTCTGTTTGTAAACAGCACTTTCTGCAAGTTTTTTAGAGCAGGAAAAATGGGGTGTTATTTCTGATGGCGAAAGAAAGCACAATATGTGTATTTGCGCTATTCCACTATACTACAGTGCCACCTAGAGGTTATGTAGTGGAGAAGTAGGAAAGGAAATGCTCCTCATGTAGTGCTCGGATCTCAATTCTGTGATGAAACCAAAAGTAGATGCATTGAATAAACAGCCCTGTGTAGAAAAGCCCTTAGAAAAAGATCGGAAAATAAAACTGCAAAAAATCTATAGTGTGACCACACTTGGAAGGCTGCACAGTTTTGGTCACCAAAGATATTATAGAGGTGGAAAAGGTGCAGAAAAGGGCAGTCAAAATAATCAAGGGGCTGGAGTAACCTCCTCAGTCAGGAGGAAAGGTTACAATATCTGGAACTGTTTAGCTTAGAAAAAGGGCAAGTAAGGGGAGACATTCTAGAGATATATGAAATAATGCACAATGTGGAGAAAGTGGATAGGGAGAAAAACATCTCCCTATCCACTTTCTCCCTCTCTCATAATACTAGAACGGGTCATCCAATCAAGCTTAATAGTGAGAGATTCAGGACAGATAAAAGGAAGTGCTTCTTCACACAGAGCATAGTCAAACTATGGAATTCGCTACCACAAGATGTAGTGATAGCTGGCAACTTGGACGGCTTTAAAAGGGATGCTAGCCAAATTCACAGAGGAGGAGGCTGTCAATGGCTAGTGGTCATGATGGCTATATATTACCTCCAGTATCAGAGGCAGTATGCCTGTGTACACCAGTTGCCAGGGAACATGAGTGAGAGGGCGCTATTGTGCATGTGTCCTGCTTGTGGGCTTCCAATAGGCATCGGATTGGCCACTGAATGCAGGATGAGAGGAGAGCTTGGTCTGATGCAGCATGGCTTGTTTTATGTTCTTATGTGACGGCTGCTTCTATGCAATAAGCAAAGCATCTAGCAGTGCAATCGAATACTTGTCTGCTTAGAAATAAGGCCCACTGAGTTCAATGGCACTTACTCCCAATGTGTGACTAGGACTGCAGCCTGAGGAGGTGGCCCATAGAAAATTGTACTGTTCCTGCTAATGTCACAATAAACCCACATGTTGGTATTTACGTTGGCATGATGATGAGAGGCTTATCTAATATGTTACATTCCTGCAAATAAATGGCTTATCATGTGGAGGGAGCTGCCTGTGACAATTTAAAGTGTTCACCAGGTACGGATTCTTCCTCCTCCCTCCCGCCTCTTTCCAAAATCAATAGCAGAGTCTGCATTTGTTCAACAGTTAAATTTTAACACAGCCATTAAAAGTTGCATAGTCATACACAGTCTGTCTTCAAGGCCAGAGAAACTGCAGCTTCAGCGAGCCTCCCAGGCAGCACTCTGGACTAGTGTAACTGTATAATGACAGCACTCCAAGAATTTGTTTGTTGCATTTGTGCATTATGTTTTTAGGTGTACACTTAAAAAATGTAATGTACGAAGCAGTCATCTTTAGGTGTTCACTAAAAACATAATGTACAAGAGGTCATCTTTAGGTGTACACTTAAAAATGTAATGTACGAAGCAGTTATCTTTAGGTGTACACTAAAAACGTAATGTTCAAAGTCGAAGAGGTCATCTTTAGGTGTGTACTTAAAGCCCCAAGTGCTCCAAAGGAAGATCAGGCAACAACTCTTCCCCACAAGGAAACATATTGAAATGGCTTTATGTTCCCAAGATTTGTGGCTCTGATTACGGGGCTGGTAATAGCCCGTTCCCATCTATGCTTTACTTGGAATCATTTACGGACTTACACCTCAGTCATAGAATGTTTGGTGCTTGCAAACTTACCTAGGAGTAATCCCCTGTAGAACATAGGTTGAAGATATTGTTGAAGATACCGGACACCACAGGTATCAGGAGGGTGGGATCTGCAAGTGTGTGTGTGTGTGTGTGTGTGTGTGTGTGTGTTTAGTTTGAATTTGGGCAGAAGAGGAGAATAGTAGTTGGATTTTTAGAGTTGTTAGGAAAAGGCTGCTAAAAGAATTTGGGTTGGCAAGAACCAATCTTGGGGATACGCGAGGGTGATGCTGATGCTTTAGGATAGCTTTAGGATAGTTCTACCTTTCTAACTAAAATGCTAACACAAATTCACTACAACTTTCCAGAACAATGTCTTTATACCGAAGCTGTGCAAAGCTGATCTGGGACTTCCTAACACTCTGGATGAGCAATATGACTGTGATAACTAAATAGATTTCATAGATCATAGAGTTGGAAGGAGCCTACAAGGCCATTGAGTCCAACCCCCTGCTCAATGCAGGAAAGTAGAAGAGGGGTCTCCCATCCAAGTAATAACCAGGCCTGACCCTGCTTAGCTTTCCACACTCAGACAAGCTGAGCCAGCGTAAGCCACAGGCCTTCCATTGGCTAAATGCAGGCAGAGTCTTGAGTAATACAACTCAACCATGCGAGTTTACATAAGACTGACAAATTAGGTATGATGAGTTATTGGAGTGTCTAGTTAGAAGTCTGCCAAAGATCACAGCAAGCATGTTTCATAAGAGGAGCTAAAAAGGGTTGCACTCTGGAACTAGCCACCTTGAATGCCAATTTCTTGGTAGAAAGGTGGGGTACTGTGGAGAAAAAGAGCCTCTGAGGGTTCCTACACACACACTCATACGCCTGCACACACACACACGCACACGCCTCCTCATGTGAAAATCAAGTAAGGCCGGTTGGGGGCTGGGAGGAGGTGAAATGTGCATAAAGTATTGGATGGGACATGGCGCCTGAAAGGCGGGTCTACGGCTTTTCAGATGCAAATGTCATGAGTCATGAGTTCCCCTCCCTGCCTGGCCAGGTGAAGTTCATCCTGATTGGCTAAGAAGCAGCAAAGCTACAGAAAGGAGGGGAGGGGGGGGAAGGTATATTTATTTCCCAACGTGTGGGTTTTGTTCTTTGTCTTTGGGTCATCGCATGGTTGCTGTTGGAGCAATGGCGGCAAGCCAAGCAGAGGCCCAAGCCTTTGGGTGGCCTCAGGATCCGACCCCAGGTAGCTCCTGGTGAAATTAGCTGAATGAGGGCTTTGGTAAAGGCAAGTCTTGTGGAGGGCTACCCATCTCGGACCTTCGGGTAGGTGAAGTAGTCCCCCCCGGTTGGCAAGGCTGTGCTGGATCCAACCCTGAAGAGAACTGACCCCCAGGTAACAGAGTGTGTGCCTGGGAGATATAATCAGGTTTTGTTATTTTTGCAGCTCTATTACTTTGTACCAAAGTGTCTCTCTCTATTTTGTGTGCTTCTCTCATTTCCCTATTCTTGTTGTAAAATGCTACCTGAAATAAACCTTCTTTTGGTTTTTTACCCCACATGGTGTTTGTGGATTGCTCTGTGGTTCCAGCAACTAAATCCAGGTTACAGTCAGAAAGGCAAGTCCCTGTACAGAGATTCAAGTAGGATTGCTTGGCAGTCTGGTACCTTGAGATCTCTGGGGGTCTTGGGTCCTTTGGGGTATTGTGGCGGGTCAGCCAGCCCCCCCTTCCTCCACAGCTACAAATCAAATAAATGAATAAACATAAGCTGAATAATAAGTGCTAATAATGTGCTTTGTGGATATTCCAGTTCATATAGGAACATAGGAAGCTGCCTTATACTGAGTCGGACCATGGGTCCATCTACCCCAGTATTGTCGACACTGACTGGCAGCAGTGGCTCTCCACCGTTTCAGGCAGGGTTCTTTCCAGCCCTACCTGGAGATGCCAGGGATTCAGCTTGGGACCTTCTGCATGCAGAGCAGGTGCTCCAACCACTGAACTATGGCCCTTCACCTAGCCTAGCATATCAGCTATTTGCTTGAAAATGGCTGAAGGAGATAAAGAAATGTAAGGAATGGTTTAGTGACTACTTACAGTACACTGATATGATCCCACTGACTTTAACAGATCAGATGTGTAGAAGTGCCCATAGCAACTTCTGAGAGCATGCAAATGTGGGACAAAGGAAACTGTATCTAAGATCTTTTATCTTCTTCTTCTTTTTAAGTTACATTCAGTGGTAGATCTCCTATTGTTTAAAACTTTTAAGGCATGTGATGTTTTAAGGTGTTTTAAAGTGCAGGTGTAACACTAGCCAGCAGGCACTTTCTGGGAGCGGGTGGAGTAACAGGGGTGATGGCCCCTGGACCACACAGATGGATTTGCACATCATATTTGCACATCAGCATTAGCAAACAGGACATTCCAGCCGATGAGGGAAATTGCATTGCCATGGAGTGCAGTGAGAGGGAAGGGGGAACTCAAATGAACATTCAGCTTCTCATTCAGGAGTCTTTAAAAGGCCCTGTTGGTCAGTAGAGTGTTTTGTTGAAGAGTAGCTTTAAGAATGGAACGGGACAGACCAAGGCCCTCAATTTTATTTTTATTTTTTTTGTAGCCTGCTGGCAAGCCTAATGTGACAGAGGCTACTCCCTGCCTGACTCTTTTTTATGCTGTGGATTGGTTGTGGAGAGGGCAGAACTGAGGCCAGCCTGTTTCAGCTTTCATTTCTTGTCTGTTCACTCTGTTCCTTTCAATACCCTACCCTGCTACTTGTCGCACTCATGTCCTGCTTATGGGTTTCCTGTCGGCAGCTGGTTGGCCACTGTGTAAACATTACATAATGCTGGACTAGATGGACCTTGGTCTGATCCAGCATGGCTCTTCTTATGTTCTTGCTTTCTAAAATCCCCCATTGTCTCCTTTCTCCCATTTCCACTGCAAGTAAAGGGCGCCTGAACTTTGTTCAATGTGTTATGCAACAGCATACAAATGCAAAGGGGCCTGTTTGCTCAATTATCCCCATTTCAAACTTCTTCCAGATGGCAGAGGATATAATATAAATAAACTCACCATGTATTTTACCACTTACCTCTAGATCTGACTCCAGTTGAAGAGCCTAGGCAAAGAACATTCCTTGGGGACTCTCTTATCAGAAGGCTGAACCCCTGTGGCCTGAGCAGATTAAACCAGTTTTGTCGGGCCCACCAATATTTGTAATCCAAATCGCGGGAAGTGATAATTCCCCTTTACTCGGCACTGGTTAGGCCGCATCTTGAGTACTGCGTCCAGTTCTGGGCACCTCACTTTAAGAAGGACATAGACAAACTGGAGAGGGTTCAGAGGAGGGCAACAAGGATGATAAAGGGACTGGAAACAAGGCCCTATGAGGAGAGACTGAACGAACTGGGCATGTTTAGCCTTCAGAAGAGGAGACTGAGGGGAGATATGATCGCACTCTTCCAGTATTTGAAGGGATGTCACACAGAGGAGGGCAAGGATCTCTTCTCGATCATCCCAGTTTGCAGGACACGGAATAATGGGCTCAAGTTACAGGAACCTAGATTCCACCTAAACATCAGGAAAAATTTCCTGACTGTCAGAGCAATAAGACAATGGAATCAACTACCTAGGGAGGTCGTGGGCTCTCCCACTCTGGAGGCATTCAAGGTGCAGCTGGACAGCCATCTGTCAGGGATGCTTTGACCTGGATTCCTGCATTGAGCAGGGGGTTGGATTCGATGGCCTTGTAGGCCCCTTCCAACTCTACTTTTCTATGATTCTATGATAACAAACTGTGTGGCCCATGTGCTGCGCATTTGACACAGATTGTTCCTCTAGCATTTGTTTATAGATATTTTCCCCCCTCTATGCCCGTGTGTGTGTGTGTGTTGTGTGTAGCCCTATTCAGGCATTCGAGGTGGCTTATGCTGGCTCAGCTTGTCTGAGCGTGGAAAGCTAAGCAGGGTCAGGCCTGGTTATTACTTGGATGGGAGACCCCTCCTCTAGTTTCCTGCATTGAGCAGGGGGTTGGACTCGATAGCCTTGTAGGCTCCTTCCAACTCTATGATCTATGAAATCTATGAATCTATGAGGCAGTGTTCACTTAACATGCAAGGTGGCAAAGTGGAGATGAGAGCACTAGCTCCACCGACTCCATCACGGACACCGTAGCCCTCCCAAGTTGGAGGGGGCCTGTCTGCAGCGGGGAGCCTTTTCTAATTGTTAGGCTTCCCATGTGATTTGGAAACCTGGTTTTCCAGCATTGCAAATCATGTGGGTCCCTACATGAGTAGAAAGGGCTTCTCCACTGCAGACAGGCACCCTCTAACTCAGGGATGCAGAACCTCTTTCATCCCAAGGGCTAGATTCCATTTTGGAGATGCTCTTGAGGGCCGCATTCTAGTGGAGGACAGGGCCAAAGGCCAAAGGGCTGGAACCAAAATACCAGCATATTTTAGCTTAGACCTCTTATGGACAGTAACTAAGCTTTAGGCTGAGGGATTTGTCCCACAGGCCTGAGATTCTACACCCCTGCTCTAACACTTGGAGGGTGATGAGGACAGTGGCAGAGGGGTTGGTGGGGGTGACATGCTCCTCACGTACTTGGTAAACACTGCCTCAAACACCCGAATAGGGCTTACGTATAACTGCCAACTGTGGATGACACTTAATGCATCTGATGAAATAGGGTTTAGTCCATGCAAACATATTCCACAATAAATCAGTAGTCTTTAAGCAGGGCTGGCTCCAGGTTTTTGTGGGTCCTGGTGTGCCTCCGTTTGGAAAGACGTGGGGCAGCTGTGCCAGTGTGTTTGGGGTGGGGCCAGGTGCGTGTCATCGGCAGCCCGGCCCAGCTGGGCTGCCTTACCAATCAGCGCCTGCTCAAAATGCAGCTCAAGACACACATCAGTTGCTGGAAGCAATTGTTGCATCTAACAGCCGTAGCTTGACACTCCCGACTGCCCCAGCCCGAGACAAGTGATTTACCGACTTTTGGAATGACCTTGACTATGCCATTTGCCTGCTCCTGAACTGCTCCTGGTTATCTTATTTTAGGACTTATCTTGTTGGCTTGAACTTTGGACTCTGTATTGACAACGGCTTTCTCTGAACCAGACTGAATTACAGCAGGTCCTTGGGCAAGACCCTCTCAATGGGCCCCTTCCCTCAGTGAGTCGACCTTCTTGCCCCCATTGTCACCACACCAGCTGCTCTTGCTCCTCATCCTCTTTCTCATCGTTGCTACCACCTGCTTGCTTGCCAGGCAGAGAGTCACTGAGCAAGTAGGCAATAGCATCTACTGCTCCTCCTTCTCAGCACCACCACCACTGTCTGGGTCAGAGCAAAAGGCAGGTCACAAGAGGAGGAGAAAGTCCAGGGGGCTCTTGCCAGTGGTCCCCTGCTGAGGTGTGCCCTTGACAGGTGCCCAACAATGAACGGTTTGAACCCAGCCCTGCCTTTTAGGTGCACAAAGCACTTAGGCAAACCATGGTCCTCCTGTTTTTGCAATTCATTAATGGCCAGCCTATCCCCACCTAGCGACTCCCTGCCCCACTTAGAGGACAGGGTGCCAATTTCATAGGAAAGAAAGATCCATCTGATTAGCCACACTCAAAGAGTTGGGGGTCACTTCTTGTGCACAGGGTAATGTGTATCACACTGCACACACACACACCCCAGTTTACCGTCAGTCATATTTGACATTAAAGGCGTCTGATCTCCTGACTAGGATGTAAGCTTTACCACATGCTGACATTCTTAGCGATTGTATAATCAATGTTTACTTGAGCTGAGAATACTGTTAGCTCAAGTTACTGAGTTTTCCATCAACTTTCTATGAATGAGTTTTCTGTCAGTGTGGGCTGCATGAGGCATGCCTAGGCAGAACCTTGGACCTGCTAAGATTACCCAGAATCCTCTCTTTGTTAAGATTAGCTTCAACAAAGGCTAAAGAAAGGTCCAGAGACTCCTTCTAGAAGAGGACATGTCTTACTTCCTCCACCTTCTCCCCCTGCTCCCCTCTGGGGATGTGGGTCATGTGTCCTAAAAAGGTGTCTGAGTAGAAGCTGGCCATTTGGGGGAGGGGGCTCAGTTAGGTTGTGTTTGAGCCCTGTAACAGCACTGGGGGGGTGGCCTTCTCCCTAGAGATCTGATGTATGAAGCAGCAAAACTTGGGGCATCTGTTGGGGTGTTGATGTGGTAAAGCTTCACCTCACGCTCCATCTATATATTTGTAAATAAATGCAAACATTATAAAACTTGAGTACCCTCATTCCAAGGAAACCATACCTTGAGTTAGTGCTGGAACCCCTGAATTTTCACTATTTGGAGAACTGGAGTGCACATAACATTCAAATTCTACTTGCAAAAGCTGTTGCTATACAGAAACCAAAAGCTTACCTGAGGTTGTGCTCCAGCCAAAAGAAGTGTTTTAGAAGGTCAACATGAAATGGGACAGTTACCACAAAACCATTCCTTCCTCGATGACTCCTCTACTAAATATTCAAGTTATATGGGTTGAGTCTGAGGGCACAATGAGGTAGCTGCTTTGCTGATGCTAATCAGGCTGGGACTGGTCAGTGCCTGCATTTGAGACTTCCTGGGAACCTCATCTATGCCACCATAAGTTCCTTCATGCAAGAAAGGCGGGAAATGAATGCAGTAAATGAATGAAATATGGATAGATTTCCCAACTCCCAGGCTCTGGAACTCCCTGGCAAGGGAGGCAAAGGTGGCTCCCTCTTTGTTGTCCTTCCAGTGGAAAGTAAAGAGACTTGTATTTAGCTAGCCTGTGGCATCTAAGCTGGCTTGTTGCTGAAGGTTTCTTTTAACTACCTGGGTAATATATATTCCTTTATATTGCAGTGTTGCATATATTGTAATTGTAATAGGCAACCAGTGAGAGCCAGTGTGGCATAGTGGTGAGAGTTTTTGGACTGGGACTCGGGAGATCTGGGTTCTAGTCCCGCTCTGCCATGAAACTCACTGGGTGACTTTGGGCCAGTCACTGCCTCTCAGCCTAACCTACCTCACAGGGTTGTTGTGAGGATAAAATGGAGGAGGAGGAGGATTATGTAAGCCGCCTTGAGTTCCTTGAAGGAAAAAAGGCGGGGTATAAATGTAATAATTAAATAAATAAACAAACCGGAAAACTGATGTACTACAAATCAGGATACAACTAGTACAAAAGGTGTCAAATTCATTTGTTGTTTCTCATCTGCAAGGAGTTGTTTTAATTAAGCCCGAGCTTAATCTGAACCACCACAAGATGATGTCTGTGGGGTTGTCTGCATATGTGTCTTTCCTGTGGGTTGGGCACAGATGTAGTCATACTTAAAGTAGATCCACTGAAATCAGTAGAATTAAAATTGATCATGACTAACTTGAGTCTCATAGATTTTAATGGGTCTACTGGAAGTATGGTTAAACCTGGATCCAACCGATAAGGAAAGAATCCTAGTTGGCTGCGAGCTGGGCAGTGTGAGGATCTTGGACTGTGAGAGTGTGCCGTGCTAATAGACTTGCCTCCAGCCTAGTGGGACCACAATGGCTTTTCCCGTCACCTTCATGCCAGTCTCCACCAGGAGGTAGTGTTTGTCAACATGGGCGTGGTATGTCAGACAAGTTAAACACAAGCCAAATGAATATTGAACAAAAATACAAATGCTGTAGAATGTTTTATTTCATTTTAGTCTAGTGGTGCACAGTATTGTCACCATTTCCTCATCAGAAACCTCATCATTTGCTTTCTGATTGTAGTTATGTGAATTTACTTTGGAACTTTTGCCTGCATAGTTCTTACAGTCCCTTACAGGATTTTTTTTTTAAATGCCCTTATCAATTTTAGCACTTTGCCTGTTGCTACGATGATGCACTAGCCAGGATCCTCAGCCACAATTCAGTGGAAAACCTTTATTGCTGCTGCTATACTTTCCTCATCAGGTGGTGGTTTTCTTTGACTACCAGGCTGCAGAAATTTTTTAATTGTAGGGGTATTGCTTATTCTTGCTTTAAATGCCTAAAAAGATGGAAAAAATGTTTTAAAACAGGAACAAAGTACTTTTATTGCAAGAAAAGATGGCATCCCTGAATACTCATTTGTCATCCCAATAATGCAAGGATATTACAACAGTGATCAATAATGAAATTGCTTGTGAGAAGAAGAAGAAACCCTATCTACCGTACCTAAAACCCCATTTAAAGAATGCTTCCATGAAAATGGAGGTCACCATTTGAACTTCATTGCAAGCTTGTAATCATAAGTAAGTAACATGCAGTTAATTTACAATGAATCTTGGCCTCATATGCATTTTAGCCATTGTGCAAAAGACCTTCAGGTCGCTTTCAGAGACAAAGGTGTCATATTGAGACACAGGGCAGTATCCAATGGCGTGATTGCACAAACTCAAATAGAGCTAGCTTGAGCTTGTGTAAGCGTAATGAGCAACTGCTTGTGCAACAGAAAGATTCGGCAGAGCTCTGCTGGTGCTATTTGAGTTTGTGGAATGACACCATTGGACACTGTCCTGTGTCTGGGTATCGTACAAAGGATAACAATGGGTTGTGCAAGCATATAGCACAACCACTTGTGCAACCGTGCTTCTGCAAATGTAACTTTAATTGGATTCCCCTCTTGCACATAGTTTGGAACCAGGTTTCTGCTTGCAGAATGTCATGTGCGCTAGCAGAATGACACTGTTGGATACTGCCCACAAGTGTGATACCCGGACCACAGATAATGGATTTAGAAGGTGATGTATAATCTCTTGCACAATGTCACATAATGGTTGAGTTTGCATGACATGGCAACCCACCCTGCGAATAAGCTATGCAGTCTGGGTTGTTCGTAGAACACCACACGATGCACCCGACAGACAATCGGGCTCACCATGGGTTCTCCCCCCCCCACTCCTTCCCGCTGGTATCCCAGGGAATTAGGCTGCTGAAGCTGCCTTGTCTCCTCACCCCTCTCTGCTTGCGACCCCTTTTTGGCCGCCACCACACCTTTTTTCATTTTTCTGCCACTGACAGCTACTGACAGCCCCTCCAAAGTGCCCAAGCAGCACCGGTGACAGATGCTCCAATGTGCTGCTTGGGCACTTTGGAGGGGCTGTCAGTGGCTGTCACTGATCGCAAAAGGGGGGAAAAGGAATAAGGCCATGGTGGTGACTGAAAAGGGGTTGCAAGCAGAGCGGGGAGACCAAGCCAGTGACGGTCACTCCAAAGTGCTGCTTGGGCATTGCTGGAGCAGCTGGCGGTGGCCTGCGTGACAGTGCATGAGCTCAGCAAGAACAACGGTCAGTTTTTGCCAAGCAGCTCATTCAGTACTTCCCACAACGGGTTGGTTGTCCAGGTTTGAATGACATGCCAACCCATCATGCATCGATCAACCCCTAGAACAAGCCATAGGTTGTCAGGGGACTTGTTGCACACAACATGATAACCCACCAAGACTAGTTACCCATGATGCATGCAAAGCCAGTCAATGCAAACTCAGTCAATGTCTCCCACTAAAATTCAGCAGAAAATCACTAGAAGCTAAATTTGGCCTTTCTAATGCTCTGTAGTGGCTTGCTGCTGAATTTCAGTGGCAAACAGCCAATACTTTTGCCTCCGCCATGCCTTAAATTCAGCAGTGCAAAGGTGGGGGCCACACAAGAGGACAGGGGAATGTGTGTAGCCCTCATGTTGCCTGACTAGCAACTAATGAGAATTTGCTGGATCCAGTGAGCCATCATTGTTCTGTCTTTTCACACTTAAGGACTTGCCAAGAGTAGTTGCTTACCTTTAAAAGAGGGAATTTGGAGAGAATATCAGCCTTCATCTCTTCTGTCATCAAAATGGTTTCAAGCAATTGAACATCTGCTCTACTGAGCTGGTTTCCAACCAGAAAGCCTTGTCCGTGATCTTTGAGGACCTACATAGCAGAACATACAAAATAGAGGAGATACATTCAGAGCACTTCTGAAAGACATCCACCTGGAGAATAGTGCATCATCATCACATGGGGAGGATTTGTATTAGTGTTGACGTAGGAGTTCAAACAAGAGTTGAAAAGCTATTTCTCAATTTTGGACACAGTGGAAGTGCCAAGGGAGTAGGCCAGATCTGGGAAGATCAGAGATCTAGATCACGCACAGAGTTTCCATAAGGAGAGCAGACTGTTCACCAGCCACAATCAGGGCCAGCATCAGGAGTAGGCATGGTTGGGCACTTGCCCAGAGACCACACCCCAGCAAAAGCCCCCTGGACTTGCTCCTCCTCTTCACCACGGCAACCTGCTTATTCACCTGCCTCTAGCTCTGACCGAGGCAGCAGTGGAAGGAGGAGCAGGAGATGCCACTGCCTATTTGCTCCCTGCCTCTCTGCCTGTCAAGCAAGCAAGTGGTGGCAATGATGAGAAAGAAGATGGTGGTGAGAAGGTAGACTCCCCTCCCTTCAATCTCTAGTCAGGTGGGGGGGGGGGTGCCCAGGTAGGGCTCTTGTGTAGCACAATTGTGCCCTGCAAAGATTAGTATTGGATCAAGCAGATACTAGGATGGGTTTTCCTGCAAATCATATGCCCTGCCATGAAAAGGTTTAAAGTAGTAGTTCATTAAATGTTGCTGCTGTAAGCAAGGAGGTCAATGTTTTCCTTGTCCACACCACAGCATTTTGTAGCTACTGCTCTCGCTGATATGCAGCCTTTCCCAATAGGAAGGAAACCCCCTAGAACAACATGCAGAGTACCCAAGGCTGCTCAGATTATTCTGGCATCTCAGTGCAACATTACACAAGCGCTGCGCCTCCACTCTGCCAGTAAAAAGACCGTAGTCAGTTAAATTGCTAACCATTTGCTGCCCTTTCATGACACCCAAAATAAGCTGCCTGAGGCAGGCTTCTCACTCTGCCTAAGGGTAGGGTCAGTCCTGACTCCTTCCAATCAGCTTCCTCTTTGGGCTGCGTCTCTGCATTGTGAGAGTTTAAGCCAATGGGGAAAGGCAGCAGAAGTACTCTCCCGCCAAGGAGGGTTCCCCTTGCTTCTCTGCATGCCTCACTTGCTCATCTTCTTTCAGTCAGGAGGGATGCTGAGGCCAGGGGCTCTTGAAGAAACATGGCAGATGTCGTCACTCCCAGACACAGCTGAAAAGGGTTTAATTTAGGAGCAGATTATTCCACTTGAGTTTCATTTCAGAAATGTGGTGAAGTGTGGCGTAGTGGTTAGAATGTTGGACTGAGACTCAGGAGATCCTGGGTTCTAGTCCCCGCTCGGCCATGAAACTCACTGGGTGACTTTGGGCCAGTCACTGACTCTCAGCCTAACCTACCTCACAGGGTTGTTGTGAGGATAAAATGGAGGAGGAGGAGGAGGAGGAGGATTATGTAAGCCACCTTGGGTTCCCTGCAGGAAAAAAGGCGGGGTATAAATATAATAAATAAATAAAATAAATAAAAAGGCGTGCTCTAACTATCAGACATCAGGAAAGCACAGGATTAAAGGAAATGATTTGGGATGGATCAAAGAGTCTTACAGACAGTTACAAATTGCCCACAGTAGTTGAGCATAGACCACCCCCTTCTCTAGTCATGGCTGTACGTGTAGTTTACTCTTTGCCTCATACCTTTTCAAAGACTGGGAAATATCTGGTTGTGGCTTTTTCAAGGATCGTTGCCAACTCCTTCTCCTTTGTGTCAGCTGGTTTGAAGGGCAGCATCATGATCAGTTCGTTCAGATCCATAGTACCTTCGCAATACATGTCAATGCTGAAAAGAAGAGAATGGCCCCATGACTCTGGATAGCCAGTTAGCATGTAGGTTGCTCTGTTAAGCTTGACATGCACAGATTTTGGAGTAAGAAAGCTCTTTCTTCCATTATGGAAGTGTTCCTTGCGCTCTGTTATCGCGATCTGAGTACATCTAACTGCATCATCATCATCAGAGCATTTCTATAATCATTTCAACTGTTTAAAGCACTTCACATTCATCTGTCACATACAGAATCATTACAACAACCATGCAAGGTAGGTCACCATGGGATGAATCCAACATTGTGCAGGTGGGCTTCCGCTTGTGCAGAAACACTTCCCCCTGCTCTCCTCCCCCTTGCAGCCTCCCGTGTGCCCAGGATCCCTCTGGATTTGAGGGGGTGGGGTGCAGGTTGGGGGGGGGGTGCAAGGAGGAGGGGAAATCCATTCTGCCAGTGGTTTCTGTGCTGCTGGCAGACAGCCACTGTTGGATACAACCACATTAGCCATTGTACCTCTGTTAAAACAAACCTAAGATGAAGAAAAATAAAACTATTAGGAAGGGGGAGTTGTACTGTGCTCTCACAGGCATCATCTGATACATATGCATGAAATTTGTAATCCTGTCACTGGGAAAGGATCATTTTTCTTGGAAACAGCAATTTCTCCCATAATGGAGGTGCTTCCTGGGGCAGCATTATTTGGCCAATTCCCGGAAGTAACATGCTAGCAGGAAAGGTCCTTATACATACAGCAAAAATCCTATATATGTCTACTCTGAAATGAGCCACATTGAGTTCAGCAGGGCTTACTCCCAGGTAAGTGTCTATAGGATTGCAGCCTTATTTGCTATGCTTTACTTTCAATGAAGAGCAACTTCCAAGGAAAAATATCTACATTTAAAAATTTATTCATGTAATATGGGAGGCAAGAGAAAGAGGAAAGGGGAATTAAGCTCCAGTGTTCCAGTTTATTGGGATTAAATGATTGACTAGGCCATGAACTATAGACAAACCACATTGGTTTCTAATGAGCCTGCGCACATGAACTCTATTATGATTGAGTAAACAGTGCTCCACAGGGCCGGATTAAGAGCATTATGGGCCTGGTGCTGAGGATTTTGGTGGGCCTTTTTATGGAAATAAATAAAATGAAGACGCAATTTTATATTAAAACAAATTAAATATTTTAATTACCATTAAAGTGCCAAAACAGAAACATATTGAAAATATTTCTTTTTTTGTAAACAATAAGCTTGTTAACTCAATAAAACCGTTCATCACATATCGTTGATGATAAGTACCTCCACTTTTTTTAACCTCTAGGGCAGTCTTCCCCAACCGGGGCCCTTCCAAATGTTTGGGGGCCCAGCTCCCATCTTCCCCAGCCACTGGCCATGCTGCCTGAGGCAAATGAGAACTGTAGTCCAAAATATCCAAGAGGGATATTTGGTGAACTCTGTTCTCTGGGGTTTTTCAAAATAAAACTTAAAATGCCACACAATTCCCCATGAAAGCGCACGTGCACACACACACACACACACACACACACACACACAGTATTAGCCAAGCACACACACACACACGTGCACACACACACACACACACACACACACACAGAGAGAGAGAACTCTGTTCTCTGGGGTTTTTCAAAATAAAACTTAAAATGCCACACAATTCCCCATGAAAGCGCACGTGCACACACACACACACACACACACACACACAGTATTAGCCAAGCAGGTGACATTTTGCAGGCAGCAGGAGGATCAACACCCCCAAAAGGCAGACACATTCACATAAATAGAACATTCACAACAACCATTTTTAAATAAACATAAACCATCTTCCCCAGCCACTGGCCATGCTGCCTGAGGCAAATGAGAACTGTAGTCCAAAATATCCAAGAGGGATATTTGGTGAACTCTGTTCTCTGGGGTTTTTCAAAATAAAACTTAAAATGCCACACAATTCCCCATGAAAGCGCACGTGCACACACACACACACACACACACACACACACACACACACACACAGTATTAGCCAAGCAGGTGACATTTTGCAGGCAGCAGGAGGATCAACACCCCCAAAAGGCAGACACCCACACCCACAAACACACAGCCCTTACGTTCAGTTTGGCTCACAAAAGAGGGAAAGCCCTTTTACAGAAAAGAAGGAGAAGGAGAACTTGCAGAATTTTCCCCAAATTATTTATTTAAAAAAAAAAAAAAAGCCACAACAAAAAGCCAGGAAGCTTTGCTTGACCAAGAATAATTGTGTTGTTCTTGTTGCTTTTTTTGTGTGTTGTTGTTAAACTAGCATTTGAACAATTGAGCTGCGAATCAGAAAGATCTTTTGCTCGAGGCTGGAGAGAGAGGTCCCTTCTAAATCTGAATATTACAGACCCTAGCAAGCCCCCCATGTGCTAGACGTTCTCACAAAGAAATGTAGTAACAGTGATTGAAATGCAAAGATACTGAAATGCTAATTTGAGAACAACAGTTCTTGCTAGGTCTTGCCTCAAGCCTGTAATGCAGATGTGCTTAGAACACCTTTCTAATCTTGCAAAAATCATTAATTATGCTGAATGATAACAGATCAGAGCTAACTCCGAAGGGGGAAAAATCGCCTCTTGTCCCTATAATTGCGGGCCGATTGTCTGTTAAAGGCCTGGAGCGGCCGCTCCCACAGCCCCTATGTTAATCCGGCCATGGTGCTCCACCCTGCCCCTTTTTGTCCCAGCCTGGGAGCTGAAATAAGCTGACTCATAACTTGTCAGCAGATGATCTTATGACAAACTGGAGATTTCTTCTCCTGGGATGTATAGCAAACAGAAGTACCTATGCATTTAGTCACCAGACTTAGAAATGTTACATACAATGCTCTCTGCTTGGAGTCCTTCCCATAGAGATGATATTTTGCTGCGATGTAGTTGAGAATAGCGCGGCTCTGTACCATCTTCATCCCATCAATCTCCACCATGGGCACTTGCTGAAAGAGTAGGCATCCATCTTGGGAAAGGAAGATGAGAAGGAAGATGACAAAGTCGAGCCATGGGCTGTTGTTTAACCGTGAGTTCATGTTGTTTGAACCCAGCTGCACGAACAAGCCATGAAGAGAACCCATGGTTTGTTGTTGGGTTGTGAACTGTGTGTTGTACACCAGGGTTTATTATCTTGGCTGGGTTCTGACAACATGATAACCCATGTTTCAACAACAACCCACAGTTCAACAACCCACACTCAATCCATACTCATCCCTTGAGTGTGGTTATCGTGTTGTCTGAACCCAGTCTTGTAGATCATAGAATCATAGAAAGGTAGAGTTGGAAGGGGCCTACAAGGCCATCGAGTCCAACCCCCTGCTCAATGCAGGAATCCAGGTCAAAGCATCCCTGACAGATGGCTGTCCAGCTGCACCTTGAATGCCTCCTGATTGGGAGAGCCCACCACCTCCATAGGTAGTTGATTCCATTGTCTTATTGCTCTGACAGTCAGGAAATTTTTCCTGATGTTTAGGTGGAATCTAGGTTTCTGTAACTTGAGCCCATTATTCCGTGTCCTGCAAACTGGGATGATCGAGAAGAGATTCTGGCCCTCCTCTGTGTGACATCCCTTCAAGTACTGGAAGAGTGCGATCATATCTCCCCTCAGTCTCCTCTTCTGAAGGCTAAACATGCCCAGTTCTTTCAGTCTCTCCTCATAGGGCCTTGTTTCCAGTCCCTTTATCATCCTTGTTGCCCTCCTCTGAACCCTCTCCAGTTTGTCTATGTCCTTCTTAAAGTGTGGTGCCCAGAACTGTACGCAGTACTCAAGATGCGGCCTAACCAGTGCTGAGTAAAGGGGAATTATCACTTCACGCGATTTGGAAGCTTTACTTCTATTAATGCAGCCCAAAATAGCATTTGCCTTCTTTGCAGCCACATCGCATTGCTGGCTCATATTCAGTTTGTGATCTACCACAATTCCAAGATCCTTCTCACTTGTGGTATTGTTGAGCCAAGTGTCCCCCATTCTGTAACTCTGCATTTGGTTTCCTCTCCCTAGGTGCAGCACTTGGCATTTATCCCTAGTAGATAATAGTAGTGCGCTGGGATTTTTTCCCCAGAGCAAAAAACAAGAGGCATTTTTACAGAAATGTAATAAATGTGTATAGTTGAATAAACATAAAAAATAAATGTCCTGTATTATTTAAAGTTTACATTTTAAGCTATGTCTGCTCCACAGATAAAACACCTTGCTCTAGGAAATACAGGGCTGAGTGTCATGTGTATAAGGATTCTGTGTACATCTGGGAAATTGACTTCCCTCTCAAAGCATACAGAATAACCAAATGAAAACTGTGCATTCACAGAAGAATAAATAAATAAATAAATAATAATAATAATTCTGAATTTTATTTATTTATTATATTTATTAATCGCCAAAACAGAAATTTAGAACATTAAGGTGTCATACTTACCCTTCTTTAACTTTTCTAGATCTTCCTTTGATTGAATGAATTGTTCTTCAAACTAACAAACAAAAGAGGCAAAATATTTTTACTAATATATACTATATGAGTAGAAATGCCTAATATTGTTTAAATAGAAGAATTAATATCCACGTTTATGATTGAGTTGAAATTTCTAACAGGTATTGTGTAGAGATTGGACAAATAATGACTTGGGTATTTGTGAGGTTGATGATTAAGAAAAATATTGTTTGACAATAGAAAAAAGAGAAATTTATTTCTAAACTTAGATGCTACTTATATTTGTTGTGGAGAAAATTGGAAGTCCATTTTAGTTAGTTTTTTTTTTAGTGTTCGTATGGGTTTCATTTTTCTTAAATAATTTTTTTTTAAAAAAAAATTGAAGACAAACCTCAACCCCAGCTGTAGCCAAAAGCCATCTTATGGTTTCCATTCGGCCTCTTGTATCGAAGTAGACAAGCTTTGGTTTTCCAGCCATGTTTCCAAGTGCCTCAATTCCTGTTATGATAAAAAGAGATCATTGCTATTGAAGGCTGCTTGTTTAAAACAACCCACATACCTCCATTTTATAATCACAAGGCATGAGCAGATATGGCATTCAGTATACAGATAAAGTAGTAATCAAAGTAAGAGTTAAAATGCATGCATATTCCATCCCATTTGATGTCTATGTGGCCCTTGTTCGTTGAGCAACAAAATCGTGTTTCTTCCCCACCCCATATCACATGCCTCTTCTCTCTTAACATGATTTCCAGTTACCGGTACCTCACAAAGATGCTCTTTTCTCTCAGTCAATTTGCCCAAATCTCTCCCATCTGCAGTTTAACACAATTCAAAAGCCATGTCTGCTCCCTTAAACCCTGTGAGGTAGGCTAGGCTGAGAGTCAGTGACTGGCCCAAAGTCACCCAGTGAGCTTTATGGCTGAGTGGGAAATTGAACCAAGTCTTGGTCCAACCCTTTACTTTCCACTGATTAGTAAGTCCAATTGAGCCCCCAGGTCACTGAGTATAAAGATTGCAGTTTAAAGTATTGAGTAAAGTTTGCCACTGTTTGAACAATTAGCAAGACAAGTATGTTAAAATAGTTAATGCAGGGACGGACCACTCCTTTAACCTCTAAACTTCCGCTCTGGTCCTCAGAACTCTACCCACTTCCCCTTCTCCTGGTCTGGCTTCTTTGGAGGGAGATACTTACAATGGGTTCTGCCCACAGGATTACTGGTTTCTAGGCAAAATGTTGCCTGCCTAAGTGCTCAAATGGGGTAAGGGGAAGAAAGACCTTAGGGTCTGGGCATAGCTTGGGGTATTATGGAATGGCCCCTACCACCACTCCTCACCAAGGCATTGCCCTTGAGCTATGAACCTCTGGGGGCATCTGCTGACCTTGAATACTAACCTGCTGGAACTCGTGAACAAGAGCAAGTCCTTCGCAAGTATAAAACTAAACTTGCTGTGGCCTCAAGTTATAAAACCACGAGGCTCCGCCTCCCGAGAGGAGAGAACAGCCCTCCTGGAGGAGAAACTCCCCATAGCAAACAGGAGGGGTGGCGGCAGGGGTGCCGACCTACCATGCTCTAATCCACTTTTGTGTGAGTGCCTTTTCACCTTCAGCACGGCTGTCTTTCAAATTAATCCACCGTGGGGAAGGCTTTCTCCCGCACATGCCATGACGCAACTCACTTTAGCAGAAGTCTGTGCAGCAGCATTTAGGGCAAGTGTCCACATTCATGTTTTTAGTATAATCAACTCCTAAATCCCCTTGTATCAGCGGGCAGGTGACAGCTGCCATCTCTGGCTGCAGCACCTTACGTAGAGCGCATGGGCAAAGGCCAAATGCGCAAGACTGCCCTGCAGGCGGCACCCACGAGTGAGGCGAGCGGCTCCGGTGAGCAGATCACTCGGATTATTTATTTTTAGCCCGCCAATTGAAACCCCCTTCAGCAACAGGCCAGTTTATATGCCAAAGACCCGCCTGAATGAAAACGTCTTTGCTGCCCGCCAAGCTGGCTTCCCCCGGCAGTGCAAAACCTAATTTACAGCGGCGTGCAAAACTGCAGGCTCTGGTTTTGGTCCAGGAATACGAAACGAGACAATACTTTTCGTGGGAGGCTGCTAGTGCTCACCCCGAGTGGCGAGGATCGTCTGTTCGTCCTCACCTTAGATCTTGCTAGCTCTCCGGACAGTTCCTCGGCTTTGTCTCAGCTGTTTGGGTGTGCAACTCGCTGCTTCAGCTGTTGCTCTGTAATTACCATCGGAGGTAAACAGCCGGAGGGCCCCCGGGTACTAATTTTCACTTTCAGCATTTCCTCTTCCTCTGCTGCGCCCCCCTTCTTTTCACCACTAGGGTATGCTGTATCTTATTTGATGATGATGATGATGATGATGATGATGATGATGATTTTTCCTCTGTACCCCCCAGCCACCCTCTTTTCACCGCTAGGGTATGCTGTACCTTTTTTTTTTTACGATTTTGTTTGCTGATGATGAACACTGTTAGAAAAAGACAGATATTTCAGCTGCCACTCCACGTTTGTCCTCCTACGAAGGACAGATTATAAGCAGGTCTGTGCGGCCATCAATATCACACTCACAATGCCGTAGGTCCTGGCTGCCTCTCCACTCCTTCCTTCCTTCCTTCTCTTTGCTTGCACTTCTTCTACAGCAGGAGGCATGGAGAAGCCAGGCTAGGCTCGCTCGAGGGGGGGAGGTGTGCCTCTGAACATGTGCAGAGTGGGGCTGAGGCACAAAGAGGGCTGTTTTAGCTTGCCCAAGGGGTAGGAAAAATCCACCTTTCACCTAGTTGTAGCAGGGGGACGCTGGCAACCAAGATACTGCTCCTGGGAGTGGGACTCGATGGGCACTTATTGGGAGATGCTTGCAGAGATAAATATTTTTGGAGTCATCAGTGTAAAGTTTCTTTCATCATGGAGTTAATTGGCAAAAGGAACTAGGAAGAGATGTGTGAGTCTTCATCAACCATAGTGGTGAGTGTTGGACTGGGACCCAGGGAGATCCAGGTTCTAGTCCCTGCTCAGCCATGAAACTCACTGGGTGACTTTGGGCCAGTCACTGACTCTCAGCCTAACCTACCTCACAGGGTTGTTGTGAGAATAAAATGGAGAGGAGGGGGAGGATTATGTAAGCCACCTTGGGTTCCTTGCAGGAAAAAGGGTGGGGTATAAATATAATTAATTTTAAAAAAATAAACCACCCCCATTTCTCCTTTGAGCTGTGTGTGTGGCAGGGGAGTGATTCTAATACAAAACCACCACCACCTACATACTTATTCCAGCTCCCCCATCCCCCAACACACCAAGAAAACAAGGCTCTAAAGAGTCTGGCAAACGCTTACATCATAATGCAAAAGAAATAGCAAGTAGAAATAGTATAACACCTTAAGATCCCAGCTGTTCCCCTCCAAGGCACACACACTGACACACACACACACACACACACACAGTTTGAATTCCTTGTTCTCTGAGTAACTTCTACATTATTGAATGAAATTTAGGAAGAAAGCTGGCATCATAGGAATATAGGGCAGCCTAATATCTCATTTGTAAGACACCTTGAGTCTTTTTCTGTAGAAAGGCAGAAAATAAATTTAATAAATAATAAACTCATACTGCATTGTGTAAACTACATACCGTAAGTATTCATTAAGGAAAATACAAGTGGGCATCACTCCATGGGACTTACATCTGAGGAGACATGTTTGTTTGTATGATGGTAATGAAATGCTGTATGATAAGCAACTATTGTCTATTTGAAGGGGACTTGGTTGGTCTGCCTATTTTTTATTTTCCTCAAATACTTAACACAGTTTGTCTACCTCCTTCAACCTGTTGCTCTCCAGATGCTTTGCACTACAGCGCCCAGCATTCCTGACCATTGGCCATGCTGTCTGGACTGGATGGGAGCTGGAGTACAAAACATCTGGAAGGCCCCACATTGGGGAAGGCTGTTTTACATACTGCAGGAGGAGAAAATATGAAGTTGTCTCTTAAGAGTCTAATGTTTTCACTTTCCCCCCCCCCTAAGCTTCATTCAAGCTTAGGGGGGGAAAGTATGTACCCAGACAAGGAGGGATTCAAACTATGAAAGTTTGTATGTGTTGCGGGGGTGGGGTGGGGTGGGTGGCGGGCAGGCATGTAGTATCCCGAATCTTAACCTATTTCCTGGGCATAGAATGTACGTGTTTTCCAGAGAGCAAGGTCTCCGAGGAGCTATTTTGGTCTGTGTGTTGGGAATGGGGATGGGAAAATAAGGTGTGGGTTTGTAGCTTGGGGGTTCTCCTGGAGCCGTCTTTGTCACTTGAGACTCACTGGGCTCAGTAGAATGGAGTGCCTTCTACCAACTTTGGTTGGTGGCCCAGTTATGCCCCTATCTGGACAGGGATAACCTGGCTTCAGCTGTCTATGCTCTGGTAACCTCCAAGTTAGATTACTGCAATGTGTTCTACGTGAGGCTGCTTTTGAAGACGGTTCAGAAGCTGCAGCTTGTGCAAAATGCAGCAGCCAGATTGATAACAGGGACAAGAAGCTCCGAACATATAACACCAATTTTGGTCCACTTGCACTGGCTGCCTGTATGTTTCCGAGCCTGATTCAAGGTGCTGGTTTTGACCTATAAAGCCTTACATGGCTCGGGAGCCCCTGCCAAAGGAAGTGAGGTGGGTGGCTACTAGGAGGAGGGCCTTTTCTGCTGTGGCACCCAGGCTGTGGAATAAACTTCCCAAAGAGGCTCACCTGGCACCTACACTGTGCTCTTTCTGGTGCCAGGTGAAGACCTTATTTTCCCAGGAATTTGTTGTTTAGTCTCTTGTTTTAAACATTTTACTGTATTTTAAATCTCTGTACTGCTGCTAGGTTTTATTTCAGTTTTTACTCCTATTTTATACTACAGCTTTAAATTATTATTTTTAAAACTCTATTTTATGTTGTATTTTGTGGTTTTAATTGTTGTGAACTGTCCAGAGAGCTTCGGCTATTGGGCAGTATAGAAATGAGATAAATAAATAAAATCTTTGATGGAACTCCTCTCCCAGCATGAACCTACCGTACACTACATTAATTATCTAAGGCCCTTCTCCAGGTAGCTCCTCCAAGGGAGGCTCAGATGGTGGCAACAATAGAGAGAGCCTTCTCCATGGTGGCCCCCCAGTTATGGAATGATCTCCCCAACGAGGCCCACCTGGTGCCAACATTGTTATATTTTCGGTGCCTGGTTAAGAGCTTCCTCTTTTCTCAGGCATTTAGCAGCATATGATGAAGTTTTAATGAGGTCCTGGGTTTCTCTTGTTTCTTGTTTAAATTTGTTTTAGATATATGTGTGTCTTTGTGTGTGTTGTATATTTATATGTTTGTATGTATATGGTTTTTATAATGTATTTTAAGGTTTTAATCTTTGTAAACCACCCAGAGAGCTTTGGCTATTGGGCAGTATAGAAATGTAATAAATGAAATAAAATGACTATGTTTGCTCTGGATTCATGGCAGATGGGAATATTGTGTTCCCCAAGTTGGGCCTAGGCTTCTAGTTCCAATGAAACTGTACTGTAGGCATTTTTATCCCCATAGAAAGTAGTAGGAGCTGCACAAGTAGAACAAGAACAGGGTTTTGTTTTGTTTTTTAAAAATCCTTCTTTCCACATGCATTCACAGTTGCACAGAGAGGATTACAAGCTTTGCATGCAGGTGGCCACACATTCAACCCATGGGCTGAATCCAACACTGCCCACCTGCCAGCAGAACAGATTTCCCCCTCCCCCCCTGCAGCCCCTCCCACACTCCCTTAATTTGCTCCAGATTTGGGGGGCAGGGGATGCAGAGAGCAAGGGGAAGTCTGCACAACATTGGATTTAACCAGTTAAGGATCCAATCCTATGCAAATTTAGACAGAAAATTTTCTGTCTAAACTTGCTAGGATTGCACACTGTGTATCTCAGCACAGCTGGAAAGACCTTTCCCACGTCCTTGAAGAGCTGCTGCCAATCAGAGTAGAGAGCACTGGGCTAGCTGAACCAATAACTCAGGTTTCCCCACCCTGTTCTAAAGTATAAATGAATAAATAAACTTGCCATTTCCCAAAGGGAAAGACAACACACTTAAACACTTTATATGGAATATTTTAATGCAAGATCTTAACACCCTTTAAAACAGTCTAATGCCAAAAAAAAAAAAAGAGAGCAATGTTTGCTCAACATTCCACATTGTCATTGATTTTAATCATTTCACTGCCCGCTGATTTGCAATATTTGCATTCTGGCAAGCAGCCTCAATATACTGTTCTTAAAAAGCCTTGAAAACTTTCAGCACAGTTGCTACGTATGCATCATCAGGAGGTGGTTTCCTTTGGCTTCCGGGCTGCAAGAACTTGTTAATGGTGGGAAGGTTGCTTGTTTTTGCTTTGAAAGCCTACAGCAGCAACAACAACAAAGTAAAAAAAAATTTTAATAAAAAGCAGAATTGTTTCTTGAGTCCAGACTAAAATCTTTTTCAAGAATCTTTTAAAATACAATTTAAAGAACTGCTTAGAAAGGAACTGTTCCAAAATAAACCAGCCACCAAAAGGTGAGACTTTTGAAATCATGTACAAAATTAGCTGGCCTGTGTTATCTGCATGGTGTGGTTGCTGCTTCCCCATGGCTGGATCCCACTCTGTAGTGCTAACATCTAAACTTGCAAATCAGGTGGGACAGACAAATCACGCGGGAGCTTCCCACACCAACAAACTATCAAAGTTGAATCTACTGTAATGTAAGCGGGCACATCCATCTAAACCTCACCATCAGTAAGGCTGCCCTGACCCCCCTATACTTTTATTGGCATAGCTGTCATTTCCTTCACAAACCAGGAATATGTCTAGGCTTCCACCCATGTGCTTGCTCCCAACAGCCTGTAAGCAGCATCGTGGTTGCAGCAGCCTGCCTAATGGAAAGCGGGATGAGTAGGAAGGACAAAAGAGAGAGAGAGAGAGAGAGTACTGTATCCTATCCCTCTAATCTCTAGTAGTCCTTCATTCAGCAGGTTGCTACAGTAGCATCATCATATCTGACAGAAAGCAATGAAAGCAACTGTCCAGGAAGGCAATCATTATACTATTATGTCTAGTATAGGTTAATATTATGGACTTGAGTGGTTTAATCCATATGTCTGAAGCAGTACATTCTCAAATATAATGGGAGTGGGAGTCTGCATGATGTAGCCCGCTAAGAGATTACCTGTAGCTGAGGGAACTGTGCAAGCACATCAGCTTTTTTCTCCTCTACCATCAAAATGGCTTCAAGCAGCTGTACGTCTGCCCAGCTGAAGCAATTGCCAACAAGGAACTCTTGACCATGTTCTTTCAGAGCCTAAAAAAAATAAGAAGAATGCTATTGATTTGGGGGGAAATGTACATCGACTAAATTCTGGGAAAGTGGGTCTACTTCATTCATTCATTCATTTATTACATTTCTATACTGCCCCAAAGCTGAATCTCTCTGGGTGGTTGACAAAGTTTAAAAACCATTAAAAATACATCATACATAGTATAAAAACCCATTTACACACAAAGATATAAACAGACAATACACACACACATATCTGAATTTAAAAACAAGAAAGATCCAGGACCTGAATAATGTTGGAGAAGCCACTACTGGGGAATATTGGGGTGTGTGTGTGTGTGAGGGTTTGGTGACTGTTGAGTGCAATGCCCTGCCCAAGTAAAGAGGCATGACAAGATAACATCCTGTCTCACTTTATATTTCAAAGGAGTTTCAGAACATGGTAAAACCCATCTGGTATTTTTAGGGCACGATCCTATGCATGTTTAGACATTTAAAAAATCCCACAACTCCCAGCATTCCCCAGTATGACTGGCTGGGGCATGCTGGGAGTTCTAGGCCTTTTTTCTGTCTAAACATGTGTAGGATTGCACCCTTAAGGAGCTAATAAAAACATTCCTCCTGTTTTATAGCTGTTCTAAGGCCTGTGCCATTTGTCCAAAGTAATGTGTACTTGCTAATAGAAGAAATCATTGGCAACGCAACATACCTTTTCATAGACTGGAAAGTACCTGGTTGTGGCCTTCTCAATGATTGAAGCAAGTTGCTTTTCCTTTTGCTCAGGTGGAGAGAATGGATACATCAAAATCATTCCCATCAGGTCCATTGTCCCTTCCACATACATGTCAATTCTGTGTGGACGAGGAGTGGAAATGTCATCTTTTAAATGTAAAATTATTAAGAGTGTATCTATTTAATGGGGAAAGATACAGTTTAACATGCATTAATTTCAGCTTAGCTGAAATCAGCCCTTAAACAACAAGAGGAAAGTCTAATAGAAAAAGAAAATGTATAAGGGAACCAGGTCTTTCCCATTCCTTTTCCAATATCTTGAAGGAATCTTGTATCTTGTTCCCTGCTAAAGCACCAACTTTTATCATTGACTTTTGGTTTATCCTCCACGGAGCTTTTCACTATTTGGTGCAAATGACATAAACGTCATCTGCTCAAATGACATAAACGTCATTGCTCCCCTGGCATTCCTTCTCCATCCCCACCAGAGAAATACAACTGTTCCTCAAGGCTGGTACAGCTGATAGTACAACAATATTCAACGGCTGCTCCTGTGCTGGCACTAAAAGTGGGCAAATCCTTTGAGGCACTGCCTTATTGCAGCATACATAGCACTTGTTCTTCAAAGAAATGTTTAGGAATACCTGTTCTACACACACACACCATACACACGTCTTTGCTGTGTCACAGAAATGACTAAAATTCTTCCTTCCCCCTTCACATCTAATTCTATTCTTCATAAAAATGCAGCAAAAACCAAACTGTTCCAGTTCCACTTGAATTTAGTCCCTTGTACAGTACTGTACTACAGAGGTGGCACCAAAGGAGAGTATCTGTGCTTTCATTTTACCAAGGTAAAATTTCTACATGTACGGTAATGCCCAAGAGAGTCATCAATAGTCACTGGTACACTAGAGCTGGGGTCTCCAACATGGTGCCGATGGGCACCAATATACCCGCAGGCACCTCTCTTGGCACCTACCAGGTCCTTCCTGAGATTTATTTTATTTCTTAAGATTTTTTAAAAAAATTAAAAATGATTTTTTTTAACTGGGAGGCAAGCATGCTGCAAAGTGAAGGGTGGCTCTCCAGCATCATCTTTATTTGGGTTCAGCAGAGTAGTTTGTGTTTTGGAGCGCAGCCCCCACCTCTGCATTGTACTTAGGTTCTTGGGCAACTTTTCTTTTAGTTTCACCAGTTTGCCTTCTGGGAAATGTTTTGTGACTGGCCATGCCCACCATGGTAGCCATTTTATGTATGGGCAAGCCCACCCCTACCCATAGTAGCCATTTAGTGAGAGCACAAAGAACACTCTCTCAAAATTCCAAATGTGCCCACCAATTCAAAAAGGTTGGGGGAACTCCTGTACTAGAGAATCAGGCAGACACTAGTAAATCCTGATTGGCAATCACAAAGATGCTGTTAGTGTCACTGTATAGTTTGGCCGAGAGACAGAACTGAAAGTTTCTAGATGGAATTTTAGGTGATCCTGGGAGTGCAGGGGGAACTATACAAATTGCTCTCCTGCTTCCAGCATGCCCTACTTGTATTTACTACAAATATTACAAAGACACTACAAGTGTCCAGCCTGTCTGGGCCTGCGGCTTATGCTGGCTCAGCTTGTCTGAGCGTGGAAAGCTAAGCAGGGTCAGGCCTGGTTATTATTTGGATGGGAGACCCCTCCTCTAGTTTCCTGCATTGAGCAGGGGGTTGGACTCAATAGCCTTGTAGGCTCCTTCCAACTCTATAATCTATTAAATCCAAAGGAAGCCAAACCTGTTAATGCTGCCCCCCCCCCAAAAAAGTGGATAATGCTGATGAGCAATAACATCCACCTGTATCTACTAGAGATTTTAGGAATATTTTAGACATCAAACTAGAAGCCAGAATATTCCAAGATCTCTGTAAAATTTGTTTCTCTTGCATAGTCAAGGCATATTTGTGTGCATCTGTGAATGCTGTAATGCTATAAATAGAGGTCTCAAGTATAGTAAAATGAATCATGATACAGTACTGTGCTCTGTCTTTCAGGTCCTTCCCATAGAGATTATATTTCCCTGCTATGTAGTTGAGAATGGCCTTGGTCTGGACCAACTTCAGCCCATCCATCTCCACTAATGGGACTTGATCGAACAGCAAGTATCCATCTTTAGAGTAGAAAAGCAAAACATAAAGTTATTGATCAGTTGTATTCCATGATATGATAGTTTGTGAGATGATGGAAATGGGGCAAGATTCAGACATAGTTAAGCACTTTTAAGTTAGCAACTGGCCCTGCCTTCTGCCATCAGGCAAGTAGCCAGGCTAAATTTCACCAAATAGCAAATCTACTATCATTATTTATTTGTATTTATTTATTTATTTATTATATTTATACCCCGCCTTTTTTCCTTCAAGGAACCCAAGGCGGCTTACATAATCCTCCTCCTCCTCCTGTCCATTTTATCCTCACAACAACCCTGTGAGGTAGGTTTTGGGTCCCTTACATGATGTCGTAAATGATGTCCATTAAAATTCAATGGAATCAAGTGTCAGAGAAGGAGAGTTGAATTGCCTCTTTTGTTATGAATAATTATGGTAGTGCTTTCAATGTCCACAGTTTTACAGTGCTCACATTATTCATCTTTATTCCCCTCAAAAAATAAGAAACTGTTGCTGATACTCGAAACCACCCAATGACTGCATTCACACATAAGGATAAACCAGGATTTCTGGCTTATCCTTGTGTACTGTGAACAAGCAGAATGCTGGTGCATACAGCCCATTGGCTCCTGCTTTGTTCCTCCCTTCACACAAGTGGGTGAAACCAAGGTTTTGTGTTGGCTTATGAATCCTGGCTCGTTAGGGACCAACAAACCAGGATTTCGTGTTTGGATGTCATATAATATCCCTTCCTGGCTATCCCTTCCTGGCTAGTTTTGCATGCTCATACAAAGGAAGAAATGAAGCAGGAGTGAGTGGGCTGGGTGCTCATTCACAGTAAACCAAGATAAGCCAAGAATTGTGGCTTATTGTTATGTGCAAGCTGAGGCCATTTAATTGGTAGGATCTGAGCCAAACATATAACTCACTGAATGAGGTCTAATGCCTTTCCTAATTCTCCCAGATGGCTTCTATCTTCAGATTACAAAACAATGATTTTCCTGAAGCTATTCATCATCATGATGTTGAAGTCAGCAGAATGTTCCCTGCTTAGCATTCCATTCTCTCAGTTTCTCTCACTAGTGCAGTGTTCTCCGACCTTGGATCCCCAGATGTTCTGGCTGGGGCATGCTGGGAGTTGTAGGCCAAAAACATCTGGGGATCCAAGGTCGGAGAACACTGCACTAGTATCAGAAACCTCTTGTGGTCTAGAAGGGGCAGTAAGGATAGCCCAGAAGAACCAGAAAATGTTGCTGAGCAAATTGTCAGCCACTATTTTAAATATGACTCATAACCCCAGCCTCCCAACAGGTTTGCAGCAGCATTCTTAGAATCAACCACACCTTTTAATGCAACAAATTTGTACAAGCTCAGGCCATTTGAATAATACAGAGCCTGGAGCCATCCTATAATCCGCCACCCAAAAATTGTGCCAAGCAAAATATACTGGAGTAAAAACTGTTGTTCAAGAAAGGCGTGTTATAATGGTGTAATTCACGACCCATTTACTCAAGTGTAGTCCTGTTAAGGCTGCTTTAGAGTAACAGTTTGTGGATTGTGGCCTTAGTCTAGGGCAGGGGTAGGCAGCGTGGTGCACATGAGTGCAAATGTGCCCCCAGACACCATCCTTGGTGCCCACTGAGGCACCTGCCTCTGCCCAATTTTTACATTAAAAATATTTTCATATTTTCTTACTGGCCGCTGGGATTGCTTCAAAGTGAAGTGGGAGCATCTATCAGCTGCAATCTTAATTTCCCATCAATGCTTTTGGGAAGGTTACTTGTCCTTTGTGACTAGCCACGCCCACCCATGGCAGCCATTTTTGGGTTGAGCCCAGGACAGTTTCTCAAATTTCCAAATGTGCCAATGGGTCCAAAAAGTTGCCCACTCCTGGTCTAGAGTGGGAGTGCACAACCTTTTTGGCCACGAGGGCTGCATTGGGGTGTCTGCTACGGTGCTGCATATATGCGCATTTGCACATACACACACACACATACTTTCACACATGCACGCACACGCGCGCGCACACACACACCACACACACACACACACACACTCACTCATTCACACATATTGAAAGCCCTCACCCGCCCTGGCCACCCTGGCCTGATCACTCCTTTCCCACCTCTATTAGTGGCAGTAAAGCACTGATCTGGGCAGAGTTGGAGTTGCTGAGGGGAAGGAGGAGGCTGCAGACCCTGCCCCACCACAGCTACCCCGACCCAATCGCTGCTTTACTGCCACTATTAGCACTATTAGCCTGAAATGCTGTTGAGCATCTCTTGCTCTATGTGCACGCATGAATGTTCTTAGTGTGAGCAGAAGGCTGAAGAAAGGCAGGACAAAACATGTTTTAAATAAAGTAACAAGTAAGTGGAATGTACACTCCTTCTGATACTGCTTTTACATTCACGTTTTAGATGTACGGATTTATTTTATTTTTTTTAGTGGCTTTTGTGACATATGTGAATAGAGTACACCCTTGGCTGGTAATAAATGATACTTTTTCTCTGATAGTTGGTTTGGCAGAGGCCTTTGCTGCTCTTTCGATGCAGAGGTATCCACACTTTTACCTGTAGTAAAAAAATGTTGGGCAGGTTTTCATAATTTCAAAAACCTGAAAAACCTTTTTGACCAGAGGCAACAGTGGGACAAATGTGCATGCACACCATGGGGAGTGACACCTTCCCTCAAACCGCTTTCAGCTCCCTTAAAATCTGTCTATCTCCAGCCTAAGAGTTCGGTCGTGTGCCTACTTCTAGCTAAGGTACAAATAGTGACTGTGTGGAGCTAAGCAGTAACCTTTATGCATCCCTCTCTATGCAATATCTATTGAAAAAGCTCTTGTGCATTTAATTCGTGAGTTGCTTGGAGTAAGGAAAATAAGCCATAGCAGATGCAAGGACGCAACATATGGCAATAGTTTTAGCTGTCCACATACTTTCTCATGAATCTGAAAACATCATTTTAAATATATTTTTAAAAACTGACACAATTGTGAGGTTTGAGGAATACATCATCTGAAAAAGCAGTCAGTCTGTTCAAGAACAACCTTGTAGGTAATTTACACATCCTACTAAATCTAAGCAAGCAAGAACACTTAGAAAAGCAATTTATAAACTGGATTAATACCTGTTCTCACAGGGGTTTAACTACACTGATGTGAAAACTGATCTTAGATGTTCAGTTCAGTGCTGATAAAGAGTAGTTTACCTTTGATTAATTTCAAATACTGTTCTCTGGTTTCCAAAAATGCTTCTACAAACTGGGGGGAAAAAACAAAAGAAGACAAGTTATTTTTATTCCTATATTTCATGCGTACTCTTTTTATTGTCTAGGTTTATTGCATGGAGCTAGTGTAGATGCATGCTTAAGAATGTGAGCTGTAAACTGGAAAATCTCCAGTCCAATGTTCAGAGCAATCAAGAGCACTTATTTCATAACCAGTCTGGTGCAATTTGATTTCTAAAGAAAAAAGAAAAAGCAGCAAACCTCAACTCCAGCTGCTGCTAACAACCACCGTATGGATTCCATTCGTCCTCTGCCCTTAAAGTAAGTGAGTTTGGGTTTCCCAGACATACTTCTAAGTTGATGGTTTCCTGATAAAGATATTACAATGGAGAAAAAATAATAATGTAACATAAACCACCATTAAAAAAGATAAACTGATTTTGCTAAACAGTTTGATTAAGTGATCATGCAGTCATCATATTAAAGGTGCGCAATGGCTCAACGTATGTCCTAAGCGCACCATGGTATGTGTGATTGAGCAAAAATGTGCCAAGGTTCCCCTTGCAACACTGCATATGTATAGTCAAACGAAAATCAACAACTTCCAGGTCTTAATCAATTACAATCCATGCATTACGGCTACTATGCTAGTTTGGGAAAGTTTTAAGAATTTCTTTCCCACAAAAATTTCTTTGCTAAGTGAGTTTGGGTTTCCCAGACATACTTCTAAGTTGATGGTTTCCTGATAAAGATATTACAATGGAGAAAAAATAATAATGTAACATAAACCACCATTAAAAAAGATAAACTGATTTTGCTAAACAGTTTGATTAAGTGATCATGCAGTCATCATATTAAAGGTGCGCAATGGCTCAACGTATGTCCTAAGCGCACCATGGTATGTGTGATTGAGCAAAAATGTGCCAATGTTCCCCTTGCAACACTGCATATGTATAGTCAAACGAAAATCAACAACTTCCAGGTCTTAATCAATTACAATCCATGCATTACGGCTACTATGCTAGTTTGGGAAAGTTTTAAGAATTTCTTTCCCACAAAAATTTCTTTGCTTACATCCTTTATTTATAATGATAATTTTGCACTAATTGGTGGAGTTTCCAGCTGGATTAGACATAAAGTCTATATTCATACAAGTGATGAGAAATGAGACATGTATTTCTTTACAAGATCTTACACCCAAAATAGGACAGGCCCCTCTTTGGCTGCAATATAGACAGTTAAGTTCCTACATAAATGCTAAAATTTGTAATACTGTGTTGAATTTACATTTAACTTATGAGCAATTACAGTAATACCTTGGATTGCAAGTAACTTGGTCTGAGAGCGTTTTGCAAGACAAGCCAAAATCTTTAATAAATTTTGACTTGATAAACAAGCAACGTCTTGCAAGACAAGTGTAGGGATGTAACCGCTCGCCTCAAGCGGGTATAGCGGGCCGAAATCAGCCCCGCTCACGCCCGCCAGAGACTCGCTTTGATATAAGAGTGTTTTGGATTACAAGCACGGTTCCGGAACGAATTATGCTTACAATCCAAGGTATTACTGTACATGACTATGTATCCTGCGATCCTCTAACAGTCTTGCTCAGTTATGTGAATGAACAGATAAACCCTACACTTCCTGCAGGTAGCGTCGAGAGGCGAGAGCACATAATGCAGGCCACATGCTGAAGCTAAGCCGGGTCAGTGCTTGGATGGGTGACTGCCTGGGCTGCCCACATCTGTTCTCCTGCACTGAGCAGGGGGTTGGACTCGGTGGCCTTATAGGCCCCTTCCACCTCTACTATTCTATGATTCTATATGTAAAGAGATGGTTCCGAATTTATTGGTTGCTCCGCCTGCTAGGACTTTGGTTGCCAGAAATTGGAGGAGTAATGTTATCTCCATGTTGAAAGAATGGTTGTGTAAAGTTTGGAAGGTTGCAGACATAACTAAGCTAACTAAATATGTCAATTTAAGAGATGGTAGACAAAAGACTACCTGTTTCTCTAATGTCTGGCGCCCTTTTATTGTCTTTATGAGGTCTAGGTACAACTTGGATATTGACAGATATTTCCCCTTGTTATAGTCTAATCAAGAGGTGAAATTTATCCATTTTTGACAAATTGATTTGTTTTACACATTTAATAACATAACTAGCTACCTATTTAGAATGATATTTTGCAGGAATGATAGATAATGTAGATTCTTGTTTTTTGTATGAATGTTATATTGTTTATACTATGTATTATATTTCCTTATATATTATAATTAAGAAATAATAGTAGGAAGGGGGGAAAAGAAATACAGTATATCTCTCCATAGTAGAGAGGACTATGATCAGGTGACTTGTATGCCTACCTGGTCAGTCTGCTGTTCAGGCACTAACTCTTGATGGGCAACAGTTTTTCTGGTTCTTCCCTCTTTAAACTGGGATTGGACAGGATAGTTCTTCAAACAAAGGGCACCTTCAAATAGAGGACTGTCCTCCATAAAAGAGGACACACCCAGAGTCCAGAAATGAGCCTAGCCTCTCCCTGGGCTCAAATGCTTACCCCCTCCCTTGTTTCTCTGGTGCGGCCATGAGGAGTTGGAAGCTTTTAACAACAGCTTGCTGCATTGTCCAAATTTGACTAACTATGGTTAAACTTAACTATGGTTTGCTTGAAAGAAGGCATGCCACAGAATTTTAATTGATTTTTAAAATCCCAGCATGCCACCAAATATACAGAATCTGCTGGAATTGTATGGATTAGGTGTTGAGAGCTATTCTATAATGCACGATGTTAGGCCTCCATAATCCTAAACCAAGTTCAGACATAACAGTCTCAGGCTGATAAACTATTACTTGTTGTAGCCTTCCCCATTTCTGGTGCCCTCCAGAAGTTTTTAGGCTCCAGCTCCCAGCATTTCTAACCATTGGCCATGCTGACTGGGGCTGATGGGAGTTGAAATCAAAAATATCTGGAGGGCACCCAATTGGGAAAGGCTTGAGGGTGAGGTTGCTGACCTCCTCATCCTTCCCCCACTCTTTTTCTCCTCATACACCCAGCTTCACCGCTTGTATTCTGCCTTGCCTGAGACTGCTATGTTTGAGCCAGGCCATCATGCTCTTAATAGCAATGCCTAACACAAAGTGAGATACTGACCTGGAGAGCAAAAAGAGCAGCAGCGTGGGAATTATTATGAAGCAAGCAAGCAAGCAAGCATGATCCTGATTCAGTCACAGGTATTAGTACTCAAAGGCTGGATGAAAACTTGATCTAAACCCATTGTCCTCAGAAATGGGGGGATTAGATGCTGCTGTGAGTTCATCATTCTGTAAACATGTCACAGCTCAAAAGTTCTGGGCAGTGCTTATTGTAAGACTGGAACTAAATCCACCGCATATGGAATGTCGTTGTAAGAGACAAACAAAACGAAGAGCTCTCCTGCAGCTTAGGACTGGTTAAGATCCATATTCAAAATTGAGTATTTGAATTCACATCTTGAAGTTCTGTGAATAATTCAATATATATATTTAAGGTCTTCTTTGCATTTTAACTAGCAAGACAGATCAGAAGTGGGAGGATCAGAAGTGGGGACAGGTGATCGTGCTATCACACCACACTTTCAGCAAAAATTTAAAAAGGTGTGCTGTTAACAATGTTGTTCAATGTATCAAAGCAACATGAAAGCAGGCATCTGACTAGGCAAACTGGCACACTTTAGATGTTGTATTAGATATAAATGCAGTACACACTACTAACTTGTACGCAGAAATTAGATTAGCAGCATAACCCTATGAGTACAGCTTTGCTTTTGGAGTCCGTTTTGTGCGGTTAAACTGTGGTAGCATATCAATATTGAAACAGGAAATTGATGCCATCTGTGCTTCATTTCTTGGTACGAGACCACATTCATATTGTGCAATCTATTGGAGGATATGAGGAGTCGGTCCTATACAGTTTAGGCCGAAGCAGAGTTTTCCGCCTTATGCCCAGCCTGGTTATTGGAACTGGTTATCACCACGTGGGTTGTTAAACCCTGCTAAAAGGCTCTTAAAAGGAAACAGATTGTCCAAACAAGGTTTAAAACTAATAAAGACATTTATTAGTTTTACTTACAGTCCCTTTATTCATATGGATGTATCCCTCATGTTGGGGAGAGAGAGAGAGAGAGAGAGAGAGAGAGCTGGCCACAGAGAGGCAGGAAGTAGGGTTACAAAACATGCTCCCTGGGACTGTTCAATTAAACTTTTCCTCCCACTGTAACTAGTGGTTACATTACCTCATTGATTTAAGCAGGCAATACTATAATTTCCATCACAATCAACCTTGCATTGAACTGCCTGGTGCAAATGTGTACACAATCAAGGGGAATAATGCCATCAAACTGGCATTTAGTCTAGAATCCTAAGAAGAAAAACCCATTGTGACATACAGTGTTTACACAAAAGGTTGCATCTATACCTTAGCTTTTAAATGATTTGAATCTGAATTTTATCTAAAAAGCACAAGTAGTTTGAGATTGTGGAGCACTGCAGCATCTTTGTTTTGTATTTTATCAGGCAAAGAAAAATCAGGATGAGATCCTCAGCAAGCATGCTCTTGGATATAGCCATGATTAAATTGCAAAGCAGCAGCATCTGTAAAGAGCAGTTGTTCTTAACATTTCTCTTCAGAATGGGTTGGATCCAGGCATACAGAGTGACCCCACTGGAATCAATAGGATGTATGTTACTCATGACTAACTTAAGTCCTAACAATTTCAATGGGTCAACTCTGTGTATGACTAAGTCTGGATCCAACCCAATAACTACTAGTAGTAGGCGATCACTCGTGACCGAGTAAGATTGTCTTCCAGGATAAAATTACAAAAAGAAAATTATAAAAGGAGGAAATTCTAAAAAATTGTGTAGACTCTAGCGATGGGTCCGTAAGTGACTGTGGAGGCCAATTCTAGATCCACGCAGCTTCCCACGGCGAGGACATACAGGTTACCAGATGGAAGATGGTCCTGTAAAGGATTCGTTTGACGTGCTTTTCGCTTAGCACGTTTCTCCCTTTCACCTTGCACTCGGGCTTCTTCAAAGTCCTGGCATCATTAGCATAGGTCAAACAGTCATCATTTTTCAATTGAGGGGATTTTATTTATTTATTAAATTTATATCTTGCCTTTCCATCAAAAATGGCATTCAAGGCAGATTTGTGCCTTTGACGTGTGTACCTAATACATAGACCCAGTTCAATGTTCATAAGAATAGTCACCCAGGCTGAAATCCTATACACACCTATCCGCATGGAGGCTGGTGGGTCCAATGTCAGTGAGGTGGTGCATCTACTCTAGGTTTTAGCTGGAACTTTAAAGAAGCTGTCCATGGTGCTGAACCCTGGCTGCAAAATAGGCTAGACTGCAGCCCAGAGTGGATACACTGCCCTACTGACATTGGAGCCACCAGCCTCCACTGCCTATCTAGGAGTAAATCCCGTTGAACTCAGTAGGGCTTACTTATGAGTAAACGTGTATAGGATTACACTAGTCAGTGTACAGAACCTGCAAGCTGGCCAGATACAGGAAGCTGCTTTATGTTACATATGGCTATTTGTCCATCTTATCTAGTACAGAGAGATGAGAGAAGCAGTGATTTTTGAGCTCAACTAAATTCTCAGAAAATCACTCCAAAGCTCGTTTTGGTTCACTTCTGTTTTCGTTTTCGGCCTGCTTATTGGCCTTGCTCTCCCTAAATGATGTTCCTAGCCTTTGCTTTGTTATTTGGTATGTGCACTAAAGGCAGAAGTCACTTGCCAATATTCATGTCTTCATGCAAAATGTTGCTCTTCAAGAGGCACTGTACAAGGTATGCTGTCCACCACAAAACACTTGCCCTGTCTGATATGCTATCACTTCAAATGCACATGTTCCACTCTTGTTATCATCTGAACTCACACTACATTGTTTAGAGTACACAGAAAATCGTGTGTTTTCTTCCTTTACAGTGCAACATATTTTAAATGTTTTTAAACCACAATACTGGGAGAAAGTTTTCTTCCCCCTCTCAATGCACCTTTTGATGAGTTGTACAAACATCCAATCAACGGATGGTATTGCATGCATAAACAGACCCAAAACGTTTGGAAGGTTTTGTAGAACATAAAAATGATGGAGGTGCCGAATAATATTGAAATTGTGCGCAGGAAGGGAAAGCCAACATTTTTTGAATGTTTACAGCACAATCCTATGCATATTTACTTGGACATCAGTCCCATTATGCTAAGTTATACTTAGTCCCAAGAAAGTATGCTTAGGGGTTTCAGTCTTAGGGTCATATTCAATGTTAGTCCCACTTAGAGTAGACCCATTGAAAGGAATGGGACTTAAATTAGACTAAAATACAGTGCAATCCTTTACATGCCTACTCAGAGGTAAGTCCCATTGCATTCAATGGCACTTACTACTAGGAAAGTGCGCTTAAGAAATACAGTCTTAGGATGCACGCATATGCCCACTGACCTGGGCGTATGTCCTATTGAACTCAATGAGACTTACTCCTGCATAGACATACATAGGATTGCACTGTCCATCTTTGTTTACTCCCCTCCTAAAAGGATTGTAATACATTCCTCACTGAGCCATGACTTTCTTCTGTTACATAAAGACAAACCTCAACAATGTTCCTTCTCCCTAAAGCAAGACTGTGTGCAATACAGAAAACCAAACTAAATTCCACGCCCCTTTCTGACAGTACAAGAAAAAGTCCTTTGATCTGGTACTGCAGTTCAAAGCAAAGAATACCAGTCTAAACTCCACTTTGTGCCCACACATGTACCAAGCCACTTCTTGCTTACAAATTAACTGAACTTTAGCCCCCCCTCTCTCTGCCCCCTTCGCATTTCGCCCTGCTTTAGTAGATTAAAATGTAATTCTTTATCTCTGTTCCCCTATCAAGCAAGCAAACTGCAAGGACTGTAAACCTATAGGCAAGATAAAATATTTTTCTATTGCTGCCAACAGTTTTGTTAATATTTAATCCATTAACCCTCAGTCCCTAATTTAAAACACTTTAAGGTTGAAAGGATCGCTTTGCTTCTTATCTACTAACCTTCTGCAAACCAGGAGCTGATTCCTTTCTCCACTGAGAAAGTCTGCCTTCAAAGTCCTGTAAAGCAGGAAGCACCACCTACTTCGGGGATGTCTGTCTCCTCCTACTGTCTCGCCCTCCAAGTAAAAAAGATCCTGGCTGCTTCAGTTAACATCACGAAAGTTTTTTGTTTGTTTTTTAATGTGTTTCTTTCCATCTGAAACTGTGGCATTTATTATTGTTTAAAGGTAGATTTCCAATAACATACACCCAAAACCGGTTAAAAAAATCAGTTTAGGCTCATATACTAACTACAATCCTGTACTGCAACGTATCATGCGTAGGACTGAAGATGGTCTGAGCAGCCACTCACTGGCCACCTGCTTAAAATATTCCCCACTAGGATGAAATGTATTGTATTATGTTGTATTGTATTGCATTTCTATTTAAACTCTAGTGATTACTTCTCAATTTACACCTATAGATCTAAATTAGTATATGCACATGTTAACCAAATCTGTGTCTTTTTATATCCTCTTTTTTGGTGATGTGTTTCCTTTTTCTTGACAATGTGTAAGTGGCCACTCTGGTTATGTGGTTGGTATGCTGGACGGAGTTCTCAGGTGTGGCAGTCGGGCGCTAGGAATCCTTGCCTCAAAAGGTCCCCTAAAAACAGTACTGTTTCATCAGAGCATTGACTTGAATAAGTACCGTAGATGTTCCTACTCCCTGTTATGCTAATGTTTATGTTTCCCTCTGCTGCATGATTTTGTAATTTCAGGTGTTGTTACAATACTTACATAGCGCTTTTTAAAAATAAAAATGGATTTGAATCTATATTGTTGTCAGCTGCATTGAAGTTTCTTTGAAACAGAAAGCAAGGGATGTGTTTAAAAAAACAAACAAACAAAATAAGTACTTATTATAGTTTATTGTGGAATACTACATTTCTTAGTATATTGACCCAATCTAAGGTTGGATTTTTATTTTCTCATGCAGCGTGTAAACAGTTTTGGATTAGTATTAATCTTACATTTGTATTTGTTAACCTGAATCCAACTGATTATTTAAAAGGGGTCCATGAATATTAAAGGGCATTTGTATGGACACCGGTAAGGACAACCCCTTCATAGATTGCATTCCAACACCGCACAACTTGCTCCCAGTTTTTATCTCCTGTTGAAAACTCTATTTGCTGTTGCTACAAATTTTTCATCAGGTGGAGGCTTCCTTTGGCTGCCAGGCTGCAGAAACTTCTTGATTGTGGGAACATCACACATTCCTGCTTTAAAGGCCTAAAATGGGAAATGTTACGAAGCATTCACAGCAAGAAAGGTAAGTCTACAACCAAAAAATGAAACTTAAAAATTACAAAGCTAAATGGATTTTAGACCAGGATAGGTATCATGGCTGAATCCTGAGAAATCCAATGTCTCCCTCTCTTCCTTCCCCTGCAGCCTGCAAAAATCTCTGAAGGTTATCCCAACCCTCTGGAGAAGATTTTAAGGGTGTGTAGGGGGCTGTGGAATAGAGGCGGACTTGCCCCACTCCCAGTTCTGCTGACGGAAGCAGTTCCATCAGCAAAATTACATCACTGGATTTGTGGGGGGAAACCATCCATCATGGTAAAGCCAACGTAGACATGACCTGACTGATTTCATAGAGGCACAAGGAAGACATCCTAGGAAATTATTCCGTCTGGAAAACAGGAGCTTTACTCCCCCTGGTGGTTTAATGGGGTGGGTTAATGGGTTCAGAGGGTCAACCTAGATGTTACAGAGCAGATGTGTGTAAAATCAGACATATGAGACTATGATTGGGAGTGGAGAAATGGTAGGAAGAAGGCCTGTTTAAACCATTCACCTCTGGGTGTTTTTCTGCACAAAGTGGCCCCATAGCGATCATGAAATGGGCAATTCTGTACAGACCATCAGCCAAAGATGAAGGTGCTAAGCAAACCCTTCAACCTTCCACAGTTCTTCTGCTCCCAATCAGAGCCTTCCCAACATCAAGAAACTGTAACACCCGCACCTTCATTCACTGTCAGCTTGTAAGGCGCTGATCTTAAAAGACAATGCTATGGATTTAGAACAGTTTGCTGCAGACATTGTGGCTTTCAATGCATCCTAAGCTGGAAACTCAAGCTTTCAGTAGAGAGCTTTTGTGCTTGCTAAACATGCTTCCTTGTTCTCAGAGGTGTCGCCTTCTAATTGGCAGTACCTGTATTTGGGAAATTTTGATGACATAACTTCTATTCATCTCTACTGAAGGTTTACCGTATTTTTCCGTCTATAAGATGCCCCCATGTATAAGACGCCCCCCCACTGGGCAGTTTCGCAACCGCACGGTTCTCTCCTTGGCTTACTTCCGTGTGTAAGACAACCCTCAATTTTTAATCTAATTATTTTAGGAAAAAGTATAGTCTTATACATGGAAAAATACTGTATTTCAGGGGTGGGGAACCTTTTTCAGTCCAAGGGCTGAATTCCAATCTGGGAAAAGTCTTGGGGGCCACAGTCCATTTATGGAGTGGGGGCCAAAGGTACAGTGGTCAGGGCTAAAACATTATTCTTGTTGATTTTAAGCCTACTCAGAAGTAAGCAGTACAAGCCTCTGCATGTCTACTCACAAGTAAGCATGAGTGGCATGTCTACTCACAAGTAAGCAGGGTAAGCATCCAAATGTCTACTCACAAGTAAGCAGGACTGAATCACTCAACAACTTTCTCCCTAAGCCCTTCCTCCTCTCCCTGGCTGGGAAAAGCTCTTATCTCCAATTAGCAGCTGAGCACTGAGAAAGGGGGGCATTTTACTGGACTTCTGGTGAAGATTTATGGCAGGCTGAAGCTCCACGGAGAAGTGGAGATACATGGGGGCGGGGCGGTGCCGGTTAAAAGTGATTTTAGCCAGCAAATATTGCCCTAGATAAAAGAGGAATATCAAAGAGATTAATCACATCCACCTGAAGGGTCGTTATCTGTGAGTGGGCTGCTGAAGTAACTACTTTGACAGCAGACACACAACAGCGATCTGGGGGCCGAGAATTTACAACCAGCTCATCACCGAGAATGGAGCTTTTATAAAGACACTACGCCTCATTTCTTATATAATTTATGGATTACAACTATGTATGAATGAAGAGAGATTTTTTTCTACAGCAAATTGACAGCTTATGGTGAGATTATTATTCTTTCTGGGACTTTTAAAAAAAGGGGGAGTAGGGCAAAGGGGAAAAAAGAAGAAGATATTGGAAGATTAAATGGTTAAGAATTTAGAGCAAAAAGTTAAATAATGAGAATATGGAAAGGAGGTTTTCTAGTTTGCTTATTCTTTTCTTATATTGTTTTCTTTAAGACTTTTATTTTTGACAAAAGTTTGGAACTGAAAAAGTCATACAAAGGAACAGCAGGTGTGAGAATGTTTATTTTTCGGGTTAACGCACTTTCATAACAAAGAGATAAAGTAAAGAACAAGCTGAAACTTCTGTTGCTATAGTGACCTGACTCAAGCCTGTTGAAAAGCTTTGAAGCCTGGGGTTAGCAGAGGAACTTTGATTTTAGAATTTGCTGTTGGATTGTAGTGACAATGCCTGATGAAAGGAAAGGTGCAAGAACCAGGAAAGGTTCAATAATAGATTTAACTACTGATAAAATGGTAACACCTGACTTGCTTCAGAATTTGTTTGACCAAATGAGTAATAAAATGGAAGAACTGGGAAGTAAACTGGAAAATAGAATGGATGGCTTTGAGAAAAGAATGGAGGCCAGATTTTTGAAGATGGAAGTGAATATGACAGACGCAGTCAAAAAATTAGATGGCTCAGTCAAGCAAATATCGGGAGAAGTGAAACAGATTCAAGATAAAGTGGAAATTTTAGAGAATAAAGCAGAAGTATTACCGTAAATAGAGAGTTTGATAGGGAATTAGATAATTTGGCTTTATTAGAATTGAGACAAAAAGAACATTGTTTGAGATTAAGAGCTATTCCAGAGACGGATGAAGATATCAGAGAAAGAATTATTTAAAAAATTGGTGAATTTCTTGAACCTGGAAGAGGAAGGCAGAAATTGACAAGGTTTATAGAATTAATTCTACATATGCTAGAACAAGAGGTGTGCCAAGAGATACCCTGGACCATTTTATCAGAAAGAAAATAAGAGATCAGGTTCTTCAACAATATTTTCCCACAGGATTGAAAGTGGATGGAACAGATATAATTGTTTTGAAAGAAATACCTATTAGGATTCTGCATAAAAGGAAAGATTATGCCTTTTTGACTGCATCTTCCAAGATGCAAAAGAAAGAGGAGGATTGGGTTTGCCTGATTAGAAATTATACTTTGCTTCTTGTTCTTTAGAATGGATCATGTTGAAAAACAGTAGATTATTGGCGCTTGAAGGACATGAACTGAGATTTGGGTGGTATGGGTATCTGTGGTATGATAAAGCCAAGGTGAACGTAGAATGTAATAATCATTATGTTAGATGTGCCATTTTGAGAATATGGAATAGATATAAACCTAGGTTTTGTATGAGAATACCACTGTGGTTATCAGCACAAGAAGCACATCATAGAAGAGAAATGACGAGTAAATATAATTGGTTGACATATCGTGATTTGTTAGAATTATCACAAGGTAAATGTAAAATAAAATCAAGGGAAGAAGAGTTGGTAAAAGAAGGTTTCACAAGTCAATGGTTCTCCTATTTACAAATTTTAGAAAGGTTTAAATTAGATAAAAGGTTGTATGACTTTGAACAGAATAAGTCTGAATTTGAAAGAGAACTATGTCTAAATGATGAACATGTTATTGCTAAGATGTATAAATTACTGTTGAAGTTTGAGACAGAAGAACAAGTGATGGATTGTATGATAAAATGGGCTCAAAATTTGGAAATAATATATATATGAATCACTGGGAAAATATGTGGTTAAAAAGGTTTGAAATTTACATTATGTTCTAGCCTCAAAGAGACTTTTTATAAGATGATGTACCGTTAGTATATGTCTCCGGAGAAATTGGCCAAAATGTATAAAGATACATCAGATGTTTGTTGGAAATGCAAACAACAAGAAGGAACTTTTTTATCTTTATGGTGGACATGTAAGAAAGCCAAAAAAAATTGGATACAAATTCATTCACTAATTCAAAAGATTTTAAAGATTAATATCCAATTGAAGCTAGAGGCTTTTCTTTTGGGAATAATGGATAACCAGTTGGAAAGAAGTCATGGAACTTTATTTTTATAATCATCTGCTCCCATCAGTAGTTCATGCCTTGGTCTCCTCTTGCCTAGACTACTGTAATGCGCTCTATGTGGGGTTACCCTGGAAGACGGTTCAGAAGCTACAGCTGGTACAGAATGCGGTGGCTCGTCTGGTTAAAGGCAGCCGCCGGCAAGATCACATCACGCCAGTGCTCAAGGAGCTGCACTGGCTACCAGTTGCTTGCTGGGCCGAATTCAAGGTGTTGGTTTTGACCTTTAAAACCCTATACAGCTCCGGTCCAGCTTATCTCAAGGAGCGCCTCCAGCAACATCAAGTAGGCTGCTCAACAAGGTCTGCCACGGACGGCCTTGTCCTTGTCCCATCAGCCAGAGCAGCCAGGCTGGTGGGGACTAGGAAGAGGGCCTTTTCTGTGGCGGCCCCCAAGTTATGGAACTCCCTCCCCAGTGATCTTCGCCATGCCCCCTCCTTGATGAATTTCCGCTGGGCTTTAAAAACATGGCTTTTCAGGCGGGAATATGGGGTGGGTTAGGATTTTTTAATTTTTTAAAAAACCCTTGTTTTAATGGTGTTTTAATGGTGTTTTATTGTATTTTATCTTGACTATACATCGCCTAGGGTGGCCGGGTGACCGGCCAGATGGGCGATTTAAAAATATAATAAATAAATAAATAAATAAATAAGACAACGGCGGCGAGACTACTTTATGCACAAAAGTGGAAAGGTCCAGCATTGCCTACAGCAGAAGAATGGTTGGTCAAGTTGCTAGCTCTGGCAGAGATGGCCAAACTTACATCACTAATCAGAGAAAAGACAACATATACGTTTATTGTGGAAACCTCTAATAGACTTTTTTCAGAGATTAGAAAAAAATGACTTGTTTATTTGCAGATTTGCTGAATAAGAAGAAAAATTTGGGACAACAGAAAAAAGATAATGTCTTTTTCTTTTGTAACTATAGAGTAAGAGAAAACTTTGTTACTTATATTTGCTGTAGAAAAAAAATCGGAAGTCCATTTTAGTTTAGTTTTGTTAATTGTTACTGTATTTGTTGTGTTGTGTTTGTGTTTTTATAGTAATAAAATATAAAGTGAAAAAAGAAAAAAGGAAAGGGGGCCGTTTTCAGTGCTCTGCAAGGAAAACTGTTAATATCTATCAGCTGCTGATTAGAGATATTTATTTATTACTATTATTTATTTTATTTCTATACCACCCAATAGCCGAATTAATAAAGTACAATAAAATATAAGATAAGAGCATTTCCCTGCTGGGAAATGGGGCAGGGCCTAGGAAGAAGGTGGCGGGCCAGAAGGGCTTCCCATGCCTTGTTTATATTATTGACCACGTCACATACATTGTTATTCAGCTAATTATTTTACCTGCAGCAAAGGAAACTGTGAGAGAATAGTGGACTCCTTCTCTTCTGCCATTAATATGGTCTCTATCAGTTGGACATCAGCCCAAGTCAGCTGGTTACCAAGAAGAAAATGTTGCCCATTGTCTTTTAAAACCTATGGAATAAACGTTTATCACATGCAAATAGATCAAATTATTTATTCACTCATTTACTGACTGCATATACGGTATAGTCTTCTTTTCAGCCAAAGCCCTCAAGGAAGTTTACAGTTTAAAATAATGGCTTACAGTCAAAGGTACATGATAAAAAAGAAAAACAAATGGGGAAGGAAGAGGAAAATAAGCAAATTTAAGTACCAATTGTTTTGTTCCATTACATAATATCTTTTTGTAACAACCATGCAGAATGGTCATTACAGAGACCAATTCTGGGAGGGGAAGAGTCAAATGGCAGTTTGCCCCACCAAGTTGATCAAGGCGGAATAAGTATATCTCTAAAACATTGTAATGCAACCACTTTAACCTATGCTAAACTCTACATGCATCCACTCAAAACAAGTTATCAACACCCCCACACCCCCACTGAGCAAAGTCATTCATTTATTTCAAAACATGCATATGCTGCCTTTCAGGGTACAACCCTCCAAAGGTGACTTACATCCAAACCATAACACATAATATATCAATAAAACCACAATATAACCAGCAACAGTTAAAGCAATGCACAGCACCACATATTAAAAAGCAATTTGAAATAGAAAAAGGTTTCAGCGTCTATTTAAAACCCAGTAGAGTGGGGGCAATATGTATCTCCCTGTGGAGAGAATTCTACAAGCATGGGGCCATTACCGAAAAGGTCATATCTTTCATCTCTGCCAATCTAAATAGATCTCAATGATGGACCCATCCATGTACAGGGCCTCTGAGGCTGGTCCCAAGGCCTGGGCAGGTTCATATAGATGCAGGTGGTCCTGCAAATACCCTGGTCCCAAACCATTTAGGGCTTTAAAGTTCACTGCCAACACTTTAAATTGGGCTCAGAAACAAATAGGCAGCCAATGCAAGTAGTACAGTATAGGTGTCAAATGCTCCCACCCTTGGCCCCACCAGCATCTGTGCCAGGTAACATTTCTAAACTATCCATCCTTCTTCCCCACAAGAGAAACTTGTTTTGCCTCCAATTAATTATCTGTTTGCTCATCACAGCTCCAAGTGAAAATGCTGCTGCCCAATGCCAAAAGCACCACCGTGTATGGCCTTTTCTTCCCAATATACTGTGAAACAAGCGAGCATCGTGTCTGCTGGTTGCATACCTTCTCATAAACCGGGAAGTATCTCTTTGTGGCTCGTTCAATAATTAAGCTAAGATTATTTTCCTTTTTTTCTGGAGGCAATTTGTGATGAACCCTGATCATTCCCATCAGGTCTGTTGTTCCTTCCACATACATATCAATTCTGGAGAGAGGGAAAGAGAGAGTCAGTCCAAATAACCTACTTAAATTTAGGCCAGTGTGGCGCAGTGGTTAAGATTGTCGGACTTGGGGCTCAGGAGATCTGGGTTCTAGTCCCTGCTCGGCCATGAAACTCACTGGGTGACGTTGGGCCAGTCACTGACTCTCAGCCTAACCTACCTCACACACAGGGCTGTTGTGAGGATAACATGGAGAGGAGAAGGATTGTGGCGTAGTGAGCCAGTGTGGCGTAGTGGTGAGAGTGTTGGACTGAGACTCGGGAAATCCGGGTTCTAGTCCCCGCTCAGCGCTCAGCCATGAAACTCACTGGGTGACTTTGGGCCAGTCACTGCCTCTCAGCCTAACCTACCTCGCAGGGTTGTTGTGAGGATAAAATGGAGAGGAGGAGGAGGACTATGTAAGCTGCCTTGGGTTCCTTGCAGGAAAAAAGGTGGGGTATAAATATAATAAATAAATAAATAAAACGATCAGATCAATAAATAGTTAGTTGGCCACATATTATTGAATATCTTAGTAACGTACACAGCACTAGCTGTTTTTCTCCTCTGTAGTCCAGGGGTCTGCAACATGCTGCTGTGGCCCCTGGCATCCCCTGCTGACACCAAAATCCAATAAAGTGCTAAAAGGGTCAAAATTAGCTTCCAAACCAGCTAATTTCAACCCTTTTGATGCTCCAAAGCCACAACAGACACTATTTTTAAATTTAGTTTTTATTTCTTCTATTTTTTGGCCCCCATGGGGGGGATGGTCCCTGGACCTCCCGAAGTTACCCACCCATGCAGTCGCCTGTATCGACAGAACAGTCCTTAGCACACTAACTCTGAATGTTTCCATTACACCGGTGAGATTCACTGCGTGACCTGAGGACAGTTTTCATGTAGCTTTATGTTGAAACCTACAGCCTTCTCCAACCTGGTGCCTTCCAGATGTTTTGGATTTCAACCAGTGGTGCAGCTTGGCAGTTTAAGACCCTGGACATAATGGTTGTATGGGGAGGCTCCTTTAGATGGCCATGCGTATTATTTCTGTTGTGAAGCACACAACTAACATTTCTCTTCCCCTGTCCCCACATTCCAGGCTCTACTGCTGCTTCTATGTTCCTGATACATGAGTGCAAAACAAACCGACCAACAGTCAATAACTGTTTGCCAACGCTGATTGAAAGAAGAAGAAGAAAATACTCTGAGCATGTGCAGTTTCACATTTTAAACTCACTTAAATCATAGCACCATGATGACTTCAGGAGGAAAATGAAGTTTGCTTCTGCTGCCCTGATCCTAAACACATTTACTTAGGAATAAACACAATTTTCTTGTAGAAAAGGAGAAGATCTTTTAAAAGTAAAATAATAAAACATGCATCTGTAAAATCACATCCATTCCCAGCCAGCTGCCCCTGGCAATAAACCAGTTTTTAAAAGAAGAAATAAAGGATGCTGCAGTGAGCAACATCAGCCTTGGCAGGCCCTTGCAGGCCCATGCCAGCCCAGGCGCTGATGCAGAGCTGTTTGACGCTGTCCCTGTCACCTGCTACTCTCTGCGTGATCATTTGACACACACCCCACCGGGCTGGACTTTGGCCCGGAGGTCCAGCCCTAGCTGTACCACTGGCTTCAACTCCCATTAGTCCCAGCAAACATGGCTAACAGTGAGGAATGCTGGGAGTTGTAGTCCAAAACATCTGGAGGGCACCAGGTTGGGGAAGGCTGAACTAATATAATATAATATAAGGCTGAATTAATATAACATATTATGGTATTATATATAACATTACACACTAATATCAGAGAGGCTGTTGACCTCTAGGATTTAATCTGAGTTGCTGCTTCTTGTTTTAAAGTTTGGCTGTTGGTTTTTATTGACTGGTTTTATTTGCTTTTTTACCAGCTCCTATTCTGTTTTATATAACTCCTTATCTTAATGTGCTCAGGATTGTTGTTAGCCCCACTAAGCACTATGCAAAAAGTTGAGATACATGTCTAAATAATAAATACATGTTAAAATGCAGCCAACTACAGAACAGGAGGAAGTCTCTTCTCAGGATTTTGTAACTAAATATTCCCCTACATTTTCCACAAGTAGGTGGATGTTTACCACAGTATCCTGCTCAGTGCTGCTGAACTATTATGTTAGTCCTAGATAGAGCCCTCACTGCTTGATTAGGTGTGTTTGGACAGAAATGTTCTGCATCTGCATGTAAAATAGATAAGAATGCAACTACAGCGCTCTCTCCTTCAAGCTCTTCCCATAGAGGTGGTGTTTGGCAGCCACATAGCTGAGAATGGCTCGGGTTTGCACTAGCCTCATCCCATCCATTTCAACCATAGGCACTTGTTGAAAGAGCAGGCATCCATCTGTGGAAAAAGAAACGGCATGTCAAGCTTGTCAAGTGACTGCACCATATTCCCTACACTGGAAAAAGAGAGGGCGGTATTTTGTTAAAAAAAAAATTAAGCTTCATGGATTAAACCTCTCCCCACTCAAATGAATGTTTGTTGCACTGCTTTCAATGGCAGAAACATAATCAATGTACCGTATTTGAGTGCTAGTTCAATCTCCCCTACCAGCTTACATGTAGGCTCCAAATCTAATGGGGGTTTGAGAACAAGCCTTGGGCTCTTTTGTGCTGCCTCTTCCCACTTGACATGTTCTTTGTGACCTAGAATATGTGTGTGTGTGTGTGTGTGTGTGTGTGTGTGTGTCCACTGCCAGAAAAAAAAGGGAGAATGGACAGGTTCTCTGGGTTTGGAATACAGGTGCAAATTCCTGGCTCATGGCTGTGTTCACACTTAATGCCATGGTTTATGTTAGCCATGGTTTATTTCTTTGGTCATGAATTGTCTTGCAGATGAGCAAAGAAGCCACAGCTAGTTTTCCTATTTCTGGTTTATTTATCTCCCACCCATTTTGCCAGTATTCAGAGCAATTTTTGCTTCCAACTTCCAAGCAGCTCTTTCTGGGCTCCTCTGTTTCAGGGTGGACAGCAAGCCAGGGATAAGCCACAGTTCTGGGTTCAGACATCACAACGAGCCAGACTTTGTGAAATGTCAGATTTTCTCTCCCTCTCTCTCTTTTTTAAAAAAATTAATGGTGTGAATAGTTATTGTGAATGGATACACCTTTTTTGTTATGCTTTGTTGCTGATGATGGTTTTTGTTGTTATAACTTCATTATTATTATTTTTGTTATAATTGCAATTTTTTAAAGCCAGACTTCATAAACCAACAAACCATGGCTTCTATTTTTGGTTTGTCGCTGGTTAACAAACCATGGTTTGTTTGTGGGGATTGGCTTGGACACAACAAGAAGCAAGATTTCAACAAACCACACCATGGCTTATCATTATGTGCAAACCAGGCCATTATGTGCAATGTGTGTACATGCACACATGTAGACCTTTTTTAATTCCCAAGGTTTTTAAATAGGAAAATATATATCTATGCATTTTTTTAAAGCAAATGAATGTGAGACTGAGCTTGTAAGTCAAACAGGCCCTGAGTAATGCACACATTATTCCAAGTAGTGCATAATATTAGTTCTTGCTATGGTAGGCAATGGTGGTAGTGTTATTATTTTCACATTTTTTTCCACATAGTTCAAATAATTATTTTTCTCACATGATTTATTCCCTCAAAGCAACATTTGGCAACAATCCCTCATGATTTGTTTCCTCACAACAATGATCATAAAATGCAGGATTACTGTGTACACTCATTCTTATATCAGGTAAGCTAAAGCAAGGAAGCAACAGGAGCAGTATTTGTCAGATATGGCTACCCTAGAGCATGTGCAGAGATGACAAGGAGACTCAGATGTTCTTCAGCAAAGTCCTTTGTACAAAGGCTTTTAAGCATAGCAGAAATATTTACAGAACAGTTGCATAGAGCCCCGTGCAACAGGCACAGTCTTCCATAAAGTAATACAGACAGAGAGCTGAGAGCTGAAACACTGGCTGCTGACCAGTGACCCACAGAGCCAACAGAAGAATAATGCAGCTCACAAATAAGCGGCTCCCTGCCTAGGAATTTGTCCGTGAGCTAATTAGCCTTGTACACTCACAGGTGCACAGCGCCAGGCTAACTTCTCGACTCTTTCTGCCACAAGGACAACTTAACACTTTCAGTCCTTGACAGTATTTACAATCAATTTACACTGATGACACTGATTGTCATCTGGAAGCATCCTCTGTCTAGCAATGACAGCATTGGGCCTATGCTATACCAGCACTACTCTTGTTCAATGGTGATTGTGCATTATCTGGTCCCCGTGCCAGGCATGCTGTTGCATGCTTAGTCCCTGTGCAAACAGGAAGTCATATCTCTGAGGTCTTAGTGGTACCTGCCCTGTCTTCTGCCACCAACACCGAGAGCCAGTGTGGTGTGGTGGTGAGAGTGTTGGACTGGGACTCGGGAGATCCGGGTTCTAGTCCCCGCTCGGCCATGAAGCTTACTGGGTGACTTTGGGCCAGTCACTGACTCTCAGCCTTACCTACCTCACAGGGTTGGTGTGAGGATAAAATGGAGAGGGGGGGGAGGATTATGTAAGCCGCCTTGGGTTCCTTGCAGGAAAAAAGGCGGGGTATAAATATAATAAAATATAATTTTAAAAAATACCATTGCTTCTGGTGTTCCTACACTGAGGATTCCCCCCCTTTAAAATAGACATGTGTGTGTAAGCGTTAGTACTGGAGCAGAAGCAGCTCTATATAGTTTTAAAGAAGCGTCAGTTAAATTGGCATGTGTCCACCCTTCCTCAGGCAGAGGGGCAGGCCAGGGGGAAATGCCCAAGCTTTGTCAGTTTCACCGGGTTTCTCTAGCCTTGCTGCTGAAGAGGGGAGAAATCTTGTATCAGTTTCAGTGCAGCATTTTAAACCGCAATAATGGTCGTGGCTGGGCCGGGGACCTGAAGGCGATGCTGAGGCTGGAGAGGCTGGTATACACACAGCCACGGGTGGTGACACTGACCATCCGTCTGCCTCAGGGGACACAATAGAGCGTCTGTCAGTTCATGCCCCAAAGGGCTGTGTTGCAACTGAAGTCTTCAAAGCTGTGATAAATAAACACTTGGGGGGAAAACTGGGACGGAGAAACCATGGCAGTGCGGCGGTTCGGAACGAACGTCGTCTGGATTCTCAGCATTATACGAATAGCAGAAAACGGTAGCAGCAGCAGAGAACAGGGCTTGATAAGTAGACTGACACAGATCAGTATTGCAACAAGTGACAAAGCTATTGCCCCCTTGTGGCCTAGGAGGGAAACTTTACTGGGAATTAAACTATTGGTCTGCCTGCAAGGATTTTGCTCAGCCATTTCAAAGGAGGAGGAAGATTTTCTTGCTGAAAAAGAATCCCAGTCGCCCTGCTGCAATGAATCAAAAGGGAGAAGCACACTTGCAACTGAACTCGTATCATGCTTATTGGAGCACCTCCAGAGCTCTGGATCTAGAGGACGGTCTTAACCTGTTGTCTTACCTTTGAGTAAGTTTTCATATTGCTCTCTCGTTTCCAAAAATTCTTCTTCAAACTGAAAAGGGAGAGGAATAACATGAGTTACTAAAAAAAAAACTACCCCAAAAAAGAGTACTGTGACATCTAAAAGACTAAGCAAATTATTATTGCATAAGCTTTTATGTGCCAGAGCCTACTTCCTCAGTGATCACCTAAGTGGGTAGGTTAATATATCCTGAATGCAGAGAGAAGAACACTTTTACTTTTATTTTTATTTCTTAAAAACCAGGGACCAAAATTCCAGCAAGGTAAGGACTAGCAGTACTATGCAGAGCACACAGATGGGTGATTATGTATCAGGAATGTTAAACAGGTAAACATATTTGATTGACAGTTTTTTAATTCATGTGAAGGGCAGCTTAGTCTTTTTCTAGCTGCTGGAACACCAAATATTACTCTGTTAAGCAGTAAGTGTCACTTTAAAATAAGGACCGTGTTCGCTCATCAAATAGTGACAAACTGTACAGTTGCCATATTGTGCATGAGTGTTGCTCAAGGTTTACATCCTAGACTGTGTTTCCGTGCTGTCTTAAGTGGCATGTGGTTACATAGCACACAGCCAATGCTTGCTCCAGACCAGGTAGGTGCATCACCATCACGCTACATCATGCAATCTGCTCTAACCATTTAGGCAGAAAGTATAGATATTGCCAGAAAATTACGCAATATTGCCAGATATTGCGTAAATCAGGTCTTAAGCACGTGAGCTCCTGTTTTTAAGAGGGTTTTTTTTTCTTTTTGTTGCTGCTGCATTCCTTGTATGAATGATAAAACAACCAGATTCTTCCTTTCTCTCTCTCTCTTTTGAAAAAAGCAAATCATTTCTGCTTTAATATAATTTTAGCATTCTTATTCATGTGTGGCAACTTCACTTAGCATTTTAAATATGAAAAAGAATGCATGCACCAGTGAAGTTTAATCTGTAGGCAATGCTTCTGCTGAGTGAAGGAAGCTTGGATACACATTTCCCATGTAAGTGTGTGTGCAGTGTTTAGGATGCATAGAGTCTGGTATCCAGGGCCGGCGCTACCGCTAGGCCAACTAGGCTGTTGCCTAGGGCGCGTAGCGGAAGAGGGCGCAGAACGCTGCGCTCCTCTTCGCTGCCGGCGCGCTCCTGCCCTGCCTGCCCGCCCGCCTCACTGAGAAAGCCAGGTCAGTGTGGGGGATTGCGCCCGGAGTAGTGGTGGGGCCGAGCCTGGGCGCCTCCCCCCCACCTTGCCTTGCCTCCGCGCCACCTCCCCCCCACCTCGCCTCGCCTCGCCTCTGCGCCGCCTCCCCCCTGCGCTGCCTCCCCCACCACCTCGCCTCGCCTCGCCTCGCTTCGCTTCACCTCCGCGCCGCCTCCCCCCCGACACCTACCTTCTCCGCGCTGTTTCCGGAGCCCCGTCCGCGCTCTGTTTTGGCGGGAGGAAACAGCCCTGTTGCTCTGGTTTTCCCCGGCCAAAAACAGAGTGCGGGGGTCCCTTTTCGGAGGAGGCGTGGGAAGGTAGGTGGGGGGCGGCAGCGGCAGCGTGCGGGGGGGGGGGTCCGGTGGCGGCGGCGGGAGGTTGCAGAGCAGGGCTGCTTTCCGGAGCCCCCCCCCCACGGCACGAGAGGGGGGGCGCTAAATATAATTTAGCCTAGGGCGCCAAACTGCCCTGCACCGGTCCTGCTGGTATCCTGCATATTGCAAGCTCAGACTTAGGTCTCCTTCACATGCATATGAAGCCATGTGGGAGCCACTTCTCTGTAGTGGCAATCCCAGGCAGCTGTCATATGTTTATGTGAGAATATTGCAGCCACGTGATCATGGCTGTGTATTCAGGTTTATGCTGAACATGCACATTATATGCAGGTTTCCTAGAGTAGCTGGTTATTTTAGGGTGGAGACATCTTGGACAAGCTGGTGTATGTCACCTTTGACAATTGCTCTAGCACAGGGGTAAACAACCTTTTTGGGCCCGAGGGCACATTTGGCAATTTGAGATAATGTCATGGGCACCACCACAAAATGGCTGCCATGGGAGCTGTGGCTAGTCACAAAGGAGGCATTCATGGGAAATAAAGATGGAAGCTGCTGGAGGCCCTCACTTTGCTTTGAAGGGATCCCAGTTGCCGACAAGAAAATGTGTTAAATTTTTTTTAAAAGAAAAAAGGAGGGAGTGCCCAAGGGTACCACACTGTCTACCCCTACTCTAGAAAGCTGGCTGATTAGGGTGGGGCATAGTGAAGGAGGGGCCCAAAAGCACATTCTCTTAGGTTTTTTAATCTCAGGCAGTGAAAGGCCAAGGCTAGTCCCGGAGTACAGAGTTTCCCCCCCTCATAATCAGGTGCAACTCATCTTTGATCAGGAAGAAGGGCTTCCCGTTCAGCCAGTGTGATTTCCAGGTGGACCCAAAGCCAGCACTTCTCTTTAGAAGTTAAATCCTAAAGATGGGGATGCAGCGTATGGGATGTAACATTCTGCCGAAGAATAGGAAGCTTGTTGCTGCCTTGGTTATGTTTTCCTTGGCTTTGAAATAAAACTATGGCATGATGACCACAAGTGAACGTGCCTATGGCCCTGGGTGAGATCTCTCAGGGTCCCACTCATACTGTTGCAAGCCTGAGCTTTCCCTGTCCCTGTCTCCATTAGAAATGCACGGTCTCCTGCCTGTTGATATGGACGCAACTATGTTGCAGTTGTGACTATGACGCATCTCTCATGATAATCTCAGCATAACTTCAAGCAAGCAAGCGAACAAACCAAAGAATTCCTTGTGGGACGACAAGGGCACAGACCTCAACACCGGCTGCTGCTAACAGCCAACGAATAGATTCCATTCTCCCTCTTCCATTGAAGTAATATAGTTTTGGTTTCCCAGCCATGGTGGCTCAAGCACTGCGTATTCTGAAAAATAAACGAAAGATATTAAATCCTATGCAAGTTTAGACAGAAAAAAGTCATACGACTCCCAGCATGCCCCAGCCAGTCATGGGGGATAGGCATGCTGGGAGTTGTAGGACTTTTTTCTGTCTAAACATGCATAGGATTACCCCCTAAATTGTTCTGGGGAAGCTGAAAGCCACATCAACACCATATTCTGCACATGTACCTTTTCTCAATATGTATTTCCATTCTGGGAACTAACTGTGCTTTATTTATTATTTATAGATTTATTTAAAAGCATTTACATCCTGACTCTTCATGCGCTTTATGTGGCTTATGATAAATATGAAGTCACAGAACGAACAATAAAACCTAAAAAACCGTAACAACAATTAGAATAAAAATAACAACAATTAGAGGGGGAAAAAACCACTCAACAGCTGAATGAAAACCCTTTCAGCCGCCAGCCAGCTGCTAAGCGGCCAATAAGAAAGAACAGGGCAGCAGTAAAGCTACAAATCCTCCTGCGGCAAATATTTGTAACTAAATAGAGGGTTAAACAAGCTGGTTTTACACTGCTTTCTAAAGATCAGGAGAGACAGATGTATATCATATATGGACCTTCCCCAGGAACTTGTTCTCCCTGTTCAACCAGTTGTGCCCTTTCACATGAACCTAAAGGAAAGTTAATATTTACTTCAGGTGCTAAATTAATATGCAATTTAAAATACAATGTTAAGCTGCAAAGGCACTTAAAATCCACTTAAGTAAGGAACTTGCAGCCTATCAGCCCCAGTATGATAGGAGTTGCAGAGGGCCACAGACCTGAATGTTGCAATAATATTACAAGTGTGCATTGGAGCGTTTTATATAGTGTAACCCCATACAAAGTGGGAGTGAGCCAGTAAGACAAAGCTGGGAGGCCTGTGGGGCTCCAGATATTGTTGGACTGCAATTCCCATCATCCCTGACCATCAGGCATACTGGTTGGGACTGGAGTCCAGTCCAACAATATTTGGAGGACTACGGGTTCCCCACCCCTGCGGTAAGCAAACAACTGAGCCATTACGACTGTGTCTGTCTTCGCTTTGCCATTCCCCCCCCTCCCATCCCATCAGAGCTTATGTGCCGCAGTGCCGGTCACAGAAAAATTCTGAAGGAAAAGCTTTTCCAAGCATGGAGGAGAGGCCTGTGACAGAGAAAGCCTCATTTGCTGAATTTCTGCGGTCAAGGCAGAGGATAGAAAAAGTGTCAAGTCAACCATCGTTCGCACTTTCTCTCTGCACCTCGCATGCAAAGACATACACAGGCATTTACTTTTACAAGGGAACTGCACTAACACAAACACTTTTTCTTATTTCTCCCCCTGCCTCCTCCATCGTACCCTTCAGATAGCTAAGAAACCATTTGGACAGACATAAATTTTTGTAACTTACCTTCTCTGAGTCTTTGGTCTGGCCTCCAGGCAGTTCTTCCTTCCTGTTGTTGTTCAAGAAACTTTGCCTGAAATGATTAACTCCTGGAACCGCTCCCACAGAGGTGACTTTCCCATTCATGCAACATACATAATATTTCTTCCTCTGTTGATGTGAATCCAGCTGTTTTAACAAGTGGTGGATGTGGATAAACTTGGGCTTGCGGTCGCTTCCTGCATTGCACCTGTAAAACCTACAATGGCTAGACCATGCTTCAGTTTTAAAATGGCTCTTTTCTGCTTTCTGCGCTGAATTGACAGTATTCTCACATGTGCACAACGACTGAGGAAGGAGATAAAAAATGACTTTGAGGCAGTGCCTGCCCTTCCATAAGGCAGGGTGAATCCCCCACCTTGGGCAGCAGAGTCAGAGGAGTGGCGAATTGCACACTCCTGCCAGGAGGGGCCCCCACTGGAGCCATTTCGTTGGCCATTTTCCCACTGTGGCATTTGCTGTAGCGGGGAAGTGGGGCCAGTGGGCTCCCCAGAGCTGTTGCCCACCATCTGTTTTGCTCTGAGAAACTTGGCTGGAAAAAGTGGCCAGTATGGCTCTTCAGAGAGCTGGCCAACCTCAAATGCCTAGGGAGCCCTTCCTCAGAGCCAGGCATTGTGGGAGGGATGCCCCAGGAGATTGCTTGTACAGGTGATTGTTCTGCCAAGGGCAGTGGTTTATTTTAGGATCCAGAGACAATGAGCACTGTTGTGGGTGAAGGTTAAAGACACTTTATTAGCAAACTACAGGAAAGAGATTACTGAAGCAAGATAGATGCAGGGTACAATGCTTATGTCCCTTCTGTTGTTGGGAACCCCTCAAAGAAACAACAATGGATGGCCTCCCTGGCTGGCACACGACATCTCCTGCAGCTAGGTCTGTGTCAAGGTTCCATCCTCCTAAGGATTCCCTAATCTTATATAGGTTTTCTGTGCTTACATTAGTTGCTTGCTCTCATTAAACTAGACAAGATTAATGTGTTTTATTCCTAATTGGGAAAGAATCTTGATAAATGACAGCATATACATTATACTTCCATACCAGGTTCCCAAACCATACCAGGTTCCCAAACAGTCAACAATCCTTTTAGGTTGACCATGAGACCACCTGGAGCCACTCAGTTCCCAGTGAGAGGATCTCAGCATGAGCCAGAGGGCAGGTGGTGTCAATGGGTGGGGATGGGGGTGTCTTAGCGGCAGCGGCAGCAGCAATGAATGGTGTGTGTGTGCCATGTCTGCAGTGCATGTGCTCTCCCACCTCATGCAGTGCAAAAAATGCTTGCTTTAAGTGTATCATGGGGTGGGGTGGGGTGGGGTAAACACCTTCAAAATTGCAGCCTGACAGTCAGATCTGTGTTGGTTAATTTAAAGAGTTAGTGTGTGGTAAATTCCAGAGTGGTGGCCATGTTAATGTGTTCTAGGAAATTAAGAAGGAAGTTCTATGACTCTTTAAAAGATTAACCACCTTGTTAAAATTGTGCCATAATCTGTTATGGGTCAGCTTGTCTGCTAAAGTGGCTCTTGACCATGACAGCTTATGCCACAGTAGGATTGTTGATTAGGTTGCAAGCTTGTTTTAATAGTTATCAAGCCCGTAAGGGAGAAGAACCCTAATAAATATGATAAAATATTGTTGTTAAGGTACAGGTCAGTGCATGGCCAGGGGGAGGGATTGCCTTCAGAGGAGACCTTGCTGGCCATTCCGCAACCAAATGTTGCCATATAACATCACAGGCCTTCTCAGTAGTGGAGCCCACTCACTGGTAGATCCTGTCCTGTGCAGCTTGGGAGGCAGGAAATGTAGTGAGTTTTAAACGCCTTAGGATGCAATTCTATCCATGTTTAGACAGGAAAAAATGCCTACAATTCCCAGCATGCTGGGAGTTGTAGGCCTTTTTTCTGTCTAAGCATGCACAGGATTGTGCCCTTACTTGCTTACACAGGCTTTCCTGACTTGCAACAACTTATCATAACGCTGCTTCGTTTTATTGCTTTATTGTTGTTTTTCTTTTTTTGAAAGTTGTTACTGTTTATTGTTATATTGTATTATATATGTATTTTAACAGTGGGGTGGGTTTTGTTTTTGTTTTAGTGTTTTTTAAATGCAAACTGCTTGGAGAATTTATTATATTAAGTGGATGTAAATATTCTTAATAAATAAATAAATAAATAAAATGCAGATCATATGATAATTGCACATCACATATTTTGTTGCATGTGCACTTACTTTGAAGCTGAAGCTGGCCACAGTTCTTGATGCGCATATATCGGGCAGTATCCAATGGAGCACTGCGCATCCACTGACTGCATTCTGCAAGCGAGACCCACCACTAGAGCAACAGAGATTTAATGCTTCCAGGAGCAAGCGGAAACAAGTGGAAACACTAATTTCTGGAATGGGGCAGGTCAGCATAAGGGAGCTCCGCCGACCTGGGTTGATCCAGAAGTGAATGTTTCCATTCGTTTCAGGGCTTCCTATAGGAAGTGTTAAATCTCTGTTGCGCAAGTGGTGGGTCCTGCTTGGCAACAGAATAGGTGGGAGAGGCCGCTTGTACAATGGCCCCATTGGATACTGCCCATCATGTGTGGATGTAACATATTTTACATGTAGGTGTGCTGACCAATGACAAGTTACACACACATTTCATGCCTTTTCCTACACAGAATCAATTTGTAGGAAAGTGTGATGTGTGAGGCACACCAAAAAAAGAAAGAGAAACACATACAGTCATGCCTTGGATTGAGAGCATAATTCGTTCCGGAAACGTGCTTGTAATCCAAAACACTCTTATATCAAAACGAAATCCCCCCAAAAAAATTTGTACAGAGATTTTTAATTTAAGCTGTACTACAGTACTTGTATTGCAAGACGTCGCTTGTATATCAAGTAAAAAAAATTTAAATAAATATTTAAAAATTTGCTTGTCTTGCAAAACACTCTCAATCCAAGTTACTCTCAAACCAAGGTATTACTGTATACAACAAGCTTTGCCCTTTGACATGGCACAGAACTCTTTGGGCTCCATGAAAACCCAGCGCTGGTTCTGTCCACTGTCCCTCTCTAAGTTCCACCAACCGACCAGCTATTTTTCTTTAAAAAATGGCATGCTGACAACCAGTGGCCATTGACTTCAGTGAGATTTTACTTAGTTTAAAAATAGAAGTAACCCTTTTCTCTGCTTTTGTCTATCAACTCTACATTGCCATGCATCTTCTCCTGCACAGCATTGTGCTCATAAATGGCAATGTGGAAACAATCCATTTATACTGCACTTGCATTTGTACTGTGCATTTCAAATTTGGTGCTGAAATTAATGAACAATAAGCATTAGAAAAATCAATCCATGAAAATACCTTGGGAAATTATCTTACAAAACCAAAGTTGTTCCTGCCTACAGTTCCTCTTGAAAAGCTTCTTCCCAAAATGTTTGTGATTGATGCCTTTAATCGGACATTTTAGAATACAAGTCAATAACCAGCAGAGGGCAGCAAGCAACTGCACTTGAGACATTAATAATCTACCTGGCAGATAGCATCCATCTATTAAATTCAATGCCTTTCCCTTTGATAACCACTATAATATTTTTCTTTGTTTGTGAGACCTTCTGAAATGTAACATCAACTAGGAACATGGGAAGCTGCCTTATCCTGAGTCAGTCCATTGGTCAATATAGCTCCGATCTCCATGGTTTCGGGCAGGATTCTTTAGCCCTGTCTGATCAGAAATTTAGCTTTAAAAGAATAGTTTTTCTAGCAAGATCTCTCCAGGAAATCTGCACCTCTTTAGTAATTTATGAATGAATGAATGAATGAGCGAGCAAACCAGAATTTTGAGTAGAAGACAATCAATTGCAGCCATATCTCTGAAGGCCCGAGACATATATTGGTAACCTCATGTCCCCCTGTTAGATCATAGAGTTAGATCCAAATTTAGTCATACTTAGAGTAGTATGAAATCAAGTACAGTAATACCTTGGATTGCAAACATAATTCGTTCCGGAACCGTGCTTGTAATTCCAAAACACTCGTATCTCAAAGCGAGTCTCTGGCGGGCATGAGCGGGGCTGATTTCGGCACGCTACGCCTGCTCGAGGCGAGCGGTTACTTCCCTATGACTACTTGTCTTGCAAGACCTTGCTCGTTTATCAAGTCAAAATTTTAAAATTATTTTTGCTTGTCTTGCAAAACACTCTCAGACCAAGTTACTAGCAATCCAAGGTATTACTGTACTTAGAATCCTTGAAATTAAAAGCCCCATTGATTTAAATGGGTCTACTCTAAGCATGACTAAGTCTGGATCCAAGACATAAACCTAATTTTAGTCACTCAACTGAGATCTGATCCAGTCTAAAAATGGACGAGTCATTGCTTGGAAGAAATAAGGTTCTGAGAAAGCTATTCTGAACTGATTCTATGGTTAGGAGTTTCCATCAGCTACTCCATGCTTAGGCACCATATATTAGCTAAGAAATAATAAACTCACAAAGCATTGATGGCATCCACAATTACAACGGATATACTATGGGTATGTGTGTGTATGCGAGTGTGGCATTTCCCCCAACAACAAAATATTGACAATTGGGGGAGAAATGCAACATCCCTGCAAGAACATTCTACCTTAAAGCAGTGCTTCTCAATTATTTTCTGTCATGCCCCCCCTAGGAAGAAGAAAACATTTCGCGCCCCCCGCGCGACTGTAAATAGTATCATTTGTCTATAAAATTGTTATAAGTACACCTCTGCATAACACTGTATCCTTATTAACGTATAAGAAAATAAAAAAGAAAGAAATGTGGATCAATTTACAACAAAGAATAGCTTTATTAACTGTAGCAGAAAAGATTTAAAGGAGCACAGGATTTAAAGGAACACAATATTAAAAAAAACTTTTAACTGAGGTCAAACGAGCCCCCCTTTACGGAGCCTCGCGCCCCCCCTGGGGGGCCCGCCCCACTATTTGAGAAGCACTGCCTTAAAGAAAGTTGTATGGGTACCTCCACAACAAGTGAAGCAACATCTGTGCTTTTATTGAGCAGAAAGGTGATCATTTCAAAAGGCTCTCATTCCTTGGCAAAGTAACTGATTGTAAATATTAATAGAAATTCAATCATCCTACAGGTTTGCTTACAATGGATTTGCTCTTGAACATGATCCCATGCCTCCCACTCTTCAGTGCTTGATCCACCAGTAGCAAGTTCATGCATGCTTACCTATTATTCTTGCAGAACAGCAGCGTTCTTTTTTAAAACAACCCTGCCTGCTTAGGTCAGTAGCACTGTGCTTCTTCCATCAGTACAGGAGAACATATCTTCCCCTACACCTAGCAGCCATTCTATATCCTCCTCCATGGGAGGAGTAGAGATCGACAGATCGGTCAGTTTTGTTCTCTTTCAGTTTTTCATTTTTCTAAACATAGGTTTGATTTGTCTTGAATTTTGAGAATTTCTCCAATCTTAAGTTCAGTTTGTCCTGAACTTGATTTAAAAAAAAGAAGTTTGCATGAAAACTCATAAGTGTTTTTGTGCGAATTTCTCTAATACATGCATTTTGGTATGCATTTTTACCTAATATACATAATTTTTGCAAGCAATCTTCCTAATGTGATGCATCTTTGAAAGCTATTTTCGCTAATATCTGCATTTTTTGGACACATTTGTTGCTTGGAGAATTCAATGGCAAAATTCGGAGAAGTGTGAATTTTGAAGGATAACTGAACTTCACTTCATATGTTGGTTTGAAAATGCAAAATTAGGTAGATTCACATTGAAATGCAAACTGAACAAATTTCTCCCGCACCCCTATGGAGGAGGTGTTTAGAGATCAGGGCCATGTTTAAGTGCTTAATTTCAGGCATTCAGGTCAGGAAGGTCTCACTCACCCCTTAATCTTAAATTTATTACATTTCTATCTGGCCTTTCCTCTGAAGAGCCTCAGGTAGATATACATGATTCCATCCTCACCCCCATTTTATCCTCACTGCTACCTTGTGAGGTAGTTTAGGGTGAGATATAAAAGGTGCCCTGCTGGATCAGACCAAAGGCCTTCTTATTCCAGCATCTTGTTTCCCACAGTGTTTAACCAGATGTCTCTAGCCCACAAGTAGGGCATCAGGGCAGTAGCCCCCTCCTGCTGTCATTCCCCAATTCAGAGGGATACTGCCTCTGGACCTGAAGGTAAAAATAGCCATCATAACCAGTACTTCATCAATAGTCATATTCACCACTATTTGTCTATTCTCCTTCTAAAGCTAAGTTGGCGGCCGTCACAACATACTGTGGTAGCAAATGTCATTCACTCTTTGCTGTATGAAGTACTTCCTTTTGTCTGCCCTGAATCTTCCACCATTCGATGAAGAGGGATTAGAAAAGTTCTATTGTGTCAAAGCTTTCTCCCTGTCCACTTTCTCCACAGGATGCATCATTATATACACCCCTATCATGTCCCTCCTTAATTGTATGGTTGATTTTTAACGAAAGAGCCCCAAATGTTGTAAGTAACCTTTTCTCCTAGGGAAATTGTTCCACCCTGCACCCAGCTCAATTATTTTGGTTGTCTATTTTTGCACCTTTCTGTGGTGTGGTAACCAGAACTGTGCCCAGCATTCCAAGCATGGTCACACCATAGATTTGTATAAAGGCATTATAATATTGGCAGTTTTACTTGTTTATCACTTTCCTGCTTCCTGTTCTGTAACCAGTTACTGATCCATACAAGGACCTGTTCCCTTAGCAGTCATGGGATAAGTTTGCTCAGGAACCTTTGGTGAAAGACTTTGTCAAATATGTGGAGGTCCAAATATACAGTGTCTACAGTGAAGGCTGGTGACTCCAATGACAATGGGGCAGTGTATCCACTCCAGGTTGTAGTCTGAATTTTAAGGAGCTATCCATGGTGCTGAACCTATTTTGGGGATAGCTCATTTAAAGCTCAGACTAAAACCCAGAGTGGATATACTACCCTCAGACAGACATTGGAGCCACCAGCCTCCTCGGAGTGTCTACCAGATCACCCCATCCCACACACTCTCAAAGAGGGTAACTGGTTTTAGGTCACCTAGTGAGTTTAATGGCCAGATGGGGATTTGAAGCTCTAAGGTGTAAGGGCAAGTTGTGGTTGCAAGAGGTACTTCGTTTCTCTTTCATATATTCCAGGACTTAACCCTGGTACTGAACACATATTCCACAGCTAAATGTTATGAACCCTGGCAAACATTAAGCCTCACTTAGTAAGAAGCCATTTAGATTAGAATCACAGTAGAGTTGGAAGGGGCCTATAAGACCATCGAGCCCAACCCCCTGCTCAATGCAGAACAGATGTGGGCAGCCCATCCAAGCACTGACCTTGGCTCATACCTGCTTAGCTGCAGCATGTGGCCTGCGGATTGTGCCTTACCCATCATGCACTTGGGCATGTGCACACATGCAGACCCAGGGGAGAGTTAGATAAAGTTATAAGATTATCCTTTCTGGGCCTTCAATTTAGTTTGGCACACTAAAAAAGGGTGGAAACAACTTCAAAATAAAATTTCCATGTCCAGAAAGGGATGGTTCAAGATTTACACTGCAATCCTATACCTACTTACCTGGGAAAGCCCCTCATTGAAATCATTGGGACTCACTTTAAGATGACATGTACACAATTACATTTAGATACCTCAAGTCTGTACATTTGATAGTGCCTACTATAGCTTCCAAATATAACCATTTCAGAATTATGCTGTTAGGCATTGGTAAGCATGCAATACCCCTTAGTAATATGTTCAGTGTTTTACAGAGTCTTGAACTGTGATATATTGAAGCCTACAGCTTTGACTTTATTTACAAAAGAAATATTATTCAGTCAGTCCCAGAGTGTATTTTCAGTTATTAGTGTGCTAGGAACCACAGCAACCTTACTTTTTTGTAAAAGGGGACCTTGTTGCTGTTCTACAACTAAATATGGACTTGGAAAAGGGAGCTCTACCCCAGCCTTCCTCAACCAGGTTCCCTCCAGATGTGCTGTGACTAATTCCCATCATTCCTAGCCAGCATGGTTATTGCTGTCCAACACATCTGGACAGCACCAGGCTGGGGAAGATTCCCCTACCCTTTAACTTGTGAACAGTGATACTCTTGGCAAAAGGTGTGCATTTGCTGTCTCCACCGCTTACCATGTACACTCAGTTGTACAGTTGGCTAGATCCATAGGAATTCTTGAATTATAAAGAATTCAAGAATGCCATTTTTTGGTAGAAAGGCAGGGTACAAATCAAATAAATAAAGCTGTCTGTGAATTGCCAGTGCAAGCAGCTTTTTTCTTTTCTTTATAAAGCCTATATGTACTTTAGCTGTGGAAGATGCTTAAAATTAAGGATCCTGCTTAAATCAAGAATGAAAGTGCACTGTAGACAAGAAGGCAAACAAAGGTTTTCTTGTCCAAGAATAAGAGTAGTTTATTAGGAACAGGACTGCCAGGTTGCAAAAGCAGTAGGACAGTACATGAACAGTAGTAGTACTATGTATCTGAACATCACCTATCAAATTTAAATTTAGTGTGATAATGGAATATCAACATTCCAGGAGACAGATAAAATACAAAGCCTCACAGCCTACTGCTAAGCATATTTTGATTACACAGGAACTTGCAAATAAGTGTCGCTTTTAAGGTCTTCCTACAGTTTTTATAACCTTTACCCATATGAGCTTACAAATACCAGGAAGGAAATGTCTGAAACAACAGGACCTCTTTCAAAAACACACCCATTTTTTGCCAGTTGGACAGCAAATCCCTTCTGTTGGCGGAACATGCTGCTGGGTCGAAAAGCGTTATCCAAGCTTCTCACCTAATAACAGCAAAGTATTCCTTCACCCAATGCAACAGGATACACAAGTACGTACTCTTTAAAGTATGATTCTTGTTAAGTGCGGGAAGGTCAATCAACACATCTGATTATAATCAAGTCCCTGAATATGGTGCTCCCTGCTTTGCTACAGACGACTACTAGCATGTATATGAGAAGCCTGCTTTAGCAGCTCATTCAGCTATCAATTATCATACAACACTCTTGTCTCTAATGCACGGGGTTCATGAGGAGTGCCTTTCACTACCATCACCAGACACCCAGACCTGTAATTCTAAAGAGGTCAACAGAACTACGCATCACTAGCCACCCTAACTTGCTTTCACATCATGATACATCTGGAGAACTCTTCGCACAGTCTCCACATATTTATCATCAGGCACAGGTTTCCTCTGGCTTCCCGGTTCCAGAAACTTCTTAATTGTGGGAATGTTACTGGTCCTCGCTTTAAAAGCCTAAAAGGAGTGGGGAAGAGGAAGAACACAGACACTGTAGCTTAGAAATGGAAAACTGGAACTACAACCAAAGTAGCACCCACGCCACCTTTAATGCATCTGGGAGAGCCAGCTTTTGCCTCTAAAAGCTTATGGCACAACAAGCCAGCCAGACTCTAGAGTGCCACAGCACTCTCTGCTACAGCTATGTCACTCATTCAAGTTTCTAACATGCACATACTTCATGCACATGTTTACTCTGGCTTGAATAAAGAAAGCAGTCTCAGGCAGCATGAGCATCAAGGCATCTTTTGTCAATACAACTGCTGTGACTGGGATCCGGGGCCTTATACTTAATTTGTACAAGTGTACAAAAGAGGGGTGGAGTAAAAAAAGGGGGGGGTAAAAAAAGGTTAATCTACCTTCAAAGCAGATTAACAGAGGCCAAATACAGGCAACCAACTCACCAACTGGTAAGGGGTTTCCCGTTCATCATAAATTTGCTTGGTCATCTGTACCGACAAAAGCATGGCAAGATATTTTTTTGAGCACACAGATTTAATGTGTGCTGAAGACCAAAGGTCTTATCAAGTGATAAGGCTTCCCCACATTAACCGCTTGGCAAATCAGTATTAGCGATCCGTACCAGGAGACAGAGTGGAGAAGGTATTCCTGAGCTATTGAGTCTCATGGTTAGAGTTGCCTTTTTCAGATCTTAAATCCAAGAATTCATATTTCTATTCTTACTGTTGGTATATTCTGAAAGTTTACAAATATTTGCAGTTCTGAAGAAAGTTCACTATTGCCTTGGTCTGTTTTAGAAGTTTCCTAGTGAGAAACCTTAGCCCCTCTGAAGTGGTGTGTGTGCACGCGTGTGCACACTCAATTTAGGGACTGGAGGGGGAGTGTGGGTGTGTGATTTATTTCAAGGTTTCAAACTGAACATCAGGCGTTTGCATCTTAATTTTTTTTGTTACAAACGTGTGTTTGGGGCCTGTCTTTTAAGCCAGTACTGATTGGCAAGGCAGCACAGCTGGGCCAGGCTGCAGATGACACATGCCTGGTCCCTCCCCAAACACACTCTGGCTCAGTTGCCTTATGTCCTCCTCCTCCATCCCAACTGGAGGCACAACAAATACATTTCTACAGAAACCCATTTGTTTTCATCTCTGGAACAGATGGGAAAGAACCCTTTGAAAAGGAAGAAAACCAGTATTGCATTTATTTATTTTTCCACACCTGCAATTGAGGGAACTCAGTCAGAACAGTGGAGGACTTCTCCTCCACCATTAAAATAGCTTCAAACAGGTGTATGTCTGCCCAGCTGAACTGGTTGCCAACCAGGAAATCTTGTCCATGATCCTTCAGCACCTGTAACATACTAGTGTTAGTCCAACTGTAAGAAAAGCCACTGTAACCTCTGAGGTTCCAGTACTGAGATCTCCCAATGTGAAAGCTACTTTGGGGCCACATCACCCAACATCAAGGCCCAATATAGTGTCCTACTATAGAAAAAGGCAAGTCACTTGCTTAGCATGTGAAGAAATAAGTGTTGACAAAGTAGTTCCATTACCAACTATATAGAGGACATTATGCCAGTAATCTCTGAACACAGGACACAGAACAAGAAAGCAGTGATGCAGGAAAAAAGCAAAGACCTTTTCCATTTATGTTAGAACTTGTCAACGCATTCTAGAAGAGAGAGAGAGGCCAGAATGAGATGGCAGACTTCTCAGGTGGTAGAATGGAGTGTCATCTTGCAAATTGAAGATGTTGGATTACATTTTGGAATGTTCACCATGTAAAATGCTCCCTGCAAGTAAGAAACTAGTTCACTGAGAAGGCAGAAGTGGCTGAATAAAGCAGACTGAATCCACAAAGTGAAGAGCTTGGCCAACTTTAATAAACCATAAACAGATAGTCCCCTGGCTAAGTAGTCAGAAGTATAGAGCAGCAGAGCAAATCAGGACAGACGTTTAAAGAGACTGAAACCAACCAGTACTACTAGAGAACATACTGAACATACAAACAAGGAGATTCTGTAAACACAAACCCAACTCATATGAATGCCCTTCATCAGTCACCACAGTTACACCATGACAGACAACATGGACTATTATGGGTGAGAAGGAGGAGAACGGGATATATTAGGTATGCTGTAAACTCCTTAGAAGGTGGGTAGAGTTCATACGGTCATTGCACAATACAGAGAAGGATTTGGGAGCCCATCTTAGCAGAAAGCGCTGCAAAGTGTGCAAGGGATTTGTGTCATGGGAGTGCAGACACACACAAAGCACACACCCCTCCCTTACAGGAACAGTACTTGGAACTTTTCATTACTCAGTCGGCAGGACTTTGTTGAAACATGGCTGCTAAGTCAGAAAAGAATAGAGGGTGTGGAAGCAGACCCTTTGGGGGGGGGTGTCTACAACTAGTGATCTGAAGAGGATTCTAGGCCTGTAGTTTAGTTAGCTCTCATATGTTATAGGAAAATGCAAGCATTTGCAAGCAGACAGTCAAGAGTGGTGAAAAAGAAATAAACATGACAAGTAAGCAGAAATAATGAGAAATGGGCAAAAGTTAAGAGACCACAAGGCAGCTTGTACTAAGTAGAGCAAGGGTCATAAGTAACAGAATCAGCAAAACAGTTATTCTTTGAAAAGGAGAAGTACAACATACAATTGGCAGCTGGGTGGCAATAAGTTAGAAAAGAACTGTCTGGTAGTTATAAGCATGTATTAAGACTACTGGCATGACCCCTCCCCGATCTAAACTGTACTTCTTCTTTTGAGCTCTGCTTATGCTTGTGTGATAACCTAGATAAACTTCAACAATTCTTGGGTGGGGCAGAGGTGCTTTGTACCGTCACTGTCCTGTGCGACTTGAAGCATCCTCTCCCCACAGCTGTGGCGTACTTCAAATAAAGTCTTTGAGAGTTTGGCTCCTAATCTCATGTGTGGAGTGTTTTCTTCGACAGGACCTAAAGAAGCTTCAGGCAGAAGACAAGACACTAAAGGCTACTTCCCATGTGACACTGAAATCCTGCCACCTGTCACTCTCAAGGCCAACCACCATTGAAAACAAGACCAGGTAGAGACACCGGTTCCAAGAAACATCCATTTGAATGAAAATATAAATTGAAATTGCCAACAATGACATGAGCATCACCAGGTCTGCATTTTTCCTACCATGGTATGAATTCTATTCAATGACCCTTCTTCTACCAGCTCTAAATTCTCTGGTCCTAGAGCTCAGCCCTTCCTAGAAGACCGTACAGGATCATTTCATGAGCATCTGAGACATGTACACACAGCGGGGGTGGGGGTGGCCAGACACCTGTACATGTCTTTCAGAACACACATTTGTCTTCCACATGTTATGTTTTAAACATAAACACACTTTAAAAACTTGACTTGTGAAGCACTCCATATCATGAGCCCTTTTCACTCTCTAAAAGGATATATTACAGACACATACCTTTTCATAGACAGGGAAGTATCTTTTTGTTGCTTTCTCAAGGATTACAGCAAGTTGTTTCTGCTTATCCTCAGGTGATAAGAAAGGGAACAGCAAAATTAACCCATTCAAGTCTGTTGTTCCTTCCACATACATGTCAATTCTAAGGAGACATATGTACACACATATTAGGTCTTATTCATGACATTATTAGTCAGTATATACATAACCAAACAACAGTGGAAGCTCATAGTTTTTCTGCTTGGGCTGGTATACACAAGGAGATCACCAAGTGCTCCATGTGGCGGCACACCATGTTACTGGCTGTTTGCTGGTAGGCAATTCTCCATGTTGTTGCAAGTTGTCAGAAAGAGGACAAGAAGGTCTGCAGGAGTTGGGGTTGGAGAACTGCTGGAGAGAACATTGGGGATTCCCCTGTAAATAGCACTCGCACACAGGGGAATTCCCAGTCACCTCCGATTGCAGAATCCAGGAAAGCTCGGGCTGGATGAGCAACCTCTGCAGGCTGGATTAGACCTGTGGGCCGGAGGTTGCCCTCCCCTGCTCTGCAACCTCCTTCCATGACTGTATGAGAAACACACACACTGCATTTTGAACAGTCAGACCTATTTTAATCAAAGGAATGCTCCTATCGCCATGTGGCTACCAAATAGATCAGGGTGGGCAGAAGGTGGGTCTATATCTACTGTCAGATCTCTGGGTGATCTGCAGTAGATCACCAAGGATTCCAGACTCTCAGTTGTACTGCTAGAATGAAGTTAAAGGTAACCAGGAGTGCATTTTTGTGTGGAAAGACTGTGAGCTCCATAGATTTCATAGATCATAGAGTTGGAAGGAGCCTACAAGGCTATCGAGTCCAACCCCCTGCTCAATGCAGGAAACTAGAGGAGGGGGTCTTCCATCCAAGTAATAACCAGGCTTGACCCTGCTTAGCTTTCCACGCTCAGACAAGCTGAGCCAGCGTGAGCCACAGGCCATTCAGTTCTTATACTCAAATTCCTGGCCTCACAATTCTTTAATTCTAAGTGTATGTCTTTTGTACCAGGTTCCAGTTAGTGGATCTCGAGGTTCTAGAAAAAACTAATTAGAGATTTAGATCCCACATGCCTGAAGCCTTCCCACCCCTGGAGTAGATCATACCCTAGGCCACAAGAGGCAGAGGCAGTGTGGCAGACAGGACCCTAACTTTGGGCAAGCTAAATGTATCTGTTACAGTACAGTGCTCTCTCCTTCAGGTCTTTCCCATAGAGGTTGTGTTTTGCTGCGATGTAGTGGAGAATGGCTCGTGTCTGCACCATCTTCATCCCATCAATTTCTGCCATGGGCACTTGCTGAAATAGGAGGGATCCATCTTTTGAGAAAATAAAAAGGGGGGGGGAGTAATTTTTTTAAATCTAGAAATGAATTTCTACCCTGGAATTGTAAGCCAATATAATCTCATACTATCTTATTACTGTTCAAGACAGCTGCTGGAACACAACTATGAGGAAATGGTTCACTACAACAGTGAGGAATCTATAATTCTATAAGAACCTGCACAAAGCAAAACAAAATACACTTTTTTAGCTTAGACAAACAAGGGATTTTTGCAATCGTACCACTACCTAGCAACACTGTTTGCAGATGACCTAAACAATGGCATTCAGTCAACTACAGTGGCTTTAAGAAACTTGTCAAGTTATCCCTTTTATCCCCCTTCCTCATACATTTACTCAGGGCCATTTCACAGGTTACATAAAAGATGTGTCCTTCTTGGGTTTCCAGCTGTGGATCAGGTGAGATGTAGTGTTCCCAGTCCTCTAAATCACAGAACAGAAGTGCTGCAGGACTGCACACTCTCCCAAACTCAGATTCATTTAGTTACTTCCCGTTTAGCGTAAACCGTAGCCTGTTAAAGCAACACTCTTATTTGTACTTGCCATCAAAACCCCAGAACTGCAAGCTATGGTTTGATCTTGGTTTGAAGGGTAAACAGTTAATGCCATTCAGTGAATGTAATCTAGTATTCAGTGTATGGTACTGACTGTTCATACTTCAAAGTACGGCATAGGATTTTGGTTTTGCTATGATTCCAAACCATAATATGTTTATGATGCTGACACATATGTATATATTCATAAGGCTGCCCAGCAGCTTGAGATCTAGATCAGATGGTGGTTGATAAACTATAACTAGCTCTCCAGCCCCTGAAAGGCTCAAAGACTTAAACTACACAATGGCTGTTAATCATGCACAAATATATTTTAAAAGCTAACCTGTGGCTGAGTGACCTGGCTAATAATTTATACAAGGCAGCAATACTGTGTTACCCTTAAATAGATGGCAAAATAGTCAGCAAACTATCATCCACTTTTGTGATCACCAACCAGCTATGCTACTCCTCACTTATTTTAAAGCAGGAAACAGGAAGCATTACAGTAACCAGGTGGATCCTCCTCCTTTGCCAAAAGTAAACCAATAGCATTCATCACTGCAGTAGGACCACTGCAAGGCATCAACTAAAAGAAAGCCCGGCATCAAGCAGAAATAATAGCTGAATGCTAAATATGAACGTGGCAGGTTCTTAACACAGGTAATGTTTGTTTATGTATTTAAACATTTATAGACCCTCCCAAGGTGGCTTTCAAAATATATGTTCACAATATAAAATCAATATAAGTTTAAAACCATGGCACGTGTACCACTGAGCTTTGCAGCATGTTAAGCCTCCCAGCTAAAAAAAAAAATGTAATTAAAAAAATCATAAGAAAGCAAATAAAGATCAGGGCGGGCATGGAGCCTGGCGGGGTGCCAAGAGAGGTGCCTATGGGCATGTGTGAACTCACGGGCACCATGTTGGAGACCCCAGCACTTGGCCTATGTGGCAGAGGTCAGAGTGTCCTTCCCTGTGCTTCTGCAGCCGCAACAGACCAACTAATGGATACTGAATGCTAACTGTTCTGTTGTCTTTATTGTTTCTTGCCTTTTTACTTTGTTGTATTCTTTTGATGTGTTAGCTCAGTGTTAGAGCACCTGCTTTGCATGCAGGAAGTACCAGGTTTGATTCTGGAATCTCCAGGCAGGGCAGGAAAAACTCCTGTCTAAGCCCAAGAGAGCCACTGTGACAGTTGCTGTCAACAATACTGGGCTAGATAAGGCTTTTATTGTGCACTCGTCCTCATTCCTCACCCGCTGTTTTGCTTTAAACAACGGTTGTTACTCTCCAGTTTCACTTCTGTTTTTTTTTTAAAGAGCACTTTGTGGGGAGGGGAGGGTTGGAGTGGGGGAGATCTGCTATTTCCAGCATTGTGAAACAAAACGCATGTCCCCACCAGTTTATATTCCACTATACCATTGCACCACGTAAAGGTTATGTGGCAGAAAGTACAGAAAGGCAGATAACTTCATGTAGAGACCCAATCTCAATTCTGCAAGGAAACCAGGAGGAGGAACAGCAGGTTAAACAGCCTCATCTAGAAAGGCTCTCAGTATAAGGCAGCTTCCTATGTTCCTATGAACAAGGGCCACCGGGGAGTTGTGCTACTTCTATACAACAAGAACGCCAGCAAGGGAAGACCAGTCTGGCCTCGCCTCGTACAAATGTCAATTTACAACTCATCATTTTGTTCTGGCATCGTCAAACTGATCTTCTCCCCCATTCACACCTTTTGCCTTGTGTCTCTCATATTTTTAATTAGTAAGCCTGAGGGCAAGGCCTGCATCTCATTTTTATTTATGTGCCTTGCCTGCCACCAGCACTATATGGGTGACAGATAAATGGCACAACACATTTCCCAAACGGGCAAGTCCAGTTCATCCCAACAAAACTACAAGTTTCTATATGTGGCTCTAAAGCAATCTGGACTTAAGCCAGAGTTCTCTTTTAGGATGGCATCAGGCCAATATCTATGCAAGAGTGAAAGCTGATTTTGTCAGTTGTTATTTTGCATTTCAAGAGCTATTCAACAGAAAAGAACAAAGTTGCAGCCTTTCTGTCAATAGTTACACACATGAGAAGCAGTGGAGAATCAAGACGTTCAGAATGAGCACCGATTATAAAGTCATACATGGTTTGACGTTACTGTGTGAATCGTTCCCCCTCCACGTAGCCAGCTAGTCACCTGCAGAATTAAGCTTTTGCGTACAGCACTTCACATGATCCATGATGCAGCATTTAGACAGGCAAAAGCTTAGTCCTGGGCAGCACATGTGCATAGCAGCAGACACATGGAACAATTTAATCCACACAAGCACAAGCCAGATGGTTGTGTGAATCGGCTCCAAACTCAAAAATGGGAGGGATAATGGGCCAATTCAGCCACTCGAGCAAACGTACTGCAGGGCTGACCACGTGTAGGAAAACAGTCGTGCAACAGAATCAGCGCATGGCCAGCTCAGAACTCAACCATTACTGTACCCTTGATTAACCCCCTTTCAGTAACTCTATGGGGGAGCTGTAAACAGAGGCAAAACTGCAAACCAAGCGTGCAGTGAAGCACAGTGATACCACCATCAGTATCCATGAATGCGCAGATAGGTTGTTCAATAGTTCTCTGACTCCCTTCCTTAGTTGCCGCAGTGGTAGATCACAGTCATTGGCTTGGATCCTAAGTTTTTGTCAGTGGCATTCTGCTCATAGGATGCTCCCTCTGATAGAAGGGCAGGGAGAGGTAATTATTGACCATCCCCTCTTCAGCCCCCTGTGCCCTTCAAAAAGGTGGGGGGGCCCCTCTGGAATAGCATGGGAAGTGGTGCTGTGGGTTGCCAGTGAGCCTCCCCTAGAGGTCAGTTCTCTCCCATTCATGGAAGGGCAACTTAGGATCCAAGCCATTCACATTTACTACTACTTCATGGTGTTCGCAGGGATGTGCTATATCAGCCTCCCCCAACTTTGGTGCCCTCCAGATGCTTTATCTCGCAACTCCTAGCAATCCTAACCAATGTCCCTGCTGGCTGGGGCCAATAGGAATTGAAGTCCAAAACATCTGGAGAGCACCAACTTGGGGAAGGCTATGCTAGGTAGAAGTACGAAGTAATCAGCCATTTACACATGTATCACTGACTCTGCTTGAAATACAAGGCTGCAATTCTTCTCCATTGCCCAAGGGCCCTGCCTTCACTTTGCTCCTGCCAAAGCAGCAATTCCATTTGATTTGTTTGGGCACATATTTGCTGTTTAATCACAGTCTTACCTTGAAGCAGCTTCTCAAATTGCTCTCTTGTCTCCAAAAATTCCTCTTCAAACTACAAGACAGAAAAAGTGTACAAGGAATTGTTCCAGAATTCTAGAACCCAAATCGTAATTGAATGTGATCCAAGAATAGGCAGCCTTGAGGTTATTGCTTTAAAAAGCCACATCTGAGCCATGAGTAATTCAAAATGCAACTGAACCATTTCTTATCAAAGTTTACGCATTTCCAGTAGTGAATCAGATTTTCTCAGCTAGTGAAATGCAAGTAAAGACTGGCCACTTTCTTCACTTCCAATGCCATTTTCCTTTCCTCCTATACCCCATTTTGATACCGAGTGAATTTTTAAATGAATCATACAAAACAAGGGGGGGGGGGACAAGAAACAAAATATATCAGATTACATGTACAGTCCACTCAAGTGCCTTGAAATTTATGTGTTTTTTCTGCTCAGCAACAAAGTATTTTTGAGATACTGTACGGGTTTTGGATTAGCAAGCTGAAAGCCAAATTCATACACAGGGTAAGAGTTGATAGTAAAACATGCACTCAAACAATGCTTTATTACGGTCATAGACCAGTTACTAGTAAAACATGCATGCTCCAAGGCAAAAAGAAGCCAATCTTCATATTAATTTAGTACATCTAACATTGTACCACATTTATTTATTATTACTATTACTGTTACTATTATATACTGCCATCCTGGCCCAACAGGGCCTCTCAAAGCAGCTTTAAAAACATTAAATTAAAACACAATTAAAGTTACACGTGACATCTCTCAGCCCCTCCCCAATCCCCAACTCTTTTATACAATTCATAAGCTTTCAGTAGAATCCCAAGAAAAAATCAAGTGTGTTTTTTTTTAATGCTTCCAGTTCTTATAGGCTTAGACATACATTCAGAAGTACACTTGTAAAACATTTCCAGCTGGGCAATCAGTGCCAAACAAGTAGCCCACGCTTGCAGTAGCATAGCCACTGTAATATTGGATTCAAATGCCTGCACAGCCTCAGAATAAGCAGTGTTGTAAAAAAATAATAATGTGCATGTCAAGTAGGCACAGTGCTGCCTTAGCCCATTCTCCTCAGCAACAATTCTGTATGGTGGCTTGGATAAAGGGGAGGGAAACAAAATAGCCCCAATATACTAAGGGGGGAGGCAGAACCCATGGCTGACTGGTGGTCTATAGGCTGTATCCAGACCCAGGACAATTTTTTCTACCCCTCCAAGGGCTCTGCCATATCTCCTCATCACAGTAAGAGGTTGGCCAATGGCTTAACTCATACAGAAAACATGTTTTCAAGTTGTAAGAAATCTGGATACTCCTGTCCACAACCTATGGTTTACTCTCTTTTGACTTATGTATTTATTTAGCTACATTTATCCTGCCTTTCTTCTAATGAGCTCAAGGCGGTGTACATGCTTCTCCCCTGCCCCATTTTATCCTCACAATAACCCTGTAAGTTAGGTTAGGCGGAGAGACAGTGACTGACCCATGATCACCCAGTGAGGTTCATGGCTGAGTGAGTGGAGACTTGAACCTGGGTCTCTTTGGCCCACAGTCCGATACTCTCACCACTACATGTGATAGGCTTCTGATATGCCAATGTATGTGCATGCATTGTTAAGGCTGAGTGCATGCACTCAAAAAAATTATTGAATTAGATGTGTCATTTTTTATGCATTTGCCGAGCAGATCTATTCCGCCTTCAGAACAATCCTTCTAACTGTGAGGAAATCTGCATTTTCTTTAGTGTCGAGTTGCAACTTGAGCTTGAGGAAAACGCAATGGGGAAAAAATCTTCCAAGAAAAAACAAACACACAATTTTTCTATGTCAGCTGACAAGAAAAGACAGACCTCTACACCAGCTGCTGCTAACAGCCATCGTATTGGCTCCATCTTGCCTCTTCCATCAAAGTAATACAGTTTGGGCTTTCCAGCCATAATTTCAGTTTCTTGATCTCCTGAATGGAAAATAAAACAAAACACAGAAGTATAGCTTTGCTGCAAAAGTGATGGACAGCTCAGAATATAGTTAACTGATCTAAGCAAAATATCTCACCAAATACAGATTTGAAATTCAACTTCATTAATTAAGATATATAGAGTCACTTATACTGCAGCCCTATGCATGTTTACCTCAGAACTGAGTCCCACAATACCCAATGGGGTATATGCTTAGGATCACATTCTGCATATTCTTTTGAATTTATTCCCCCAAGAAAAAGAAGACCACCACAACATATAACAGGAAACATATCATCATCTGACACAATGGAAGAACGAGCACCGATTTTAAACATATTCTTACTGTTTACAACACACTGCTAACGTGCAGAGTGTTTTACACCATATGGTATTCAGAAAAAGCACCAAGACAATATATTTCCCTTGTACAAATGGGAAAATGGCTACCAGCAGGATCCCTAACCAAGCTGTGGTTGTAAGCAAGGCCTTGGCTGTTTAACAGCCATCTCCTTCCTCAGCTTTCTTCTGTTGCCTCCTCAATGAGGTATTTTAAACACTGCAGTGGCAGCATTAAGGCAAGCCACGCATTACATGGCAAACCAAATACCGGTACATGTGTATTACATTGCATACCACTGGAGGCCAGTGATCTCGAGATAATCAGCATCACTATGGGCGTCAAAACTATAGAGGCATATATGGAGGTGTGTGGATTTTTGCAGAGTGTTTATTTGTAGCACCTACTCTAGGCTTTAGCCACCTGCATGTATAAAAGTATTTATGTGTTATTAATTCAGTTTATATCCTGCATTTCCACCAAAACCAAAGCTCAAGGCTGCTAACAATAATAAAATACAGATTTTAAAGAATCTTAATTTATAAACATAAAACAAAACTAAAAACACAATTAGGAACACAACAAGAAATAAACAGCACCCAACTAATTAAAAAACCCTTCAAGAACAGACCAGGTTATATACAAAAAGCTTGGCTGAAGAAAAACATATTTTACACCCTATCATATTCACAGAAACCACTAGGACAATATTATTTCCATTGCACAAATGGAAAAATGGACACAGATCATAACTCACCCAAGGCTGCTGATAGGACAACAAAGAGGGGGCCCAACCTAGCATCTCTTGGCAGGGAGTTCCAAAGCCTGACAGCAACCACAAAAAAGGCCCTCTCTTACATCCCCACCAAAAGTGCTTCTGGTTATGGTGGGACCAAGAAAAGGAGGATTTCATACAGTTGGAAGGAGCCTACAAGGCTGAGTCCAACCCCCTGCTCAATGCAGGAAACTAGAGGAGGGGGGTCTCCCATCCAAGTAATAACCAGGCCTGACCCTGCTTAGCTTTCCACATTCAGACAAGCTGAGCCAGCGTAGGCCACAGGCCTGTTCCCCTGAAGATCTTAAAACCCAGGCAAGCTCATATGGAAGAATGCAGTCTTTGAAGTACCCTAATTCCAGGCTTTATAGGTCATAAACACTGCAGTGGCAGTGTTCAAAGTGTTGGTCATAATCAACACTTTGAATTGTTCCCAGAAACAGACCGGTAGCCAGTGAAGCTGTAACCAGGCCCAATTAACAGTCTGGCCACAGCATTCTGGACCAGCTGCCTTTTCTGAGCAATTTTCAAAGGCAGACCGATATAGAGGCCCAATTACAGTAGCCCAAGTAGGATGTGACCAAGGCATGTGTGACTGTGGCCAGATCAGACATCCCTAGGAAGGGGAGCAGTGGGCACACTAGCCTCAGCTGTACAAACACACTCCTGGCCATCACTGAAGCCTGGGCAGCCAAGTTTAGGGCTGAATCCAGCCAGCTGCCCCCCCAAATTTGTTTTAGATCAGGGAGGTGTAATGAATGGCATCTGGAGCTGCTACGGAATACCAAAGCCGTCAAAATAAGCTTGTAAACAAGCTAATTTTGACCCTTTTGGCACTCTGTAGCTGATCTGGATGCCATTTTTATTTATTAGTATTATTAGTATCAGGCACTGTGGGGGCAGTAAGATGTGGCCCATGCTGGGGGAGGTTTTGGGGGAAATGGCCCCCAAACTTCCCAAAGTTGCCCATCTGTTTTTGATAAAAAGGTAGAACTGGGTGTCATCAGCATACTGGTGGTAATGGACAACCTCTCCCAGCAATTACATGTATATGTTAAATAGTATGGGGAACAAGATGGAACCCTGAGGGACACCACAGGCCAATGGCCAGGCAACAAACAGGAGTGCCCCAGAATTTCATCTTCTGAAATTGCCCCTCCAAGAAGGACCAGAGCCACCATAGAACAGTGCCTCTAAGGCCCATCCAAGACAGTACAAAAGAGAAGAGGGAAAAGAATATAGTTGTGTCTCTGGGATAGGACTCTGAGAAGTGTAGCTTCCTAGCTGAGTTGGGATACTTGCCATGTATGCAGTCCTGCTCAGTCAAGAAGAATGCTGGGAAGCATCCACTTCTTAGTTTAAAAAACTAACTGCAGTTTGTCATTATCCCCAGATTAGGAAGTGGGGTTAGTTTAAATGAGGACAGTGAAACAAACCTTGATCAGGAACCATGGCTTAATCTTGGTTTGTTTCAATAAATCATAGTTTAAGCCAACTACAGTTTGGCCTGATTTGGACAGAACGACAAACTGATTAATTTAAATGAGGAAGCGACTGCTTCCCATCTCCTCTTAGTTGGCTATGGCAGAGTAATTAATAGAGGGTAGTGAGGAGTGCTCAGACCCAAGGCTTGTTCCTGTAACATGCACCCAAACTGGGCCACTGAGGGTGATCCCAGATTAGGCTTTATCACTCTATGGACCTGCCCAATTCATAGAATTTTACAGTGGGCCAGCCACCAGTCATAGTTGTCTTTCACTCAGAACCCTCCCATGTTTTTCTTCCATCTTCTTTCTTACCATGGGAAGTCTGTTAAGAGAAAAACTGAATAGTTGGACAATGCCTTCTGATTGGTAGCACAAAGACACCTCCATTTGGAAGCACCTCGAGTCAGATCATTGCTTTATCTTAGTTTATCTATCTCAGTATAGTCTACTCTAAAAGGCAGTGACTCTCTAAAGACTCACAGCAGAAATCTTTTGAAGCCCTGTTTTTAACTAAGGTGCACAGGGATTGAAACTCTGACCTTCTGCATGCAAAACACATGCTCTACAACTGCACCATGGCACCTTTATTTAAAGATACAGGTGCTTCTTCAACCCACACAAGGGTATGATTTGAACCCTAGCCTAGGCAAAGTTACTGCCATTAAATTGGAATCACCAGCTACAGCTGCAAGATCCAAACATTTTAGGCCTTAAAACTGTGTTGCCACTGAAAATAAAGTATCAATCTTCTCCCTCCTGAACAAGCTATGGTCAGATCTCAAAAAAGAAAAAAAAGGGGTGTGTGTTGGTGTTATCTTTGAGCAGAGTGTGTGCGAGTTGGGAGATTTAATAATCCTGTCTCTGTGTGCTAGCAGAGCCTGAAATTCCACACACAGATCTTCCAGATCTCACCTCCCCCCGCGCAGCGTGCAGCGTGTTGTGCCAGTTTCTCCAGCCCAGTCAGCCTTGTTGTCAGACTGCTTCCAGCTTCCCCGTTGCAGATTAATCCATGGAGTCAGGAAACACTCTGGAACACCACAGGTCTAATTCTACCTGTTTATTCACTTAGCAAGTAAAGTTCTACAGAGTATACATTTCCTAGTTACAGTCCATGTGCAGAGTATAAATGCATAGCAAGCATTACATCCAGTGGAGTAAGTTGAGCTTCACTCCACCTCAGCAAAGACGTTACATTGTTGCAGTAACGAAGTCCAGCAAGAAGAAACAAAGGAGAAGAGAGAAAGCAGTCCTGCTTCTCTCTAAGATGGCTTCAGACAGAAAAACAAGTTAGCACATCATCAGAACATACAAACCATGTGACTAGCTCATATTGCTCCCACGGTCTAGCTTCCCATGCGAAAAACACGGGAATCTAGAAAGACATAACAAACCTGTTTACAGCCATTCTGTCCCTTCCATGTGTAAACAGTGTGCTGCAGCTGGTGAAGTGATACATATCACAACAGGGGGAGCACAATTCCTTTCCATAACTACAAGACAAACAACTTGTAGAATTTGACCATGTTCAGTAATTCATTCAAGGTGAACTACCGGTAGTTACATTCTTGGAAGCAGAAAAAGTATCTGCTGGTTTCTCTGGTCTTCAGCTGAAGGAATTCTGGGAGAAATTATGTGTCCACATGTAAACAAGGGCCCACGGTTATCTATGTTGCAGGGGGGAAAGCAACTTCAGAAAAACCCTGAAGACCGCTGAACCATTAAAGAAAACAACTACTTATTAATTAATAGGGGCATACATTAAAGACAGGAAAACACAACATCAGATTTCAACGGTTCGTTGATGACTCAGGAATCTGGACAAAGGCTAACGAAGCACTCATTACATAATCCATTACTTTATTTTAAAGTCTCATGCTTGGGTGGGATGCAATGGGGAAGAATAGAAGGGGGAAAGATTTAAGACTCAATCGCCAAGGCGCCAACATGAATGGTAGTTAGCTAAATACTGTAGTGACAGGGAAAGAAATAACAGTGAGTATCTGCTGACAAGGCAGGAAATGGCTTAATAATATACTGTTTTAGCAGTGTATTCAGACAGATGGATCATGCATTCTTTGCCAATGTTAATGACCTTTACATCATTCAAAAAGAAGAGAAGAATAATTCAACACAATTTTGTTTCAGGGAAAGGAAAGGACAGGGTTGGGGGCATGTCTATTCCAGATCACACTTTTCCTGTAAGAAATTACAGGGGAAAGTCAGAACTGCAACAGGCTGCAGCCCCCACCCCCAGGGTGGCAATTGGTCACTAAATGTCAGTTGCCAAGGGCCAACAGCAGGGCATGGGCTATTGCCTTCATGCTTTGCTCCTGGGCTTCTTAGACCAGTGGTTCTTAACCTTTTTGGTGTCACATCTCCCTTGTAAAAAATCTTATGATCCATGCCTCCCATGTGTTAACGGCCCAACATTTAGGCTTAGGCAGGACGAGTTTGCATTTTTTAGTTTATGCTCTGTCTCTGGACTAAAAAAAATGCATATTCAATTAAATGAACGGCGTAGCTCCCAAGATTAGTAGAAAGAAATAAGGCTGGGCCAACCGCCAAGCTGCGCTGCTGTGTACTTGTAAAATAAACAATTTATAGTTGAGGGGCTACTCACACCTCCCCTGGAGTCAGTCCAAGCCTCCCCTGGGGAGGCGTACCCCACAGGTTAAGAACCCCTGTCTTAGAGGCATTTGGCTGTCCACTGTCAGAAACAGGATGCTGGACTAGATGGACATTTGGAGTGATCCAGCAGGGTTCTTCTTACGTCGGGTTCAAATCACAACTCTTGCAGTGCTGCTTGTGACTTAGGAACACATTTTCAGTGACATGGCTTGACTGGAAAAAGAAATTGTATGAAAGAAACCTTCACGGTGGGGAGGAAAGTGAGGAGGGGGAAGCATTGAAATGAGAGTAATTTCTAACAAGATAGTCAGGGATAAATTTTTCAATCCATTACTAATTCTACCAGTTTTGGAAAAAGTAACAGTGCAAAAAACAAAACAAAACCTTGCCTTGATATACTTCCTACCTCATGCCTTTTGAAGGCAACAGATAAGACAAGTGAATTAAGGCCACTCATCATTAAACTCTTATTTCAATTCAAATGTGTGCCAGTTTTTGTTTTTTTTAACCAGACATTCAAAAAGATAGCACAGAACAAACTGAACTCAATCAATGGCAATAAAGCTAGCTGGGCTTCAGCCAAAGAAAAAGAAAGGTCCTGGAACAGACTGCTCTTCAAAGATACAGCTCTCAAATGCTGGCCTTGTGAGATTTTAAGAGTCAAAGACACACAGATCAGGAGCATGGTTTCAGAAATCCCGCTATAGATACATGGACAGGTTTGAAGGTCAACCAAGCCAGAAGAGCAGGGCCGGCGCTACCATTAGGCCAACTAGGCTGTTGCCTAGGGCGCCGAGCTAAAGAGGGCGCCAGAAACGCCTTGAAAAAAAATACTGCGCTAAAATTGATCCAAAATATCAAGTTATTTTAACGCCACGTAGGGTTTTCGTTTTTATCTTCATTTTTTCACGCCACCGCCGTGACTCTCGCCGCCCACCCGCCTCCGCCCCCCTCACCGGCAGGGGACGCCGCGCAGCTGAGGGATGCGAGCGCAGTGGCTCCTGCTGTGCGCCCTGCTCAGGTGAGTGAGTGTGGGAGACGGACGGGGACCGGCTCCGGAGGCAGCCTATGCCGCGCCTCCCCGGGAAGCCTTTCCAGTCGGGGATGCTCATGGCTCCTCAGAGGGAAGGGGCGCTTTGCACATTCTCACAGGCATGCGGACGTTTCCCGTGAGCTGGCGCGTCCCCAGGGCCCAAGGCTGAGCACGCTGGACGTTGGAAGCAGGTTCCGCGGCTCAAATCAAAGTGTCCCCGCCCCGTTTCCCGTTCGCCCCCAGCCTTCTTTCCCGCAACTGCCTGTCCTCTGCCCCTCTCCATTTTCATCCGCCGAACTGGCCTGGGCGGGCCTTAAGACCCCGAAGGAAATCTGGCCGAGACGCCCCAGTGACCCACCCCACCCCGCTCGCAGTTCGGTTTGCGGCTCCCCACAGCCGCCCTTTTGCTGTCCCACCGCGTGGCCATTGCTGCCTCGATTTGCCTGGATCTCTTCCATGAACGTGGCAGGCACGCTCCTGCCTTGTGGTTGGGGGCGTGGGGGGGAGGCTGGTCCCCAGTCAGGGCATTTCCCGGCTGCTTTGCTCTGGAGCCCCCCCCCCCGGCACGAGAGGGGGGGCGCTAAATATAACTTTGCCTAGGGCGCCAAACTGCCCTGCACCGGTCCTGCAGAAGAGTCAACAATATTAGCTTTTCTGTTAATATTACTAGTTGTCTTTTTGGAGAAGCATGATGGAAAAGAGAAACAAAGTGATAAGACAGTATCTTTTAATGCACCAAGTTCTTTCGATGTTGGCGCTTGTTGAGTAATACAGAACACTTTATAAAGTAGAATGGAGAGATTATTCTCAGGTCTAATAAACTTTCTACTCCTGGCTTTTGAAGTACTTTAAGATTAGGCAGCTATTTGTCGGATTTGCGTATGTGTGTGTAGCCACATTTGTTCTCTATAGCTTATAATAATGTCACCAAATTTGTTCTCTATAGCTTATAATAATCATTTTCTTTGCTACAGGTACTTATTTTGTGTTCTGTATAACGTAAGAGCTTGACTGCTCTTACAAGAACACTGCACTGGTCAAGTAACATTTACAACACGATGATGGAGAGGCACTCTGCACGCACTCACAGACACTCCTATTTATCAAAAGTGAAGTTTAACTGTATATCATTGTCGCAAAGGTTAAGAAAGGATTATTGGGGGAAGCGGAGGGGAGGGAGAAAGAGGTGGGGAAAAGATTACACCAAGAAAAATGCTCTTTTTAAGTATTGCCCATCAAAACACTCCGCCCTGACGCTCTCCTCTTGCACCAAGTACAGAGAGCCATTTCTGTAGATGCTCTACAGAGCACCCACCCATCCCAAGGGCCACCTACAGGTTAGGAAACTCTGTCATACACAATCTCTTCTGTGACAGACAAATCAGAATCTCCCATTCACAGGCGGAAAGTATGCACTAAAAGGAAGCAGGAGGAAACCCACAACTGTATTATTTCATAGATTTCATCCCTTACTGGGAACCCCAGCAGCAACCTGCTTAAATGGGTAGCAATGTCCAGTCCAGCGACCACATGGATCGCGTGTATCCATATTTTCGACGCGATCGGCGGTGCGAAGACCTGCCTGAGCAGCTGAAAAGCACAGCTGGCTTTTGCGTGTAAAAACTCCGTCCCGCATAGAAGGATCTTCCATCCCAAACCGCAATTCAACAGAGCGAACCAAATTAATAAAGCAAGCAAAGCAATCGCTGGCAAAACTCCAGTGTAGCTTTACTGCCTTAGTCAATAGCGACGTTAAGGCAAAGAAATCCGACTGATTTCTTTGCCTTAACCTGCCTTGATTTCTTTGCCTGCTACAAGAGGAGCAGTACCGCGCCGCTTCCCACACATGCTACCCCTGGGAAATTACCCGCTGTAAAATACACGCGCTCTCTGTTTCTCGTTCTGCACAACGCCCCCTAGCCCCCGCTTAGCAGAACTCGCCGTCGCCGCCGTCCGCAGCACAAAACTGAACACGCCACCTCGCTGCGTGCAGGCAACGCCTCCTCGCCGGTTTTGTGCTCAGCGAAAAGGGGCGTGAACAAGGCGAGAGAGAACCAACCAGTAATAAAACGTGTAATTTGCATTTCGCTCATTGCCTCTTGGGAACACGTTCAGGACCACCCAAAAACGGATTTTACCAGCCACAATTATCTGTTCTGTTCTCTTTTTCTATTTCCGCATGATTTTAGCATTCGTACATTGAAGCACTCTCCTTAGGGTCACTATAACCTAACCACACTCTAATGCCGAGGGGTTTTTATAACCATATGGCAACTAAAGACTCTGGATGTGAGGGCGATCTGGCTGCGACATCTGTCACCCCATTGATCGCCAGGGTTGATTCGGCTGATCTGGCTGGCTAGGCGGGTGTCCCCTTCCTCCCTCACCGCTCCATGTGCGTCCCTCCCGAAGCTGCGCGCTCGGTGGAAGAGGACGACCATCCCAGATAGAAGGAGTATGACCCTTCGGTCAAGGGTATACGATAGCTGCGCTCCCCTGCTAGAACCTCCAAACAAGCTCTCAAGGTCCATTTGTAGGAGAACGTAGGGTAGTCAAGCTTCCAAGACTCCAGACACATCCAAGTGAGGCGCTGCATGTGGCAGTTTGCCATTCTTTTTGTCTTTTTGTGAAGGTTTCTTTCTGTCCATCATAGACTGAAAAGGGACTGTGTTTGTAGTCATGACCGTGGAGATTTTTAAACCTTGTACTTCAAGTTCAGTTCTGCTGCTCTGGCTCACACACACCTTTGGAAGAATGCGAAGAGAACACATACAATGATAAAAATGGCCTTCCAGCAAGCTGTTTGAAAGTGTGTATCTACACAAAATATGGGGTGGGGGGATATTTATTTTGGTTCATAGGGGAGGGAATCAGTTAATGTCACCGTTATTTTTTTGTTACAGTGACCAGAATGTAAAAGTGCAACATTTACATTAATGGAACTGTTAAAACTCCTCCCAGTCATTTTTAATTATTCATCTCTCCTCCCATAACCTATTATTTTTGTATCTTGTTCATTAACTGTTGGCAGGGACTCCCCCTGCCCCCCAATTGTACATTTAGTGCATTAGGTATAAGAAAAATGAGCAAAAACTGCTGCATACAGAGTTTGCAATCCTATGCATGCTTACCTGTAAGTGTAAGCCAGCACAGGATTGTGCTGTGTTCTGATGCAAAAAATGCTAACAGCCTGATCCTATGCAAGCTTAGTTGAAAGTAAGACCCTAGTAAGCATATATTGCCCTGGGTGGGCCTTTTCTCTGTCCTGGTGTTTTTAAAAGTGTGTGTGTGTGTGTGTGTGTGAAATATTAACAACACATATCTATTAGTCTGCTTCCAGACAGAGGGGTTCTAATGCTACCAATCAAAGCACACTGGGCAGCTATTCCATCTTTTCCCACCTTTATGGATTTGGAAAAAAGATGGAAGAAGTGGTGTGAAAACACAAGAGGGTTACACATGGAAGATGCTGTTGTCTGTGAACCCCCCATGAATCAGGCAGGGTGATGGCCCATAAAAAGCCTCATCTGGAAGCACCCTCAGTCCAACCTCAATCAGACTGTTCACATAGAGATTTCATTGGTAACACCATTTTGCTCCTAACCCTATTGGTCTTCCCAAGCTATCCTATTATTTACACCACATATTCATAATACCTCTCAGCTAACCTGTACCCACATCTTATTTAACCCCACATTTTCTGCACTCCCCCCATCACCACCACTGTCTTCCTACCTGCTCAGGTAGGTCCTATCCTTCTGTATCTCACAAAACTTCCTCTTGGACAGAGAGCTCAGCAGTGGCATTGCTTTTATACTCTCGCCATTTCAGAATTGTGCCCATAGATCAGGGAAAGGGAGAAGAGGAACAACAGATGAGGAACAGGTTTCAAGCATGATTTGATCACTTATTTGATCATACAGTATATGATTTGATCATATGCTAACTAGTACTGAGAACAGATTCCTAAGCCAAGCCCTGGTGAGATCTTGACACAAATTAAGTTGGGGGTTGGGGGGAGAAGGAGAATACGCAAGCTTATGATAAGACAGTGGTGGGAGGAAGAGTTGCAGGTGGGCAGAAGGACCTCTTTTTGAAAGGCACTCCTGGATAGAGGAGAGGGGGGGGAATGAGGAGTGGACTGTCGGGTGGAGGGGGACAGAATGGTATGTTCTTTGGATATAGTTTGCTGGCAATGGAGGTGTACAGTCGGCACTTAACTACTAAAGAGAGGCACAGAGGATTGAATCTGTGTGGGAGATATGCCACCAATCAGTAAACCCACAAAATTAGAATTAAGAAACGTGGAGGCTGCAATTGCTCAGTGGTGAAGGAAAAGCACATTGCATATGCTCAGAGACCCTATTGTTATTTAACTGCTTAAGAACACAGGCCATTAATTCCTGAGCTAGTCACTTATTGCTGTGCCTCAGTGCTCCTCAGCTATAAAATGGGATGATAAAATGGTTGGTTTTAGTTTTAATGAGATTTAGTTTTTATGAGATTTTAGCGCTTACATGTTAAATGGTTTGTGATTAGCATTGGTTTTATCCTCTAGTGTTGGTTTTGGATTTGTGTTGATTGCATTATGTTTTTAATCTTGTTTTATATTATTTTACACCATCTAGATAATTTGTATTACAGGGTGGCTAATAAATATAAATAAATGCAATATAGGGCATATATATGTATTATGTGTATTTGACTTGGCACATAGTAACCTGGAGCCATCTGCTTTAGATCCTGCTTTCTATCCGAGTCTGGATTGGCCCACCATTATTCGCCAGGTCATGCTGTTGGGCTGCAAGATTCTGCTCTCTACCTACCCATACACAAGAGTGTTCCTATTTTCATCTGCAAGATGTTAGAAGGTAAGTTTTCACAGATACAGGGAAATATATTTGCATGTGCATCCCCAAGAATGATGTGTCACCTAGTTTTAATTTCCTCCCTTTTAATAATGCGCTTGTTGCCTAAGTCAGGATACCCAGAGCTGCGTAAAGCCTTCCCTTTCACTACCCTGGTTGTACATGTTCAGTTAGCTGCATAGCCAAAACCGGTGGGTGGGATGAACTGGCCTTTGACCAGAATGAATCCTGAGTGCTACCCAGATTAGAAGTTCCATTTGTTGCAATGTTATAATTAAAAGTGCTTCATTTTGACTAGATCTTCAAATCTTTTGTTAGCTAAGAGCAAACATCCATTTCAAAATGTGATATAATTTTAGGGTTGTAATAGCAAGGGGAAGACTTTGAACACTACAGAGCATTATCATATTTACATGAATGCAGGAATGATTAAATAGTGCTTGAACAGAATTTTTAAAACCACTTTATTTTGGGAAGGAGTCTCTTGCAACAGAAAAGGAAACAAGCATTTGTTGAAAAACTAACAAATGACCCAGAAACAGAAAACATGCTAGGCTTTCATTTCCCCAAATATACCTGTTGACTCACATTTAACTGTGAAGTTATTTTTCATACATATGCATTCATACTTTCTCAGCTACAGGACACTATGGGTTTTTTTTTTTTTGTTGTTACTAAGCATTCCTTGGCTGCAATCATCCACAAACTGTGTTAGATTTGTAGTGTTAGTATAGTGGAGATATTCAATGTGGATTGAAGAATGTGAGGCTTGTTATAGTTGTAATGGGGGGGGGGGAATCAATGAACAGATAATTTTTATAAATTTCAACAACTGTGTAATCCAGTGTAGTTCCACTGAATGAAGGAAAATATTCTGGAGTAATTGTGTGATCCTATGTATGTTTACTTATAAGTTCCAGTGAATTCAATGGGACTTACTCCTTGGAGTTGTATGACTTTCCCCCCGTCTAAAGATGCAAAGGATTGCGCCCTTCAGCGGTTTGAAGATGTCAGAAAACGAAATGCACAGGTGGGAGGAGTGTCCATTTTCTATGCAGATGATTTAAAACGAACTTGTACAGAAATGAAAAGCAGAGGTGAGTGCATCTCGCCTTAGAACAGTGGTATCTTATATTTCATACTCTAAGCCACTAGCTACTCTGCAACATGCAAAATAAATGATACAATTGCAAAACTCACGAACAGACGTCACAAAAAAATGTATGAAGAAATATTTAGCTTGCGGCAAGTTTTGCAGATATGTTGCTTTTGGTCAGATCTCAGTGTCAGATACACAGAGATTGTGGTTTTTATCACTTCTGTGGCACATCCAAGGAGAACTACCCTATAAGTTAAGCAGTAATTTTGTTGATTTTAGTAGGAGTTAGCCAGTGGAAGTAAGACGATTTTAATGTGTGTATGGCCTTTCTGGAATTCAGAATGTCTGCTCAAATTATAAGCATAAGGGGAATTCCTTAGGACTGAGAGCATTAGGACATTCAGCGGTGCTCTATGTGAATGAATATTCAGTGACATTTGTGTTACTATAAACTAATCTAGGCACATCTTTTAAATGTAAGCAATCGGCCAAGTCAGTTTTCCCAACGATAGTCAATGCTTCTGTGCTACATCAATTATGATTCTAGGCATATTTACTCAAAAATAAGCTCCACTGAGTTCAATGAAACATATTCCATCCGAACTGTGCTTAGGCTTGCAGCCTTAGTAAAAGCTATTACCAAAATTAAAGATCAGTTAAACCATTTAACATTGGTGAGACTAGTGTCACATTAAAAAAAAATCTAAATAAATAATCCTCCATGAGTTTCTGGCAATTTTGATTTTCCCTGGAGGGAAAACCACACTTATTTCTCTAAACCAGGGGTGAGAAACCTGTGGCCCCTCCAGATGTTGTTGGACTCCAACTCCCATCAGCCCCAGCCAGCATGGCCAATGATCAGGGACTGTGGGAGTCCCACAACATCAGGAGGGATTAGCTGCTTCACCCCTGCTCTAAACAGTATAAAAGCCACTTTTCATTGTTGCTGTTTAGCCTGGTTTCTGAACAGTGCATAAATGAGAGGATACAAGAAACAAGAGTATACAAATATCAAGTCAACAATCGATTTAACAGATTTTACACGGTTTGAATTACATCACTGATTAACGCTTTCTGATTTTTTTAAAAAAAATGTTGTCATTGCAGTATTTAAAATGGCTCACCCTTACTTATTCATCACTCTCATAGAGAAACAGCAGCCACTGAGGACTACGATGGAGCAGAGAGTAGTGCTTTGCATAAACTCCACTGTAGATTACTATCACTGCATAGTCCATTTTGTTGTGCATATAGGAAATACTGGCCAAATATAGCTAATGTATGGAGCAGGGAGGGAAATAGTTGCTCTTGATTTGTTTCCACAGGTACAAAAACGGAGACATGTTTAGAAAATGCATTTTTCCTCAATTACCAGTGAACCTGGTAGAATCAAACAGCAGGGATAGCTATGCCCCAAATGGTGTTATTTCAAGATATGGGGGGCAGGGGCTTAGCAACTGTTCAGCTATCAACAGTAATGCTGTAACAGCTTGAAGACAAGTGATGAGTTCGCAGCTCATCACCTTCAGGGGGGTGGGGATGGAATTCCTGATTTCCTATGTTTTGGAGACAATAGGGAGTTATGATCTCGCATCGTTGGAGCTTTCGAACAAAGCATAGTTGCCATGCTTAAAAAACAATGTATTCACCACCTTTGTTGTGATCTCAGCTGCTGTGATTGCCACCTCTTACCCTGGAGGACATTGCCTTTTAAATTTCCAGCTGAAGTGTGAAAGAAGCAGCCACAGTTGCACGTTCCAGTTCCCTTTGCAGTTCTGTTGTCAACCCAATCTCATTGGCTTTGCAGCACACAGGGAGACCTGCTTGCCACAGCCACTGAGGGAGGGGATCTTGCAATAGGATGTCAGAAGAATAGGCCTTTCTTCCTGCTTCAGCTGAATACTTGGAAGTCCAGTGTAAGAGGTGGAAAACTCAGTTCAGCTGTATTCACACAAATGGGAAAAGGTTAGCACACAACTGTAGCTTTTCTACAGTGGAAGAGAGAGAAGCAGCAAGGCTACATGTGGCACAAGAGATAGCATTTTTCCTACTACAGACTGAAATGTCTAGGAAACAAGGGTGTAAAAAAAGAGAATTCTACACTCTTGCCTATGGATCTTTCTAGAGTGAAAACCTGGTTTGGGGTCATTTCTCCCTGAGAAGAGGCCATCTTGAGCCTTCTCTGTGAGCTGAAATGCAGAGAGATTAATTCCTCAATATTTTTCCCTCCCAAGAAGCAAATGATACGGCATTTGAGCGAAATCCTAATCAGACAAGGCAGTCTTCTTCATACAGCTTCACATCTTCACCCACTGGCTGTTTTCATTTTTTTAAAAATGCATAGGTTTGAATCTGTCAATTTTTATACCTTTTTCTATTGAGTAGCTCCAATGTTTAAATTTCTATCTTCCTGACATCTACTAAAATTTGGCCTTGACTTCTAGAAGGGCTGGAACATAGTCCTAATATATGCCATGTCAATGCATTCCTAAAGGCAAACCTCTAATTATGTGAAGGATACATTTTATGTCAACCTTATATAGAAGCCATTGCATTGCATTTGGGGAGGGAAAAGCCAAGCTAAAAAAAGGATGTGGTGTAGGCAGTGGAATGTATAAAAATCTTTAACTTTGCTGCTGGTGTTTATCTTAATACTTCATTTATATTACTCTATGAACCAGCTTTGTCATATTTAATATTGCTTTAAATATTCTCCAAGGACCTCGCTACTCTACAAAATATATTGCTCACAACTGGAGAAGGATGCCTCCCATCTATATCTAGTTTTGTTTTCACTGTGAAAAGAGGTGAGTGTTAAGTATGAAGCGGCACATGGTCAGGATAAGGGCCTGGTTACATGTCTCGGCTGCAACACGTCTCCCTTTACCAGTTTACACAATTAACAGAATCAAGTTGTAACGCTTATCCTGGAATATACCAACTTGGGCTGGAGGTAGTTGTACTTGAATGTTTCTCCATGTTGGAAAAAACCCTGCCTGAACTCAGAAAAATAGCTAGGCTGAATCCTTTCTTCCCAGACAAACTAATTTTCTACATACAAGGAGTGTGTTTCTATTATGCATGTAAATATACAATCTCTAAGCTACACCCTGAAGTGACACAATCCAGGAGAAGCTTTACTATTCTATCCTGTTAATTGAATAAACTGGCCCTAATAATACTCAGTCATATGAAGGGCAAGATGTTTTACATTTTGCTACAGCAAAGATGAGACCAGTAACATTGTGTGGCTATTCAATAACAGAGCTGAAAGAAGGCCCTCTATGCAAAGCTTAATTGGTTGTTTGCCCAACATACCAAGTTGGGAACATAACATGATAAAGTATTTGGTAAGTGCCCCTTTTCTAACTACACCTTAATTATATTAAATACTGCCTCAATCTGCTACATTTATTCTCTTGTATAAAAAGTGACCAAAAAAAGGAAAAATAGTTTTCTTTTTAAAAAGTCAGTTTCAAAATTCATCATATAAAAATGCCAAAAAACAAACAAACAAACCCACAATTCTAAGCCTGATATACAAATGTGTATTGGTCCTATGAAAATAATTGCCCCAATCATATAATAAAAACAATACAAAAAAGGTACAAGATTGCATTCAAATACATACAACTAAAAATAAACCCCTTTAAGCTGTCTTGAAATGCCTTGGTCATAGAAAATAAGGATTGGTAGAATTGCCAGCTCATAAAACGTTACTAGGGACTGTCTTATCACTGTCCATAAAATGCACGATCCGACTCAGGGATTCAACGGTGAGCTCCATATTTTGAAGACCAGTCTATTCGTCCATGGACTGGTTGAACTGGAGGTGGACGTGGCAGTAGTCCCGATGTGCTTTTCATAGGTATATTAAATGATGGCATCCCGATATGAGATCTGACAGACTTCAGAGAAGTGTATTCTACAAATGAATAAGAAAAAGGTGTAAAAAGAGAAAATGGGGTCACATTTGGTTGTGGAGCTGGTGACTTTGAGGGATGATCTTCCTAGAACCACTCCTTAATGACAACTGCCCGGGTTGGTACCACCATTGCCCTTCTTAGTCATATGAACGGGATGGGATTGCCTTTCCCTAACAGGTGGCAGGATGTTTAGGCTTCAGGGTTCCCCAAATGAAGTACCATTAGATCAGGGGTACACAACCCTTTTGGCCCCGAGGGCTGCATCTGGGGTATGTGGGGGGGGGAGGAGATGCACATGCTTGAGCACACACATAAACACAAATGTAATTCTTACCAATTTGGACATTTCCCCACCAAGCATACGAAGCTCAGCCCAGCCCAGCCCAGCTCCATGTGTGTCTGCTCAGAACTAAGGCCCAGTGCAGCAGCTTTCAGGCATGCAAAGCTCATCTTAATTCTATGCATATTTACTCAGAGGTAAGCAATACCCACAACAACAGGCAGCCAAGGGCCGCATGTTGCCCACATGTTGTGCACCCCTGACTTAGATTCTAGTGCAGTGGCATTATTGCTGTGCTCCAGGGCATCATTTCCAGAAGCAAACAGAACTTACGAGAAGATGGATCTGTAGGAGATGGATCAATAATTGGTGCTAACTGAACTCTTTGGCCAGCAGAGCCGACTTCCTTTTTCAGAAATGAAGGGATATAAGCCCCCACTAGCCCATTTGATCCTGTGTGGCCTGAAAGAAATTGAAAAAGAAAGGGACACCATTGAGGTCAATGCAGTGGGTCAAACATTCAAAAGGCACCACATACCTTTTGCAGTTGCCTCCTTCAAGGGAACATCAATTAATGTTTAATCTAGTTATTGTGCTAGAATCTGACATTCTACTTTAGCATAGTTCCCAAATCAATAGTTATTCCCACCATCCTTATAGAGCCTACTATTTTTCACACATACATCAAGCATGTATTCCTATTATGCTGACTATGAAAGAGGAAAAGAATCAGCTTCATGGAAACACCTCGAGTTGATCAGTCTCTGATGTGGTAGTAGCCACCTCAAATTTCATAAAAGGGCTTGCTCACTGGGCCACACTCCCCTTGTCAAAATCCCACCCCACGTGAAAAGCTGAAATAGTTGCCTTCTTTCTGATGTGTAAGCTTTTCACATAAAGCAACCTCCAATATGAGAGGCAAGAGTGTGCAGTCATGTGCAAGGATTGTACCATGTCAGCAACTGAGCGTTTGAACTGACCTTAAAAGTCTTTGAAGAATCTGGTATGTGACTTTGCACAAAAATGTATGTAACTTTGCACAAGCATAGATTTCATAGATCGCAGAGCTGGAAGGAGCCTACAAGGCTATTGAGTCCAACCCCCTGCTCAATGCAGGAAACTAGAGGAGGGGTCTCCCATCCATGTAATAACCAGGCCTGACCCTGCTTAGCTTTCCACACTCAGACAAGCTGAGCTAGCGTAAGCCACAGGCCTGTATCAACATAATTTACTTCCATCTAAGGTTGCAATTCTATGCAGAATTATTAGGGAGCAGGTGCCATTCAACTCAGGGACTTGCTTCCAAACTAAATATGCATGGTCAAGCTGTGAACGTATTTAGGAGCATGGCCAGAAGGCTCTTTCATAAGCACTTAGTTCAGGAGAATTGCGGGAAGGGGAAGCCAGCAAAGGCAGAGTAATAAACAAACAGTGGATCACTCTTTTGGTGTTTGTTGAAATGGGTGCTGGCTCATAACTCTGCCCATTTTGTCTGTCTTACGCTATTTCTTCCCAGCATGATGTCAAATATATATCACACAACATATAGTCAATATGCTGCTGAAAGTACGTAGAACTAAAACATCAATAGCAAATGTATTATGAACTTTTAAACAATTTTATAGCTCTTTGCAATTAACAAGGTGCTTTGCAAGTCTTTTTATTAATACACAACCTGGACCATTAGGCTCAGACATAGGAGTAGCACCAGAGAGGTGGACCAATAGGGCTGAAGAATCTGGCCATCTAAACCGTTGTTTCTTGAAGAAAACCCAACCAAGGACCTCACTGGCATATCAGCATATTTACTAAAGCTTTGTTTTTCCAACAGCAGAGAGATCAAATCCAACTTGGGGAGATCCGATTGTACTCCGTGTGCCAGCATAGTACGAAGATTTTTCTTCACCACCCCATTTACTTAAGCAGTCCTACAGAATGTTTCAATAGCACTTCTTACTGGAGTTTAGCCTGGTGATCCCTCCTGCCACTGCCGATGTCTTTCCAGCAAATTAGAACTCGGCCATGGATTAGATGGGATGGAATCTTTGCTTGAACTGGAGACTAAATTATTTCTTGTGCTTATTCCTAGGGTAAGAAGTAAGTTGCTGTTAAATGCTGCAGGATAACATTTATTTAGACATCTTGCTCTCCTCCCCAAGTTCTGGGCTGCGGTAGTTCTTAACTACTAACATAATTACTTGCAAACATCAGTGCCTGACTGGGCAAGGGGGGCACAGGAGTGCTTTCCCGAGGGGGTGGAAGGGCTTTTAGAATAGTTAACTTGTGTAGGTAAGTCTGTAACTGTAAAGGAACACTGAAAGAAGGGTGAGGTGAAATGCTCAAAGACTTACCTGTATCACCATTGCCTTGTCACTTTAGGCAGCTGGATGCCACAAGCATCCAGCTGGGGTGGATGATGTGGACTGTGCAAACTGACCCCCAATCATCTGTAGCCTCTGAGAAGTGGAAAGGACTTTCTATTCCCTCTGTCAGTTCCCTCTTGGATGATAAGGGCCTGGCAGAAGAGTCCCACCCCTCTTGACGGAAACATACTTGCTGAGAGTGCATAGGGTTGCCTTGTGCCTAGTTTTTGTACTTAAAATATCCCTCATGACAAGAATAAAATGACATAAATGTGAAAAGACATTAAACCGTGGCTGCTGTCCTTGTAGAATGTAATTTGGACAATTTCTGGTGAGTGACTAGAAAGAGAAAAGAGCCAGTTGTGATACATGATGGGTTTGGATACAGGAAACTCAGGGTCAAATCCACGCTGGGCTATGAAATCCAGTGTAGAGCCTTGAGCAATTAACTTCCTTGCAGTCTAGACTACCTCACCAGATTGTTGTGAAACTAAAAATAAAATAAAATAAAATGTACTCTGAATTCCTTGCAGGAAGGATGGTATACAAATGTAACAAACAACAACAATATCAACAAGAGTTTGATTCAATATCCAATTAAGAGTCAGTAATATAAAAAAATTGGCCCAAATGTTCTGTGTCGCTAAATATGCAGTCTGCAAAAATGCATTTTATAGCAAGTTTATGATATTTTGAAAATATATTCTCAAGCACTTCTGCTGGTGTTAGGTCAGATGGCTTAAAGAAAGAAAAGTGCCTTATGCAAGAAGCAGTTTGAGGCCTCAGACTATTGATTACCCACCCTTATCAAAATCTAATTGCCATATTCTATGAAGTGTCATAGTAAAAATTTTGGGTTTTTTTTTACTAACCAGGTAAATACCTAGAATGTTTCAAGTAATGTTGCTTGGCTACAGAAACTTGTAACGTTGGGGTGTCCTGCCGAAGGTAGGAAGGTGCACTATTTCCAGTCCCTATGCAGGCAGAAGGTTTCAGATCCAAAATACTCTCAAATCTGTAACCAAAACCAAACAGCCACGTTTATACACTGCATGACACAGACCCCTCCTTCCTGTTGATTGCCATGAACTCGGGCATGCTGGTTTCCAAGCAAAGAAACAAAATATGCAATGTGTCTTCCCAAGGAAGCTGCAGTCAAATTCAGACACACCCCATGCAAACTGAGACACAGCTAATCTACTCCGATGCTCAAATACAAAAAGCTGTTACACCTAAACATGTCAACTGAAATCAGATGGAAGAAGATACAGAATGCACAGAGGGCGCCTGCCATGCCATGGACGTAGCACCAAGCCAAGAAGAGGGGAGAACAAAAGCCTATGTGTGGGATTATGGGTCATTATTGAACAAGGTTGCGATCCAATGCACACTTACTTGGAAGTAGGTCCCAGTGAAGGAAGTGGGGCTTGCTTCTGAATAATCATACACTAGGATTGAGCTGTACTTACCTGGGAGTAATCGCCACTAGACTAAGTGGGACTTACTACCAAATAAGCATGCATATTTCATTATTAATATTATTATTAATTACATTTCTATACTGCCCAATAGCTGAAGCTCTCTGGGCCGTTCACAACAATTAAAACCATAAAATACAACATGACAAAATAAACATTTAAAATTGCAATATAAAATAAAAACAAAAAACAAAATAAAACCGAGCAGCAGTGCAAAGATTTAAAATACAGCAAGGGCACAATCCTATGCAAGTTTAGACAGACCAAAGGCCTACAACTCCCAGCATAGGTGGTTGGGGGGGGGGCATGTTGGGAGTCACTGACCTTTTTCTGTCTAAACTTGCATAGGATTGTGCCTTAACAGATTTAAAACAACAGAAAATGAAAGACTAAAATGCCTGGGAAATTAAGAAGGATTTCACCTGGTGCCAAAAAGGGCACAATGTAGGCAGCAGGTGAGCATAAGATCAGACCGCATGACTGCAATCCTTCACACAGGTTGCTTTAAATTTATTGGACTTTAGAGGGATCAATGCATCCTAACTGTGCAGGATCAGTGTCGACACTAAGGGCATATTCACACAGGATACTAAAGAGGTGCTTTTGATGGCCTCTTGTGCCATACATGCTATGCATGAGTGTAAAAGCAAAGAGAGACCATTTTAAATGGCAAATTGCAGCCAATGTATGTTATACATTCATATGCTGGTTTACATAAAAGCCTTATGTGTGAAAACACCATAACTCAAAAATCCTATTCATCCTTATTTGAAAGTAAGTTAAAATCAGTGCGAAGTACAGAGCAATCCCAAGCATGTTTACTCAGAAAAAAAAGTCTCACTGAGTTACATAGTTACCTATTCCCTAATGTGTGCATAAGACAGCAACCTTTAAGTAAATATGATTAGAGACAATTAAATGCGCCCATGCAGGGGACACACACACGAGAGAGAAAGAGAGAGGGAGGTGGGAAGAATAATAACTTGCCTACAAAGAGCTTCATCATTCTGTCCTTTGCTTTTAAAATCAGTTCTGGTAAGGGAAGAGTTAACATCACAAACTTCCAAGTCCTCCCAGTCTTCAGAACCTTTTAGTGTTCCAGTAATGTGTCCCCATCTACACCGGTTCTTTGGTTTGAGTTCACAATTTGTTTTCTCTGTCCCAGTGGCTGCTTTCTGTCATTGCAGGAGGGGAAAATATGAAACAGAACAAAAGCATATGAAGTTTGGAATTGCTGTGTGAACAAGAGATAGTTTGGAAGAGCTTCTAACGGACATAGAATGGACCTTTAGTAGCAGGTGTATCGCTCTATCACTGCTGTAATCTGGTCCCATTGGGCATCTCTTACATCAGAGTGAGAAACAGATTTTAGGTATCCATCTCTCTCTTTTGTTCTACTTGTCTACCCCAGTTACTACCAAAAAAAGTTCATAATGCTATGAAAACTATTGCAGTTAGGATAAATTATGTACAGAATTGTTTCTGCAGCATAAATTTTTAATTTTTTTGTATATATAGAATAAAAGATCCAAGCAACCCAGAATACCTGCAGTTAATGGTATTATTAATCACAGAGAATTCTAAATGGCAACCATATGAATCTTTATTAATATTGATGCAAATGTTAAAAAAAGAGAGAGCATAAAAGCCAAAATTTCAAGGGAGATCAAAATAGCTGTTAAACAATGCTGGGCATAAAACCCAACTATAATGAAAACTAACTCAAAGTAGATAAAATCTAATGATATATGTGTATTTAATCCAAGACATGGTCATGTACACTCCATGGTTATGGCTTTCGGTTTAAGCTTCTGTTGTTGCTGTTGTTTTATAGAACATTTTGTTTTTGTTTAACTCACATACGCACAACAGCTAAACAACTGGAATTACAAACAAACTGTGGAGGAAGGGGCGGCTGGCTGACCCGCCACACCCCACCCTTTCCTACCCAAAGGACCCAAGACCCCCAGAGATCTCAAGGTACCAGATTGCCAGCCTCAGCTGTCTGCAATCCTACTTGAATCCCTGTTCAGGGACTTGCCTTTATGACTGTAACCTGGATTTAGTTGCTGAAACCACAGAGCATCCACAAACACCATGTGGGGTAAAAAACGAAAGGAGGTTTATTTCAGGTAGCATATTACAACAAGAATAGGGAAATGAGAGAAGCACACAAAATAGAGAGAGACACTTTAGTACCTAGAGTAAAGCTACAAAATAACAAAACCTGATTCCTTATATCTCCCAGGCACACTCTCTGTTACCTGGGGGTTAGTTCTCTTCCAGGGTTGGATCCAGCACAGCCTTGCCGCCCGGGGGGACTACTTCACCTACCCGAAGGTCCGAGATGAGTAGCCCTCCACAAGGCCTGCTTTTACCAAAGCCCTCATTCAGCTAATTTCACCAGGAGCTACCTGGGGTCGGATCCTGAGGCCACTCGAAGGCTTGGGCCTCTGCTTGGCTTGCCGCCATTGCTCCACAGCTGGCAACCACGCGATGAACCAAAGACAAAGAACAAAACCCACACGTTGGGAAATATACCTTCCCCCCCTCCTTTCTGTAGCTTTGCTGCTTCTTAGCCAATCAGGATTAACTTCACCTGGCCAGGCAGGGGAGGGAGACTCATGACTCATGACATTTGCATCTGAAAAGCCGTAGACCGGACTTTCAGGCGCCATGTCCCATCCGATACTTTATGCACATTTCGCCTCCCCCAGCCTTTAGCCGGTTCACACATGAGGGTGTGTGTGTGTGTGTGTGTGTGTGTGTGTGTGCATGTAGGAACCCCCAAAGGCTCTTTTCTTCACTACAAATATTGCTAGGAATAAAAAGCAAGCATTCAGAAGAAAAATAGGAAAAGGTTTTTGAAGTTGGAGAAGACGACAGAGGAGTGAAAAGGAAGGATGGAGAGTTCACATTGGACTGAGTGAGGAGGCAAAGGTACAGTCTTAGCAATGTTTCTACTTCATTAATGATACTCCACCTTGTGGTGAGGAAGTGATATTGTGCCATCCTTCCCTGTCTACCTGACATTATCTGGACATCCACATGTAGTAATGTTTCCATAAGACATATGAAAATAAGATCTAATATGCATCAGCCTGAACAGTGTGATCCATATCCCAGATAAAATCTGGGAATTGACCATGCAGGTTTGGCCTACTCACACTGGATTTTATGCAGGGATGCCCTTTTCAACATAAGAACATAAAAAGAGCCATGCTAGATGAGACCAAGGGTCCATTCAGCATTCTGTTCACACAGTGGCCAACCAGCTGCCCAGCAGGATCCCACAAGCACGACATGAGTACAACAGCACCCTCCTGCCCATGTTCACCAGCAACTGGTGTACATAGCAATTCTGCCTCTGATACTGGAGGTAGCATATAGCCAATCAAGACTAGTAGCCATTGATAGCCTTCTCCTCCATGAAATTGTCCGATCCCCTTTTAAAACCCTCCAAATTGGTGGCCATCACTACATCTTGTGGAAGTGAATTCCATAGTTTAATTATGTGCTGCATGAAGAAGTACTTCCTTTTATGTGTCCTGACCTTCCCACCAATAAGCTTCATGGGATGACCATGGGTTCTAGTATTATGAAAGAGAGAGAAAATGTCTCTCTATCCACTTTCTTCACATCTTGCATAATTTTGTACACCTCTATTATGTCTCCCCTTACTCACCCTTTTTCTAAGCTGAACAATCCCAGCTGCTGTAACCTTTCTTCATAGGAGAGTTGCTCCAGCCCCTCGATCATTTCAGTTGCCCCTTTCTGCCCTTTTCCCAACTCTACCATGTCCTTTTTTAGGTGCAGTGACCAGAACTGTACACAGTATTCTAAGTGCAGTCGCACTATAGATTTGTATAAGGGCAGTATGATCTTGGCAGGGTTTTTTTCAATTCCTTTTCTAATTAAGCTTAACATGGAGTTTGCCTTTTTCACAGCATCCACCACAACCCCAAGATCTCTTTCTTGGTTAGTCACCGCTAGCTCAGATCCCATCAGATTATACATGAAGTTGGGATTTTTTGCCCCAACGTGCATTACTTTACACTTGCTTACATTGAACTGCATTTGCCATTTTGATGCTCATGCTCCCAGTTTGGAGAGATCCTTTTGGAGTTCCTCACAAAATCACAATCACTTTTTGTTTTAACCACCCTAAGTAATTTGGTGTTGTCAGCAAACTTGGCCACTTCACTGCTCACTCCCAGTTCCAGATCATTTATGAATAACTTGAAAAGCACTGGTCTAAATACAGATCTCGGTGGGACCCCACTGATTACATCCCTCCTTTGGGAGAATTTACCATTTATTCCTACTCTCTGCTTTCTGTTCTTTAACCAGTTTAGTGATCCATAAGAGGATCTCCCCTCTTATTCCATGACTGCTAAGTTTGCTCAGGAGTATTTGGTGAGGGACTTTGTCAAAAACCTTTTGGAAGTCCAAGTAAACAATGTCTACTGGATCACCCCTGTCCACATGTTTAATGACACTCTCAAAGAACTCTAAAAGGTTAGTGAGACAGGACTAACCTTTGCGGAAGACATGTTGATTCTTTCTCAGCAGGGCTTGTCTTTCTATATGCTTACTGATTTTATCTTTAATAATGCTTTCAACCAATTTACTGAGAACAGACATTAAGCTAACTGGCCTGTAATTCCCAGATCCTTTAAAAAAAATTGGTGTTACATTGGCCATTCTCCAGTCTGCTGGTACAGAGACGGATCTTAGGGACATGTTACATATTTTTGTTAGGAGATCAGCAATCAGCAATTTGAGTTATTTAAGAACTGTAGAATGGATACCATCTGGGCCTGGTGATTTATTAACTTTCAGTTTGTCAGTAAGGTTGAGAACTTCATCTTTTGTCACCAATATTTGCCTCAGTTCTTCACTCTCCCTTCCTGAAAACAACAGTTCAGGTACAGGTATCTGGCCTGTATCTTCTGCAGTGAAGACAAGATGAAAATAATCGATTCAGCTTCTCTGCAATCTCCTTATCCTCCTTTAACTCCATTATCATCCGGTGGTCCAACTGCCTCCCTAGCTGGTTTCCTGCTTCTGATATATTTAAAGAATTCTTTATTGTTGACCTTGATGTTATTAGCGATATGCTCCTCAAAATGCTTTTTTGCATCTCTTATGGTCAGCTTGTATCTCCTTTGTGCAAGCTTGTGCTCCCTTTTGTTTTCCTCATTTGGGCAAGACTTCCATTTTCTGAAGGAAGCCACCTTATCTCTAATAGCTTCTTTGACACTGCTTGTTAACCATGCTGGTGACCTCCTGGACTTGGTGCTACCTTTCCTAACCTGTGGTATACATTCCATCTGAGCTTCTGTTATTGTAGTTTTGAGTAATCTCCAAGCATCTTGGAAGGATTTAAGCCTCTTGACCTCCCCTTTCAGCTTCCTTTATACCAGTTCCCTCATTTTAGAGAAGTTTCTTCTTTTAGAGTCAAATGTGACCGTGTTAGACTTCTTTGGCAATCTTCCATTTAAATATATATTAAAACTGATAGCATTGTGGTCACTATTTCCAATTGGTTCAACAACATTCACATCTTGTACTAGATCCTGGGCGACACCATTTAGGATTAAATCCAGGGCCACCTCCCCTCTGGTCAGTTTCATGACTAACTGTTCTAGGGCACAGTCATTTAGGACAGGACATCGAGAAATTTAACCTCTTTGTTGTGACTGGAACATGCATTTATCCAGTCAATGTGGGGGTAATTGAAGTCACCTATTATTACAACACTTCCTCATTTGGAGGCCTCACCCTGTGCATTCTGGTCTGGGGGATGATAGCATGTTCCTAGTACTAAATTAGTTTTGGAGCCAGGGATTGTCACCCACAGTGCTCTGTGGAAGAGTTTGCCCCTTTTAGATTTTCAAGTCTCCTGGACACTATGCCCATGTGAACAGAGAGGGAAGGCATGCTCTTGCTGCCCCACCTTGGGTAGGAGAGAAAATGGCTGGACCAGTGAAATTTCAATTGCAGGATACAGCCAAGTATGTCTCATGAGCTGGGTCTCAGGTTTGTTCATCCAATCTGAGAGATCTCCAACTTCATTGGATGGTTAAACTTCACTGTTTCACTGAGTGCTAGGACAGATCTTGCCTTCACCCAGCAATTGAACTGAGAAGAAGTTTTTATTTTTCCTAGTAGGTGTACCCCGTAATCATCAACTCATGTCAACATAGAAAACGCCCCATCCCCTTCTGCCTGCTCTACAACAATAAAACTCCCAATTTCTAATACTCTGGAAACTAAGTCATAGTTCCCAAGACCATCACAGAGTTGCAACCTGAGCAACATCATGATGCCTCTGCCTGTCAACAGGGAAGAAAAAAAAAGGGGAAAAAAGGAAGGGGAAAAAAAGCTATTCTTGTATCTCTATTTAATATGAAGAGCCTAACACAAACTGCTATTCCTTCTGAAAATACTAGAGTGAGAGAACAACAGACACCCACATTTTAAAAAGGCACAGATCTCAAAGACTGTGACTGGGTTCGCATGACACAACAACCCATCGTGGGTCATTTACCCACAATGGGTTGTCGTGTCGTGCGAACCTGGACCAATTCCCACAGGGTGGCTTGTTTGAGGGCAACAAACCACCCTGACAACCCATAGGTTGTTTTATGGGTTGTTGTACCTACGATGGGTTGTTGTGTCGTCCAAACCCAGGCAACCAACCCCATCGTAGGTACTGGGAATCAGGTAGCGACTCGCTTGGCAAGTGGCAAAAAACCCTTGATGCTCTTGCCAAGCTTGCCTGGACACCCACCAGTGCCAGCCACCCCACAAGTGCCCAAGCAGCACTTGGGGGTGTCTGTCACTGACTGGATGTCTGCCGCCATGATCACGAGCTGTTTCAGCTTGCTGCAACTTTTTTGCCACTTAATCATTCCCCCCCCCACCAGAGATCGCAAAAGTTGGCTTGACAGCCACTGAAAAGTCCCTTCAAAGTACCCAAGCGATACCTTGGAGGGGTTGCAAGTGGGTAACAAACATTTTTAAAAGAAAAAATTGCGCACACAATGTGTAGGAAAAAAAATGTTTTATTTTTTATGAAAAAAAATTATCTGCACTTGCGCAACTTTTCAGGATTGCAGTTGTGCGAGTGACCCTTAGCTGGGCAATGTCGTGAGGGGGGGTACCTGCTGTCAGAGTGCAGCAGGTACCAACCCTGGACATTGGCCCAAAGATGGTCCAAATAGGCTTCCCCCCCCTTGCTTTCTCTTGACAGCTGTCAAAAGGCAAGCTGTCAAGAGAAAGCAAAGGCACGAGTGATCTGTGCTCGTGAAAAGAGTGGTGGTGAGATTTACACCCCCTTCATGGTGAGATCCTCCCCCCCCATACTCCTCAGGAGACTCTAGCTGTTCGGGAAAGTGTATCCCCCCCCGCCTTTCCTGGTGGAAAGGAGTTTTGACAGCTTTTGTGATCTCCAGGGGGGAAAAGGAAGTTAGTGACAAAAAAGCCATGGCGAGCCGAAAACGGCAGGAAGGGGGGAGACAAGTTGGTCCTGCCACGGGGTCCCCTGGGGTCCCTGTGGGAGGACTGAGATAGAAGGAGCAGGAGGGAGGGGGTAAACAGCCCATGGTGAACCCAATCATCTGTCAGGTGCATGGTGGGTTGTTCGCACAACAATCCACCCACCGTGGCTTATTGCCAGGGTGGGTTGTTGTGATGCGTGAATGCACCCTGTGTCTTACCTGCTGAGGAATCTTACTGTGGATGTCTGGCAAAGCCACCTGGCCAGGCTTGTCTTCCCTTAAATGGTCGCTCACTGAGAAGCCTGTTTTGGATGGGCATATCAGAGAAAGGGAGGGCTGGTTCTGCTGGCATGGCCTGAACGAAAGGCGAACTTGTGCTTTAGGTGGAGGCTGTGCAGGCGGAATGGGTTTGATGTGGACTTGTGTTTTATCGGGAAGATCTCTCTGTTGTTTTCCCACCTCCTGAATACACCGAGAGGTGCCCAGTGCTTGGCCAACCTGGAAGTAAGGATATCGAAGTGCCTAAAATCCAAGGAAGAGGCCAATTATTTAAACCAGAAAAAACAAGCAAGCAAAAACAGCAATGTTTTCAGCCTCAATATTCAGAGCTGCATGCATGCCACAATTCTGCAGAATTCAGGAAAGGCCCAGAATACTGCAGCAGAAAGTGCGAAATTCAGCTTCCTTTGAGGCTCCACTTTCATTTTAAAACAAAAACAAACAAACAACAAAAAATGCTTGAGGCTGCCATGATCTGCTTGGAAGTGTATAGGCAGCAATGCCTGCTGAAATCTCAGAAGACAAAAGGGTGGGGGCTTCCATATCACTCACTTCCCGTTTCTCCCCATGACTAGCAAAAAACAGAATTCTGCAGAATAATAAAAAGGATAAGAACAAATCATGCAAAGCAAGAACAATTAAACAAATGTGTTCAATTGGCATAAATTATACAAGGGTGCAAAATTTGGGTTGGCTGGGTACAGAATTTTATCTTCTTTTTTGCTCTGGTGTGGATGCCAGTGGACTGGTCATATAAGACAATCTTAGCACAGCTGTTTCTCCCATTTTAATTAGGGCAAGACCACCTCTATTCTTCAAAATGAGGTTTCACTGTCATTACCGGTACTTTATATTTTCTCTGATAACCAATACAGGATCAGATAGGGTTGACAAAAGCACCTGTTCCCCCACATTGTTCTGGCATAAACACAAAGCCCAACTTTATGTGTCCCTTTGATAAAAACAAAAAACAGGGATGGGGTGCAGGGAGAAGGAACAGGATCTCTCTGAATACCAGTTGCTGGGGAACATGAGCAGGAGGTTTATTACCCTCATGTCCTGCTTGTGGGCTTCCCAGAGGCGTCTGGCTGGCCACTGTGGGAACAGAACGCTAGACTAGTGTATTGGGATCAAAGTGGAAGACATTGTAACAAGGAGTTAGTATGAACTGTTCACAGTGTCCAGTAGAGTTCTCTAAATTATAGGCATTAAATCAGATAAGCCATCAGGCTTGCATTCCCGTGAGAAACCCTGCAGCTTGGTAGAGGCCTCAACAGCTAATCAGGTACCAGGCTCTGCGCTGCATTCCTTAGATAAAGGTTAGCTGAGACAGTTGAGTTGTCTCCACCTACCCCCTCTTCCCCTCCCTTATCTCAGCTTTGAATTTTTCACTGTTCCTAGAAGGAAGAGAGGCATCTATAAGATTCATAGAATAGTCAGGTGACCTCGGCTTTCCGCTTGGAGTTGGGAGTGCACAAGGCATCCAGGCAATGCAGCACCCCTGGGGTGATCATCATCCATCGCATAAGGAAATCCTGCGGTCTGAAGGGACGCGTGTGTAAGCCTTGCTTTGCTTGTTTATTGATAATCTGCATCCATATTCTAGCAATATATCTGTAGTAAATAAATAGTTTGTCATCTATAACACGATTGGTTTTGCTTCTTTCTGGGTATCTTAGAATCTAAAGTAAGATGCCTTGGCTGGACCAATTAAAACAACTAGATAGGCCTTGAGTCTGATGCAGCAAGTGCAGCAAGGCTCTTATGTTTTTGGGAAGCAAAGTGGTGTGTGTGTGTGTGTGTGTGTGTATGTATATGTGTATATATATTGCAAGAAAAACAGTTGTGGAGGTAGCTGGTGAAGAGGTTTATGGCCCCAGCAAATCAGATGTGTGTTCCCCTAAACTAGGACTGGTAGCAAAAGGAATGCAGACAGTGGTCAGAAGCATGCAAAAATGTTTTGCACCTTCCCCTTTAAAGCTTGGAAAGCTCCTCCAATCCTGTATAAGAGGCAAGGAGTGATTTGTAAAGGCATGAATGGCCTATGAATGATCAGCAAACCTGGCTCGCTGTCGGACGCTTCTTGGGGTCCCACTGCAGCATGTCTCTCATGAGTTGAATTGCCTCACTGCTTGCGTTAGGGATGAGGGTCTTCAGGTTATTTGGGACACACTGAGGCCAGCGGAAACTCATGGTGCCCGCGAGCTGGTAGCCTTCAGGCCAGTCACTCTGAAAAGGATTGAAGTAGGCCCATCGTTAAAAGAATACCTGTATAGCTACTGCAGCCCTGCACAAAATATCACCCCCTTGCTGTAACATGCAATGTTATCAAAAATACACAAAGGCCTGGCTATATAATCAATTATCCTGGGATCAGTTTACAAGCACATCAGTTACACATTTCAAGGAGCAAATCAGAGGCTGAACTGATCCCAGAGAGGCAACGACACCTAGCAATATCAAGGGCTCCTAAGTTAGCTCTTTTTAATTCCAAGATGACACAAGAACAGAAGGAAGCACCAGTGGGCAGAGCTTAACTCCACAGAGAACAGACAGTGTCAACACAGAATATGATTGGAGCGTTTTTTACCACCTTGGGGAAAATTAAGTAGATTTAGGCCTACTTCTCCAGAGGTGGTAAACCAGTGTCTGGGCTGTACCCCTTTACACTGCAGGCAAGGGCTCACAAGACTGAATAGCAGCGCCCCATACAAAACATTCCCTCCACATAGAAACTAGCTAGGGAGAAAGGTTTTCGCTTAACCTTGTCCCTAATTTTCCATTTGTAGGAATTATTAATTTTTGGGTGGTGAAATCCAGTGATGTGAGGCAGAAAATATTCCACGGAAAATTTTCCAGTGCTTTATTTTTCTGAAGAAAATTTTTCATTTCTAAGTTCATTAGTAAAAATTAATGGATTCCAATTGCAAGTACAGTATTAGACACGCTTGGCAGTTTCAAAGTCGTAATTAATGCTTTTCAGGTGATTATTCTTAGCAAGTATGTGAGAGAATACATATATGTCACTGAAATACATGTATGTTTTAGAGTAAAATAGAACTAATAAATAGTAACAGCATAAACTGAAGGTGCCCCAACAAACTTAGTGGGAAAGAGTTGAATTCTGTTGAAACAGATGAATGGTTGTCAGCGTATCATGTACAGTTCTTTGGGTTGCTAAAATTGTTAGTGTGTCAACAGTTTCAGGACTTTTGTTCATAGATTCATAGATCATAGAGTTGGAAGGAGCCTACAAGGCTATCGAGTCCAACCCCCTGCTCAATGCAGGAAACTAGAGGAGGGGTCTCCCATCCAAGTAATAACCAGGCCTAACCCTGCTTAGCTTTCCACACTCAGACAAGCTGAGCCAGCATGAGCCACAGTTGTTGTTTTTCCTTAAATTTAAATAATGTAAAAGAAGTACATGGTATTATCTTTTAATTTTTACAAATATTCTAATGAAAAAATCTACATAATATAGCATATTAGATGTGCTTTATTTTCCCCCTCAAATATTTCAGGACAAATACATGTGGGGTATTGGTCCAAAAAATTAACATGGAGTACTTTTTTTTTTTACTTGTTTACTAAATGCAAGTAAAATAAACATGCTAAATTAGATCTCTCTAGGGCAGGAGTGGGCAACTTGTGGCCCTCCAGAAGTTTTGGCCTATGGCTTCCATCAGCTCTAGCTAACATAGCCACTGGTTAGGGATGATGGGAGTTGTAGGCCAAAACTTCCGGAGGGCCACAGGTTGCCCACCCCTGCTGTGTGGCATCAGAACATTTTACAATGTAAATTGAAAATGTTCCTATGCAAATGACCCTATGTAAATTAACCTAATTTGCATTGGAAAACTTCCCAGAACATTTTCCAGAAAAAAATCTGGACAATTTTCCAATTCAAAATTTTCTGGAAAACCCACATCACTGATTCCATCATGTGAGGCCTCACTGTGCCATCAAAGTTGTACAACGTCGGTGGTTTACCACCTCAATAAGAACTAGGTCTCAGTTTAAAGTTTTAATATGTTCGTCTATTACCAAAACTGTTCCATCATTACATAGAGCAGCGGTAGACAACCTTTTTGGGCTGCGGGCACATTTGACAATTTGAGAACCTGTCTTGGGTACCACTACAAAATGGCTGCCATGGGAGGCGTGGCAAAGGACAAGTCACCTGCTCAAAAGACTGAGTACAAGGCAGAGATGGGTTCTGAGCCCCAACACACAAAACAACTCCTTTGAACCCACAGTTTTTAGCACCTACAGAAATTTATTCTATGGCAAGCCCAGGTGCTGGTAAGAAAATGTGTTGTTGTTGTTTTGAAGCAGGAGGGGCACAGCACCTTAGTGGGTGCCAGGAAAGGTGTCTGGGGGGCACACTGGTGGGCCCCACATTGTCTACTCCTGACATAAGAGGACTAAATGTTGGTGCATACATCCAACATTTCACAGACAAAAAAAGAACACTTCTGTTCTTGAGTAGTGAGGCTAGGAGTGCTAAGTCTGCTTCTGCTAGCCCTGTCGCACAACCCCATGGCATGGTGCAATGGCCAATGGTGGGCCATGCCAAATGGTATGTACATGCAATATAGTGCCTATGGGTGAAATCCAGTGTGACTGGACTTCCTCCTACTCTCCTCCCTGCTGCAGGCACCCCGTGCCCTCAAAATCTATTCCAGGGAACCCCCCCCCCAACCCTCCAGAGCAGAGTTAGAAAGCATGCAGGGGGACTACAGAGGGAGGGGGTGTGGCGGAGTGACAGGCAGAAGCCCAGGGAGGGGCCAACCTGAACATTCCAGAGGCTCTGATTGGTTGAAGCCGAGAGCATAGAACCCCAGGGAGTTGGCAGTTAAAGGTTGTCAGTTGGGGAGAGAGTGGGTTGGAGTGAGAGAGGCAGTGGGAGGTTAATAGAGTAGGTAGGGAAAGGTGGTACTGAAGAGAAGAGTTCAGACAGGAAATCTAGTACTAAGTTGTGAGAAAGCAAACGTGAAGGTGTTAGTAGAGAACAATTCACAGGAGTTTCCGCTTAGGGAGTGAAGGACCTTCTGTCTGAGGAAGGAGAAACTCTGGACTAGTGTGAGGGACAGTTAAGTTCCCTAGTTTGATACCGTAACTTTAAGTAACCAAGCCAAATTGATACAAAGAGCACTGTATAACATCTGCCTGCCTTTTACCTGAATCTAAGCAAAGAACAAGTTTGAAAGTAACTGTTGAAAATTCCAAGTTATCTGTTCCTGAGTTGAATATCAGTTTAGAGACTTTGTTAGAACAATAAATCAACCTTTTTATTCAAAGTTCTAATTCTCCAGAGTCTGACTGGTGACAGGAAAGTAAGAAGGTGAATTAATGGAGGGGCACCCTACTTCAAGTAATCAAATAAAACAAACTGCTTAATAAAGACAAACAAACGTGGATGAACAGCGACATATAAGACCTAAGACACATAATTGGCTAATGCAACTTTAGAAAACAGCTTAAAATCTGAAGTGACCAATACAAGGTGGCACTTGGTGAGAGCGAAGTACCCATTGAGGGTGTGGGCTTTGGAGTGAGGGGTCCCGTCCGCTACAGGGGGAATAGCCAACAATGTTTCACTGACAGAAGCAATTCTGTCAGCAGAAGAATTAATTGGATATCAGCCTATATGTGCATTACATGTATTTGACTTGCCACGTTGTGAGTGTGGCATGCCTCACGTTTTTGTCATCTGGGGTGATATGTTTCAGTTCCCGCTTTCTACTTTTGCCATATTTGAGTCTGGAAAGTGGGAACTAAAGTAGAGGACAGAAAAGCACGAGGCAAGCCACGTACTACATGGCTAGTCAAATACACATAATGCACACATGTATACCATTTAGGTGACTTCTGTTGTATTTTATAACTGAGAAATGTTGAAGGCACAGCAGTAAGTGACTAGCCCAAGATCAGTCAGGGAATTGATGGAACAGAATTCTTAAGGTCAAGACAAGAGTTCAGTAATAATACAGGGTCCCTGCAGAGTAATTTTCTAAGCACTGAGCTTAGTTCCATCTAAATAGGCATAGGATCAGGCTGCACTATTCTTCTCTTTGCTTTTTCATACAATGTCTCCTTTCTAGCACATGTTGCTATTCTCTCTGACATGACAGTATAAAAGCAGAGACATTAATAAGAATTGGCTATCTGATAGCAATAGTAGAAAAGCAGGTCCAGAAAAGTACTAAGGCGGGGTGAGGGGAGGACTCGCATAACATGTTCATGGTTGTACTCCTTCATACACAGCAAAGACCTGGTTCTCATTTAGGTACCTTTTTTGGCGTTCCCAGTACTTGGCAAATCTTGAAAATAGTATCAATTTCGCTGGCCCCTGGGAAAAGTGGCCTGAGCGTGTAAACCTCTGCCATGATGCAACCAACAGCCCAGATATCAATGGGAGAACTATAGTTGGTGGATCTCAAGAGCACTTCAGGAGCTCTGTACCTGAAAGCCAAAACACAAGCAAACAGCAGGATTTGCCGATCAAATATGCCAATCAAGGCATTATGCTGGATTAATACATTGCCACTGGACAGTGACTACAAGAGGTCCCGTTCTTTCTTTCTACACAGCAACAAGAGCTCTCTAAAAAGGGCACCCTCTATCCTCAAACACAGTTCAGTGCAAAGATACTGTATTACTGCAGCAATTATATTTATAATGCTTAGATTTTCCCCAAGACCTGTGTCTCTGCAGAGATCATTAGCCCCTGAAGTTGGAAGCTGCAAGGTGCTGAGCCTTCAACCCCACACAAGCCAATGGAAATAGAACCTTTGGGGCCCATAAATATGGAGCAGACATATAATGCCTTGGATTTATCTTTCTACGTGTCAAACTTTTGCCTGTTGAGAATTTTGAAGGCTCCCACACTGACAGGCTGACAACACTAGAGCAGGCAGAACAGTGATTTTTAAGCCCTTCAAACTTTCTCTGCCTGTTGGTGAAGCAGCCTTCAGAATTCTCAACTGGCAGAGCTGCCCCATGGCGGGACTGCTCCCACGTGGTCCAATAGAAATCATACAAGTTCTAGGACAGCCTTCTCCAACCTGGGCCCTCCAGATATGTTGGGTCTGCAACTCCCATGATTCCCAGCCTACATCGTCATTGGCCATGCTGGCTGAGAATGATGGGAGTTGCAATCCAAAAAAACTGGAGGGCCCCAGGCTGCGGAAGGCTGCTCTGAGCTGATACAACATTTTGGGAAACTCTGGCAAAACAAGCAATCCACGTTCAACTGGATAGAGTAGCTTCCTTCCTCATATTTGCTTGGGCTTTTTGCCTGCTCTTCATTAATGTTATGGAACACTGCCAAGATCTGCTGCAAATAACTCCTCCATTCACTGAATGAAAATAATGCAGATTCCGTCCCAAAGAGTTTTCTCAAAACATAAAGGGCGTATGCATCTTGGACAATGAAACATTTAGTGCCTATGGCTTTAACTGTGCCTGTGTGTGCCTAATCAGTATTTCTTCCATGCTGCAGGGGTAAGACCTTCTCTTCCCCAGGCATTGCTGAATTGACCAGTTAAGCCCATTGGGTTGGATCCAGATTTAGGTGTACGCAAGAGGGCTGGTGGAAGCCGACTTCCCCGCTCTTCCTCCTTATGGGCAGTGGGGAAGCTGTGGTGTGGGGGGGTTGAGGGGAAAGTGAAGGGATCCCTGAAAACCATGCAGAGACACTTTCCACCTAATTTTGGGGGATTCCCCCCCTTCCCCCATATCATAACCTACCCCACTTAACAGGGTTCCCCAATCCTCTGTGTAGCATTCGGGGAGCGGGGGGTTGGAGGTGTTGCCATGGGGAGGATGTATGGGGTAAGTCTGCTTCTGCTAGCCCTGTCTCACACACCGAAATCAAGATCCAACCCATTATATACATACCTAATTTAATCATATTGACCAAGGAAGAAAGTTCAACAAAAAGGTACCGAGGCTTCTATTTAGTCCTGAACTTCAAAGTTACAAGCATGGTGGGAACTGAAGTCGTCTTCAACATCACATACAGCATAATCTGACTCAAGTGTTTACCATCTTGTGGATACATAGTCTGTGTAGGGAGGCCTGGACCTAATTTCCCGTGCAAGGCCAAAGTCTGCTATTTTCACAAGTTCCGGTCCCATGCAAAGGAGATTTTCGGGTTTCAAGTCTCGATGGAAAAACCCTACAATTCAAACAAGAGCACTAGTCAGTCTTTTCTCCCACCCTTATTTTCCTAATTTCAGTGTGTGTGTTTCATGGCTAGTCCTCAGCAGGCTTGCCAACTGAAGACAACTAGTCTGTCCCTACTCCTGTGCAAACAAACAGTTTGTTTGCAGAAGTCAGCAGATGGAAGCTTTTTATGGGAGGAAGATTATAACCTACTAATGACTGCAGATCAAGCTGCTGTTAAAGGCATAGAAGTTGGGGCCAGTAAAAAAAAGAAATCCCAAATAGAAGTTGTTAATTTGAGAGAGGGATACTTGAGCTCAGGTATGCCTGGAAGCCACACTCTCTGACTTGGAAGCTCTGTTTGATAACCTAGAGGTGTGACAGCTGGAGGTGATGACACAGTGTAAGGCACTCTGCATATGCTAAGAGGTTCTGTCCTTTATTATTGCTTAGTATGTTCCACGGCTGACTCGCAGCATAACAAACAGATTCTGGGATTGAATCCCAGTTCAAAGTAAGTCCCAGTGGGTATTTATTACTGAAGCATCAAAAACTCTTCTATGCTCATTAACCACTGTGTTTAACAATGAAAGAAAAAAAGAAACACAGGTGTCTATGTGAAACGTTTATTTTGCCCAAAGCATTTCAGAAAATGTTCTTTTCTTCATGGGGGGGGGGGGCAGTGCTTATCTTTTGTTGGATGTATTCAGGAAAAAGTCCTTCAAGTGTCTCTTCTGCATGAAAATGTTCAGAATGTTTCCTGAATACATCCAACAAAAGATAAGCGGCCCCTTATGAAAGAGAAAACATTTTCCAAAATGTGTTGGGCAAAATAAACGTTTCTCATAGGCACCTGAGATTCGTTTTTTCTCTCCTGTTGGCTTCCGCTACACACAAGTGCCTTCCCCTCTTGTTTTCTTAACAATGGAAAGAGCCATACCAGAACAGAATGTTTGAAACACAGGTCAAATGTGCAGAAATAGCACATGGTGCAGTCTTTCCTGGATTGGATCAGTTCAGATAGCTGGTTTGGGACCCCATGTTTGAACAGAGCTCTCCAATATTGAATACATGGAAATCCAGCATGCAGAGAGAATATCTGTCTCCTGGATATTCCATGTTTTAAATACTGCAGGCTATATACATGCGGGGCCATGTAACTACCTACCTGTAGTCTGAAGTGGCGCAATGCAAGAAGCGCTGTACCATGTGCTATTTGGGAACATTTGAATTTGGTTACAATCTAGACAGCAGCAATTAATTATAAACAGATGTGCCACCAAATCATCCACTTTGTTTTCACTTTATGAAACTGTTTTGCGTTTCAGAAACTGCATTGCTTTGGACGTTACAAGATAAGCCCCAACTCCAAATATATAATACCTGGCCTCTGGATCTTTCATTACTGCCCTGATTATACCCCACACCACTTTATTAAGAGAAGATGTTGAGAGAACAGGTTGAGATATTTTGTTAATTGTAAAATGGTCTCCCCTAATTGTGCTTTACATTTTGGAGTGAAGATCTGAACAGATAACATCTCTTTTTCTCTCTTAAAAAGTACGTATGTGTCAAAAAGGACAATTAAGTGTCAAAAAGGACAATTGGAGAAAGACACCTTTGTGAACATTTGGGGCAAATTTTTGGATTATGTGTTGGTAAAGGGGAGGGGGAACAAACCTTGTCAAGATTTGTTATATTTTTGGAATATAGAATAATAGCTTGTATATATACACATACAAAAAAACACACACAAAAAACAAATTGGGGTGAGAAATATAACTTGGTCCAAGAGGTGGAGGGGTGCACAATGTTTATGTTGTATTTTTTGTTGTTGTATTCATTATTTTTAAAATAAAAATAATAATAATTAAAAAAAAGAAAAGAAAAAGAAAGAAATAAGAGCCCATACAGATAACCAAAAGTATCCCAGGGTGGATACCTTCTACCTCAAGCTAGCTTGGTAATTTGTACAATCCTGCTACGTGATAAAGAGGATTTTAAAGCACACCAGATGTAGATGAGTAGTAAAGTGCATGGCAAAATGGCTTGCTCCCAAGTTTTGCTCCAAAATGATCAAACCTAGTTGTGGATACTTGTGTTAAGCAGCGGAACATGTTGCCACATGATGTTTCCATGTCCTGTCCAAGCACTGGTGGTGTGTTGGTATGCATACGTGTGTTGAACTAGGCTGCAGCTGTGTTAATAGCTGTTGCTCCTGTGACATTTGCTCCAACAATACCCAGTAGAGCTTCTTACATCTAGATTGGATAGGGCTTGCTATCAGGAAAGGGGAACAGGACAAGTTACTGCTTTTGGTCAATCATTCCTGAAATCATGCTGGTTGCTCTCCTTTGCATTTGTTAATATATGAATTGGGATATATTACTTGGATCCATCCAGTGATGGATCCATCCATCAATAAACATCCATGATCAGAAAAAAAAAAAAAAAAAAAAGTATGTATGAATGTCAATATTTCTTTCTCTTTTACATATGAAGAAAACAATAGTTATACTTAGCATCTACATAGTGTAAATGCTCAAGGTACTCCACACGTACTATTTTGAGGGGAGACACATTACAGAGGTGTACAAAATCATGCATGATGTGGAGAAAGTGGATAGGGAGACATTTTTCTCCCTCTCTCATAATACTAGAACCTGGGATCAACCCAGCTTCAGCTGATTGGTGGGGGATTCAGGACAGAAAAAAATACTTCTTCACACAGCACATAGTTAAACTATGGAATTCGCTACCACAAGATGTAGTGATGGCCACCAATTTGGAGGGCTTTAAAAGGGGATGGGACAAATTCATGGAGGAGAAGGCTATCAATGGCTACTAGTTCTAATTGGGAATATGCTACCTCCAGTATCAGAGGCAGTATGCCTATGTACACCAGTTGCTGGGGAACATGGGCGGGAGGGTGTTGTTGCACTCATGCCCTGCTTGTGGGTTTCCTACAGGCAGCTGGTTGGCCACTGTGTGAACAGAATGCTGGACTAGATGGACCCTTGGGTCTCACCCAGCATGGCTCTTCTTATGTTCTTATTTCAGTAAACATTACAATGGCACTGTGTAAGAGGCCAGTATCATTATCCCCAGTACTACACAGAACTGCTATGGTCTACATTTGCTTCACAGATGCTAGCAGACCTCTGACCACACAATTTGCTATATTTTCTTTTAGCAAGGTAATCCTGGCAGCTTTACTTGAACCCTGCAGCTCCCACTGGGGATGGCAAGGCATAATCCTCTAACAAGAGTAGGAGGTCAGTTTAACAATAGAACTGTTTATTCAAATAACCTGGCTTAACAGATATATTTTGTGCTGCACAACCCTATGTTTACCCAGAAGGAAGTCCTGCTGAGTTCAGTGGGGCTTACTCTCAAGTAAGCATGCACAGGACTTCAGCCTTTATTAGGAACTCCAATAAATGTATTTTATCTAAATACTATTTTTAATACACTTTTAATAAACTTTTTGAAACACACTGGAGGGGAGAGTCCTTCCAGCCTCATTCACACTACTTTTCACAAGTCATTTTTACCTACCTGAACCCAAACAAGAAAGCTTTATGACTGCCCAAATATTTGTAAAATATTACTTAACATATGTTCCTACCATGCCATTGAAATAATCACAGATACTCATCCAGTTTGGCATTTAGGTCTTACCGTGTTTATGTATGAATGCAAGCCCTTGAAGAATCTGATACATGATATTTCTGACAGTAGATTCTGGAAACAATTTGTTCCTGTATGGTAGAAGCAGAGGAGGGAAGTTTACATTCACACGTGGGGTTTCATTTTACCTATACTCATTTATTTACCACAGATACATCTGAAAGTGAGAAATAATGGGAATAGCCATGCCCAATGCACGTCACAATAAGCATGGTTTATAATCCCCATTCAATCAAATTAGCCTGCACAAGATATAGGATTTTCTAGGAAAAAAATATCCCATTTTATTATTTATTTATTAAAACTACTTATATCCTGCTTTATACTTCCAAGAGGTTCTTAAATGCAACTTAGGAAGGATGCCTGCAATACACTCACTCAAGTCTAATACAGAGAGAGAAATTACATGGGGTGGATATAGTGCCAGGATTATTCAGGCAGAATTTCCTGCTTTCATCCTTACCCATCCCTGGTGTTGCCCTTTAGCCATGGTCAACAGCTCCAGGGCTGGCACCAGCGTCTCACATCCTTGGGCAACTGCTGGTGCTACAGCAGGGCCCACTGTGGATGTCTACCAAAAAATAACAACAACAACAACAAAAACCCAGCCTGGCATTCTGAGGCATTATGGGAAATTTAACTAGCAGCTATACTCAAGTCATCCAGTGCTGCTTGTAGCACTGCTCAGAGAGCTGCTGTCACCAAGTAAGCCTAAGAAAGTTGGGGAAGCTGACCAAGGTCACTTATAGTCCAGGCCCCACTCAGACCTGGAGCTGGCCCTGAGCGGCTCCCACCAAGGACTTCTGAGGCAAGGGAGTGGGGCTCAGCATTTTACAACAGTTAGAAAATCATAAATATCATGGTGTTTATGACTTGCTATGCTGCAGTTTGACCGAAATGAATTAAGACTGCATAGTAGCAGTGCTTGGCGGACTGAATTCCAAAGTATTGATTAGTTATAAATTTAGTTTAAGACACCCATACTGGAATGTGTGTGAGAAAACCGGCATACCTTTCTTTCATTAACTGATAAAGGTTCTCCTTCATGTATTCGAATACAAAGTACAGATGATCATTTTCTCTGATAACTTCTTTCAGTTTCACCACGTTGGCATGGTTGAGTTTCTTCAAGGACTGAAAACACAAGATAAGACTATTAAAGACTCTATTGCAATGTGAGCTTCAATGAATCCTTGTCCCAGAAATGTAATTTGAGATACTGCTAAATATAAGTAGCTGGCTGTTAAAAAATGCCCCATCTCCTAGAGTTAGACAGGCACAATGTTCTCCTGGCCTTGTGAGATGTATACTGATAGAGCATGTTTGCGCAAACTGTTCTTCAGCAGCGAGGCAGTCTGAAGCCCTGAAAGAATGTGCTGCATAGTCTAAGACAGCATCCAACCATGGATTTCCAACCAAAGCTCCATCCTATGTTGAAGGAGTCCAATCTAAACTTTGGGTTGGGTGCACATCTTCGGGTTATCCTCTTTGCATCTTCCCATTACACCCATGACAGATTCATTAACTGCTACCCGTAAGTTACTTTTCCTTAATTTACGCAATCATTGCTTAATAAGCAACGATAAAGGCTTCAGAGCTGCTCTTTTATATAAGTGACACTGCTAAGACTCATCTCATTCATCTTCAGACCGCCCCTGAATGCAGGCCAGTAGTACTCCTATTTTACAGTCAGATAAGGGACAAGCGCCCAAAACCAGCCCCGTAAATTCATGAATCAGCTGAGACGTGAATCCTAGCAATGATTCCAAACTAGCATTTTACATCCATGTGATGACTAACACAAATGCAAGTTTGTACGTGTGGAAAAGTCACATTGGATTTGGAGACCCACATAGCCTTTCCAGGATGATCATTTATTTATTTATTTAGCGTATTTGTTCACCACCCATCAGCCAAAAGGCTCCCTGGGCAGTTTACAAAGAGAAACAAGATAAAAACAGCCATCTTAAAAACAAAAGAACATAAAATAAAATGATCATATGAACTGGATCACAGTTTCAGAATTTTATTGTTTATAGCCAATGGCCATCACAATACATAAAGCATAAAATGAAGAACAGAAAAAAAACATTTAATATAACAAAAAGCTATAAAATAATAAAGGTTCAGAAAAATTATTTCTGTGTGGCCCCCTTAGAGTTTGGCAATAGTGTAGTTTATAAAAGCTGCCCTTATTTTCCTTGCAGCTAGTGCAAATAAAGCTATCCTATAGCTAATGAATTTATCCACATCAGCCAACAACCATCTAATTTTAAAATCATCTGATTGACCTTTCAAAGTGGTCTGAAAAGGGAGGATGAATCTGGCCCTGGGTGAATTATATAGTGGGCATTATAGAATATAATGTACAAGATCTTCAGTGTGCCCTGCCTTGCATATACTGGCTGCCCTTAGCGCATTCCTCAACAACCCAAAAGGTTATACATTTCAAGAATTTCAAAGTAACCCTGTGCAATTTTCAGGCATCTCTTGCAAGCACATACAGCATAGGTCTTGCTATATGAAAAGGTAGTTAAATGCATTTTAGATAAAACACATAATAGGTTTGAACACTGCATAGTCAGTTTAAAAAAAGAAAAAGATGTGCTAATGTAAAATGCAAGTTCTCTGTACTGGGTTGTAAACAGATTGAAATGGCAAGTACCGGTACCTTAACCTCTCGAAGATTCATGCATTCCTCCCAGGAATAAAATTTCCTCTTCATCCTATGAAGCACAGAACCAGTCAGTATCACTTACAAGTTAACACCATTTGTGTTCTAGTTCCATCATGATGTAAAACTGGAGAAATAAATGGAAGCCCACAACAATCAGGGCCATGTGTATTCTGTGGCTGGGATCCTTCAAACCGTGCAACTAGTTCTGCATGTCCAAGGGGTCTTTGGTCTTCCAACAGCAGCATCGAAAACCACTTTTTACATGTTAAAAAAGCAGACTGTGATAAGGCATGAACATCTGCTGTTCAAGGGGGTAGGGGCTAAAACACCCATATGCCAGACCTGTGTAGAACTCTGAAAAATCTGTTTTTTTATTTACCAGTTTTAAAACAAAGCCAAGTTTCTGCTCTTTATGGCTAAGAAGAGAGGCAATGTCTGGTAATGTCACAGACACAGAGCTCCTTACAGAGTTATGCAAAATAAGAAAATGGTCTCTTTCTTTGCACAGATTTCTTTGCTGCAGGTGTTTTTTTTAATCACACAGCCCTAATTGTTAGACATTTGTTGTTGAATTGATTTCTGAAGAAGCATTGTTTTACATTAATATTTATTTTTAAGTTTTAAAGATAGGAGAATATCTTGAGCTCTGGGCAGTTCTATCTTTAGTGGGAAGGTTTCAATCTATTGAGCCTGTTCATTTCATATTCTGGAGATCCATAGACTGGCAAACACCCATTTGTCTAAATTTATTAAACAATGTTTCCCCCACCAAATGAAAAGTGTTAGCTATACTCATTCCATACACGCACAACGTTAACACATGCGCACATTTCCATTGCCAACTTTCAGATGGAAACTAAGCCAGAGAGCCTTTATTAAAATGGGACCTTGACAGACCAGTATATTATTCCAACAGCCCTGCGAAATGCTGGTCAAGCAATCCCCTTTTCACATTATTATTAAGTAAGAACCATGTCCCACATACTCCCAAAGCTAAAAATATAATGGGAGCAGGTTTCTTTCTTCTCTCTCACACAGGCCATGTTCACACATCACGCTAAGCCACCCTGCAAATAAGCTATGCAGTGTGGGTTGTTCACAGAACCCATGGTGCACCTGACAGATGATCAGGCTCACCATGGCTTGTTCTCCCCCTAGGTCCTCCCTCTCCAATCGCTACCCTTTTGGTTTGCCACTTCCCCCACCCCTTGAAGCCTCAAAAATGTGCAATTGGGGTCATGTCGTTTTTTAAATTCAGCCCCAGAAAATTGTGCAATTGTGTTTGTTGTTGTTATTATTTATTTGGTTGGTCTTTCACAAGTGCACCCTTACAGCTAGCTGTTCAATATGTATAGTATTTCCTGGTCAATTGCTTTGTATGTTTCAGCTGTCAAACAGAGCAGCAAAGTGGAATACGTAAGGTACATGGAAATCGACACGGCAAGACTGCATATAGGCTAATTTAAACACACTTGCCAGTGACCGGTTGCTGAGTTGTAAATAGAAAAGCACAGAAAAAGGGGGGCGGGGAGTGGCAAAAGTAGGTGCACCAAAATGGTGGGGTCAAGATCTCCCCTTTAGCAATGTAATCCTCTGGATTTTAAGTGTTGAACTGACACTTCTCAGTGCCCTCCACCTTTTCAACATTTCCCCGAGTCTCCACCTACTCCAGAAAGGGGAGATATTAACTCCCCTTCCTTTTTTGGCTCCTTTTCAGAGTACTTACTGCTGTGGTTACTGCAGTTCCAACAATTCTAAAAAAAAAACGCAGAAATATACGCAAATTTAGTTGCTGGGAAGGAAATGGAGGGGAAATTTGCACCACTTTAAGGGTTGCGAAGGAAATGGCGTGGAAATCTGTGCACCTGCAGTAACTGTGGGTTGTTTGTGGTTAACAAACCATTGTTTGTTAGCACGATTTGGCTCAGACAACACAATAACCCACAGTTCAGCAGCCCATGGTTCAACAACAACCCACTGCTCAACCCATATTCAACCCTTGAGTGTGAGTTATCATGTTGTCTGAACCCAGCCATTTAAAAAATCAGGAACATTCTCTCTTTCTCTCACTCAAGAAAACATTCCAGAAAATCTCTCTTGCTTTCTAACTGAAAGGAACAAAAATCCAGAGATGTTGATAATAATGATGATTAGAATTTGCCAAGTTTGTGCTGAAACATGAGAAACTTTTTGCAGGCACTCAAAAAAGATTTTAACACTGAGCACCTTCTAACTATATGGTGCCTTCCACTGACACGTGAAGTTGTTGACATCTTCTACCAGAGGTTGTTCCTCTAAAAACATTGCAACACTGTGTCTAACATTATATTAGGAATGTGCATGCCATCCTAGTCATCTGTGCCAATCAAAACATGACGAGAGCCAGGTCATTAAAAACATAATTGTGAACCAGGAAATGAGAGGATCAGGAAATAAAATAAAAATGGGCAAAAAGCATGTGGCAGTAAAAGGTTGCTACCTTGGTAGTGTGCAATAATTTGATGCCCTCCCTGATACAAATACAAATGTATTGCTGTTTTTCCCCAGCCTATTCATCCATTACTGTATCTCTGAAGTAAACTGTGAAACGTCACACACTGTACACAAACAGCACATCCATGTCAATATTAGTCAAAACCCTGTTAAAAGCCATCTGCTCAAATAAGGGAGATGAGATTACACTATACCAGCTGGTTATGGCCCGGACTTAATGTATTCTGTGCTAAAGTTATATATATATATACATGCCAAATTCTGCAATAAGAAAATCTGAATCCTGCAATCTGTATAAAACATGTAGATTGAGCATAATTTCTCATTTTTTGCATAATTTATTCTGCAAATAATTACTATATCCCATAATTTATTCTGGTTTTGCTAGCTATTGGCAGGAATAAGAAGTTATTAAGGGCACTGCAGCGCTACCCCCAAAATCCCACTGATGCTCTGAGATTTCAAGAGATTTGGCCGACTTATTTGAAGCACATCTTCCCAGCCATAAAGGCAAGATTCTTAAAAAGAAAAGAAAGAAAGCTGAGGTTCTCAGGGAACGGAATTCTTCACCCAACACCATGTTCTTCAGAACCGTGACTAATACACAGCCTTGGCTATTGTATATCAAACGGGAAGATATTTGTACAGCATCGAGCTGCTTTTGACATCATCATCATCATCATCATCATCATCATTTATTCCATTTCTATACCATCCCAATAGCCGAAGCTCTCTGGGTGGTTTACAACAATTATAAAAATTACATAATAAAATACAATTATACAATAAAAATACAATTTTACAATAAAATACAGTATATAAAAAATACAAACAATAAAAACATCAAAAAATTTACAGAAACATTTTAAAAACACTTTTAAAATTACTTAAATAGCTGAGACAGATGTGTAAAAATAGACTGGATAAAAAGATGACATAACCACCACCCCATGTGCTATTTGCAGCTATTAAATGCCTCAGCATAGAGGGCAGTTTTAACTTGGAGCCGAAAAGATAGTAAAGTTGGCGCCAGGCAGGAATCAGTGGGGAGGCTGTTCCACAGTTGTGCGGCTACCACAGAAAAGGCCCTCCCCCTTGTTGCCGCCTTCCGAGCCTCCCTTAGGGGTGGCAGTCGGAGGAAGGCCCCAGATGCTGAGCGTAGTGTCCGGGTAGATTGTGGTTGGGAGAGGCGTTCCGTCTGACTTTTCCAACCAATGGATCAGATTCCCCTTGACAGCTGGCTGGAAGCAATAACCCAGCATCAGAGCAAGCAAAGTTTGAACCCACAAGCTTCGCGGATGTAAATATGTGCAGACATCTAGGGTAGTATCCAATGTCAGTCCTACATAGAGTAGACCCCTTTCAATGGGTCCACTCTACGTAGGAGTAACATTGGACATTACCCCTAATGCTTAAGGACAGAGTTAAAAATGCCAACAACACAAAAGTCCCTTACCTCTTAATGGCAATCAGCTCCCCTGATTCAATACTTCTTCCCAGGAGGACAGAACCGTATGTCCCATCTCCGAGCTGTTTGATAGTTGTATACCTATTCATGATGGAGATTTTCCAGAATGCAAACTCATTTCAGGCCGTAGTATGGACTTGGCTGCTGCTGAAGCATTTCCCCTCAGATTGAAGCCAGTTTTTTCGGTGGCAGCACAAACACAGTGTATCCAGGACTGTGTGAGTGTTATCAGGGCTCATATTTTCAAGGATTGGCTTTTTGTCTATAAAAATACAGAGAAGTGGTAACCATTTCCCAAGCCTAATCACCTGAGGATTTACTTCATGATCATTATCTGTGTTCTCCTTGGTCTGCCTGAAGATAGAGCTATCAAATTATAGCTGACCCTTGTACAAGGGTGTGTGTGCACTACTGATAGATTGCCCATATGAACTGCTTCTTGCAATTTATATTAGCACCAGAAACTGATAACATAAAGATAATAGGCACAAGAACATATCAATTGGAAGGATGGTTTTAGGAAAAAGTTGATTAATGAGAAGAACTTAGTACTGTCAGTTCAGAACCCTGATAGAAGCGTGCACATTAACAGAAAACAATTTCTTGCAGTATCTGAAGCAGTCAAAACAAAAGCTTCTTTTATTACAAAAGGGCAGACCTAGAAGGAGACCAAACGTAAAGGGGCAAAATTATCCCAGTGTAACATAGACCGATGATTAATCTGATTCTAGGAGACTGAATATACTAGGATTATTAACAAGACCAGCTGCCCCTGTCTCAGTTACAGGATAGAGATGAAAAAGAGACTTGTTACTCCTTCTCATCTACCATCTGTCAATCATATTCTCTATGATTAACTCAGCTCACTTACAGGAAGGTTGAATATGATCATATCATATTCGAATGACACTGTCCCCCTTCAGTATTAAAAAAAAAAAAGTGTGAGCAAAACAAAGCACTTGGAAAAGTCACATACCAAAGTATTCCTTTTCCTATAACTACAAGGTACTCCATGTCATCCTCCATTATTAAGAGATTAGCAATAGGTCCCTGACCACAGTGGATTTGCTGTGTAAGCTGTTTATAAGTTTTCAATATATTTATCCAGTTGTCGCAATGAATCCTATTTACTGAAGACATGCCTTCTTGTGGGGCTGGGGTAGTAAGATAGAAAGGAAATACATATTTTAGATACTTTTTAAAGAACATTAGCATTTTTGTTTGCAGCCTGTCATCTTTAAAGAGAAGGCTGTTAAAAAAAACAAACTTGCCACCTTCCTTTGGAATGATATTTATGTTATGAGAATGCATATAAAATGTTTGTAATAGAGGTTGCACACACCACCACTTAATTCTGATTTCCTTGATGCAATTGTGGAGTGTGGCCATTTGTTATGCACTTATTCTCTTGTGAGATTTGTGTATAATTGTGTGTGTGCACGTGTGCACAGAGACTGGCTCTCCACCCAGTTGGAGCCATTGCAGGGACTGAGGGTGGGAGGAGTTTTAACATGGCTACTATGTGGCATGTGATCATCTGATTCTATCCACAGAGATTAAAAGGAATTCATGTCTTTCCCATGTTACTCAAGGTGGGGAATCCTTGCATAATAAATTGTCTTGGTCCAGCAATTTGTTGTAGGCTAGGTCCAACAATGCACACCTAGGGTTGTGTCACTCAGCAAGGACTGCCCAGTCACTACAATGGAGTAGCAGCTTCACATACATATACCTTTGTGCACTCATGGGACTCTAGATAAAAGTTTTTTAAAAACCCAGTTGTACCCTTAGTGTTATTTTGGGCTACAATATTACACCCATTTACTTGGGAGTAAGCCCCTTTGAATGCAATAGGATCTACTTCCAAGTAGACATGTACTGTATAGGATGGCGCTGATTGTTTCTTATTCATCCAAGAAAGCTTTTGTTGCTTAATTTAAATGAAGCAGCCTCAGAAATTCGAACTGGAATCTTGGTAAATGTGCACCAATGTTTAACATTAATGTGTGATGTTAATGTTTAAAACACTTGTTTGATGTAATGGAGCCATTTTAATATTTGAATTCTGAAAATACTATAGGAGGTTAATACAAAGGTACAAAAAGCATTACCATCTCAAAATTATTAAGTGTGAGGTTAAAAAGCAAAACATTCCTCTTCAGTGTATTAATTAAAACTATTCAGGACTTCCTTTCTTCCCAGTCATAAGCATATTTATTTACTTGACAGTCCTATTAATTTCAATTACCGGTAGGCTTCCAAGTCTATGTTCCAAATAGGGGTGTGCCCAGGCACATATTTCTGTGGGCTTCAGTAAGTTCTCAGACAAACCATTCTGGAATAAATGGTTTGTGAATCTCAAGAAGCTGAAAGTGAATATATATATACTCACAGCAAACTGGGCTGCGTTGATGTACCCATGCCTCTTTGCAACTGCAATTGCAAAGCCCTAAGAGACATGCACATGAAAAAAGAGAGAGAGAACCCAATCCCATCACAGACAAGATGGTTAATTTGCATTAAGGGAAAATTGGGAGAGATACAGAAGCAGGATAGTACCTGTTGGTTTTAAAATGGCTTGAAAATCAGGCAGATAAATGAGATCCGGGTTACCACAAAGTGGAACACAGAAATCACAATTACAAAAAAAAAAAAATTCTAGATGAAGATTCCAGAGATATTTTTAAAAGAATGTTCTTTGAGGATACTGGCAGTTAGTTTTACATAATGAGAACAATGAGGTTTTTATATAGGGAGGACTGAGGCTGACACTGCTATATTCTGAATATTCGTGTTCTGATAATAGATGGGCTCAGGTATGCAACTTCATTTAAGTATTCCACCTGTGAGATGTTATAAAGATAAAGGGGGAAATGGAGATACCGGTAGATGGATTTCATGACAAAACTGCAAGGTATACACCTAGCTGGATTTCTGCAAACATCACTCTCATCTTACCTGACTCAAAAAAAGTGACAGGTATTCATAACTAGTTCCAAGTACACTAGAGAAAGGTGCAGCTACAGCAGGGGTGGGCAACATGCGGCCCACCGTGGCCATGTGTGCAGCCCCCCCATGTCCTGCCACTGTTGCCAAAATACCAGCAGAATCGGGCTCCTGACAGCCCACCAAAGAGCTGTTTGGCAGGCTGTTGGGAGTGTGATTTTGCTCGGAAACTGGGTGTGCACTCCCCAGATGCCTTGTTTCCCAGCAGAATAGCTGGGATTTTGGTGGTGACAGCCACTTCCGCCAACAGCAGCCCAACCGCTGGAAGTTGCCCACCCCTGGGCCACAGGAACAATCTTCCAGTTTTATTTTTGAATTCTAGGCAGAGATAAAAGAAAAACATTTACCGTAGTTGCTGCTGTGTCTCTTTAAAGGCCTTCACAACCTAGGCCCATGAGACTGAAAAGCAGACCACCAAGCATGTATTATTGCCTGTTAAGTTTCTGACATCCCCCTTGTTTTTGCAGTCTCAGGAAGGCAGCAAAAACGGAAGGTATACTGAGACCTTGAGTCCTCTTTCCCATACATGTCTGGTGGGTTCTGCTTGGCTTTGTGAATCACTGTTTAAAACATCCCCCATGCAGGCATACAACAAAGCTAGAGAAAAGCTAAGATGAAAAGCCTGTAGCTAAGGTTCTTACTTCCAGCTATGATATTTATGAGGCAACCTAAAGCATGCTTACTTTTGAGGAATCCAGGCTGGCATAAGAGGGTGAGTCAGAAACATGCTGCTCTAGAAAAAGAAGAGCTGGACTCAATTATCAGATCTGTGAGAGCATTACTCAAATCAACAGCTCACTGACCTATTTCTGCAACAAATCTTCAGAATTAACATTTCCAACATAGTCACTCCATAGATCCTACACACTAGAAACAGCGCCTTTCATTATAAAATTATCACAGATTGGATTTAAATCAGCAAGTCAAAAGGGCTGATCAATAAATGTTTTCCATCAATAGTTGCAAACATTTTCTAAACAATGGTGCAAATCTGAGCAGTAAACCATGTAAATTTAGAGCTAAATATAGTATTATTTATATACATTTATTATTTACATCATTATATATGAGGGGATACTTTCTATAACTATTTGTAGATAACTTTATTTTTACTAATTTTAGAAGATGTTAACAGAATACACTGCTTAACAGATAATTTTGCTGGTTATCAACAGTATTCAGATTATTTAATATTAATGAAGCTATTTTTAAGAGAAAGTACTTACAATGTAAAAAAATAAATAAATTCTAATTAAAAATTTAAAAGAACCATTGTTATTCAATAGGCATTTGTATTAAAGCATCATCAAAGAATAACATTTACATGCTACAGGATGTAAAAAAATGTTGGCTGTACAGCAGGGGTGGGGAACCCATAGCCCTCCAGATGTTGCGGGACTACAACTCCCATCATACCTGGCCATTTGGGCCATGCTGGCTGGGGCTGATGGAAGCTAGAGTCCATCAACATCTGGAGTGCCACAGGCTCCACACCCCTGCTTTACAGTCTTTCCCACAGCAGATATGGGCCTAATCAGAGAGCTCTCACATGCAGTGAAGTTTTAGGCCTCTTCTTACATCATCAAATGTTAACATTTAGAAGCCAAAACAGTTTTAAAGATTCAAGATGTAAACAAAGTTTCCACTCTCCGTTCACTCCTCAGTCAGGCTTAATCCTGAGGATTTTTAACAATACACAAAACCCTGAGGATTAACCTGATTTTCCAACTCCCCCAAATCTGCTAAGTCTGGAGGATGACATACATAGCTTACATCAGTGCTTCTCAATTATTTTCTGTCATGCCCCCCCTAGGAAGAAGAAAACATTTCGCGCCCCCCGCGCGACTGTAAATAGTATCATTTGTCTATAAAATTGTTATAAGTACACCTCTGCATAACACTGTATCCTTATTAACGTATAAGAAAATAAAAAAGAAAGAAATGTGGATCAATTTACAACAAAGAATAGCTTTATTAACTGTAGCAGAAAAGATTTAAAGGAGCACAGGATTTAAAGGACACAATATTAAAAAAACTTTTAACTGAGGTCAAACGAGCCCCCCTTTACGGAGCCTCGCGCCCCCCCTGGGGGGCCCGCCCCACTATTTGAGAAGCACTGGCTTACATTAACACTCCGAAGAAGTCTGTTAGTTCCACATGCAGTTAGGAGGTTGCAAGTCCTGCAATTCTAAGAGAAAGAGCTCCCATAACAAGGGGGGTAGGGTGGGGGGAACACTCCACAAACTAGTTTCATAGTCAGTACAAACCGTGCCAGTGGTAGCCGTAAATACTTCCATCAGAAGGAAGTCAGAACTAAGGCAGACTCATCCCACTCGAATGGGCAAGAAGGAGCTTTACGCCCACCAAGAGAAAAACACATACACACAAAAGGAAAATGCAGCCATATAGCAGGGACAACCGGGATCTTTCCCTGGTGAAAACAACTCAGCAGCTCCCCCTATGGCTTTCCAATAGGCAGGCCTAGAATATTTATGAATTTCTTCCTCTTTTCTGGAGGAGTGGATTCAACAACACAAGAAAACTTAATTTGGGGCAAGGCTTACTAGGGTCCCTGATCTTGTTTTCAAATACAGGGCTTAACATAAAACATGTAACAACAGGGAGAGAACCTCTGAATATGTAGTTCTCTTCCCACTGAGTGATTACAGCCTACATAGTAGGGATTTGAGGGAACACTTGCCAGGTCAGCATTGCTTAGGCAGGCTAGAGCCATGACACCACACATTGTAAAAATTAAGCACTGCACAGTGTTTATTAACATAGTACTATACACATTGCTGGACCCACTAATGTATGTGTAGGGTGCTTTTATAGAGTAACAAAAGATGACAGGTCTCTCACCCTAGGAACTTACAAACCAACATTTAACAAATTGGAATATGGCCCCTGGGCTGAAAAAGGTTTGCTATCCCTGTTCTAGGAGATGAAGATAGTATTCAGCTCTGTCACCAACTCATCATGCAGCAAGACTATTTTTTTCCTTAGATTCCCTTCGGTAAGATGAGAATAGCACCGTTGATGTGAGGCCAAACAACTGAGACTGTCAGGCACTTGTAACTGAGGCTGCCTTCCTTTCTCCACTTACAAGGGAGAAGATACTATAGATTCTATATAATATGATTATATGCAAGACTGAAATTGTATGGGGCAAGCTTTACCCTGGGTCCTTTCCCTGCTTCTACAGGTGTCGGATTAGTAAAAGTCAACCTGTACTAGGATGAGCAAGATAAACAAGAAAATTAAACGTGCTTAACACATTTTAAACACTTTATGTCTTGGACTGCAAACACTGCATTAGGTAAAAGTTTGCATTGGGCATGCTTTTGCACAATTAATGTGATTTTTGCTATTGCATGCATGCTGATAATTTGTCAAACCTTGGCTCATACTCCGTTAGTTTGAGAGCAACACATGCAGCACTCAGGTCAACTGTTAGGGCTTTACATCCAAGCCATGCTCTGCGCATCATTCTTCAAAATCTTTTAAATGTGCTAACAATGTAGAAAAGAATTCTGTAACAGGAATTCTAGAATAAAATCATTCTGTTCATACTGTGAGAAAGAACAAGATCATTAGTGTTTTGCAGAAGGGGACAGTCTTTTCGCGATCTGGTGACCAATGGCTCGAGTGCCCACAGAGAGGTCCCTGAGTGCCAGCTGTGGCACCCGTGCCATAGGTTCGCCATCACTGCTATAGGCTCAGCTTGTCTGAGCGTGGAAAGCTAAGCACGGTCAGGCCTGGTTATTACTTGGATGGGAGACCCCTCCTCTAGTTTCCTGCATTGAGCAGGGGGTTGGACTCGATGGCCTTGTAGGCTCCTTCCAACTCTATGATCTATGAAATATGAATTAGTAGGATTTACTTCTGAGAAAACATGCTTACGATAGCGCTGCACACGACACCCTTAAGTTTAAGGAGAGCAAAATCAAGTGCTTGAAATTACACGCAGCTCCCTAGCCTACACACAGCAAACTACAACCCCCATCATGCACCGCTAAAATATATTTCCGCAGCCCTCGAAGTTTTAACCCAACCAATCACGAAGCGTTTGGCCCTCAAAGCCCGCCCCCCGCGTTCCGCCTACATTTCCCAGCAAGGGGATTCGAAACCACGTGCGCGATTCCTTCTGGGAATTGCAGGTTTCCTTCCCCACCCCTTCCGACTCTATGGTTCTTCATCCTGTCTAGCTCAACGAGTTGGGGGGAGCGCTTCCTTCCGGCTTGTAATTACTACGCGCGTGCGCGGGGTCCTGTCTGGCACTGCGTCTCATCTGCTCCGTCCCGCGGTTCAGTTAGTGACGCTCGCTGGCTCGCGCGCTCGCAATCTGATCTTGCCTCGCTTTTTTGAGGAAATGGCTGCTGTACGCCGCGCTCGCAGTGACGCTCGCTGCGTGGTTCGCTTCTCTGACCGAGAACTCTGCTAAATTCTCTTCCCTGCTTGTTGCCGCTCGAGAGGGAGGGGAATAGGAAAACAAAAAGAGAGCCCGCGGCCGTCAGTCGCCAGCAGGGAGCGGTGGGGGTGGGCGTGTGCCAGCCGAAGAGGCCGCCCTCGTCCGAAACGGAAAGCAAACCCCAGCCTGACGAGAGCGACCGTTGGACGGACGGCCTGGCTGCAATAGCCTCGGCCTCAGCATGGTGAGGGGAGGGGGGAGGAGTGGCAGCGCGTGACGGGGGCATGGAAGGGAGGGAGCGAGGGCGTTTCGCGCGCAAGCGCTGAAGGACGCGGCGTTCGGCTAAAGGCTGATTGGAAGCTCCTCCCACCAACAGGTAGCGGGGCGGAGCGGCCGATATTATGGGGCGGGGGTGGTGAGAACGCTTAAGTTGGGGTATTTTTTTTTAGCCCTTCCCCGTCTTCCGTCTAATCGAAACTTACGTTGTTTCCCCCAAAAAATTCAGAACTGCAAATACACTTAACTTAAAATGCAATCCATCGACAAATTCAGCGGATAAGTAATCAGCTGTCCACGGTTGAAAGCTGCCAAAATCTTGAGTACAACCTTCCCCAGTCTGGCGTTCTCCGGATGTTTTGGGCTACAACTCCCACACATCTTGAGGGCGCTAGGTTGGGGAAGATTGCATTAGTAAATAAACCGTTTTCATCTAGTGTCTGAAGGAAGATGAAAAAGGTGTGCAAGGGGTGTTCCATGTTTAGGGTGCCACCACAGAAATATATGCACTCATCATCAAAGCAAAGCTTTGGGAGGAAATTAATAACGGGAGACTTGGGTAGTGGGCTTTCACTTTCTTTTTTAACCTTGTTCTTTCCAAGGGAAAAATTAAATAAAATAGAAAAACATGACAGCAAACATACCATTATTATTTTCAGTGCCCCACTAAATCCTAAAGGAGAAAATACAGTCTTAAATAAAGAAATCAAATAACAAAAGAAAAATAATCTGATTCCTTTTAGTTGGGTGCTGATGGATCTGAACAGTTGACTCTGTCCTACTTCTGAGGAGTGTGTGGGTAGCAGCACAGCTTTGCAAATTAAGTCCTTGCAAGTTAATTAGGCCACAAAAAAGATTGGCTCACCTGCCTGAACACAGCCATGAGAGCAATCCTAAGTGGGGTTGGAGGTGGGAATGAAGTGACAGATCCTCCAGTGCTTCCAAAGCCCTGCCAAACTTTTTAGCTTAGTGGATCTTAGTAAGGTTTGTTGGTTTGAACAGAAAACCCCTTCGCACCAGCAGGCACTATTGGTATTGCACTAGAGGTTGTTTACCCTAGCGAAATGTAATTTACATTAGCAGTCGTGTGGGATTGGATACTACCCAAAGTTTCTCATGTCCATGACAACTAGAGTCGACAGTTAGTGCAATCCCAGTACTGAAGGTGTCCAGAATACCATCTAGTCCTGCTGTGTTGGATGAATTTCAGTTGTTGAGGCCTCAGAATGTGGACAAGGCGTTTGGTCATGTTCAGCCATCTACCTTTGCCCCTCTTGGTTTATTCCATTCTGTAGGGAGGGGATGCCTGGCTGAGGCCAGCAGGTTGTAAATTCCACTTTGAGAGGGAGCTGCTGTAGCAATCTCTTTTTAAAAGGCAGTAATTAGGTGCTCCTGAAGAAACCCAACCTGGACCCAGAGGGTGAAAACAAACAAAACAACTGTTTGTTCCTTGCTAACATACCCTTCCTGGGCAAGGTGCTTGAGCTAGTGGTTGCTGATTAACTCCAGGCTCTCTTGGATGAAACTGGTTTTCTAGATCCATTTCAATCCAGTTTCAGTCCTGGAACAGAAACTACCTTGGTTGCTCTGTAGGATGACCTGTGCTGGGAGAGGGATGGGAGTTTATATGACCCTGTTGGTTTTCTTGGACCTCACAGAGGATTTCAATGCCATCAACCATGGTATCCTTCTGGATAGGCTGGGATATGGGGGCATTGTTTTGCAATTTTTCTGCTCCTGCTTGTATGACTGATTCCAGAAGGTGGTGCTGGGGGATGATCAGGGTGGATAAAAATCAATGATTTTTTAAAAGTAAATTTTAAAAATCCGATTTTTTATTGTTAAAAAATCATAATTAATACTAAATTTATTTCAAAATAGCATAGTTACAATTATATCTCATCATAAACATGCTAAATGTACACTTACAGTCTCACAACAGTGAAGTTAGCTACAAACTAAACATGGAAATTCATTTCAGTTTTTCATGTCATGAAAAAGGCTCTACCTGGTACAACTACCTGCTCTTCTTGAAAGTTCTGAGCTTTCAGTTTCTGTGACTAAAGTCACATTTTCAAAAACACAGCATGAATAGGATTGTTGTTCTTTTGTGCTTATCAGGTGATGGAGTTGGGTCAAGCAAGGCAGAGGTGTTACGACAAAGATATAGCTGGGTGGATAAAAATTGGATTTTTAATTTTTTTTAATGTACATGTGAAGTTTATCCTAAATAATTCCTTGGCTAACATTAAAGAATCTGGAGATAAAAATATTAGCTGTACAGTTAATTTCTAAACTGAATCAGTGCCTCCACATACATGCATTGAGTTAAAGTAGGCTTTTCTATGGAAATGAAGAAAGAATCTGATCACTTCTCAAATATGAATATTTACATTCTATATAGCAGTGAAGAATGCTGCTCTATAGGTAAAAAAAGGAAAACATTCAAAATGTATACAGCGAGACAAAGATGCAAAGGCTGCTTATAAGAATGAAAGAGTGTAAATAATACTCTAAATAATAGAGAGTGTAAATAATACTTGATTGTAAATTGTGGTCAGATTTGCTCCATTGTTCAGGAAATGCATTAAAAGTTTCTGTGGAGAAAGCCTGAGCGCACACGGTTGAACCCTGACATAGTTTTTCTCCTTTTCGCTGACACCCCTCTTTCCCCCCACCTTTCTGCATAATCCCCACCCAGGGAACAGGAGACACAGTTCTGGGCAGACCGATTGTACTTGGTCACATCTGCATACCCTCAATAGGGCGCATTTACATCTACCCTCCAGGAAGGGCATAAACATTTCGAAGGTGGGGAGCAGTCTCAAAGAGCTGCAAAGTACCCCAAAGTATCCAAGAGATGCCAGCATCCGAGAGGCACCACCACCCCGCAGGGCAGAGCCAGCCCACCTGGTCATCGGGGGTGAGGGAGGGTAGAAAAAGACCAGTCCTTGAGAACAAAGGGTTGTTGGGAACAGGGTGCAGGTTGCACGGGTCAGGTCCCAGGGTCCGGTCAGGACCAAGCAACTTCCAACCCTGGGCACGACGCCCGGAGACTGGCTACACAGACCGCTACGCTAATTCCGTAAGTCATTCTCTGATGTATAGTTATTCCCTGTATTACGCCAAGCCGTACCTCCGATTTGTATTGAAGCTTTCCGCTTCATTAATTTTTATGGACTCTGTTGTTTATAGTGTGAAATTCCTGGTAGTCTATTACTTCCGCTCCATTAAAGGTGATATAAACATAGTCTCTCGCCTCAATACGATTCCTTGTCAATGGTTGGTTGTGGCTGGGTTTAAACTGCATAGAAGCTGCATATACTGTAATAACTCGGTGCCGGTTAACCCGTTAGGTGCCAAACTCACGGAAAGGACCGGTTCTGGTCTTCCATAGTTTCAATGGGAAATTTGATTTAAAACAGTTATTTTAATCAACATTTTCTCGCTAATTTAAATCATGTTAAAAATCATGTTTTTAAATCATACTAAAAATTTAATATCACCTTGATTTACATCAATTCACTCTGTCAGTGGTTGCTTTGACCCTTGGGAATTATGCTATGGGGTTCCTCGGGGCTCTTTTATCACTCATGCATTTCAAGATCTATGTGGAACTACTGGGAGAGGTTATTGTGGGATGTGGGCTGAGGTATCACCAGCTAGGACATTCAATGCACGCTCTCCTTTTCATCTTATTCAGGTGAGACAGTTGATGTTCTGAACCGGTGCTTGGGCAGGGTAGGTCTGGATAAGGGTCAATAAACTGGGACATTCCAGACAAGATGGAGATATTTATTCATTATTACATTTCTATACTGCCCACTAGCTGGGGGTGGGTGGTTCATCTGTCTGGTTATGTGGCATTTAACCTGTTCTGGAGGGGGTTGCACTCCCTCTAAGGAGAAAGTTCATAGTTTGGAGGAGCTCTTTGATCAATCATTGTCACTAGAGGCACACGTGGCCTCGGTGGCTTGGAGCACCTTTTATCAGCTTAGGCTGATATATCAACTATGACCCTATCTGGACAGAATAGACTTGTGACAGCTATTCATGCTCCGGTAACCTCCCATTTGGATTATTGCAATGTGTATACATGGGGCTGCCTTTGAAAACAGTCCAAAAACTTCAATTAGTCCAAGATAGGACTACTAGACTACTATCTGTGACTGAGCTCATATTATGCCAGTAGTTTGCCCTCTGCACTGGCTTCTAGTCAGATTCCAGACCTTTTTTTTTGGTTTTGACCTTTAAAGCTCTAAAGAACTTGGGAACAGGTTACCTGAAGTAGCATCTACTCCCATATTTACTTACCTGGACCCTAAGGTCACTGAGCCAGTGTGGCGCAGTGGTGAGAGTGTTGGACTGGGACTCGGGAGATCCGGGTTCTAGTTCCCACTCAGCCATGAAACTCACTGGGTGACTTTGGGCCAGTCACTGCCTCTCAGCCTAACCTACCTCACAGGGTTGTTGTGAGAATAAAATGGAGAGGAGGAGGAGGATTATGTAAGCTGCCTTGGGTTCCTTGCAGGAAAAAATGGCGAGGTATAAATATAATAAATAAATAAATAAATCGCCATCTGAGGACTATCAGGTGTCCCCATCAAATGAGGCAAGGTAGGTGGCTATAAGGGAGACGGCCTTTTCAGTGGTAACACCCCATCTGTAGAATGCCCTCCACAGAGAGACTTGCCTGGTGCCCATGCTATGGTCTTTTTGGTGCTTTTTATTCTCCCTGGACACTTTGAGAACTTTTTAGTGCTTTTAGATCATTGTATTTTTATTCTGCTGCTGGTTTTATTTTTGTTTAATGTTCTGTAGTGTTTTTACTCTTTACTGCTGGCTTTACCTTGGTGTTTTATGTTCGGTTTTATTTATTGTTTAATTGTTTGTATTTTCTGTTTTTAATGTATTGTACATTGCACAGAGAACTTGGGTTACTGGGCACTTTAAAACCACAAGAAATAACATATACAGGCAGTCCCCGGATTACGAACGAGTTCCGTTCTTAATGTCTTTAAATCAAATTTGTATGTAAGTCGAAACAGCATAGCGTTCTATACGTTAAAATAATCGGCATTTACACAAATTGCGTAGTATACTACGCTATGTACTCTACGTAAACGACGTAGCTCCAGGCAACCCAGAAGTCAGTTCTTAAGTATGGGTTGTCTAAGTCGGACATTCTTAACTTGGGGACTGCCTTTGCATATGCTTTCATATCATATGTTTGCATTTGGATTTAACTAGTAAACCATTTTTTATTACACCTATATTTTCCCTCTCCTCCAAGGAGCTCTGGGTAGCATAATGGTTCTTCCCCTTTTTTTTATCACAACAATCCTGTGAGCCTAGGCAGAAAGAGTGACCATCGAAGGTCACCCAGTGAGCTTAATGGCTGAGCAGAATTTGAACTTGGGTCTCCCAGGCATAGTGCCAACACCAAGAGCTTTTCAAAATCCTATTAACGACTCTTAACAAAGTTTCATAAAAATCTTAAGATAATTATTCTTTCTGTGGGGGTATTTGCATGCAATTGTGATCTGGTGTTCTTTTGGTCCCAAAATGAATTCTACATTACTTAAGACATACATAGAAACTAAAAGCTATGATATAACTCAGTTCAGTGGAAATATATTTAGGATCTTGAATATTAACACAAATATCTTGTATATACCACAGGAATTATCGTCCAATTTCAAATCTACAATTTCTGAGCAAGGTCTTGGAGCATATGGTGTCATGTCAGCTCTAGTCAGTTTTGGATGGCACTGGTTATTTAGTTCCATCCATTCCAGCCTGGGTTTGGGACAGAAACTGCCCTGGTCACCCTGGTGAATGACTTACACCAGGGAATGGATGGGGGAGTGTGACCTTGGTTCTCCTGAACCTCTCAATGGCTTTTGATACCATTGATCATGGTATCCTTCTCCATCTCTCTAGGTTAGACTTGAGGGCACAGTGTTGCAGTTGCTCCAGTTCTTCCTGGGGGGACAGACCCAGAAGCTGGTGCTGGGAGATTTGGTACACCCCTTGGCCATTGACATTTTGGGTGCCTCAAGGTTTTGTCTTGTCCTCCATGCTTTTCAACATCTACGTGAAACCGCTTGGACAAGTCATCTGGAGTTTTGGGCTGAGGTGTCATAATATGTGGATGACACACAGCTCTGCCTCTCTTTTCCATTGTCTAATCAGTTGAAACTCTGGACAGGTTTCTGGGGACAGTATTGGAATAGATAAGGGCTACAAACTGAAACATAATCTGCATAAGACAAGTATTGTGGGCTGGAAAATTCACTAATCTGGATGGAGGTTTAGATTTGACTCTGGATGGGGCTGACTCTGGATAGGGTCACACTCCCCTGAAGGGCTGGGTACACTGGAGTGCTCCTGGACTCAGTCCTGTGGAAGTGCAGGTGGCATCAGCTGCCAGAAGTGCTTTTTACTAGTTTAGGCTGCTTCAGCAGCTGTGGCCCTATCTAGAGAAACCTGACCTAGTCCACAATGACATACCTACAGCTGTATGAGCCTGCCCAAGCATTAAGATCAGCATCAGGTGCTGTACTCTGGTCTGCCAGCAAGAGCCATTAGGCTGGTGGGTACTAAGGATATGGCTTTCTCTGCTGGTGCCCCGCCTTTAGATCTCCCTCCCCAGGAAGATACATATGGCCTCATCATTGCTGGCTTAAAAATGAAACAAAACACCTGACTACATACTTATTCCAGTCTGCATTTGGTGCTTAAAAATAATTGGGCAGTATCAGTTGGACGCTGGTGCTAATTTAAATTACATTCTGTTAGCATGAGGGAACTCCAGTGTAATGCCAGTAGTGTTGGCTGGCACGACAGGATTCCCCAGAAAATCCATTTTCCAGCTAACACTATTGGCATTGCACTAGAGGTCCCTTACATGAGCGCAACATAATTTACATTAGCACTAGTGTCCAATTGGTGTGTGTGTGTGGTAATTGTATGTTCATGGTTTTGTAATATTGTAAGTTGTCTTACGGCCCTGAAAGTTGGGCTAAAATTCTTTTAAATAAATACATCTTGTGTTATCTGGGCATGGTGCTCAGTAACACAGTTCCAAGGCAAGGGATTATTCTCCAGTTGCTACTGTAGGCCTAATGAGGCAAAGAGAGGCCTGGGAAAGAAGACGTCCTGGGAAAGAAGACGCACCTCCAATAGCCCACTTTCAGTTCTGACAGCCAGGAGCTACTGATACTATCTAAGCAAAAGTATCAGTAGTTCCTGGTACCAATGTTATCATCAGTACTGAAGGAAGAGTGCAGATTAAAATGTAGGGGAAATTTTAGAAGATATTTTAGAATGTCTTAACCGTTGCCCTATTTTACTGTGTGAATTGTTTTGAGATATTTTTTTTGTTGGAAAACACTAAATAACCTCAAAATATTCAAGCATTTTTGGTATCTTGCTCCTTGTATGTCTGAGAATTACAGTGCAATCCTGTGCATGTCTACTTAGAATTAAGTCCCATTCAGTTCAGTGTGTTTCTCCCTAGGCAGGTATGCAAGCATAGGATTGAAGCCTTACTTGCTTTTTCATCCTGCTGAATAAGGCAGCAGCTTTGTGCATCTTGAAGACCTACATCCTCTTTCACAAGGAAGAGGTTATGAAAAATAATGTCTTGCCTATTATAATTGTGACTACAGCAACTTGCTTGATCTTGGTGCCAGTTACTGTATTCACACATCAGACAAACTGGGATGAATGTGTGGTAGTGCAGCAGGATGGTGTCTGTCCCAGCTTGCCTTGCTCCTGAACTGGGTTTGCCTCCACCCATTGAGTATAATGTATATTATACATGTAGGTCTGATAAACTATGATCCTTAATCCCTACCTTGCTGGGTAACGTTGATAGATTATTAGGTCTACATGTGATGAACACTCTTGCACATATCTGTTGTGCATTTATTTCTAAAGCATTTAGTGAGCCTGTTCCAAGGGTGGGTGCAGTCTCACATCATTGAACATCAGTTTTACCTATATTTTGTATATGAATATGGCCTCTGGATGGGTTTCAGTGAAGATTTCTATGAGTTAAACATAATCCCAGACTAGTGAAAGTAAATGTGATATAAATCTGCCTGTGAAGAACTTGAGCGGTGATTAGTATGAACAAATTAATGGAAAGCTGCCTAATGGGGGAAGTGGTGGGAGAGTTGTCCTTTTACTTCTGCACCCTCAACCCTTTATTGTAGCCACTAGCTGCCACCATTGCCATATTGCAAATGTGGGTGGTCTTCTCTTTCTGCTGCAATACTGTGCAAAGCAGTGGTGGGGAACCTCTGGCCCACAGGCCTAATCTGGTCCACCTGCATAGGCTCGGGCTCCCTCTGTGGGCTCCACCTCCTCTCCAAGCCTGGAGGCTGCCAGGAATCTTGGGAGGAGGCAGGGAGAGGAATCCTTGTTATCTCTGATCTGTGGCATGGAGGGGAATCTCCTCTTTATCTCCAATCACAGCTCAGAGATGAACAGTGGGGATTCCTCTTAACGAAGGCCAAGTGGCACAGTAAGAGCTTCCATGGCTGAAGGTTGTAGGTGGAAGAGTGATCCTCCATTTAGCACCTCAAATGGGAAGGTCTTCGGTGTGCACATGCTTTCCTGTGGCTGGGAAAGGCACAGAAGCAGCAAGGCTGGGTGTGAATTTCACAAAGCTGAGCTGGCTGAGTTCCCTTTGCTCTGAGAAGTGAGAGGCTGAGCTGGCTCGGCTTCACCTGCTCCACATACCCTTCAATACATCTGTAAAAAAGATCTCATTTTTAAAATGAATACATTGACCTTTCCACTGAAAGATAACCAACCAGCAAGCATGGTCAAATGAAGGATGCTTCATCTCATTTTGAGCAGGAAGTACATTTATATTGCACTCTAAAAATTATGGTATATGTACATCTTCCTACATTTAGATAAAATACATGAAATTATTCTGAAACTTTCAGTGAAGCTCAATGTGAATGCTTCTGAATAATCTTGCTGTCCACCAGTAAACCAATTATAATGGATGCATAACAAATTATTTGCTAGATTTTCTGTATGATTTCAGGATACTAAAAGTGTAGGATACTAATATATGTGGTATATTCTTTATCAGGCAGAAGGTGAAGAAGATTGTCACTCTGACATGGTAAGAGTGGATGACAATGAAAGGTCTGGTGAAGCAAATCTTCAGGTATGTCTGCTATTCTATCTTGCAGTGTGGAGTCACCTGCACCATTTTTCTATTTAGTCCATATGTTTTTTGTGTTTTTTTTTCTAGTGTTGGTACACTTGTGCCAGTTAGCACTCTAGAGCCAACTTTGAACAGTTAAACTATTTGATAAATGTTTCATTTATTTCTTGGGACTTAAATTTTAAGGATTTCTTGAGCACAAATATTTATTCATAAAAATAGTGCTTATAGGGACCTGTACAAATCAACTGAGGCAGTAGAGAAAGTACTTCTATTCATGGGAAGGAAATCCTTCACAGTCTGAGGGAACACATTCATGCCTATAAAATGCTGTAACTCCTTGTTTCTTTCTAACTCAAGAGCTTTAAATACGCCATTTATAGTGTATTTTGGTAATTCTTTAAAGAATGAGCTATAGTATGTTCTTTCTGCAAGTAGATTGTTGCTCTTTCTTAGAGGGCATTATTTTTTCATATGAGCTGAGGCATCATAGCATCTTAATGTGATACCTCCCACATGTTATATCTACATGATTTGGAGTCTGTTCCAATAACTTGTTTTCTTGCTGTAAGAATGAAAATGACCACTTGCAGCTTTGCAAAGATATTAGTTACTTGAGAAATTCTGTCTCTATTTTTCAGCAAGTTAAATGTTCCAACAGGGATACTTTCATAGATTTCATAGATCATAGAGTTGGAAGGAGCCTACAAGGCTATTGAGTCCAACCCCCTGCTCAATGCAGGAAACTAGAGGAGGGGTCTCCCATCCAAGTAATAACCAGGCCTGACCCTGCTTAGCTTTCCACGCTCAAACAAGCTGAGCCAGCGTAAGCCTAGATGAAAGTACTACTTGCGGAGTGCCTGCTAGTCCCCCCCCCAACAGTTCTTCAATATATCCCAGAAGCAGAGCTCAAAAATAATTGAAATTGCTCAGTGCCTGGGACCTTACAATCCTGCCCAGAAAGCACTTGTCAGTACGAATGTTTTGTACAAAAAATGCTGCATTGTTGGAGCCAACTTACTGATATATCAAATTAATTCTTGTGCTCTTCTGGTTGTATTGGGATTGCAAAGAAGTACCAGATCCTGTTTTGTTTGTTTCTAAATTTGACCTGGGAAGGTCCCTGACATTTTTAGTTTCTCAAGTGCTTGGCCTAGAATCATAGATACGAATGCATGAAAATTCAGCAGTGAAATGTCAACTACTGGCTTGGATAAAAATAAATAAATAAAATATCGAAGAATAATTTGCTTCATGTAACCAAGAAGAAATTATCTAAGTACCTCTCACTTGTGACGTGCACATCACTAATCTTTTGTATGTCGTCACGTCTACTCAAATATTGGACTTAGTTTCTGGATTTCTAGGCAGAGCTCCAGATGTTCAGAGCACAGTGGATGTTTGAACTTGCCCCAGGGGTGAGCTCTTCAGGTTTGGAAGCTCGATCCTGCAGAACGTCGGCAAGAGGGCCTTCAGTAAAGGCTGTAGATACCAAAGGAAAGCTGGAACTAGCAAAAGAGGAAAAGGTAAAGAACTTGACCTTCTTAAACTATAACATTACTCTTCAGTGAGCTAATCAAATGCTGGGTGTATAGGCAAAGCATGGGATAACTTCTACTTCAGTTCTTACCATTGTGCCATCCACTGTATCTTCTCACTCCATTTTCTCTTGAGAATTAAGAAAATATGACGGTAGTGCTCTTAAAGCTAGGATATATGGAAAACGAGTATAAAACAGATATTTAGAAGATGTTGGCCTGAATTCCTGGAATGCTTATTTGGCTCTAAACTCGCTGAAGTAAAGAGAACAAACCTGTTAAGGATAGAAGTATTAGTTTAATAAGAAGGTCAGATACTAAAAGTAAAAATGACAAGAATCCTAGTCCTTTAACTTGCATGTGCAGGCAGCATATTCAGCATTGAAAATACTGAAGAACTTGATTCACACCAAGCACTTTTCTAGTAAGGTAGAGAATTTCACATCTGAGGTAAAGGAGAATGGCAACAATGATACCTGCTTCTCCTGTTGTTTTCATCCTTACCTTGGTTTTTCATTCAGTGCTCTAGGAACCTTTGCCAAGTTGAAGTTTCATCTATCAAAAATATACAAGAAGTTGGGGAAACTTTTTGCTAATTCACCAGCCTGTGTGTCCGAATCTTAATTGAAAACCTTGGCAGAAATGTTACAGCTGTAATGTGCTCTTTTCTCTGGCAGCTGCCGTAGACCATTTTTTAAGATCTCCTAGGTGCTTGTTTTCTCGCTTAATCTGTTGCAATTTTTTTGCTCTAGGTGGAGAATAATAATCTACAAGGAGTTACTACTATTCAGTAGATACTTGTCACCGTAACAGTGACAAATCATAATTTGTCTTACTCTTGGAAAAGCTGCTGTAACAATCCACAATGACTAGAGCTTTTGAGATGCTTCATTTTTACACAGAAAGTTCAGATGAGTGAGAGTAAGGCTGATTTCAAAACGGGATGGACAGTTTAGTTGCAAATCCACAAAACAAATTAGGAGTAGAAATGCTATTACAATATGAAAAAAAACTTTAAGATACCAATTTTCAAATAGAGAAGAGCCTAGTGTCACAAACAAAATCCATTTATTTAAAAGTAGTTACACATGGAAAACTGATTTTACTTTCATGTGTCCTGAATTTTATTTTGAATGCCAATAAAATTTAGGATGATTCTATATTTCATAACTGAGTAGTAATTTTATTTTGCTTACTTGTAAGGGACTCTTAAACATTTGACTAATTTTTGTGCAGGCAAGAGAACTGTTCCTGAAGGCAGTGGAACAAGAACAAAATGGGGCTCTTTATGAAGGTAATCTAACATTTGCATTTTAATTTTGTACTGTAAGCTCCTGTTCCATAGCTGCTGCTTGAAGTCATTGGCTGCTGTGGTGAAAACTACCATTTACGGTAAATGGTAATTGCTAAGGAAGAGCACTGTAGACATGGTTGAGAGCTAGGTACTCTTGTTCTCGCAGGTACTGATTAAGTAATCCTCTTGTAGAAGTGAAGACCATTAACTACAATTTAAAGGACTTGGGGACTCTGTGGTGCCTCGGCTAGAATATTGGTTTTGACATGACCCAGGTTCAAAGTCCCATTCCGCTCAGCCATGAATTTAATTAGGCAGCCTTGTGAGAAACTAACCTACCTCACAGGGTTGTTGTGAGGATTAATAAATGTATCGCAAAGCACTTTGTATTCTGAAAGGTACTGTAGGAAGGAACAATAACTTACTGGTACCCTCACTTAGAAGTAAATATTGGAATATATGGAACTTGAGATGACTTGTTGCTATCTTTTATACTAGGGCTACTCAAGTGTGAATTGGTGAGTATTTCATGCCAATGAATAACTTTTTGTAAGAAGGAGCTTCTGCCAGTGAATCACTTTTTGTAGCAAGGAGCTGTTCCGTTCCTCGGAAAGGATTCCGAAACCAAGAACTTCTCAACTATGGAGGGCTAATAAGCACCATGCTATTATATAAAAAATTGAATTGGTTATATTTAGACATTCAGCATCTGTTGGTGTCAGATAAATGTTGACAGTGATGAAGCTATTTGGTTTCATAGCTAAGCAAGCTCTCCCTCGAGCAGACACACTCTTGAGTGTCTTATCCAGCTGACACAATACATACTCTTCTGAGAAGACTGCTTCGTATGTGGAAAGAATATTGGGCTGAAAAGTCTCTTTAATATTTTCCAGCAATATGGCCTGTCCTTAATCAGGGATGGGGAACCTTTTTTGCCTTGAGAACTGCATTAGCACCCTGGTAGCACGTGGGGGTGGGGAGAAAAGACAGGGCCACTCCCATTTTCTCACATACACACACACCACTCCATTCTTGCACTCACCATTCAAACACATGCCTCTCCGTGCATGGAGAAAGGGACTGTCCTTTTCTCCCTGCAGAGAGAGGAAAGCAGAATGATCTGGCTATGGAGAAAGAGACCATGGGCCAGTTTGCATGTCACACTAAGCGTGCCGTGGCTTGGACCCCTCCCTGCTCCAATCGCTTCCCCTTTTCATTCACCACCCTTTAAAAAGGAAAAAAAAATGGTGCTTCAGGAGTACGCAAATGTAAGTATTATCCCCCCCCCCCCCGTTCTTTTGCAAGAGTGCACTTTTGCCTCTCCAATATGTGTAGTCTTGCTTGGTCAATGTTCTTGTATGGTGCAGCTGTCAAAGGGAGCACCATGTGGAGTAGGTAACATACAAAGAAATTGACAAGGAAAGACTGCATATAGGTTAATTTGCACACAGTTGCAAAGTGCTGGAGGAGAAATAATAGAGAAAGGAGGGACCCAGTAGCACAATTCAGAAGCACTGAAAATGGGGTGGGGGGAAGGCAAGAGCAGTAAATGAACCAAAGGGGGAGGGGGAAGTATCTTCCACTTGGCCATGTGATCTTGCTTTTAAGTGTTGAACTGACACCTTTCACAGCTCCTTTTCAGTGTAGTTACTGCAGGTGCACAAATTTCCCCTTCATGTACTTCCCAGCCCTTGAATTTGAGCAAATTTCCCCTCCATTTACTTCCCAGCCTTTAACTTTGTGCAAATATTCCTGACAGTTAAAAAAAACAAACCCAAAACCCTGGAGGGTGGCTGAATGGGATGGAGCAAATGCGGTACCCGTACCAGCAGTATTTACATCTGTGCCCCCACTTTCCCATGGGCCCCATTCACTCTGTCCCATGCAGCCGCCTTCTCGGGGTTTTAAAAAACAGTCAGGGAGATTTGTACACAACTACTAAAGTGCAGTACCCACAACTAACTGCTCCAAAAAGGAGCAATGAAAAGTGGGGGGAGTTAATACCTCTGCTGTCTGGACTAGCTGGAGACTCAGGGAAGTGTTGAAAAGGTGGGGGACACAGAAGTGTCAGTTCAGCTCTTAAAATTGAGAGGATTACATTGCTTAAGGGGGTGATATTGTCCCCCGTCCCTTTTGGTGCACCACCTTTTCTGCTTTTCAATTAACAACTTGGCAATTGGGCCCTTGTAGCTGTGTGCAAATTAGCCTATATGCAGTCTGGCGTTGTCAATTATCATGTATGTTATCTCCTTCACTGCTTCCTTTGGCAGCTGGAACATACAAAGAAATTGACCAATTTTCTGGGGCTGAACTCTTTTTAAAATTACATATTTGAGGTTCCCTCAAACCCCCAAATACGGTGGTGAAGGAAAAGCAGTAGCGAGCGGAGTGGGGAAGGGGAGACAAGACGAGTTCTGCTGTGAAGGACACTGGGATACCAGCTGGAGGACCGAGTGGGAAGGAGGGGGAGAACAAGCCACAGTGAGCCCGATTGTCAGGCACACTGTGGGTTCCATGAACAAGTCACACTGCATAGCCTATTTACTTAGTGTGACATGCGCATGCAGCAATGGCAGCCTGGTTGTTGCTCCACTGTCAGATCAGAATACCTTTCTGAGGGGTTTTGTCCTTTGCATTTCTCAATGCTCCTGGAAGATGTTTTGGTAAACCACATCAAGATATACTCACTAAGAAAATCCTGCCATTTGCTCAAGGAAATTGGTATACTTTATTTTGTCCAAGTTATTTATTTTTGTTACATTGATATCCCACCATTTCTTCAAAGGCGGCATACATGATTCTCCTCCTCACAACAACCATGTGGGGTAGGTTAAGCTATGAGTGACTGCCCAAAGTTACCCTGTGAGCTTCTTGGCTGAGTGGGGACTAGAACCCGAGTCCTAGTCCAACACTCTAACCACTACACTGGCTACGTTAGGCCTCTTTTTGAGGCTTCTATTTGGCAAAAAATACATAGCTAGTGCCTAGCCCATTTTAATGTTAATCAAACTTACTCCATATTTTTAAAGAAATAATTGAAATAATAGCTTTGCTTCAATATGCTGCTCAAGTGAATTGTTGCAGCAAATTACACTTCTCATTTTGTTAAAATTTTAGTACTTAATGAGTTAAAATGCTGTTAATATTTACTAAGTAGTCCTCTATGATAGGAATATTTAGACTACAATCCTGTGTACACTTATTTGGGAGAGAGGCCTATAGAAGAAAGTACCACTGTGTTCAAAGTATATACGCAGTGTTTCACTGTTAGTATGCTCTGTGATAATAGAACCTTCTTGCACATTAGGGTTGCTGGTCTACTTTGACATATTGCTAGCCCAGTAGAACTTCAGCTCTATTCAACATTTTAAAGAGAGAATATAGCAACTTGAGCCTATGTACTAAAATTGTATCTAGTTTTGATGATGTGCTAAGTCTAGGTTAGGAGGGCTATGCTGCACTTCCCACATAAGACCTTGGAACTTCAGCTATCTTTGCTTTTATTCTCCTGCGTTAGCCCACTGAAGGTTTGTTAGTTCTGTAATGGTAACACTACTTGTCTACAAATAAAGAAACTTTCCAAAATCCTTTTGTGTGAATAACTTGGTATTACTGTAAGATGGGACAGAATGGTGATTAGGAGAAAGTGCATTTATGACTAGAAGATAGCCTGGAACAAGAGAGTGTCTTCTACAGAACCTAGATTAGCAGAATGCAGCAATAACCAGAATAGTGTACATATTGTACAGTGCCAATTCTCACAGTATGTTCCACATAGAACATCTGTGAAGATGCTTATGTTGTGTTGGTTCCAAAGGGGAACCATAATGCCTAAGAGCTGCACATAGCATGATTTGCCAATTGCTGCAGTTGAGATGCCCTCCACAACAGCACCACACCATCCTTCTAGAAGACATTGCATGCAGTTGAAACTATGTGGTTAAGAGTCTCCTGCATAATATATCCTTTGCAGTGCTACCATGATAAAAAGTTTTCACCAACTTTTATGTAGGTGCTATAGCATGATAGTTGGACTTCAGTAATGATGGGCAAGCCACCTAGTCTGCCCCTGACTTGATTCAGAATGGCCCACATATGACTGGAGTGTAAAGGGGCTAAGCTTAAAACAAGCTGTATATGCCTGATGATGTTAGTGGGATTATGATAGGAAACCAGCCTCCCGAGCCCCCATATTTTTTTCCAAACTAAACCTATCAAGGACAGTGGAAGGACATTCCTTGGTTGTCATCAGGCAGCGTAGAAAATTAAATTCCCATGACTGAAACTGGGAAGCATTGTGAACTACGTTTCTCATGAGTCCCAGTAGTAATGGAAGAATGTCCAGCTTTTAAGCCTACCACTCCAACCCTACTGGATAAATATTGAAAAGTGCAAGAAGGGAGACCATGGAGCCCCTTCTAAATTATGCCTAAATTTTGGGGATGAGATTTGGGCCAAATGCAGAAGAGGCTTGGATGTGTCCAAGCTGAGTAAGTTTATTTCTGAACTGCCCAATTCTAAAAGGCACTGCTAAACAGTAGCAATGAATGAATAAAGGTGCAATCCTATGCATGTTTAGACAGAAAAAAGTCCTATAACTTGCAGCATTCCCTGGCCAGCCATGCTGGCCGGGGAATGTTGGGAGTTAAGACCTTCTCTGTCTAAACATACACAGGATTGTGCCCTAAGTGCAGTACTGTTTATTGCATTTGCTAAGTGACAAGTCTAAAAAGCAACATGTTTGATAAAAACTACATATAATAAATGGAGCTAGACCTTAAGACCTTGCATTCTTACTTGGTGAGAATAACATGGGAAAGAAGCCAATGGAGCCACTATTCTAAGTTGTGATCTTAATCATTATTGATCAAGAAATATATCATTCAAATAGGACTTGATTTAATAAAGTATAGTAAGGACCTGGCTGTATTTGGTCCCTTCTTGTGCCTTTTTGCTTTTTAGAAACTTCCATTGAAGCATAAGAGACTAGTATGTGAGAAAAAGAGTATACAGTAATACCTTGGATTGCAAGTAACTTGGTTTGAGAGCATTTTGCAAGACAAGCAAATTTTTAAATATTTAAAAAATTTTTACTTGATATACAAGCGACGTCTTGCAATACAAGTACTGTAGTACGGCTTAAATTAAAAATCTCTACAAATTTTTTTGGGGGGATTTCGTTTTGATATACAAGTGTTTTGGATTATAAGCACATTTCCGGAATGAATTATGCGCTCAATCCAAGGCATGACTGTATGTGCTAGGATTCTCTGAACATCTACCTTCATGTTCGCGTTTCACAGTAGGAATGGGATTATCCATGTAGGTGAAACTAACAGATTCCAAGTGGTACTTTCAAAATAAAAGTGAGGAACATAATTGCTAAGTTGTATGCAGGAGTGGGAGGATTTCCACATGTTTTTCTCTTGGAGAAAAATAGACCTCATGTTGAAGCACATAAAATGAAAGCCCCCTTTGTGCATAGAAAGGGACAGTGAAATCATGCTGCTCAGACTGCTCCTGATGTGTGATGTCCTCAGCCTTGCCCCCGATGTCCACATATTAGGAATAAACATCTGAGCCAGAGAAACCTGTGTATGTATAGAGATCTATTCACATCGGCTTCCCTGGCTCAAACATCTGTGCATAATGTACACATCAGGGGCAGGAAAGCATGCACAAAATCAGTTGCAGGGCCAGTGGTATGGTGCCATTTCCCCTTCATTATTTAGGCCCCACTTGCTTAACCCATTACACCTGAAGAAAGGGTGAGGGAAGCACAGTGGTGATCATTTTGTGATTGTTTTCTGTTAGAATTATATTGAATGAAATATGTATGTTGATATAAGCATACTGCTTTGGGCACGCTGTTGATCTTGTCTTCACTAAGAACTGCAGTCTGCACTGTCTCTGATCTTTGCTTTGGAATTCCCTCTGACCATCACATTATCTTTTTCAACGTTGCTCACAGTTTACCCCCTCCATATTCTGCTGGCTCCTTTTATGACCTCCATTTATCCATTGGCCTTCTCCTAAGTTGTCCTCTCCCCTCCTGTCACTTCTGCCTGTTACTTAGATTCTGCAGTTTCCGCCTTCAGTTCATCTTTGTCTTTACTCCTGACATGCTTACCCCACTCTTCCAATGAATGATTCATTCATCTTATCCCCAGTTCTGGTTCACTCTATTTGATATCTCAGTTGATATTGTGCAGCTTAATGTTTCTGTAGAAGAATGAAAGGTTGATTCTGTCCACTATAAATTCATCCTCTGCATCCATGTCTGCCACCCCACTGATCCACTCCAACTTAAGAATCCTCAGTGCCTCTTCTCTACTCTGGTAATTCTTCAATGCTAGAATTACCATCTTTTGTGATATATACCTCTCAATACTGTTCTTGACCTTCTGCCACCTTTAATACAGTTGATCACTCTTTCCTGCTTGACTCCCTTTTTGCTCTGGGTTTCCATATTTCTCTCCTCAGATCATTCTCTTCCTATTTGTCTAATTGCTGTGTGGAAACATTGAAAGGGGGCAATCCTTTCCTCTGGTAGGGTATCTCAGCACTCAGTTATCATAGGATATCGTAGGATCATAGAGTTGGAAGGGGCCTACAAGGTCATCGAGTCCAACCCCCTGCTCAATGCAGGAAACTAGAGGAGAGGTCTCCCATCCAAGTAATAACCAGGCCTGACCCAGCTTAGCTTCCCACGCTCAGACAAGCGAAGCCAGCGTGAGCCACAGTTCTTGGCTCTTTGCCATTCTCTTTCTACACACTGTCCCTGGGTGACCTAATCAGATCCCACATCTTTCAGCATCACCTATATGCTGATGAAGCCCAATCTGTCCATGTTGCAGTATTTTCCTCCATTAGGTACATTTTACTTATTTGCCCATCCCCCCCCCCGACTGCTGTTTTTGCAAAGCCAGTACTGTGGTTCCCATGCCACATGACAAACTGCTTTTGAACTCTGGAGTTTGAAAATTGGTTTGCCATGCAGCATAGGGGTTGCTATTTAAGACATTCAAGTCCAAAGCCCTACTGGGCCTGAAGTACTATGCATGGTTCTGGGAGTCCTTTCCATTGATTGCAGTTGGCATGGTATACACAGGTGCACTAATAAAGTATAAACTGGGCCTCCCTAGAAAGATATAGACAGTTGGCAGGGGACCTGTGAGATCCTCTCTGGTATCCCATCTCTACTTCTAGGTGTTGTCTGGACCAGAAAAGAGAAGACCAGGCCACCTATACCTTTCAAGGCAGCCGGCTGTGTCCCTTACTTTGTAATTACAGAGGGGACCCTTTCTTTTCCTGCCCTTAAATTGTCCCCATGTAGCCATTGTATGATGTGAAGTACATAGCCTGTCCCACTTCCCAGCTAATAGGAATGGGTACCATGAGTAAGTCATTGTAATTACTTCTTTAGCAACTTAGGCAGGTTAATGACTTAGGGGAAATCTCTGTCACAATGTTTAACAACTTTGCCTTGGTGTGAGAAGTTTAAATCGCTTAATTTTGCTCCTGTTCAAATAAATGGACTGTTCCCAAGATGTTTTCAAGCACACCTCAACTGCTTACTCTAGGGCAGGGATCGGGAATGTGTGGCCCTTCAGATGTTGAGCTGCGACCCTCATCCATCACTACTGGCTATGCTGGCTATGGCTGATTGGAGCTGCAGTCCAGCAACATCTGGAGGGCTACACATCCTGCACCCCTACTTCAGGGTAACATTTGTGATCATTACCATGAATTGGTGCATTTACTTTATGTAAGTGAACAATACTCTAGTCAGCCACCATCCACCCATATTTTATGAATGCCAGTAAAAAGTATGGAAATAGTTAAATCTTTGTTACTATTAATACTGTCCTTTCATTTAGTAAAGGTGTTGTACATACTTCCATCATTCTTTTGAAGTACATATTTTGAATGAATTGCTTTTTGGTATAGTGCAACAACAGCACAAGATCAGAGTTGCATAAGAACTCTGAAAATGTGCTAATTTAAGTAGCACAGTTTAATAACTATTCAGTAATGCAAATATAATCAATTTAAGTAGAAATTACCTTTGTTTTTAGCTATTAAATTCTACCGTCTGGCTATGCAACTGGTCCCAGATATTGAGTTTAAAATCACCTACACCCGATCTCCAGATGGTGACAATATTGGGAAAAGCTAGTAAGTATAGTATATTTATTTATTATTTTGAGGACTAAGATGCTGAAGTGGTAGAAGGCTGCACAACTTCACTCCTAAACACAATAAAAAAAACCCCAGTTAGGCATACTAAGTCTACTGAAGTCAGTAGGACAAAACGCACTTAACTCTGCATAGGATCAGGCTGTTACTAGGGAGTAAGTCTCAAACTCAGTAGGATATACTTCCAAATAGACATGCTTAATATTCTGTACAGCTGCAAGCCTATGCACAAATATTGCACATAAATGCCAGTGAAATCGGTGAAGCTGCCTTCGCAGTCTGTATGTTTTGGACAAGGCTACATGTCACTTTATTACTTCAGCAAGTATTCAGCAAGTGTCTCCAAATGCTTCTTGTTGTGTATCTGTTAGTTTTCAATATGACTCGATTATGCCCAGTAGTAAAATGAAAGATCCATGTAAGTACAAGATTAGAGCTGGTTTTCTAAAAGGATAGTAGATCTTGAATGTTGCTTTTCTGCCAGATTTTAGTTTTGTGTCTGGCCATTTATGAAAAGGAACTAGTAAAAGTAACATAGGGAGATAGGGTATTCATAAAAAGGGCAGAAAGTGACATGATATATACAACTTCAGCATACTCCAATATGGTAAACCAGATATCTATATTATAATCAATGTAAGCCTGGCTAAAAATTATGGGTGCAATCCTATGCATGTTTAGACAGAAAAAAAGTCCTACTACTCCCAGAATTCCCCAGCCAGCACAGGAATGCTGGGAGTTGTAGGACTTTTTTTTGTCTAAACATGCATAGGATTGCATCCTAAGTGGATTGCATAAAGTAATGCTGGATATTTGACAGAATAGGAGATTGAGCACTAGTGTATAAATTCCCATACCGGATTTAAGAGCAATCACAGTAACTTAATAATAATATTACTGTTCTATAATGTGGTTCACGTACCAAAGGGATTCATAGATAATAGCCATGGGTAGTTTCAGTAACTCAGACACATTTTGCAGCTAGGTAGCATAACTGCTTATATGGTTCTGGTTGAAGGTTTTCCCTCTTGGGCAGGTAAGGCTCGCGGGGAGTATTCTTCCGGATATTCTTATTGCAATAGAAGAGTTATGAAACAAGAAGATAAAATTAACAATCCTGACATATTTTGCTTTATTGGGTGGTTTTGGGGGCAGGATGGTGAATTGTGAGTCACGTTAATCATTCAATCAAAATTTGTGGTTTGGCTATGACATCATTACACTTGAAATATTAAATAGTGGAATAAATAACACTAAAGAACTAAACAGACAGCAATAGTATGAATCAGAACTAAAGAGATATATAACTAGAAACTACATATCAAAGTCTAAACGAGAATGTTTGTTACACTTATAAAATCAGTTGATTTCCATAATGTGCATTTATAGTGCAACCTTATATGTGTCTACACAGAGGTAAGCCACACTGAGCAATGGGACTTACTCCTAGGTAAGTGTGTGTAGGATTACAGCCTTACAGAGCAATCCTATGTGGAGTGGGGGAATGTTGAGTGGCACTTCCACTTCCACTTCTACCACTTCCAAAGCCCTGCTGGCTCGCTCCAGGTGGGAGGCGTGGGAATAATTTTATCTTCTTAAATTCTCTGACTTCTCTCCTCACTCCATTGAAACCAATGGGGGAAATTAACTACGCCAGTTTCAGGCTGGCATAGTAAATGCGACCAATCTTGGGGCCTTTTAGGGGAGTGAGGGGGCTTTGGATTCAGCAGATCTAAGACTGTCCCCACTTCCATATTGTCCTGTTTCTGGACCTACCACAGACAGAAATAGCTTGGAGCTTTCCATGGGTGTACTGGGAGCCTCCAGGGTGAACATGCCGCTGCACTGGCACCTCTCCTCTCTGCCATCAGATGGACACTTCCTCCCCATACTGACCCATCTTGGACAGCCTATGCGGAGGGTTGTGATTGTTTTTCCTCTAGCTTAAAGTAAAGCAATTTAATGCAATCCTGTGTATGCTTTCTTGGGAGTAAGCTCCATTGAACACAGTGGGATTTACTTTGAGTAACTTTATATAGGATTGCGCTGGCTATCATTTTACAAAATAGCTATTTCAATGGCATTATTGAAATATTGTTTCCTATCAGAAAAGGAAATGTTAATGTATTATTTATTAGTATAATTTATATTTTGACTGTCTGCATATTAAAATAGAGAAAACAGCATCAGAAAACACAATAGAAGCAAGTAACACCAATTTAGGAGGAGACATTATTTAAAAGCTTACCAAAATAGTACAATCTTCACTGCTCATCTAAAAATGGATGGTGATGGGGTCAGGGGTGCCTCTCTGGGGAGGCTATTCCATAGCTTGAGTGCCACAATCAAAAAGGTTCTCTCCTCTGTGGACACCCACTGTACCTCTGATAGCAGGGTAACAAAGAGAAGGGCCCCCGACATTGAGCAGAGCTTTTGGCAGGCTCTCACAGGAAGAGGTCATTTCTGAGATACCCTGGCCCCAGTCCAGGGACCCAGGGTATCTGGGAACAGTCTCTTTCCATATGAGCCTGCCAAGAACTACATCAGAGGCTTTAAAGGTTGAAACCAGCACCCTGAAGTGAGCCTGGAAACAATTTGGAAGCCATACTAATGGATAGAGGATTGGTGGTGTAATACATGGTCCGATTCCATAGCTCCAGATAGCACCCTAGTGGCTACATAGTGGGCCAATAGACAACTATTAACACTGCAGTGAATGGAACCATATACACAGTTTCTGAAATAATTGTGCAGAGCCTTTCTCAGTTCAATGTAACAGAAAGGGCGGAGACTGTCTTCTCCTTAAGTCACTTTACTTTTCAAAAATGTATTGTAAGGAGGGATCTGCCTTTCTAGAATAATTCAGTATTAGTATTTCTGCTGTTTAAACAGTTGTAGATGTGTCTTTACATACTTAGGTAAATCTGTGAACAGCTTTAATTCTTATTTAATGCTGGCTTTCTCTCAAATAGCAAAAAGTATATCGTTTAGATTTTACCTGTTCTTCTGCAAGGCTTCAGTACTTACCTGAGTTACTTCTGAGTCAAAATTTGTAGGATCTGCATGTTAGACTAGTAGTCTAACTTCAGCTGGGTCTTATATTTTACCATTCTTTCTGCCTCCTTGAGCCTACCAGCTGTAGTTAAAGCTTTGCTTTCCCACTTTTTCTTTCACTAAATGAAAGTTAAATTAGGAGGAAAATAATAAGTTGAGAATCCAAGAGGGAACAGAAGTCACAAACAATTTGTTTTTGTCATTCTAACATGCTTGTATGGTCTACCTGGGGGCCAAACAAGACATGACACACAGGTGTTTGTAATATCTCCATAAGGACTCTCTTTAATAAAACCAGAAAATCCACTTCATGAAGGACAATTGGATTAGAGAAACAAGTGGGGGTGAGTGTTTAACCCTTTCTCCACTCCCTGCTGCAGCCTGCAAACCACACAATTTACATTTCTCCTCTCACTCAAGTTCCAAATGCATGTTTGTTTGCACTTGCCAATTCAAGGACAGAAAAACTGCAAGAGATGAATTTGGAATGAGAAATGGCAGACACAGAAAGGATTCAGCACCCCATTCCTCTACTGGTTTTTTGCTGTCAGTTGCCCTTCCAGAAGGATTTTTTCTAGTTTATGAAGGGCTGTTGTGGTAATATTGTATGCATCTATATGAAATGCCTGATTCACCACATTCAGGAACATTTCATTAGTAAAGTTCTTAGCAGGTATATTGACTGGGTTCACACAACATACGTTGTTGCTTATTTATGTAAGCCACGATAGGCTGCAGCACCTGCAGGCACCATCCTGAATATTCAACCCCCAACCATGGGTTGTCGTGCTGTGCAAACCTGGCTGGCAGGGGTTATGCGAGGATTAAACAACCCATGGCCTGTTCTAGGGTTATGCAAGGGTTATTTAACCTGTTGGGTTCATATGACACAGTTGGGGGTTGAATATTCAGGATGGCACCTGTGGGTTCTGTGGCTCATTGTGGCTTTTTAAAACCACGACAAGCCGTGGCATATTGTGCGAACAGTCCTATTTTGTACAAGGCATGCAGATTTTGATCTTAACTTTGTAGTCTCTAGGTGGGTAAACTTACCATGTTTCGTGCAGTCTAATCCTACACTTGCTTACTTAAATGTAAGTTCCACTGAGTTCTGTGAGACCTATTCCCAAATAACTGTGTATAGGATTGCAGCTTAGGCATTACTTTCTAGGTAATAAGTTCCACTGAACCCAGTGGTACTTACATCTGGGTAAACATGATTAGGGCTGTGTGATAGTTGCAAAAATTAATTGCCTGATTAGATTTTTTTTATTTATTTATATCCCACCTTTTTTCCTGCAAGGAACCCAAGGCAGTTTACATAATCCTCCTCCTCTCCATTTAATCCTCACAATCCTGTGAGGAAGGTTAGGGTGAGAGTCAGTGACTGGCCCAAAGTCACCCAGTGAGCTTCATGGCCAAGTGGGGACTAGCAGCTGGATCTCCCAAGTCCCAGTCCAACACTCTAACCATTACACTACACTGCCTCTTTAATTAAACAGGAGATTATTTTATTAGCACGGAGAGAAAAGGGATGGAGAAAGCACCACTTGTTTAATTTCTGCTGCTGCTAAAGCCATAGCAACAAAGCTAGTAAAAAAAAAAGTAGGTAACTTTTTTGGGTAGATAGACAGTTTCAATATTTAGGTTGCAGACGTATGCATCTCAGATATTGCTCTACAGTATGTTTAAGTCATAGAATATATAGAATTTTGCTGGCTTTGGTAAATAAAGTTCACCGTTATAAGTATCTTTTCCATTTTCTTAAATAACTATTTTGTATTACATGAGAAGTAACAAGATTTATCTAAATAGCTCTAATAGATCAAAACTATATTAATGACTTCACTCCCCTTTTTTCCACTCTACCTATAAAAATGTAGAATTTAAATCCATGTGGACTGTACACTATAGGATTGGTGAGGGATTCCTTTTTTAAAGTGAAAGTAGGTGGCATGAAATCAGTAACACTTCAGCGTCTGAGGAATTTGTTTAGAAAGAAGTTGTCAGCAGTAAAGAAGAATTTTACTTTCAGAACTAAGGGTGTAATTCTAAACATACATAATTGGAAGTAAATTTCATTGCCGATAAATCTCATTTAAATTAATGGGCTTCAGCAGCATTGGTTTGGTTAAGATTGGGCTGTAAGTTGCTCATCTTTCATTTTATGATATTCCAGTCTCAAGTTACACTTTCTTTCTCTAGCATTGAAGATAATGAAGAGGATAGCAAGATGGCTGACCTTCTGTCCTACTTTCAGCAACAATTCACTCTTCAGGAATCATCCATCAAATTGTGTCAGCCTGAGCTTGAGGTGAATCAGACTCATATCTCAGGTAATGGAATTTTTCATACAAAATAGTGTGCATGTTTTGGCACAAGGTCATGGCATGGAAGAGTTATGTTAAATCAAAGTGTTGCTTCCTGGACCACCCAGTCGTCTTCAGTCCACACAGATCTTCCTTCCTCTCCACTCCCAGTCTCTAGCCTCACTATTTTTCTCCCTTCTCCATCCTTAGCCTTCTCCTTTCTCTCCCTTCCTAGTCTTGCTCTTTCTCTCCCACTCACAGTCACCTATTTATTTTGCCGTTTCTCCGCACTCCCAGCCTCTAGCCTCTCTCTTTCTCTCCCCTCTACCCCTTTGCCTTGCTTTCTCTTCCTACCAGGACCCCACGGCAGCCATTATGTGACTAGTCACATCCTCAGTGGGAGCCATTTTGTGCTGGTGCCCACAGCAGTTTCTCAAATTTCCAAATGTGTCCATGGGTCCAAAAAAGCTGAGGACCCCGCCTTAAATATGTCTTTATTAAAATATAGTACAAAATGATATCAACAAGTTGAATAATTTTTGACAACTCCCAAAGAATCACTTACTTTGGGAAACAACTACCCAAAACAGGCTTGGAGGAATATATAATTACAGTTTACTGCTTATTTATTTTTTCTATAGTGTTGCCTATGGAGCTGTTGATGTATATTTTTCGATGGGTGGTTTCCAGTGATCTGGACCTGCGGTCTTTAGAACAGTTATCGTTGGTCTGCAGAGGTTTTTACATTTGTGCCAGGTACAAATGAAACTGTCATGCAAGAAACTTTGTCATGTATATGTTAGTTTGGATTGAATTGGGCATTCAACTGGTCTGAAAAAGATTTGGTCAGTTTATTGGTCAAATATTTCTAAAGCATTAACTTCATTAGAACAAAAGAGATACTTTAATAATCAACAATTATGATATTAATGTTAATTACCAAAAGAAACTAATTAACTTGTAAAATGATTTTTTATTTTTTTTTAAAAAATGAATTCTTATAACTTCATTTGGTTTCTATAAATGTGAAGAATTCATTGAACAGTTTTGCTCTTCAACTTTTATCACTTGGGTCAGCATATAGTTACAGAAGTTTTAAAATAGGAAATTAAAACAAATAAAGCAAAGTAGCAGCAACTATGAAAAAACAAAGAGTCTTGTGGCAGCGTAAAGACTAACACATTTATTATGGCATAAGCTTTTGTGGACTAGAATTCACTTCATAAGACAAATGCAGTGTTGCTTTGAGTTTGCAGATATATATATATATATGCATGGTTCTGGGGATAGGGATGGAGTTGGAATTGTAAGCAGTGAGATCAGCAGGAAATGAAACACAAACGTGCTAAGTAGATAGCAGGCCAGTTCTTCAAGCATCATCAGATTCAACTTCCTGGTTCTTGCAACAAACAAGATGCAGTCATGGGCAGTTTGTTTGGAGAGTCCTGCAGTTATAGGAGGTGGACAGCAAGAGAAGCTTTTACTGTTTGGCCCTAAGTACTGCAGGACCAGGAGACAAGTAACCATCACTCCTGCCCTTGCTAGCAAATGACACCATAATGAAATTTAAAAAAAGATAAGCTGCCACCTATATAGTGGCATTCTTGGCTTCATAGAGCATTTGCTCATATTTAACCACAGTCAAGTAATAGCCATTCAACCCTAGATTAAATACTTTGATAGGAACAACCTGTAGATATGTGGTCCTTCCATGCATATATGCATGGTCTAACTTTGCAATATTGGATAGTCTTAACATCCCTTCAAACATGGATTGTAAGTTAGATTCTGAGGCTGGATCTAAACATGTGGCAGAGATGAGGGGAGAATGGGCAGTTCCAGTTCAGACTGCAGTTATAGACCATGATTTTTTAATACACCATTAGGTTGAAAACATACCCAACACAAAGTAGAAACCTAGTATAGGAGGGGCTGGGCTAGAACCTTTCTCCCTGATGTGTTAGCTGTTTCTCTACCTGCAGTGAGCTTTTCTACATGGGGAGTATTCTACATAGAATCCACTTGTTTTTGTTGCATGTGCAGACCAATCTTGAGTCTCAAGGGCTAAACGGAAAAAAGTATTCTGTGCTACATGCCATTTTCTAAACTTTCTTTTAGCTGATACAAATAGTAAGAGTTGTAAGTGCCATTTTAAAGTCAGAGGTGCTTTCTGCACTGTGCAAAAATATAATTTTCAACATCTGGCTGGATAGCCTAAAATGCAAAATGTATGCCTATGGTATTGGGTTGTTAGAGACTTTGGAAGCACTGACATTGAGTATAATAACAGTTTTGTTACCATGACTTCAAAGTGCAGCATCAATTCACCACTTCTCTCCACTCCCAAGTATTTTCTTCCCTGTGTTTCCAATATTCTTGTATGCCTTGCTTGATATTTGACTTGAGGTCTGTGCATTCAGATTATGCTATCCTTTTACCAGGGACCCTGAAATCTGGCGTCAGGCCTGTTTGAAGGTTTGGGGCAGGACCTGTATCAAAGTGGTTCCTTACACCTCATGGAGGGAAATGTTTTTGAAAAGGCCCAGAGTTCGATTTGATGGTAAGACAAAAAGATGTTGAAATATTAGCCAAGAAAAACAGTACCTTGGTAATTGCAACTGCACTTCCTATCTGATTTCAAATATCTGTTCATGTAGTATGAGAACTGATCAGTTACTAAATGACTGGCAAAACTCAAAAATTGAAATGGATGAGTTGGTGAGGCTATGTCCCATAGTCTGACATTTTATTCTCATACCACTAGATTAACCCTCTGTTGATAGAAAAGTCAGCTGTAGCAATGCAGTATTCCAGTCATGACAAAAAGGTTACATTTCTCAATGCCTGAAATGACATTTCCTAGAACAGTTGGTCATGAAACCAACCAGAGGGGAGGCAACCCTGAATTTAATTCTAAATGGTGTTGCCCAGGACCTAGTATGGGATGTGAGTGTTGTTGAACAAGTTGGAAACAGTGACCACAGTGCAATCAGATTTAATATATACCGTATTTAAGTGGAAAATTGCGAAAGAAGTCTAACACGGTCACATTTGACTTCAAAAGAGGAAATGTCTCTAAAATGAGGGAAGTGGTAAAAAGGAAGTTGAAAGGGGGAGTCAAGAGGCTTAAATACCTTCAAAATGCTTGGGGGTTGCTCAAAACCACAATAATAGCTCAGCTAGAGTTTATACCGTAAGTTAGGAAAGGTAGCACCAAGTCCAAGAGGTCACCAGCATGGTTAATGAGCAGTGTCAAGGAAGCTATTAGAGATAAGAAGGCTTCCTTCAGAAAATGGAAGTCTTGTCCAAATGAGGAAAACAAAAGGGAGCACACGTTTGCACAAAGGAGATACAAGCAGACAATAAGAGATGCAAAAAAAGCATTTTGAGCAGCATATCGCTAACAGCATCAAGGTCAACAATATAGAATTCTTTAGATGTATCAGAAGCAGGAAACCAGGAGGCAGTTGGACTACTGGACGATAATGAAGTTAAAGGAATACTAGAGGAAGATAAGGAGATTGCAGAGAAGCTGAATAAATTATTTTCATCTGTCTTCACTACAGAAGATACAGTACAGATACCTGTGCCTGAACTGATGTTTTCAGAAAGGGAGTCTGAGGAACTGAGGCAAATAGTGGTAACAAAAGATGAAGTTCTCAGCCTTATTGACAAATTGACCTGGTTCACATGACACAACAACCCATCATGGATAGCTAGCCACAGTGGGTTGTTGTGTTCGAACCCAAACCAGATCCTCCAGGGTGGCTTATTCTTCAGCAACAAGCCACCCTGACAACTCATGGCTTGTTCTATGGGTTGTTCAACCCACAGTGGGTTGGCATGTTGTCTGAACCCAGCAGAGCAATTTCATCATGGGTTGCGGGGGTCAGGTAGTGAGCCACTCAGCAAGAGTAGCAAAAAACCCTGCTGGTCTTCGCCCTTGCTACCGCCAGTGACACCCCCTCCACCGATGACCAAGTGGCATTTTGGAGCGACTGTCACTGGTTTGCCCACCCTTTATTTTTATAAATGAAATGAATGGGACACATTAATCATGACTAACAGGTCCCATTCATTTCAGTGGGTTTACTCTAAGTAGGACTTTCATTGGATTTTACCCATGACAAGTAACTAATAACTTTAAACAGCAGTTGGTGGGGGCACTTTGACCCCTAACACCTTACATGAATGTGTTTCAGTTGTCTCAGTCATCCCAAAAACGAGTAGAATTGAGCTCAAAGCTGTAGGAATAAAATTACAGATTTTTCACTAAATTAAGGAGTGGGGAGAACTGAAGCACCACATGGCAGTTCACACATCATGGCTAAGGACTACCTGGATTATGGTATTGTGGTAGGCTGACACAAAACTTTTTTAAAAAAAATTCAGTGTTGTTGGGGTACATTTTATGTCATCTATCAACAGAGGGTTAGCTACACCTTAATTACAATGGTTAGGACTGTAGCATGTAAATTAATAGTACAGGAAAGACTGAAGATCATTGTGTGACCTCCACGCTGGCTCAGCTTGTCTGAGTGTGGAAAGCTAAGCAGGGTCAGGCCTGGCTATTACTTGGATGGGAGACCCCTCCTCTAGTTTCCTGCATTGAGCAGGGGGTTGGACTCGATAGCCTACGCCTTGTAGGCTCCTTCCAACTCTATGATCTATGAAACTCTATGTACATTTTTAGATGAATGTATATAACTGAACATTTAAAACATCCTCACTTGATAAATATTAACTAAAAACTCAAAGAGTCATCTTTCATAAGTTCATGGATGATTATATATGCTTTCTATTCCATATTTTATAGGTGTGTATATCAGCAAGACAACATACATACGTCAAGGAGAACAGTCTCTTGATGGCTTCTATAGGGCGTGGCACCAAGTGGACTATTACAGGTACAACCATTGTAAAATGAGTGAGTTAATTATTTCTGTCTCCTTTCTTCATTCTGAGTGCAATTCTCATATAATCACAATGCTGCAAGCACAGGCATGATGAAATAATTTGGAATTAAATAGGATTACTTGTGTGCAAAAAGTTAATCATGGTTAACCTGGGATCTGATGCTTCTGGATTGAAGTCTTAGTTTCTAAATCATGGTTCTATTTTCAGATGTGATCCAGGTATTAAGAAATCATTGGAAGAAAATCACTTGGACTTCATATTCCTCACTGTGATTGTTTCCATGATTCGCAAGCTACGAGCAAGCATACAGAACTGGTCTAGAATATGCAAATTGAAGTTTGAAATTAGCTGCCATTGGATCAGAGTCTGACACCCCAGTACTGAATTTTCATGCTGATGTGTCTGATTGCACTATTGCAATGGTTCCAGCAGTGCCAATGAATCATCACGGTTTATGAAATTCTGCTGAACTATGCTGTTTTACTACATTCCTTGTGGCCTTGTGGGTCACAAGGAGGAACACACAAGGAGTGAAGGAGTGAGGCTTCAGAGACCTCTTTCTGAACTCGGACCCCCATATGCTGCCCACAAGCTTTTTCTAAAACATGGGCCCTTTGGGAGCAGCCTCTGAGGCTGCATGAGAAACTGACTGGAACAGGATATCGGGCAAGCTCTGCTATCATGCAGAAACATTTGGGTGCAAGTACAGGACCCTTTGGATCCCTGCCCTTGTAACCTGTACATTAATATCTGGTTTTTAAATAGGAAACATCTAGGAGGTTTGTTCAGGATTTGTTTCGTTTGGGGTTTTTTGGGGTGGGAGTTGGTTGATTTGTTTTTTGCATGTTTTTATGAACAGTCCCATAAAAAGTGGTAGGGTACTCTTTCCCGGTTAACATTGCTTAATTTTGTAGGTACCTGAGATTCTTCCCTGATGGCCAAGTAATGATGCTAACAACCCCGGAAGAACCTCAGTCTATTGTTCCTCGTTTACGAACTAAAAACACAAGGTGTGTTCAACTTAAGGATCATATAATTTTATTTTTCATGTGTTGAAAGGATTTGTACCTAGCACTTTTAATTAAGTTCAAGTTTTAAAGCTAGGTATGAACAATTAAACTATTGAGCCATTAGTATTTCAGTTTCCTGGGATAGACTAATATACAAATTAATCAAGTGGCTTAAAGCTGCAGACCCAAGTTGTCACTAATTAAAGGAAAATGATTAGTTGGATCCAAACTTAGTTGTACTTAGAGTAGACCAGTTGGAATCAATGGGATTTATGTTAGTCATGACTAACTTGTCTTATTGATTTCAGTGAGTTTATTCTAAGGGCTGGTTCACACAACACGGAAACTGGTTCCCATGTCGTGCGAATGCTGGCCGGGGGCACCCCCACGGGACAGCCATGCGCACGAAGCACGCAAAGTGACCATGGGCGGTAGAGGGGTAAGCCCCTACCGCGTGTGGCCACCCTGCTGTGCGAACAGCAGGCGGCCGTTCCGCGGGGGCCTCCCGTGGCCACACAGAGGCAGCAGCCCAGAGCAGTCGGAGCCGCGGCCGCTCCAGCCTGTAGGGCCAAACGGCCCCTCTGGGCATCCTGAGCCGCCGCCCCCTAGCGCCAGGAGGCCCGCACTGCGGTGCGGGGACTGCCAGCTCCACCGGGGTCCGCCCATGTGCGTGGGGTGCAGGTCTGTGGTGCCCCGCCGGACCCCACGGATGTCCCCATGGTGCCTCCCCCGTTCGCCGCCTGGGTCGTACGAACCAGCCCTAAGTGTGACTAAGTCTGGATCCATCCCAATATCTTTAAAGTACTTTCAACTCTTGGAGGAGTATATTTTAATAGAGTCTTTTCTTTCTAAACCTTAGAACTGATGCAATCCTGCTTGGCCATTATCGCCTTTCCCAGGATACGGACAATCAAACCAAAGTATTTGCTGTAATGACAAAGAAGAAGGAAGAGGTAAATGTGAAATGCTAGAGAACTGAGACATTGATTAATTACAGCAAGGAAGCAATAAATGCTTTGTATGGCTTTTTCTTGAGCAACATTTCTTAATAAACTAGAAATACCGTACATGCAATTTTGAAGCGGTTCCTCCATTAAAAACCCTCCAATTGCTTTTTAAAAACTCCCCTAAATTTAAAAAGTTTTGATTACTTCTTTAAGGGAAACTGCCTTCTGGTATAATTCTGCTTTTTAAATGTGGAGGGGGTTAAAAAGCAATTTGAAGGCTATTTTGAGGGGAGATACATGAAGAGAAGTATCCCGGAGATTTTATTTATTTTATTTATTATATTTACCCCGCCTTTTTTCCTGCAAGGGACCCAAGGTGGCTTACATAATCCTCCTCCTCCTCCTCCTCTCCATTTTATCCTCACAACAACCCTGTGAGGTAGGTTAGGCTGAGAGTCGGTGACTGGCCCAAAGTCACCCAGTGAGTTTCATGGCTGAGTGGGGATTAGAACCTGGATCTCCTGAGTCCCAGTCCAACACTCTCACCACTACACCACATATATAGTTTCTGCACATGTCTTTGGATCATACCTCATAATTTTAACCTATTTCCTGCTTCTCTAGTTTACAGGGAGGGATATTTATTTATGAATTCATTTATATAAAGGGTGTTGTTGTTTTTTACCCCAGCCTTCTAGAGCAAGGAAGGAAGGTTGGGATTGAGGGGAGAAGAAGGTGGCAAGGGGGAGGAAGGAAGGGTAGAAGTTGAGGGGGAGACAAGAATGAGGGTTAGGAGGTAAGCTGGAAGGTAGTAGAGATGGCAGAAGAAGAACTTTTCTTCCTCTGTTTCCCCCCCTCTAGCTTTCCATTGGCATGCTTTTAATACAAACTTTCTATTGGATGTTTGGTTTTTAGATTTGGGATGTTTATGCTATCTTTCAAGATATGATACAAATTAGATACATCCACTTTTCTATAAAATGAGTGCTTTACTCAACTTGATTAGGTGCTGATTTTTCACCCAGAAAGCCCTTGTTGCTTCTAATTTCTCAAAATATGACCATCATATTTTGATTGGTTTATTATTTTATTATATTGTGACTGATTTAGAACCTATATATTGCACAAATAAAAATATATAAACTGTGATTTATTTTGTGTTTTAATCCTGGTTTAAAGATTTGGTAATAACCTCTGCTGCTGCATATTATTGATAGCCCTGACCTGCTTCTGTTTATTATACAGAAACCAATTGACTACCACAAGTACAGATATTTCTGTCGTGTCCCTGTGCAAGAAACTGATCACAGCTTTCACGTAGGGCTACAGCTGTGTTCCAGTGGCCGGCAGAGATTCAACAAACTTGTTTGGATTCATCACTCTTGTCATATTACTTACAAGTAAGTTTAAAAACAAACAAACAAGCAGAGAAAACAGAGCCTTATCCCTATTTTGAAATAAAGTTTATTGACCTCAGTAATATTTTCTTTTTTTTTTTTCTTTCTGTCCAATTTTTTTTTATTTCTATATAAAACAGACACATAATATCAAACATATAACAATTAACAAAACAAAATAGACCTCCGATTTTTCTTCTACAGCAAATACAGGTAACAATAATTTTTCTTACTCGATAATCCAAATGAGAAATCTCTTTCTTCCCATTGTCCCAGATTCACTTATTATTCCATAAATCCACAAACAAACAAATCATTATTTTCCAGTCTCTGCAAAAAGTCAATTAGAGGTTTCCACTCAATAATAAATGCAGATGTTGTCCTTTCTCTAATTAGTGATGTAAGTTTGGCCATCTCTGCCAGCTCCAGCATCTTGACCAACCATTCTTCTATCGTAGGCACTGCTGGACCTTTCCACTTCTGTGCATATAGTAGTCTCGCTGCCGTTGTCATGTATAAAAATAAAGTTCCATATCTTCCTTCTAGCTGACTGTCCATTATTCCCAATAGAAAAGCCTCTGGTTTCAATTGAAACCTCAGTAATATTTTCTGTCACAGCCCACAGATTGTCTGAGTGACCCCACATGCTTATTACTTTGAGGTTCTAGATGAACCATACTAGGGAAAAGGCTGAATTGGGTGGCTGAAGCTTTTACAGCTCTGTAATATTTTTGAGATGGGCTGTATTCAAGAAATAAAGCACCTGTTCTCCACTAATCCTTACAGTTCCTGTACCTAGACACTTAAATGTCTCACAGCCACCACAAATTCATTCTTTCAATTTGGAGTATGAACTCCAAATTCTTTGGGTCCAATTTGGGAGCTGTAGTGTGGAGAGGAGAAGAAGAAGTCCAATTGTGCAAGCAGAAGTCCACTTATGTGACATTGGGTGGAACCACATAATATGCTAGAGTTTGAGCTGAGAGTCCCTGGTTCAAATTTTGCACTTGCCAGACAGATTTGCCTCTTCATAGATAAATGCAGCTCAGTATTGATTGTGTTTTCTGGGACACAGTCGTAGTCTGCATTAAAAAAAAGAAAGGAAAGGAAAGGAAAATTCTGTGCCAAGGGAAACCAAATTCTTTGGCAATAAAAACTTGAGTTCTGCAGCTTGTAAATTGTGCAAAGTAAGCAAATCTGCATGATTTCCCTTGTACATAATTTGAAACAGTTTACTGTTTTGTGTAATTTATTCTGCTTCTAATCATGGGGAGGGGCTAAGTTCTACACAGGACACAGAAACTCTGCAACCTGCCTACTAAAATTCTTACTCAGTAACGTCTCTGGCTTCTGAGATTTCACCAGGCATTGGTCTACATACTTTCAAACATACCTTTGCAACCATATAGGAACTTGCTTTTAAAAAAGAAGACATGTTAAGATTTTTGGGAAGCTGAATTTTTTGCTCAATACTGTATTCTGTGCATTTTTTCCTGTAGAATTGTAGCATAGGCAAAACCCCTGACTTTAGATCATTGTTATTCTGAGTCCATAAGTACATATGATAGGAAGAGAGTACCAGAAATAATTTAATCCAACCCTCTCCATTTAGGCGAGATAATGGGCAGGTCTAATTAATTTTTGTAATGTCTTTTCTAGGTCTACTGGTGAGACAGCAGTCTCTTCTTTTGACATTGACAAGATGTACACCCCTTTGTTCTTTGCACGAGTGAAGAGCTTTACTGCATTTTCAGAAAGGCCTCTCTAAGAAGGTCACATCTCTTGCATGAAGAAATTACAGCAAACAACACTTAAGTTATAAATGTGTATATATATATTTGAATTTTATTTTAAAATTGGGGGCTCTTTTTGGAAGAATATATACTGGAAATACATTTGATTTAGGGTGGCAGGGTTATTTTACCGGTTTTGAAGTGAAGTTTACACATTATTTTAAACTTGTTTATGTTGTGAAAAGACTTTGATACCATAAAAAGGCATTTTTGCCATGTCATTTTATGAGCAAATTTATAAGCTGTTCTCTTTCCAGCGTAAGGCTTCATCTGCCTATGCACCTTAAGTTCAGGAATCATTATAAACCTACTGCTGTACATAAGTCATGGTGTGCGTGCTTTAGGGGAAGGTTCAAAATGTGAAGAATTTGTCCCACATCTGTGCGTGGCCTAAATACATGTAAAATAAATGTTTACTTTGAGATACATGTTTTTGGGTTGCCTTTCAAGAAGAGGCGTTGACTTCAATGTAAACTGCAACCTTATGGAAAATTAAGCAAAGTTGGAAGTTCTGCTTCAGTTTTTTTGGAATCACATTGTTTCATTCAATAACAGTTGTTAAACCAGTGGGTTTTATATTGTAAGGGATAGAAGATGAGAGGGAAGTCAGATTGGGGAACTGGCTACCTTTCTCTTCTTGATCCATGAAAGGAGTTCTGGAGAGACAGCAACTCTTAAGAGTGCTGAACTTCAGTGTGTATTCTTTGAATTCTGTTATGCAAATGAGAATAGGGCTGTATTCAAGTATGTTTGTCTTTTCTTTAACTCTTCACCTAACTGCTAAAAACACTGCACATCCCTTGGGTATGTTGTCAGACTAATTTTTGCTTTTTGGGACTCGTACAGATGTTCAGGTACTGTGTGCCGCTTCTCCTGCGTATGTACTTTGGGAGTTGAATGCAACTGCTGTATGACGCTTATCATTAATATGTACTTTCAATCATAAAACTAAAATTTCTAAATGTTTTTCTTTTGCCAAGTTGTATAACAGTTTGTTCTTTCTTTACAATTGAGCACAACACTTTAAAATGCTGAATTAAATTAATAAATAATATATCACGTGGTTCTTCCAATACGTTCAGGATGAAATGCATATTGTTACTCCCATTTTATTTGCACAACAACTCTGAAGTAGGTTAAACTCATGGAGTGTCTTGATGAAGGTCAAGTGGTGATCTGAACCAGATCTTTCTAGTCCAGGGGTAGGCAACCTACTGCCCATGAACACCTTTTTTGGTGTCCACCAAGGTACTATACCCCTCCCACTCAAAACAAAACAAAACTTATTCTTACCAGCAGCTAAGATCGCTGCATAATATTTTTCTGTTGGTGCTGAAAACTGTGGGCTCAAAGGAGTTGTTTAGTGTGTTTGGGCTCAGACCCCACCTCTGCCTTGTACTCAGTCTTTTGTGCAGTTTACTTGTCCTTTGTCATGCCTCCCAGCAGCCATTTTGCGGTGATGCCCAGGACAATTTCTCGAATTGCCAAATGTGCTCATGGCCCAAAAAGTCTGCCTACCCCTGCTCTGGTTGATGTCCAGTGTTCCTATTGACCAGACTGGCTCTTTAAAATAAAAGTAATCACTGGCTTATATGACAAACAACAGGGCTGTGATTGATAGCCACTGGATGGAATCTTAAAAGATTTAAGGCCTTCTACCTGTATGGTAAGATCATTGTTACAAGCTTTTACAACATAACATCTTTGACTTCTTCTTCGTGGTCTCTGTGCTTCACACACATATGGGTTCTCTGCGCCTGCGCTGAGATCGATCGGAAACTTCTTTAGCTGAGATGAGCCGGGCGGGAGCCCCTCCCCCTCGCGCGTGCTCCTTAGCGCGGCTCCCGCCCGTCTCCTCAGTTCCTCTTCGACCGCCTCTGCGACTAGTCGATAGGTTCTTCTCTTCCTTCTCTGTAAGCGAAAGCTGAGTTTATTTTTCTCTAGTTACTTCTTTTAGAAAACTTTTCTCTCATAAACCTTCTGTTTTTTCATTCTCTTTCGAACTATACCTTCATTTCTAAAAAAAAAAAAAAAAAAAAAATATTACCAAAAAAATCCTACCTAAAACCTTCTCTCCCCCGTTCTTGTCCTTATCTATATATTTCTATCTAATCTTTCACTATGCCTCTCAAGGCACCATTTAGGAAATGTCAGCGGTGTGGGACTAAAATCCCCCCCGCTGACAAGCATACGCTCTGCCTCCTATGTCTGGGGCAGGAGCATAAAGTGGAAAGCTGTAAGGATTGTCAGGCCTTTACCAAACAGGCCAGGAAGGCCAGACAAATGAAACTGAGGGCCCTCCTGTGGGAACAATCCTTGTCGGCTAAAGGACCAGCGCCAGAGGAACGACCTGGGGGATCCCAGTCTATAAAAAAACCGCCAACGGACATAACGAAAAAACTCGCTAAGAAGGCCCGTAAGGATAAGGCGAAACGCCTTAAGGAGAAAATGGCGGTTACGGCTAGCGAGATGGCGGTCCCGTCGACTTCGACCACTATGGTGGTCTCGAAGCGTACGGTGGAGATGATAGAGGCTCTGGCTGGTGCTCGGGATCGAGCTTCGGGATCGATTGCCCGCCAGTCCACTCCGGCTTCGACTACGTCTCCTCGAGGCCGAGAGATCCAAAAAGAGCCAGCAGCTGCGTCAGCTTCCCTGTCGGAGGGAGAGCTACGAGCTTCGCCAGCCCAGCTCGAGGAGCAAAAGGCACTGGATAGACCCCGTTCGGGCTCGAGGGGTCCCCCGCCGTTACTGTCTCCGTCAGTTGGGCGCGTAGAGGAGCGCCGGGAATACCGCCGCCGATCACGATCCCCCTACTATCGGGCTCGTGAGTCGGTCTCCACGGCCTCGAGTCCTCGATCTCGACTCTCCCGATACCGTGAGAGGTCGAGGTCCCGTTCCTACTACTCGGGATCGAGTTCCAGGAGCCGATACTCGAGGTCGAGACGCTCGCCAAGGCACGAGAGGTCGGAACGCCATTACTATCACCGGCGTTCCGTTTCTCCAGACAGGCACCGTAGCCGAAGGCACTCCCCAACGCCACACCGAGATACGGCTGTGTCTCGTGCCCCGTCGACAGTGGTGAGGGAGTCAGCTGCGTCGACGTCGACAGCTCAGCCACAACCTCTCGTAAATCTTCCGGTTGCGACTGATGTAGTTGGCCACTCTTCGTCGGGATCGGCGTATCGGTCGGATTCCGACTCGACGGCTTCCTCCTCCCACTCCACCTCCCCGGACGGGCAGGTGGAGTCCAAAGAAGCAGTCTCCCCATCGGAGGACATGGGGAGTTTTGCGGAGCATGTCAGCCGGCTGGTGACTGCTCTGGGAGTTGAGGCGAAATCGTCAAAGGGGAAGGCCAAGGACGACATTTATGCGGTCCTTAAAACGACACAGTCGAACCAGCTGCTTCTTCCATTCTTGCCGACATTGTTGGAGACGGTGCAAGAAACCTGGAAGACTCCGGCCTCATTGAAACCGACGGCCAAACGCCTGGAGTCAATGTACAAGATCCAGGAGGAAGGAGCAAAGTTTCTGTTTTCCCATCCGACCCCGAACTCGCTCATAGTCAAATCGGCGCAGTCTCGTGGGGGAAGACAGCACACCACTCCGGCAGATAGAGAGGGTAAGACGCTAGATTCCTACGGACGTAGGATCTATTCATCGTCTTCCCTCGGACTAAAGATATCTAACTACGAGGCGTTGTTAGCTAGATATCAAATGTATATCACAGAGAAGCTGGGAGACCTCTGTGATTATCTGCCGGACGACAAGAGAGATCTGGCGGCTCAGTACATCAAGGAGGCAACGAGTATCGGTGCACTTCAGATGAACACTGCCCGGCATCAGGTCGACAGTCATGCCAGATCGATGATCGGGTCCGTGGCCTTGAGGAGGCACGCATGGCTTCGCTCTACCGCTCTGACTCCCGACGATAGGGCGAAGATTCAGGACCTTCCGTTCGATGGCGAGGGGTTATTCAACGCCACCACTGATGACTCCCTCGACTCGGCTCAGAAGGCCTTCACAACGGCCAAAAAGATGGGGCTCGTCCGCCAGCAACCATCTCAGTCTTTCAGGCCACGGCGGTGGTCCCGGTTTCCGTTCCCGACCAAGCAGTACCAGCCGGCGGGTCAATACAGGGGCGGGAACCGGAGACCTGGGGCGTCGCAGCCTCCGACCCAACCCCAGCGACAATACCAGCAGCAAAGACCAAGGGGCAGCAGGAAGGGGGGCGACTTCGGTCGTCGTCGTCTTTGACTGCCCTACCGGCCCGACCGACACACCATCGACGCTATACCTCGACGACACCTCTGCACCACCTCAGACTACTCTCTTCGGCCACCGACTTTGCAACCACCTCCAAAATTGGAGGACCATCACGACGGACCGATGGGTGTTAAGCATTATAGAGCACGGCTACAGGATCGAGTTCGGAGTCCTCCCCCCATTTCTCGGGGTCAAGACCACCCGTCCAACGCGGGTCCTACTGGAGGAAGTCTCGACCCTCCTTCAAAAGGGAGCAATACAGCCAGTTCCCGCAGGAGACATGGAGGTCGGCCTGTACTCCAGGTACTTCATTGTGAAGAAGAAGGGAGGAGGACTCAGACCGATCCTGGACCTTCGAACTGTGAATCTTTTTATCCCATCGAAAAGATTCCGCATGGTCACACTCCAATCGATCCTTCCCCTACTCCGAAGGACCGATTGGTTTGCATCCATCGATCTCAAAGATGCCTACTTCCACATCGCCATCCACGGAGACAGCCGGAAATACCTTCGGTTTCGAGTGGGGGAAGACACCTACCAGTTCGTCGTTCTTCCATTCGGACTCTCCACCGCGCCGAGGGTATTCACAAAGTGTGTGGCGGCGGTGTGTGCGAGTTTGAGGACAAGGGGCATCACCATTTTTCCATACCTCGACGATTGGTTGTTGGTGGCATCGTCGAAGCTCGAGCTACGAAACGCGCTCGAACAGACCCTTGGCCTCATGCTCGAGCTGGGACTTTGCCTGAATGCAGAGAAGTCGGTCCTCCAGCCCGTAAAAGAGATTCAATACATAGGGGCGAGGTTAAATGCATCCGATGGTCGGGCCTACCTTCCGAACGAACGGGCAATGAAGATAGTCGCTCTATCAAAGAAAATATACAGTCGGCCAATGTCATCAGCTCGCACACTCCAGCGACTCTTAGGGCACATGGCCTCGACCATAGCAGTCGTACGCTATGCGAGGCTTCGCATGCGACCGCTACAGATCTGGTTTGTCCGAGCTTTCAAGCCGGAAAAGGACAGACCATCCCTTCGTCTATCAGTTCCACGAGCCGTAAGAGAGTCTTTGAGGTGGTGGCAGAAAGAGTCGAACCTGCTCGACGGCGTGACCTTCCGACCATCGATACCGAGCCGAATTCTAACAACGGACGCATCGCTACTAGGATGGGGAGCCCACTCCGACGACCACGTCGTACAGGGCACTTGGAATCCGGCGGAAAGAACCAGACACATCAATTGGCTGGAGCTAATGGCTGTCTGGAAAGCACTACAAGCGCTGGAACATCATCTGACTGCCCATCACGTTCAAATTGTAACAGACAACACCACAGTGGTAGCGTATTTAAACAAACAGGGAGGCACGAGGTCGATGCGCCTCACGAGACTGACGCTACAGCTGTACGAGTGGGCTCTACCTCGACGAATGTCATTTGTAGCTATTCACATAGCAGGGAAAATCAATGTCCTGGCGGACACACTGAGCAGGGTGTCGCTGCAGTCGCACGAGTGGAAGCTGGATCGACAAATATTGGCATCCCTTTTCCACCTATGGGGCCGGCCGAACGTAGACCTATTCGCAACCAACGAAAATACGGCCTGTCCACTATTCTGCAGCAGAGCGGCTATGGATCCGAAATCGATGACCGACGCCTTCCTACTGAATTGGAGCAACGACTTTTTCTATCTGTTCCCTCCAATTCCGCTACTGACTCGAGTACTGGCAAAGATATCGTTGGACAGAACAAACTGTATCCTAATATCCCCATGGTGGCCACGTCAACCCTGGTTTTCCCTCCTTCTACATCTATCTCAGGGAAATTACCTACAACTACCTTTTCAGGACAACCTGCTCACCCAGCAGCAGGGCAGGGTGTTTCACCCGAATCTGCAATCGCTGAACCTCACGGCTTGGAGGATCAGATAGCAAGGCATACAGACCTCTCTTCGGCAGTAAGGGAAGTCCTGTTAGCAGCACGAAAGCAATCAACAAGGCTTTCTTATGCAAGGAAATGGCAAGCTTTCTCTAACTTTGTGTCGATGTCCGATAAAGACCCGATAACTTGCTCGATATCGACTGTCCTCGACTTCCTTCATTCTCTGATGGCCCGGGGACTTAAACTCTCGTCTATTAAAGTTTATTTAGCGGCAATTACGGCGTACCGAACAACCTCGACCGGTTCATCTTTATTTGTACACCCACTCGTGAAGCAATTTCTGAAGGGTGTAAAGAACTTATGCCCTCCGACGAGAACTATTATACCGGGATGGGACCTCCAGTTGGTTTTGAAAGTTTTAATGAAACCCCCTTTTGAGCCCATGGCGAAATCAGACTTACGTCTTCTGTCATTTAAAACTCTGTTCCTGACAGCGATTACATCCGCAAGGCGTGTCAGCGAGCTAGCCGCTCTCAGGGTTGACCCTCCGTACACAACTTTCCACAAAGACAAGGTCGTCTTACGGCCGGACATAGCCTTCTTGCCAAAAGTCGTCTCCGATTTTCATCTAGGCCAGGACATTGTGCTTCCGGCTTTTTTCTCAACACCATCATCGGATACCGAGAGACTTTTACACAGCCTCGATGTCCGTAGAGCAATAGCCTTTTACAAAGCGCGTACAGAGTCCATAAGGCACACGCAACAACTTTTCATATGCTACGGCCCTCCGAAGAAGGGATGTCCAGTATCAAAACAGAGACTATCCAAATGGCTTGTAGACACCATCAAACTGGCATATCAACTCGCCGGTCGCGCTTTGCCAAGCTCCGTGAGGGCGCACTCTACTAGGGCCATGTCGACTTCGACGGCATTCGGCAGAGGAGTCTCTTTGACGGACTTGTGCAGGGCGGCAACTTGGTCTTCGCCCTCCACCTTTATCCGGCACTACCGCCTCGATGTTCGATCCAGGGCACAGAACGCCTTCGGCAGGGCGGTACTGTCATCGATCACCATCTGATTGCCGACACCGACCCACCTCCGGTAAGTCAGCTTGCTAATCTACCCATATGTGTGTGAAGCACAGAGACCACGAAGAAGAAGGACAGGTTGCTTACCTGTAACTGTAGTTCTTCGAGTGGTCATCTGTGCATTCACACAACCCGCCCTCCTTCCCCTCTCGGTGTCTGCATCGAGTTCGATGGATACCCAGGTGGAAATGGGGTGGTCCAATTTCGTGTGTTTTCTTTTTAGTCGATCTCGATTACATCGAGGTTCGGAATTTTTTCTATCAATCTCGTACCCATCGGGTTCGAGGAGGTGTAGTAAAGTTTTCTTCCTGAATCAGCCTCGGTCCCGAGGGTCGCAATAGGCGGTCTCAGGGAACTGAGGAGACGGGCGGGAGCCGCGCTAAGGAGCACGCGCGAGGGGGAGGGGCTCCCGCCCGGCTCATCTCAGCTAAAGAAGTTTCCGATCGATCTCAGCGCAGGCGCAGAGAACCCATATGTGTGTGAATGCACAGATGACCACTCGAAGAACTACAGTTACAGGTAAGCAACCTGTCCTTTTATCTGGTGCTTCCAAAACATCAATCCTAAATGCACATTATGTGATCCATTTTTGGAATCATACCCTACATTTGGAGACAGTGGCTGGGCTCTAAAGAACTACTTTGGATGATGATTGAGCAGCAGACTGCTACTCCATATCATAAACAGCTTTTGAAACTTGGCTCTGTTTAGAAAGTGTTTTGCCCTGCTATGTGAGAGGCTGCTATTTAAGAAACACAAGTCCAAAGTTCCCTTTGGCTAAATTAAATTCAAAGTACTTTGTAGCCAATAACAAGTCTGCTTCTAGCACTATTCTGACTGAATTCAATTGCTAGAGTTGCAAGGACCCAACCCACACACCACACTAATCTGTTCAAAGAAGAATGTTCTAGTCTAGGCCAATTTACATAACCCACTCACCATACACACTTTCAATCCAGGCAGACAAAAAAGTCTGAGATTGAAAAAGTTACCATTATGTGATTTGACTATTTTATGAAGAGGTGTTTTATAAGTACCTGCCTTGTGTGAGTAGGTGGTGTTTTGTTTTTGTGTGTTTTTTTTAATCAAGTTGTGCACTTGTTAAGGCTCACTTCCTGTATCCACTTTCTTGGGAGTAAGCTCCACTGAACTGAATGGAACTTCTGTGTAGACATGTATTGGGTCAGTGCTGGTGCAAGCTCCTGCTGCCCCATCTGTCTCCCCCTGCCTGCTGACACTCACTCCCACCCTCCGCCACATCTGTCTCACTCCCTGCTGAACGCCTGTACCATGGGTGATCTTCAGGGACACCCCTCTCACAATGCCTGGCTCTGATGAAGGACCCTTTAGAGCCAGGCATTTGTGCCTGGCCAGCTCTGAAGAGCTGTGCTGGCTTGCTTTTCTGGGTGACATGGCTCTTCAGTGAGGCTGCCTGCCTGCCACTTGATCTAAGAGGATCCATGGAGTGGGTGACAGCGGCAGCAGGGGATGGGGGGGACATGGAGATGACAAAGGGGTGAATGGGCTTACTGGCACATGGTGGCGGCACGTCCTCCTGGCACCCCACCTCATGAGGGGGCCAGCCCTGTATAGGATCGTGCTATAAAGGGTGGATCCAGACTTAGTCATGCTTAGAGTAGACCCATTGAAAGTAGTATTTCTGGGTCTACTCTTAAATATGACTGCGTTGGATCCAGCTCTAAATAAGCAAACCCTTTTTATGGCAAATATGGAAGTGAAGTGGAAGCTTTTCTTTATAGTATTTGTGATAAATCTTGCTTTGTGTAAGCTGCTTTAGCGAAGTACGTAACTGTTTGTTACAGTATCTAGTTGAGAGAATTCTATAGGGAAACCAAGTAAACTTTCTACAAAAGCAAGAGTTTCGGCAGGGATTGATGATGGTTGATTGCATATTTCCCCAATCAAAATAGATTTTTCAAAAAACAAACTCTTTTCCATTTCCTTCCTGCTGAATTTTTGTGTCATGATTTTCCTGCCTTTGTCTTTCTCATCTGCCACCACTCTGATAGTCAAGTGTACCATTCAAATATAGATAATTCAGATCCAGGCAATTTATACCATACAGTAATTGCAACCTTATTGAATGTTTTAAGTATGCTAGAACCGGAAAATGTATTTGAAACTGGATGTAGCCTATGTATCCATGACAACCGACTGGTCAGATATTGACATACAGTACTCAAGTACTTAAAGCAGTAATTTATAAAAGATAGGATTATGTTAATTATTACTTTCATCTACAAGATTCCAGGGTCCAGTTCTTCCCAGAAGCTTTCCAGAGCACCATACCAGATCAGACGGAATACTCTATTCCCCTTAGCAAATGCAGTGGTTGTCCTGGGTCCTTGTGACCTGCATTAGGGTTGCTTACCAGAGACTGTGGAATTGGATATCCTGCACCTCAGGCTCAGCCTGCTCACTTGTGCTACAGTTCTTGATGCACCAAGGAGTCAGTGAGATTTCTGAAAAAACATGTATATGATAGTACTGTACTGTTAAGGTGGTTATGGCCCCACAAATGTTGCATTCCCTGAAAAATGGTCTAGAATAAGATGGTAGGCAGCATTTGATTTAGGGGGAGAAGCTCAGGCTCAACCCACTCTCCAGCTGGTCTGCATAGCATCTGGGCACATGTACACACACACGCTTTAATCCAGGGAATAACTTCACCAGGGCTCTCCTTTTTCTCCCAATCACAGTTCTTTGGAGAGGGATGTATAAGGAACGTATTAGTTGGTGTCAATTCAACATAAGCAAACAAAAGCCCTCTTCCTAGATTCACAAAATTTAACCATGGTGGGCATGTGTGTGCTCTCTGCGCCTGACCTCCCCAAGTTGATGGGGTAGGTCTGAAGAGGAACTGTAACCGTGTTTGCCTGAAGGTGGTTACAGTCCTCCGCTGGCTCAGGAACTCTGTGCAATCACAGAAGTAACTCCACCTTGAAGACAACAGTGTCTGGACCTTCTGTGAAGTTCTGTGAATGAGGTGGGGGCCTCATTGCACAAGAAAAGCCTCATCTGGAAGCACCCTGTGATGATTTTGTCTCTGTGTTTGCTTTATGCTTCCTCTTGAAATGTAAGCTCCTGTTCTTAGATTCCAACAGTTAAGCAAATGTTCAGAGTAAAAGAAACTAGGCCACATAGCTTAATTGGGAGGAGAGAGGGCAAAAGGTCTCTGGAGAGAGTAGTAGGGCTGGAAGTGCTTGCTCCTAAATGAGGTGAGTGTGGCCCTGACTCCTGTAGGGCTGGGGACAAAAGGACCCTCCCTCCTGCCATTGCTATCAGATGACCCCAAAGAGCCATCATAAAATACTTTGCACTGAGCATGATTTTTACACAGGAATGAGGACTGGGATGCTGGTCAATTAACTGGTGACTAATTTTTGAACTGCAGTCAAATATTCCATAGAGTCAAGAAATGCTGTGTTATGTTACTTTTTATATGGGAGACATTAGAACTTGATACAAATGTATTCATTTAAAGCATAAAGCGGAATCTGCCTCATTTCATTGACTTCACTTTTGAAATTAGATTTTTAAATGGTTTAGTAGTAGCAATATGCATTTAGTTCCATGGCATAAGCTGAAGAACAAAGTAAAGAAGTAGACAATGTTTTGAAAATACCTATCATAATAGATAGACTATACTTAGGTAACACATTATAATTTAATACTGTATTCCAATACAGTGCCCTTAGGATAAGTCTGGCTCTCTCTGATAATAAAATAACATCTTGTGCAATAATTCATCTGAAGGAAATAAACCAGTTAATGCTGTACTGTAGAATTTATTGTCATCTTGAGAATGTAGCCACGGGGCTGTTAGCTATGCCCCGATTAAGCTTTTATCACATGAAATTGCCTGGAGAATTACTATTCTGTTTTATTGATGTACCTTTTGTTAGGTAAAAAAAAAAAAGAAGGAGGTTCAAGCTGTAATTAAAATGAGGCCTTCTTAGCAGCACATACTGTGGAACATATTTTTTGGCTTGTTAGAAAATCCGAGGCCAGTCAGGCCACTAATCGGCAACTAGTTTTGACAGAGGACCAAGATTATAAGGGAGTAGGAACGGAGGCCAAGGCTTAACACCTCCATCCTCCAAACAGACCTACTACAAAGTCCCATTGCTACAGATTCTTCTCATCCACACCCTTCTTTTGCTTCTCAGTCTTACAACGGGGCCTGCTGACATAATTTAGGGTCCTACACAGGGGTTGCCAGTTGCCAACCCCTATTCTAGACTTGTGAGAAATGTCCTTTATAAATCCTTTGCCTCAATCCCTACATCCATGTGACTGAAAGTAACTGGGTCATGTCAGTAGACCCCTCAGAACAAGCCCAAGATGAGTAAGTATCCAGTCCTTAAAAAAAAAAGAAGGGATCATTATTGAAATGTGAATAGCTACAATTTAAGAAAATTAATGACAGGTCTATGAAGAAAACAAGATGTTTCATTCATAACTATAGCATAAAAACAACAAAGAATCTTGTGGTATCTTAAAGACCAAGGGTTTAACCCAACGTCGTGCTAGCAGAAATCCCTCCCTTCTCTCCACTTCAGCCCTCCGTGCCAGCTGAAAATCTGCTCATGACTTGCATATGTGCAGCTGAAAATGAAAATGGGCTTGCCATGCACAAGGCCGGCATGTGCTATTGGCAGTCCTGTGGCAAACGCATGGACAAGAAGGTGAGAATATGCGTTTACACGCTGCACTTGACCAAAATGCATTATTTTATTTGTTATTTATGTATGTATTATTAACATTTAGATATGGCCTAATTTGCTAAAAAGAAATCCATCAAGGCAGTGCACACCAATGTAAATCACTAAAAAAAGAAAAAAGAACATTAAGTACATAATTTAAAAGTTCAATGGGATTTATCCCCAGTTAAGTGTGTGTAGAGCTGCAGCCTATATTACTGCCGTGCCAAAAGAACGGTGGAACTACCCTGCATGGGATAAGCATTATCCGAGGAAAGTGCTGAAGCTACACTGATGATGGTATTATATGTTCAGACATTAATTTCCTTACTACATTTACATCCTGCCTTTCTGCCAAAGCACTCCATATAGTTTACAGTTTAAATTGGTGGTTGGTTTGCTTGCTTATTTAGTAAAAGTATTCATAGCCTGCCTTTCGGTTCTTTTTTAAAATGGTCAAGGCAGTTCACAACTTTTTTTTTTTTTTTTAAACCCAGTAACATCTCAACAAATAAAAGATGACAAGTTAAAAGACAGAAGTGCAGCAGGTAAAAATATACATTTATTCTACAGCAAAATAACCTCCGCTAATATAAGCAAGGAAGGTCTCTGCAAGATGGTGGAAGACCATGGCAGGGAGGTGGTTCAGACCAGCCTCCCTACATGCTCAAACAATGTGTGAGGGGATCACAGGATCAGGTGGGCTAGCTCTACTTCCTTCTGCTGACATGCACAATGGCCACATCCCCCACCCTCTTGTGCATTCAGCGCATGTGAGAAGGGGCTCTAAGAGCACACCAATGTATGCAAATAGAGCTCCTTTATGCAATGGGGGATCCTTGCCCAATCAGATTCCATTTCACATGGAGAACCTAGGTGTGTAGAACTTTTCCGTCATACACATTAAACACAGGTTATCCCATGCAGACACTACACATGTTCTTTCAGTGTATGGGATCATCTGAACCCCCTTATCAAAATGAGCTTTCTGAGGCAGAGAGTTCACAACCTAGGCATAGCCACAGAGAACCTAAAAGACACATGTTACAAAAGGGGAAAGGAATAGAGAGGGAAGAGGAAAACAAGGAAAACCCAAGTACAAAAATGTTCATGCTGTAACATAAGAAAGTCACATAATTACTTAGAATGATCATCATGCAGGAGACAGTTGGGAAAGGGGAGGAGCCAGATGGCAGTTGGTCTCAGTCAAGCCAATGGAGGGTGGCTTGCTCTTTCTTCAGGTGCAGTCAGATGGAATGGCTGCTGCACCTGAAGAAAGAGCAGTTCTGAGAGGGGAGCACCCAAAATGCCAGTTGATCCTGGCTGAACCAATGGACTTGGTGCACACATCATGACAAGCTACCATCAGTTAATTAATCCTCAAGGCCACCACGGTGTGTGCATGCCAGCCACCATTTTCTGTTCTAGGATTATGTGAGGCTTTTTAGCCCTCACACAACCCCCGCCACCCGGGTTCGCACAACACAACAAGCCACAGGAACCACCAGCCAGGGTTTGCATATTCAAAATGGTGGCTGGCACGCAGCCCGGTGGCCCGAGAGTTAATTAACCTGTGGTGGATTCTTGTAATGTGGAAATTGGCCCATTGTCTCACTTCTCTTTCCATTGACCTGGTCTAAGCCAAATCTAGCTAGATTCTGTGTTGGGAGTTTTTAAATTTTTTTACCTCAGCTTTAAAAGTTCTAAAGTTCCAATAAGCAATTTTGGGGACAATAATTTTTTTTAACAATATTTGATAGGATGCTTGAAACCTCAGGCTTTGGACTCACAGGGAGGGAAGGTCATGTTGTGATATGTATCACTTTACCAGCTGCAGCACATTGTTTACACATGGAAGAGGCAGAATGGCTGTAAACAGGTTTTGTTATGTCTTACTAGAATCCTTGATTCTGGACTGTGAGAACAACATGAGCTGGTCACATGGTTTGTATGTTCTGATGACGTGCTAACTTGTTTTTCTGTCTGAAGCCATCTTAAGAGAAGCTGGACTGCTTTCTCTCTTCTTCTGGTTCTTCTTGCTAGACTTTGTTCCTGCAACAATGTAACGTCTTTGCTGAGGTGGAGTGAAGCTCAACTTACTCCACTGGATGTAATGCTTGCTATGCATTTATACTCTGCACATGGACTGTAACTAGGAAATGTATACTCTGTAGAACTTTACTTGCTAAGTAAATAAACAGGTAGAATTAGACCTGTGGTGTTACAGAGTGTTTCCTGACTCCATGGATTAATCTGCAATGGGGAAAGCTGGAAGCAAGTCTGATTACAAGGGCAGACTGGGCTGGTCAAAATTGGCACCGACACAACACGCAGCACGCTGCGTAGGGAGGTGAGATCTGGAAGATCTGTGTGTGTAATTTCAGGCGTCTGTTAGCACACAGATAGGATTATAAATCTCCCAACTCTGCTCACACGCCAACAGGTCATAGAATCATAGAAAAGTAGAGTTGAAAGGGGCCTGTAAGGCCATCGAGGCCAACCCCTTGCTCGGTGCAGGAATCCTAGTCAAAGCATCCCTGACAGATGGCTGTCCAGCTGCACCTTGAATGCCTGCAGAGTGGGAGAGCTCACCACCTCCCTAGGTAATTAGTTCCATTGTCTTATTGCTCTAACATTCAATAAATTTTTCCTGATGTTTAGGTGGAATCTGGGTTCCTGTGACTTGAGCCCATTAATCTGTGTCCTGCAAACTGGGATGATCGAGAAGAGATCCTGGCCCTCCTCTGTGTGACAACCCTTCAAGTACTGGAAGAGTGCTATCATATCTCCCCTCAGTCTCCTCTTCTGAAGGCTAAACATGCCCAGTTCTTTCAGTCTCTCCTCATAGGGCCTTGTTTCCAGTCCCTTTATCATCCTTGTTGCCCTCCTCTGAACCCTTGGCAGCCATTTCCACGACTATGACGATACTTTTAAAACAGCCATGATAATGGGTTAGATTCATACTTAGTCTACCTAAGGCACACTCCTATGCAAGTTTAGACAGAAAAAAGGCCTACAACTCCCAGCATGCCCCAGCCAGTGATGCTGGGTGGGGCATGCTGGGAGTTGTAGGCCTTTTTTTCTGTTCCAACTTGATAGGATTGCACCTTAGAGTGCACCCATTGAAGTAAATGGAACTGAACTTAAATCCCATTGATTTCAGTGGGTCTACTCTAAAAAAATCCAGCCCAATGGAGGTGGTACCTACATGTAAAGTTCACACTTCACACCCTTTCTCTTCATGGTTGTGCACCACATAATCATATGGAACATTTTGGCAGTGTGAAGTAAACAGTTAAGTATTGATCCAAATTGTTGGCAACTTAGCATTCCAAATTTATCAGCGCCCCTTTGTTTTCTTGTAATTTAGTTATTAACAGCTTCCTTGGAAAGCCAATCTCTTTTCTCTATCATTATCAAGAAGGAGTAAAGCTTACCTTTCTGTACAGGGGTGTTTCAGAGCACTGACAATGATGGATCCAATAAAAAAGTTCAATTTCCTCTTGAGTGACATCATCATGATATATTCTTTGTAAAAGTGCTTATACTAGGCACTGTACATAAATAAAAATGCACAGGCTCATTTTTACAGGCTCATAAAACGAGAAAAATGGAAGGGAAATTGACGGGGAAGGAAAACTTTAAACCTCGCCCAACAAATGAAAAGGAACCTAAAGAAGAGTTGCAGTAAAGGATCTTTACAAAGCATAACCAAACAATATGAAACTAACCAAGATAATTACGAAATAAAAATAAAAATCACAACCTGAAGAATTGACAGAATCATTTCAAGGGTATCTGAATATTCCGTTGTGTCCCTGACACCAAGCAGCAGCAGTGAAAGCTCTCCTGTTCAGAGCGTCGCCTTCCATGCGTACAGGGCGGTGGACATGTGTGAGGAAGGGGACCAGGCTGGAGAGCCCCTCTCCTCGTGTTTTTGTCGTCAGAACACTAATAAAAAGAAAATGCAAGAGAAAAGACACAAGCTTTAAATAATTTCTTAGAGGAGGGTGGAAAGGAGACCTGATGAAAATCTAAAAGAAAGAGCATCCCAGGCCTAAGGAACCACAAAAGAGAACGCAGGCCAATCAGAAACAGCATATGGGAGTTTAGAAAGATAAGAAAGAAGATTAGTATTTGATTAATGGAGAGAATGAGGAGAATAGAGAGGAAGCAACAAAGAAAAGGTAAGCGGCAAGACCACAGAGAGGATTAAAAGTGAAAAGAAGGAAGCCAATAGAAGAAGCCAATGAAGAGAAACATGTAGAGGTCTAACATGAACAAAGCGTGAAAAATTAGAGGAAGCAAAAGGAAGAGTGAATAATAGGGTTTAAGCAGAGAGATAGGAAGACTGTAAGTAAAACATTGGCATCTACCCCAACATTAACAGTGAAGGTCATGGCTGGGTGTCAGAGTAAAATCAGCTTAAGAGCTGTCCTTCTTTCTTTCTTTTTTTGCTAGTGAAGTCTATTTTAAAGCAAGTTGCAAATTAAAATTAAAATATTAGTTTCTTGCCACTAGATGGCACTCTATGAGATACTTCAGTTTAGTAGCTCCACAGTGGAAGAGTTCTTTTGTCTACAACAAAGATGGGAAACAAACTTGTGGCTTTCCAGGTGTTTTGACCTACAACTCCCCTCACCTATGCTAGCAAGGGGCTGATGGGAGATGTAGGCCTAAACATCTGGAGGGCCACAAGTTGCCCACCCCTGGCCTACAAGCTTCGGTGCTTCCCAAGATGGCTCAAAGCACTACCAATCAAAGGACCTTGTGCAACCATTCCATAGATTCATCAATCATAGAATTGGAAGGGGCCTACACGGCTATAAAGTCCAACCCCCTGCTCAATGCAGGAAACTAGAGGAGGGGTCTCCCATCCAAGTAATAACCTGGCCTGACCCTGCTTAGCTTTCCATCCACACTCAGACAAGCTGAGTCAGCGTGAGCCACAGGCCTGTATTCCATCTTTTCCTCCTTAACAGATTTTTTGTGGTAGGATGGAAGAAACAGTGGGAAAACACAGGAGGGTTATGAATGGAAGACAACAACATCTGAACCCCCCCTAAAATTCTGTGAATGAGGCAGGCCGATCGCATGATTAAAAAAAAAACATCCGCATCTAGAAACACCCTTTAATTAAAGAAATTGAGGGCACAATCCCATGGCCGCTAGATGCTGTCTAGACAGCCATAGGATAATTTGGAGTCCCAGCGCTGACCTCAGAAACTCGCTCCAAGGTTGGAGCTGGGACTCCGAATTCAGAGCGCCCTCCCTCTCCCCTCTTAGCCAGAAACAACTGCACCAGCTGTGGCTCCAAGGTCACAAGACTGGTGCTGGGTTGGTGTTCTGGGTGGGGGGGGAGAGGGAAGGGGAGGAGTGAGGCCCCGCCAGGATATGATGTATCCCGGTGGTGCCTCAGCCCATCCTCCTCGCAAGCAGGTGCAAAAGACTTAGACGGCTGAGTTCGGAGGGTTATGGGCAGCCACACTGGATCGCGCTGCCCGACGACAAAAACACGAGGAGAGGGGCTCTCCAGCCTGGTCCCCTTCCTCACACATGTCCACCGCCCTGTACGCATGGAAGGCGACGCTCTGAACAGGAGAGCTTTCACAGCTGCTGCTTGGTGTCAGGGACACAACGGAATATTCAGATACCCTTGAAATGATTCTGTCAATTCTTCAGGTTGTGATTTTTATTTTTATTTGGTCACATTAGTAGAAATTTAATTGAAGGTTTTCCAGTCACTCGAGTGGTTGAAATATGTGTTATATGTAATAATAAATAAATAAAATAAAATGCAGTGCCAGCTCCAGGTTTTTGAGGGCCCATGGGCAAGATGCCCTCAACGGGCCCCCATCCTTCAATGAGTCATAGAATCATAGAATAGTAGAGTAGGAAAAGTAAAGGCACACACATGCACACAGTCCCTAAACAAGTTAGGTCAGACCTCATTCCCATTTCTTTCCTGCCTCCCATTGTGGCAAAGAATGGGATGGACACATGGCAATGTCCCTGGCAGGATCTTGTGTTTTGGTTTTTTCATTTGCCTTCACATGACTGAGGCTGGGGGAAAGGACAGCGTCTGAAAGCCAAGCTAATTTCTTGTACTACAGATACCCTTGTGGTACTTTCATTTGAATTAGTAGCTTAACTGTGGCTCACGCTGGCTCAGCTTGTCTGAGTGTGGAAAGCCAGTAAGCAGGGTCAGGCCTGGTTATTACTTGTATGGGAGACCCCCTCTAGTTCTAGTTTCCTGCATTGAGCAGGCGGTTGGACTCGATAGCCTTGTAGGCTCCTTCTAACTCTATTATGAAATCTATGAACTTCTTGATGAAAAGAGCATTGGGTGAATACAAAGAGTGACTACATATGTCAATTTACCAAATGTTTACTTGGAACCTTGTGCATACATACAGCCACCTGGGGAGCCACGGTCCACCCCGGGGAAATTGTTCAATTCCATTTTGATAGTCTGGCAACACTGAATGAAATGTTGACAATGCAACCGCAGTTGTCCTTCAGTATTTGCACTTCTCTGAATGTTGTGACGCAGGTCTCTGAACAAAAAGGTGTACAAAAATGCATATATTAGTGAAATAAATATATAAACTAAAAAAGCATTATATGAGGGAAATCTGCTTGCAAAAATCCATATGTTAGGCAAAAGTGCATACTAAAATGCCTGTATTAGGAGAAATGTGTACAAAAATCCACATGAATGAGAAAAATAGTGCATACTGATTGGAAACAGGACTTAAGGCTGGAAAAATAAGAAACTGAGAGAAACTAAACTGACAGATTTACCCATCCCTACGTTAGCAACATGATGAAGAAAAAGTAATTGCGGCAACAATCCTATATGCACCTATCTGGGGGTAAACCCCACTGAACTCAATGAGACTTCCTTCTAAGTAGCCATGCATAGAATTGCACTGCCAATCATTTGGCTAAAAAAGGGACCTTACGGAGTTACTTAAATTCACGAGTGCTTTGGAAAGAAATTAATAGAGAAACTTGCCTCTTCTCCTTGTTTATTTATCATTTCTGCAAAACACTAAAATGCAGTTGGATTGTAGATTGTTTCTGAGCAACCTACAGCCTCCCCCCCCCCCCATAAACTCATCATGAAACAGTGCTACCTTTTTCCTACTGAAATAATCTCAGGGGTTTGTTTTTAGGCAAATGTCTAGCACTCCATTGTGAAAAACAAAGCCTGAAAATAAGGATGGTTGCCCCCCCCCCACACAGAACCAACTGCCTTTAACAGCTGCAACAGAGGCAGAAATTTGACATCCGAATGGCTCAAGAACCACTTCAGAGAGATTTGGAGGGAACTTCCTTAGTCTTGGATATCTCATGAATCTCTCCAAAGAGGCCCATTCCAAATCTGATACACACCCTAATTACTTTATTAATAGTACAATCCTATACATGCCCACTCAGAAGTAAGTACCATTCAGTTCAATGGGGCTTACTCTCAGGTAAGTGGGTATAGGACTGCTGCCTTGGTGACCGTCTTCGCACAGTAATACTTGAACAATAACACAGCAGTGAGATGCTGATATTTCATTCTTGGAGATCTCCATCCCCACTTCAAAGAACTCTAGCTCCCAGGGTTCTCTGGAAAGAGGGGGTGACTGCATACATACGTTCCCTATGTGTGCTCTGAAGGAGTTGCTGGATCTTTCTCCATCCCGCCCACATCCCTAACTGTTGTATTTTTTGGGACTAATTCTGTGCCCTTGGTCTCCATAAAAACAAACAGAAGAAAATAAAATCAGGAAAACATAGTATTTAGTTGATGGTTGACCCTTGGTAGGTGGTGGTGGTCGTTATGGTTGTTTTGCACTCTTGGGACTTACTGCATATACAGCAAAATGCAACAAAAAATCTGAAGGCAAAACACACCTTGCACGGATGGATAGTTGGAAAGGTGTTTCATGGCGAAAGAGGAAATAGATAAAGAAGACATGTGAGACATGGAAAGGCAAGAGGAAGCGTTTTAACATCTAGGCTCCACCTATCAAAAATCAGACTGTGCCATGCATACTATAGACCAGTAGTAGTGTTCAGCCTGTACAGAGCTGGCACTCACCTCTAGTCCAAACATGCATTATGGAACCTCCTCCTCCTCCTCCTTGTATAATATGTACAGTGGTAGTGCTGCTAGTGCAATCTACAAGCTGCAACCCAGTTGTGGGTTCCCACCTGCCAGCTGAAGACCAATGCTACAATCGGTATCACAATTACATAATGCAGTAAACATTTGAACATGTTTAGAACATTACGGGAATCAAACCTGGAAGCACAGCTCTACTCGGGCCAGGATATGGGATGTGGTGCAATATATGCAAGCAGTTGTTGTATATATGCTCTCTCTCTCTCTCTCTCTCTCTCTCTCTCTCTCTCACACACACACACACACACACACACACACACACACACACCCATCTGCTGCAGGTTAGGGATGCCTCGCATTTTCTCCGATCTGGTTGGCAAACAACTAATGCAGATGTTCACCTATGCAAAATTGTGATGAATCACTTTCATGAAAAATGTAAGAACTGCTGACCTTAAAAGGTACAGAAACCAACGCAACTGGCTAATTCAAACATCATGGGCTGGGGTTCCAATAATCGAGGTAGCACTATAAGGTTTGCTTTGGTAGGACTGATTTATTTTAGCTGAATATGGTGCAATCCGCAACTGATCCAATGTCTCAACACTGGTGTAAGTAACACTGAGCTGTGTTTGTATTACACCACTTGTATTACACCACTTTGAAAAAGGGGAAATATTTGCAGTATAAAAACATGAGGGTAGAAGGCTATCCAAGTAAACTTGGTGGTCACACAACTGTTTTGCATTGGATGAAGTGGTTTCTATTTGTCCTCATTGACATGCCTTTCCCCCAAACTCTTTTTGTCAATATCTGGCACAAAAATGTGATTAGGCAAGCCTATTTTCTAAATCAGGGGTCCCCAACCCCCGGTCCGTGGACTGGTCCCGGTCCGTAGCCTCTTAAGAACTGGGCCGTGTGGCGCCTGGCCGCCGCGCCACCCAGCCGGCGTGCCGCCCAGCCACTGCGCTGCCCCGGCGCCCAGTTTTACAAAAATGCTCGTCGGGGAGGTGAGCAGAGGGATGAGCGGCGGGGGGTGCTCACCAGAGCTTGCGAGCACCCCAAGAGCCAGGATGGGGTGCTTGTCACGCAGCCGGGCACGGTGTGTGTCGCCCGCCGGGACGCGCCGCAAGCACCCTGTCCTGGATCTCGGGGTGCTCGTGTGCTCTGGCGAGCACCTCCCCGCGTGCCGCTCGTCCCTCTGCCTGCCTCTCCGATGAGCATTTTAGTAAAGCCGGAAGTGACACACAGCGGGTCTCCCATCGTGTCACTTCCTGGTTCTGCGGCACTGCCGCCCTGGCCACCCAGCAGGTGAGCAGTGGGCGACCCCCCCCCCCGGTCCATGGAAAATTTTATTCCACGGGACCGGTTCCTGGTCCCAAAAAGGTTGGGGACCGCTGTTCTAAATGGTCCAAACAATTGTTCTTTGCAGCTGATTCACCTTTTCCGTCTTGAATGGGGGATGAGTGTTGGACTGTGAAACTGCACATTCACACAATCAAATCTACCCATGGGGGCTTAAATTAGCCACCATGGTTTGCAGGCGCCTAACCCCGCCACCCTCGTAGCTTGTTGTGTCATGCGAACCCGGCCAGGGTGGGTTGCCGGTGTGGTTAACAAACCACCCACAACCCTAAAAGAGCCCATGTGTTTATTTAAGCCACCATGGGTCGATCTGATTGTGCAAACCAGGTCATTGTCTTGTGAATTTTGAATAACTGAATAATTCTCCATGAGATCTTTAGAAACTACAGTATAATGGCTGGGATTATACAGAGATTGTGCTCTTTGCTACTCCTAGGCTTCGGAACTGGAATTCCCTTCCAAGAGGGGCCCATCTTCCCTCTTCTCCTCTCCCTTCCCCTCCTTAATGGCTTTTCAGAAGATGGAGAAAAGCTTCCTTTCCTTTTAGGAAGATATTTGGATTGTAATTGGTTGTTTTATTAATCTGGTTTTAGCTGTCTCTGGTTTTTATATAACTTTTTATTGCTGCTGTGTTCTGTTGCTGTTATTTTGCTGCTGCAGTTTTCTGTTAACTCTTGCTGCTGTTTTCTTTTTCTTTTTTTTTAGCAGTACTTGATGTTTTAAAAAAATTAATCTATGGTTTTACCTCTGTTTTCCACCTTGATGAAAGGCAGGACAAAAATCTTTTAAATAAATAAAATAAAATACTTACGGTATCTGAAAATCTCCTTTCTCCTAGAGGATCAAGATGATGGCCTGGACACGTGGCAAATGGCTTTCTCTGAGATGACAGCAAATCTGCCTTGTGAGACTTCTGTTGTTTCTCAAAAGGTAAACCTGGTGTCTAGACAATGTCTTTCCACCTCTAGTTGGAAACCTCAATTCTTTCCCTGGCTCCCTTCACCCCTGAAAAGAAAAGGTAGGGGCAAAAATAGCTGTTCATGATCTTTCTAACTCAGGTCTTATTAATGTTTTTTTCTCAGTTTGTAAACATAAAAAATATATATTACCCTGACAGTTACAGGAGTCATGGCTGTGACTGAGAGTGTGTGGGTTACACCAGCCCTGCAAAGTAGCCCAATTTTGTTATTCCATTATTCCCATTTTACTGTGGTGTGTGTGTGTGTGTGTGTGTGTGAGTGAGAGAGAGAGAGAGAGAGAGAGAGAGAGAGAGAGAGACAGTGTATGATAACTCTGCAGTCCAGCCCAGTGTTGTTATCCAGTCTCCCGGTGTGTTGGTTGTTTTAGGGCAGTGTTCTCCAACCTTGGGTCCCCAGATGTTTTTTGCCCAGCTGGGGCATGCTGGGAGTTGTAGGCCAAAAACATCTGGGGACCCAAGGTTGGAGAACACCATTTTAGGGAAATGTGGGGCATAGGTATTAAGTTGCTTGTAGCAACAGTGCAGTTTCTTTAGGTCTAGAGGGGGTTGCTGGGATGTGTGTGTGTGTGTGTGTGTGTGTGTGTGTGTAGCTTTATGCGAATGTGCAAGTTTTAGTGCTTGCAGGAGGCCTGGGTGGGGCCTCTCCCTCTTTCGTTCAGCGCAGGCCTTAGAGCCGAGGGCAGCGTGCCATGCAGCTCCTCGGAAGGTAATGTTTCCTCATGTGCTGTAATAACGAACCCTGTTGCCAAGGTACCTGTGTTCATTGTGGAGAGCAGAGCCTAGGAGTGGACTGCAAGCTGAGCAGGTGACCCCACACCCCTAATACCATGCTCTGTTTCCCATAGTGGCCAACCAGACATCTCTGGGAAGCCCATAAGCAGGACATGAGGACAATAGCCACCCTCATTCCCCAGCAACTGGTAATCCAGATGCATATGACTCTAAACCTAGTATATAGCCATAATTTCAAACATTGGTGTTTTTTGTTTGGTCTTGTTCTCTTGGGCTAGAGGCGTACACAGAGAGTTTATTAAGAAGAACTTTTCTACACAAGGCATTTATTGTGTGCTTGTCATTCCTTACTCATGGTTGTTTACAGGTTCTTTAGACAATGTTGTGTCCCTCCAGTTTCACTTCTGTTTTTCAAAAGCATTTTCCCAGTGTTTTTTTATTTAAGTGGGGGAAATGGAGTATTATTTCTAAAAGCGAAAGGAAATGTATATTCCTACTTGTGTAATTGCATTATTCTGCTATAGCACAGCGCCACCTAGAAGTTATGTGGTGGAAAAGCAGGAAAGGAAAAGCTCTTTGTGTAGCACTTGAGGGTTTTTCTACACAGGGCTGTTAATCTGCTGTATCTACTTTTGGTTTTGTTGCAGAATTGAGATCCGAGCATTACACGAAGAGCACTTCATTTCCTGCTTTCCCACTACATCATCATCAGGCGATCACTCGTGACCGAGTAAGATAAATAGCACAAATGCACAAGTGGAAAAAGTATTTCCTTTCACTTTCAGAAATAATACCACATTTTCCCTGCTCTAAAAAAACCTCGCTAAAAGTGCTGGTTAGACACAGAAGCGAAATTGGAAGTCACATCACTGTCTAAAGAACCTGCAAACAACTGTGAATAGAGAATGACAAGTGCACAATAAATGCCTCATGTAGAAAACCTCTGAATCTGAATTCTGCGATGAAACCAAAAGTAGATACAGCGGATTAACATCCTTGTGTAGAAAAGCTCTAAGCTTGGACTGAACAGACCATGGTCTCCTGAGGACGTTTTAAAACTTGAAGCAACTATTCTTGTGTTGTTCCTACATCTCAAATGATTTAATTCTCTACCATACCATCAAATCTGTATTTGTATCCTGGGGGAGGGGAACCTTAAACCTCTGCACAGAACCCTGACAGATTGGTTTGCATGACTGAAGCAGTGCTGGTGACCTGGAGATTACTCTGAGCAAAGGGGCAAAGGACTAATAATAATAATAATAATAATAATAATAATAATAATAATAATACCACCACCACCACCACCACAGTTTTCTGCCGCATTGGTGCCCGCCTCCCCCAATCTCTACCTGTGAGAATATTTGGGAGCATTAACTGAAGACATTTGAAATAAGTGGGAGTCTCAGGGCGCAATCCTATGCAAGTCTAGACAGGGGAAAAAAGGCCTACAACTATGCTGGCTGGGGCATGCTGGGAGTTGTAGGCCTTTTTCCCTGTCTAAACCTGCGTAGGATTGCTTAATACGGAATAAACTCGGTTTTCCAGCCTTCTTCTTTCAACTTTAATTGTGGGAAGCATTCAAATCAAAATCGAATCTCCATTTCAAATTGGTGTTCATAGGTACATCTAAGGGCCAAAATAGGCACTGTTACACTGGAGTCATGTGAACTATCTCCTGATGTTTTTTTGTATTTTGTTTTTTAAATTGTTGCCTCATGATGGATTTGCTGTCAGGATGGATGGGATTGGGGTGGCAGGGTGTGTGTGTGTGTTAAACATTTTCCTTCCTTCCGTTTCAGAATCATCTGCTCCGGCTGCTTCCCCCCCCCCCATCAGGAAAAAGAAACAGGGACTTTTAACTTTGCCCTTGTGGTGGTAGGAAAGCAGTGGGGGAAGGGAGCTTAAGTGGAAAAACAGCATGCATCAAGCAGCCCCCCCCCCAAATTCCTCCGATTACACTTTCAAGGTTGTTTGCATTAAAAAAAAGAGAGAGAGAGAGATCAGGTGATCCCATATAATGTCTACTTTGGCCCAGCTCAGATTTCATCAACAGTGATAGACAGCAGAAATGACAGTGGAGTGGTTTATTATTATACTACATTATATCTCTTCAGTCTGAATGGAAGCCTCCTCAGAGGATTCCCCCCCCCCCATCCCCTTTAACTTAAACCACTTTCCTCTTCTGTGTAGGATGGCCTTCTAAAAACAAATTTCCCCCAAAAAATCTAGTTGAACCTGAAAAACTAAAGAAAATATTAAGACAAGAGATGAATGTTTGTCTGGGTATGTGGGGGAAAAAACAGAGTTGATCTCAATCAGGTTTTTCCTCTTTGTTTTGAAGGGGTTCTCTAATTAAAAAGCCTTTTATGAGAGAAAGATCATATGCGGGATAGTAGATGTGAATGTACTATATATGATTACCATGCTTCTTGAGTGTAAAATTTCTTCCTAAGGGCAGATTTATTCTCCACATTATTTTTTTAATGCTGATCAGATTGGGATCTCTAAGTTGGGGGAAACTGCCATTTTAACTTTTTCCATGTTAAGAACTGACATCCAACTAGTGTTGCACTTGTAGGTCCCACTGATTCCAAAGGGAGAGAATTAAGCATCTATCTACTTTCACTCTCCCACTAAAATGAATAGGACTTTAGAATGCTTACCTTTGGCAAGAACATGCCCACTGTTTCTTTCTCGTGTTCCCTATCAAGTCACAAAAACCTCTAACTTCCCAAAGGTTTTTAATATTTTTATGCTAGCATGATGTAGTGGTGAGAGCTAGAACAGGGGAGGCCTAGGTTCAAATCCCCATTCAGCCATGAAGCTCACTGGGTGACCCTGGGACAGTCACTCTCTCTCAAGCTACTGGGGCCAGGCCTGTGTATTGCTGCTCCGAAGTCCTTGGCGAAAGGATGGGATAAAGATGGAATGAATATCTGGCAAACATAAAATAACAAATTGGATAAATATAAAGTGATCCTGCACTACAGAACCAGTGAATAGGAAGCTACTATATACCATACTATACTATATCCAATAGTAAAGTGCTTTACAGAGCAATCCTATTGTTTGGGGTGGTGAGTTCCAATGTTGGAGCCTCCAAAGAATCCAAGGCCCTGCCAGGTTTGTGCCGGCAGGGCAGATGAGAGGGAGGAGGGGCAAGTTTTTAAATTTCCTTTTCTAGTCCCCCCCCCCTTCCTTAACCTGTTTCCCTCACATTGATGTCACTTCCAGGACTGGCGTAGTTCTCCCACCATTCTAGGGTCATGTCAGGAGCACTGGTGGACTGTGGAATCCCTGGCACACCCAGGAATATCTCACCCCGATCCGTCCCCTTTTTGTCTCTCTTGACATCAGAGCTCTGATGCCGGGGAAATGAGGGCTGCAGATGTTTCTGTGGGGGCAGGGAGGGGGCATCTGACATCAGACCTCCCTCTCCGCCTTCAGAGGGGAAAATCCGAAGATTTCTATGGCCCCTGGAGCACCCTTCCAGGGACTATAGGATTGCATTCTTGGCAGTAACAATATGAAAGAACTACTAGAGTCAGCCTAAATGGGAGGAACCAGGAAGTAGCTAAGGGCAACGCCCACTGCTTCTAGCTGGAGGACAGCGAGACCACAGCCTGAAAGCGCTCTGTAGAAAAGCCTTTGTTTAAATAAAATGGTTTTGGTGTTTTGTTTTGTTTTTAAAAAGCAGATTCTGTTTGATTCTGTAAGTCGCAATCCACCAACTTTGAAACATGATGGCAGCGGTGACTGAATCCTAGCTAGAAGAGCAATAACAAACTGAGTTGGCAAGAAAAAGAAAACGGAGAAAAAAGTGACAAAGAGAAAGAAAGAAAATGGAGGCCCTGAAGCCACCAAGCGCATTAAACCTGCAAGCTCAAAACTTAGCCCAGACATGGAAAACCTGGAAAGAGGCATTTAGTCTCTATGTGGACATTGCACTTGCACGCTTTCAGGGGTCTGAAATGGGCAGCCTTGCCTGGGCAATGTCCTGGCAGGCACCCACTGTGGACATGCACCCAGAGAGACTGCAAAGAGGTTTATTTTTGTCTTTGCTTTCCCCTGACAGCTGTCAAAAGGTGAGCTGTCAAGGGAAAGCAAAACCGTGAGTGCTCATGAAAGGGGGACAGTAGATCACCCCCTTTGCAGAGAAATCCTCTAATCTTTTTGGGCTGGACCTGACTCTTCTCTGTATCCTGCATCTTTCCCACCCTTTCCCAAGTCTCTAGGTGCTCAGGAAGGTGTAAAAGTGTGAACCAACCCCTTTTAGAGGAGCACAGAGCTTTCACAGCTGTCAAAGCTCAGGCTTCCTTTAAAACCTTGGTTTTTGACACGGCTAATCAGGGTGTGGTTTTTTTTAAGGGACATATGAATATACATATGTATATGTCCCTGTGAAAAAAAACCTGATTAGCCCTGTCAAAAATCCTGCTTACCCAAAACATTTTGCTACTTGAGACAAAAGACAAGATGGCGCCCCTGCCACTCCATGTACAGAAGCCAGCCAGACTGGCAGTTGAACCTTACTTCAACATTGGTGATAGGATAGTGCACCTGAGGGCAACAGGCTGGTTTAGGGGGTGCAGGGCAGGCCACATAGCATACACTGCTCTATCCTCCAACACTTCACAGCTGCTTCCTTCCCATCAGCACCTGCTGCCTGAGGCAACTGTCTAACTTTGCCTAATGGCAGGGCCAGCCCTGATCACGCTGGTTAGGAACCCAGTTCAAATGCTGGTAAAGCAACGACTATTGATACAGTTCTCTTTACATTGTAAATCCTAAACAGAATAACTATGCAAGGAACTTTGGGGTGGAGATGGAATAGCCTGCCATAGCCCACTTTGCACCACCCTGTCAGCTACAGCTTCCTAGGACATAAGGAAAACATGTCTGCCCCATTGGCCAAAAAATGAATATGGACGCTGAGCCAGTGTGGCGTAGTGGTTAGAGTGTTGGACTGGGACTTGGGAGATCCGGGTTCTAGTCCCTGCTCGGCCATGAAACTCACTGGGTGACTTTGGGCCAGTCGCTGACTCTCAGCCTAACCTTCCTCACAGGGTTGTTGTGAGGATAAAATGGAGAGGAGGAGGATTATTATGTAAGCCGCCTTGGGTTCCTTGTAGGAAAAAAGGCAGGGTATAAAATAAATAAATAAATAAATAAATAAAGGTGATCCCTAGGCTTCGGTTTGTGGCAGGTTGCTAAAGAACAGAGAGTTACAGGCTATAAATACAAAAGATTGTATGTCCTTGCTAACTTCTGTTTATGGCTTGTTGTCCTCAGGGGAAAAGTATATTGCGAAAGGCTGCATTACACAATGAAGAATGTTTTCCTAATAACTTGCAACAAATACAAGTTATATGCTTGTTGGGCTAACTGGTTATTAAAAAAGCAGTCCAGCCATATTAAATGAAGCCTTTTGGTTTGATACAAAGCACATTTTGAACTCATTGTGGGAAGGAGGTGCATACAACTCATAAGTGGTTTCTGCAAAGGTGTAACTTCAATTAGTAACCTTTCCTTGGTGAGGAATACAATATTGGGCATGTAAACTGAATTCAGCCTTGAAGCAGTGGCACTCTTATGCCCTACCAACGAACATCTTTCCCTTAAAAAGGATTCTCCAGGGGCTACCAGCGATGATCTGCTGGTTAATAATTAGCATCTATATAGTGCTTCTTTTTTTTTTAGTGTTCCAAGAGCTTCTCATATATTGTGTCAGTAAACTTGCAACAACCCTAAAAATCAGGACAATATTACTGTCTCCAGATTACAAAAGAAGGCCTGAGGCTGAGATATAATGGCTTGCCTAAGGCCACTCAGTGTCAGGCCACTGGTGACATTTGAACCATGGATTCTTGGCCCTCAACTTGTGTTTTTAGCTACTACACTTCACCAGTGTAAAAAGCTGAAGGCAATCTCATGCTAAAAACCCTTAACTATTGTCCTCATAACCCTGACAGTCAGCTGAGATACCACACTTAAATGAAAGCTTCTAGTGTGCTTGTTCTGTCCACACGAAGAGACAGTCGCCTGTAACCTCTGGCCTTGTGGTGACCTTGGTATTAGCACATGCTCCAATCTCACAGGTTCCAGCAGTTATGAGAATGTGATAACATTTGGCCAGAGCCCATGATGACTGCCTGAAATGTTTAAGCAGCATCCTGTGGCAAATGGTTGATTGAATCCCATTTTTTGAGCAAAGAAACCTATTAACAGAGACATCTAAATTAGATTACTGTAATGTCTCTATGTGGGGCTGTACTTGAAACTTCAACTAGTTCAGAATTCGGCCACTCAGCTATTGACAGGTGTAAACACCATGGTTGTATCACACCTTTAAAACAACTTACTTGGCTACCAATTTGTTTCGAGGCCCAATTTGTTTCAAGGTGTTGGTTTTGATCTTTGGCCCAATTCAAGGTGTTGGTTTTGATCTTTCAAGCCCTAAATAACCTTGGTCCTGAATATCTCAGGAAGCACTAACTTTGGCAGTTCTGAGAAACTTTCCCCCTCCCTCACATTCTGAGCTCAGCCTTACTTTTTAGCTTTTAAGTTCTTATGATGATTTGATGATCTTAACTTTTTATGTAAACCATTTTGATAACACTTATGTGGTAAAGACAGACAGACAGACAGACACACACACACACACACACATATGTGCATGCATATGGGTTGGATCCAGCCCTCACATGTTGGGAGTTCCCGTCACACGATGGAAATTCCCCATCCTCACCTCTCCACTGCAGTCTCCTGTGCATGCCCCCAATCTGCTCCACAGGGTCTGACCCCCTGGAGCAGATGGGGGGGTGTAGGGGGCTGTGGGGGGGGGGGGACAGGAAAATCTGTTCTGCCAGCAAAGTCCTCCCACTGGTGGAACAACACAATTGGATGCAACCCATAATGTGTAAGTAAATAATGCTTCTAGGAGAGGTCATTCATGGCGCCTGTTGGGCTTGCTAGGGGAAAGGTGAAAGCTGTCACATATCATGAGGCCAGCAGCTCACCAGGAGATTTCCAACTCACTCATCAAGCTGGAGACCTCTGGTCAGAAGGTCACATTGAGAAGGGGATGGTGGGTGGCAGTTCAGGGTCCCGCCACACTCCAAAAGGGGACTGCTGACTGGTGCCATGGCTATAGCTGTAACAACTCCTTCTTTCCCTACCTTTGGTGTTGGCAACTGGAGGAGCACAGGATTGGGGCCCACATTTGGCCCTAGGGCTGCTAATTGCCTATGGTACACTAACAATGCTTACATCGGACTATTCCTTCCCCTTTAGTGAGCAGCTAGAGATCTGCTTTGTTTCTAAGAAGTATTAATAGAAACTGTCTTTACAGCAACATGGCTCCTGCGTTGCACCACTATATGTCATCACTGGTTCATTGTTTCATGGGAAACAAGTGTCTCTCCTTGGACATTTCCTGAATAGAGGGTAGGTTGAGACAGGGGTGGGCCGAAGTTAGATTGGGATCTACCAGTACATCTCGGGGTGTTTCTCAGTAGAGCAGCAAGTGTTTCTGCTTCCCAGTGGTCTAACAACAGCAACAACTAACCCCCCCCCCCCAACCACCACCAATGTAGGTTGCTGAAGAAGAGTGGTTGGGGGGGGAAACCAAGAGCGGGTTTTTGTGTGAAAGGACTTGTGAGTTAGGTTTTGTTTACGGAACATTAATTCCTGTTCCTTATTTCTTAGCAAAGGTCTGCTCACCCAAGCCACTATTTTGCACCTGGCTCCGGTTGTTGGATCTCAGGATTCTAGCAAGCCTGAAGTTTGCCCATCCCTGGATTAAGGCACAACAGTCAGTGGAGACTGGAAAGTGCTTTTTGTGACTCAGTTTGTTCGCTCAAAGGGCTATAGTCAATCATTGATTGTATTCAAAAGAAGTCAGCACCACCACCCTGGGCTGACCCTTACAATTACCCTGCATTCATTTTATGTGAATCCACCATTCCACGTCCTGTTCTTTAACTCATGAACATCTACTCTGATTTCCGTAGGCTTGGATTTCATTTTTCACACCAGTGACTGACTTCAAGGGGACTAGCTTAGATTAATTAAGTGGACTTACACCTGGCTATCAGTGGCTACTAGTCATGGTGGCTATATATTACCTCCAGTATTGGAAGCAGTATGCCTATGTTTACCAGTTGCTGGGGAACATAAGCAGGAGGGGGCTATTACACTCATTTCCAATTTGTGGTCTTCCCGCAGGCAGCTTGTTGGCCACTGTGTGTACAGAATGCTGGACTATATAGGCCTTTGGTCTGATCCAGCATGGTTGCCACAATCACTTAGGCTAGGGATCAGCAACACAGCACCTTCAGGAGCACTGTCACTGGCCAAAGACCCCAAATTTGCCCATAACTGGCAAGCTTTTCCCTACTCCTATTAAATTCAATGGAGCTAGATCGCTCCACTGACCTTAATAGAAGCAGGGCTAAAGTCCTCTGCCAAAAAAAGGCTTGGGGGAGGACCCCGCAAGACTCTTGGGGCAACAGAGTCCTTGGTAGTGGGTAGGCTTCCTTACCTACAGCTGTTTCTTGGCAGGGCACCCTTTTTCCCCACCTCTGTTAAAGCTGATGGACTGATCTTGCTCCATTGGCTTTTACAGAGGTGAGGACAAAAGTCCACTGCCAAAAAAACGGCTAGAGGGGGATCAAGAAAAGTGAGAATCCAAATGAAGGGGGGAAAGAAAAGTGAGAATCCAGAGAGGGGCATCCTCCATGGCAATTTGTGGCAGTGCTGGGGACACTTCTTTGAAATGTCCAATGTGCTTGCGGGCCCAAAAAGGTTGCCTACCCCTGATTAGGCCTTACCTTATAGGGATATTCTTAGCCATAACACAATGGCCATTGATGCCTGATTATTTCTGGACATGAGTAATTTGTATGAAACCAGATATCCAAACTGCTATTCCTCAAGTGTAATCTGTTCATATTAGAAGCTCGTGCTGACCTAAACCACAGGAACTTTTGTAAATGCTCCGCTCCCAGAGCAGTTAGCATGTTCGCATGAATAAGTGTTTGTTTGTTTGTTGGTTTTTACAAAAAGGGCTCATACGTGAAAACTGGAATAATAATACCTGGGAAATACAACTCTGCTTCTAGGGTGGCCTAACAGGGGGCTTCTCTGCACAGTAGTATTTATTGTGCACTCATGATTCCTCACCCATGGTAGTTTGCAGGTGCTTTACATGACATCTTCATCCTCCAGGGCCTCTCCAGTGCTTTCTAAGCATTTCCGCAGCCTTTTTTAGAATGAGTAAAATGAGCTATTAAAGGGCTACCACAGTATGAGATGCCACAAAATGGTTGTGTATTTTTGCAGTTCCACTATACTGCTGCAGCACCACCTTTTGGTTGTGTAATAGAACATAGAGAAAGGCAGAGAGAGAGAAACCACAGAAGAAGAAGAAAACACATGTGTAAAGGAGCTGATCTTAATCCCGCAAAGAACCCAGAAGTAGAAGCCTTGGTAAAGTGGCGGGTTAAAAGCCTCATGTAGAGAAGCCCATGATACAGGGTGAAGGCTTCTGGACCTTTCATAGATGTGCAGAAGAATTTTTTTTAGAAGGTATAGCTTTTCTTGCTCCCACAGCACAATAACATGGTGAACTGCACCTGTCCTCTTCTACAGGGTTGGAGCTCTGCCCTTCTGTTACACTGGGTCACTTTACTCTCTTCCCTCTAGGTTAGCTTGTATGATGGGGCTTTAAGAATGGGCAGGTGTTTGACCAATTACATTAAGACTTCTTCTTCTTCTTCTTCTTCTTCTTCTTCTTCTTCTTCTTCTTCTTCTTCTTCTTCTTCTTCTTCTTCTTCCTTTTTTCGCAAAGCTTGTTTTTCTCTCAGGTTCTTGTCAGTCTTTTCCAACTTTCCTGAATAGTATATTGTTCATGATGCCCCAATTATTATGGCTGAAAACTCAACATGTGTGTGTATGCCCATTGAAAGGTGGGGACACCAAATGGTTACTATACTTTCCGAATAGTATATTGTTCATGATGCCCCAATTATTATGGCTGAAAACTCAACATGTGTGTGTATGCCCATTGAAAGGTGGGGACACCAAATGGTTACTATACTTTCCGAATAGTATATTGTTCATGATGCCCCAATTATTATGGCTGAAAACTCAACATGTGTGTGTATGCCCATTGAAAGGTGGGGACACCAAATGGTTATGGTATTCTATACAAACAATAACTCTGAAATTTGGTACAAATATTGTCAGGGGAGGCTGCTGACTGCTATTTTAGTGGGGCTCCTTTTCCATTGCAGGTTTTGCAGGTCTTCTTTGGAGTGTCATAGGAGCTATCCATGGTGCTGAACTCCACCCCCAAAATAGGCTCACCACCATGGAGCACCATGGATAGCTCCTATGATGCTCCAAATAAAACTTGCAAAACCTGCAATGGAAAAGGAGCCCCACCGAAATAGGAGTCACCAGCCTCAAGAATTTTATTTATTTGTTTATTACATTTCTATCCCACCTTTTTTCCTGCAAGGAACTCAAGGTGGCTTACATAATCCTCCTCCTCTCCATTTGATCATCACAACAATCCTGTGAGGTAGGTTAGGCTGAGAGTCAGTGACTGGCCCAAAGTCACCCAGTGAATTTCATGGCCAACAGTATTTACAAAGTCTGAAAGCTGGTCATTTTTAGGCTTATAGTGAAAATATGGGCATGACGTCTACCTGAAATAAAAGGGACCATCCCTCTGACTCAAAGGAAACCAAAACTCCCACGGAATCAAAAGTTGAGTGGTGGGAGTTCCATTTCCCTTCCATTTCCCTATACTTGAGTCATCTTGGAATGGGGAGAGGAGGAATTTACCGTGGCAGTCAGGAATGTAAGCCTGGAAACTGATCAAGCCACATGCAGTGGAACAGAGGGTGGAGTTTCTTCTTCATACTTTTAACATTTCTTGGGTTGGGGAAGCAGCGATTTTTCACTGGCAGTCAGTAACAAGCTATGTTTGCACAACGGAAACTGGATTTACTATTAGAAGATAAGATGGGTGCTCCTTAGAGCCCTGTATTCCATCTCTGGCAGTGTCTTGTTCTACAGGCCTGAAAGGTCAATTTAAGGAATGCAAAATGGACAAATAAATTTATAGGATGAATATCCATGAAAAACACCACGCTATGGAGTCTGCTTATGACTGAGAGCAGCAGGCTTTCCTGCCCTTTTATTGCAGTTTTTAACATTTCAGTCTTACACAGTTGCAGATGTTTTCACTGGTGGTGGTGGGGACATAGTTATAGGCTGCACAAAGCATAGTAAAATCCACGACATGTGCAGTGACATAGGTGGACAGACTAAGTCCACATCTTTCTCTTTTAGCCTGCAGCTAGAAAGGCAACAACTCACACTATGAACCACCTGTTGTGGTGATAAAAATTATTACAGGCTCACACATTTCATAAATTGCAATATAAATTTGGAAACATCCCATAAATCCAACTTATCTGGCTCCTGCCAGTGTCTCTAAATGTCCCCCTTACTGCCGACAGCATTCTTCCCATTGTAACAAGGTACTTTAAAAGAGAGGCCAAGGCAGAGGCGAAGACAAGCAAACAAAAGACAAATTATATTTGACTGAGCCCAATTGACAGAAGCCAAATAATGGCACACTGTGAAGTGCTATAAACTAGTTTATTGCTCTCCTCCCAGACTTGTAACAATAAACTTTTATAGCACTCACACACCTCACTTTAATTGGAGATGGTTCTGGTTTGGAAAACTTGGCAGTCTGGATGGGTTCAGTTTCCATGTACACAATTTGCTAGAAGCACCAGAAACTCTCAGAAGTGATCTGATTTGATCCATTATCAGACGCCGAGACATTTAAAAACAAAAACATAGGACTTGCTACACACTAGGGGTAGATTAAGACCAAAAAGACCATTACTGTAGCAATGTAGCAACTTGAAAAGCTTCTCACAGTGGTGCTGCTATAACCAGCCTTGGACCATGCAGTATTATCTGCTCTCTACAGCTGCTCAAAAATAGAGGGAAACTGGAGATAACTGCACAGTGGCAGGCTATGGATGCCACCTCCACCTGTGGGTCTGGGTGTCAAAGGGAGAAGCACTGGCTATCTGAAGCCACATTCACTGTATTCTGCCAAACTCTATGAGCAGGCTTGCACAACTTGCTAAGCCACCCTGCGAATAAGCTATGCAGTGTGGGTTGTTCACGAACAACCCATGGTACACCCGACAGTGTGCTCACTGTGGCTTGTTCTCCCCCTCCTTCCCTCTTGGTCCTCCAGCATGTATCCCAGTGTCCTACATGGCAGAACCCATCTTGTCCCCAGCCTGATCGCTACCTTTTTGTTTGCTGCTTAAAAAAAAAAAATAATTAAAAATCAGAGCCTCAAAAATGCACAATTGGGGTCATATTCTTTTAATTTTTTCAGCCCCAGAAAATTGGTGGTCTATGGCTTTGAACAATAAAAATACCTGTACCAGAAAATTGCATAAATGTGTTCATAATTTTTGAAGTTATTATTTTCACTATTTACTTGGTCTTTCACAAGTGCTGTCCGATATGTGTAGTCTTGCCTGGTCAATTTCCTTGCATGCTTCAGCTGTCAAAGGGAGCAGGGAAGTGGAGTAGGCAACATACATGGAAACTGACAAGGTGAGAGATTGCATATAGGCTAATTTGCACACAGTCGCCAGGGACCAATTGCCAAGTTGTCAACTGAAAAGTATAGAAAAGGGCGGGGGGGGCGGGAATTTTGTGTAAATTTAAGGGCTGGGAAGTAAATGGAGGGGAAATTTGTGCACCTGCGGTAACTGCTCTGTTACTGCAGGTGCGCAAATTTCACAGCCCTTTACTTCCCAGCCCTTAAATTTGTGTATATTTCCCAGTCCAAAAATTTGCACAAATATTCCTGACAGTTTAAAACACACACACACACACACACACACACACACACACACACAAATTTATAGCGGTGGCAGACTGGGATGGAGCAAATGGGGGGCCAGCACCAGCCACCAGCAGTACTTACAACTGCCCCCCCCCCATGGAGACCCATTCATTCTGTCCCATTCAGTCACCTTCTCAGGGACCCGTAGTAACTGCAGCAGGAAGTGCTCTGAAAAGGAGCCATGAAAAGGGGGCTAGCAAATATCTGCAGAAGGGGGAGGAGGAATTAGCATCTCCCCTGTCTGGAATAACTGGAGATTTGAGGAAGTGTTGAAAAGGTGGAGGGCACTGAGAAATTTCAGTTCAACACTTAAAATCAAGAGGACTACATTGCTAAGGGGCAGATATTGTCTCTCCCCACCCACTTTTGGTGCACCTACCTTTGACGCTCCCCCGCCCTTTTCAATTGACAACTTGGCAATTGGCCCCTGGCAACTGCGCAAATTAGCCTATATGCAATCTTACCTTGTCAGTTTCCATGTATGTTGCCTACTCCACTTCCCTGCTCCCTTTGACAGCTGAAACATACAAGGAAATTGACTAGGCAAGACTACACATAACAGGCAGTCCTCAGTGCGTACCTGCGCAGGACCACCAAAATAATAGTAATAGTAGTAGTAGTAGTAGTAATAATAATAATAATAATAATAATAATAATAATAGGAGGACACCATTGCACAAGTTCCTGGGTCCAGAAAAAAAGAAAGAGTGGCTGAAGCAGTGATGGTTACTCCAAAGTGCCATTTGGGCATCGGTGGAAGTCTGTCACTGGTGGTGTCACAGGTAGATTGTGAATTGAGGCAGGGTTTTCCCCCCACTCTTGCCAAGTGGCTCACTAACCGATCCCCGCAACCCATGATAAAATTGCTCTCCTAGGTTCGGACAACACGCAAACCCATCATGGAGCGAGCAAGCCCTAGAACAAGTAATGGGTTGTCAGGGTGGTTTGTTGCCCCCAAATAAGCCACCCTGCAAGAAGCAGTCTGTATCTGGCTAGTTAGCCATGATGGGTTGTTATGTCGTGTGAACCAGGTCAATGGAAGCACTCCCATGTAAACCATCTCTGGATACCAGTATCATTGCCAGCAATGCAGATGCCAGCTGAAGTACAAATAAGGCAGTTTAAGCAGTATGTGAATTGCTCTCACTGCAGCCTTATCCTAATATAAGGCAACTTATAAGGGAAGTGGAAAGTCAGGAATGTAAGGAAAATCCAACTTGGAAAGGCAACTTCTGATGATAGGGGAATAAATGCTGGGGACAAAAAGAAAAATAGATTTCCATTACAGCAGCATCCACAGCCTCTTAAAGGGGCACATTCCTTCCCCAATCAGGTGCCCCTCCAGATATTTTGGACTACAACTCCCATCATCCCTGACCATTAGCCATGCTGGCTGGGGCTTATGGGAGTTATAGTTAAAAACACTTGGAGAGCACCAGGTTGGGGAAGGCTAGAAGCAAGACCTTTCTGTAAAATGTGTGTTGCCCTGTAAGCATTGTTAGGATCTCTGCACAAGTCAAGATAAGGATAACTATACTGATTTACAAAGCTTTGGGTGCTTACACACGAGTCCTTTATTGTGCAATCAACCTGCCTCATTCATGGAATTTTCTGGGAGGGTTCAGATATTGCTATCTTCTGCTCATCACCCTCCCATTCTTTCCCACCCGTTTCTTCTATCTTTTTTCGTACCATGGCAAATCTGTTAAGGAACGAAATATGGAATAGCTGCACAGTGCTTCTGACTGCTAGTGCTAGGACTGCTCTATCTGGAAGCACCCTTTGTTTATGAGTTGCAGCCTATATTTTCAGCTTGCGCCATATATTAAAAAAAGGGGGGGGGCAAACCATTACACCCAAGAGAAGAATGTGTAAATTAGGAACTTCACTTGTCCCACCCTCCCCCAGTACACAAGACACTGGAAAGAAGGCCAGCTGAGAAATCCTCCTGCCAATGTATACAAACAGAGAAACTAGTGTTAATAAGTTGTGTGTCCCTCAGGGCCGGTGCTACCATTAGGCCTAGGGCGCAGGGCTAAAGGGGGCGCCAGAAACACCTTGAAAAAAAAATACAGCGCTCTCAAGTGGGAAGGGGTGTGTGCTAAATATCTGATCTTGCCTAGGGCACCAAACTGCCTTGCACCGGTCCTGGTGTCCCTGACTCTCTGTCGTGCATCTTAAGGAGTGCAACATGAGTGCAAAGTGAGAAAATAGTACTACAATATCAGCAACTTAATTTATACCCCACTCCACCCCCAATAAACATAACTAACTATACAAGGTTCAAGATAGCAGAAAATCTGTGCCACTCCTGGGAGATACAGAAGAGGGGAATGATAAAATGGTGTCATCGTAAAGGGAAGAAATTAAAGAACATCTCATTGTTGCAGTTGTCAAGGTCTGTGTATTTCCTTTCATCTTCCATGTGCCATTCATTTCCTTTTACGGGCATGGGGTTCTGGGAATGGTGATGGGTGGCAGTCTGCAATGAGGAAGGGATCTTCTAGGGAGAGGGGGCAGAAGGAGGAAAGGACGTTGCTGCTGCTGTAATTTGGGTGGGGTTTGCCTTCATGCATACCTTCTCCAAATGAACCTACATTAGATATGAACGAGTGGTAGCCGACCTTTACTGTTGGCTCCCACCTATTAGGAGTGTGCTGGATGCCCAAATCAACGGTATTTATGGAGGCCAGCATTTCGCAGGGAAGACCTGCAAGAAATGTGGTAGAGCCACCACAATATTTCTCTGCCGGGGGATTTCTTCCTAGGTCCATGCTCTTATTCCAGGTCTGTTGCCCTCTGCATTCAGAATATGCAGAGGTTGCGGCTGGGTCTCTGCTGTTATATTCGCTGCTCCCAGTCTGTTTGTACTTGTCCAAGTATTTGTTGTAGACCATGTCCTGAGTGTGCTCTGTTAGATAAGATGGTTTTCCAGAACTGGAGCCTTTGGCAAGAGACAAACAATTGCTTTTCACCTGCTCTTGGGTTTTTTTGTCTCTGAAACATCCACTGAAGACTTTGTATGACACAAAGTCTTCCTGTTTGGAAATGATTAATGGTAAAGTGTCCTGGCTTTGAATCTCACCTGTCAGGGACTGAAGAAAGAAAAATGCATCATAATATCATACATCCTATTAACTAAAGGCCGATTAGTTCTTAGATCAATACCATTGAACTACAAGGCTGCTGCCCAAAAGTGGACTGGTCTGTTCAAGTCACTGTGCAAAATCAGCCCTCTTTCGAGCCCTTTTTGTCCCCATAGAGTTGTCAGGCCACCGTGCTGCAGTGGTGGCAGGAGCCACAACTGAAAGACTTCTTTTGGCAGGCTGTAGACCTGGGAACTCTATGCTCCCATGGCTCCCTTCCTTGCCTGCACAATTTATTCCTGCAAATAGTGTACAGCTCCTCCTGTCTTTTGCCCCAAGCCTACTTTCTCTTTGGTTCTTCCTTTCTGAAGCTTCATGTCTCTAGCACCCACTGGCTGGGTTCAACAACACTTTAAACCCACAGAGGTTCTGAAACCTCTGTGGGTTTAAAGTTGCCCGGGACCCTGAGTAATGATCAGGCACATCAGGTTCCCTGGCCATCTCCCCGGCCCTCTTCCCTCATCAGTTCTCCTGCAGGTATCCCAGGGTACACCGCAGGAGCACCGAGTTATCCCCCCCCCCAAGTTGTCATTTGCACTAACACCCCACCCACCACCACCGCCACTGGGAATTCCCTCTGGCTTTGCCACTTCCCAAGGTGCTATTGACTTGGGGTAAATGGCAAAACTGAGGAGATAGTTGGGACTTCCCCCAGCACCCCCCAAACCCCCAGGGATCCTGCATGGAAGGAGGAAATTGAGGGGGTATCCCCCAAAACACCTTTTTTTTTTTTTGCAGGATCTTGGGTTTTTTTTAGTGGGGGCCTTATGCCTCTGGGTTATCCACACTTGGGAAAGTGAGGGCAGCCCAGGGGGACAAGAGTCCCCCCCCCCAGACTCTGAAGATTCTACTGCAAAGGGTGCTTTCCACTCCCCCCCCCCATATCCCCTCAGTGCTCCCATGGTGTCCCCTAGGATACCGCTGGGAGGACTGAGGGGAGAGGCGGCGCCTCCAGACCCCTGCTGTGCCTGATCATTAGTCGGGCACAGCCGGGGCCTGGGGCAACTTTAAACCCAAAGAGGTTTCAGAACCGCTGTGGGTTTAAAGTGACGTGAGAACCCCGGTGACCTCAGGTCCCTGCTTTTCAGGCCACTGCCTGCATTCTTCAACTTCCCTTAGCTATTGTTACTCTTTGCTGGACTCTCTAGTATTCTTCTTTCTCTCCCACTGTAGCAGACAGTTCCTTCTCATCGTAAGCACTGCAACGTTTCCTCAGACCCCCTCTGATTTTTCAGCTCCTCCTTGCCTCAGTTTTCTGTTTCCTCTACTCCTTTCCTCAAGCCTCATTCTCCAGGTTCTTTTTTTCCTAGTCCCTTGCCTACTCTGCACCCTTCCTTCAGCCTCCTTTCCTCTGTGCTCCTTTATGTTAGTTTCTCTGCAACTCATCTTCCTAGTCCTTGAACATGCTCTGTGGGAACACGAGCTGACGACATTCCCTTCCCTCACAGGAACTAGACTGCAAGCCATCACACCATCTTAGTCAACGAGTGTCAGAGCCTTCACTGCCACAAACAAAATATAATATACGTAGATAAGTGGGGACTACAACACAATGTTACATGTGGAGTGCTCAAATTCAGGATTCCATCAGCCAGACATGCCCTATTCCAGGATGCTCTGTTACAGTCCCTGTCCCCAGTTTTCTGTTCTACCTTCCAAACAGACATTCAGCATACTGTGGACACTGAGGATCTTAAGTCCTTAGTGAGCTGTTTTGGGGGGTTGTTTGTTTTCTGCCCTTTAGATTCCCCCCCCAAAGTTTTTTCCCCTTTAACTTCTGCCAAGTTTGTGGCTTCCCTCAGCCTGCTAATACCTCCCTCTTGTGTGAATGGTACCGTTTTTGGCTATATAAGGATCAACACTCATTGGCTAATACAGGGAATGATTCAAAGATTGGCTCTACAAATTCTACAATCCTGCTCATACAACAGGTCTGTTTGCATGAACCGTGTAGCATAAGAGCCATCACATCACATGAGATTGTAGCTCCTCTTCCATGAAGTGGAAACTGCAAGTTGTGATTTTTCCAGTTCATGGAAGAGAGGAGTTGATCTTTTGTGAAGTAGTCACTCCAATGTTACGCTGCTCACATAAGTAAGCCATTTACATTTTTGTAAAGGCTGGCTGCCCATGTATGTCAGAGATTCCTGGTCTGTTCCTTCTACTCCAGCAGCTATGTAACCCAGAGAGAGACCCAGGAATCCCCCCCCCCCCGATCTTAAGATGTTTTTTCCCAACTCTATAAATCTAAATTATTTGACCTGAACATGTTACACCTAAGGGTGTGTAGAGAGACCAGGACCTAAGTAATATTATAAACCTGTGTCTGGACATACCAATGAAGCAGATCTCTAATAGGACATGCTGGATCCTACTACAGGGTTATTAAGGGATTAGGGGAATTTCCAACCTTATCAAAAACCAAGTTAACTCTGTATGTTTTTGGGGGGCATGTGTATGTCTTCCTTTAAGAAAAAAGGTCACATTTCTCATAAATATAAATTTTAATGTATAGATTTAATTTTTTTAAAAACTAGATTTAAATCTATTTCCACCCACCTCCCATATTACCATGTTGAAGGTCTTGTTTTAGAAGATGACTGAAACCACCTTTGCTGGTTTAAAGTAAGCCAGGCATCTTCAGTTGCCTTTAGAGCTGAATATTTTGGGGTGATAATTTGCTCATTTCGGGCAATTATAGGAGTTATTCCCAGCTTTTATAGTGGGATGATATATTATTCCCTTCCACATATTGTTGTTTTATAAGAAGGTGCAGCTTCTTACAGGAGTGGGGTAAACCAGGGTTTAGTCAGATCACCGACAGGCTCATATAGGGTTATCCTATGTTATACTCAAAATAATCCTATGGGTTGGTTAGGCTGAGAAAAATTATCCATGGTCACTCAAAGAGCTTCATGGCTGAATAGAATCTGAACCCAGGATACCCTGGTCAAAGTTCAAGACTCTGTCTACCACAACACATTGCCTCTGCCATGTAATGAAGAAACAAACCACCAATTCCTTACTGAAACATCTTTTTTGGGCATGGAGCAATTTATTTCCTTTAAATACCTCAGTTATTGGCTTGCGGCTGTAAAAAGGGCGATCCCCACAATGCAACTCATCATGTCGGTGTTGAGAGACTTCTAAGTTTTTTAAATTACCCTTTTCCCTCCTTGTGTGTGTGTATTTTTATGATTAGTGGTACATAATTGTTTGTGGAAATAAGGCACAGCAAAACACCCTTTATATACATGGGGACTTTCCTTGTGAAATTTCCACCTACATTCAGCCAGCAGCTCATTCTTTAGAGCCCATCCCTTCAGTTTAAGAGCAATGTGACACTCCAAGATGGTTGAAAAATTATAACCAGTTCTATTTTTAGGTTATAAGGTATGTTCTAGCAGTCTTTTCCCTAATGCCTAATATTGGGATGTTGTTTTTCTTCCCTTTCAGAAGTTGCTCCTCATCTGAGGTCAGCATCCACACTTTGTGTGACTGACAACAGAACTGCTGGCTATCAGAATGATCTCTGACCCCAATGCAGAGGCCTTAGGCATGGTAAAGTTCCACTGAAATCAGCAGGGATTAAGTTAGAGTAAACAAGCTTGAGCAGAGGAGGCCATGTAAAAGCTGCAGGCACACACACACACACACACACACACACACCCTGCCAGATAGTCTAGTTCAGTTATGGTAGCAGCATGGGACTAAATGGGCCAGATGAAAAAGGTGGGAGATGACCCACCTTTTCCATGAAACCTTAGGCCCCCTAATTCCCATGCTCTACGGTAACTCAGCAGCCTGTAGCTAAGTCTAAGTACTTGTGCACATTGCTTCCCTGGTTGCCCCTGCGTCCACTTCCCACCCCTGCCTCTGCTGTTTCCCTATGTCAGACTTTAGATTGTAAGCTCCTTGTGGCAGGGATTTGTCCTCTGGTACTCTGTAAAGTTCCATGCACACTCATGGCACTATATAAGTGATAATAAAGTGACCCACAGTTCTTGTACTGCCTACCCTTGTGCAAGGAAAGTGAAGTGATAATGAAACCAGAAGCCAGAAAGACCCCACAATGCAACATCATTCCCTCTCTTCAATAACACTCTAGCCCAGGGTTCTCCAACCTTGGGTCCCCAGATGTTGCTGGCCTTCAGCTCCCAGCATACCCAGCCAACATGGCTAATGGCAAGGGATTCTGGGAGCTGTAGCCCAGCAACATCTGGGGACCCAAGGTTAGAGAGCCCTGCTCTAGTCAGTGTGACGAAAAAACAGAACTCGGGCAGGGGCAGACTTGGTCCACAATGCGAAGGGGGTCACCAGGGGCAGGGAGCTGCTTTAACCACCACACCAACCACCACACCAACAATATCCTTGGGTTACTTTCTCTCACATAAGGGAATGGTTGCCATTCTTTCTGGTGAGGAACAATAAACCATTGCAGTTGAGGGACACTGCTTCAGTGGAGGTGCAGCCTGTCTAGCCTTCCGCTGATACATTGCATAATGCAGGGGTCCTTGCCGTCTGCATTATCCTCCTTCCACCCTTACTTCTTCTGTCATAATGGTGGCCATTTTGCAAGTTAATAAAATGAATGTACCTCAGTATCTCTACTCCGTTTAAGTCTTGGAGAAGTTGGTGCATGAGTTTTTTGTATTGATCTTCTTGCTTCTGCTTCTGCTTTTGTTTCTGGTTTGGGTGATCATGAGCGCCTTTTGACTTTAAAAACAAATGAACAAAGCATAGAAACATAAAGCCACAAGGCAGCTTCCAATATACATAATGCTCACTAGACAACAAAGGTATTAAAATCCCCAGTGACCTGGGTGTGTCTCACTGGACATAGCATGTATTTCTTCCAAGAGTGTATTTCATTTTGGATTCAAGTTAAATGGAAGTCTCCTGGCCTATGATGCTGGTTCATATTTGCCTAGACGGCAAAACCATTCCAACATATCTGCACATAGAGTAGGCTATTCTGTAGAGAAAATCTGGATTGATAGACTCACTCCAAATCAAAATGAGGAGCGTTGTAAAGGGTGCAAGAGTGGTAACTGGAATTTATGTGGTGAAGTTCTGATGAACCTTTCTGAAATTCTCAGCCTACTCTTTCTTCAGGTTCTTCTTAGTCCATTGGCAGTTGGTATGATGACCCCATGTCTGTGAATGACTGGCCAACTAGACAAGTTTCTTAACTCGTCTATCCACTTCCTTAACTTAAATAACTCTCCTCAAAGCAGCGTGAAACATCCACTGCATAGCTTATCATCAAAGCATAGCTCATCCATGACAACAGACTTTCCTTGAATAAATCAGATAGACTTTTTACCAACCTGAAAAAATATGAACGGTCCTTCATGTCTCCAGAAGTTGGTTACGGGGTACCCACCATGGCCTCGACAGGGAATAAGCTTCAAAGGCTCGTTACAGTTAGGGCATGATTTCCCTGTAATAAGTGTACCATTAAATATTGCCTTTTAAGATTAATCCGTACAGTCTTCATGTCATGCCAGCTGTAAAGGTGTGGGGATAGTATCCTCTTTTTCTGCCAGAGTATAAGGTGGTGTATAAGCAGAAGTTGTCACTGTCAATGGTGAATGGTTGTCATTTTAACATCTGGGTCCTAAACACATTTATTTGGAAGTGAGTCCCACTGATTTCAATGAAATTTAATCTTAGAGCATTTTCATGCATGTACAGGGCCTTTCCTGATTTTCATATTATTTGGGATGCCTTCCAGCTACCTTCAGGGGCAACTGTTCAGGTATGCAAGCGGTTGTTGTGGGTGAGGGCACATGTGGCCTTTGGATAGTACCCAATGCATAGAAGTAAGACCCATTGAAATGACTGGGCCTTCTTCTATTAAGGATTAGGACTAAGTCCTGTGTTCAGGATCAAGATATTAGTTTCGTATAAAATGTGCTGTAGGCAGAACATGAAATGTGCTGTAGGCAAAACTGAAAGAACACACATAAAACCCAAACTGTGGAATTCCCTCCCTCCTCAGATATGGTCAGCACTGAGTCAACCAATCTTTCAGTGCCAACTGAACACCTATTTGTTCACACGTTGCTTTTGATTGAATTTCGGTTGCTGCCCTTTGTAAATGGCTGTTTATCTGTGTACGTTCTCTGTCTTGTTTTTGTTGTATTGGTTTAATGTTTACTGATGGATTGATTGTAATTATTTTATTGGTATTGTACCCTACTTTAGGATTATTTGTAATGGATTTATAAATTTTGTAAATACATGTTATTGTTTGTTTGTTTATTTATTTATTTAAAATTTGACAAACTTTTACTTTAAAAAGTCCCATTTGATTACACTGTGATATACTTTCCCATGCTGCAACCCTATACCCATGAGTAAACCCCATTGAATTCAGTGGGACTTACTTCTAAGTAAACATGCATAGGATTGTATTGTAAGTGTATTTATAATCTCAGCCTACAAACGTGTGCTTTTTGTTATTATTACACCATCAGAAATATATACATATTCACTTGCTTTTCCAGGTTTTTTTTGGTAGTTTTAAGCAAAGGACGAGTGCATGATTTCAGGCTGCAATCCTATGCATGCTTACTCATAAGTATTTATTTATTTATAATATTTTTATTATTTTTTAAAATGTGAAATACACTAAAACAAAAAGACTCCATAGAAAGGGGGGGGGGAATGAAGGAAAGAAGAAAAAAAAAATAGAATTGTCTTACAGTGATTTAAATGGTTCCATTACAGTAAATATATATGAAATATATATCCATAAGTTCAAAAAGTATATAGTAATACAATTATCAATAAAAATAGCTATGCATAAACATGATACAGGCATGTGGCTTACGCTGGCTCAGCTTGTCTGAGCGTGGAAAGCTAAGCAGGGTCAAGCCTGGCTGTTACTTGGATGGGAGACCCCTCCTCTAATTTCCTGCATTGAGCAGGGGGTTGGACTCGATAGCCTTGTAGGCTCCTTCCAACTCTATGATCTATGAAATCTATAAAGCAGAAAAAGCAGACCAAATAGTTATCCATCCACAGGTGGCGTCTAAATACCACCCACTCAAATGTTGAAAGTGTTATTAGGTCCTCAATCCATTGTGTTCTAGAGGTGAGCGTTTATCTTTCCAGTGTTGTAAAATCAGTCTTTTGGCTGTCAAGAGAGTGCAGAAAATCCACATGCGTTGTCCATGTGATCAATTCCATACAGCAGGTAAATAATTTAAAAGAATTCAATGGAGCTTACTCCCAAGTAAGGTTGAATAGTATTGCATATTTTTCATACAACTGTGTTTTTAAAATTTTTTCAACTAAATTCCATTTTGGGGGGGAAAGCTTCCATTTAGAAGGTCACAAAATGATTTTACATTAATATATTTATTAATTATTTCTATTAATATAATAAAAATAAAGTAATATATTTTATTGTAAACTTCATAAAATAAGTATATATTTCAGGCATTAATTTAACCCCTACCATTGCCATGATTTTTTTACAATATTGTTAAGTAAGAATATTCTATGCATACTTACCTAAGAGTCAGTTTCATTTAATTAAGTAGTGCTTACTTCCAAGTAAGTATGCTTAGGACCACTTTGTAAGGCTATGCTCACTTATTTATTTTTTATTCATCATTTTTAACTGTTATACTTGAACAAAATAAAGGACAACAACCCTAAAGGAAAGGTGGGGGAGAGAAGGGTAAGGAGTTTGGAATTTGAAGGCAGATCTAATATAGATGGCAGTTCATGCTGTTAGTCTATAGAAGTTGTATAGATTAAAAAATCAAGCAAACAAGTCTGTGTAGGGAGTTCAAAGAGGTGCCCATTGTTTTGTATGTGACAGACTGTATGTTTGAATACAGAGAGGGAAGCAAGCAAGGTCTTCAGTCCACTGGATAATAGGAGGCGAGAACTTGTCCTTCCAGTGTTACAGCACAAATCTCTTTCAACCGTAAGTGCTTTCATAAGCCACCTATGTCAGCCTTCAGGCAGGTTCCAAAGCACAGGAATGTAACACAGCAATGCATGTACCCCTGAAAAGTTCAAGCTCCTCATTTGCAAGATGAGATTGATATGTAATGTACCACACGACCTCTGCCAGACACAAAGTCAGTGCCACACCTCCAATATCTTTCTGTGAGGGATACATTTTTCTTAAAGAGGCACAAGGGGGGTTTAATAAGTACAACAGAACCATTTTTGTTGCATCAGCCTTAATTTTAAATCAAGGGAAACAGAGTGCACAGACCCAAGGGCAATCCCCCCCCCCCCGCACCTGTGAGGGATGCTCAGGTTCTTTGTTCCACTCCTCTCTAACAGGTTGCCTGTGTATCAACTTTAGTCATGTCTAGAAGTCACCCCATGTTGGCCTATCACAGGCTTAATTACTTGGGTTAAACTAATCAAGTCCTCAAACAAGGTTGGGGGTGCAGAGGCACTGAGGGTGAGGAACCATAAATAGGTGTCAACATATGCTTGACTTGTAAATGTTGCCAGTTTGCCCAAGTCCCTGGTTTATACGTGTTCCTTAATTCAGAAAATGATAAAAAATGAATCTGGCCCAACCAACTGGTCCAGAGTGTGAATTCTATACTCAGCCCATGTTTTTCCTGCACAAAATGAATGCTTCCCAATTTTTAGGTCAGGACTGCACCAGAGAGTTAGTTTAGCATAGGAATAAGGATCAAACCAAAATCGGTGGTTAATAAATGCCATGCCTCTCTGCTTGCAAGATGGTGGGTGGAATTGTTCCCTCTGTGGGTAGAATCAAGTGCTATCCGGCTACTGAGGGGTGTCAGATAGCAAGATCCCAAGTTGTCCCACAAGGAAACCTTGAGGAATAGTAAGGTCTGCTGTCTGCCCTCCATGGACACAGGAAAGAAAGTAAGCTTTGTGATATCAGCTAAAATGTGGGAACCCCCCCCCCCCCATCCTTAATGGGCAATTGCATTTGTTTAGACAGAGAGAGAATCGAGGAGAAGCATCTCAAACAAATTTACAGAAAAAGGTATTGAATTTCTTAAAATAAACCCTGAAGATATGCAAAGGAATTCCCCATAGAACATATCTGATATGGGGTAAAACATTCATTTTAAGTATAATAGCTTTCCCTAAAGTACTCATGGGATGTAGGACCCATCTCTCCATGTCCAAATAGATTCCAGTTTCAAAACCTATATGGGTATTATATCACTCAATAGAAAATCCACCTGGTCCAGCGGTTATTGGTTTTCTTAATGGTTTTAATGACCTCTTTGATATATTCCTCTCACAGGGGTGCTGCAAGGAAGTCACTTTGCTGAAAATCCAACCAAGGGAGATCTAACTGAGAAAGAACATTAGTCATCTCTTGAAAATTAGAGAATTAATCATTCTCTTTGTAAAGTGCATTAATGTCTCAATCTGCAGGATGGAGAAGTCACCAAACACCCACCAGTCCCTGCTCTACCATAAGTTTTCAGCATTGATCTGACTGTTGATTAAAGTTTGCACTGCAGGAAGAAGTCTTTCTATCCAATATTGGATCAATAATATAAAATCTCTACCCCAAATTAAGTGGTTATGCATCCCTCTTGTCTTTATGAGAAACAGCTAGGTGCAGGGCTCTCCAGCCTTGGGTCCGCAAAGAATCCCTTGCCATTAGTCATGCTGGCCTGGTATGCTGGGAGCTGTAGGCCAGCAACATCTGGGGACCCAAGGTTGGGTGTCTATTAACATGGCCAATGTTGTACTTGGAATTTTTACTATCGAAACAAAGAAATGCCCTTCTGAGACTGGAACTACATCCTGAACTGTAAGCTCAGCCTTTTTTTAGGAATAAGTACAACTACACATCTTGGCTTTTATTTGAGACCCACTTCTATATACGTCTTCCACCCAGTCTTTGCAAAGCCTGTCTTTGTCCAAAGAAGGAAGAGAAGTTTCCTGTAGGAAAGCCACATCAGTCCTCAGCTCCATGAGAATCTGTTTCCTTTTGTGAGGTGTACCCAGTCAACCCCAACATTCCAAGTTGCAATGTTTAACAATGTGGCAGCAACTTGGGAAAGGTAGAGAGGAGCAGAATAGGAAAACAAACATAGACATCTGTATCTTTACTTAGACTTTGGAGTTGGTGAAGGCCAAAGGCAAGACCCTAAATACAGGCATGTGTTATTGTCTGGATCTGCTCATATAATGGGTCCCACCCGTGTTATCTTGAAATGTGGTTCTAATAAGGGGCACTTCTTTGGCTAAGGCAATAATTCTGATTTACCAGGTGTTCAGTAACAAAATGTTCTGTGTAAAAGAATTTCAGGACATATAGCCAAATCACATCAGGTTGTATGAACTGTTTATAGTAGGTAACAATTGGAGGTTAGGGCAAAAGGGTGTAAGAAGAGGATGGGGTAAGAGGGTTAACAAATAGGCCAGACAGCAGCAAGCAGAACAAGAAAACAAGGTACGGTAAGCAAATCTTGTACAAAAACCTATTAACCTGCTTCTAGTAGTTTCCCCAGCCTGTCATACTGTATCACAAATTAAACCTATAAACACCTGAGATGCCAACTATAAGGTGGGGGCAGGGAAGAAAGGAAGGGGGGGAAAGAGGGGAGGGAGGAAAATGTAGATGGACACTCTGGTCATATTAAGTTCATATGACCACCAGTGTCACCAATCTTCAGCATCCTTAGATATTACCCCCCTAAAAAATATGAATATTACTGAATATTCCTACAAAATACTACAATAGGATCACATGTTGGACATATAATAATAATAATAACAAATATAATGATGAGAGTAAAAATCAAGGTCAATCCACACTTCCGAGGGGGTCATGATGTACCATAACCGTAATAAGATAGGGTGCTAAGAATAGGCGAGAATGTCGCTCTCTGCTGCGGCGCGTCGCCTTGCCGCCCCCCTCTCTCCGAGAAGCAGGTAAGTGCGCCGGAGTAGTGTGGGGCGAGCTGGCGCTCCCCCTAACGCCCGCCCGCGCCGCCCCCCCGCTCGCCTCGCCTTGCGCGCCTCCCCCCGGCCTCCCCCCATCGAGACCCACCTCCCCCCAACGCTCCCCCCGCCCACCTCCCCCATGCTCACTCTTTCCGCGCGCCTCCCCCCTCAACCTTCTCCGTGTGTTCCGAGCCCGCCGCTCTGTTGTCGGAAGTACCAGGGCCAGGCTGAAAACCTGTTGGGTTCCCCGGGAAAAAACTCGGAGAGGGTCGGCTGGAGTAGTGGGGGGTGGAGGTCCCATGGAGTGCAGAGCAGGCTGCTTCGGGCCCCCACGGCAAAGGGGGCTGTAATGAATGTACCTAGCCAAATGCCTGCACTGGTTCCTGGTCCCATGTCTGAGAATATGTGACAACATCACACAATGAACCACAGCTACATACTCTACCTCTGTGGACAAGAGTACTACAGCTGTCTGTTTTCTGCTTGCCCAACTGATGGCCACCTACCATATAGAAAGAGGTGCCCGGTGGAGGACTTATGGTCTATTGCAAAGGTGTGCAATTTGTGGCCCTTGAGATGTTTTGGCCTAGAATTCCCATCAGGCCTAGCCAGCATGGGCAATGGTAAGGGATGATGGGAGTTATAGGCCAAAACATCTGGAGGGCCACAAGCCTGCCCAGTCTGAGTCCATGTATCCTGCAGGTCTTGGGTTTGGGGTGGCTGGCAGCTCAGTTTCATATGAATGGTCCCTTGTAGATACTGCATTACTTTCCTTACTCCATTCCATTCATGCTGGATTGGTTCTGTGACCTTTCTGCACTGTATTCTCAACTACAGGAATACCTACAGTATTCCTACCTACAGCTGCCGGGATGTTCTGTCTGGTTACTATGGTGATAAATAACAGCTTCCCAATGGCCTTCCGGTATTGGTTATTACTAGGTAGTGAGTTATCTCCACACTGGCCCTTTAGTGGTCTGCTGCCATGGGGGATTTCACTTTCTTTGCTTCCACCATTCTGAAGTATTTCAGCATCTCACTGATCTTCTGCTTCTGGCTGAGGAAGTTCCTGGCTTCCTCTCTTTTTATTTGGATACTAAGGTAGTGTCTGGTGCTACCCAGGTTCTTGATTTCAATATTTTGGTGGAGCTTGTGGATAATTCATAATTGTCTCATTCTTGCTCATTGTGGGTAGTAATGTTACCCACATATATTAAGACATAGGTCTGTTTGTTCTCTGCTGATAGTCTTCTTCAGGTTTTGCTGGTTTCGTGTACTTGATCCAGGGCTCATAAAAATAAATGCTGTGGCTTACTATCCCTTTGAATATCTTGGGCTCCAGGATTCTGTACCCTTTACACTGTTTGCTGTACCTTGCCAGCATGCCCTCTACTGCTCTGTTCCCCAGTTTTGAGTGTTATTAACTTCAGACATCCACTTGGGTTTGTGCACAGAGACAAAAACTCTGTGTGACCTATGCTGGGTTTTGTCCCATGCCACATCTTATCTCCACAGAGGTGCTCAACAAAGCACAACCCAACAAAAGATAAAATAAAAGTTTAAAAAGTTGCAGAAGCTTGTACTTCAACATGTAATTTATGGATTGGCTCTAGTCTAAAGCTAGTCAGGTTTCAAAGTAAAAAGGATCAGATTACCCAGAAAAAGCACAATTCCAAATTGCAAGAAGCCCAAGCTGAGCAGTCTCATGTCATCCTTTCCACAGAGGCATACTTACTTTGCTGTTTTTGCCGGGCCTTATCGCAAATGGCAGGTCTCAGATACATCTTCCCCCCATCAGGGACTGAGCAATCATCGCTACAGACCACGACTCCAAGGCAGGACTTTTTCAGGATGCGCGAGTTGTGATTGTTGGTGTTCCTCATTGCCCAGCTACTCAGGTGCCTCTGAGCATTTTTATCATCAGCGCTATAGATGCATTTTACATAGGAATCTGGCCATTCCTGAAACCAATCTGTTTGTTTCACATCCTGTTAGGGACCCAAAGAATGTTAGGAACCCAAAGAACCCAAGGAAACAGGTGCTTCTCCCACCTTGCAGATTTTAAAGACAGTAGATCAAGTCTGCAATACAGACATGGACAACTTATTACTGAGTTCTTGCAGAAACTATTACCTGCTCCCCTCAGGCCTAGCAAATATTAAGCTGGCTGATTTCTAGTTCATTTCATGGTAGATTCAGGGCTGGCGGGGCAGGTGGAAGCAATGGTTGAGGTATATATCCCTTTAATCAGAGCGGTGTGTTGCAGGATAACCCGGGCAGATACCAAGATAACAATGCTTGGTTGAGCATATTGGCATATGCTTCACTATAGGCTTGCGGAGAAATACTCTAGCTCTGTATCATCAAAGATGTCTCCCAGGGACACACTGATAATTTTGTTCCATATTATTAACCACATACAAGAGAGGAGCAATTACACACCATCTTCAAGGGTCATCAAATGTATCATGAGGTTTTTTCCCCCTTTCAGCAGATTTTTTAATGGTTAAAAACACACACACACACACAGGAGAAAAATAGCATGCAATCTCTGGTGGAATTTTTCCTTTCAAAATCTCTTGCACAAACATTCTAAACTGCTTTTTGAATTTAAGGGATATTCCCAAGCAGTTTTGCTGTTCTGTGTAGAACAGCTTTTGACAGAGAAACTCTCATTTACATTTAAGAGTGTGTATGTCCATTGGATTGTGACCAGCTAGTAATTAGATCCTGGATGATGGCAACTACTGTATCTAACCACAAGCTTACATTGTGAAAATTTGTGGTTTCTGTGTGTTGGTTATAAAAAGCAACAAAACACTCCAGCCATCAAGTGGTTTTTACAAAATGCTACAGTTACTGGGATCTACCACAAATAGGAGAAATCTGCATAGAAATCACAAGATATTCAGCCAGATGGGCGATTAACAAATATAATAAAATAAATAAATAAATATATTTAGAGACAACCATAGCTACTCCCACACCGAAGGTATTATATGAACAAAGACTAGTTATAGAGCTAGGATCAGCACAGCAGATAGATAAGGCATGTTTCAGCCAAAGGCAAGCACTCTTAAGACCCATTGCTTTCAATGGTAGGTATTTAAACATGTGCGTAATCTTTTCGATTGAAAGCAATGAGATTTAAAAGCTCTTAAATTTGGCTGGATTATACCCATGGTTCTGCAAAGTGCACTAGCCCCTGGAAATGAGGCCCTCATTACAGGAATATCTTCTATCGAATTCTTGTTCAAACCTTGTCTTAAATTAACTCTTAACATTTAACAACAAATGTAAAACCTAATGGCTAAAATCTAATAGAACAGTTATTAACATTAAAAAAAAAAAATCCGTTATGAGCAATGTGTGTTTAATTGTTCATTTCAGTGGGACTTCCACATTGCACAGAAGTTCCTGGTGGAAAAAAAATCCGTTATGAGCAATGTGTGTGTAATTGTTCATTTCAGTGGGACTTCCACATTGCACAGAAGTTCCTGGTGGAATGTGGTCAAATAAATTTAGATGATACAATGCATTGATAGACCAGCCTTTGATGGGATAAGCATACAATACAAGTTACTAAGCCCATTCTGACCAACTGAAATCAACCCAATGAAAGGTATCAACTAATCTAGTTTATGAATCTCACTTTATGAGTTCCAACATGGTGCCATCAACACTCTATGGATACAGTTCACATCCTCAATGAAATCAATGGCGAAACTCCCACTGAATTGCAAGAGCTTTCAGTTGCAAGCTTGAATTACATTTCAATAAGATGTTCTAAGTCATGATGTTGACAATGGGTTCAATCCAAACTTAGTCATACAGAGTAGACCCATTGAAATCAATGAGGCTTAAGTCATGACTGACTTAAGTCCCATTGATTTCAGTGGGTGCATACCAACAGTGCCATCCTATACATTGCTCAGAAGTAAATGCCACTGAGTTCAGTGGGCCTTATTCCCAGGTATAAGAGGATAGGATTGCAGCATAAGTATGACTAAGTCTGGATCTAACCCATTGTGATAGTTTCTTGGGGCAGAGATCCATCTTCTTTGGCTTACATGACTCTGTAATATGCCACACATTATATAAATGGATGGATACATAAGCAAACTAATAAATTATATATAATAACATTATATTCTATGGATAGACTGAAGTTATTTTGGAATAGCTGCAATTTCTAAAATAAGCTTGAAATATACATACCTTGGGTAGCTTGATGTCATTGATGTCCCAACTAGCCATTTCCTCATGTTGAGAAGCCAGGTCTTCCTGTTCTATGCTGACATCCTCTGTGGCTCTCAACATTTTAGAATCCTTCCCCTGGACTTCTGAAGAGCAGTCGCTACTGTCAGCGTTTGAAGTTGTCTGGCAGCCACTGCTTCCAAGCACTTTAGAACCAGGAAGCTGTTTCCTGAAGCTAAATGATAGGCTGTGCATTAAAGATAAAAATCAGTATTCTTTTGCTAGAAAAACCCGTTCCATTAAACGTCTTGCAAGGGGCAAAGATAATGGAAAGTATAGCTTCGAGACAAGAGTGTGGTTCTTATGGAGATGACATTAGCAGAAAGCAAGCAAGAGCCCCAAATATCAGCTCGTTGCCTCATTTTTGAATGTAAGGAACCAGAAAGCACACCTGTTTTATATTCACTAAACCCACACATTGTAGTAAAGAAAGAGTAAGCACATTCGTACATTGTTGCTGTGCTCTGTTAGAAACATGTCGTAACAGTTTTAAACAACAGAGAACGCTATTACAGGCGATCCTCGAGTTAAGAACGTCCGACTTACAGACAACCCATACTTAAGAACGGACTTCTGGGTTTCCCGGTGCTACGGCATTTATGTAGAGTACATAGCGTAGTATACTACGCAATTTGCGTAATTGACACAATTTGCGTAAATGCTGATTTTAACATATGGAACGCTATGCTGTTCTGACTTACATACCAATTCGACTTAAAGACATTCTTAAGAACAGAACTCGTTCATAACCTGGGGACTGCCTGTATTTGCTCATTTTCTCACCTGCATATTTATACTGTTTTACATTCTGGCCCCAATGCAGTGATTATAGGGTGGCCAGTTGCCTACTTTACAGAGGACAGTCCTCTATTTGAAGGTGTCCAGTCCAAGTCCAATTTAAAGATCAAGAACCATAAGAAGTGGGAGCTGGGCCTTGAAGTTGCCCATCAACAGTGAGCACCTGGACAGCAGACTGAGCAGGCACACAGGAGGTCACCTGGTCAGTCTTCTCTACTATGATGAGATGCATTGTATTTCTATTTAAATTCTAGTTTTTATTTCTAAATTTGCACCTATACATATAAATTTGTATATTCACATGTTATGCAAACGGGTATCAACTTTTGTCCTCTTTTTATTTTTTATTTTATTTTATTTTATTTATTTATTATATTTATATCCCTCCTTTTTTCCTGCAAGGAACCCAAGGCAGCCATTTTGGCGATGCATTTCTTCTTCTTCTTCTTCTTTTTGCGGGGGGCAGGATGTGTAAGTGCCCATCCTAGCAGTGAATTTCAATTGTGACTAAGTCCCACTAAGACCAATGGAGCAACTTAGTCCATCAGATTAGTTTAGGGCCAGAACAGACAGGAGCCCTGTGATCAGATCTCCTGACATCTCTAGTATTTAGTCAAAAGCAGCCATGGAAGCTCCCAAATTGGATTGGGGTACTGGTGTCCCACATTCTTAATCTAAGTTCCCTCCCAGCTGCTATGTGTGTTTTCCATACTATGGCCAAAAAACAGAAAACAAACAAACAAACAAACAAAACCCCTGCTTCTACAATAAAATTAATTCCTTCTTAAGTGAGCATGAAAATCATTATTTATGAACAAGAAAATAAAATATTTCCATCATAACACCAGTTGGAAGGCTGTACGCACACTTGCCATTGCATTATCCCACCGCTGCATGTTATGCAGACTAGCCATGGGCTGCACAAACAGACTTTTGATTTATTGCTTTTCATTGTGCTCTGTGCTAAACACATTTATAGCACAATAGATGGCAGCAGAGGCATCTTTTTCTTTTACAGTTCTGCAAAGCACTTGGTTGGTCATCGCTAGGTGGCATAGAGGAACCTTCTGAAGAAACAGGTGCAGGAAAATATCTATTTTTCTTTTAATAGCAAATAACATTTTGTGGGTTTGGGGTGTGTGTGTGTGTGCACGCTTTCAACTGAATGAAACATAAGTGTGAGCTGATGCTCCTCCTCACTATTCAAGCAATCCATTTCTCCATGCATGTTGTGGCACATTCAAGTCAAAATGGCAGTTGTACGTTTCGGCCACTGTCTGAGTCAAAGGGGAATGTAGTGTGACTAAGATCATATCTAACATCATAAGTATACACAGCAATCATATTGCCTGTTGTGAGTGTTCAATGCATTCACATATGATAAGAGGAGTCCGGATGGATCAGACCAAAGGCCTACTTAGTTCAGAATTCTGTTCCCACAGTAGCCAATCAGCTGCCCCAATGGGAAGTAGGACATGAGTACAATAGCACTCTCCCACTTATGTTCCCCGGCAACTGGTATTGAGAGGCATACTGGAGGTAATATATAGTCATCATTACTAGTAGCCATTGATAGTCTTATCCTCCATGAATCTGACCAATCCCCCTTTAAAGCCACTCTTCTTATGCTGATGCTTTATAAATAAAATGTGTTGCTGTTGCTGATGCTATTGCAAGGTTCCTGAAGAGTAGACAGATGCTAAAATGTTATTTTATCCAGCAATTGCAGATTCTCAAACATTGTATCTTGTGCTGTTAATAAAACTAAATTGCTTGGAATCCAAATGTTAATTGAGTACCAGTTTTGGGAAACCTTTCATTAACACCATCTCTGGCTGGTATTCAAAGTGTCTTTGTGAGAAAGCATTACAAATCTGCTTATAGACATTAATCTGATTCAGTGGCAGGGAGGGAGATATTGCTAAACACAACAGGGCTGGCCTTCTTCAGACGGCACATGACCAAAGTGGTGGAGTGAGCAGTGGACCCCCTGCAGCCATAAACCACTGAAAACTGTGTGTTTGTCAACTTACGCCAATTTACTGACAATTTATGTCAGTTTTGAAGATGAAGGAACCTGTTGGGAATCTCAGCCAGGGAACCTACAGGACTAGTGATGCTGTGTAATGCACAACTACAGACAACCCTCAGGAACTTCAAAGAGGCTTAAGCAATCCAGCCTTGGGCACCGCGTGAACTAAGTGTCCTGATGCACTCCGGCTGAAAGTTATTATGGCACTGCTGAGGCTGCCACACGCATGTGCAGCTATCCTGGACCGTTTCCACACAAGCTGTTTTCTCTGGGGTTGCCATCTATTGTTCACTCACTTTTTACAGGGGCACCTACCTGATTTCGTCATCAGATCATCATTCTCTGGTCTTTTCTCTCCATGCTGCTTCTGTCCCTTTTGGGAGCTCGCAAAATCCCATGAAACAGCAGGTGTAGATCAGCCTTACCCAGCCTGGACCATGCGCCGTGCTGGATGGGGATGATGGGAGTTGTAGTCCAACACATCTGGAGAGCGTCAGGTTGGGCAAGGCTGGTGTAGATCTCTTTTGCGCTTCTTTTCCACCTTTTTGAAGAGGTGTGGTTGATGATTCCACTGGTTGGGCCCTACTATCACTTCCCTTCAGAACACCTTCACCAATACCTTTCTGGTCAGTGCCATTGTAGCAGCGTGCGTATTTATTTATTTATTTGTAATCAATTTTTTTAAAAAAAAATTATGCTAAAATGCTTTTTTTCCTACGTTAAAAAATTAAATATTCACGTTTCATTGTAATGGATAATTTATTTATTCAATCGCTAACAGGCTAACAGGGAGTAACAGGCAGACTCTCTGTTGGGGAGTGTGCGTTCCCCATGTAGCAAGTTTGTTTCAACCTTTTGCACAAAATCTAAACAAGCCTGTGATCAATTACAGTTATGCGGCTACTGTGAGAAACCTTTAATTATTTGAAAACCGAAAAGGTTAGCCCAAACGGTGTGGTCAGGTGCAGTGTCCCTCCCCCGCCCACATGGCTATATTTCCAAAACTCAAAATCAACAGTTAGTAAAATTAAGTTGCCAATTTTGAGTTTTGGAAACATATACGTATCAAAGATTTCTGCTGACATTTTAGACACATTCCCTGAAGAAGGCCCTGGTGAGCTGAAATGTGTTGGGCTCAAAATTATATTGATCATCTCTCTCTATCTCAGCATCTTAAGACCATGTGTGTGTGGTGTACATACACAAGTGCATATACCAGCAGTGGGCAATGTGCAGCCCATACAACAACAACAAAAGTATCCTTTTTTGGGTAGTTTTCCAGTGGATGCTTTGTGGGTTTTTTGGATAGGTAGTGCTAAAAGCCTGGAAGCACCTCAGCTTTTATTCATTCATTCATTGGTCCTGGGCATTCTGGTAGAGTTGGACAAAGATCATAATCATGGGACAAATCCTGCAAAGTCCTGTTAAGAGCCAAAGGAATACTCTGTTTACTGTGGCAGCCAAACTCCTGTGATTGCATCACTGCTCAGGGCAAAGGTAATAACTATGTTATAGCCACAGGGTAAAGCTCTTGGGAAGCCTAAAATGTTTTCAGATAGAACAAGGATGGGCAGGTGGGTGGCATTCTACTAGACTGAGCAAAAAATAAATGCTACACAAGTAGAGCCCTAGGAATGGGTCCACACCCATTCCTAATAGTATCCCTAAATAGGTCATTAAGGAGACACTAACTTCCTTTCCATTTTTTCATGAGGTGCATCTACACTAGGCACATAGTGTGGAATTGCCACACTCTGTTCATTAACTTTGTATGGGGCATCCACTCAATGGCCTTGTAGGCCCCTTCCAACTCTATGATCTATGATACAGGCCTGTGGCTTATGCTGGCTCAGCTTGTCTGAGCATGGAAAGCTAAGCATGGTCAAGCCTGGTTATTACTTGGATGGGAGACCTCTCCTCTAGTTTCCTACATTGAGCAGGGGGTTGGACTCGATAGCATTATAGGCTTCTTCCAACTCTATGATCTATGAAATCTATGAACTCCATGAACTCTATCCAGTCAGTGTGATGCTGTATTTTCCCTGTGGCTCTTTTCTCAGGCCACAGAAGGTCCAATCCAATTTTCTTCAGAAGAAAGCTCAGGATTAAATTGGGCTGCAGTCCTATGTGCACTTTTCTGGGAGAAAGCACCATTGAACATAATGGGACTTACTTCTGAGTAGACATAGGATTGTATATGTGAGCATTATTTATCCCCGCCCCCACCACCCCACTAACTCCCATTTTTATTAAACCTTGTCATTCCATTGCTGGATAATGGCAACTGACAAACAAAATAGAAACAGATTTCTTCCTCAGCAACTACTATGTGAACCCACTTTCCCCAAAGAGGTGGATGAGGAGAAGGAGAAAAAGAAATCCTCTTGTCTGTTTGTATAAAATCAAATACAGTTCAGAACATCTCTTACATCTCTTACTCATCACCCTCCCCTCTGGAGAATTCTAAGACTTGCTCTGCATGGAATAAAGAAGAGAAAGAAAGACCAGGATAAGGATAAGGATAGGATAAGGGAGGAAAGAAGAGGAAAAGAAGAATGGTGATTGGAAGTGGGGGGGGGGAATTCCCCGAGCCAAGTAGCTCTTTTCAGAGGGGTAACACTTCAGAGGAATTGAGGTGGTATAGGGTGTGTGAGGATTGTACGTAGCTTAATTAACTTTATGAGGTGAGGTGACTGAGGGCTTTTTTGTGTGCTTTCTTTTTAAACAATAACGCTTATTTAAAAGCCCCATTGGGGAGGGACCATATAGCTCAGTGATAAGAGTACATGGTTTGCATCCAAAAGGTCCCAGGTTCAATTCCAGGCATCTCCAGGCAGGGCAGGTAAAATTGCCTCCCCAGCACTTCCTGGAACACATATAGTCCTAACCCTCCTTTTGGTATAATCTGCTGCCTGCAGCTATGTGGGAGAAGTTAAAGGTGGAGGGGGGGGGAGAAGAAGTTTGTGGAGGCTAATTAAATCCTTTGTTGTGCTGAGCCCATTGAGCTTTTGCAGAACCCAAAAGTTCCAGTTTGGGGCAGTAAAATCCGATGCTGTGTGAAATAGCAGCATTCCACAGGGAACTCTTCCTGCCCTTCCCCATCCCTCCTCAAACTTCCGTTGCAAGCAAGCTCCCAGCACTGGGCATGTAAGAGTAGAAAGGTAAGGGAGAAAAAAGAAACAGACAACCCATTAGCAGATTGTGGAAGGAAAGGTGGCAGTGCCTCCTATAGTTTAAAAGGCTCCTGCCTTCATGCTACAGCCCCAATTGCTCTGCCAAAGGAGTGAGTCCTAATGTCTCCTAGTCACTGCAAGGCTGCTGAGCTCAGAGGGAAAAGGCAGGCTTGTATGAAGGCAGATGATGTCACCGGGGCATCCCAAAAGATCCAGGGCACATGCTCAGGTATGCCTATTATAACAATGCTCATGACAGTGGGCACCATTTTATCATCTCATTGGGTGTTTGTTTTTAATTAATCATTTAATTAGAGCCAAAAAGCTTTTCTACCTAGAATTGGGGGAAACCTAAAATATTAGTAAAATACCATAGCATGGGGGTGTAAATCATTTTTAGCAGTGTAGTATAGTATATAGTATAGTATAGTATAGTATAGCGTGTGTGCAGGCGGGAGGGTTAGATAGATTATGATATACTGTAGATATAGATTAAAAGATCCTTTCCTATCAATGTAAAGCTACAATCCTGTGCATGCTTATTTGGATGTGCATGAGTTAGGGCTGCATATATTCCGCACCAAAATTTATTTTACATCAACCCACCTGTGCACTGAGATCATCTGGCCAGTGCTAGCTCTAGGTTTCTGCAGGACCTTGGGCAAGACACCCTCCATGGGCCCCCTCCCCCAGTGAGCCTCCCTTCTCACTGCCATTGTCACCAGCTGCTCTTGCTCCTCCGCCTCTTTCTCATCACTGGGGCCACTTGCTTGCTTGACAGGCACAGAGCCAGTGAGCAAGTAGGCAGTGGCATCTGCTGCTCCTCCTTCTCACCACCACAACTGTCTGGGCCAGAGTGAGAGGCAGGTGAAGAAGCAGGTTGCAACGGTGCAGAGGAGGAGCAAGTCCAGGGCACTCTTGTCAATGGGCCCTTGCTGGGGCGTGGGCCCTCGACAGATGCCCAACCATGCCTACCCTTGACGCCAGCCCTATATCTGACAGTGCTCTCTTCCTTTTGCCCCCCCCCGGGTGAGTGGGTGGCAACTAAGAAGGAAGCTTTTTTGGCTCTCTTTGGAATTCTCTCCCCAGTGAGGGTTGCTTGGTGCCCACATTGTTACCTTTTTGGCACATGTCAAAGACCTTTTTATTCTCTCAGGCTGGTTCTTATGCTGCTTTTTAACTATTACTTTATGATTATGTTTATTGTTGTTTGCGATTTTGTAAGCTGTCTTGACAACTGACATCAAAGGACAGTTATAGAACATTGTTATAAAAAAATAAAAATGAAATCAAACCCTCCAAGGAAGCCTGAGCACAGTAACCTGTATGAACCAGGCACATTGAGCAAATTTCTATGGCCGGTGCCCAAAGAACATCCTGAGTAATTCCATGTGTCCAAGAGGACAGTGACTTGCATTTATCAAATGACAGGCATCCATGCCAAATGACAAACCACTTTTGAAATGAAGGGGTGTTTCAAGGCTAATTTGTGATATTGCATGGTGGCTTGCTGTTCAAGGAAAAGGAGAGAGAGAGAGAGAGAGAGAGAGAGAGAGATTTAAAAATATCTCACGAGGCATGCAGTAGCCCAAAAATTCTGAAGGGCACCAAAGCACCACCCCATCTTGCTCGGCTGAGCTCTCACACCAGCCTCATAGAATAGAATCATAGAATAGTAGAGTTGCAAGGGGCCTATAAGGCCACCGAGTCCAACCCCCTGCTTAGTGCAGGAGAATAGATGTGGGCAGCCCAGGCAGTCACCCACCCAAGCACTGACCCGGATCATACCTGTTTAGCTTCAGCATGTGGCCTGCATTATGTGCTCTCGACACCACCTGTAGCTGCTCAGATGCATGTGCATCCTTGAGGGCTAGCAATTTGTTTCTTTTTTAAATTAAAGCTACCGTATTTACGATGCTGAGTTCGGCACTCAGTGCCAATTTTTGCACGTGCATGATGCAATTGTGGGATACACAAAGTCCACATGCCTTCTTTTAGAAACCCCAGCTCAGTGTAAATGCCTCAGGGATCAAATAAATTCCTCACGTTGACTTTCTTCAGGGGACAGAACAGAAAGGAATACGATCATTTTCCTGTCTTTCTCTCCCCTCTTTCTGTATGTAACCCTGACCAAACTAACGTCACTTGTACAATCATATGCAGAAGTCTCTGTTATTTCTCTTAGCATGTGATAACGGGTACTGTCTGGAGATGGTAATGTGATAGTATTGCAATACTTTTCCCGCCAGTTCTTCATGCAGTCAAGTTTCTGGAAAATGTGTGCATCAATCTCAATGTACTATACGTTTCACCAATATGTTTACATTAATACATTAACCCTTCTACAACCCTGTGAGTTTTAGATTCAAAGGACAACAGAGTCAAGGCAAAGAATCCTCTAATTTCATATTGTGCAGACCTCTTCAGTTTCCTAGAGGATTATTGCATTATTTTCAGAAATGTGTTCAGTCCCTCTCTCGCAGTTAACCTCCATTACCACAGCACAGGACCTTACTGCACTCTCAGTCACTTGTCAAGTACATCTGTCAATGTTATTGCGACATGCCATTGGGACACTGCACGAAGGTTGCTGCTATAACGTGGCAAGCACCACATTTTCTTATAAACACCATTTCCAAAGTTTGCTGCGCCTGGAGTTCCACAAATTAGAAACCTGAATTCATTCTTTTAAAAGCTGCATTGGGAAGAAAGCATCCAGATACAAGATCAGAAGATAGTATTTCATAGTTGTTTTCTAAGGTGTATTGCTTCTAGTCACAAAGTTTCATCAACCTATTCCTGCAAAACCAAAACCAATGTAACCGTCAACATTGAATAAAATATCCGACTTTCACCAATGCTTGTGTCTTTAAGGGGGGGGTGTATTTTAGACACCTGGTACTTTCCTCTACTTTAAAAATGTTAAAACAAAAACAAAAACAAAAACAGACAAACAAACAAAAAACCTTTTCCTGCTACACGTGCGCAAATGAATTCAGTTAGAAATCTTGAGGTGTCATTTTTCCTTTTTCTCCACCTTTCTCCACTGTGTCCCATCTCCCATTCCTTTTTTTTTTAAATTTGTTTATTTGAATTTTAACATATACAAAACAACCGAACAACCAACAAAACATCTAATCCATTACAGAAATTGTATTAGATCAGAACAAAGTAAACCCCCCCCCGAACCAAAATTCAAAGGAACAAATCTGGCTGGGCGCCTTTTCCGGAGTCTTTTTCGTCCATAAAGTAGTCAGTTTTGTGATAGCTGGATATTTGTAAGTTTATTGCATCCAAATGTGCTGGAAGGCTTGAGGTATTTTTGTTGTAGATGTTCTGTATGAAAATTGGATAAAAGGCCACCATTCTGTTTCAAAAGAGTTTGTTTTCTTCCCCCCCCCCTGCAATTCTCAATTTTTGAGTTAGTTTTTCAATTAATGCAATTTCCCATACCACATTATACCAGTGATTGATGGTTAGCCCTTTGGCATCTTTCCATCCTCTTGCTATTAATAATTTAGCAGCTTGTAATAGAAATCTTATTAGGTTCTTGTATAATAAATTTTTATTATCTCTTTGAAAGATGTTTAATATTGCTAATTCTGGAGTTTTATTTATCTCTGTCCCTACAATTTTAGATATTTCTTTGAAAACTATTGTCCAGAAGCGGGATACTTGCTTGCAGGACCACCACATATGTTTGTGTGATCCGATTTCTCCACAGGCTCTCCAACATAGGGGAGAGTAGTTTTTATTAATATGAGAGATTTTGTGAGGAGTCCAGTGCCATTTTTGTATTATTTTCAGTGAGAGTTCTTTGAATTTTGTTGAAATCGCTTTAAATGGGAATTCATCCCATATATTTTCCCATTCTTCATCTTCTATTTGCATTCCCCATTCTCTTTCCCATTTTCTTTTGAAGGCTATTTCCCATGTCTGTTTTTATCAGAAGTGCATATAAGTCTGACATTAATCCTTTTTCCTGATCTGTAACAGTTAATAAAATCTTTTCAAATTGTGTCAGATCTCTGGTGCCTTGTTTTTTCACATTCTCTAGTCTAATGAATGAGCTTATTTGGGACCATTGTAACCAAGTAATTGCCATATTTCGTAATGTGTTTCTCCATGTGTCTCTTGGTAGTGGTTGTGAATTATTATATAAGTCTCGTAATATCAATAGGTTATTATTTTTCAGTGATTCTCTAGATATCTGTATGTCTTTAATGGGAAAATTTGGGTGTGCATAGAGTGGTATTAATGGTGAAATTCCTGGCATCAGTGTCTCCTTTCTTCGTTTCCATATCTTTAATATTATTTCCATGTTGGAGTGTTGATTTTGTATACCTTGTGTTATTTGTTTTTTGACAAAGGGTATTGTGTGTGGATTATCTTGTTCTAACAAAAAAATTTCTATTTTGACCCAATGTTTATTTTTATTATCTGCCATGAATGATAATAGATGTCTCAGTGGGTAAGCTTCATAGTATAATTTTAGTGATGGAATTCCCCACCCTTGCCTGGTGCGTTTCTTGCAAGAATATAATATCTGCCTTATCCTTTTTAAGAAGTGCTTCTATTCGCCTTCTCTTAGTAACTGAACCTAGCCCCTTAACATTTAAAGTTGAAATTCTTAACTTATAATCCATCTATTAACAACATTTTTTCTTTTTTGGTCCCCAAAGGTGAAAATAATACACAATAACATACCCCTTAACCCACCCCCACATTCATCTAAACTATCCCCCCTGCTTAGCCAGGGCAACTTGCCCCACCCTAAACCTACCCACCTATCCCAGGGGGGGGGGAAGGACCCATCACCAGCCCGAACAGCAGCCCCTCATTCCCTCCCGGATAACTTCTTTTTAAAACATTTTCTATTTCTTTTTTCTTCTCGTGTTGAAACGACCTCTTATACAATTCCTCCACTGGCTCCTTCTTCTTCCAGTTGACCCATCGATTCTGGACCCTCCGCATCATCATGAAGCCCCAACTCTCCCAGCAGGCCCATGCCTTGATCACATGATGAGATCTTGTATCTCTTACTGTTCCACACAAAAGTAAGAAAAACTGGGTAACCCCAATTGTATTGTAATCCCTTTCTGATCAAGACTGCTGTACACGGTTTAACACTTCGCCTCCACTTTATTGTTTGCTGACAAAGATCATTGTAGATTTGCAAAGTAGCCCCCTTGAAAGCTACTTGACCTTTCTTTCTAATCTCTTTCATGAAGACATCCTTCTTGTATAAATTTGCAAATTTCAGTACAACATCTCTGGATGTCATACCACGCCTTAATGCTCCCACTCTATGCACAATCTCAATGTCCATATCATCCCAAAAAATTGTTTCTCCAGAGACAGCTTCATTCATCCATTCCAAAATACTGCCTCTTAACTTATATCCAGTCTCCCCCATCTCCATGGGGAAGCCTCTGATCCGAATGTTGGAACGACGTTGCCTGTCTTGCATGTTAATCATCTGTATTTCCATCTCATTAAATTTCATTTTATACTTTTCAAAACTTTTTTCATCCTTCACCTGGAGTTTTTCCACCTTATCCACTCTAACTTGCAGCTCTTTAACTTGAACCCCTAAATGATCTATGGACTTTCGCATTTGCTTCATATCCTCTTGATGCAGATTTTGAAATTTCTCAATTGCTTCTATTTGTTTCTGCTGGCCTGCTTCCATAGAGCTTTGAAACTGTGATAGAATTTTCTCCCAATCTGGTGCTGCCCCTTTAAGCTTGGCTGGAGATATTGACTTTGGCTTGGCACCAGCAGGGAATTTGCCAGCTGAATCCGCCATTTTTCCGCCCTTCCCCCTCGCTGTCTCGAAACTTTCACTACCTCGTGGCTTCTTATCAGGACCCAGTTGCACAGTTTGATAAGAACATTCAATATCTTTAGTGTCAAGGATCCTAATTAGCCTTTTCAAACTGTTATCCGAGGGATGCGCCCGATCGCGTTTCCAAAGAGGGGGTAGGGACTTTTTCACCCGTCTGGAGCTCATAAACAATCCAGAGCGAAGCACATCAAAAGAAAGCTATTCTTGTTATTTCTTTGTTAGCTCTATATCTGCATACCTTCCAGAAAGCAAACAGCAAAGGAATTTAAACTCACGCTTTGTCTCTCCTGTGTATTTGCAGATGTTTTCAAATCATTCCGGGAGCTCGGCAGAAAAGCTACTGCTCCATAGCCAGCGCAGGCTCCTCCCCCTCAATGAATTGAAATTGAGGTGGTCTAGAATATATGAGATAGCATGTGGATCATCTAAATCGCGAGGAGTAGCAATTATAATTTCAAAGAATTGTGGTTTTAATGTTCTAAAGGTGAAAAAGGATGATACAGGTAGATATATTATAATGTATGGGACCTTGGGAGGGGAAGAATATGTTATTGTTAATGTTTATGCTCCCAATCAAAATCAAGGAGAATTTTATCAACATGTGTTTAAAGAAATGGGTAATTTTCAAAATCAAAGGGTTATTATGGCTGGGGACTTTAACATGGTATTGGATAGAAGAAAAGACAAATCCAATCCGACGAGAGAAGATCAGAGAAATAATCTAACGATCTTGAATAAGTTAATTAGTAAGGAAGGGTTGCTAGATGTTTGGAGAGGGGTCAAGGGGAATGAGGAAAGATATACATTTTACTCATCAGCAAATAAGAATTATTCTAGGATAGATTTTATTTTTGTGTCCAGGACACTGTTTTCAAGGGTCCTGGGCACAGAGATAGGAGTGATAAAAGTTACAGATCATGCTTTGGTTAACATGGATTTGAAGATACATAAGGATTATAGAGAAGCGAAAAGATGGAGATTGAATTGTAATATTTTTCGTTATAAACATTTAACAGAGAAAATAGAGAAGGAATTGAGGGAAATTTGGGAATTTAATCAAACAGAAGAATGTACTGAAGCGATAATATGGGATACAATGAAGAGTGTAATGAGAGGAATAGGATTGAGAGAGGCAATAAATTTGAGGAAACAACAAGAAGTTTTTTATCAAAAGCTAGAGGGGGAGATTAGGGATTTGGAAAAGAAGTATTTAGAGAAGAGGGATAAAAAGATTTTTGCAGAATTACAGGGTAAAAGGAAAGAATTGGAGAATAAAGAACTGGACAGGGTACAAAGGAATTTGATTTACACAAAAAGGGAGTATTTTGAGAATAGTAATAAAAACTCTAAAATGTTGGCTAGATTAGCACAAAAAAAAAAGAAAAAAGCTTAGTGGGGATGATTAAAGATAAGAGGGGTAAAGAATATAATCTAGTAAAGGATAAATTGAAAATTTTTCATGAATATTACACGGAGTTATATAAGGCAGGAAAATGGTCGGAAGCTGAGAGTAGAAGATATATCGAGAAAAATTTAAAAATAAAAATCCAGGATGAAGATAGAGAGAAAATGGAGCAACCATTCACAGAAATTGAAATAGAAAGTGCTATAAATAAATTAAAACAGGGGAAAACGCCAGGACTGGATGGTCTGGGGGCGGAATATTATAAAGTCTTTAAAAAAATGTTAATTCCGAAGTTAAAACGGTTGTTTAATGATATTTTACAGGGGGGAGAGATCCCCCCGTCATGGAAACAGTCCTTGACCATTTTAATCCCGAAACCAAGGAAGGATTTAGCAGAACCAGGTTCTTATAGACCAATATCATTAATTAATCAAGATGCTAAACTATTGACAGCAATTTTAGCTAGAAGAATGAATAGTTTTCTAAATAAGTATATAGGGATAGATCAATGTGGGTTTATTCAAGGAAGACAAATGGCAGATTTAACAAGAAGGGTTCTGAATATAATTTATTTAATAAAGAAAAATAATTTGAAAGCGGGGGTTCTTGCATTGGATATTTTTAAAGCCTTTGATTGTGTGGAATGGCCTGCATTAAAGATGTTAATAAAAACTATGGGGTTTGGAGAAAAATTTATAGGTATTACTAACCAATTATATACTCATAATGTCACGTCGGTAATTGTAAACGATGGAATAACAGAAACTATTAGCCTAGGCCGGGGAACTAGACAGGGTTGTCCCCTTTCCCCAGTATTATTTGTGTTAGTTATGGAATTGTTAGCGAATTCGATAAGACAGGAGAAGAAATTATTGGGGATAGGAATAGAGACCAAATGTAAGATAAACCTTTTTGCAGATGATATCTTGTTAACATTAGAACGGCCTATAGAAAATTGGGATTGGATAGAGAAACATTTAGATGAATTTAGAGAAGTAACAGGGTTAAAAGTTAATTGGGATAAATCGGAGATAATGACATTTAATTATAGTAAACTGGAGGAAAGGGGATTTAAACAAAGGGGAGTGGATATAAAGATAAAAAATATAATTAAATATTTAGGTATTGATATATTAAAAGATTTGGATAAAATAGGGGAATGTAATTTTAAAAAACTAAAAGATGAAGTTAAAAATCAAATAGAGGATTATAAAAAATTGGGATTATCGTGGTTTGGTAGGATAGCTTTGATTAAAATGAAGATTTTACCGAAGTTTAATTTTTTATTTAGAATGATACCATATAAGATATCAGAGAAAGAAATTAAAGAGTGGCAAGTAATGTTAAATAGCTATTGTAATGGGGGGAAAAAATCAAGGATTACTAAGAATAGATGGTATAAAGCTCAAAAAATAGGGGGACTTGGTCTCCCTAATTTAAAATGGTATTATATAGCTAATCAACTTAGATATATCATGGATATTATTGTTAGAAAAGATTTTATGTGGTGGGAAATAGAAGCATTTGAATTGGGTAATAGGGTGGATAAATTCTTATTTACAAAACAAGGACATATTATGACAAAAAGATTAGAAAATCCCTTTTTAAAAAATATGTTAGAAATTTGGGGTAGAAATAAGGAAATATTTTTACCAGGTATATCCCCGCTTACTCCAGTGGTGGTTATGGAAGATTTTCCCGAGAATGTTAGACATTTAGAACGAATTTTTAGAGAGAAAAAGGTGATAACTTTAATGGATTGGCTGGAAAAAATGGAGACAAGACAGCAAATAATTGATAGGCTTGGGGCAGGAAGAATTTCTTGGTTAAATTTAATTCAATTAGTACAATGGGGTAAGAAATGGAAGAGGAGACATGAGCATGAAAGGGATTTCACTGCATTTGAGCAGGTGGTTATGTCTAGAGAACTTGTAGAAGGAAATGCATCAGCTAGGGGTCTTACAAAGATGTTATATAAAATGTTGCAGAAATCAGAAGAGCAAGCAGAAAATCTTAAAATAGTTTGGGATACAGAGTTTGAAGAGGAAATATCAAAGGATGAGTGGAATAAGATTTGGGATAGGCGAATATTGAAAAATATGTCTATAAGAATTAAAGAGAATTTTTATAAGCTAATTTGGAGATGGTATTTGACCCCAGTGAGATTAAATAGAATAGATAATAAATGTTCTCCAATGTGTTGGCGAGGATGTCAGGAATTGGGTACATATGCTCATATGTGGTGGAGTTGTAAAAATGTAATGGATTTTTGGAAAATGATTTTTGAGGAAATATCAGAAATTGTTGGAGTTGATTTAGAGGTATGCCCTAAACTAGCTTTGCTAACAATAACGGAAAAGGTGATCGGTTCACAAAATGTTAAAGAATTAATCATAAATTTGTTAACGGCAGGTAGACTAATGATAGCAAGGAAATGGAAAATCCAGCAAGTTTTCACTATTACTGAATGGTATAAGGAAGTATGGGATATGGCTTTGAATGATATGTTGACTTGTAATATTAAATGCAAAAGGGGTCAATTAAAGAAAAATAATTTTAAGGATATTTGGGGTTTATTTTTGGAATATGTGTTTAAAAGGGGGAAAGGGAGTTTACCCTGTCAAGATATATTGTATTTTTGGAATAATGAACAATTATAGAGTTATTGGATTGTTTGGTCCCATGGTGATGGGAGCACAATATTAGTTATGTGTGTATGTTATTTTCTTTGTATTGTTTTAAAATTTAATAAAATATTAAAAAAAAAAAAAAAAAAAAAAAGTAATTCCCCACCCTCCATCAATGGTGGGTCTGTATCTGAGATTTCTTGCCATACGTGGTTTTTTACCATTAAATATAAATTTTTCTAGGGTGTCTTGCCATAATTTAAGCCATCTCATAGGTACTTCTATGGGTAGAACATAAAATAAGTATGTGAATTTAGGTATGACTATCATTTTGATGGTGGCTAATTTGTTCATTGTGGTTAAGTTCAATCTTTTCCATCTTTTGAGGTCTTTCTTGATATTTTCCCATAATTTGGAATAGTTTAGTGTGAAGGTTTTGTTTGGGTTTTTTGTGACTTGAACTCCTAGGTATCTAAAGGCTTTGTGAACTATAGGAATTTGTAGATTTTTAGAAATGTCAAGTTGATTGTTTGCCCCTATATTATAACTCATGAAGTCAGATTTGTCGTAATTTACTTTTAAGCTAGATGCTGCTTGGAAATCTTGCAGTTCTTGGCGTAATGGTTGCAATGCCTCTATTGGGTTTTGTATTGTTAATATCAAATCATCAGCATACATGCTGAGTAAATATGGTTGATCTTGAATTTGTATACCTTGTATAGCGTCATTATGTCTGAGTCTGTCTGCTAGAAATTCTATAACTAAATTGAATAACAGAGGGGATAGGGGGCAGCCCTGTTTGGTTCCTGCATTTAGTTGAAAAGGGCGTGAATCATAAGAATTGAATCGTATATTTGCTGTTGTTTTGTTATATATGGCATTGAGAATGTGAGAGAAATTTGGGCCAAAGTTGTACACAGATGTGCTCTCCAGTAAGAACTGTAAATTAACACTGTCAAATGCTTTGAACAAGTCTAGAGCAATTATGGCTAACAGGGTGTTTGTTTTTTTTACTGTATTTTATTATGCTATATAGCCTGCGTATAGGATCTGCTATATATCTTTTTGGAATAAAACCATGTTGATCTTCATGTATTATTTCTCCTATCACAAATTTTAATCTATTAGCCCATATGGTGGTAAATATTTTATAATCTATATTTAATAAAGAGATGGGTCTGTATGATTCTGGGAGCTCCGGATTTTTCCCTGGTTTTAATATCAAGATGATTCTGGATTGTGTCCATGTGTTGGGAAGTGAGGCTCCATCTAGAATTTCATTATATAATGACAATAGTCTTGGGGCTAATAATTCTGTATATGCTTTATAAAATTCACTTGTAAAACCGTCAGGTCCCGGTGATTTGTTGGGTTTTTGTGTTTTAATGGCTTCTGTTATTTCTTCTATCGTAATCCTTTGTTCTAGGATTTGTTTACTTGCTTCAGTTAGTCCTGGGATGTTTGTTTTGCTCTGATACTTTCTAATTGTGTTCCTGTCTTTTTCTTCCCCTTTGTATAGTTTTTCAAAATAATCTACAAAAATGTTACCCATCTCTTCTATGTCATATGTTTTATTCCCCTGTTTGTTTTTAAGAGCGTTTATTTTGTTTTTGTCCCTCCTTTTTTTTACCCTGTTTGCCAAGAGTTTGGATCCCTTTCCATCAAATTTGTAATGTTTTTGTTTAATATATAGTAAATTTATCATGGTTTGATCTAATTCCAATAAATTTAATTCTGTCCTTTTCTTCTCCATTTGTTGTCTGATTTTTTGTTCCCCTGTTCGTTTATATTGTACAGTAAGTCTTTCTAGTTCTAATTCTGTTTCTGATTTTCACGTCCGTCTCTTTTTATTCATGTGGCTCATCTCTTTGATACTCAGTCCTCTAAGAACCGCTTTCATTGCTTCCCATCTGGTCCTTTCTGTTGTGTCCCCTGCTTTATTTTCTGTGAAGTAGTTGTCTATTCCCTTTTGTAAATTTTCTCTGCTTTCTTTCTTTGTTAAAAGGATGGGATTGAATCGCCATATATAATTGCTCTTGGTATAGTTGTTTGCTATGAGTTGGACAGATACCGGTGCATGGTCTGTCACTTCTATGGGTCCTATATCTGCCACTGTGAGGTTTTGCATCAGTGTACTAGTTAGCATAATTGTGTCTAGCCTTGAGAAAGTTCCATGTACCCTGGAACAAAATGTGTGTGTGTAGTCTTTGTTGTTAAGTTCTGCCCATACCTCCCTTAAATTAAATTTGTGAATTATGTTTAAAAGTTTTCCTGCCCGTGTGTTATGTGAGTCTGTTTTATTATATAATCTTACATCTTTTTGTACTTTTCTAGGTTCAGCTCCTTGCATGTTCCTATTAGTGTCTGCTCCAATTATTGCCTCTGCTTTTGAAAAGGTTCTCAACTTTTTCAAAACTTTATATAGGAAGTGTGGAGAAACGAGCCTTTGGGGGTACACACACACACCTCAGGTGTGAACCGACTGGGGTGGGGTGTGCATAGTTAGCGTGTGGAAAGAGGGGCCCTTGGGGGTTCCTGCATGCATGCAGGAACACACACACACACACACACGCCTCCTCATGTGTAAACCAAGTGGGGGCTGGGAGGAAACGAAAGCCTCGGATGGAATGGGTGGCGCCTAGATGCCTAGAGAAGCTGGCCTAGGCTTTTCATATGTAAATAGTTCAAGCCATGAGTCATGAGTTCCCTTCCCCCTGCCTGGCCAGGTGAGGTGCATGGCGATTGGCTAAGAGGCAGCAGAGGAGGGGGGGGGAAAGGTATATTTCCCCACATGTAGCCTTTGTGTCTTTGTCTTAGTCTTTTTGGTAGCGTGCCTGGTTGGAGCCATGGCAGCGCGCCAGCGAGGGGGCCAAGCCCTTAGGGGGGGCCCCTCAGGAACCGACCCCAGGCAGCTCCTGGTAAAATTAGCTGGTTTGAGGGCTCTAAGTAAAGGCAAGCCTTGTGGGAGTTTCACCCATCTCAGACCTGCGGGTAGATGGAGTAGTTCTCCTCGGGCGGCAAGGCTATGCTGGATTTAACCCTTGAAGAGAATACCCTCAGGTAACTGGTGTGTGCCTGAGAGTTATTAAGGAATCAGGTTTTATTGTGTTTTAGCTCTATTTCTGTGTACTAAAGTGTCTCTCTCTTTATTTTGTGTGCTTCTCTCATTTCCCCTAATCTTGTTGTTTAAATGCTACCAGAATAAACCTTGTCCTGGTTTTACCCCACATGGTGTTTGTGGATTTGCTCTGCTTGGTTCAGTATCTAAGTCCAGGTTACAGAAATTGAAGGCAAGTCCCTAAACAGAGATTCAAGTAGGATTGCAGACAGCTGAGGCAATCTTGAGATCTCAGGGGCTCTTGGTTCCTTTGGGGTAGGTAAGGGTGGGGTGGTGGCGGGCCAGCCAGCCCCCCCTTCCTCCACAGGAAGTCTAGCTGTCTTTCGTTTGGACTGTATAATGAGGCTAATACTATTTGTTTGTTTTGATTTAGTGTTCTCTCTACAAATACGTATCTGCCATTGGGGTCTTTCTGTACTTGCCGTATTGCAAAGTCCACTGTGTTATGTATTAATATTGCTACTCCCCTTGATTTGTTTGTTCCTTTTGCTATATGTACAGTTTTCCATTGACTACTGTTAAAAATTCCTTCCCTTTTTTGGGCTTTATGTGTCTCTTGTAGAAATAGTATTTTTGGTTTTAGATCTCTTATTAGTTTATGTAGCCTCGCCCTTTTTAACTGATTCCCCATGCCTTTAATGTTTAGAGTTAGCACCTTAAGGTCTCCCATGGTATATGCCAGTTTCTGTCTGCCTTGCCCATTATTGCACCCAGCTCAGTCGTGTCCTCCCTCCCTCCCCTGTCATCCCCCAACCTTCTTATTTTCCCCAACTTTAAAACTTGTTTGCAGCTCTCTCTTAGCATAACTAAAGCTGCAAATGCAGGTGAGATCCTCCCCTCCCCTTACAGAGAGAGTGATTCACGTGTTCTTCACCCTGCCTTGAGGCTATGGTTTGTTCTTTTCAGATTCCTTTAAAACTATAACTGAGCAGGTCAATCTATTCCTTCATAGATTGACTACATAGAGGCAAGAGTTTCTCCCCCCCCCCATATTTTATCAATGGTTTAAAACAGCATGACTCTACAAACAAAGAATATTTTCCCTCCCCTTTAGGGCTAGTCTCCCTCCTCCCTTTTCCTCCCCCTTCCCTTTGCTATACATTTGAATATTTACACTTCAATTGTCTTTCACTTTGTTTTTGTCCCCTCCTGTGGCTCACTGTTACTCAGTTTCTCTCATCTCTTCTTTTGTGGCAGAGCTTTCAGGATTCTTGGGGTCTGTGGATTTTCATAGTCATCTCTTTCCCGTCTGTTTTTTCGGTGTCTGTTTACAGTGTTCCAGCCGTCTCCTCCTTGTGGCTCTTGGCCTGCTGCATCTTCTCCATTATCTGTTTCTTCCCGAGTAGCCTCTGCCGGGAGTTCGATGCCTAGCGTTCTGAATAGCTCCGTCATTTCCCATGGGGAGGCTGCAATCAGCGTGTCCCTTGTTGGGGATTATTATCTTGAAGGGGAATCCCCAGTGATATTTAAGCCCCAGTTCTCGTAGTTTCAATGTATAGGGTTTGAGGAGTCTTCTTTTCTGCAGCGTCTCTGGTGCCAGGTCTTGCATAATCATTACAGGTTTGTCATTATATTTTATTTCTTTTAAAAGTCTTAGCTTTTTAAAGAATTCGTCTTTCTTGTTGTATCTGCTGAAACATATTACCAAGTCTCTTGGAAAGCTGGAGTTTTTTCTTCTGGGTCCTAGTGCCCTGTGAGCTCTTTCTAAGTCATCAGCTTCTATCGGGCAGTCTGGAATTAATGAGGTCAGCCATTTTGCTATAAAAACCTTAATGTTTTCACCTTCTGCTTCTTCTTCCAAGTTTTTTATTCTCACATTACACCTTCGGTGGCGATTTTCTTGGTCTTCAATCTTTGATTTATTTTCCGCTATCGCTCTTTGTAAGGTTTTTATCTTTTCCTCCTGTTGCTGAGCTTTTTCTGCAGCTTTATTTGCTGTTGTTTTTACTGCCTCCACCGTTTCTGTTATTTCCTTCAGTTTGGTGTCCAGCAGTTCTGCCCAGTGGTTCATCAGTTCTTGTTTTAATGTTTTTAATTGATGTAATATTGCCTCCTTCATTTCGTTATTTGATATCTGTGCGCTTGATCCTGGCTCTTCTGTGTGTTCTCCTCCTCTGTCTTCTCCGGTAGCCATTTTTTCTCTCTGAGTATGCTGTACTGCCTTGTGCAGTGTTTTTCTTTCTTTGTAGGGAAAGTAGTGTGTAATCTCTCTGTTTTTCGTTTTGCTAGATTCCTCTGTCATTCCCCATCAGAACTTTAAGTTTTTGTTGCTTGTTGGGCCTTTTTAAGTGTTGTAGAGTCTTCCTTTTTAGTTTTAGGGTGAGGAGCTCTCCCTCTATGCCGCCATTTCTTAGGCGTGCCAGTTTCGCCTCTGCCCCATCTCCCATTCCTGAGACAGCCATGTACTATGAAAAAAAGGGTTATTAAATCTTATCAAATGATAACTTTATCATTTGAGGGGATACCAAACAGATTGGAAACGTAGCCTTTAGATACAGAGCACCCTTGAGCATACTAGAAATGGGAGAATCAAACATTGTCATAAGGGTTATTCTAATCAGGGCTGTGCATATCACAAGTGCAAAACTGGGTACAGAATTCAGCAATGTAAGAAACTCAGCTGCCTTGAGAATATAGCAGAGATCAAACCATGAGTCAGGAGGTCCTCAGTTCTTGCATTCAACATGAACTCAACAGGTGAATTAGGTAAACCTCTGTCTTGCAGATTCACCTCCCTATCTGCAAGATGGGGAAAATACTAGCCTGCTTTACAGGATTATCATAAAAATAATGGGTTTGAAGTACTTTGAACATTCAAAAGGTGCTATGCAAAGTATGAAATATTATTTTTAGTAGTAGTAGTAGTAGTAGTAGTAATAATAATAATAACAACAACAACATAAAGTTTCTAGTCCTTATGCCCTGTTCGTTTGCATGTATATCAGTAACCGAATTGTACAAAATAAATGCATGTATGTGTGCTTGTGTAATGTGTACAGGTTATAGAATTCAGTTTTTCCTGGTGCAAAACTTTTAAGATACCTTGGTAATTTATATATATTTGAAGCATCGAGTAGACATGGATCTGGTTATATTTTCAGGGAACAAAAGGAATCTGATGAAGAGTCAGAATAAACGTTTTAAGAATGTGTTTGCAAGAGCAAACTTCACTTCGGCAGCTTGTTGAAGACAACAGGAAGGAGAGATACAGAACAGACAACAAACTTTTTTTGGTGGCCTAAAGGCTATTTTGTCACTGTTTCCGGTACTGTAAATCCTCTTGGAAGAATGTTGGCATTTAGATAATCTGTGGGATGCATCAGGTTTCTCACCACAAGAGCAAGAACATGTCCCTTCACTGCTGAGGTGGATACTCCATTAGTTTTAGAGCTCAGCCAGCTGTGAAGAAAAATCACATTGGGAAATATATGACAGTTTGAAATAAAACACATTAACATTTCCATAGGTCTGAAGGACACAAAGGACTGTTTCCTGTTCACATTAGCAAAGTACCTGCACTAATGAAGAGATAAAGCAAGAGACAGCAGGCATCAGGAGCTACATTAAACAGCCATTTTGGAACTGGGCCCTGATTTACAGTGCCTTGCAGAAGTATTCACCCCCTTGATTTTTCCACATTTTGTTGTGTTACAACCTGGAACTGAAATGGATTAAATTGGCATTGTTACCCCTTGATGTACACAAGATACTTAACACTGTGAAGGTGCAAAATATTTTTTTGTGGCACAAAAGTGAAGTAAACAAAAACAAACTGGCACAAGTATCCAGGGAAGCCCTACTTACTTCTAGAAACAATTTTCACCCATGCCTACTTGTCTCCCACAAGACAGGTTTTGCAACAGAAGTGAGAAATACCTTTCTCTGGCAACCATCACAGATCTTCTCAAGTGAGTAAGAGTTACAAAATGCATTGTGTTCATATATATATATATATATATATATATATATATATATATATATATATATCCCTGATATATATATATATATATATATCCCTGATATATATATATATATCCCTGATATATATATATATACACACCTGATATATATATCCCAGCAACCACTTGTCCTGAAGGCCACTGAGAAGTTAGTGAGGAGTTTTAGCTGGTGCCTCAAGCTTCTCCCCTAAAATGCCCTGCTAGTCACGGGTACCATTCCCTCAAGACTTTTGAATTTAGTCAGGTAATGGAGGGGCCAAGCAGAAGTCCTCATGGAGTTGGATTTGACCCAGGAGCCCTGATCCCTTATTTACATCCTTGCTGCATTAATTTTGTTTTCTTGTGGTTTTGAGGTTCGGCATTTGCTCATGTTAAATTCCTGATGTTATAGCTAGGAAATGGCAAAAGTAGCTTTCCCATAAAGGAAATTACTTATTTAGTCATTAGGAAGTTACTTATTTGCACCACACCCTTTCTCAAAGGACCTCAAGAGAGTAGTATTCAAGTACCAACCAGACACAGTCCTGCTGAGCTTTAGAAATGGAGGTGTGTCAGGCACCTTCAGACGAGTCATTGGAGCAGGATATAAGATTACCTGCTTTCTGTTTAGGTCACACTGGGTCAAAGCATTGCTGTTTTGAAATAATCCTATCTTTGTGTTGGATATTGGTGGTTTTCAATCCTATCCCCTCAGATACTTCCATGAGACCTAGACTGGTTTGCTTTTCAGGAAGTTATATTGGTAATGTCCCCTATCTGAAGCAGCTAATCTCCAAGGCATTAGTATAATGTTGTATCTATCATAATCTATCATATATAATGTATTTCATTTCCATTACTTTAAAACAAGATTAATTATCTCTTTAGCTCAACCATACAATAGAGGGTCAGAATCTGCTGTGATGAATTTGCCAGGCACTTTGAGAACAAAATCACTTCCCAAGCTTGAAACAAGTCCTGATGAGGTGTCCGATGCACCATCTTACCCAGTTTTGTGGGATCAATTTCAATTGATGCAGCCTGACTCTGAGGATCTGGTCGGTGATGCGGCTGGTCACATGCCCTCTCAACCCTTACCCATCTTGGCTTATTAAGACTAGCCAGAGAGGTTTGGGGAGGTAGGTCCAGGGAGTGGTTAATGTGTCCTTACACAAGGGAGTGGTGCTGGCAGCCTTTAAAGAGGTGATTGTGCGTCTCTGCCAGTCAACTCCTGAAAAAGCCCTCCCAGACAGACCCAGAGGTTTATGACAACTGTCCAGTTACAAATACCCCTTTTGGGGGCAAGGTGCTTGAGAGGGTGGTGGCAGCACAGTTGCAGATGCTCTCGGAGGATATGGAATATCCGGAACCATTCCAGTCTGGCTTCAGGCCTTGTTTCGAGATGGAATCAGCCATGGTCACCCTGATAAATGGCATTTTTCAGGAGAGGGACAAGGAGATTGTGACCCTCTGGTTTCCCATGATCTCTCAGTATCTCCCACATAATGAAAGGAAGGGCAGCTTTGCCATGCAACAACTCCATTCCTCCCTATGGATCCTAGCTTTTATCTCTGTGCAGCTCTATCTTCTTCCTCATTCTTTACTATTCTGGTAGTTGTATTCCAACTATTCTAAATAAATGCAAATCAAAACATTGCAACTGAAAAGTCTTTTGACACACATTTTTTAGAAAAGTAGCTTGTAAAGCTCAACTACTGAAATATATTTATCTACTGAAATATCCTTAATTTCCCTTGCAACAATCATAAATATTTGCATCAACCTTGTTATGGCAGAGTGTGGCCACAGCAATTGGTACACACCTTATCCTTGGGCAAGATGCATGACACTTCAAGTTTTAGGAAAGGGCTGTTAGATGATACAAACGATGCTTCACTCTGCAGATCCTGTTATTGTATACCAAAAGATATGGGAAAGTGATGAATTTGCAAACCGGTATTGAAGCCAACAGAAACAGTGAAATTGTACCTCATTGACCACTCAGTCCATGCTTTTTTAACTGTGTGTCAGGTGGGACACCTGAGATGGGACAGCAAAGGTCTAGGGAGGGATACAATCTTGAGGCAAGTGGAATATCCACTTGCCCCAAGGCATATCCCTGCACTTGCCAAAACTAGCTTACCCTCTAGCAAAAGTTCTTCAATTATATGTGGGGTCACTGATCCCCCAGTTGGAAAGAGCTCCTGGTTTGTTCTGATGCATTTCCCCTATGTGATGTTTAAGGTGGGGCCAGAGATGCCTTCTTCTATCCCCCTTGCTAGCAGTGTTGGATGAACGCCCCAGTCTACAGAAGGGGCTGAATGCACACAACTGCATGCAGGCAACTTTGCATGTTCTGCCTTGGAACATAACGTTTGTTTCAGACAGGGCAGTCATTTAGAAGTGGGTCAAATTCTGAAAGTATGAGAACCCCTGCAGTAAGTTCATTAAAAAATGGATGTCTTTAATGAGCAAGGCCATTGCATACCTAATGGTGCAATCCTGTACATGCCTATTTACTGAATTCAATGGGGCTTACTCCCAGGTAAGTGGGTATAGGATTGCAGCTGCAGAGGCTTACAGTATACAATACAGAATGATTGCATTTGTTCTATTAAAAAAAAGAAAGTTGACTGGCAGAGATTCCAGCAAAAAGATGAGTTAAGTACCAATTAGGGCAATGATGTCTTATTGCACTGACTTGTTGGGAACTGTTCTGTAAGCTGCCAAATCTTGTAAAGTTCCTTGTCAGAAATATTAATTTAGAGCAGTGTTCTTTAACCTTGGGTCCCCAGATGATTTTGGCCTACAATTCCCAGCATGCCCCAGCCAGCATAGCTGGCTGGGGTGTGCTGGGAGTTGTAGGTCAAAAACATCTGGGGACCCAAGGTTGGAGAACACTGATTTAGAGCAAAGGAAACACTGCTCTCCCGCCGCATTTGGACAAGCAACAAAGGGAGTGTCCAGGCAGAGGGCTCCTAGCACTAACAATCAAAAGGCTTTGAACAGCTATTCCATCTTTTCCTCAACAGATTCCACACCCCCCCCAAGAAAAAAGAGAAGAAATGATGGAAAAACAAATGGTGAAGGCAATGATATCTGGACCCCCTGTACATTTCTGTGGATGTGGCAGGGTGATTGCACAATAAAAGCCTCACCTGGAAGCACCCCAAGCCTGGAGGCAGAACACAAATCCTCACTTTTGCTATCAGTGCCGAGACCCTGATAAAGACTGTCCTGTGGTTTGAATGCTTGCAAATCTTTAAGGCGTTACACCTAACCCAACGAGAGGTACATCATCTCTATCCTGCCCCTTCCCCACCAGCAAAAACACCACTACCATATTTTTTTTAATTTTGTGTGTTAGAGGGGACCTTGCTATCTTAAGAGCTCAAATCTAAGTAAGTTCAAAATGGAATGAAATCCGTACAATGAAAATTAACTCATTTGTAGGCAGCTTAAGATTTTTCAGTAGCTGAGAGCCAAATTAGATGTTAAACCAGTCACACAACTGCCAATTGTGTGAATGGTGTAAGTGTATATTGCCGGTGTGGGGGTCCCTCCAGTTGTGAATCCAGGCAAGCGGGGTGAAGGGAGCTTTCTCTTTGCCCCCTGCTGTGGTCCAAATCTGGATTGGGACCCCAAGCCTGCTGTTTGCATCAAGAAGAAAGTTCCCATCTGTGCCAGTGGGAGCTTTCTCCTTCACACAAATAGCAGGTGAGGACCATGGGGGGGGGAGTTAAAGCCCCCCTGTTGCAAAAATGCAGCATCCCCATCCCCCCCAGCAGGGTCACGATCTGGATCAGCATCTACATCTACAATTTACACTTTAAAAAACACCCATACAATTGCTTATCGCATGAATGGTATAATGTCTAGTTTGTCCCCGATCTTAGGCACTACGATGGAAAACCCTTAACAGTCTTGGGAGCACTGCTGGTAGTTTAGGACTGGCGTAGTACAAGAACCAGCAATATGATTTATTCATAAGAATATTTACCTCCCACCTTTTGGCAGGTAAGATCTCCAGAATTAAGTTATTGTGAAGGACTGCCAACCGGTCCTTTTCTCAGGACCAGATATCAAAGGTGCAAAACTGCCAGCCTTAGCGCTGCCGTCTTGACTTGATTCTCTCAGGGCCTTGCCCTGGGTCTATACACTGGATTTAGCACTGAACCGAGGAACCACACACACCGTGTGGGGTAAAACCAGGAAAGTTTATTTAAGGTAAACAGATTACAATAAAAGGTGGGGAATGAGGGAAGAGGGAGAAAGGTGGGGAGACACTTTGGTACATACAGTAGAGCTACAAAATAACAAAAACTAGTTCCTTTACCATATAAATACCTAGGCGGCACTTACTCTTCTTTGCCTAGGGGTTAGTCTTCTCAGGGTTTGCCTTAGCAAAAGCCCTCCTCCGCGCGAAGCGTGCAGACAGCAACGCAAACCAGAAGCCACAGCAGCTGTATAGATTCTTCCCCCCACCTCCTTTCAGTAGCCCAGGTGTCTTTAGCCAATCAGGATGAACTTCATCTGGGCCAGGCAGGGGAGGGGTGGCTCTTTGCCGCATTTGCATGCAAATAGCTGTGGCACCAGGCCATCATCGGTGTCAGGAGCCATCAGAGAAACTATGTACATTTTGCATTTCCCAGCCGCCAGCTGGGATTATACTTGTTTACACGTGTGGAGGTGTGTGTGGTGCAGGAAACTCTGACGCTTTTTCTCCAGTTATATTGTGGTATTACAAAGTTCTCCAAATACCAGGTGCAAACAGAGAAACTGCCTTACTCCTGCATGCTCAAGTGAGCTTTTGATACTGTGACAATGACATGTACCAACTCCCTATGACTTAGGAGGTGCACATGGTCTGCTCAGGTAGTGTCACCGCCACCTCCCCCCCCCCCCACCATATTCCCCTGGCTGGGTTAGGAAGATCCTTGATCTTTTTAATCCAGGCAAGGTGGAGGATAAGGCATTGTGTGTGGGGTGGGGTGGGGCTGCAAGGAAGGAACATCTAAAACCCTGCTACAGGATCCACTAAATATTCACAGTGGGGCTTATTTATTCATAGGCAAAAAGGCAAGGTTTACAGATGGAAAACAAAGATCAACAGACAGAACATATACTCAAGAGCAAAAGGCTGGGGGATAAACTTGCCAAGGTCCCTAGCTCAGGGGTGGGCAACTTGTGGCCTTCCAGATGTTTTGGCCTACATCTTCCATCATCTGCTGGTCAGGGTTGATGGGCATTGCAGTTCAACATCATCTGGAAGGCCAAAAGCTGTCCACCCCTGCTAGCTGCATCTGGCAGCTCATGCTGGCTCACAGCTTGTCTGAGTGTGGAAAGCTAAGCAGGGTCAGGCCTGGTTATTACTTGGATGGGAGACCCCTCCTCTGGTTTCCTGCATTGAGCAGGGGGTTGGACTTGATAGCCTTGTAGGCTCCTTCCAACTCTATGATCCTAGACTAATTTTGACCCTGGGGTCATTTAGATGAGAATAGCACAACTATATCTGTGCGGGACAAGGACAGGCATAGATCAAATTCACCACTTTCTCTCTCAGGCTAAAGGCCCGACTGTCAGCGACAATTATGCATTCTTCCCCTCCCTGGGCCCTGCCTAATTCTGTTATGGAGGAGTTGGAAATTGGACCTTGCTATTGTCTCTTTGCACCTATCTCACCCAAATGACCACCAGGGGCACTGGGAGTAGAGCAGATAGATTTCATAGATTTCATAGATCATAGAGCTGGAAGGAGCCTACAAGGCCACTGAGTCCAACCCCCTGCTCAATGTAGGAAACTAGAGGAGGGGTCTCCCATCCAAGTAATAACCAGGCCTGACCCTGCTTAGCTTTCCACACTCAGACAAGCTGAGCCAGCGTGAGCCACAGGCCTGTTAGGAATAACTTCTTTCCTTACTCTTTGACCTCTACTTCGTGCTGCCTCTATCATGCAGAATGATACTCTCAGGGTATTCCTGTGGTCTCTCTAACTCCCTGTTCTCTACCTGAGCAGTCATGCCATACCCTCCAACATTTCACAGATGAAAACTAGGGACACACATGTGAATTTGTAAGAGGTATGGTTAAGCTACATGAAGGTGTGATCAAGAGGGCATGGCCAGGCAACATGAGGGCGTGGCCAAGGGTATGGCAAGGCAACCAAAGCGCATGGTCAAGTACAAAAGTTATTAGAAGAAACACACAAAATCTTATACAGTCGTGCCTTGGATTGAGAGCATAATTTGTTCCGGAAACGTGCTTGTAATCCAAAGCACTCTTATATCAAAACGAAATCCCCCCCAAAAAATTTGTACAGAGATTTTTAATTTAAGCCGTACTACAGTACTTGTATTGCAAGACGTCGCTTGTATATCAAGTCAAAAATAAATATTTAAAAATTTGCTTGTCTTGCAAAACGCTCTCAAACCAAGTTACTTGCAATCCAAGGTACTACTGTATAATTATTACATTATTATATATTATTTTATAATATTTTATTAGTGGCTTTTGTAATATTTTTTACCTTACTTAAACCCTTAATTGTTGATATCTGGTGTTTTTCATGAGGGCTTGCAGGGCAATCTCTTTTTGTTTTAAAATTGTCAGGATTGCTCCTGGCATTTTCAGGGCAGTTGGAGGTGGAGAAGAAAAGGAGATGCAGAGGAGGGGGCGCTTTTGGGTGGGGGAAAATACAAAAATACACATTGGGTTTTGAGCCCCTTCAGCGTTTTGCTCCAACACCTCTACAGCTCTGGTTTTTAAGCACAAGGAGTAACTTTGAGGGGCTGAACAGCTTTGTTGTTGTTGTTGTTATTGTGGAAAGGCCCCAGTTTAAAGCAGTCTTCAATGGGTCTTACTTGGGGGGGGCTGGTAAGAGGCAGCAGCGATCATCCCTTGCGCACACACTCGCGCGCACGCGCACACACACACATCCTTGGTCTGTTCCCTTCCTGCTTAAAGGGGCCATGGGCAAAAACGCAGATCATGGCTCTGCATAACAAATTGGGACTTTTGCATAACAAAGTAAGAAACATGATGGCTTAAGTATTTGCAGGACTGTCTGGGGCAATTGGAGAGTATGTCATGCTACTGCTCCTCCTATGTGCTCATCCTGAGCACATGGCTCTCTTGATATAATTAAGCATTAGGCTTTTCTATCTAAACAGATTTTTTTTAATAAACCTTCTTTCCCTTTTTATACTAAGCTACAGACTCTGCTTGAGTCATTTGCCCCTGAAGGAGCTGGGACACACCAAACATGGGATTAAAGGCCCACAGGCAATCCAATGCACTCACTCTGCCAACAGAGAACTTCTCATCATCATCAGGCGATCACTCGTGACCGAGTAAGATTGTCTTCCGGGATAAAAGGAGGAAATTCTAAAGAAGATTGTGTAGACTCTAGCGATGAGTCCGTAAGTGACTGTGGAGGCCAATTCTAGATCCACACAGCTTCCCACAGTGAGGACACAGGTTACCAGATAGAAGATGGTCCTGTAAAGGATTCATTTGACGTGCTTTTCGCTTAGCACGTTTCTCCCTTTCACCTTGCACTCGGGCTTCTTCAAAGTCCATGGAACCTTTGTGAAAGGCCAACCTCCATTTAGATCGTTCATGGGCCAGAGCTTCCCAGTCTTCGATGTTTATATTGCATTTTTTTAGATTAGCCTTATGAACATCTTTAAACCTCTTATATTGACCACCGATATTCCGCTTTCCATCCTTGAGTTGGGAGTAAAGTAACTGCTTTGGGAGACGGCAGTCAGGCATTCGAACAACATGACTGGTCCACTGAAGTTGGCGTTGAAGGATCATTTTTTCAATGCTAGTAGTCTTTGCTTCTTCCAGTACACTGACATTTGTTCGCCTATCTTCCCAAGTAATTTGCAGGATTTTCCGGAGGTAACGTTGATGAAACCTTTCAAGGAGGTGGAAGTGACGTTTATAGATAGTCCATGTTTCGCAGGCATACAATAAAGTATGGCTTCATAAACCAGTGTTTTGGTCTTCTTACAAATATCCCGATCCTCGAACACTCTATGTTTCATTCGAGAAAATGTGGCACTTGCGGAGCTCAGACGATGCTGGATTTCACTGTCGATGTTAGCTGTAACAGAAAGATAGCTGCCAAGATAGAGAAAATGATCGACATTTTCCAGTATTGTCCCGCCAAGCTGGATAGATGGCATCACCAAAGGATTGGCTTGCACTTGCTGATGAAGCACTTTGGTTTTTTGATGTTAAGTGAGAGACCAAGTTTTTCGTATGCTTCTGCAAAAGCATTTAGGATAGTTTGGAGATCATCCTCTGAATGTGCGGAGACCACATTATCATCAGCATACTGAAGTTCCACAACGGAGGTTGTAATTACCTTACTTTTTGCTTTCAGCCTGCTGAGATTAAAAAGCTTTCCATCTGTTCGATATATAATTCCCACACCGGTGGGAAGTTTCCCCTTGACAAGATGTAAAACCATGGCGATGAAAATGGCAAATAATGTTGGGGCGATAACACATCCCTGTTTAACACCTGATCCCACTTTAAATGGAGTACCATGAGAGCCGTTGTTGTCCAAAACCGTTGCCGTCATGTTGTCATGGAGAAGTCGCAAGATATTCACAAATTTATTGGGGCATCCAATTTTCATAAGGATAGTCCAGAGAGCTGTACGGTCTACAGTATCAAAGGCCTTAGCCAAATCGATAAATGCCATATAAAGGGGTTGATTTTGCTCCCGGCATTTTTCTTGGAGCTGACATGCAGTAAAAATCATGTCTACTGTCCCTCTAGAGGGGCGGAAACCATATTGAGTTTCAGGGAGGATCTCTTCTGAAATAGATAGAAGACGGTTTGCGAGAATCCTAGCAAATATTTTACCTGCAGTTGCTAAGAGAGAAATGCCCCGATAGTTTCCACAGTCTGTTCTTAAAGAGGGTGATAATCATGGCATCCCTGAAGTCTTCTGGGATCTCTTCTCTTATCCAGATTTTTTCGATGAGTTTATGAAGATGTTGTACAAGTTCGGGGCCCCCTTCTTTAAAGATTTCAGCAGGAATCCCATCTGGTCCACTAGCTTTGTTGTTCTTCATTTGATTAATGGCTTTTTTTTACTTCATCCAAAGTGGGGAGTATTGCAAGTTCCTCTTTAATTTGTTTTTGCGGGATTTGCGAAAAAATCTCATTATCCACCTTAGATTTACGATGTAAAAGGTCATAATAATGCTCTTTCCAACGCAGTGCAATAGACTCTTTGTCTTTTAAGAGTTTGGTGCCATCTTTTGATTGTAAAGGGTTTGTACCATAGGTTTTTGGTCCATAAATGGCCCTTGTGGCCTTAAAAAAGCCCCGTGCATCATGAGATTCTGCAAGTTGTTGAATTTCTTCAGCTTTCTTTTTCCACCAAGCGTTCTTAAGAACTTCTAACAGGGTTCTCCCACACATATACCATACATACAAGAGGAGGGATCAACCATCTTGACAGACAGCTCCTCAGGCCTAGCAGCCAAACCTGCCAGATCACTTTCAGATATCCTGTCCACCACCACAGCATTTCAAAATGATTTTAAAGAGAGGATTTTCAGTTCCCACACCCTCCAAAGAGTTTCAAAAGCAGTTTGTGATAGGAATTTGGGGGGGGGGGGCGGCGGCGAGTGAAATGTTCAGAGAACAAGAAACACAGAAGTCCCATTGAGTGCATGCAACCCTTGGCCAAGTCTCAAGTAGTTATCTGGATTGTGGCCTAGGACTCCTACACTAAACCTCCTATGAAGAATAGCCCAGAACTATTTAACAAGAATATAAAGCAGGCCAGTTAAGATTCCTTCTCTGCTTATTTTCATGCCCTGGGGGAAATTCTAACTAAATACCCACGGTTTGCAGGCTTAACCACTTAGTTGAAGAAACATTTACCTATTCCCCAAACCCATCAATAGTGGGATGTGGGAGCAGAAGTGTCTACATCTCTTTTATTCCCTGAACAGCTTGGGACCTGGTTAGCTGGCGGATTGCCTTCGCCAGTACAGACCCGTGTGATCATTAAGATCATAGGAGGAGGTTGTACCATGATCTGCGGACTGCCATCTTGCAGCAACCTGGAAGCGGGCCTTCTCCATGGTGGTGCCTACCTTATGGAGTGCCCTCTCTCCTGGTATTCCGGAGGCAACAATTAAAGACCTCTCTCTTTACTCAAGTATTTCCAATCCTGGGTGTGCTGTCCAGTTTGTTTGTTTTGAATTATGGCGTTGTATTGATTTTAATGTTTTTAATAAATGTTTTAGCCATTATGTATTTTAATGTATTTCCCTATACCACTTAGAGAGATTTTTTAAAAATATGGTAAATGGTATATAAATCTATTAAATAATAATACGTCCTGGGTATGAAAACTATGGTCCTCCTGATGTTGTTGGACTACAACTTCACTGGCCTTTCCATAGAGCCAGTGTGGCGTAGTGGTGAGAGTGTTGGACTGGGACTCAGGAGATCTGGGTTCTAGTCCCTGCTTGTCCATGAAACTCACTGGGTGACTTTGGGCCAGTCACGGACTCTTGTGGCCTAGCCTACCTCACTGGGTTGTTGTGAGGATAAAATGGAGAGGAGGATTATATAAGCCGCCTTGGGTTCCTTGCAGGAAAAAAGGTGGGGTATAAATATAATAAATAAATAAATAAATAAATAAATAGTCTGTAGGCTTTATTGGTGATAGCTGTTTTAATAGAGTTTTTATTGAATATCTACCGAATGTCTGTGGTATTTGTTCTGCATTGTTTTGCACTGCTTTTACTTTGTACCACCTTGAGAGGGATCTACCCTTAAAAGTGGCCTAAACATCAGTATAAATAAATATATAAAATAATTCACTGCTGACCATTAGCCATGCTGGCTGGGGCTGATCGGTGTTTAAACCATAATTGGAGAGCTACAGGTTCCCCACCCATGGTCAACATCAGGACATCTGCAATGGAGGCATGCGGCTGGGAGGGAGGGAGAAATAGCAGGGCAAAGGGGTAGAGGGGGGAGAAAGAGCAAGGCTAGAGGCTAGAAAGGGAGAAAAAGACATTTCTCTCCTAATGTTCTCCAAGGTTTTTCTTAAAATCAATTTTTTTAAGGGGGTGCCATTGGAGGTGCCCGCAGATGCCATGTCCATGTTGGGGGCCCCTGCTGTATAGAAATGCAATAAATAAATAAATAAATAAACCTTGGGACTTCAGCTGGTCTAGATAGGCCCTGACTACAATAGGAAGTGATCTTGTTATAAAGAAGAGCCATGCTGATCTTGTTCAATTTTGCCTGTCAAAAAGTTGTAAAATGGGTTCCATTTCAAAACCAACCCCTATTATTTCTGGAATTATAGTTACAAAGACTGGTACTGTGTAAGGGGAAAATGCTATTTTATATGTCTTATGCAAAAACGTAGGAATTGAACTAACAGGTAAAGATGTTAACTATGAAATGTTTGTAGCAGTTAAAAAGCTGGATCCATTAAGATTGTCACGATACTGAAATGCAGGCACAGGTAATCAAGAACGATTTAATGATTAAAACACAAAACATTAACAATGTAGATATTTCAGACAAGCTAGGGTTTTTTTTTTTTAGCACACATATTTAGACAGCATATTTTGAATGGTGAAGCTGCTGTATGAAATATGTAAAGACTTTGCAAATCAGTACCTAGAAACCAAGACACATACATACAAGCTTTGAGAGCATTAAAAAAAAAAAATACACACACAAACAAAGTAAACTGGTGCTGTCTCTCATTTCAAAAACAAGCCAAAAAATCTTTAAAAAAAAAAAATCCATAAGGGTAATAGGGAGAACTCATTAGTTCTCTAACGTCACCTGTGCAAAAACATGGTAAAACTGATATTTATATAAATATCAAATCATAATTAATAAACTCAGGGATACGAGCAATAGGATGACTTGACACAAACAAAGTACAATGAACAACATGTTAATAGGCTAAAACTCCACCACATTATATAGCATATCTGTTACAGATGCCGGCTTTACAACTGACACCGCAAGTGCAGGGAGGGATTTTACAGTAAACAGTAATTTCATCTAGCATTTCTAAATAAACCTTTAACAAGTCAAGAAAATACAGGTGAGATAAACATACACTAAGGAAACAGACACTCATCACCAACGTTTCCAAGGGTTTTTCACATAACGATGAAAATCTGGCATGGTTCAGTTTGCACACTTTGCACACAAACCCCCCCCCCCACCTTTGCTATAGGCACGTTTTATAGTCAATGGGCTGAATCCAAGGGCTGCTTGTGTGAGTGGAAGGTATTTCTGTTTGCATTTGGACAGGTCCCAGATTTCTCAATTTCCTCTTACAGTCGTAAGAGCTACGTACTTCCCACACTGTTCATTCTCAAGGATCCTGCAACCTCATTATCAGTCTCCAGGGGTTCAGAGAGCTGCAGTGGGAAGGGGAAGCTCTGTTCTGTCAGTGGAATTCCACCTGTGGTTCTTAGGATCTAACCCATTGTTTGTTATACAAATAGCAACAACAAAATGCCAACTTAAGTATAAAAAGTAAAATACCAGAATTACCCTGAAATCCACTTTTTAAAGTTTGGTCAAACGATTCAGTCAGTTCTGAGAATGTGGATGCATCACAACTTCTGCAATTTCCAGCAAGCTGCTTTGCAGTTAAGTCACAGATACGTTCAAGTTGGCTTGCCAGGTTTCCACCTGGAGATGTGGCTCTGTGACTTTAAAACCACCAATGAAGCGGGGGGGGGGGGGGGGAGGAGAAACCAGCTGCGGCTTCTACCCAGTTCCTTCTTCGGGAGGGCAGCCAAAAAGAACAGGCAAGAGAAACCCCAGCTGGTTCATCTCACACTTCACGGCAGTTTTACAAAGGGCAATATTTTCAGGCTGCAACCCGGGAATGCCAATTTAAAAGGGTGTTGGATGTCCTGGCCACCCTATACATTCTCTAACTTATAGAGAGTCAGCACCTTTATCTAGAAATTACTTTAGTGCCAATTAACTTTCTATTATTTATGCAGATTAAAACTTACATCAAGGGGGGGATGGGACCTGCTGCAGACTTGTGAAAATGAAACCAGAAAGATACCAAGCATGATCCAATATCTTCTCCTCCACAAGTGCTGTCAAGAAATAAATGGCCATGTTTTTCCCATGTCCCTTTCACTTCAAACAAGGTCACATGGAGGAGAGTTGCCTCGGGTGTGGCTGCCGTTTCCAATTTCACCGTAGCACACAGCAGACTCCTAATTTGAGTCATACACACTGCATCTGACTAACTCATGAAAGGAACCAAACAACTATGAGTGGCTTCTCAACGATCCATTTTTTACTTGTGATCCCCAAATGCTGGGCGGGCACGCACGCATGCGCACACACTCACACACACTGCATCAGTGATAAATGGTGCACATGAAGTGTCTGCGAGTGCCCTGTCTTTGCACGGTGGCCGCTTAACAAGCATTTTGAAGGGGAAATCCACAATTTATATGCATATGATCTTTTTTCACATAATGGAAGCTATACATTTTGGTTTGGTATTTGGGTATCTGTACCAGAGTATAAACTGTATTGTGAGAAGCCGCTCCCAGAGTGAAACATTTCCATAAATTTTCAAACCAGTATTACGTTTTGGGCCCTGCTTTTATTTTAATTTAAGGCATGTGTGTTTTAAACGACTGAAAAATAAAAAAAACTAAAAAAACTAAACACCTTCATTGTACAAGTTACAATCACATGCATTATCTACAGTTAAAAAATATGAGTCTGGATTACAGTTTTGAACTTGTGAATCATAATTCAGCACCTATCATATTGACTAGTAAGGCAACAGCAGTGTCATTCATATACATTATATGTATATACGTACGTATATATATATATATATATATATATATACATATAAAATATTCTACAATAATACTCCCTTCCACAGTTTACACTTGGGTCTGTGACCACCCAGTATTATCAACATCATCAACTTTAGCCTATGGATAGTTTCTAGGATGTTTTGCACTGGTTAAGTCCTACATAAATCAACACTATTCTAGACAGGAATAGTTACAGTAGCTGTCAAGAGTTATCAGTGCACAACACATATTGTGCTTACAATCAGATGATTTTTTTCGTTGCACGGAATATCAAAATGGTTTCTCAGTTTGGTCCTCAATCCTTCCTTTGTTTTCTTTGCTTCACATTGTTCTCGAGAGAAGAAAAGCTGTTTGTGTACCCATTCACAGCAGCCGTGGAGCCATTCTGATATTCTTTCCTTCTGCAGGCTGCCTTTTTGTTGTAAGTCTAAAAAAAACCAGACATAGGTCAGTAGTGAGCATTTGCCATGGCAACAAAGGGAAGGGGCAAATTAGTTGGTTTAGGGTACAATCCTATTCATGTTTAGACAGAAATAATTCCTACAACTCCTAGAATCGCCCAGCCAGCATGGCTGGCTGAGAGATGCTAGGAGTAGCCCTTCTTTCTGTCCAAACATGCATAGGATTGTGACCGTAATGTTGTAATTTAACAAGCACCCACCCTTTCATGGTGGCTTAAGGCTGGGAGACCTAGGCTCAATTTAGATGTAACAGCAAACCGTCCCATTCTGGTGTGATATCCTTGTTTGTGAACTATGGTTTGCACAAATCACAGCTTCCAAAACTCAAATGAAACAGGAAACTGTTTGTTGCAAACTGTGAACAGAATCTTCTCCTCTCTTTACCTCATGTGTGGCAAAAGGGGGAATTCTCAAACTTCCAAACCATGGTTTGGAAAATTGTCTGAATGTGGCCTGACAGTTTTTAAGAGAGCTGAAGGTGGTAAGAGAGGCATTGACCTGATTCACATAATCAAACAACCCATGGTTTATTAACCATGGGTTGTTTGTGAGCATGCATGAGTGAGTGAGTATGCTGGTTCCCGCCTGCTTCCACTTTCAATTAACAACCCAGTAATGGCCCATTTGAACCTGGGAACTCTGGGTTATTTAGGGGCTAAACAACCCAGAGCTAACCCATGGTCTGTTGCTGGGTTAACTCTGCGTTATTTAATCCATAAACAATCCAGAGTTTCAGGGTTCACATGTCACAGTTGTTAATTGAAAGTGGAAGTGGCAAGCACGTAGGAGACAGTGCTCTCACTCATTCACTCATTCCCATGCACCCCTGTCAATTCAACCCAGGTATTGGCCATGATGTGTGAACCGGATCATTGCTTCCCATGGGCCACACACACACACACACACACACACACACACTCATTTTGTTTCACTATAATCCTTGTAGTACTTCAAAAAATTGACAGTGAGCCAGAAAAAAAATGAATGTGTACACTGCAGACAGTGATAGCTCTATCATCTCAGCAAAGAATGGGCAAAGCAAAGCATGCACTGCGATTGGTGATTGAGAGGCGGTCGCCATGAAAAGAAAGAAGGTTCATAGAGGTTCTGCACCCCCAAAGTAAAGTTTGGCAATAAAATAAAGTCAGTCAAATAAATCTGGTATGCCCTGCCAGAAGAACCAGAAACAAATGAAACAATACAAAAACCATGCAAAATCTATTGACCAAAAGCAAAAGGAGTTGGAAGTGTATACCCACAAACAAACACACACACCAATGTCACACCATGAGAAGCAATCCCTTTTTCAAACCACTTCCAACTTGCAGGAAAAAGCTGTTCTCCATCTCCAGCCTGAGACTGGGCATGGCTGACAACTTCTCAAAGGTATGGAAACAGTATTGTATTGCTACCATTGCCTGCAGCACATATATTCATTTTTTCTGTCCTGCCATGGACTTTGGGCCAACTCATTCTAGAGGTCTCTGTAGCACTTCCAGCACTACTTGGGAAAAGCTGCAACTTAACTCCCAGCAGTAAGACCAGCTCTGCAACTGGTGTGTAGGCATATAACCAAACTCTTGGAGAGTGTACATGCCAAAAATGCTATCACCACCTCTCCTCAAATGTCAGAAACAGTTCTGCAGTTGTTTTGAATAGTCAGCAAATTTACAGCCTAATCCTATACATATTTACTCATAAGTAACACACACTGGGCCTTGCTCACAGGTAAATGTGCATACGGTTGCAGCTTCAGCAGTGTTCCACCATTCAAGAGAGCAGGTTTTTCTTAAAATGAATAAATAAATGGCAGTTTATTATTCGCCGTTCCATAGATTTCATAGATAGAGTTGGAAGGAGCCTACAAGGCTATCGAGTCCAACCCCCTGCTCAATGCAGGAAACTAGAGGAGGGGTCTCCCATCCAAGTAATAACCAGGCCTGACCCTGCTTAGCTTTCCACGCTCAGACCCAGTGTAAGCCACAGGCCTCCACTGACTTTAGGTGGATAAGGAAAGTGGCTGCAATCAGGAATTTAGAAGAAAAAAAACCCTTCTCCTCTTGCATTCCACACTCATTAGTTTTACGCCACTGTCAAGTTTGGGGCTAGTGCCACATTAGCACATAGTGTGGAGGATCCAAATGTTTCAATTTGCTCTTAGAAATATTCTTTTTATATATTTAAATAAATGAACCGTGGAGGGAAAAAACGCCTAATTTGTGAACCAGCTGCTGCTGCTGCTCCATATTTGCATCCTCCCCATCATTGGAAATATTGCCATTGGCCACGTTGGCTAGGAATGATGAGAGTTGTGGTCCAACACATCTGGAGGGCACCAGGTTAGGGAAAGCCACTCTATACAGCCACTATGTATAGCGACTGTTCTCCAGTAATCAGGGAATGTTATTGTGCATGAATACAAGCTGTTTCATGCAGTATGCAACACTCAGTGCCTTAATAATTACATAAATTGCATAAGCCCATGACTTGGTATCATAGCAACTGGCCCCAATCCTGGTAAAGTTGATTGCACTTATGTCCCACTGAAATCAACACACAAGTTATTTGTTACTGACGTAAGCCAATGAGAGTTAAGGGCAATTAGCATTCCCTGGACTGGGGCTGCGGTGTTTGTGACTACTAGGCCAAGTAGATTTCCTCATCAGAAAGTCCCATTTCATTTGTTCAGTATGTAAATCCCCTCCATTTTTAAAATGTGAAATTTAACCACTTTTGGATCAAGTTTGAAAAAGGAAAAAGAAAAAAAGAAATGAAACTAGCAGAAGGCAGCTGGCCCCTGGATTGTAAACACTGGTGGAAGAGAGCATAGACGCCTTAAGAGGGAGTGCAAGTTCCTTTCTCGATTTGCCACCCAAGGTGGGTGGTGAGAGGGGTTTTGCCCTGTCTCATTAAGCCTGGGCTTTAGTTTTATTTAATGAAGTTTACTCTAAGAGTGTCAGAAATACCACCACGTTTGTTATTGAGAACACTCATCTCCCTGAATTGCACAATATAGTGGAAAAAAGCAAAGTAATTGTAAAACTGATAGGGGGGCGGGGCGGGCAGAAGCAAGCAAGCCCGGCGCTAGGATCCAATTATCCACACATTTCAGAAGTACATTCTAATATATTAACTTTCCAGTAATATTTTTAAACATCAGCAATTACAAAAACAAAAATGAACAGCTACCTGAATATTTACCTGAATATAGAAATTTGTGAAAAGGATAATTAAGGAGATCATGTAGCCTATCTGGAAGTATAACCATCCCAGAGGAAATGGACAAGGCCAAACAACCCCACAGCTTGTCTGGAAGATTGTAAGGACAAATTGAGTCTGTAAGGTAGAAAAATAGGTTATGTGAGAAAACAGACCAACAACAAAGGAGCACATTCAAGCCATATGCTATGTCATGGAAATGACATAGCCCTCCAGATGTCTTAGCCTACAACTCCCATCAGCCCTTGCCAGCATAGCCAATGGTGAGGGGTGATGGGAGTTGTAGGCCAAAATATCTGGAGGGCCACAAGTTGCCCACTCCTGTCCTATGTAGTAGTATAGCTGGACATGAATGCAAATATTGTTAATTGCCTTTTGTACTTGCTGTTACTGGCTGTGCCCCTTTTAAGACACACATCAGGGCTGCTCTATCGCTCTCCAAATGGGAGCTGCGGTGGTACTGCTTGCCCTGTACAAGTTCAGCCCATTAGAAGCTGGACACTCATTCGTTTGAAGTCATGCATTCACAACTAACATAGAAAAAGTATGAAGAGATTATGAAAAAAGAAAAATGAGTGGAGACAACCATTTACTATATGATTGCTGCTTTAAAATATCCCATGTGGCAGCTCTTAAGTGCACAAGGAGACATTTTCTATAGGGTTTAGACAGACAGTGAGTGGAGTTGAAGATTTCCCCATGGCTAGGGAAGCATTCTTGACTGAGAAGTGACTATCTGCCCACACTGCCACATGGGAGGTTTGTAAGCAGTGATCGTGCAGTAAAGTGGTCTCCATTTCCACCAAATGGATCTCCCTCATCCTGCAGAGATTCTGTAAGGCCAGTTTGAAGTTGGCCTTACAGAAATGAGTGTGCCCTTTAGATCTAGCAAGAGTGAACAGGCTTCAGTCTTGCAGGAGTTACTTATTCTCACCTCACCAACAACCTGCTTACAATCCCCATGGACCACCAATCCCTTTTCTATACAAAACAAGTGTGCATAGCCAGGATCTCCGAAGAGCTGAGTGAAACTAATCTGTGTGCAGATGTTGGAGTCTCATTTGGATCAGATCAAGGTCTAGCATTCTTTGCAAGAGAGCCAGCAATCGGCAGGCGCTAGATAGTCCAGCACAGGATCATGATCTATGTTCTGCCCACACCAACTTACAGCAAGTAACAGTGTCTCACTGATACATCTATCTACCCATGTCTCCTGTGGAGTAGGAGCATATTAAGCATTAAGATGAAAGCAGTTGGCACAAGTATCCCCATCACTACAACTCTGTTGGGAGAAGCTGAGCCTGTGACTATGGAACTTCCGTCTCTTCAGCAGTCTTAAAAGAAGTCCTGTCCCTTTCGAGTTTGTTCCACCTGTTCTAAAACTTCAGAAACTTTTTAAAGAGCTCCGAAGCCTTTCTTCCCTCCTGGAATATAGTCCCCCCCATATTACAACAGGTTGACCAGGCACTGCTCTCATTTACATAGCAAGTTTCATGTGCCAGTTGCCCAAAAACTATCATCAACCATGCAATCCTCCAAGAAAGGCACTTATTCCCACTTTACATACATGGAACTGAGGCTAAGGAGATAAAGCAAGGGTGTTGCATTTCAGGCCCAGGGGCCAAATGTGGCCCCTGGTGGTCCCAATTCAACCCTCTGGGGTTCCCCAAATGATCAGCCCCTTCCCTTGGCCCCACCCCCTTTCTCCAATCGTTTGCTGGTTTCCCGGCTTTTAGAGTGTTTTCTCCCCATTCTAAAAGGATGAAATACCTCTCCTAAGTCTTAGTGACTAACAGTAAGAGCTTTAAGCTAAAATATGCTAGTATTCTGGCCTCACCCCCTTCACTTTCAGCCCCAACCACCATTGGGATGTGGCCCCTCAAGACCTTCTCCAAAATTGAATTCAGCCCTCAGGCTGAAAGAGGTTTGGCGCCCCTGAGATAAAGGGGCTGGTAGAACGTCACGCTACGACAAATGGTGTTTGCCCTCATCAAGAGCCCTATATGTACAGTACTGCAAAATGCAAAATGGGGCACCTGGGTGGACAGGCTTCTCCATTCATTTGAGTGGATGGGGCATGGATGAACAGGGAGGTCTTTGCAAGCAGCAGAGCTCAGGGTGCACATTGGAGCCCCTGTACCTGCTAAGGATTGCATTACTAGCCAGAAGACATTCTCTGCTACGATAAGGATTCTGGTCATCGCTGAAGGTCATCCAGTGATATGACTGCATAGGAGAGCATTTGAACTTTCCACACAGCACTTTCTAGCTTCAGTTATAAAAAAAAAAGCTACTATAAGCGCCTGACCACTCACCAGCTGTCCCTGAGTGATATACTTCTTCCACCAGAGATATGGACGCATGGATGGAACAGCAGATAATCCATAGTAGGAATACATGAGGACATGAATAAAGCTGTTAAGGGTGGCACCAAAATAGGCTACAAGCGGTAAGAGGAGAGACTGTTTTAATATTCTTCGTAACAACATGCATTACAGGAAAAAAAAGTTTTTAAAGCTGCTCTAAATAAATGGTGAAACTGACGCTGCAGAACTTTTAAAACTCTACACACTAGCATAAAAACAAATGTAAAAACTGGAAACATCACAGAATGGCTGTCTAAGGTCACATCTGCCATGCAAATTGGGTTTAACTGCTATAATTGTCATGTGTTTTCCCCCAAGGCTGGCTTGGATTGTGTTTTTCAGAGGGTGCTACAATTTGTAATAGATCCCCAGCTCCCACACAGGCCCCGATCCAGTTGTATGCAACAACATGCATTCAGCCTGAGGCAATGGACTTAGGGATGTTCATTCCCATCCACAGAGCAATGCAGAGGGAAATGTGCACCCCTATCCTATGCACAACGCATAGTATGGACAGAGGATGCATCCAATGCTTTGCATCTGAGTGAGCATCACAGTGCAAGTCCACATCCAGATGTGCATCTGTATGCAGTCTGTGTGCGCCATTCTTGATCCAGCAAGGGCATCTAAGGGCATCAACTGCTTCCTCTTCTCTCTCTTTTGCTGGACTGGCGTGACAGCTACCATTGCTTTATGCCAGTTCTGCATATTCCTGATACCACTAATGTGGAGACTTGGCCAGATTGCATCTACATAACAAGCAGTTTGCAAGTGTTATGTTATGCTCCTGTGACACATGGAAGAGCTTTTTGGCAACCTCCATGTGGTGTTCTTTAGGGAGTCACTCTATTTTCAGTTGTAGTTAACAACAACAGCAAGGTTGTAGATGACAAATATTTAACAAGATTACAACAGCACCAGTCATGTTCCACAGGGTAGAACATTTTAAAGTGAGCTACTGGTTATTGCCACTTGCATAATGAAACAAATTAAAAGGTATCCTCATGACCAGAAGCTTGATGGACACAAGGACAATGTTTTGTCCTCAAGTTACTAGAAATATTTCACACAAAGTTGGGGGCCTATTCAGAAAACCCAAACAGTTGGATAATAGCTGAAAGAGCTTCCAAGAACAAAATCAAAGAAGATATGCAGAACTGACAGCAATTTCATAATATCGCCATTATAAGCCTCTGCAGAACCAGCACAAAAAAACCTTCCGACCACAGTTAATGCTTTCTGGAGCAGTTACTGTATATGTGTACATGTACACATCCCTCTTAAAATGAAACAGGCCCTTAAAGGAAACACACACACAGGTCTCCCATCAAGAATACTTACAATGGCCACAAGGCACCCAGTTCATAACAAACCACCAGATGTTCAACATAGTTGCATGGTGGTAGACATGAAGAACAGTGATCTGGTGATTATTTTTTCGTAATATGAAGAAGAAAGTATCCATGAATTCAATGAGCTTTGAGAAGTAATACCACCAGAGGACACGTACGATCTAAGAAGAGGAAAAACAGTTCAGATATTTGTTCCACAAAGACATATGAACTAAGAGTTCAAAGCAAAATTCACTGACCCAAAGGCAAACAGTCACCCTCGTAAGATCCTAGTGACCAGTGATCCCTGATATAGTGTCTGGAAGAGGCTGGTGCTTCCATGTGTTTGTTTCTTCAAAATTATTTTTAGTCCACCTTTAAGGGTAAAACCCTTTCAATAACAGCACTGTCAGTCAGAAGCGATGAACCCTGCAAATGTGCTGACAGATCATCAAGCTGAGTAAAAAAGTGTAACATGATTTTCTCAAGATATGGCCTTTGGCTGAGATAGGAAGCAACAGTGTTGACCCAAGACATTGTGCTGCCTGACAGGGCACCCTAATGGCATCCCCCCTACACACACAGCTAAGGACCAACACTTTAGACGTCTTGCTCCAATATTCAGACCCCAATCCACGTCCATCTACTACCCCTCTTCCATGGTGCTACCTAAGCAGGTTGCTTCACCCTGCTGCATGGCAGGTCCAGCCTTGTAAACCGAGACCCAACATCCTCTGGTCCAGACTGGCTCTTCCCAGGTAAAGCACCGATTGGGTTGGCTCCACATTCCCAGTAGGGCCTCGGCCTTGCATTTTCCAGCTCGGAGTTGTTTTTGTTTTTGTAGGGAATGGCCATATCTCAGTGGCAAGAGCACCCTGGCATCTCCAGGTGGGGCTGAGGAAAAGACTCCTGCCTGATACTCTGGATTGCTGCTGCCAGTCAATGTGTACAATACTGAGCAAGATGGAGCAGTGGTCTGAGTCAGTATAAGGCAGCTTCCTTATGTTCCCTAACTCAGGGGAGTTTCAAAACCAGTTTGCAATGAAAGAGAGAAAGCTGTTCGAAGTAAAGGCAGATGCCCCATTGGGTGGACCCAAGTAGCTGTCTGGATTGCAGCAATAAAGCTGAAGCTGTGACTAAAGCAAAAGGCACAATAATTTAAACGCCTATTAAAGCGTACCTCAGGTGCAGCGACACACACAAGGGAGGTGGCTTAATCTCCACATTGCTACTGTGATCTCTGAAGAACAATCCGAGCAAACAGAAGATAATGCTACTGTATTCCCTAAAAGGAAATTGCTTTCTCCAGGCTAGAGAGAATGAGGCTCAGAGGATTGTTGATGCAGAAGGAAACATTTCTGCAGCAAGCTATAGGCAACCATAATGTGAAACTGCCAACTATTCTGATTCCACAAACATGCCAAAATCTGTATTAAGGTTATATTACAGGACATGGAACTGTTAACTTCACGTTTGGGAATTTGGAATTTAGGGAGGCGAGTAGAAAGATCACCTACATACAATACGATGGATATCTGATTTGAAAAATAGGAATTAGGGAGAAGGCCTTTTTCACACTGGCCCCACATCTCTGGAATGCACTACTAACTGAAGTCCAGCAAGCCCTACAGGCCTTCAGTAAAGCCCTCAAGACTCATTTGTTTTCCTCAGTCTTCTCAGGAGTTGTTTTCTGTGGGACTGCTGATGGTTTTGACTGCAGGTTTTTTTTTTGGGGGGGGGGATGCCAGTATTATTATTGTCACTGGCCTTTTATTAATACTGATGTCTATTATTGTATTGTTTTAGACTTGTGAGTTGCCTTGAGAAGGTTTTGTACCCTAAATGATAGCCTAAAAATATTTTAAATAAAAAGTAAATAAGAACTTCTGCTTGTCATTAAATCTCCTCTACATTCCCTAAGAGGCAGCTTGTATACTCTACTACATGAAGTTAACCCTTCAGTATACTGCAAGAATGCTACTGCCCATTTCAGTTCTGTACACCATCTCTACAAGAAACCTCATGTTTTTTATCTTTTGCTTCTACAGTGGTCAGGAAGGCTATTCTCCAAGAGCCACTGCGGTGCAGAGGTTGAGCACATCTGGGTTCTTGCTGTGTCACAAAGCTCCCCTTTGGGCCAGTAACAACCCTTCAACCTAACCTCACTAAGACAGTTATAATTGTAAAAATGGGAGAGCCCCCTTGTACGATGCTCTGACCACCTTGAAACAAAAGCCTAGTTTAAACGTCATGACCTCATTGTGATGATCCTGATTTGATATCCTATTTGGCAATAGCCTTTTTACTACAGTTGCTCAGTTTGCATAACATGGGAAAGTGTGGTTTAAGAAATTGTGCATTGTTACTGAAGCCAGGCACACAAGGGGGCGGGGGTGAGAGAAGAGAGAGAGAGAGCGCAGGCAAACAGCTTGTTTCTGGTCAGATAAATTGTGGTCTATTGGACCAAGACTATGATATCTGGACCAGGACAAAATTTTGTAATAGTGAGATTTTGAAAACTAGATAGGAAACATAATGACCAGCTTCGGATGACATGCTGTGGCTCCCACAACGGCCACAGTGCCTGTGGACACCAAGCTGCATATCCAACACCTGCTTGGGGACTGCCTGTGTAACGTGAACCCGGCAAGTGTGAGTTATGTCAGGGTTAAATAAAACATAAGAGACCATGGGTTATGTGAAGGCTGTTTAATCCTCGCATAACCCACGCTCGCTGGGTTTTTGTATGACACGACAGCACCCAAGTGGGGGCTGCATATTCAAAATGGCGGCTGCACACACTACAGCCTCACTGTGGGTTAAATAACCTACGGTGGGGTGTCATGTGAACAGCCCCAATGGCGTAGTTATATTTATTAGATTAAAGATGGATTTCTTACTGCTTTCAAAAGGATATGCCTTTGTAGACTCAGCTGTGTCCTAACAGAAACATTCAGATAATCACATGGTATAGCCCTGTTGGAACTGTAACAGTCCAGATTGTAGTTGGGGAATTTCATGTCTGAATGTTGCACACATAACACTCTGTGCCTAAGTTCTTACCTAGAACTTTTCTGAAGTGATTTTATATATGCTGCTGCTGTTGTGTTTGTTTGTTTGTTTGTTTGTTTATATCCCACCTTTTCCCCAGTACTGAGACTCAAGGCGGCTTTACAACATTAAAACTTGTACAATTAAAACATATAGAAATATACAAAAGTTAAAAATATAATTAAATCATCGATAATATTAAAATTATATAAAATATCAAAATTAAAACAGTGATAACAATATAAACAACAGTGCTAATCCATTCCATTCTCACAGGTCCAGACTATTCCCAAATATTATATATCGAACAGATGGAAAGCTTTTTAATCTCAGCAGGCTGAAAGCAAAAAGTAAGGTAATTACAACCTCCGTTGTGGAACTTCAGTATGCTGATGATAATGTGGTCTCCGCACATTCAGAGGATGATCTCCAAACTATCCTAAATGCTTTTGCAGAAGCATACGAAAAACTTGGTCTCTCACTTAACATCAAAAAAACCAAAGTGCTTCATCAGCAAGTGCAAGCCAATCCTTTGGTGATGCCATCTATCCAGCTTGGCGGGACAAACTGGAAAATGTCGATCATTTTCTCTATCTTGGCAGCTATCTTTCTGTTACAGCTAACATCGACAGTGAAATCCAGCATCGTCTGAGCTCCGCAAGTGCCGCATTTTCTCGAATGAAACATAGAGTGTTCGAGGATCGGGATATTTGTAAGAAGACCAAAACACTGGTTTATGAAGCCATTGTATTACCAACTTTATTGTATGCCTGCGAAACATGGACTATCTATAAACGTCACTTCCACCTCCTTGAAAGGTTTCATCAACGTTGCCTCCGGAAAATCCTGCAAATTACTTGGGAAGATAGGCGAACAAATGTCAGTGTACTGGAAGAAGCAAAGACTACTAGCATTGAAAAATGATCCTTCAACGCCAACTTCAGTGGACCGGTCATGTTGTTCGAATGCCTGACTGCCGTCTCCCAAAGCAGTTACTTTACTCACAACTCAAGGATGGAAAGCGGAATATCGGTGGTCAATATAAGAGGTTTAAAGATGTTCATAAGGCTAATCTAAAAAAATGCAATATAAACATCGAAAACTGGAAGCTCTGGCCCATGAACGATCTAAATGGAGGTTGGCCTTTCACAAAGGTTCCATGGACTTTGAAGAAGCCCGAGTGCAAGGTGAAAAGAAACGTGTAGCGAAGCCGTCAATGATCCTTTACACATCTCTATACCTTTCCCACTGGGAAGCTGGTGGATCGGAATTGGCCTCCACATATTACGGACATCGCTAAGTCTCACAATCGTCTTTAGATTTCTTCCTTTATCCGAGACAATCTTACGTCAGATGACATGGATGATGAGTGATTCCCAAATACCTGCCGGAACAAAAAAGTTTTTGCCTGCCTCCGGAAACTTAACAAGGAGGGTGCTACTCTAGCCTCCCTGGGAAGGGAATTGCGGAGAGTTGTGGCAGCCACCGAGAAATACAGTGTATAAAATATTAAAGTGAGCATTCAATCACCATCTGCAGACTGATATGGGATAGGCCTGATGGTTCTGTACTACATGATTTTTCTGAGTGTGTTGTCACCCTAACACAGGCTTTAAAATCCCACATACTAAGGACAAAGATGCAAGAAAACCACACTAAAATATAAAAGAGGCTGGCCTACTGACTCCTGGTACGACCAACTAAATTACGGATCCAAAATTTAGTCATTAAGGCTAAGCCATGTCCCCTTAACAGCTCTCTAAAGATTCCAAACCCTGTTGACAGCTACACATGTAAAATATTTCCTGTTAAAAGAAATAATTCATAAAGCATAAGCATACCAGTGTGAGTCAGGAAAGCAAAGAGCAAGGAGAGAAAGAACACAGGCACATCTGTGCCAGTTGATTTTCCTGGGATAGTAAGCCACAAATGAGTCAAGTGGAGTCATCTGTGGGAGCCCCCATGAAAAGAAGTATTCACTGTCTCTGCAATGCAGCCACTTGTTCTGGGTTCTCTTATTTCTTCTCAGGTTTAAAATGTTGCTGCTGTCTTGTGTTCCAATTTTATCATATTATATAATGAGTTGTACACCCTATGTCTGTCTCACAGAATCCTCTGGAGGGATATGAGATACCCCATTCCCTGTTACTGGTTATTAATGTTCTTCCATTTAAATTGTCACATGCAAATGTCAGTAAGTGTTTCATTAGAAGTGTTCAGTGCCACGAAACAAAAGAATTGAAAATGAGGGAATTCAGCTATTACGATTCTTATTCTTTCATATGGTTATAATGACTGCTGTTAATTGTCAGGCATGACGTTCTGAGGGGAGACAGGTTAAAAATAGTCCCATGCTTTAAAGTTTCTTTCAACTACAGGCAAGCTTCACAATTGCTTTATAAGAGGGTTTTGCTTGTTGGACTTTATGTCTTTCTAGGATATCTATGCAGGCTATTGTAACATTTTGACACTGCCCATGCTAGGCCTTCCCAACCCTCTGGGAAAGGAGAAACGAAAGGACTTTCCCATTTCCCCCTTCTTGTGCTGATAAGTGCAGTGTGGTATACCAGTTAGTGCTGGACTAAGACCAGGGAGCCCTGGCTTCAAATCCCCACTCAGCCATGAAGATCTCAGGGTGAGCTTGAGCCAGTCACTTCTTGGAGGAAAGCTCGATAAAAAGGCTCCACTTCTTGGAGGAAGGCTCGATAAAAGTGAAACAAGTAAGAGATCCTGCACAGAATTAAGTGTCCACCTACAGTCCAAACATGCAAAGCACACTCTTGAGTAGATCCGTTAATTGGTAGATTACATTACAGCAGGGCTCTCCAACCTTGGGTCCCCAGATGTTTTTGGCCTACAACTCCAAGGTTGGAGAACACTGCTTTATTAGGTCCAACCAAAGGGTCACAACATACTGAGCAAGCCTGCAAGTCCAGGCTGGTGAAGAGTTCTGAAGAACTCAAAAACTTACTATTTCGTGACATTTTGCCTGGACCTGATGAATGTATTGTCTTACTTGGTCTTAACTAGGCAAACTCCTAGTTAAGGAGCTAGTTAAGGAGCAGCAGAAAGGCAGCAGCAGGCATACAATCCACTGCCTTCTCCCACTGCCAGTGGAAGTGTTTGCTATGGTAGATTTCCCAGAGGCATCTGGCCGGCCACCGTTGGAAACAGGATACTGGAGTCGACGAACCGTTGATCTGATCCAACAGGGCCTTTCTCCTCCTTATGGCAATTGCCTCCTCCAGCTGAAGGAGGCAAGTGCCTGGACAGATCCACAGCAAGGTAGGCTATGCTGAGAGATAACGACTGGCCAAATGCATTTAGCCACTCTAGCTTGACTGTATCCTCAAGACAGATCTGAACTAGAGAGTCGTCATTCAAGGCTGGCTAGACTGGGATAGAGGCGTGCGTGTGGCCCTGACTATCTCCTCTAGAACCTGAAAGCGGCTGAAAGAAGGGAACATGAAAGTGGGCAACTACCTCCCGAGTCATTATTGGCAAAGCTCCTGTACCAATGTAGCAACTTGGTACAAGCACTGCAGGCTCCATCTCCAAGCTAGACATAAGCTGAAGTCTTACAAAGGAATGGATGTACATGTTGGCCTCAAAAGGGTTTTCCCGTTTTTCGTTTTTCTTTTTAAAGGGGGGGAAAATCACCCATGACACTGTTAGGTGATGAACTCAACCTACCAAAGCGCCGATTTATTCCAGACAAATATTTTTCTTCAGCACCAGTAAGCCTAATATTGCAAGCAGCACACAAGAGTCATACATATCCTAAATAGATGCACTTCTATTTAGGATAGAAGTTTAAAGAGGTTTAAAGAGGTTTAAAGATGTTCATAAGGCTAATCTAAAAAAATGCAATATAAACATCGAAAACTGGGAAGCTCTGGCCCATGAACGATCTAAATGGAGGTTGGCCTTTCACAAAGGTTCCATGGACTTTGAAGAAGCCCGAGTGCAAGGTGAAAGGGAGAAACGTGCTAAGCGAAAAGCACGTCAAATGAATCCTTTACAGGACCATCTTCTATCTGGTAACCTGTGTCCTCACTGTGGGAAGCTGTGTGGATCTAGAATTGGCCTCCACAGTCACTTACGGACCCATCGCTAGAGTCTACACAATCTTCTTTAGAATTTCCTCCTTTTATCCCGGAAGACAATCTTACTCGGTCACGAGTGATCGCCTGATGATGATGATGAGATGCACTTCTCACAATCGGGAATTAAGTCAGGGATTTCAGAGAGATCTGCTGAAGTCACAGTGGGTTGCATTTCTTACACGAGTCCTTGATAGCCTGAGCGATTACAAAAGGGTACCTGTATCCACAATCTGAAAACTGTCCCTTTTCTGTGCAGATGTGTCTTGATTTAGAGATATTGCATTAGCTTTGCTTTTTCCTTCAAAGCGTCAAGCACTGCAAATTACAGCATGCCTTTTCTTCAGCTACAGTAATAATACAGAAGAGTACATGTCTTTCTAAGTATGCCTGCGCTACTCACAAATGTAAGAACTGTGCTGACCTTCACTCTCAATGCAAGAGGCAAATCCAAGCCGCAGAGTCAGCTTATAACGTTACCTTCATATCAGCTTCACCTCCACTGTGCGTATCCTGACAGAAGAAATTGTATCCTCCTTCCCATACTCCTGTCACCAGCTAACAAAAAACAAATTTTAAAAAAAGTCAATTCTGGAGAACAGGATACATTTTAACACTACATGTTAAAACTTAAACGCTTTAAGATTACAAGGAATGAAGTATCCAAGGTCATATCCATGAGACCTTTGGGCAGGGGTGAGGATCCTTTTGTCTGTTGAGGGCCGCATTCCACTGGGGCAATCTGTTAGGGGTGAAGCCAGCAGTTGGTGGGTCCACCCCCTTCTCTACCCACCCCCCAGGAGAGTGTCAGATTGCTTGTAGTAGAGGGCTTTCACAATTTAGGCAGAGAGCCACAGGTTGTTCTCCCCTGTCTTAGGGTAAAGCACCCAAAAGTCATTTTATCAGAGGCTGGAAACAAACAAAAAACAAAGGCAGCTGTATGTTGGCCATAAGAAAAATGCCGAAATCCATATCATGCCATACCTTTATTAGGCCAACTGGTGGATCACAAAAGACATGCAAGCTTTTGATCTCTTCAGCAGGCAAAAATGTTACAAGACAGAGTTGGGAGTGGTGGTACGGTAGCTTTTAAGAGAGCTGAAACTGAGAGAAGCATTGCTTCACATTGTGTCAATGGAGGATCCAAGGTCAGTGGGGCTGTATCCACTCCAGGTTGCAGCCTGAACTTTAAAGGAACTATCCGTGGTGCTGAACCTTATCCCCCAAATTGGTTTGGCAGCATGGATAGATCCTTAAAAGTTCAGACTAAACTCCGGAGTGGATACACAGCCCCACTGCCATTGGCGCCACCTGCCTCCACTGCATGTGTACATGTTTTCCCCCCTCAACACATGCCTATGATCAGGCAGGTTTTGGAGATTTCCCCACTACCAAAGCCTACAAAACCTGATTTACCAGAGGCAACAGTGGGATAGGTACACACCACAATTTGTTAAAAGCTGCAGTTACACAATTTCCCCCTAACCTACTATACTAGGAGCTTCAGGATGAGAATGAAGTCTATATTCTGAAAGTCTTCTTGTTTTACACTTTCCATCAATCTTTTATTTTACGTCTCCCGGTTGACTTGTGCCACAAGAAGCTTTCTTACATAAAAATACAATTTTAGGCTTGAATAGTCTGTACGCAGTCCCAGCCCAGCGGATAATCACAAGAAAGAATTCTAAAATTCAATGTGAGGCAAGAGCCCAGCCTTTAGAATTTAGATAATCTCTTCTGAAAAGTACTCTCAGTAGCTTCATTTAACACAGCTCCCATGGTCCAAGGAAATAGTTTTTAAAAATCCAAAGGACTAGCCACAATATTTGCAGTGCATCTGTTATGTAGTCAACTGGCTTCCATCAACTGGCCTACATGTGCGAGGTTCATTTCTCCAGCATGCCAACTGGGCTTGCTTCACCAGCATGAAGCCAGAAACAAACCCTTTGCAGTCTACGATATGTAGTATTTATCTATTATATTTATATCCCGCTATTTTCCTGCAAGGAACCCAAGGTGGCTTACATAATCATCCTCCTCTCCATGTTATCCTCACAACAACCCTGTGAGGGAGGTTAGGCTGAGAGTCACTAACTGGCCCAAAGTCACCCAGTGAGCTTTATGGTTGAGTGGGGACTAGAACCTGGAACTCCCAAGTCTCAGTCCAACACTCTAACCACACACCACAAGGGTTAGACTGCTCAGCTAGGGCTGGGGAAGCCCAGATTCAAATCCCACCTCAGCCATGAAGCTCACTGGGTGACCTGAGACCAGTCACATTCTATCAGGCTAGCCCTACCTCACAGGGTTGTTGTGAAAATAAAATAAGAGGGGACACTATGTATGCTACCTTAAGCTCTTTGGTGGAAGAGTGTACTGTAAAGTGTACTGTAGCCTGGCTGGGGAATGCTGGGATTTGTGGTCCAACGCATCTGAAGGGCAGTAGGTTGGGGAAGGCTGGGAATAAGCAGCTGTCTTTGGGCATGGGTCTTTGTTCCAGATCAGAGGAGTAGTATTATTACTATCTTGCTTCCAGTAACAAATAAGAAAATGCATTTTGCAGGAAAGGGGAGACAATTATTTTATTTTATTTTTTGCAACACTACCGAAGTGGAGTATAGACTTAACGTGCAGAATTTCAGCTAAAAACCTTTCCTTGAGAGATACTTAGCATGTAGGGGGACACCACTAAGATTCTTTATTTTGTTTATATTTTGCAAGTTCTTCTTAGCAATGTTTGCTGTAACGCTGCACTCTGTTCCAAACTTTCAACAGTGCACCTCCTCTCAGGTGTGACATGACAAACAGAGACTCAGGCACACATGGAAACAAAGGCTTGACCATTAATTGCTCCCCACAGGTATTGGCCACAAAGCCTGTGGCAACAGCTTGGCCTTTTATTGTCAAGCTTTCTACAGGGAATGGAGCAAGCCATTTAGGCAGCGCCTTACTACTGTATGGCATCCTAATCTAACGATCGGGTTAACAGAAGCTAGATTTCCCCACCTTTTCCAGAAGTCGGAGAGTAGCCCCCAACTGTGGAACGAGCTCCACACTGAGGCCCACCTGGTGCCAACTTTACTATCCTTTCGGCACCAGGTTAAGACTGCCCTCTGTGTTGAGGCATTGAACAACTCTAAGTAGCACATGGGTGATGGTGGTTATGTCAACTTTTCAAACAGGTCGCTTCGCATTTACTTGTTTTTAGTCATTTGAGTCGTTTTTAAATTTGGTTTTTAAATTTTAGAATCAATTTTGTTTATAGTGTCTTTATTGTATGCATTTATACTGTATTTTATTATAATTTTATTGATTGTTGTATAATGCCCAGAGAGCTTTGGCTATTGGGAGGGGTCAGGCCTGGTTATTACTTGGATGGGAGACCCCTCCTCCAGTTTCCTGCATTGAGCAGGGGTTGGACTCGATAGCCTTGTAGGCTCCTTCCAACTCTATGATCTATGAAATAAAATTAAAATTAACCACCACCAACAACAACAATAACCATTCTGTTTCTGTTGACCTTGACTACTGAATCAAGTTACCAACTCCAGCGTGTAGCCCTGAATTGATTCACTTGGGAGTGGGTTTTTTTTTAAAAAAACTTTTTGCCCCCCCCCCCTGCAATTTACAGAAGAAAAAAACACCTCCATTCACTTCAACGGAGGCTTCCCCCCCCTATGAAAATTGCAGGTGCAGGGGCCCCTGATCTGGATGGAGGCCACAGCAGGGGGCGACAGGTTAAAGCTCCCTACCACCCCTCACTAGGGTCCTGACCCAAATTAGATCCTCAATTGTTTCTTTAGAGAATAAAGAAGAAAAGAAAACCCCAGACAGACATAGCTGCATCCTACATCCTTAGAGGTTGTGGGCTAATCCACCACTCTCCTTAGCTGGGGCTACAGTTGCGTGTATGGGTGGGTCTCGGTGGCGATGCTAACAGGATTTGCCAACAGACCACTTCAGAATTCAAGGATGGGAACTGACCCCTAATCTTCCTCAGCAGTGCTCCAACAAAACATTTTACTAACCAAGGTTACACACTGATACAACTACAAACATATATCTTGCTGCCTGAAAGCCACTGATCAACCGAGTGCTATAAAAAGGAGGGCAAGGGGAAATGAGAGGCTGGAAAGAGGCTGTACCATGCTAGGCCCAAAATGAGACTGTACCATACTAGGCCCAGCAATAGCTTCCCTGGTGTGCTAGAACGCCACAAATGGAAATTGCGAGGGGAGAAGCAGATACCAGATTATTTATTATTAGTATTTATTAATTATTATTAGCATCAATTACCATTTACTACAGTAATACTCAATTTAAAATGTACCATTTTAAAATATGGGCTTTGAATTTTAAGACATTTAGCAAAATACAGTACTGGATTGAATTATTTGTTCACCCATTAAGAGAAAACTTAAAAAATCAGGCAAAAATCTTAATTCCTCAGAGTACCAAGGGGTGAAACGGTAAGTTACAATGAACGCATCTACACTGTAAGAATTGGTGCCAAACTATTCGACCTGGAACACATACCACAGATGCCATTATCTCAACTTGATCACCTACTTGACACCACAAATATGTGTAAGAGAAAACATAAACACAGGCTAATCATCTCTGAACAAATAAACTGCTCCTATCGTATCTGCACATTTACTAGACAATGTCCCAAGTAATATGAAGTCTTAAGTATGTTATACTTCTGAGGAAAGTCCTATTTTGTTGTGGATTTTGCGGGAGGGGGCACGGTTCACAGGCTACCATCATCGAAGTGTTTATTGCTGATAGCCCTGGGCCATTACAGGCTACCACGGAGTCTCTTCTTGTGATAGAGGAACATGTTCCCCTCAACCCCACATTACAGGAGTTTCATGTGCTTGGCCACAGCACTTACCTCAAGTGCTATTTGGTAGAAAAGGAGGCTTATAAATTCCTGAAACAGTAATGTACAAGTAAGGCCATTACACATATGGCTGAATGCACAAAGCCCTCACGTGTTACAGGAGGGGTGTGATGAAGTGAAAGGGCACATGTCTGCACCTCCACCACAGCAAGGGACTTGGCAGGCCAGTAACTGCATGAACAGGGTCACTATTAAACACACCCTTTTAATGACAGTTATACAGAATGTTATGATACTGGAAATAAAAGTAACTTTTTCTTTTTAAACCAGTGGGAAACTACAGCCCCATGTGTGTATCAAAGTGTGCAAAGTCTACACATGGTGGAAAGTGGGATTATGCCTGGCCAACCAGCCCTCACGTTTATCTCGTATCTGCATGTGGGATATGGGATGCCTTTGATCATCATTGCCACCATTTATTTGTATCCCGCTTTTCCCTCCAAAAGGAAGCCCAAAGCGGCTAACAGCATCAATATGTAGAATACAACTGTATAAAATAAAATAAAAATACTACAATGTCTATAAACGAATTTTCGCAGCTGGAATGGATTCGGCATGCCTCTCTATCAGGTCATTTTACACATTGCTGCTGCAGGGTTAGAAGAAGGCTGGCTGGTCCTGCTTCTCTGCAGAAGGGAGAAAAGTGATATTATGTAAGAGCCTTGCAGAGGGTGTCAATCTTTGGATCTGTGCAGCTTGTCATGGACCCTACTCATTTCACTCCTTTCAGGGGACATAAAGTACACAGGGCAGAGAAAGAGGCTAAGGCACTTTTAATAAAGTTAAATAAATGAATGCCTGTTAGGCCAAAATCAGTATTTGTCTGTCAATAAAGAAGGGAAATAAAATAACCAAATGATCCTCCCAACCTCCCATCAGTTGACACATTTCATGATTTTCAGATCTTTTGTGTACCATATTTTTCGCTCCATAAGACACACTTTCCCCCCAAAAAAAACTAGGTGGAAATGTCTGTACGTCCTATGGAGTGAATACAGTAAAAAATAAATAAATAAATAAAATTATTTTTTTTTTTAACTTTCCTCTGCTGGTCCAGAGCGGAGGACTCCTGGGCAGGGCGGGGGAAGCCCCCGCCAAACAGCTGATTCCCGCGGAACAGCTGATTCCCGCGGAACAGCTGATTTTTAAAAAAAATTTTTTTTTATTTTTTTTTAACTTTCCTCTGCTGGTCCGGAAGAGCGGAAGACTCCTGGGCAGGGCGGGGGAAGCCCCTGCCTCTCAGCTGATTCCCCGTGGAACAGCTGATTTTAAAAAAAAATAAATTATTATTATTATTATTATTATTTTATTTTACTTTCCTCTTCTGGTCCGGAAGACCGGAGGACTCCTGGGCAGGGTGGGGGAAGCGCCCGCCTCTCAGCTGATTCCCCACGGAACAGCTGATTTTTTAAAAAAATTATTATTATTATTATTATTATTATTATATTATTATTTTATTTTTATTTTACTTTCCTCTGCTGGTCCGGAAGAGCGGAGGCCTCCGGGGCAGGGCGCCTCTCAGCTGATTCCCCACGGAACAGCTGATTTAAAAAAAAAATTTTTTTTTGGTACCATATGGTAAGTGCGTCTTATGGTCCGGTCCGTCTTATGGAGCGAAAAATGCTGTATGTTGGCCTGGTTTGCACAAAACACTACCCCGTGGTTTATTTAACCCTTGATTTTTTTCCCCTACCCAGAATTTGGGTCGGTTCGCACAATCAAACAGGCCACCGTGGGTTATTTAAGCCTTAGTGGGTTGCAGCTTGTTGTGTACCATCCAAACCCAGAGACCGTGGGTTTATGTGAGGGTTGTTTAGCCCTAAAACAAGCCATGAGTTCTTCGAGGGTTGTTTGACCCTCACATAGCCCACATCCCCCAGGTTCAGATGACATGACAAGTCATGGCTTAATTATTCAGGATGGTGCCCATGGGCGCCCGCCCCGGCTGCCATAATAAGCTGTGGCAATCGTGTGACCCCGGTCTTTGTCTGGTACACCATCAAACAAAACATTGTTTGTTTTCTCAATCCCTAGGTTGTCCGTTGGACTCGATGGCCTTATAGGCCCCTTCCAACTCTACTCTATAATTCTATGAATACAGAACTGAAATATCAAGCATCTTAACCAAGTATACAAGCATACAATCCAAAAAGCATAAGGGATTATTAATTTGGCCCTGTTCTCAAGAAAAATTGAATTCTAAAGGCTTGTTAACTTGTTGATTAATGAATCTGCTTGTGCTGCAGGCCAATAGCCTGGACTGGATAAAGAGATTTGAAGGGAAGAGGCGGTGGATATATTACAGGAAGTGGACTTGATTCTATGCTATGATCTGGTACTCTGAACACTTACTCACTAGTCTTACTGATTTCAGTGAGGTTACTCCATAGAACAGGGTTGGCAACCTGGTGTCCTGCAGATGTTTTCTCCTACAACATTCATAACTCCCAGTCATTATGGGCAAAGGTCGGGGATTATGAGAACTGTAGTCCAAAACATCAGGTTCCCTACTCCTGCTATAGAATGACCTGAGTATTGGTTAAAACGTTATCCAAAATGTTTGACATATCTACTTTCACTATTAAGAGTAGAAGCTTAAAAAGCTATGCATTTTCAAGCAACATTTGCATGTTGTTGTTATTCTTTATTTACTTTATATCCTGCCTTTCTGCCAAAAAAAAAAAAAGGCGCTCAAGACCCTTATCACTTTGTAATGGTTACCTCTCAGGCCATGGTTCACACATGTATGGACAGAACTTGATCTCTGATCACCTGATGACTCACAGCTGAATGTTTGAACTACGTACTTCTTTGAACTACTACTTTGAAAAGTATTGTGTTTGAGGAGATCTGAAACCTATTTATGATATTTGATCCATGATGGATCTTTTACACCTGCAGTTTATCACTGGATGTTGCAGTTACCAAGTGACAAATATGCATGTGTGAACAGGCATAAGGAATATGGGGTGGGTTAGGTTTTTAATAAGAATTTTTAATATTGTTTTAATTATTATATTTTATTGTGTTGTTTTACTGTATTTTAATTGTACATCGCCCAGGGTGGCCGGGTGGCCGGCCAGATGGGCGATTAATAAATATAATAAATAAATAAATAAATAAATAAGGTGGGCTCGCACAAATTTCATTCTAGCCACTGGACATAGCCTCAGGAGTGGTTAGAGTGGTTAGAGTGTTAGACTAGGACTCAGGAGATCTGGGTTCTATTCCCCGCTCGGCCATGAAACTCACTGGGTGACTTTGGGCCAGTCACTGACTCTCAGCCTAACCTACCTCACAGGGTTGTTGTGAGGATAACATGGAGAGGAGGAGGACTATGTAAGCCACCTTGGGTTCCTTGCAGGAAAAAAGGCGGGGTATAAATATAATAAATAAAATAAAATAAATAAATAAATAATAATAATAAAACAGAGGAGAACTGTGCCATTTTGTAGTTATAGGGAGGGAAACACCCACAGTACTATTGCAAGGATTAATATAGACCAAACTCAGATACACAACCTCTTCCTTTCTTACCTCATAAAACATATAGAGGGACAGCAGCGTAAGTCCAAGGTTATAGACCACTAGAATACCCCTGCATGAGAATGGTGGTCTGTTCTGCATATACTTTGGTCCTAACCATACGATTAATAAGTATAAGGCAGAGAAAATGAAAGTAGGTGTGTAGTTAGTCAGGAGAAGCCATCCTTTTACTCTGGGATCTGGAAAAAAAAATACAAATTTTATTTAATGTAATGTAATGCAATGCAATGACAACATTACTGTCTGGATGTAGTCACTTTAAGGCTAGTGAAGGCTAGAAGGGCATTGTGTGTGGAAGCACTTATTCCCAAGTATTTAGCCACCCTCAGTGCCAATATCCCAGAATAAAGGACTACAGTTTGTGCTGGTTTTCCATCACTTTAGCAAGGCATTAGTAATAGACTTTGAAGGAATAATAAGTGGCAAATATACTTAGAAAGGCCAATTGTTCTGAATTATGCAATAACTCTACACATGTAGTGAGGTTTTATTTAATTGTACTGTTGCTAAGGGAAGTACAACTAATTATGTTCTCTTTACAAAATGCAGTTCCCCAAAGGAGCATTTGATATACTAGTCCTCCTATTTATCTCTCAAATCTTGATTCCAGGCGCTTTTATTCCAAGTCACTTTTCATTCTCTCATATCAATTAACTTCTCTTCCCTCCCCTGCTATTACTGCATTATGTTTTTAAATACGAGGGATTTTATGAGGGACAGGGTGCCCAAACACACCATTTAATTGCCACCCTCCCAGTTTGACTGATTTTCTACAGTGCAAAACTGCCAGGTTTGAGGCAAAATAATGAAAATTTAAGTGTCTGTGTCCCCCCCCCCCCAATAGCTTTGAACTCTCTTGCATGCAGAACTGTTTGTGCTCTTCAGTTTTACAGCTTGTCTTGGGAAAGAAGTAGCCTTCTAAGGAGTTGTACTTCAAAACTTTTGGGCATTCACATTTTAAAAACCTGGGGTTTGATCCAACCAGGACTTGAACAATTTAATTTGTGTTGATTCAATGGCAGCGTTAAGCACATGAACATATGAAGCCGCCTTATGCCATCAAATCTTTGGTCCAACTAGCTTAATGCTATCTGCTTTGAGTGACAGCAGCTTTGCCAGCTCATAGGCAGAAGTCTTCCCTACTGTACTAGCTCAGATGCTTTTAAGTCAACGACTGGAAACCTCTTCCAGTCCAAGGGCCATATTCAATATAGGAACTCTCGGGGGCCACATTCCAGTGGTGAGTGGGGCAAAAGCCTACTTCACAGGGTTGTTGTGAGGATAAAATGGAGAGGAGGAAGATTATATAAGCCACCTTGGGTTCCTTGTAGGAAAAAAGGCGGGATATAAATATAAAAATTAAAATTAAAAGGGGTGGGGCAAAAGGGGTGGAGCCAAAATACCAAAACTGCCAGAATACTGTAGCTTACAGCTTTTATTGCCATTAACGAAGCCTTAGGAACAGGCATTTCTCAACCTTTTAGGATGGAAAAACATGCAAAAGCTGCAAAACCACCAAATGATTAGTGCTCAGGATAAAGGGAGCATGGCCATCTGGGGAACCAGATTTGGCCTACAGGCCTGAGTTCCTGCCCCCTGCCTCCATTTTAAGTGGATAGGCCAGGAATCAAACCTGTTTCCCGCTAAATTTAAGCCAGTGGAACCAAGTCCTTAAATGTGGCTGGACTGTGTCCACAATTCTTTAACTTCTGCTAATCAGGGAACTATTTTAGTACTTGCTGTTCCCACTGTCATTGTGAAGCTTGACGTGCTGTTTATGAGGCTATTAATTGATGGATTTTTCTGAATATGCCAATGATATGGGCGCCCGCTCCCCATACAAATATTTCACATGCCAATGTCAGCACTGGACGGCACTATAAAATTGCAGCCCTGTACGCGGTCAGAACACACAGACTCAGATTTTGTGCCAACTCTGCTAAGTCAATCCTGAACTGGCTATGGGCACAGGATTAGACCGATGAAAGCGTGTGAGGAGTTCTAATGAAGTATGTCTAAGCGCGCGCATGCACGCCCACACACACACACACACACGCCCACACACACTGTAATTATTTTACTATGCTCATGACTTTACTATCCATGGGGATAAAACTACAAACTTAGGGCAGCAGTAGTTCTAGGAGCAGCTCTTTTGTGTACAGTGGGATTTAGTGCAGAAGTGAGCTGTTATTCACTCACTATGCTACGATTTTGGTCCCAGGGAGTAATGTCCCCATTTGGGGTTGGAGAGGGAATTCTTGGTTTTTAAATATATATATATATATATATATATACATACTATACATACACCACCTCTCCAAATGATAAAACCAACTAAGGCTACAATGGAATAAAACAGAAGACCTATTTTATTGAATTCTAGTAAGTCATTGATTATATATACACCACACACACACACACACACACATACATCACTTGTATCCCACCCAGTACAGGTCAGATAAACATGCAGGGATGTTCAGTCCTCATTCAAGTGAGCACTGTGCAATACTTCAGTTGCGAGCTTGGCAACTAGGAGCTGGATAGCTCAATCCCTCGCAAATAAACTACATACCTCTTGGTCCAAGCCAAACATCCAGATAGCTATTTATTGTTTTATCCAGGGATTCCATTGTATAACCTAAAGAGAAAAAAAAAAGTTATTTTTACACTTTTTATAGAAGCACACAATTTAAAGTAACATCTTTTGACTCGAAGGCTGCTCTTCCCGAAATACTTGAGGGGTGTGTATGTGAATCGTTCATGCCACACACAGAATACGGGGGGGGGGGGTCCTTGCATGACACTAAGGCTGCCCTATAGCCACTTACCTGGGAGTAAATCCCATTGAACCCAATGAGGCTTACATCCGAGTAGGCATGCATAGGATTGCTCTGAAACTGAACTTCCTGCATTTCTTACAAATATAGCCAGAATGTAAACTGGATAATGCTCTTCCACTTAAATTGCCTGAGAGGCTTAAAGAAGATTTAGTGCAAATTACAGTAGGGACATTTGCTTATAAACTATGAGTTTTAAATATGTGTAGTATGTTGGGGTATGCATTCTCTTGTGTTCCGTGGCTGAGAACTGCGAGAAGACCACAAATAATGGGAGAAAGACACCAACACTGAACGGAACACATCAAGAAGTTCACATCTAACACAGCAAATCTTTCCAATTGGCTTTCACTTTCCTGAAGGCACCAGACAAGGAGAGGGCAAAACAGAAGCAGCCCAGCCCAGGCAGCAGGGTGGGGAATGTTCCACCTTAATGAGGCACTGCCAGGAAGAGCAGATACTGCTGGGCTAGATCGGCCAACCCTAACTGAAAAATATCTACAAGTCAAAGCCTGAACCTGAAACAGTAGTAACTTGTTTTATGACTAGCTGTAACTGCATAGGAATAATAAGAACATAAAAAGGGACTCTTTCCAACCGCCTGTCCCCTCCCAGTTTATTAGTCATTTTGAGTCACCTTTTTTTGCCTGTTTATCTTTTCAAGTCAATGAACAGCAAAACCTTAAAAAATTGCAGCAGTCCACGGAGGACTGAGGCTTGCCAAACAGAGCTCATGGGCAGCAGCCCAGTCCTTCAGACCAGGAATAACTGCAGCAGAACAAACGGAGGCCTAGAAGAATACGATACCACCTCCCAGCTTAGCATAGCTGAGCCAAGCTTGTCAAGCAAACTCCTGCTAGGGCTGCACCCTTTGACTGTATGTAGTGGGAGGAGGCACTGTCAGTCATGCCTCTCTGCAGCATTTGAGGGTGGAAGACTCTTTACTGCTTGCTTCTACATCTGCGTTGAGGGGTGTGTGTGTGTGTGTGTGTGTGTGTAGATCAGGTCCAGCTACCAACACAGCACTAACATTTGCGGCTTTGCTTTGCATAGCTCTGTGGTACACCACATACTTCCCATCGTTCAATCCCTGGCCTCCCTAGTTAAAAGGATGCCAGGCAACAGCGCTGGGAACATTCCACTGGAAAGAGGCATTGCCAAGCAGAGTCGATAACTACTGGGCTACACGGACCACTACTTTCCAGCAGTACAAGAGAGCTTTATACGTTCACATATAATCCCCTCAGGCCGTCGCCAAACAGAATACCGGCACAGGAATAAGAAAACACAATCAGCACAGAGATACAATGAGCTAACACTCCTCTCCGCAAATGTTCCAAAGCTACATCTTTCCCTAAAGTCACTTACACACATTATCTAGATGTACGTCCCATGGATTGTATTAGCTTGCATCCTTGAACTGCTTACACAGCCACTAGGTTCCAGCTAGTGGGAGATGCTGGAGTCTTCTCACCAATATATATACCGATGTATATATATATACATCTGCCATCGCCCCTGCTGGAGAGGGCCAAGCCAGGCAAGTAGCCCAGCCTTGCTGCTTGCTGCCTGCTGCCTGGGAGGGACCACCCACACCACCGGTGGGACTGCTGGCTGCCGCTGCAGGACCGGGCCCAGCCAGGAGCCACCCCGCCTCACCTGGAACTGTGGGGCCATAAAGATCCGGCCCCAGCGGGGGCGGGTCCGCCGCCGGCGGGGTCGCCACCGAAGGGGCGACACCAAAGGGGGCTGCCCCTTTGGGGGAGCCACTTCGGGGGTGGCACGAGGGCGAGGGCCTGCCCCCGTGCTGATGGGGATATAGGTGGGGCTGGGGTTTTTAAGAGGCCCTGCTTTTTGAAGGGCTTGGGGGTTTTAGGGGTTGATTTTAGGGGTGGGTCTCCCGCCTGATCGACGGAAGAGAGGGGGCATGTGCCTCTCCCAGGGAGATGATGGAGGGAGTTCTGGGGGGCAAAATATACCACTGTTGAGCGGCAGGCGCTGGCAGAACGCTAGGGGCAGGCCACGCCAACTACGGGGGACAAGGGATCGATGCTTAATACCTATCCCTTGTTCCGGGCCTGCCCAGAGCCAAGGGATAACTGGGGGATGTGTGGCTCCTTCCCCCGCCTTGCGTTTGCTGTTGTGCAATGCCAGGTCCGTTACCCAGAAAACATCTCTCATCCATGACTTGATCCTGGATGAGGGTGCGGACCTGGCATGTATTACGGAAACCTGGCTGGACGAGGCCGCTGCTCCAACTCTGGCGGCCTTGTGTCCGGCTGGTTTCTCGTATGCCCAGCAGCCAAGGGTTGGGGGACGGGGAGGGGGAGTGGCTGTTATCTATCGGGAGTCCTTGGTCCTTACCAGACTCCCTCTCCGGGAGACCAAGTTTATTGAATGCATGTACTGGAGGTTGGGTCCCAAGGGCAGTCTGGGGATTCTGCTCGTGTACCGTCCACCCCGCTGCACGACAGACTCCCTGGCCGAGGTGCTGGAGGTGGTCTCTGATGTGCGTGTGTTGTCCCCCAGGCTATTGGTGCTGGGGGACTTCAATGTGCATTCGGGGGCTGTCCTCACGGGGGCACCTCGGGACTTCATGGAGACCATGGCTTCCTGGGAGCTGCACCCTGTATTAACTGGACCTACCCATGTAGCCGGTCATGCACTGGACTTGGTTTTTGTTTCTGGAGAGGGGGGAAATGATCTGGAAATCGGGGGTATATCCGCCACCCCCTTGTCATGGTCAGATCACTATCTGGTGGGGTTGGATTTCTCGATGCCACAACCCCTCTGCAGGGGTGAGGGACCTATTAGGATGGTCCGCCCCAGGCGTCTTATGGATCCGGATGGATTCCTGAACGCGCTTGGGGAATTGGAGCACACAAACGGTAGCTCGGTCGAGACCCTGGTGGACGACTGGAATGCTGCAATCACCAGGGCATTAGACCGAGTTGCTCCGAAGCGCCCTCTTCACCTAAACAGAGCGCGCGCGGCGCCATGGTTCACTCCGTTGCTGTGAGCTCTGAAACAAGAGGTGAGAAGGCTAGAGCGCCGATGGCGTAATTCCCGCTCCGAAGACAATCGAACACTGGTTAGAGCTGCATCTTCAGTCTACCGGGTGGCGGTGAAGGCAGCAAAAAAGAATTTCTATGCTGCCTCCATTGCGTCTGCGGAGTGCTGCCCCAGGAGGCTGTTCCAAGTGGTCCGGAGTCTGGTCGGTCCAGTCGCTCTGGACCCATTGGAACAGTCTAAAGCCTCCTGTGAGGCTTTAGCGAAGCACTTCGCAGATAAAATCGATCGGATTAGGAGTGGGATATCGTGTGTCGTGGACACAGGGAGTGAGCGGGAGGAGGCCAATGGCAGACCGGTTTTGTGGGATTGGTTTCGGCTTCTTCCTTCTGATGAAGTGGACAAGGTGCTTTCATCTGTGAGGCCGACCACCTGCTTGCTTGATCCTTGCCTGTCCTGGCTCATAATGAGCTGCAGGGAGAGACTGGGTGAGGGGATCAAGGCGGTGGTGAATGCCTCCCTCGAGGAGGCAGTGATGCCATCAGCCCTCAAGGAGGCAGTAATAAGACCGCTTCTAAAGAAGCCCTCCTTGGATCCCCAGGATTTAAACAACTTTCGCCCAGTCTCCAATTTACCATTTCTGGGCAAGGTGATCGAGCGGGTGGTGGGTGCTCAGTTGAAGGCACACTTGGATGAAGCCGATTATTTAGATCCGTGCCAGTCGGGCTTCAGGTCTGGACATGGGACGGAGACGGCCTTGGTCGCCTTGGTGGATGATATGAGGAGGGCTTTGGATAGGGGCGAATGCTCCTTTCTAGTCCTCCTCGATCTCTCGGCGGCTTTTAATACCGTTGACCACGGTATCCTCCTGGACCGCCTGGAGGGCTTGGGCTTGGGAGGCACTGTATTGCAGTGGTTCCGGTCCTTCCTCTCTGGAAGGTACCAGAGGGTAGTTCTCGGGGAGGAAGCTTCGGACCCTCGGCTGCTCACTTGTGGAGTGCCGCAGGGTTCCATCCTCTCCCCGATGTTATTCAACATCTACCCCAAGTCGCTGGGAGCTATCATCAGGAGGTTTGGGGTGCGGTGTCATCAGTATGCGGATGACACGCAGCTCTACCTCTGTTTCAAGTCCTCACCGAGGTTGGCCGTTGAGACCCTGTCCAAGTGCCTGGAGGCAGTGGCTGGCTGGATGGGAAGGAACATGCTGAAGCTGAACCCCGACAAGACCGAGGTACTTCTGGTGGGGGACAAGGGGAGGTTAGGGGATGTTGACCTGGTGCTGAATGGGGTACATCTACCCCTGAAGGACCAGGTCCGCAGCTTGGGAGTCATTCTAGACTCCCAGCTGTCCATGGAGGCTCAGGTGGCAGCTGTGAGCCGGGCGGTGCTGTATCAATTCCATCTGATACGGCAGCTGCGCCCCTACCTTCCTAATCACCTGCTCCCATCAGTGGTTCATGCCTTGGTCTCCTCTCGCCTAGACTACTGTAATGCGCTCTACGTGGGGTTACCCTTGAAGACGGTTCGGAAGCTGCAGCTGGTACAGAACGCGGCGGCTCGCCTGGTTAAAGGCAGCCGCCGGCGGGATCACATCACGCCAGTGCTGAAGGATTTGCACTGGCTACCAGTTGCTTGCCGAGCCGAATTCAAGGTGTTGGTTTTGACCTTTAAAACCCTATACGGCTCTGGTCCAGTTTATCTCAAGGAGCGTCTCCAGCAACACCAAGTGGGCCGCTCAACAAGATCTGCCACGGATGGCCTTCTCCTTGTCCCTTCAGCCAGAGCAGCTAGACTGGTGGGGATGAGGAAGAGGGCCTTTTCTGTGGCGGCCCCCGTACTATGGAACTCTCTCCCGAGTGACCTTCGCCATGCCCCCTCTCTGATGAGCTTCCGTCGCTCATTAAAAACCTGGTTGTATAGGCGGGAATATGGGGTGGGTTAAGATTTTAAAATTTTTATATTGTTTTAATGTATTTTATTGCATTTATGTATTTTATTCTGTGTACATCGCCCAGGGTGGCCGGTTGCCGGCCAGATGGGCGATAAATAAATATTAATAATAAATAATATATATATATATATATATATATATATATAATGATGGAGAACAGCCACTGGAGCCATTTGTACCTTACCATGGATGGGAAATACCTTGGATTGCAAGTAACGTGGTCTGAGAGCGTTTTGCAAGACAAGCAAATTTTTTAAATACATTTTGACTTGATAAACAAGCAACGTCTTGCAATACAAGTACTGTAGTACAGCTTAAATGAAAAATCTCTGTACAAATTTTTTTGGGGGAATCTCGTTTTGATATAAGAGTGTTTTGGATTACAAGCACGTTTCCGGAACGAATTATGCTCTCAATCCAAGGCATGACTGTAGTGTAGGGATGTAACCGCTCACCTAGAGTGGGTCAAAATCGGCCCCGCTCACGCCCGCCAGAGACTCACTTTGATAGAAGAGTGTTTTGGATTACAAGCACGGTTCCGGAACGAATTATGCTTGCAATCCAAGGTATTACTGTAATAATTCTGTAGTGAAGCAATCATTGAAATATATCTTAAGGTCCTTACTGGAGAGCGTGTGCAGGGATTTCTCTCTTACTATCCTACCCAGGTGAGAGGCAAGCAACTTTTTCGGAGCCAAAGCAAGGGAAGCCCAGGAGAGTGGCAGTGGTTGCAGAGCCGGGTTTGCTCCATTCTCGGAGCAAGGGATGGGGGGGATGGCACAAGTGTTGGTCTGTTTCCCTAGGCCAAACACCCTTTAAAGTTCCTTGACTGCAAGTCTGGTAAGTATATTAAGGCTAACTAACTAATCCTCATTAAGCGATCTTTAGGGGGCAACTCCCTGGATTTGTACTGCTTCTCTAAATACATAATTAAATATTTTCTCTATTAATTTAGTCGATGTATATTCCACCTTTTTTCCATCATGGAACTCAAGGTGGCATTCATGGGGTTCCCAAGTATTACCCCATCCAGGCACTGACCAGACTGAGATTTCAGTAAGGTGGCTGCATCATGCGCCTTCAAGGATACACCCCGGGACATATTGAATACAGCTTGCCTAATATACGTAGATAAAATTCTGGCAGCTACTACCAGACCTCCCTGCAGTTTGAACTCCTGCAACTGAAATGAAACATCTGTTCAACCCTGGAATGTTAACACTATTATGAGACAGATACTAGGATTAAGTCCAATTCTCCTACTTTACATGATGTTTGTGGCCATCATGACAAGATGTAGTGATGGCCACCAATTTGGGTGGTTTAAAAGGGGATTGCCTAAATTAATGGGAAGATAAAGCTATCAATGACTCCTCCTCCTCATGGCTATACGCTACCTCCACTATCAGAGGCAGCATGCCTATGTATACCAGTTGCTGGGGAATATGAGCGGGAGGGTGCTATTGCACTCATGTTCTACTTGGGGGCTATCCACGCTGGATGAGATGAACCCTTGGTCTGATCCAGCATGGTTCTTCTTATGATCTTTGACTACATATACAGTAATACCTTGGATTGCAAGTAACTTGGTTTGAGAGCGTTTTGCAAGACAAGCAAATTTTTAAATATTTATTTAATTTTTTTTTTACTTGATATACAAGCGACGTCTTGCAATACAAGTACTGTAGTACGGCTTAAATTAAAAATCTCTGTACACATTTTTTTGGGGGGGGATTTTGTTTTGATATAAGAGTGTTTTGGATTACAAGCACGTTTCCTGAACGAATTATGCTCTCAGTCCAAGGCATGACTGTATACACATTTTCAGCTTTCTACCTCATGTGGAACTTAACATAAATGTTTGATAATTCAATTAATAATTCAGTCCCAGGTACTGCATGACTTATATATCATATGAAGACAGCTGGGACTGAGTGACTTGCTACGCATGGAGAATATCAAAATGGAAGTAGGGAAGACAGTGTACCCCGAAATGTTTAAGGTACTACCAACATCACGTAGAAACTTGATACACATGTAATCCACCCCAGTTAATAAAAGTGTTTGGGGGGGAAATGTAATTCATCATTAGCTAGAAAGCTTAAACCTGATACATCAGTGAACCAAAACCAATTGATTAATTTTTTAAAAAAACCTGGAAATTGAACTTTTAATGCCTCTCCCTCAAAACAGAAGATTTAAAGTACACTCCAAAGTAGCTAAAAACCTGAAATCGAATACACTGAGGACACCCTAATTGATGAGATAAATGGGAAAATAAGACATTTGCACATCTCTTTGGGGGTGTATACTGCAAAATGGCTAATAGCCACGAAAGCTAAAAAGCTGATATTTGGGAAGGAGGTATATGTTTATGGATGGATGTGTGTGTGTGTGTGTGTGTGTGTGTGTGTGTGTGTGTGTGACACACACACACACACACACACACACGACACAGCATACCAAGGTCCCTTGAATTTAAACAAAAGGTCTGGGCGAGGGGGTCAGACATTTTTACACCTATCAGTTAACACACAGGACATGAGATTTACTTTGTAACAGAAACCAGCATTCCAGCATAGCACAAGCCAAGCTAAGCCACATGTGGGACAGAACACCAAGCTGTGGAATGTCCACCATCACTGAGGTGGTGGGAAGAGGTCTTCCAACAGCAGCCAGAAATGTGTCCCCCTATTTGTATAATATAAACTGAATGTACTAGTATAAACTAGCATGGTGTGACACAGTAAAGCCTGCATAGAAAAAATTACAAAGAGAGTCAGCTGAGGTAGAAAGTCTTCTGTCTCCCCTGGTAATTATATTTCTAGGGAAGCAGCTCATCTACTTGCCAAGTGGCTCTCCATGTGGTCATTCTGTCGGCTGATACTGGGTAGGAGTAACAACTGATTGTGCTGTATGCAATACTGACATTGACAAAGCCACAGTATTCTTTGGTGTACATATGTGTTGCAATATTTGTCTGAAGTCCAGTTTGCACTCAAAACTTGTTTGCTGTGTAACTAGAGTCTATTTAAAAAAACAAAAACAAGGCAAAGTTACTACTCTGTCTTTTTCATAAGGCAGAGGAAAAATGCATTCCACAAGCTTCATGCTGCAGTCTCCCTGACAAGGGTAGGTATTCATGTAATACAATCTTTGTTGCAATGATATCATTCCAGTATGACTGGAAATAAAAGTTACAAAAGAACTTTTAGATTGTCATTATGAAAAATCTACAGACACAAGAAAAACGTTCCTGTTTTTTCTGCAATACACATTAATTCCTGTCATTACAGTGGGATTTTGTTTGCCAACTTCATACAGGGAAGAGAAAAATGTCGGTTTCCTCCCCATCATAAAACAGAATTCAAGTTATGTTTCCAAAACGGCTGCAGTTACTCCAAAATATCTTGTAAAAGGAGGGGATTGCCACCACTCATAGCCAGGAGGATTTTAAAAAATGGTTTGTTTATTATTCGGGTCACAAAAGGTTCCGTCTACATGTTTGGGTGTGTAGCAAAACACACACTTTCTATGCACAGCATTGCACCAAATAATAGTCAGGCGATTAACTCAGGAGTTGTCATACAGTCACAATGGGAGAAAAACAAACATGAAACACTTCCACAATAGTTGAACTAAGGCCTAAGCTACACCTGATAGTGACAGGCTCACTCCTTTAAACACGGGCCTGCCCCATTCAGGCATGGTGTGGGAGCTGGAGGCAACAGAGCCAAAAGGGAAGGCTAGTGGGCAGGCATCCCATATTCTCCCCTACAATCCGTACCTCCAGACCCTAACCTTTCCACCCTGGCTCTGGAAGGGAGCCCAACTATGGAAAAAGCACCGCAGGAGCAGGCTCAGCAACTCCTGCCCACATACTCCTTAGGCCAGGGCCTCCAACCTTGGGTCCCCAGATGTTGCTGGCCTACAGCTCCCAGCAGACCCAGCCAGCATGGCTAATGGCAAGGGATTCTGGGAGCTGTAGTCCAGCAACATCTGGGGACCCAAGGTTGGAGAGCCCTGCCTTAGGCCCTTTATTTTGTACCCTCTGCATAAGTCTTCTCAACCTGGTGCCCTGAACCTGTGTTGGACTACAATCCCCATCATCCCCAGGCCAGCTGGCCAACAACCCCCCTTGCCAAACTGGTGCCAGTCCAGATGCATTGGACCACAGCTCTCATCACGCCAAGGCAGGCAGACCAACGGCCATGCTGCCTAGAGACAATGGGAACTGTAGTCCAACATACCTGGAGAATACCAGATTGAGGAAGGACGCCCTATGTGAAGGGCAGGACCGTGTTTAAAAACATGGGCCTGCTGCAGTCATGTGTGGACTGGACCCAACAACAGAAAAATAGCAGTAAGAACTGCTATAAGAATTGTCTGCTTTGGTCCTAGATGATAAAATGGAAGGAGGGGGAGGAGGCCAAAGTGGGTGGGGTTTTTTTGCATATAAGGCTACCTTATTTAATGACAATGAGCAAGAAAAGATGCAGCCTCATACTTTCTACTGCTTCGAAGGGATCATTCCCCTGGAAACCGTCTGTGCCTCCATGAGAAAGATTGTTAGAAACTATGCTGGCGGCATAGTTCGTGCACACTAGCAAAAGCACCTCCTTGAGAATCAGAGGTAAACAGGAGAAGACAGTCCAGAAACCAGAGTTCAGATGAACCTGAGCAAATACCCATCCCACATGTCTTTGGTTAAGACAACTGCTTTCACAATTCTCCTAGCCAAGGAACATCTCACACCAATGTTAAAAAGTACAACTATTATATTGGGAAATGAAGCATTCAGAAATTTGTCACAGTAAAGAGCAGGGTCGACTGGTTTCACAGGAGTGTTTTGAAACGATGTCCAGAAACCACATACCGGTAATTACAAGTACATACTCTCAATTCTGGCTAGTTCAAAAGTTGCTTTGTGGATCGGAAACCAATCCAGACCCACAGCGAGGCAAGAATGGCCTTAAGTTGGTGCTAGCTGCTCTGTTATGATACTCTCCTTCTTACTAGAGGAAGTATGCTTTGATACAGCTCTCTCTCTCTCTCTCTCTCTGAACTGTCTCCCTCCAGTCCTGCATCTCCCACTGCCTCTCCAATATCTCTGCCTGGATGCTTCATCATCTGAAACTCCCATGTTTGGACGGAGCATGAAGACAGAATTGCTAAGAGAATTCTGGCCCCTCTTACCAGCAGTGCAGCTACATTAACCAGAAACAAACAAGGAAGCAAAAGCTTCCCTCATTACTGTCAGGCTCCTCAGCGGCCAAAAATCATGCATAGATTTCATAGATCATAGAGTTGGAAGGAGCCTACAAGGTTATCGAGTCCAACCCCCTGCTCAATGCCAGTGTGGCATAGTGGTTAGTGTGCTGGACTGGGGACTCGGGAGATCGGGGTTCTAGTCCCCGCTCAGCCATGAAACTCACTGGGTGACTTTGGGCCAGTCACTGACTCTCAGCCTCACCTACCTCACAGGGTTGTTGTGAGGATAAAATGGAGATGGAGGAGGAGGAGGAGAGGAGGATTATGTAAGCCGCCTTGGGTTCCTTGCAGGAAAAAAGGCGGGGTATAAATATAATAAATAAATAATAAAATTCACCTCTTTCATTGCTCTGGTTGTGAGATTCCTTCCTTTAAATCCCTACACTGTTTTCTTGTCCATTCACAGATCCAACACAAGCTCCTTGCTCTCACCTTCAAAGCCCTCCATGGTCTTGCCCCTGACCCCTTATCTCCCTGCTCTTATATCCTGATACATCCCTGCCCAGTATATTTGCTCTCCCAGCTCCACCACCCTCAGTCTTTCAAAGGTCTCCTGCTGCCTCAAAAGACTTTGCTGCTTCTCCCTTGCTGCCCTATATGCTTGGAACTGCCTCGCAGGGCACCTGTGTGATACCCACCACTCTGGTGCACCATAGCTTCTTCGCATGGAGAAGGTCCCAGGTTCAATCCCAGGCATCTCCAGGTAAGGCTAGGAAAGACTCCTGCCTGAAACCCTGGAGAGTCACTGCCAGACAGTGTCAACAATTCTGGGCTAGATGGCCCAATGGTCTGACACATCATAGGGCAGCTTCCTCTCTTATTACCTTCAAATCCTTCCTGAAAACCCACCGTTTCTGTGGAGCCTCTGGCACAGCCCTTTTGTCCCCGTGCCACCTTAATTACATAGAAGCAGTTTTGTGCCATATTTCACCCAGTAAGTACATATGTAACTCGATTGTTTGAGCAGGATTTGAACCTTAATGGGATTGAGGGCAGGGATATTGTGAAGGATCACCACCTGGATCCTTTGCGTGAGTTCGGCGCTTAACGGGTTAACCGGCACTGAGTTACAGCCCGTACGAGCGCAGGGAAAACCGCCTGAGAGGCTCGCGCACACAAGAGGAAACCAGAGCCCTTTAAATGACCAAATAAGGCTTTTATTTGTTTATACAAGATACGGAGCGGAACTAACAGCTCTCTAGGAATACTACGATGTCAACACAACCTCAGTTGACCTCTGTGCTTATCAATGAAACAGGCTCCCAGGCTAGCGCATTGGGATTAGTCAATTACCTCAGACCAAAGACGTTATGCTAGTCAATGTCAGCCTGGCTCCGGGTCGGCCGATCCGGGGATGGGAATAGTTTACTCCAGCTGCCGCGTGGAGGCTGATCCTGGTTCCGAAGCACCCTGGGTTCCCAACAACTCGTTACCGGAAGGGAGAGGGGTTTTCTACCCCTGAGTTCCCCTCTCCCCACCCTCCAGGTCAGGTGGGGGCTTATGCCTGCCCCTTCGTATCAGGTGGGCTCATTCCTGCCCGGGGAAAAAGGTGACGTACTGGGTACTTTGCAGCTCTCTGAGACTGCCCTGATAGTTTGATGGTTCTTGATGGTCCTTCCTTGGGTTTTGTGGAGTTCCACCGAGTCTCTCCTTTGTTGGGGATGACGGTCTGTCTGGCTGCCTTTCCTGTGGCTCCCTCCCCCTTCCTCGCCCCCTTCCCTTGGGCGGTGTGTGTGTGTGTGTAGACTCGTGTCAGGCTTTCTCCACAGATATCTAGAGAGAATCCTGCAGTTTATGTAAGGTCAGGATCTTATAATATGGTCAGAGGCCATTTAAGAGTCTTTACAGACTGGCATTTGCCGATAAAAAGTGAGAAAAACTAGCTGGATGTAGTGAAAGCTTCAGTGGAAATGGATAAAAATGGGATTATCTTCTCCCTCAAAAAAAAAAAAAAGTTTTGCTTCTTAAAACCAAATACTATGCTCACATGGAACAAAATCCGACCAAGTTTAATGGGCTTACTCACTGAGTAAACGGGCACAGGGTTGCAGCCTGAGGTAAGGGCAACAATCTGGAGTTAAAAAGAAAGCTTTTGCAATTTAGCAAGCAATATTAAATACCGGTACATGATTTCTGACAGAGCAAGGGAATCCTGTCTGCTCTGCCTGCATTTTTAGACAAGTAAGGCTTTAATGGTGGTTAAGTTGAGTTACGCCCAAAACAGACGAGCAGTGGCTTCTGTGAACATATTTATTTCATATCTCCTGGCCCCGTTTTTATCTCTGTCTTCACAGATAGAGTTGGAAGGGGCTTACAAGGCCATCGAGTCCAACCCCCTGTTCAATGCAGGAAACTAGAGAAGGGGTCTCCCATCCAAGTAATAACCAGGCCTGACCCTGCTTAGCTTTCCACACTCAGACAAGCTGAGCCAGCGCGAGCCACAGGTCTATATTACATCTTCTATATCTTCCATATCCCAAAGCAGCTAGGAAAGCGGTTCTGATTTGGACTGGAGCAGTGTTGCTAGGTGAGGAGATGTTCAACCTTCTCCCCACTCCGTGATATTTTCCTGATCCAGATCACCTGCCCAAAGCTGACATTTGCTCTGCTGGGGGAAGGATACCTGTTTTAACAAACATGATTTAAAAAAAAAATAATGGGGGAAGATTTAGATGAGAAAACAGCAAGACAAGAGGGGTTAAACATTCCCTCCTGTAGCATTGCCGCTCCAATCAAAATGGGTTGGGTGGGTTGGGGGGTTCAGCTGCTTGAAAGGGCGGAAAACATCAGGATACACTCCATCTCATCTGTTTTGGCTCTCAGAAACCCCCTCCCCCACCTAAGAAAACTTTTCAGAAGTTTAAGCTTTACAGGGGTGTTGGTAGTGGAAAACGGTACTGAATTATTTAGCTTAGAGCCCTTGCCTCTAACACACACTTGCCCCTGCACTCAACACACACAAGACATCAAAATCAGGTAATGCTGCCTTCTCATTTAAATAAGAACAAAAATAATAATGCCTGAGAACAATGCCTTATTGCTCGACTTACTCTTCAAGTCCCCCCCAATACAAAGTTCCTCTCAAGTCCTGCCTAAAGAAAGATTCACAGACTGAGTAGCCACAGCTTGTCAGTCAGGCAAGGGGTGGGCCAGCAAGCAAACCCACAAGCCTTCTGCTGCATAGTCCGTCTCTGCTGAAATGTCTACTACCACCCCCAGCTTGTCAATCAAGGGGCATGCAAAATGCGTCCTCCCACCCACCCCCATCCCTGTGTGCTGCTGCTGCTGCTTTTGGGACTTGGCATCAAGACTATTTATGTGCTTGCGTATAAAATCCTGAGCAAAGTGAGTGTACATTGAGGGCACAATCCTATGCATGTTTAGACAGAAAAAAAGTCCTGCAGCTCTCAACATTCTCCAGCCAGTGGCTGGAGGATGCTGCGAGTTGTAGGACTTTTTTTTTTTTCTGTATTGCATTGTATTGCTTTTTTCAGGATTGCACCCTGAGAATCTTTAAATTTGAAGAAAACACATACACACCCAAACATGCCCAGGCATAGGTGGCTGCAAACAATGGATCATTAAAATTCCCCAAGGACCACAGATATACAGGGAAAGTAGTGCAATTGACCATGGGCAGCATGTTTGCATATGAAACAAACAAAACAAACCAACCCAGTATTTTCAAAAGTGGCTTATAAATATGAGCAATAAATAAGTAACAAAATCCTTAATAACTGTGTTACCTGTTCATGAGAGACCTCTGCTCCTATTAAAAAAATAAAAAGTTCAGCCAATACTTGCCAGCACAATCAGATGCAGAATTTTGCTCTCCTCGGTTTCATTTTTCAATCCATCCACAGGAACACACCAGAGTTCCTCAATTTTTTTGGTAAAAATTCTCATAGTCTCGATTTAAAATTATAAACAGAAGAGCATTACTGGAGGCAAAGGAGCCTCTAAACAGAGCGGAATAGCGTGAGCTGGGTAAATTTAAAAAACTGAGCCCATTACATGGACTTCATCACTACCTGAAGGTTAGGAAGGTTTTAACTAGACAGCTCCACCAAGGTTCAGCTTACAGCATTCGGATTTGAGCGTAGTCAAGGTTATCCAGCCCAATGCTCCCGCCGTCCTGCTGTAAGACAATCTACCAGCTGCCATAGATCAACCTCCACAGTCCAAAACACAGCAAACCCCCCTCCCCCCCCCCCGTCCCGCCCCACTCATATGCATAGTGAGAGTAACGCACTGTAGCAAGGGGATTACAGGGAAAATAGGTTCTCTCTGCATACCATAATAATAAGTCTATAGACATATGCTTGCACGTGTTGGCTTTCTTCTCAATTGCTTTTTACAGGCTTGGATGAGGAGTGGACTACAGGTTGCAAGCAAGAAACAAACATGACCCGCAGGAGTTCAAGAGATGGGTGCACTAAACCTGTTCCCTTCCCGTTGCTTGTCTGCTACAAATCACTCCAAGCCACTTTCCTCCATGAATGTTTATTCCCATGCGAGTGGTCTATCTTGCTTCCATCGAATACCGTAAATAATTTTAATGCCACTAGATGGATGATCTACAACAGGCTTCCCCTTTGGGACTACAGCTCCCATCAATTTTATTTATTTATTAAATTTATACCCCACCTCTTTTCCTTCAAGGAACCCAAGGCGGCTTACATAATCCTCCTCATCCTCCTCTCCATTTTATCCTCACAACAACCCTGTGAGGTAGGTTAGGCTGAGAGTCAGTGACTGGCCCAAAGTCACCCAGTGAGTTTCATGGCTGAGCGGGGACTAGAACCCGGATCTCCCGAGTCCCAGTCCAACACTCTCACCACTGCGCCACACTGGCTCTCAACCCTGACCATTGGCCATGCTGGCTGAGGCTGATGGAAGCTGTAGTCCAAAACATCTGGACAGCACCAGGTTGGGGAAGGCTGATCTAGTATGTTTTAGGAAGCCTGTTCCTCTCCTTCCCTTGACCCTTCCCCATCAATCAACAACAAATAGAAATTATTAAGTTTTGTCATACAGCTTCAGTCAGTAACTTACATTTCAGTCTCTTGGTTGGACATTGCTTTCTATGTGATAGATATCTACGGCCTGAAGAAGATAGTAAGGGCAGTTGCCAAGTACAAAGAATTCTTAGTACTAATGGTAATATAAATACATCCACCAGAACAGTGAAACAAAGTGGCAAGTAGAACAGCATAGTAGCCTTCTAATAGACAGATGTCAAAGTTCAGTTTCAAGAATTTTGTTCCAAAGTGAGAACAAAGCAAAAGTCATTTCAGACCAGTATTTATATTGCTTTTTTAAAAATTATATATAAAAGAGAGAGGTCAGGGTCAGCAACTGGGGTTTTTTTTGTGTTTTTTTGGCCCTTCACACCACTTCTACCATGAAAAAGTTATAGGAGACAGAGAATCCAAGGACGCATAATGATCCAGGCAACACATTTTAGTATCAAGTCATGGCGTATCCTTTAGATTCTACTTGATGATACATTATAACGAAATGATGGGGGATAAAGCAGATGCAAATCATGTCCCTTTTTTATATGGAAGGGAGGAAGGTCATGAGGAGATTTTCCTGCTTCATTTTCACATGATAAAATGGTTTTCCAGGGAATCCATGTGAGGTAAGAGGGGTCAGTTAATCCATCTAGAAAATTGTTAAATTTTCAGGATGTGGTAACCGGCCATTTCACCACATGTGTTGCTTTCACAGTACTACTTTTATGCTATGAAACTTGACATGGGTGAGTCAGGAGTTTGAGCTGGAAGGAAGGAGGGTTAGAGAAAGTAGTTACTTGATAACAGAGAAACAAAGTAAGAATAGAATGTACAGGAGGAAAGGACTCTCATGTTCTATAAGGGAGAAACAAAGATTCCCACAAGGCACAAAAAAAACCATTATGTGTGATGCACAGAGAGCAGGAAGAAGAAACAATGGAGTCAAGGACAAAAGAGAAACCATAGTAACAGACTCCAGCATTTCTGCCTGCAAAACTAGAATGACCTCAGGGTTGGTTTATCAGGCACAGCAGTAGATACACCCATCCTAATGCTAATGTTGCAGTTTCAGGTAGGAAAATAACTTTTCAGAGTGTGATATAATTAACAAACCTGAAGCAATCTTTAAATACCTTTACTGGTTGGTTACAATTATAGCAAGTATTAATAGCAGAAGCCAAATGCAAGAGCAAAGTGGGAAGCAAAATGGAAGGGGCCATAGGCCCATAGCCCAGTGATAAAGCACCTGCTTTGAATGCACAAGGACCCGTGTTCAATCCCCGGCATTTCCAGGTAGGGCTAGGAAGAAATCCTGCCTGAAACCCTGGAGAGCTGCTGCCAGTCAGCATCCACAATACTGAGCTACATGGACTCATGGTCTGACTCTGGATAAGGGAGCTTCCTATATTCCCAAAACACACAAATGACAAGTTAAGAGCAACTATCTAATCTACCTTGGGGCCAAACTGCATGCTGCACAAGAAATGACTCCTCCCCCCTCCTTTCTTTGTTGAAGCTGTGGGGTATTGCTATTGAGTCTGAGCAGCAATGTGTGCGCGAGCAATATAAAAAAGATACTTCCCCTAGAGGACAAAGGGGAAGGGCAATGATTGAGAAAATTGGGGGGGGGTGCTTAACCCCCTCCCATATTCTGGTCAAATAGCAGCCCCCTTAGCTGCACTTTGTTTTTTTAATAAAAAGAAAACAATGGGAGATCCTGTCACAGATTTCCCATGTGCAGCTTGACCCGCAAGTGTTCCCTGCTGGTGGGCTCACTGCAACCCCCACCATTGTGGCTTACACTACTACCACTACTACTACTACTACTACTACTTCCTGAATTAAGGAAGCATGAGATGCAGGGACCCCTCCTAGCCAGATGCTGTGGAGCCAACCCCACCCTCAGTGTGACCTGCACTGAGGATCATGCCAACCAATGCACACTAGCAAATGGTCAAGCCCTATGGCAGGAGAAGGCACCATTTTTTGGACTATGGGCACATTGGGCAATCTGGGAAACTGTCCTGGGCACCACCACAAAATGACTACTATGGGAGGCGTGGCAAAGGGCAAGTAACCTGCCCAAAAGACTGAGTACAAGGCAGAAGTGGGGGCTGAGCCCCAACTCACTAAATAACTCCTTTGAACTCACAGTTTTCAGCACCACCAGATACCTATTTCCCAGTAATCCCAGCCACATGCGAGAAAATGTGTTAATGAAAAAGTTGGAGGGGTACGGCACCTTGGCAGGCACAAAGAAAAGTGTCTGGGGCCACATTGGTGCCTGTGAGCACTATGTTGTCTACTGTGACCTGTGGCGAAGCCCTTTGGCAAGGCCCAGCATCAATTATTTATTTATTACTGTGGAGGAAGGGTGGCTGGCTGACCCGCCACAACCCACCCTTGTGGAGGAAGGGGGGGGGGCTGGCTGACCCGCCACAACCCACCCTTTCTTACCTCAAAGGCCCCAAGGCCCCCAGAGATCTCAAGGTACCAGACTGCCAAGCAATCCTACTTGAATCTCTGTTCAGGGACTTGCCTTTCTCACTGTAACCTGGATTTAGTTGCTGGAACCACAGAGCAATCCACAAACACCATGTGGGGTAAAAAACCAAAGAAGGTTTATTCTGGTAGCATTTTACAACAAGAATAGGGAAATGAGAGAAGCACAAAATAGAGAGAGACGCTTTGGTACACAGAGTAAAGCTCCAAAATAACAAAACCGGATTCCTTATATCTCCCAGGCACACACTCTGTTTCCTGAGGGTCAGTTCTCTTCCAGGGTTGGGTCCAGCACAGCCTTGCCGCCCGGGGGGACTACTTCACCTACCCGAAGGTCCGAGATGGGTAGCCCTCCACAAGGCTTGCCTTTCCAAAGACGTCATTCAGCTAATTTCACCAGGAGCTACCTGGGGTCGGATCCTGAGGCCACCCGAAGGCTTGGGCCTCTGCTTGGCTTGCTGCCATTGCTCCACAGCCAGCAACCACGCGACGAACAAAGACAAAACCCACACTTTGGGAAATATACCTTTTTCCCCCCTCCCCTCCTTTCTGTAGCATTGCTGCTTCTTAGCCAATCAGGATGAACTTAACCTGGCCAGGCAGGGAGGGGAACTCATGACTCATGACATTTGCATCTGAAAAGCCGTAGACCGGACTTTCAGGCGCCATGTCCCATCCGATACTTTATGTACATTTCGCCTCCTCCCAGCCCCCCAACTGGCCTTACTGGGTTTACACATGAGGAGGCGTGTGCGTGCGTGTGTGTGCATGTAGGAACCCCCCAAAGGCTCTTTTCTTCACAATTACATTTATACCCCGCCTTTTTTCCTCTTGCAAGGAACCCAAAGCGGCTTACATAATCCTAATCCTCCTCTCCATTTTATCCTCACAACAACCCTGCGAGGTAGGTTAGGCTGAGAGTCAGTGACTGGCCCAAAGTCACCCAGTTAGCTTCATGGCCAAGTGGGGACTAGGACCCAGATCTCCTGAGTCCCAGTCCAGCACCCTAACCACTACGCCACAAGACCTTTGAAAGAAACAGCCAGCCACTCCCATTTTGAAAAAGTTCTTTTTAAAAGCTGGCCATGGAACAGTTCTATTTGGTGGTGTTATCAACATGCAAGACGTTTACGAAAGGAAGTTAAGTTACCAAAGGAAGCTCTCTGGATGAAGGCTTAAAGAAACAGATTTGCTCAGAAGTATACAACTTATCCAAGAGTATGCCAAGCTAAAACAGGTCTTTTTATGTAGCTGTCTCAAACATCATCCTTATGTTTTTTATTGAAGTCCCAGTAGCAAATGTACAAAGTCATACAAGATTTTTATTTGTGATTTGCTGCTAGGAAATGGGCCATTTATGTTACTAGTTTTTGCATACCACAAGATTAGCAAAATTGAGTGGGCTTGTACAGCTGATGTAAAGAACTTGTTCAAACTGAAACACACCAAGGATATATGCAGTCTATGTAAAACCTGGAAGAAATGAGTGGAAGACCGCCAACCTGGTCTTCTGCGCGGGTTCAATACTAAGGGGGTAGCGAGTCCTGGGGGCGGGCCTTCTCCGAGGCCCCCCAGCGACTATCACCCTTAGCCTAGAACAAAGGGATAACTTATAGCCACAAAAGTATCTTTTATAAAACAAGTTTATTTACAAAATGACCTTCACAAACCCAGACACACGCCAGCAATACAGCTTATCAGTACAGCACAAAGTAGCAAGCAAGAAGTCTCAAGGACACCGTGATTTCAGGGCTCTCAGCTAGTTAGTTCAGCTCGGGCTCCAGCAGAGGCCCGGTCAACCGCATGCTGCTAGCTGGGTTCCCGGCGGAGGTCCGGTCTACCCAAGCGGCTAGCTTGGTTCCCGGCGGAGGTCCGGTCTACCCAAGCGGCTAGTGAGTGATTTCAGCTTGGTTGCCCGGGGGTCCGGTCAACCCAAGCGGCCAGTGATTTCAGCTTGGTTTCCCGGGGGTCCGTTCAACCCAAGCGGCCAGTGATTTCAGCTAGCTGGAGCACGCCGGGTGCTGCTACCCGGGGTTGCCGATCCCTTCGTTCCCTTACCCCAAGCATGGGGCAAGACTGCTGATCAGGTCCAACAACTCAGTTCCCTTGCGCAGGGTGTTTTATACCTTGGGTTTCAGGTAGCCCCTCCCTCTGCAATCAGGTGGGTGGCCAATCAGGTGGGTTGCCACCCTCCTCAGGTGGGCGGCCAATCAGGTGGGTTGCCACCCTCCTCAGGTGGGTGGGGTCCCCCTGAAGCCACCTGCTTAATGGTCCCATCCTGTGGTGTTGAATGGCCCTTTCTTATGGGTGCCGAAATGTCTGCTCTGGCAAGGTATTCAAGTCTTATGTAGATGGGGCTGATATACGAGAGCATTGACGAACCTGGGGATGCTTCCTGCCTTCCCCCCTGGGGTGATTCTATGCAGATGTTGTTTGTCCCCGTTGGTCTCTGTGGAGACTGGCTGTCTCTGCCCCCTGGGTCTCCTTCCCCCCTCCTTGGTGAGTGTGTGTGTGTCAGAAAGGGGTTTTAGGTTGGCTTTCTCCACAAAATGTGTATCAGTTGCAATCCATTCCAAGAGCTTTGTATTCTGTTGTAAATTCAGGGTCATAGGCAATGAGCTGCAATCCCCAGGTGTACACCAACTTCTAGAGTTTTTCCTTTCTAGGTTAGTTGCAATCTGAAGGATATGTGCAATATGCCACTCTATTCTTAGGAGTACAACACATAGGATTGCCTCTGAAAACAGTATTCCCCTATTCTCCCTCTCTACAACTCAAAAATAGCTTATGTGAAAATTTGCCTATGTGAAGATTGGGAAGGGAAAACACACAAACTGATGACGTAAAACTTTCAGAAATGTTGACACCGTGGGGTTGGTTTTTTGAAATATATCCATCTCTCCAAAGATTTAGGTATCCAATGTTGAAAGCTAGTTTGTACAAGGTCAGCCCCAAGCTTCTTTTTTTTAAAAATTGAACAATTGTCTGAACAATGGATTATAGGCCTGGTTTCTGCTGCTGGACTGGGACATGCAGAAAGTGCCGTGAAATATAGCATCACCCAAGCATCCACGTCCAGAATCGATGTCCACATGGCTTTGGTGTGTGGGAGTGACTGTCAGGTCCTGCTCCGCCAGCACAGTGTCACAGCTCCATCTAGTGGCTGCTGCCTAGACAGCAGCCCAGCCTACTGCTGGCTTCGCAGAATCCTGCCCCAGACCTCCAGCTGCTCCTAGGCCTGCTGGGGGCTGCTGGAAGCCCTATATAAAGACGGCCTCTGCACTGTAGGTTTTGCCACATGCTTCTGTGTTGTTTGCAGCCGGTCCCTGCTTCCAGCAATCCACCTTGATCCTTGCCTTGCCTTGCCAGGCCAGGCCAGGCCTGGTGTTTGACCCGTGACCACTCACAACCTATGCTTCTGCCCCTGGCCCTTGCTCCGCCTGGTATGTGCCTGAACCCTCTTTGCTCTTTAGACTTGTCTTCTGCCTCTGGTCCTTGCCTGGACTCTGTTTACTCTTGGATTATGCCTCTGACCCTTGTCTGGACCCTGCTTGCTCTTTGGACCTGCCTTTTGCCTCTGGCCCTTGCTTGGGACCCCGTGCTTGAACCCTGCCCTGCTTGATATGTGTCCCGACCTCAGTCTGCCTTCTGGATCCTGCTCACCCCTGACCTGCTCCTACTGTGAACTTTGCCATCTACGCCCCGGACCATTACAGCGACCACGGACGGGCAGCACATCTATCTGTGGTGAGCTCCTCTACCATGGCAGCAGCAACCCTGGCATCACAGTCTCCTTCCTGGGAGGCAGACAATTTCATGTCCGGCAGATTGCTGCACCTTTCCGCACCAGCCCGGAAAAGGCTGCTTACGGAGCTCTGCCCTGCCCTCTCGTCCCCACCTGCAGCATACAGGTGCAGCAGAGCCAGTAGGAAAATCCAGTGCAGGTGTCATGCTTTGGTGCTCGAGGACCGCATGCTGGTCATCGCTGTGATCAGTGAGGGCTTTAAGAGCAGTGTGAATCGCAGCAGAAAGAAGTGCTTCTTCTGCCATAACTCCCTTCAAAGTACGTGTCTTATTGTATTGTTTTAATTGTACATCACCCAGGGTGGCCGGCCAGATGGGCGATTGACAAATGTGATAAATAAATAGATAGATAGATACAGGACAGTGGTGGAAGCAGTCACATCTTGCGCTGATGAGTTGCTTATTTTGGTCCCTTGGGGGTGGGGGGGGGGAACTGGTACTGTTAATCCTTTGGGAAACATTGCTGATGGGGGACGGAGGAAGGGGAACTTGTAGACACAACAGACGTTGGCAGGATAACAAGGTCCTTCAAGGTTGCTGTGCAGACTACCCACAGCTGGCTCACATGGGCAAGAAAAAACAAGTGAAGTGGTGAACGACTGCGGGTGTTGGGGGCGGAAACCACCAAGGAAGGAGGGAAGGTGCAGGCTGCTGTAGCACAATCTGTTGCTAGCCAGGCTTCGGGAAGCAAGATGGCTTGCAAGGAGAGGAGCAGCAGTGTTTTTGGCTGCTCTTGTCCAAAGACTTGCTGGCACTTTGGAACAAGCCACAACAAAACTGGTATCCTGGGTTCGGATGACATGACAAACCATCGTAGGTCAAACAATCCTTAGAACAAGCCATGGGTTGTCAGGGTGGCTTGTTGCCCCGCAAAAAAAGCCACCCTGCGGCAACCAGTCTGGGTTCGGATGACACGACAACCCACCGTGCCTAGTTACCCATGATGGCTTGTCATGTCATGCGAACCAGGTCACTATTTGCCTATGGCAGATCAATTTTTCTTAGGTTACCACTTTGTCTTCGAAAGACGAGCAGGACTAATGCTATCCCTTCAATTTCCACCTTGGCTCAAGGTCAGCAAACAAGGTGGTTTCGATCACCAGCCCCCAAAGCGTTTCTTCAAGGACAGCAGACAAATAATTCACTGCCAGTGTGCAGGTTGAAGTCCACATTTTTCTCTGGTTCTACAAGCAAGAGCACGGAGATACAAAAAACAAAGCGAAACAATGAAAAATTGAAGCAGCTAGCCCAAGGGCACAATTTTTCAACATTTCTAGTCAGCAAACTGTATTTTAAGAGGAGGAGAGATCGTTTGGATAGAACTTGTCATAGGAAATGAACATTCCATAATGCCGACAAAAATGAAGTCTAGTTGGGAAGCAGAGAAGGAAAAACCCTCCGACAGGCTTGATCAAGCAAGGCCACCACCACCTCAAGCAGCAACGTCATTCTTTTAGCAGAACAAAGCAGAAATGTGCCATTCAAGTCTGCCCTTCTTAAATATTCAAGGTGAAATAAGCGATATTTAATTTAGTCTCATTTGTTCACCATTTGAATACCCACTTTTTTTTGTTTCCTTCCTTCTTTTCTTGCCAGAGATGGGAAGGCTATGAAGACAGACCTATTTCTCAAGCTAGGCCAGTTTAGGCTAGTCGCTGGCTGGAGAATCCATACTGAACATTTTGAGCTCTTTGTGGAGGAAGCACAGGATACAATACCATCACCGTTTGCTTCCCATTAAGAGAGCCTGGGAACTTCAAAGAAATAAAAATTGATCCCCAATTTCAATCCGTAATAAGTGAAAGAAATGGCATCTGGATTCTATCTGGCAAAGCTGTTTAAAAGCCTTCATCAAGAGGGCACATGAAGGTTTTAATGATGCACCCGTAACATATTCACAGGCAAGTAATTACCTACTAGCAACGGGCTCAGGGCTACTACATTAAGCTGAATCATCAACAACATGCCATTATCTCAAGGGACAGAGAATGTGTGTTTCTCCTGACCTGCATAGCAAAGCAGCCAATCTGATTGGTCCATTATATGTCACAATAACCAGGAGGATGTTCTGCAGTGCATGGAATGTGCAATTAATTACTTCTTACATGATCAACATTCACTGCGCCTGGAGGATCACGCGAATCGGCTATAATTACTCAGGTGAGTGGAACATAGAACTGCCAGTGTACCCACACATACGAAATATTTTTCTTGGTAATGGCCTAGACTTAATCCCATAAATTGGTTATCACTACTCTAGATTTCCAACAGGTAAAATATTTCTAGTACTTCAAAGTCATATATTTATTTAAAAATAATAACAACCTTTCATGCTACACTGCTCTCACAAAATGACTTACACTTTAAACATATAACAGTTACACAGGGCCAGCCCTACCATTAGACAGAGTGTGGCGATTGCCTCAGGCAGCAGATGCTGAGGAGCAGCAGTGACAACTTCCTGGCTGCTCCTCCTGGATTCTCTGGCTGTTCTCCACTGTAGGACAGAGCAGTGTACTCGGGTCCTCTGGGAAGAATTTACTTCAGTCAGCCAAAACTAGGCTGACAGGTATTACCCAGAGGACCTTTTCTTCTGCTGCTCCCAGATTATGGAATGGCCTGTCGGAGGAGATTCGTCAATTTAGCAGTATCTTGGAATTTTAAAAAAGCCATAAAGACTGATCACTTCCAGCAGGCCTATCCAGCAGAATTTTAGGATGCTTTTAAGATGCTTTAAAGATGTTTTATAATGTTTTTAAGTTGTTTTAAGATGTTTTAATAGTATGTGTTGTGATTAGTTTATGTATTTCATATTTTTGTTGTTCCCCGCCTCGATCTAGACGGAGAGGCGGGTAAGAAATAATAACAATAACAATAATTATTATTACTACTACTACTACTACTACTCCACACAGCCTGTCCTGGGCCACCTAAATAACCCGGGTGTGGTGGAGGACACTACCTTATTGCCAATGCTGGAGCAAGATTCAACTGCTTCTGTACATACATAGAATGGGGAGGGGGCACCATCTTGTCCTTCCCCTCAGGGAGAAAAAATGCCGTGGGTTGCTCTGCACTTACAATACAATTTTCCTACAATTTCAAAGTAAGAGAAACTGGATTGCTGCTATGAAGGTGACCAAACATTTAATCTTGGTTTAAAGTCATCATACCCTTAACAACTATGAGAAATCATGAAGTACCAGACATTTAACATAATTTTTTTTAGATTATTCAGACTTCAGTAGCATATACTCAAGTCTGACTGAACAGAGCACCCAAAAGGCCTGCAAGTATGAATGTGGATCAGAACAATCTGCCTAATGCCTTACATTTTAGCTCTTTCCCTGCATTTTGCTCTCTGCAATGTGGGACTGCTTTTGAAGACTGCCCAGAAACTGCAGTTAGTAACCCAGCAGTTGAATTCTGGACTAAATGGGACCAGCTAATGGGAACCAAAAGGTTCAAATTACAAGAAAGGGGATTTCGACCAACCACTAAGAAGAACTTCCTGATGGTACAGAGCCGTTTGACAGTGGAACAGACTATCTTAGAAGGTGGTGGACTCTCCTTCATTAGAGGTTTTCAAGCAGATGTTGGATCCCCACCTATCGGGGATGCTATATTTATTTATTTATTACATTTATACCCTGCCTTTTTTCCTGCAAGGAACTCAAGGCAGCTTACATAATCCTCCTTCTCCTCTCCATTTTATCCTCACAACAACCCTGTGAGGTAGGTTAGGCTGAGAGGCAGTGACTGGCCCAAAGTCACCCAGTGAGTTTCATGGCTGAGTGGGGACTAGAACCCGGATCTCCTGAGTCCCAGTCCAACACTCTCACCACTACGCCACACTGGCTGTGATATAGCTGTGATATTTCCTGCATTGGCAGTGGGTTGGAATAGATAGATGACTTTTGGAGTCCTTTCCATCTCTTATGATTTTATAACCTCTTCTCAGTTCCAAATCGGACTGGCTGCCAGTCCGTTTCCAAGTCCAGTTCAAAAGTGCAGCTGCTTCCCTTAAAAACACTTTACAGCTTGTGTCCCTGAAGGATTGCTCTCTCCCACCAAGATGAACTTGCCCATATGCCAAGATCATGTTCAGAGGCCCTTTGCCAAGTGTACCAGCTTCAGGTGATAGGTAGGTAGAGGGGCCCCTCGGTTGTCTTTGCAATTTTATCCCCAGGGAGGCTCACCTGGCACCAAGTCATACCTTTCTGGAACTAGACTAAATCCATGTTATTTTCTCAGGTCTTTTAAATCCTGTTTGAAGATGTTTTTATTCTGTTGCTTTGACTTTGCCATTTTACCATGTTGTGGTTTTTGTTTTTGGTCATGGTTTTGTTTTAGCTATATTAATATGTTTTATGTTTTGTAAACCACTGAGATCTTAATCAGGAAGCAGTATATACATTTATTTATTTATTATTTATTATTAATATTTATTTATCGTCCATCTGGCCGGCAACCGGCCACCCTGGGCGATGTACACAGAATAAAATACATAAATGCAATAAAATACATTAAAACAATATAAAAAATTTTAAAATCTTAACCCACCCCATATTCCCGCCTGAACAACCAGGTTTTTAATGAGCGACGGAAGCTCATCAGAGAGGGGGCATGGCGGAGGTCACTCGGGAGAGAGTTCCACAGTACGGGGGCCGCCACAGAAAAGGCCCTCTTCCTCGTCCCCACCAGTCTAGCTGCTCTGGCTGAAGGGACAAGGAGAAGGCCATCCGTGGCAGATCTTGTTGAGCGGCCCACTTGGTGTTGCTGGAGACGCTCCTTGAGATAAGACTGGACCAGAGCCGTATAGGGTTTTAAAGGTCAAAACCAACACCTTGAATTCGGCTCGGCAAGCAACTGGTAGCCAGTGCAAATCCTTCAGCACTGGCGTGATGTGATCCCGCCGGCGGCTGCCTTTAACCAGGCGAGCCGCCGCGTTCTGTACCAGCTGCAGCTTCCGAACCGTCTTCAAGGGTAACCCCACGTAGAGCGCATTACAGTAGTCTAGGCGAGAGGAGACCAAGGCATGAACCACTGATGGGAGCAGGTGATTAGGAAGGTAGGGGCGCAGCTGCCGTATCAGATGGAGTTGATACAGCGCCGCCCGGCTCACAGCTGCCACCTGAGCCTCCATGGACAGCTGGGAGTCTAGAATGACTCCCAAGCTGCGGACCTGGTCCTTCAGGGGTAGATGTACCCCATTCAGCACCAGGTCAACATCCCCTAACCTCCCCTTGTCCCCCACCAGAAGTACCTCGGTCTTGTCGGGGTTCAGCTTCAGCATGTTCCTTCCCATCCAGCCAGCCACTGCCTCCAGGCACTTGGACAGGGTCTCAACGGCCAACCTCGGTGAGGACTTGAAACAGAGGTAGAGCTGCGTGTCATCCGCATACTGATGACACCGCACCCCAAACCTCCTGATGATAGCTCCCAGCGGCTTGAGGTAGATGTTGAATAACATCGGGGAGAGGATGGAACCCTGCGGCACTCCACAAGTGAGCAGGCGAGGGTCCGAAGCCTCCTCCCCGAGAACTACCCTCTGGTACCTTCATACCAGAAACAAACAAAATACTGGGTATAAGGAATGACACCATTCTTATCAGATGTACAAGTGCTGTTAAATACACGGGTTATCTGCTGTGCTGTCCTATTAGATAAATTGAGTGCAAGGGTCAAGAAGCATGCTCTGGATCTAGTAAACAGGATCAGACATAAATGAACCATGTAAGATTAATCCGGGTGACTAGTCACTGTAATCCGATTAAAAGAAGACAAAAGGAGGGGGTAGGGAGACAACCTCAAAACCTCTGGTTAAAGCTCATTCACAAGAACAATTATCATTTCACAGCTGGCTAATAAGGCATATCTACTATGGAGGAAGGAAGGAAGGAAGGAAGGAAGGGAAAACTTTGAGCCAGGCTAGCAGTGGGCTACTTCGCCCAGGCCAGAATCCCTCTGCAGAGTATAAAAGACTAGCATGGTATGAATCTATGGTGGGCAGCAGCACTCCATCTGTGGCAGCAGACGTACCCTCTGGATGTCAGAACATATTCCACAACATATTCAAATGAGTTTGGATTTCTATGAATCCAACCTGCGGATTCTGCAGTGGACTGGGTTTTTTTGTTTTGTTTTTTTGAGCCACACACATTTGCGGACCTTTTTAAAAAAAACAAAAAACTTTCGGGAATTGTACACAAATTTAGTTCAAAAATACAATGAGAATGCAAGTTCAGGAAATTGAGAAAAAAATCCGATTCCGTGAATGATGGAATGAAAGATGCCTGACAATCCAGGAAACAGAGAGGAAACAGATTTCACAAAATCCGTAGATCCCAGCCACATTTGACATTATTCTTGACTAGTTTGGCTCTCTGTGACCATGTATCTGTATTGCTAATTATGTGAATGTTTCTTTTACAGAGTAAATAGCAGGTACAAGGGGCCTAATCTGGATAAGGACTATTGGGTGGGGTAGGGAGGCTTTAACCACCCCCCACTCTGATCCTAATCCAGAGATGGCCTCACAACCTCCTCTTTATTTATTAAATTTATATCCAACCTTTCCACTACAAATTGCCCTCACGATAGCCAATATAAGATAAAATACAAAATTGTAATTAAAGAAGTTAAAAACACATCAATAAAAAACAAGCAAGCAAGCAGCAGCACCAGTTAAAACCCACTTCAGCCAACAACTTAAAAGCCAAAAGCCTATATGAATAAAAATGTCTTTGTCTGCTGGGAGAAGAACAACAAAGATGGAGCTAGGCTGGCCTCCCTTGAGAGAGTTCCAGAGCCTGGGAGCAGCCCCCGAGAAAGCCCTTTCTCACATTCCCACCTAAAGTACCTCGATAATGATGTGACACAAAAGAACAGTCTCCCTCTCACATCTTAAAATCCAGGCAGGCTCATATGGAAGAATATAGTCTTCCTTTATTTACTCTATAAAAAGCCATTCATACAATTCCTAATTGCACTATTGACAGCACATCCAGTTTGGCCCAGAGATAACAGGGAATGTAGATTTGGGGGGGGGGGGGAGGGAATTGCAGGGTAAAAACGATTGACATCCTGCTGAAAAGACAGCTTTGCCCATCATCATCATCATCATCATCATCATCATCATCATCATCATCATCATCCTTCACTGCAACTTACAGACATAGCAGAGAACATTGGGTGTATTCTCATGACAGCTCCAACCAATCAGGACTGGTCACTGTTCTAGAACAGTGATTTCCAGAGTGCCTTCAGGGGAAATCTAAAATTCTTTGGAAACTGCTTGATCAGAAGATCGGCAATGACAGGCTGTAGATTGTAAGTCTGCGGGCAGGGACTGTCTTGTCTTGTTAATTGTTGTAAACCGCCCAGAGAGCTTCGGCTATTGGGCGGTATAAAAATGAAATAAATAAACTGTTACCTGTCTTCCCCTACAATGTGCAGGCATAGAAAACTGTGGGTTGTATCCAATGCTTGGCATCCACCTGCAGAATGGAAACCGCTGGCGGAACTGATTTCCCCTCCCGGGGCAGATTGAGGAGGTGCGGGGGAGGGGGGGAGGAGAATAGGGGGAAGCCTGCTCACACAATGTTGGATTTAGCCCCATGTGTGGTATGTTCTAGAATACTCTTGTCAAGTTCACATGACACAGAACAGCAAGGGCCAACATGGTTAACTAGTGCACTGCCCTGCTGGGCTTAATTTATACAGCAACAACAATGTGCATTCTGTAGGGGGCATTCTGGAGTTCACTGGCAGATGAGTCCATGTAGAAGGGGTTCATGAAGGTAAAAAGTTTGAAAACTGCTACGCTAGATCATAATGAACCTTTCACATCCATATTCACTCCTATGTAGAAACGAGCAAAACTGTTTCTAGCTTACATACCGTTATGCTCTTAGCCTTTTGTTTTATTGTGTTTCTGATCTATTACTGTAAGCCACCCTAGGAATTTATTTGAAGGGCAGGATAAAAAATACCTTAAAATTAATTAATTAAAAACATGATTCATGATCAACATTCGCTTCTAATAAGAAATAATTTTACATGTACTCTGATGTCTATATTTATAATGGCAGCAAGAAAGATCATTAGAAGGATTACGAGATCAAGAGCACATTCCAATGTGGAATTTTCCATGCTGAATCAATAGCAAGCAGACTCTTGGCAGAGAGACATTCAACCCTCAAAGCTTAATTTATAGAGAAGTCTCTACCAGCAGAGACTTTTAAACAGGGATTGGCACTGATTTATCTCGACAGTGTATGCAAAATACACCTTGGTCATAGACCCAGCCACTTATGGAGCAAAATGTGTGTACATCAGCTTTCCCTAACTTGGTGTCCTCCAAATATTTTGGACTACAACTCCCAGCATTCCTGACCATTGCCCATGCTGGCTGAGGCTGATGGGAGTTAGAATCCAAAACACAGGTTGAGGGAGGCTGGTGTACTTCAAGTTCATGTTCCAGCCAGGCCAAGTTTGGAAAGGTAGAGTTCGCCCTTTGGAGCAAAGGACAAGTGGAAGCAAAAGTGATCTAATGTTACAAAGTCCCTCACCATTAAGGAAGCAATGAGCTATAGTCAAAGCAAGACATGGGTGTTAAATACAGAATGCAGGAAACTCTGGACAGGATTATCATATAACCAGATGCTAACCAAGCAGTATATATTTAACATATCCAGGAAAGAATGATGGTTGCAGTAGTGATGTGGGTGGGAAAGATTCCTTCTTCCACACTTGAAAAATGATACCACCTCCCCACCCCCACACCATCCACCTACAACAAGGGTGGGCAACCTGTAGCCCTCCAGATGGTTGGGCTGACAACTCCCATCATCCCTCAATATTGGCTATTTTGGCTAGGGCTTAGGCCCAAACATCTGAAGGGCCACAAGCTGCCCACCCCTGATCTACAATATAGGTTGGGCTTACCGATGGTAAATGCAGTGTACTGAGTAGGGCCCTTACCAGTGTAGTGTGAGCAGAGCCGTAACAATGATGTCGGCATGTGTATTAAGGGGAATTTCCCAGTGTTTTGCTAAAAGGAAGGGAAGAGACAATTCTTTAAAGCATGGAAACATCTGAGAAAATTGAGTTTGCCAGCTATACTTCGTTGTTCATATCTGGATCCAGAGTGCATTCAGTGGGCAGCAGCATCCAATGCAACACTACTACTAACCTAAATTATGCTGCACTAGTGCAATGCCAGTAGCACTTGCGGGCACGACAGGTTTTCCTGGAGCACTACTGGCATTGCACTAGAGGCCATCTACGCCAGCACAATGTAATTTACATTAACGATACTGACCAATGAGTCTGTCCTGATGACAGGCAAGGCACACTTGAAGTAATAAAATTGCTTGTATGTGTGAGCAGCCTTCTATGGCTGTAGTTTTTCCTTTCAACAAAAAAGGGGTGCTGACTTTGCATGGGTTTATGGCTCCCACATTACACTGTTCACACAAGAAGACCACTCACACAAGCAGTTTCAGCTTGGTCCATGACATACTAGCTCACAATGCATTATGACTGCCTTTTCTCTCTCATACAGATGCGCATACACCACACACACACACACACACAGTGGCCTGCACTCACCGCAAACTAAATAAGCATCTGCTAGAAGTGGAGAGCAGGAGCGTTTAGTACAGCACTTTCTAAATGCTTGTTGATTTTGCCTTTTCAAACTTTTAATACAATTTTAATACAAGCCTGCTTCTTCCCTCTGAACTCAGCAGCCTTGCAGTTACTAGGAGACCTTAGGACTCACGCCCTTAAGAGACTAATAGGGAGTGTAGCATGAAGGCACCGGCCTTTTAAATTAGAGGGGAGACAGCCACCTTACTTTCCGGAGTCTGCTCATTATTTTCATTAAGTCCAGAGTCCATAATTGCCTAACAGCACCACTGCCACCCGGCTTTCTCGGAATGTGCCTGACTCTGCAGAGACCTGCCCAGCCAGTTGCTACTGGGCCACCGTACTTGTGCACTGGGCGATTGTAGGCAGTGTGGCCCTGACAAGAGGAAGAGCAGGCGCATTGGCTGCTCACCTATCAGAAGGAGTGCCAGCAACCTTCCTCATCTGTTGCTTTCTCCAAGCTGGCCCAGGCTCCTTACCTTGGGGGAAAGCGGAAGTGGGTTTGCTTGCAAGGAGGGTTTGAATGAGCAGCAGAGTCTGAATTTGGGGCAAGGTAATGTACGAGTATACGGCTTGCCCTGGCTTGCTTGAGTGTGTCTGGAGCTCCTTGGCTCTGGAGTCATCATTTGTGGAGTGCAGCTGCTTTTTGCATGATGGTGGGTGTATGATCTTCCTTGGCATCAGGGGTTTGGACTGGACTGGGTAAGAGAAAGGTGAATAGATGTGGAAGGAGGATAGGTGCTTCTTGCGCTTTTGTGTTCAAAAGCCACAATGCCTTGTGGCACCTTAAAAGACTCACAAATTTACTGTGACATAATAAGCTTTCATGGACTGGAGTCCACTGTATGGAAAGTTATTTTGAAAGATGTTGCTTTTCATGTAACTGGAGAAAAATGGCACTTGCTGAAATAAAGTTACAGAAGTCCTGTTGCATCTGATCCCGCTGGACTAGCTGGCTTTTTGCCCAAATGTGCTTCCCCTTCCTGCTGCTTCCCTTGAATCTTTCTGCCTGAGGTTTTTTCCTGAAATCAAATGCCCTCCTCTCCCCTGTCCACACATCCCTTTTTACAAATAGGGGTGTCCTTAGGAGGCTGGGTCCTTTAAAGACACACACACACACACACACACACACTTTAGAGCCTGACAGTTGGGGATGTAATGAAAAAGCAGCAAATTATTCATTATTTAATTTATTGATTTTTATTATTGTATTTTCACTGCCATAGAAGGGGAGAGGTGTTTGCAGGAGGGATGGGCGAATTGCTCGATGGGGGTGGTGGTGGAAGCACTCGCTCGCCCCACCCCCGAGTTCCCCGCAACTTACCTTGCCCCAGCTCGGCAAAACTCCCTGAAGAGGAGCCGGGAAAAGACACTTCTGGGTCCCCAGCGCTTCTTGTCTGGGTCCCCAGGCGCTGCGTTTTTTTCTGTAAAATCCAAGGTAAACTACCTTAAAATGGCCACGAATAGCCTATTTGCAGCCGTTTTAAGGTAGTTTACCTTGGTTTTTATGGGAAAAAACGCAGCGACGGGGACTCAGAAGTGACATGACTGACGTGACGGGGACCCGGAAGTCCGCCAAGTGCCACAGAATGGATCGCGTGGCAGGGGTGCTCAGCGAGCACCCGGAGAGTTGGGTCCCGGTGAGTTCGCCCACCCCTAGCACAGGATTTTCTGCCTCAGGGGCCGAAACAACTGGACTGGCTCTGAGTATTACTCTGTACCTTGACTGGGGTGGGGCTTGGGAGAAGGCACAGTTCGTTGCTCTACCTCAGGCACCAAAATGTATTTGGGCCAGACCTGGACATGGTCTGGCCCATGGTCAGACCTGGCATGGTCTGGCCACAGATCTATAGAGATCTGTGGGGTGGGAAAAGGTAGCTGAGATGGTACAGGAAATTATGTGGGGTAGGGAAAACGGGGGGTACAGAGAGATCTGTGGATCAGGAAACATGTTCAGGATTACTTCAAACTTGCTGTGTAATCCTAAACATGTTTACTCAGACAACCCACAACCAATGCTGCAAACATTACTGTATACAATGTATAATTCACAAATGGCATTTACTGCCACAAAGCGTGGCAGAAGCCACTAACTCTGTGGCTTTTTTTTTCCTAAAAAAAAGAGAAAGTAGGCACATTTATAGTACATAGCGAGTATCAACAGTGGCTAGCCATAATAGCTCGACTGATCCTCCAGCATACCTCTGAACACCAGCTAATTCTGGGGACAAGAGAAGGCCATTTAAGTTTGTGCCCTCAAACTTTCCAGAGGCATCTGAGTTGACCATTTGGAAACAGAATTCAAGACTAGACGGACCCTGGTCTGGCTCCAGTTGGGCCTTCTAGATGTGTTGGGACTACAACCCCCCATCATCCTCAGCCAGCACGGTCAATGCATCCCCAGCCACCACCAGGTTGGGGATGCCTGCCTCTAATGCCCTCAATTACCACTCCTGGGCTCCACACAGACAGAAGGCATTTTCTCCTTACTGATTCCCACAGGTACCCCCAAATAATTTACCCCTAGCCCCGGAGAGCCACTGCCAGCCACAGTCAACAGTCTTGAGCTAGGTGGCCAAATACTCTGACCTGGGATACGGCAGCTTCTTAGGTCCCATCCCCCCCACACCCTGCTACCACCAACATTTTAAGATTTTACAGCTCCTTTGTATCTAGTCAGCTCAGTGCTTCAAAGAGTAACTCTAGGACTAAAGTATAGATTTTGAAGATAATTACAGAGGAGCCCATTAAAAATTATGTCTGTAGCACAACATCCCTCTCCACTTCTCACAGCATGCCAGTAATGGGAAGCTTAGAAATCAATAGCAACCAGATTAAAAGGCAAAAGTTTTATTCCTGTTATTAACACTGCCCTGCTAGGACTTTAGATTAACTCTTATCTGTTGGACTGGATTTCAAAACACCTTTTTGTTGTTGTTCTTGCAAAGGTAATGAAGGACAAAGGAGATGCAAGGCTTCAAGGCAAGTGACAACAAGTAAAATCACAGGAGAGATTCCCAAACAAGGTCCATTGGTATGAACACACGGGGCACCAGCGGCTCTTGGTGCATTGAGTTTAACATGGCTATGAGCCACAGAAGGAATTGGCAGGTTAGGAGGAGGTTTGCTTTTTAAATAGGCACAAGCTGCAAATCTAGCTTACAGGGGAGGGGAAGGGGAGCAGGGGTTGAGTCACCAGCCAGGCTTACTTGCACTAACACAATGGTAGTGCAGTAGCCAAGCTTTAGGATTATTATTATAATAGAGAACAACATTGTTTCTATTGAACTTTAACACACAAAGCATTTCACTGACGTAAGTGTGTGAGGGAGGTCAAGACTGCTGTTATTTTACAGAAGGGGGAAAACAAAAAACTGAAATTAAATAATGAACAAGGGGGAACACAGAGTCTGGAATGTAGTCATCTGTCCAAGCAGGAGACCTATGGCAGAGCGAGTCGGAAAAATAGCCTAGATCCCCCATGCCAAAGTTCACCTATCCACTGGATCACTCAACCCATAGTGCATAGGTCCATACCAAACTGAAGAAACTCATAATCAGTAGCCCCACGTGATGGCCGGATTTGCACAACACCCTAAGCCCCTTGGGAATTTGTGCCATGCACTGTGGCTTAAATTCCCCTGTGCCCAACAGACGGTATAGGGTGCCTCCTCCTCCCTCCTCGGGACACCGTGGGAGCACTCAGGGGAGTGGGGGCGACAGCTGCTGAAAAGTGCCCAAGCAGCACTTTTGGGCAGCTGTCAGGGCAGCAGTGGGGACGAGCCACATAGGGGTGGGCTTCCTCTCGAGGAAGCCCAGCACTAGGCGGCTCGTCCCTCCCATTCCTCGGTGCTGCTGCTCAGCTGAGTGGCAGCGGTTCGACTTAGCGTGTCGTGCGAACCCAGTCGATGACTGTTACTATACCACTGAAGAGTTCCAGTAGGGAAACATGAATGTTGCATGCACTGCTGCCCCCCCCCCGTTAAAACATGCACACCTAAACCACTACTTTAGAATTTCCTTTTCCCTTGTTAACTTTGAATATTAATGAAGTTGTTTTTACAATATAATATCCAAGTCCCCCACCTGCAGCCTCAAGTGGTAAGGCTAGAGCAACGGATACCACAGGTAAGACTGTTGATTGTGTAGCAGAGCTCTCACAGAAAGGTATCCAAGTTCCTGGAAAGGCACGAGGAAGGATGCAGATGAGGGTGTGCAAGACGTAACTGAAGCCTCAACAGCTAATTTACTCCAGAGCAACACAGTCCCGTACTGAATTTCAAACACAGAGAAAAATTAAGGGATTGCAGTAAAGAGGATTTTATGCAAGGATAGGGCTTCTCTCGCGATGCTACTCAATGATAGGCAAATGGAGGATTTTTTCTCATCTAGTGGTCCTACGGTTTAGATGAGGTATGCAAATTCCCAAGCCCACAGAGCTGTGAAGATTGCTTGCCGTGCGTGTGCATGGCTTTTTAAAAGAGCAAAATATGAAAATCAAATACAAGGCTCATATTAAAGAGGAACAATTAAGGAGTGAAAACCTCCAAATTATTTTGTGGAAAATAGATGAAAGCGAAAAAGGGTAGGCAGGCAAACAGACCACGCAAGTCGGCTTTTCAGGTTTGGTTTCCTGTGCAGAAGAACCAACAGCATCTTTATGACATCATCATCACCTACCCCTGATCAGGTTGCACCCATCCTTTCCTGTAACCATAACTTTAAAGCTTACCAGAAACTGGAATTTGTCGGATGTGATTACTTCAAAGCTGAGAGCTAACTCCCACTGGTAGCACAGCCTGGCACCAAGAGATAAATGCTAGCTGAACTGACTGCAGCACAGGCAAAGTATGCAATTGGCATACCACTTAGTTGCAAGACCATGCAAAAAAAGGATCTTACTTTACAGTTGGAACTAAAAACTTAGCAATGCTGGCAGTGTAGATACTGGACTAAGTTCTTTCAAACTTTGAGAGAGACCATCTTGAAGGAAAGAGACACCTCCCCATGACTGACAAAATAGAAGGCATGGAATACGTAATCGTCTTCTACAATTAACGACATTGTCAGAGTTCATAATTACCTGGTTCAGGAGTTTGTCTAGCGTGTAATGCTTGGATGTCTTACAAATAGAGTTTCACTTCCCTCAAAACTTCTCTGGCTCAGAATTTAGAGGCTCCATGCCTGTATTGTTCAGCTACTTTGCAAGAGTTCTTTAATATTAATTCTTCCTTCTTTGCGCCAACTCCCCCTGAAACTATGAGATCAGGCCACTGGACCAAGTGGTCTGTTGCTTGGAGAGTATCTTCCTTATCTGAGTCCAATTGTTTCTTGCTGTCCCCATCCACACCCAACAAGCTACTCTTGTTTCCACACGTATGTATTGTGCAAAGGAGTGTTGTGTGTCTCAATAAACTTCCGAGGGGGGTAAGATGACAAGGAGCCAGTGTGGTGTAGTGGTCAGAGTGTTGGACTGGGACTCGGGAGACCGGGGTTCAAGTCCCCACTCAGCCATGAAGCTCACTGGGTGACTTTGGGCCAGTCACTGACTTCCAACCTAACCTACCTCACAGGGTTGTTGTGAGGATAAAAGTGGAGAGGAGGAGGGTCATGTATGCCAGGCTGGGCTCCTTGGGGGAAAGGTGGGATATACTGTAAATGTAATAAATAAATAAATAAATAAATAAGATGTGGCATGGCACCAGTTAGCACATATGCACCAACATTATGATCTGAGAGAGAAGTCCTGTCCCCCCAAAGAACTCTCTGTGAAACCTCATAAATTATGAGATGGTTCCAAGTCAAGCAAAGGTGAGTTCAGCCATCACTATCTTCAAGGAGGAAAAGCACCTTCACTTTAAACCAGGGCCCTCCAACCTTGGGTCCCCAGATGTTGCTGGACTACAGCTCCCAGAATCCCTTGCCATTAGCCATGCTGGCTGGGACCCAAGGTTGGAGAGCCCTGCTTTAAACAAAAACCTCAGAGCCCAACCTACCATTAGAGAGGGTGAGGCAGCCTGCCTCAAAGGGTTAATAGGGGTTCCACTAAAAGGGCAGCAAATTGTCAATTACTATATCTTTACCATTAAGCAGAGAGAACCATTTGGATTTTCTCCCTCAGGCACCAAATTGTCTGAGAAGCCCCTACATGAAAAGGTAGTGAACTTAAGGCTGCTTTTTAAAAAATTGCTTCATGTGAGGTTTTATGGCACTCAGAGTTCTTAATACCAATTAAGTCTCCCACCTCTTCCCCCTCCCATTTCCTGCCTTTATTCCCCACCTCTGCTTTGTGTTTCCCTCCTCCATCCCAGTTTCTCTGCTCAAAAGCCCACATTCTCAAAGCTGCTTTTCTTTATAAAAAGCCAGCACCAACACATAAAGTTAGCCCCCCTTCCACACCTTGAAAATGTAACATGGGAAAGAGCCATGCATGTTTACTCAGAAGCAGTCCCACTTTCAATGGGGACTGAATGTTGCACTGCTAAGTACGGTAAGTGTGCATGGGACACAAGGAGGCATTTCTCACTGACAAACACCTGAGAAGCTTCAATCTGAAGAACCCCAAATGTGGCAGAGGAAGCAGAACCGCCCAGAGAGCTTTGGCTGTGGGGCGGTGTAGAAATGAAATAAATGAAATGAAATGAAACTCGGCACATGGCACGTAACCCTCCAAAACTAGACCACAGGAATACCAACTTGAAGGATCACAGAGCTCAAGTTGCTGAAGTGAAAGGAAATGCAAAATCCTTCACCCAGATTGGTGGTTTTCAGACTTCCTGCCATCAAGAAAACGTCCATATTTCTCTGTCATGAAACCACTACAACACTGAACTACAGCAGGCGCTGCATTCTTGATCCACGAAGGCTGCTGGTCACACCTATGAGGCTTAGCTGTAGTCCCATGTGAGCAGAGAGAGTGCACCTTAGAATGCACCACACACTCCCTAGCAGCTGCATGGGGAGAAACAGTCATGGAACATAAGCAGTCTTTCAGGAAAGCTAGCCTAATGTCATTGATCTTCTCCTTGAGGAGCACCTGAAAAGCTTCTAAAGAACCTCAGGGATACTAGGAACAGTTTGAAGCCACTGCTGGCTGGGGATGATTAGAGTTGTAGTCCAACCCATCTGGAGGGCACCAGGTTGGGGAAGGCTGGCCTTGACCAACATACCAACCTTTTGATCTACAGGGCAAAGCAAAAGTAGATAAGATCAGGAGCAACAAGACTCCAGTGCAGTATCAAAGGAGTGATGGAGTCAGGAAGTGACTACTGTCTGTTTACAAGCTGCCTGCCCGAGTCAGGTGCAGGCAGACAGCAAACATGGTAAGACAGGATTTGGGAACAACAAGGGTCCATTCAATCTCCTACATGCCACTGAGCAATGGGCACAGGCCTGTGAATGGTATACAGTCATGCCTTGGATTGAGAGCATAATTCGTTCCGGAAATGTGCTTGTAATCCAGAACACTCTTATATCAAAACGAAATCCCCCCAAAAAAAATTCTACAGAGATTTTTAATTTAAGCCATACTATAGTACTTGTATTGCAAGATGTCGCTTGTATATCAAGTCAAATAAAATTAAATAAATATTTAAAAATTTGCTTGTCTTGCAAAACGCTCTCAAACCAAGTTACTTGCAATCCAAGGTATTACTGTACCTTGGTGAGAGGTGGAGCCTACTGTGATGGTTTTACTTTGTTTGAGATATCTGCTTACTATAGTTCAGTACTCCAGGAGCCCTTGAGTGCCTGGTAACCCACTACAGCAGATAAACAAAGTGTACACCTAGGATCATTTGATGAGTTTTAATCCAGGTTTAGTGCTAACAGTAATTATAGTACAGGCAATCTTTTAATCCATTTTTTTTTCCTTGGTCCAAATATAAAACTTTCAAACAGCAAGTATGTAAAAGCAACTAAAATAATATTTCCTAAGCACTTCTTGCTGTGACAAAAGAGCGCGTTGCCGAGTTCATTTTGCTTGGCAAATAGAGCTGTCTGGCAGTATCATAGGCCCTAAAGGGTTTTGATATCAGACCCCAAAATCAGGCCGTATTTCCAAAGTACCGTATTACCTCATTGGCAATGCTAGTTGTTATTTCATAGATCTAGGATCACAATCTTGACTTCTAAAAGAATCCTATGTGATTAACACACACACACACACACACACACACTTCAGGGTAGATTCAATTAATTTTGAATTATCGCTTTGACAAAGTGAGTTCTTACTCAGTTTACTATTTAAACCTAACTTCATACATTTTTCTAGACATCCATGTATCAAGCTTTTCAATGTCTATACCTTACACAATATTTTTCACTCACTAATTGCTAAGCAAAAAATGTACGTACTTTGACCCTGAATAATACAGTTTGATTCCACTTCATCTCTCACATATCCCTTTCCAGCTTTAGAGATGAGCTTTAATTCAGCAGTTTCTCTCTGGAAATTATCCAAACTGCTTTTCCAGTTATGTTTTGATATCAGTTACCTAAAGTAACTGGACTTACTTTGCATCTTCCCTATTGGCACCAGTTACCTTATTATTTCTTTAATTCTCTGGATTCTTAATGATCTTTTATGCAACACGCTGCTTAATTGCCATAGGCTTGCAGCTCCCAGATAAGGCAGCTTTTGCTTTTTTGCGGTGGTGAGGAAATAGTAACTTCCTTCAGTAACCATTTTGAGCAAATTAAGGAATGTTACACCAGCCTTTTGTGGCACAACACTACATCACATTATAATCTCCACTAAAAAGGGGTGAAGTGGACCTGTAGCCAGGGGTGGGTTAGGGGGTCCTGCCCCCCAATTTTCTGCCCCTGCTAATTTTTTTTTTTTTTACAAACAAATAATTAAAAAATCAGTTTACAATTTTGTCTTTAAAAGGCAGGCACACCAGATGAACGGTCCCCTCTACTTTTTTGGCAGCCTTCTCAGTACTTTTAGGCTGCCTACAGGCCTGGGGTGAAGGGAATCATGATGTGTAGCTCCCTCCCCACACCTCACCTTACACTGCATGCATGGTGGGGAAATGCACCCACTGCCTCACTGTGAATAGGTAATGTGTGAACTGACCAACCCTCAGCTGCAATACTACCCACGTGAACAGGATGTGAGACAACCCCTGCATAAGGCCAGTGCTGTCAACAAATAGGATGAATATCAATTAATCAAACCATTACCTAAAGCAGTCTTCCCCAACCCAGTGCCCTCCAGATGCTGCAGACATCAACTCCCATCAGCCCCAGCCGGCACAGCCAAAGACCAGGAATGCTGGGAGTTGTAGTCCAAAAGGGCAGACGGTTGGGAAAGGCTAAAGTCATGGTCCATAGCCCAAAATAGACAATGGGATGCCAACTAGGGATGGCCTCTCAACACACTTGCAGTTGCACCACTTCACTGATGTAGCAGGTGCCCTTTGCAGGCACCCCACATGATCAGGACGTTAGAGACACAGAGATTACTGTGCAAAAAAGGGCAACTAAAATGATCAAGGGGCTGGCGCAACTCCCCTATGAGGAAAGGTTACAGCAGCTGGGGTGGTTTAGGCGAGTAAGGGGAGAAGTGGTAGAGGTGTACAGAATTATGCATGGTGTGGAGAAAGAGGAAGGGAGACATTTTTCTCCTTCTCTCATAATATTAGAACCTAGGGTCATCCCATGAAGCTGGTTGGTGTGGGATTCAGGACAGATAAAAGGAAGGACTTCTTCACAAAGCGCATAATTGAACTATGGAATCCACTTCCACAAGATGTAGCGATGGCCACCAATTTGGAGGGCTTTAAAGGGGGATTGGACAAATTCATGGAGAAGAAGGCTATCAATGGCTACTGGTCCTGATTGGCTATATGCCACCTCCAGTATCGGAGGCAGTGCACCTGTGTACACCAGTTGCCAGGGAGCATGGGTGGGAGGGTGCTGTTGCACTCATGTCCTGCTTGTGGGATCCCATGAGTAGCTGTCTGGTCACTGTGTGAACAGAATGCTGGACTAGATGGACCTTGGTCTGAGCCCAGCATGGCTCTTCCTATGTTCTTACTCCTGACAAACTGTAGTGGTTATACTGGATTTTATTATGAGTTTAGCATACACGTTAAATAGCACTCGTTAACAATGCAATCTTATACATGTCTACTCAGAACTAAGTCTCACTGGGTGCCATGGTACTTACTCCCAAAGGAGTGGATTGCTGCAGTGTATCAGAAGTTTGCTGCCTAAGGATTAAGGAGTAGCCCCTTCCTTGCAGTTAAGTATTTTGCTCCATCTACCTTTCTATTTATTATTTTCAACATAGGCTTTGGGAAATGCAGTCAAAACCAATTTAAACTGGGTTAGAAGTATGCATCTGCAAAGCAAACTGAGCTGGTAATTAAAGGCACCACTGCCCTTTGAACATCTAGGAACTTTGTGTTTAAACAGAGCTTAAGGAGATACATCCCCCCACTCCAGAGCACATCAAGGAGAACAAGTCCATTCTTGCATTCTTAAACACACACACACACACACACACACACACACACACAATCTGAAAACAACCAATGAAAATGACGCACAATGCCTAGGAACCAATTCTATTCCAAATGACACACATTTTTGCACAATAGCTGTTCCAATGAAATTGTTCCTTGTGTTTAATTCTAAAGATATACTTTTTTTCCTAGCAAAAAGGCTATTAGAAGCACAAAGCAGCTTAACCTGACCTCGATTCCATCTACTAACATGACCAAGCAGAGACTCAGTAGGTACAGTACATTGTAAAAACTGTTTGACAGCGAACAGACGGCTTTGGGAGGTGGCGGCCTCTCCTTCACTGGGGGCTTTTAAGCAGAGGCTGGGCAGCAGTCTGTCAGGCATGCTGTAGTGGAAAGATTCCTGCATTGAGCAAGGGGCTGGACTAAATGACCTCCAAGGTCCCTTCCAACTCTATAATTCTATGATTGTACAGTTGTAATAATCTGATCAGGTTAGCACACAGAGAGAAACTGGGCTACAGGAGCTCTTTCTGAGCCCACCCCGCAAAGAAAGCCCACCTCAAGAAGCAGCCGCAACACTGCAATACAGAATTTTCCAGAATATACAGCAAGTGACCTTTAGTCATGAGAAGGAGAAGGCACAACAGTAACTAGCTCTCAAGTCAAAGGCACTGGGAACAGTGGAAAGGAATGCTACTAACCAGTGTACTCAACAAGATAAAAATGTCCAATGAAGACAGTAACCATTCCTTTCAAGTGAATAGCAGGCCAGACGGCAACATGTGTAGGCAGGCAAAGTTTACTGTGCACCATAACAGAATACGAATAATTTATCTAAGTATGTGGTTTGTACCGAGCATGAACATGGGCTGTTCTGAAGACAAGAGCATGGAAACCTAGGCCTGATTAGACTAAGCCAGGCTTCCCCAACCTGGCGCCCTCCAGAGGTGTTTGACTACAACTCCCATCATCCCTGCCAGCATGGTCACTGGGGATGATGGGAATTGTAGTCAAACACCTCTGGAGGGCGCCAGGTTGGGGAAGGCTGGACTAAGCATTAGACATCCCTTCCAGTATACCGTAATTGCATCTTCCAGTCAAGCACTGCATACAATTAATCCTTCTCTTCTGCTAGCAGTATTTTTGTTTTGTGCTTTCCCCAGCACCCATCAGTATTGGCTTTAGCAACCCCCTCAGTTTTAACTGTGTATGCGAAGCACAGCCACCTTTGCTGGTGAGCACCCAACTATTCCACTCCACTCCAGATGGACCAAGGAGGTATTCTTTCTTGCAGAAATCAGATCAGGGCACATGGAGCTGAACAAACACTATCTGGAGACAAAGTTCCAATGGAATTCCCTAGATTAGACAAGTGTTGCAGCAGTGACGCCATTATCTTATCACCAACAGGTAAACTCTCCAAAACACTTTACTTCAGGAGAACTACCAAAGGACAAGTGGAGCAGAGATGAGGAACAGGAGAGCAGAGAATTACAGCTACCAATCCCACAGGGTCACCTACCATAGGTAATGCCCATCACTGATACTCATCATATCTCACGATCCACAGGCAAGCAGGCAGCCATTCTTCCACAGAGACAACCATGTCTCTCTCCCTGCCCTGCAGTGCCATGCCACATGGAGCACAAGCTAAGCTTACAGCAGCGATATCTGCCAGTGAGAAACCACCAGGTGTTCCTATGTACAGTTGCACTGCTTGTGGGTTACGCTGGCTCAGCTTGTCTGAGCGTGGAAAGCTAAGCAGGGTCAAGCCTGGTTATTACTTGGATGGGAGACCCCCTCCTCTAGTTTCCCGCATTGAGCAGGGGGTTGGACTCGATAGCCTTGTAGGCTCCTTCCAACTCTATGATCTATGAAATCTATTACTCACTTTGGGCTCCGGTGCCTTCCCAAAATGAACCACAGATGGCAATGCTCTTCTGCACAGCGTGCTTGACTACTGTATGTGGAAAGGGGTATGGACTGGTTAAGGCAACATCATCATGGTGCCGATACGATCACAATGTGTTGATTGGTGCTTTCCCTGCATGTGGAAGAGTCATCCATGTGCAATGTCATGATTGGTGGGTGGCTCTGGAGTTGCCAGGGATGATGTAGGAGTGCCTGTTGCTACTGCCACCTTGTCTCATTGCTACAGCTATTATTCTGCTTTCTGCTTAGTTGCAATCATACCCCAAACCAGCAGTATACCCATGTTAGCCCAGGACCACTGGGTCAGCCTGCCAGGTCTGTGATCGAAGACCTTGCTGGCCTCTCCTTCCGGGTGCTGCAACTGATGTGCAATCAGCATATTTCACTTTGTGAAGGAAGGATCTTGCGTCTTGAGAGCAAATCTCCTTGCTGACTAAGCGATGGTGTTGCCTTTCCACATAAACAAAAAGGTGATCCTTCCAATACAGAATCTTTTGTATTCCAGAGCCTACATGCAACTAAGCTCCTACAGTAGAGGTGATTTCACTTTTTCATCTACCATAGCAACGTCCCAATCTTTGATATGCACTGATAGACGCTTTATATTTTGAATATTAAATAGTTCATTACTATGAGCTAAGGTAAGCCAGTTAATAAATTTTGACAAACCAATATCCAGTCATGAAGCCTAAGTTAAAAAGCAACAATGTAACACCCCCTCACCCCCCAAAGTCATTATTTTGTCAGTGCCTATGCACCAACACATTTGCCCAAAGATTCCAATCTGCTTTGTTTAATTCGCCTGAGTGGAAAATCAACTCCAATGTCACAGTTATTTGGGGGGTTTCCCTGCCTCTTCCGAGGCACATCAGCACATTACCACAATCAAGTGGGACTGAGTTCTATAGAATACGGAAGTTCACTCTTGTGAGGACAGACAAAATCCGCTTTCATTCTGACATTGTCTAAACATATTACCCTCTTTGAAATAGGAAGGAATTATATTTTGTTCAAAACAGCTGGTGATATTTATTTGTGTGTTGGGTGTGTGTGTGTGTGTGTGCCTTCTTCTGAAGCATACAGCATAGCTTGCCTGGACACTTCAAGGTTCCTTATTTGCATTACTTTTCTCCCCTTCACAGGCATACCTAGATCCTTCCTGTTCTCTGCATTTTTTGGCAGGCTACAATCTGAGCCAGGCAATGAATTAATGATGTAGAAGCAAGGCACAGGGCTACACTTCCTAGTTTAAAAGAACACCTCTACGCATGTTAACTTGGAAGTACATCCCACAATGGGGCTTACACCCAGGAAAACATGATTGGGATTGCAGCCTAAAGGTGTTAAGCCTATGCATGTTTAGACAGAAAAAGAGTCCTACAATACAACTCCCAGCATTCCCCAACCAACACCAGCTAGGGAATGCTGGGAGTTGTAGGAATTTTTTTCTGTCTGAACATGTTATAGGATTATGCCCTAATGTCTCCTGTACAAATAGGGTTGTTTGCCAGAATCAAAGAAAGTTGTGTGTGCACACACCAGCTTTGACATTGGAGGGAACTTGCTCAATGGGTTGCATAAGGGAAGGAAATATGCTCTTCTCCCAAAGCAACAATGCTGGACCATCCTTCCTGTGGATGTGACACACCATTTTCTGTAAGGAGGCATACTCTGGAGCGTGTGCATGGCTGGAGACTATTGCTGGCACACTGTAGTCTGGATAGCTATAGGCTATATTATTCTTATAGGAATACAGGGTGCTTAGAATAGGAAACCTTGAGCAGAAAGCCAAACTAGACCACCTTTTAATTGCAGTGCACACTTCCATTCAAAATCCTAGGTAACTTAAGTACTGCTTATCACACAAGGTGCCCATCACCAGCAGTCTTGGGCAATTCCCAACAAAGGCACCAACTAATGAGTACCCTTCAAAACCGGCAACACCCTTCTCAGGGGTGGGCAGAAGGTAGATCTCCAGATGTTTTGGACTTCAACTCCCTGAAAGCCAGTGCCAGCATGGCCAATGGTCAGGACTGCTGAGAGTTGAAGTCCAAAACATCTCGAGATCTATCTTCTGCCCAGCCATGCCCTACATGAGCATATTGCAACAGAGATCATTGTAGTTGGAAGTGACTAGCCTCTTCCTACAGAGGAGTGCCCTGCCTTTCAGAGGGGCTTGCTTCCGAGTAGCGGATTCGAGCCTGAGAAACTAAAAGGTGCTCTCATGTAGTCTGTCAGTCATTCTCTACTACAGCGAGCTTGGGTGCAAAGTACCAGCCAGCTCACACCTCCTTCTCCAGCAGCGGCGGCGGCGGAGAATGTTGGTAAAAGACGGAGCAGCAGCACTTGTTGCAATGTTCTGGGCCCCTGCCGGGAGAGATAAACAGCGCTCGGCTTGCAGCGTTAATTTTAAAAACTCGCGATAGGCCGCCTCACCAACTCCTCTCCATTTCCGCGTATCACCCAGAGCAATAACGGAGAAGCGAAGGAGGGGCTGATGCACGTGTAGTTCGCGATCGGATGTCCGCCCTGATCGGGCTTTTCTGGGGTGGAGAAGAGGAGAAACGCACACACCCACGCTCCCCTTTTCATGAAGGCTGCCTGGAAACAACAGCCACCTCCCTCCACCCTCTCCGGCCGGCGCCGCTCCCGAGTAGCCCCCTCGGCAGCCCACGGTGCCTGTCAGCGCGTGCCAGCCAACCACCGGCCGCTGCTCGCATGGGCTGATGCGAGGGTGTGGGAGATCCGGACGCTTCGGAGTATCCCCGCGCTCCCCCCTTCTCGTGCTCGGCAAGAGTCGAGGATCCGCTTCGGCTGCCCGGCCCGTCGCCCCAGAGAGCGGCTGGACGCGTCGGGCGGGAAGGGAAGTGCGCGCCTTCGACCTCGCCTTTTCTTTCCCCTACAAGGACAATCCAAGTCGAGGGCGCATCCGCCCTGCAAAGCAACAGCTGGGCGTCCCCCACCTCCACCTCGAAGACCTCCCGCTTTGGAGGCGCTAGTTGCAACAGAGGCCCGGCCGGCCAGCCTCGAGAACCGCTTGGCCAAGCCGATTCCTCCTTACCTTCGGCGCGTACTCAGCAGCGGACAATTTTAAGGTGGCGATGGATCCCGGCAGAAAAAGAAGGCGGAGAGATAGCGGGAGCACCAGCCTGCCGGCTCAGTCACGCTGCAGAGGCGGGGAAGGGACGAAGGGGCGGGTCCCAGCCTCGGCCTCAGGCACCGCTAGGGAGGAGGAGGAGGAGGAGGGAAAAGGAAAGGAAGGAGAGCGCGATCTCCGGCTAAATTGTGGGCTGATTGTGACGTAACAATGGTGGATGGAGACAAATTGGGAGAGATCTGGCGACAGGGGGGCTTATGGCGTCACGGGGGCCGTGGAGCGAGGGGGGAAGGAGGGACAATGGAACGTTCGGCAGGAAAGAAAGAAGGGGGTGGGGGCAGCGCAAGTTCTCGACCTTAAGGCTACTCTCCTACATACCGTTAACAAGCCGGAGTTTATGCAGGTTTCTTTGGAAGCAAGTCGCACTGAGGTCAGTTGGGCTTAATCCCAAGTAAGGCTGCCGTCGTCTTAGGCAGAGTTGGGTGCGGTTACGAGACCATAGCTTTCAAGCGGTTTAGGCGTGCCCAACTACTCATGGGGCTGCACGTCTGAATAAGAAAGAAGCCTTACTTGAGATGAAGTTCCGCTGGACTCAGCAGGTCTGAGGGGTCGTCAAATACTGTACGCATTTGTGCGTGAGTGTGTGTGAAGAGAAATGTTACGGTTGCAGTCATGTAGGGGATTCCCCAGCTGATCTCGGTGTGGGGCTTACTTTTGAATGAACATACTGTACATGCATGGGACCGGGACGCACAGGTGGACTTCAAGCTGGAAAGCTCCGGTGGCATCAGCCCTCCAGAACTATGACTCCGGAGCGGACGGCGGATTAACTGCCTTTAAAATAATCATTCACAGCTATCTGACTTCAGTGAATCCAGCTATTTGAAGGGATTAGCAGCTCATACCGTGAAGGGCAGGCAGCGGGAAGTGCAAAATGACACCCCAGAAAGTGATGAGCACGCTGATGGCAACTTGGCCGGCCGCCCGCGGCTGAACTCAAGGCCGTTTATCTGTGTAGTGTAGCGGCTAGCGTGTTAGATTGAGACTCAGGAGATCCGGATTATAGTCTAGTCCCCAGTGGGCCATGAAGCTCCCTGGGTGACTTTGGGCTTGCCACCGGCTCTTACCCTAACCTACCTCAGAGGGTTGTTGTGAGCATAACATGAGGGCGAGGAGGATCATGTAAGCCGCCTTGGGTTCCTTGCAAGAGTGAGAAAAAAGGCGGGATATAAATGAAATAATAAAAAATAAGAGCTGTGGGGCTCGCACGACTTCTAGAATCAATCAGAAGTGGCTTCTGAGGGCGGTGGGGGAAGAGACCGACGGAACGGCGTCGTCGGAAAACCTCGGGGCGGGGCGAATGATTCGATTCGAGGACAGAACCCAGGTGGCTGCCAAGCGGGAGAGCAGTAAAGGAAAAAGTGGAGTAGTGGAGAGAGCGAGTGTGGAGGCATTCTGAAGAAGTCCAGCCGAGAAGTCGGGTGGATGCGTGCAGGATGGGGCTGAGAAGATTGAAAGCGTTCCGGCCCGCCCGGCGAGCCTATTGTACTTTATTCTACTTCCACGTCCACGCGGGCGGCAGCCTTCATTGCCTGCCCCGCGAGGCTGCAGAACGATCTCTTGCCTTTACATTTAGGGTAGTTCTCAACGGGGACAGAGCTAAAGTCTAGAGCTACGCGGGAAGAGGGAAGCTCTTTGCTCGAACCACTTCCTCCGGCCGCCACACACACACCCTCCGCCCTGCAGAGGGCGGCTCCCGGCTGAGCTCCCTTGCTTCTCTTTCCCGCTGGAAACCCCAGCGCGCCGGTCACCCCGTTTTCCCTGCGGCGGAGGCGGCCAATGGGAGCCTCGAAGGGGAGGCACCAATCAGATGCCTCAGGCCTTGTCTAGGGGTTTATTCGCGCGTGATGGCCGGGCAGCCTTGAACCCGGGTCAGCGTACTGTATGGCTGGACCGAGCGTACGCACACACATCTTGACTAATGTCACTTTTCACACCTCAAAAAACAAAAGAGCTTTTGTGGGGGGGGGGGAGGTCCTACCCTACTTTTCTCGCCATTTGCATTTGCCGTGTTGGTAACACCAATGGAAAACCTAGAGCGCATCACAAAAGTTACTTTTCTCCTATGGTCTATCCGACATTCACAAATGGAGTAAATAGTTGGAGCTCTTTAAAAGTCGTCTGTAGAAAACAGTCGTCAGGCCTAAAACAAATGCCCTTGTTAGACATTTTCACACTTCCAGCAAAAAATTCTTAAAAAATTTGAAAAATCAAAACTTCTGAGTTACACAGAGCTATTCAGGCAGAATAACAAGTGTGTGTTTTTTTACTATGAACTGAGAAGGCTTACATCAGGCCTGCACAACCTTCAGCAGGAGGGCCAAGTTCCATTTCAGAGAAACTTTCAGGGTCCACATTCCAGGGATGGGTGGGTCTGAAAGTAAAAGGGGGCCAGACCAAAAGCAAAATGGGAGGGGGGCAAAATACCACCAGATTGTAGTTTATAGGCTTTGCTGGCAGTAGTTAAGCCTTAGGAAAGGCATTTCAACCTTTTAGAATGGGGGAAAATACACAGAAGCCACAAAATCACCAAATAATCGGGGGAGGGGAAAGGGGTCCGGCTATCTGGGGTACCCAGTAGAGCTGGATTTGGCACCCAGGCCTAAGGTTCTAAATAGGCCTCCAGGCCTGGTTTACATAGTCTGAGCAACTCACAAGACTGAAAAAACAATATCTTCAGGAAGCCTAAAAGCCCCACAAATTGTTATAAATACACTGTGCAAGCAAATGAGGTAGGTCTTGTTTCAAGTATCAAAGGAGGAGAACTTGAGCTTTCTTCCCTAAATCAATAGGGTTGAATCCAGACATACCTAGTAAGGGTGCAATCCTGTGCAAGGTTAGACAGAAAAAAGCTATAAACCAGCATGGCTGGGGCATGCTGGGAGTTGTAGGCCTTTTTCTGTCTAAACTTGCATAGGATTGCCCTTAAAAGGATCAGGTCGCATGTTCTGGGAGAGAGCTTTGCCTGAGTCCCTGAGGCTGCTAGTCAAATATTAACAATACTGAGCTAGATGGACAAACAGTCTGACCTGGTATAAGGCAGCTTCCCATGTTGGTAACTGACGACATCAAACGGTCAGCACACTTAACTGAGTGTCCCCAAAGTGGGGTGGCCAGTTAAACATGGAAAAAAAGGGCATACATTGCCAAAAATGAGGTCACAGGGTTGCAGAAAAATTGCATGTGCTCATTTATATATAGATTGCATAGATAGATGCAAATTTAGAAAGAATTACTATAATTTAAATTGAAATATACGGTAGTACATCTCATCATAGTAGAGAAGGCTGACCAGGTGACCTCCTGTGTGGCTGCTCAGTCTACTGTCCAGGTGCTCACTGTTGATGGACAACTTCAAGGCCCAGCTCCCACTTCTTATGATTCTTGATCTTTAAACTGGACTTGGACCGGAAGGCCCTTCAAAAAGAGGACACCTTCAAACAGAGGACTGTCCTCTGACAGACCTTCAAATAGAAAATTATCATCTGCAGAGTAGGACAACAGGTCACCCTACCCTCGAGCAAAAGAACAGAGTGACCAGGTTCGGACAAAGCACCATGGCTCGTCGTGGGTTATTTAACCCATGATGAGCTGCAGTGTCCAAGGGGAGCAGATTGAACGAGCATGGGTTGTGTGAGGGTTAAACAACCTTCACATAACCCAAGGTCTGTTTTAGTGGGTTGCGTATTCAAAATGGCAGCTGCACACACCCCACAGGCCGTTGTGCGGGGTGGGCATTCATGTCGTGCGAACAGCTCCAGTGGCTTGGAGGTTTTTTTCCCATACTCCAGCAAGGACGTGGGGCAGATTAAAATATATATAGATCACACATTATCTTCATAACACCTCAGTATTTATTTATTTTATTATTTACACCCTGCCTTTCTGCTATGCAAAAATGGTGCTCAAGGTGGCTAACAGTAATACAATCAAATTAAAAATCTTTGTTAAAACAATCATAAAACAAATAATTTTTAAAACACAATAAAAGAAGTGTGTGTGTGTGTGTGTATATATATATATATATATGTCTGGCTCTATTCCACCCAGGTAGGTTGAGTGTATAGTTTGATCATTTATTTATTTATTTATTTATTATATTTATACCCCACCTTTTTTCCTGCAAGGAACACAACAACCCTGTGAGGTAGGTTAGGCTGAGAGTCAGTGACTGGCCCAAAGTCACCCAGTGAGTTTTATGGCCGAGCGGGGACTAGAACCCGGATCTCCCAAGTCCCAGTCCAACACCCTAACCACTACGCCACACTAGCTCTCTTGTGTGCAAAACACAACATGTCGTGAAGCAGTCCAGAAGGAGTGGAGAGGAGCGTGATTGCCGGCGAAGAGCGCATGGAAGCGAGGTGTGCCGCTGCTCGGCCACTATGGACGGCTACCAGGAGTGCAGCCCCAACAGTGTGTCAAGATTTATTTTGATTGATGTGTTGCGTACTTGGGAGAGGCAGAAGAAGGACCTGAGATTACTCTGTGTGGCTGCTCTGAGTGAGTTTCTGGTTCCAGCAAGTTCATCACCAGTGGAGCGGGTGTTCAGTGAGGGTGGAATTGTGATGAGATCTCACCGTTCCAGAATGGGGGCCAAACATTTAGAAAAAATCATGTTCCTCAAATGCAACATGGATAAGTTTTAGGAAGTACAGCAAGTTTATTTTTTAAAATCATTTTCCTAAAATGCAACCTTTCAGACATTTTGGGTTTGGCTGCCTCTGCCTACCTGCTTTGGGGTTCCCTGCCTCCTCTGCCTGCCTGGTTATTTTGGGTTTGTCTGCCTGGTCTGTTCTTTGCAAAATCAGTTGCAGAGTTATGAGATAAAAAGGCACACTTGTGCCTAGAATTTATTTAAACCACACATCTGAAGTAGCCTTATTTTGTTGGGAAAACCCCCCCATTGATTTTAATAGGGACTCGTGGAGTCAGCTTTGGGAGTGACTCGTGACTCGTGAGTCACCATTTTGGACCAAGGACTCAGACTCGGACTCGAGACTCGGGTCCAAAGACTCGTGACTCGACTCGTGACTCGAGACCAAGGACTCTTCAACATCCCTGCGTGAAGCAGGCTCTTTTTCTGTTGTAAAACCTTGCTGACTCCAAAGAAACCTAAGAATAAAAGTCTCCAACCTGCCCCACAGTCCATCAGTTACATAGAAAGGAATGAGGGACAAAATGGACCATAAGGCATGTACATAAAGTCACACTTTTAAACCTGGGTTCACATGCTAAATTTCTGCTTGCTGACAGCACTGCTAAGGTACAAAAAGGGGTGGAGGGAGCAAGCCTGAACAAGCCGTAACAGTAGAGCCACTACCAAGAATGCTGTCCAACATGATGTTGTCATCCATACATTGGGCTTAGATGGAATTTTTAGGAGGCTGCCCTTAGATGATCTTAAAATGATGGAATGTAGGGGAAATGTATGGGGCATTTTGAATGTATGGCTCCGGAGTTTAGGACGCCATCGGTCAAAAACAGTATCTTCAATTATGCATGGAAGCTTCTGCCCTCATACTTCAGCTGAAGCATCTGAGCAGTCATCAAGGGCTTTCTCCCTCATAATACTAGAACCCAGGGTCATCCCATGAAGATGATTGGTGGGGGATTCAGGACAGATAAAAGGAAGTACTACTACACACTGCATAGTTAAACTATGGAATTCGCTTCCACAAGATGTAGTGATGGCCACCAATTTGGAGGGCTTTAAAAGGGGACTGGATAAATTCATGAAGGAGAAGGCTATCAATGGCTCATAGTCCTGATTGGCTATATGCTACCTCCAGTATCAGAGGCAGTTGCTGGGGAACATGGGCAGGATGGTGCTGTTGCACTCATGAACTGCTTGTGGGATCCCATGGGCAGCTGGTTGGCCACTGTGTGAACAGAATGCTGGACTAGATGGACCCTTGGTCTCATCCAGCATGGCTCTTATGTTCTTACAGCAGTCTCATATAGAACGCACTGCAGAAGAGGGGCAAATGGGTGGACAGGGCTTGCTGGTGACAGCTGGCCACCATGTTCTAAAGAATGTAGCTGAACTTTGTGGCTGGAGATTTGATCACTTACAGTGCAATCCGATACAGGTCTACTCAGAAGTAAGTTCCATTGATTTCAATGGGGCTTACTCCCAGGTAAATGAGTATAGGAATGCAGCCTTAAGCAACAGTGACCGGTCCATATATTTCTACATACAAATTGGCCACTGACAGATTATTACAGAGCAGGATTTACACAGTTGCTGAGGTTGGTCACAGCAGCTGCCTGTTCCCTACCCCCTTGTTGTGAGTAAAGAGGATTTAAAACTGTGTGACCTTCAGAAACTGGTATTTGTAGTAAAGTCATTTCACTTAGGGTATTTTGTAGACTCTTCAGATATGTGAAATAAATGAGTACTGGTGGAGTATTTCCATTAGCGCTGCAATTATGAAGTGCCCTTCAGAATCAGTTCTTAGGCAGACTCTCTCAATCATGTCTTCCAGCCTGATGATGTTAAATTGCACATTGGTAGGAGTCCAGGTTTTATCTGCCAGATTCTGTATTGGATTGGAATGATCATTATAGGGCTCTTCGTTAAATAACCTGCCATTTGTTAACAAGGATTTCCAGTGTAGCCTGTGATCGCATGACACTTGAAACCCCAAAATGAATTCTGCTGCATGTGAACTTGTCTTTTGTAAGAAAATGCTAATGATTCATGTCACATTTTACGCCCCCGATTTGCAGTACTGTATGTGCACACCCAGTGTACACTCAGACTCAGCTATTGAATTCAATGGCTGGGATAGGACTCTGTATGCAAAGGAATGTAATGTGCAGAACTGACCCTCCTTTGAAAGAAGTGAGTGGACTTCTTGTGGGTAGGGTCATTCCATGTAAAATCAACCAATGAATTTACCTGACCGTCACCGATTTTGAAATATGGCAATCAAAAATATGAAGAAAAATGTTAATTTTTGTGTGTCGGACAACATTAACATTACAGTACTTCCAGTTCTACAGAACGTAGAAAGTTAGTTTTGATGTTGTTGGAAGGCCTTTGAAATGCTCTTTCATTTGATATGTAACATAAGTGGTTTTTTGGAATAAATATATATCCAAGGCCAAATAGTAAAATTTGACCTTGAATTATGTAAAAACTAAAAAAAAAAATTCCCCATGATTTTTGTTTTAGTATTTCATCTGACAGTGCTTAATGCATGTACCAATTTTCAAAATGGGGTTCTTAACAGAAAACGAGTTACATCTTTTGGGGTGCTCTGTGTGTATGAGTCATAGTTCATATGAATTGCTATCTCACTGTACGTATCTTAAGAAAATATGCATTATCACTTAGGTTTTTAATAAAACATTGTGCAGAAGTACAAGCTACCGTATCATAATTGTGCAATTCTAAATTAGGTATTCTTCTTCGCAATAGCATACTTCTGACATTTTGTGTAGAATAATGATACTTCCTCTGGGTGGTCATTCTGGTATGAAATCAATCAAATAATATTTCCAACTGAAATCATATTGCTTAAGATTTGGTGAACTTGTTCTGCTTATTAGAAATAAGTTGCAGGGCCTATTGTTTTCAGAAGAATGAGGTTTAAAATATGTACTTTAAAAAGGTACTCACCAGTATGCTTGGGGAAAACATGTTCATTTTATTTTTTTTAAATAAATATACAGATGTTTGACCTTGAATAATGACAAAAAAAACTCCTTTTGTTTTAAATAACGTTTAACATTCCTGGAAACATGTACTCAATTTCAAAATGGGACTCTTACTAGCATAGTTATTTTGATTTACTTTGATGTGGGCTTGAAAAACCATTATTGTGCATAGATGAGATTTTTCCATTTTACTTTTATATATGCTGATCAGATTTTATGCAGTTCAAATATTACTTGCTAACATTTTGTTAACTAGACCTAAATTAAGGACCTTTTCATAACAGTAGTTACTATTCTTGAAGTTGCTGCTTGACATTCTTTGTCTGTTAGTGTATAGAAGCGCCCTGTTGGGTAACAAGGATCAGCTTTTGTCAAAACATCTGAGATGGTATCCATAGGACATCTTGTTTATCTGGATACATACCGTAAATGCTTTTACGGTATGTATCCATTACGGTATGGATGAAGAAAGCTCACTAACACTTCTGCTCTCTGATCATCTGTTTGTAAAACACAACCTAACCACCATTGTGAGATATAAACACATGTAACAAATCCTCGTATTTCTTACAATTCCAGTTCTCCTTCATTTCGCATTGAAATGAATATATTTTAGTAGCAACAGTGTGTTTTGTTAATGGAATTACAGCTTGAATTTTCTGTGTCCCAGTAATGCGTCTTGAATTCTCGAAGCAACATTTCAGAAGCTTTTCTTCCAGTTCATAATCTTTATTTGTGGTGTATTGAAATGCAACCTGTGTGATGTTCTCCTTTGCCCAATCAAAGAGCTGACGAGGGGTCATGATTTGTTTTTCATGCGGATGCTACAAACTTGTTCGAGCAGCTAACCTTTTCACAGTGCCACCCACACCATCACAAGGCCCTTTTCCATGCGATGTGGCAAAGAAGTGCCATTCTGCATCGATACCGAAATCTGACTTATGCTTACTTAAGTTGTTGAGGTTTTTTACCGTTTTTATACTGTGCTGCTGCACCATCAGGGAAATAATAGGTCTTAGTTATGCTACCTGTAGAAATGGTGTGCAGGAATTCAACAATTTGAAAAGTCATGAACACAGTGCAGCAGAAGTGGGGTCAGGCACTTGTCACGGCTTCAGGCCTGCCTTTTTCTTTCTTATCGGAATCTGTGAATAAAGCTTGATTTAATGTAGACATCCAAAGAGATATATCTCTGTGAAGGTTTGAGGCCTACCCAAGCCTGGTTTGGTTTCAGCCTGAAGGCCCAGGAAGCTCCGGAAGGCAGGGGCGGGCTTAAGTTTCATTTCCCTCCAAAAAGTTCTGTTTTTAGTGTGTATAAGGGGGTGGAGTTATTGTAGGGAGGTACTGTGCATGTATAAGAACATTCACATCTTCTGAACTGTTCGGAACCCCATTCTGGAAATCGGTACATATACTCAAGGTAAATATGGGTTATCTGAGGGAAAAAATCAGCAAAAAAAACACCTTTGGGTTTTTTTGGAATTCAAGGTCAAATTAAAGAAACTATGACCTTGAATATTTTCTTTCACATGCATGCTTCGTGTTACATATCAAATAAAAGGGTAGTTCGTAGAGCTTTCATATGACACCATAATTTACTTTCTAGGTCATAACACAAAAAGTTATGATACTTTTTGTGTAGTCACAAATGCTGAAAAATCGTGTTTTGGGCATTTTTTGAGCACACTGTACTTTTGAACCGTGAGGTATAATGACCTATAATTTGGTGTATGTTCATTTCTCATGCTGGTCTACCAGTATGCCAGTTTTTGTTTTTTAAATCGCAGATGGTGAGGTAATTTTTTTGATTTTTTTGGTTGATTTTACATGGAATGACCCAGTAGGGGTTTCCCTGGCTACATTCCAGCAGAATGACCACAAGAGATCCTAGAACCAGGCTGAGAGATTGGGTTTTGTGTTATGACAGAAAAGGCATAGCAGTGATTGCTTAACTGACTGCTTGCTTATTTTATTTATTAATCTATTTATTTATATCCTGCCTTTCTTCTAAGGAGCCCTAGCTGGGGTACATGGTCCTCTTCCTCTCCATTTTATCCTCACAGCAACCCTGTGAGGTTGGTTAGGCTGAGAGTCAGTGACTGGCCCAAAGACCCAGTGAACTTCACTGGGGACTAGAGTGGGGACTAGAACCTGGGTTTCCCCAGACCCAGCCTAACTACTCCAACCACCCTATGCTTAGGAGGTGATAACTGTGTTGAGAACCTGCACACAACCTGCAAAACGGTGGTGTACTTGCACATGCTATGGTTTTCTGTTTTAGCTAGCATGTCTCTAAAATTGGTACATCTCTAGGGCACTGTGAGCTATGTTTTGTAGAATAATGGTGCATCTCTGGCAAGAAACAAAGAACTGCCTTACACTGAGTCAGCAAATGGCCAATCTAGCCAAGTCCCAAGCACTCAGCTGCACAGAATCTCTCAAGCAGAGGTCTTTCTCAGCCCTGCTAGCTGTGACTAACTGGGGATGCCACAGACTGAGCATGGGACCATTTCCATGTGAAGCATGTGCTCTACCACTGAGCTATGCCTCTCACCAAGGGCATGTCCATACTATTCTAATTCAGGGGATTGGATCCATCCCAGTATACATGGGAAGGGTACTTTAATCAGGTCTGGTCTCCTTGCCAGTTCATGCAACAGACAGATCACACAAGATCAGCCTGTGTGCAGTCAACACAAGTGCCTTGTGGGAACCACGGGATAGCCTCAGGGTGTGGAGAGGGCATCTTTCCACATGTGTCTGCACACCATCGAACTTGGAGCATGAGAAGCTGTTGTCTAAACAGGGCTGTTTTCTGTTCTACAACTTCAGCGTAATAGCCTATTGTAATCCTATGCACTTCAAGTCAGAAGAAAATCCCATTGAATTCAATAGGGCTTACTCCCAAATTAGTGGGTATAGGATTGCAGGCTTAGTTATCAATAGGTTATATCCTCCTTCCCCAACCTGGTGTGCTCCAGGTGTATTGGACGACAGTTCCCATAACTCCTCCCAGCCAAGTGGCTGAGGATTATGGGAGATTGTAGTACAACACATCTGGAGGGCACCAGGTTGAGCAAGGCTGGGCTGTATTCACTTCAGGAATCTTTTTTCTTTTCTTTTTCAAACTATGCTTCATTGATTAGTTCATAATGAAATGAAATGAAATGTGTGGAGAAACGAGCCTTTGGGGGTACACACACACACCTCAGGTGTGAACCGGCTGGGGTGGGGTGTGCATAGTTAGCGTGTAGAGAAAAGAGTTTTTAGGGTTCCTGCATGCATGCATGCATGCAGGAACAAACAAACACACACACACACGCCTCCTCATGAGTAAACCAGGTGGGGGCTGGGAGGAAGCAAAAGGTGCATGGAACATGAGATGGGGCCTGGCGTCTAGAGGTCTGGAAGAGCCAGGCTGAGGGCATTCATATGCAGATAGTTCAAGCCATGACTCACAGTTCCCTTTCCCCTGCCTGGCCAGTTTCCTTCCCCCTGCATGGCCAGGTGAAATTCAAATTGATTGGCTGAAGCAAGAAGGCGACAGAAAAGGGGGAGGGGGGAGAGCTTTTTCCCCACGTGTAAGCCTTTGTTCTTGGTCAGTCTTAGTCAGTCCTTTTTGGTAGCGTGCCCGGCATGGCAGCGCGCCAGCGAGGGGCCCGAGCCTTTAGGGGGGCCCCCCCTCAAGAATCGACCCCAGGCAGCCTCTGGTAAAATTGGCTGGTTTGAAGGCACTGGTGAAAGCCAGCCTTGTGGGAGTTTGCCCATCTTGGACCTTCGGGTAGGTGTGGTAATTCTCCATCGGGCGGCAAGGCTGTGCTGGATCTAACCCTTTGAAGAAGACACCCTCAGGTAACAGGTGTGTGCTTGAGAGATTTTTAAGGAATCAGGTTTTGTTATTTTGCAGCTTTACTGTGTACTAAAGTGTCTCTCTATTTTGTGTGCTTCTCTTATTTGCCTAATCTTGTTGTAAGATGCTACCAGAAATAAACCTTGTCATGGTTTCACCCCAAATGGGTTTTGTAGTACTCTGTTGGTTCAGTATCTAAATCCAGGTTACAGAATTGAAGGCGAGTCCCTGAACAGAGATTCAAGTAGGGTTGCAGACAGCTGAGGCTGGCAATCTGGTACCTTGAGATCTCTGGTGGTCTTGGTTCCTTTGCCAGTAGGCAAGGGTGGGGTAGTGGCGGGTCAGCCAGCCCCCCCTTCCGGGCCACATGGTGGCAAGTACTGGGTTTCCTTTGAAGGAGGAAAGGGTGGAGGTCTGGCGGGCCAGCCAGCCCCCCCTCTTCCTCCACAAAATGAAATGAAATAATCACTGTTAGTTTGGTATTTGGGGAAAGGAGATGCTTTTTAGGGCACAAGCCTATGCATGTTTAGACAGGAAAAAAAGCCTACAACTCCCAGCATGCCCCAGCCAGCCAGTGGATAGGGTAAGCATTCTTTGTCAACAAAATAAGCCGGATATAGTTCTAGAATCCTCACAAATGTCACAAAGGGTGAATCCAAGCCTATCTGCTCCTCTGACCTTCCCGTTTGAATACTGCACTTGCTCTTTTTGTGCCATGCAAAAATAAAAATGAAATAACTTCTCTTCAATCCTTCTCCCCTGGTGTGGAAAAGAGATTCTGAGCAAGATTTTTCTTGATTCTATGTCCCTTACTTGGCAGTTTTTCCACAGAGAAGACTGCTGAAGCCATGGGCTTCTATTCTAAGACCATGATAAAACAAACCAGCTGAGAACAAACTGTCCCCTTGGTTTCTACAAATAATCTCATGACTGCTTAATTTGATTGCTGTTGCTCTGTTTCCCAAGCACCTTTAAAAATAAAATAAAATAATTGCTACATAAGTGTGGAGAGAAAGCCTGATCGCCCATCACTCCCTGAATGCTGACATACCTTTGTTCCTTCCTGCTTCCCCATTTCTCTTTGTTCTGCATAAACCCCACCCTGCATAATCCTCACCCTGGGCAAGGGAGGCACAGCCATAACAGGTCACATCTACATTTCACAAAGGGCACATTTACAATTCACCCCGAAGAGGTGCAAAACATCTGGCAGTCTCAAAGAGCTGCAAGATGACCCTCAGGAACGCCCACTCGATACCACCCCTCCACGGGGCGGGATCCGCCTGACGAATCACCTGGGACAGGGAGGGGTCTGGAGAAGGGGTCTAGGCAGACACCTGATCATCCAGGTTGTTGGAAGCTGGTGCACGCTCTGCACGGATCAAGCCCCTGACTTCGGTCAGCAAGCAGCCCTCCAGCCCCGGGTGCGGCGCCGGTGATCGCCTGCAGAAGGGACCGAGACTAGTGAGTTAGGTTCTCTGGTGTTCTGTTACTCTGTGTCTAGCAAGCCTGTTACATAGCCTGCCCTAGTAAGCGTTGTATATTGCCCGCACTACGCTCAATTGATTCCCATTGTGACTCATCTGTTTATACTGTGTAATTCCTGTAGTCTATTAGTTCCGCTCCATTAAAGGTGTTGTAAACAAACATAAATTCCTTGTTTAGTCTGTTTCCAGTGTCAGTTCAAGTTGCGGTTGGGTTTAGCTTTGGCTAGAGCCGCAAGAGAAGGGTTTCCTCCGTGCCGGTTAACCCTTTCCGTACCCTTTCCGTCCCGAACTCGCGCAAAAGACCTGGGGAGGTCCTTCACAATAAGTTTTGAAACAAAGTGGGGTATAATCAGCTGAGCCCACTTCTCCTCCCTCAAAGAAATAAGATGGAAGTGGGGTATATTGGCTGGCTCTTGCTTGCTGCTGAAAAGCAGAACCTAACAAGCTGCTGGCCCTACCATTAGGCAGGATGAGGCAGTTGCCTCAGGCAGCAGATGCTGGGAGGCAGCAGCAAGTTGTTTGAGGAGAGAGCTGTGTGCCTTGCAGCCTGCTCTGCACCCCTTAAGTTAGCCTGCTGCCTTCAGGTTCAGCGGAGGACATTGTCTCTTTATTGGTGTTGAAGACAGATTCATCTGCCTGTCCAGACTCCAGACAGCTTTTGTACATCGAATGGGAGCGGAAGCCATCTTGTCCTTTGCCTCAGGCAGCAAAATATCTTGGGCTGGCCCTGGCTGCAGTATATATTCCAGATCAGACCAGTGTGAACCCCTGACTGGAAACAGAAGGCATGGTCCAAAGACATGTCCCTGACCTATTGCACCCACTGCAAGCTTGTGTCATGTTTGCCACATTGGCTCAATTATATATTTATATATTTCTCAATCAAATCCCTCCTTCCCACCCACCCCACCCCCTTTCCATATGAGTTTCCTTCCCGAACAAAACTTTCCTCCAGACCTATGATGAGGTTAACTGAACAGGTTTCAGGTTCCAAAAATTAGAAAATATGCTAGTAGAACCCTTGTCACAGGTCAGGGCCAAAACAGACATTACTTTAAATGTGTGTCTAGCAGCGACACTACATCTTCTTTCATCTTTACTCCAGAGTAGATGCAGGGCCCCTGGTCCAGATCGGGCTGCTAGCATGGGGTGGGGGTGGGGTATTGGGGGCTTTCACAATCCAGATTGGGGCCCTTGCACCTACTGTAGAGTACAGATGAAAGGAAGACATTGCTGCTGGACACACATTTAAAGTACCAATGTCTGTTTGGGGGCCCTGAAACTAATAAGCACAAATAAGCACAACTAATAAGCACAAATGTTCACCTGTCTCATAGAAGCATCACCAGGGCCAAACTAGCACCTTATGCAGGTGTTATGCCTGACTAAGGTACAAGCAACAGTGCATATGAGGGATAGGTGTGTGTACACACACACACACACACACACACACACACACCATCCTCCATCTCCAAGACATCCCTGTGTTGCGTGGGGAAGTCTGCAGGGTGCTTCTGCTTGTGTTTGTTTGAATGCGAGTAGAAGCCTTCATGTGATTGGGAACCTTCCTTTATCAGGGTTCCCAATTGTGCAAAGTCAAGGACATTGGAGATGGGGGATGGCGTGTGTGGCCCCATCCCTCCGATGCCTTAACAGACATGCCCCATGATCAGTGATGATGTTGTGCAATGTCACACACTGTGCTTGCATACAAGCAACAGGCATGAGTCAATCACAGGAGGATTCTTCTAGCAATACAGTAAGCCTCAGATGCTTCATAAGGCAATACAAGACCAGGACCACGTGGGACATCTTTGCTGGTCCCAGGCACTCCACCCTCCCTATCTGGATTTGGGACTGAAAGACCCAGGAAAAGTGTGGGTGCATGGAGGGTAAGTTGCAAGCAAGCACAATTTGTGACTTTGCACAACATCATCACTGATCACAGGGCACATCAGTTAAGGCATCAGCTTCTAATTTCCTGGTTTTGTGGAGCTCAAGCCAACAAGAGATAGCCTTAACTCTGGTCTTAAACTGGCTGGTGTGTTTTTTTTTGTTTTTGTTTTTTAATCATTGAACATAGGTAAAGAGTGTAGTCTAGCTCTCTCCTTAATATGCAAAGTGTGGAGGAAGCGGGGGCTGGCTGACCCGCCACACCCCCACCCTTTCCTACCCAAAGGACCCAAGACCCCCAGAGATCTCAAGGTACCAGACTGCCAAGCAATCCTACTTGAATCTCTGTTCAGGCCTCAGGGACTTGCCTTTCTGACTGTAACCTGGATTTAGTTGCTGGAACCACAGAGCAATCCACAAACACCATGTGGGGTAAAAAACCAAAGCAGGTTTATTCTGGTAGCATTTTACAACAAGAATAGGGAAATGAGGGAAGGACACAAAATTAGAGAGATACACTTTGGTACAAAGTAATAGAGCTGCAAAAATAACAAAACCTGATTCTTTATATCTCCCAGGCACACACTCTGTTACCTGGGGGTCAGTGCTCTTCCAGGGTTGGATCCAGCACAGCCTTGCTGCCCGGGAGGACTACTACACCTACCCAAAGGTCCGAGATGGGTAGCCCTCCACAAGGCTTGCCTTTCCAAAGCCCTCATTCAGCTAATTTCACCAGGAGCTACTTGGGGTCGGATCCTGAGGCCACCCGAAGGCTTGGGCCTCTCCTTGGCTTGCCCCCATTGCTCCAACAGCCGGCAGCCACGCGATGACCAAAGTACAAAGACAAAGACAAAAACCCACACGTTGGGAAATATACCTTTCCCCCCCTGCCCTCCTTTCTGTAGCTTTGCTGCTTCTTAGCCAATCAGGATGCACTTCACCTGGCCAGACAGGGGGAGGGGGACTCATGACTCATGATTTACTGGGCCTGAACTACATTTGCATTTGAAAGCCGGGTCTCCGGCTTTTCAGTACTTCCAGGCGCCATCGGCCTCCTCCCAGCCTTACTTGGTTTACACATGAGGAGGCGTGTGGTGTGTGCAGGAACCCTCAAAGGCTCTTTTCTCCACACAAAGATTTTACTTTTTTTTAAAAAATGGAGGCGTATACAAGCGTACAGCCTCCACCCTGCAGTTTAAAGTGGTACAGCCCAACCCAGCTGTACCACATGGTTGTTCTGAAAGTGTAGATCAGCTCTCAAAGCGGAATGCCCCCAAAGTCCCCAGCAAAATCACATGCTCTCTGGCCCTTGTTCTTTCACTTCAAGCACTGCCTGGTTAGAGCACAAAAATGACAGGGAGATCATTGTAAGCAGGGACTGTGACAGAAGGCATTGTACTTCTCACACATGTCATTTGTTTAATTGTTATACCACACAGACACTGCTTTTGAATCATTGCCGTATCATTTGCAAACCACTCTAACGCCCTTTGGTGATCCTGCTGTCTATGATTTTTTCCGATTCAGCTCATCTAATTCACATTAGAAAACAAGGTGCCTCTTGAGGACAACCAGGCTCTTTGCAATATTTCGCTAAAGCATCAGGCTCTCAGCTATCCCCAAACTTGTGTCCTCCAGATGTTTTGGCCTTCAACTCCCAGCAGCCCCATCCAGCATGGCCAACAGTCAGGAATTGTGGTAGTTGTAGTCCAAAACATCTGGAGGGCACCAGACTGGGGAAACCTGCAGGATTGCTTTAAAGCAGCCTTCCTCAACCTGGTGCCCTCCAGATGTGTTGGACTACAACTCCCATCATATTAAGCCAACTGCTCTAAACACACATGCACAACGTCAGTTTCTGAGGGCTGGTGGAACAGATGGTATAATGTGGCAGAAAATTTATGGTATCAAGCCTGCTAGCCAACGCAGATAAAATTATTTCAATATTTTCCCTATCACTCCTGCCAGCGCATCCCCCCCCCTTCCCTCCAATGTATGTTGTTTTATCACATAGGGAAGAAAGGGCAACTTAAGTAGCTGCTTTAGCTCAATGTGGAGGGCCCTGTGCTGAGTGTTGTATTCTAGCACAGTGTTCTCCAACCTTGGGTCCCCAGATGTTTTTGGCCTACAACTCCCAGCATGCCCCAGCCAGCTACGCTGGCTGGGGCATGCTGGGAGTTGTAGGCCAAAAACATCTGGGGACCCAAGGTTGGAGAACACTGTGCTAGCACACATGAGTTGTGCACAGCCACAAGTAGAAGGGACACACCTTCTCCTCTCCTCTGAAACACTTGCAATCCACTTCCTGTTAGTGGTTTAGTAGGTGGGGTTTGCTTCCTGCACTGTTATGGACTGTTTGCATCAGAGTTAGGGAACTGCTGCTTTGTGTTGTTTTTAATCTGTTTTTTAAACCACAGAAACAGAGCGGGGGGGGGGGCGGGGAGAGAGAGCTGCCAAAGCAGCTGACAGAAAGCTGTCAAGACTAAACAAGAGTGGCCAAACTCAAGACTACCTGCCGGTAGATCAGCCTTCCTCAACCTGGTGCTCTCCAGGTGTTCTGGACTACAATTCCCATCATCCCTGATCACGGCTTCATTTTTGTGAGCCACCCAGAGAGGTTTGGCTATTGGGTGGTTTAGAAATGTATTGAATAAATAAATACATACATGCTGGCTGGCTGGCTGGCTGGGGCTGATGAGAATTATTGTCCAAAACATCTGGAGGACACCAGGCTTGGGAAGGCTGCTGTAGATCAGGGGTGGACAAATGTTGCTGGACTCCAACTCCTATCAGCCTCAGTCAGCACAGTAAAGGATGATAGGAGCTATAATTCATCAACATCTTAAGGACCAAATTTCCCCCAGCCCTGCTGTAGATGCTCAGAATCTCTGGCTCAGCAGCCTGCAGGCTAGCCAATGTAGCTAATGGGCAGTGTCCCCTCTCCCCAAAATCTATTCCAGATTTTGGTCTTAGTTTTACTCTGAACCCCCCCCCCCATGAATAAAAAAATTATATTGAACATTTCTGAGTTTCTGAGCCCTTAAATATTTGTTACAATGGCCCATTGCATAAGCATCATGGGGTCCCTCTGCCACTGTATTATTATTTTTTTTTTTAAGTGAAGCATTTAAAAAAGACTGAGACTGCATTTTTCAACACAAGTATATGGACTTTTGAAGGCAGGAATAATTACCGTACTCTCACTGTGCTGATGACCTAATTGAAGGCACATAGCAACAAAAAAGAAAAGCAACACAACAAATCTATAACTAGCAAAGGACTCATCAGTACTATGGCCTGTATTCCCCCCCCCCCGCACTGCCCCCCCAAATCTTGGCCTCTCACCTTTCTGCCTGCTAACCCGATGCTCTTGATATCACTGGCTAACCTGCTGCAATGTCACGCAGTGAGCCCTTGTTGCTAGCACACTGCCATTAGCTTTGCTGCTCTGATGACCCAGAGACTTCCCATTGACTTTGCACTTAGCTGACATGGTTGCCATGATCGACTGAAGAAGCTGCTGTGTCCTTGCTGTACTTCTGCTGCTGCTCCCCACAAAAGGTGACTGGATACAAAGCAAGCCAATTTTCTTCTCTCCGCCTGCTGTTTTGGGCCATTGTGCATTTCTCTTTTCAGTTTTTCTGAACAGAGCTTGGCACAGTTGCATAATTTTCTGTGAGATTTTAAATTAAAGAACACTACTCCTCCAACGAATGGTGGCTGTCTATTGGTTAAATCCAGGGTCGCACTAGCAGAAGTCTGCTAGCGCGATGGGACTTTCTGCTGCTCCCCCCTCCAAATCACAGTACCCCAGAACAGCTTTTGTGTAATAAAAGGGTCTGATACAAAAGTCAGAGCAAGCCCCATGAATCACCAGGCAAGCTTGAGCTGTGGCAAGCTGCAGTGTAGGCAAGCCCTAGAACAGAAGTATTAATGGGCAGCCTGTTTCTCCAAGTGCTGAGCCAGAGCAAAGGGCTTGAAATGGTGACCAAGCAACTGGAAGAATGAAGATGCCTCTGATCCTCAAAAAATATTTTCTGCTGGGGCAAAGCTCTGTGAGACTGGGGTGCCTGAGTACAGTCTCAGAGGCAGAAAACATGCCTTTATTTGTTCAGTTGAGAACATTATATCCTTTTGGCAGCCGCAAGCAATTGTCCTAACACACATAATGAACTGGATGACAGCGGAGTTTTAAGTGCTGCTCTACATCAAATCCCTAGATTATGTTGCATAAGCGATTTCAGGGGAGGCTGGTGACTTGGGTTTCCATGGGGCTCCTTTTCCATTGCAGGTTTTTCAGGTTTTGTTTGGAGCTTCATAGGAGATAACCATGGTGCTCCAAGGTGGTGGTGAACATGTTTTGAGGATGGCATTCAGCACCATGGAGAGCTCCTATGAAGCTCCAACTAAAACCTGAAAAACCTGCAATGGAAAAGGAGCCCCACCAAAACAGGAGTCACCAACCTCCCATCCAACAGAACATCCACTCACAGATCTTTATGAGTGACAATGATGAAGCAGTGGCTCCACATTCATCCAGGGTAGCTCTTTGCTCATGTTGTTGATCAAGTGATGACCTAACTTTCCCATACCCACTCCCCCAGTGGCACCTTTGAATTCCTCAGTGCCTCCCCATCTGCCTGGCAGTACTCCCCAATCATGCAATGATTTTGAAAGGTTCCACAGAGTACCTGCAAGAGGGAGACCTGGATGGATGTGGTGCCACTGCTTCATCATTGTCACTCATCATAATTATATAAACCCACTTGGTCATCTGATGCCTGGACTATAGCAATTGTCTGCTCTTTGGCCTTCCTGGCTCTCTCAGCTATATCCATAACTCTGCCACCAAAATCATTACAGCTCTTTCATCACTCAGACCACATGATTTCCCACCTCAGATCCCTACATTAGTTTCCTGTCCGCTCCCCAGTCCAGTATAAATTCCTTGTTTTCCCTTCAAAACTCTCCATGGCCTTATACCCCTCCTCCCATTTATTCATACTACCAATATATCCTGCCCTGCAATGTTTGTTGCAGTAGCCCCACCATCTTCAGTGGTCCAAAAGCTCTCCTGCTCCTGGATACCTATGTAATGTCATCTTTCTCTTCTAAATTCCTTCTCAGAAGCTACCAGAAGCCAGTGTGGCATAGTGGTGAGAGTGTTGGACTGGGACTCGGGAGATCCAGGTTCTAGTCCCCACTCGGCCATGAAACTCACTGGGTGACTTTGGGCCAGTCACTGACTCTCAGCCTAACCTGCCTCACAGGGTTGTTGTGAGGGTAAAATGGAGAGGAGGAGGAGGATGATTATGTAAGCCACCTTGGGGTCCTTGCAGGAAAAAAGGCGGGGTATAAATATAATAAATAAAATAAATAAATAATAAATAAAATGCCTTGCTTGTGTAATCTCTGGCACTAGTCATTAGTCCTCATCACTTATAGAAATCAACCTAAATATGTTTGACCAAAGTAAACATAGATTCATTCTCTGCTTATTCTTGTCTCTCTTTCCCCCCTACTGCAGCCTTCCCCAACCTCGTGCCCTCCAGATATTTTGGACTTCAACTCTCATCATCCACAGCCAGCATGGCCAATGGTCAGGGATGCAGGCCAAAACATCTGGAGGGCACCAGAATGAGGAATGCTGCTCTACTACCTCTCCTATTTTGAACTTAGACTAGGAGCTTCTCAGAGTATGGACCTCTATTAATATAGTGCCATGCATTGATGGCTCAGCATTATTATTTATGTAATGGGAATTACATTGCTTTTGGATCATACACACAATGCATTGATTATATAAAAATTAAGCCAAGTCGGTTCATGCAAATAAGGTCAAGGAAAACCAGAGTTAACCCTGATATGCTATCAACTGTACTGTGTATATAGAGTAAACAAACTAGGCTCCTTGATGCAGTGTAATCATTGGGATTGTCCTCCTCCTTGTATATGATGCCTTTCAAATGCTCTACATATCTGAATATGGTGGAACCGGTTACTAGATGCAGGACAAATGTGGCACAGTTTTACTTGGCAGGAGAGTAACCAGATTGGGCTCCCTGGTGCAGGGTAATCATTGGGAATTCCCTACTACTTCTACATGACTTAACTTAGCAGCAAGCAGAGGCAATACTAGTGCATGTACCACAGAGGAGTGCAGGTTTAGCAGCAGGTGGAATGAAACATGTTGGATGTGCAGTGGTTACATCTGTCTGTGGCAGAGAAGAACGCATGGCCTGCGTTCATGGGAGACATGATCAAAGACATGATCCTCCCTCTTCTGGTTAGCCATTTCCTTACTGTTTTGCAACAAGAACATTAAGAGAAGAGGTCAAAGTCTAATAATGTGCCTGTATGTCTCTTGGAGGAGGTTGTGATTAGATGATTGGATACACCAATTCATTGCATCTAATCACCACAAACCACACACGATACCCACAAGTTTTTTCTTCGCTATTTTATGCGTACACACACACACAAATGGTGAATTCTGGGGCAGCACAGGTCCATACAGTGGTCAGATATGCAAAATCCAGTACAACATAGAACCTTTCACAAGTTCCACGGGTGAACTCCAGGCACTATTCTGGGAGCACAAAAAGGCCTTTTGTGGACCTGCTTTAAGTAAACAGACAGCCTATCTACATGAGGCATTTATTGTGTGCTCATGATTTCTCACTCACAGTAATTTGCAGGTGTCACACCCCACCCCTCAATAGGGCCTCAAGCTTGGGATCTCTGGGTGCTCTTACGTACGGTTGGGGGTTTCTTTTCTTCTAACCCTTTCGCTTGCTCCTCTCACACTGCCTTTGGGATGTCTAATAATCCCTACCTTATACCTCTTTGACTAGGTACAATAAGCACAGCTTCCCACACAGGCTGTTTCAAATCACAAAGAAAAGTTTATTTTAAACTACAACAAGTTCTGGAAATAAGTTTCATGTGTAAGTTTCAGTTAATCCTAAGTAATGTACTATCTTATCCTAGTAGCAATCCTCCCTCAACAACTGTTCCCAATATCAATCCCTGCACTCACTAGCTAAACTCTTAACAATCCTAATATAATCGCTCAACTCTCTCCAGTCTGCTTCACAGTCTCCGAAACAGCGCTTCACATCCCACACACTCCTCTCACCCCTGCACTCCCCCTTCACAGAAGAACCCTCAAACCTGAACAGCACACAGTTTACCTATATAACACAGGCTCTACCCCCGTCACTCTCTCAGCCAATCATGTCACATATGTAAATACACCATTCTTCCTGCCCATCCTTTCTCACTCACCCAGATACACACTGATACAGCAGGAATACATACTTCTAATCATATACTCTATACAAAAACACATTATACTTACCACCTATACACTTTATATTTAAACCCAAATGACATCACATCACAGCAGGTGCTTTACACGATGTCATCCTCCTCCAGGGCCTCTCCTGTTCTTTGCAACCATTTCCGCGGCTTTTTTTAGATCGAGGAAAGTCTGGTATTATTTGTGAATAGCGGCATGAAACCTTCGTGTATTTGCACAATTCCACTATACCACAGCACCCCCCAGCAGTTGCGTAATGGAACATATAGAAAGACAGAGAAAGACACCACCACCCCAAAAAAACCCATGTGTAAAGGATCCGATCTTAATCCCACAAAAAATCTGGAAGCAGAAGCCTGGGTAAAGTGTTGGATTAAAAGCCTCATGTAGGAAAGCCCTGAGTGCATGTAAAGCCCATTGGTGTGTCATAGGGACCACAGCTTTGCTAATAGACTTCCCCACTGATTCAGCTGAGCAGACAATTCTTCATGCACATACCGCTGCATGCACAAAGTTCCACTGAAGTGAATGGTGAAGCACTTGAGCATAAGGGGCTTCCTTGTGTTCATCAAGTCCTGCATGTCCACAAGAAACTGCTGGATTGCAACTTATGTAGTTCTTTCCCCCATAGCAAATCTTCCTTCAATGATTTAGTGCAGGGCTGGGGAACCTGTAGCCCTCCAGATGTTGATGCATGACTGCTCCCATCATCCCTCACCATTAGCCAGGCTGGCTCGGGGCTGATGGGAATTGGAGTCCAACATCAGGAGAGCCACAGGTTCCCCAGCCCTGATTTAGAGCTTTATTTCAAAAGACAGTGTTGTTATAAGAAAATCAAGTACCTGATTTTTCAGATATATTATTTGATGATGATGATGATGATGATGATGATGATGATGATGATGATGATGCATTCATTAGATGCCTTTCCCTAATAATAATAATAATAATAATAATAATGATGATGACAGCAAGGGTTAAGACATACATAAAGTTAAAACAATGTAAAACAGCTAAAAACAATTTAAAATGTCAAGACCCAGTAAAACAATTACATTAAGAAGCCCCAACATATGCCATCAAATGTCTAGGAGTAGAGGAAAGTCTTAACTTGGCTCTGAAAAGATGACAATGTTGGCGCCAGGAGGACCTCATGGGGGAAAGCATTCCACAATCAGGGCCACCACCAAGAAGGCACTCTCCCTTATTTTGCCATACAAAGCATTCTCATTCTGTTGAATGGCAATTTCATCTCTTCCGCTGGAAACACACTGCCCAGAGCCTTTTGTTTCCTGGTAACTGCAGCCCATGCAAAAGCACTGCTCAGTGTAATCCCATCACTGGGAACAGTGATTCATGTCAACACAATCTGGGCAAGTCAGAAGGAAAGTATTCTTAGAAGTGGTGGCATGGTTTGTTTATTTAAAAAAACAAACTTAGTTCATAACTCCAGTAAGGAGAATGGCAACCACACAGATAAAAAGCAGGTGCTAAAAGCCAACAGACATGTTTTGTTTTTTAATTCCTAGTGTCAGTCTTGAGCAAGAAAGAACATTTCCTCCTCAAGGTATGGATAACTTCAGCATTTTAATAGGTTTGCTTCCTTGTTTGTCATTCTGCTACAACAGTGGCTCAGTTTTCTCTCATGGGTTTTGTGTGAGCCCTGGTTTTCCACAGTCCTTCTTCTTATGGAAAACTCCCTACAAACTATGTATTCTGGGCCACATGTACATGCTAAAGCTCCATCTGAATGCTCCATCACAGCTAAATAGCTGCATTTATTTACCATATGGTGGCCAACCACTTGTAACCTTATTTGGCTTTCCAAGCAGCCCCAGATGGGGAGCTAGGCATTGGACAAGTGGTCCATTTTTATCATGCATTCATAACCATGAGAAAATCAGGGGATGTGGAGGCGATCCACTCACCATGTGGATCAGGGGTGCTGAACCCCTTTCAGCTGAAGGGCTGAATTCCATTTTGGACAAGTTCTTGGTGGGTTGCATTCCAGTGGTGGATGGAGCTGACAGTAAAAGGGGTGGGCCCAAAAATGCCAGCATATTGTCGCTTAAAGTTCTTACTGCTAGTAACTAAGCCTTAGGAGAGGCATTTCAGCATTTTAGAAGAGGGGGAGTGCACAAAAACCACCAATCGGTGGTCAGGGGGAAGTGGGTGGGGCCAGAGAAAGGCAGCGTGGCCCTCTAGGGAACCCCAGGGGGCTGGATTTGGCTCCCGGGCAGGAGGTTCTGCACCCTTGACGTAGAAGAACATCCCAGATGATCATCTTGGCACATATTTTCACATGGCCCAAGCTAAGGCTGAAGTGATGATCATCTGTAACCCATAGGAAGACATTAGATTTCCATATTTGGAGGAAATCTCTGAAGACTGGCTGAAATCAAGCATTGCTTTAGATGCGTCAGAGCACATTCTAAAAACTACTTCACAACTGATTCAGGCCCAGAAGTATCCAAGGACCCATCCCGGGAAGCCTCTCTGCTTGCTAGGACTGGCATGGGCATGTCTCACCTATGCTTCAGTGAATACAGGGTGACTGACAAAATGGTCATGACCCAGGCAGGGTGTGTGGGTGCATGGCAAAAGCCAGTGGGCCAGACATACAAAGAAAAGGGCATAGTACAAACTGATGTAGGGCACGCTGGACAGGTTGCACGCAGTGCCAAACCCTTGTGCCGGATTGCAAACGTTACGTATCATAGTTAAACATTACAGGAAGGTGTCACAACTGCACACTGGCTCCCTTGGTGCCATCCTGTTATTTTAGACAGCAGAACATTACCTGGATGCTATAATTAAGCAAGCTGAGAGTTGCACAAGCTCCACTTTATTGTTTTAATGGGATGTATTCCAGACCCAGTCATTGCTGACTCAACAGGAGCATAAAGTCTCAGTTCCATTTTAGATTGCACACTCAACTACGTTGTGTTCATCTTTCTCTCCCATATAGAACTTTTGGAAACAGCTTATTTCTCTTGTGATTTATTATGTGCCCCAGAAATACAAGGCAGATTGTACCGAGTTGGTACTCACTAATTAATGGCACTCTGCTTTTTCGGGGCTCTGCATGTCCTCATCTTGAAAATATATGAAACCAGCAAAATCTGCACCAAATGGTGGAAATATGTATAGAGTATATACTGGTTGTTGCTCACCACTACTCATCTTCATTGCTGACTCTTTGCTCCCAGGTCTGTTCAGCATGGAATATTTCGCCCCTTTCCTTTGCATTTTGTCTGCTGGTTGCTACACAAGCAAATAGGTCTGAGATGAGAGTGGGGATTGGTGTAATGCAGAGGTCACAGAGGTACCAATGGATCCTTAATGCAGGGGGAAGCAATGGTATTCCCCTATGCATTCTTAGAGTTTGAGGACATTTGAGAGACTCTCTCCCAAAAGACAGGTACCCCAGTCTATTAACTTCCCTCCATCTCAGCTTTCCTTGGTACCTCTTCTGCCTCTGCCTCTATCAGCGAAGCTCTTTGTGGCGAAAAGATGGACAGACAGACTCACAGAAATGTGGAACAGTATTATAAATGATCACTTGGCTCTATCTCCAGGTGTACTTTGCCCTTTCGCTTTGCTCATTTGCAATTTCTGCTGTAATTACAGGCTTAACCCACACCCAGTTATGCCAAAGTAAGTTTCATTGTCAAGTATCACAAAACACAACTCACCTGAGAAGACTTAGCCACCTTATTTGTCACAGGGCATTACACATTCTGATGAAACGTACGGTACTCCTTTAGACTGGACCCCAGTGTTTGATTCAGCTCCTATATATATATATATATATATACCCCGCCGTTTTTCCTGCAGGCAACCCAAGGCAGCTTACATAGTCGTCGTCGTCGTCCTCCTCCTCCTCCTCCTCCTCCTCCTCCTCCTCCTCCTCCTCCTCCTCCTCTCCATTTTATCCTCACAACAACCCTGTGAGGTAGGTTAGGCTGAGAGGCAGTGACTGGCCCAAAGTCACCCAGTGAGTTTCATGGCCAAGCGGGGACTAGAACCCAGATCTCCCAAGTCTCAGTCCAACACTCTCACCATTGTGTTATAATACTATCCAGTTTGTTTAACTGGTAATGCAGAGAACCCAGGCAATTGTAAAAAAGAAAAAAAAAGTTAAATAACACTAACTTCCATGTACAGGCTTGCATCAGTGAATCATGCTAACGCCTACACACAGTCTTGTGAATACGCCAGCCCTAGAGGTTTAACTGGTTAATAAGCTACATCTTCAGGTGGGCTAATGGATAGAAATTCACCAGTTGGGACAGGTATCACTTTTTTCATGGGAAAGAAGCCTTCTTTTCAAGTGGAATGGTAGGAAAGGAGGGAAGTAGCTCTTAGGGTCCAATCAGCTTTCCAGGAGGACAGAGCTCAGCAAAGAAGTTTTGTATCAGGCAATGCAAGACTCCCATGGTCAAGCAGACTGGGACAGTACCTCTTTGAAGCTAGAATTCTCTTAAGGCGCAATCCTATGCATATTTAGACATAAGAAAATCCTACAACTCCCAGCATCCCCCAGGCAGCCATGGTTGACTGGGGGATGCTGGGAGTTGTAGGACTTTTTTCTGTCTAAACATGCATAGGACTGTGTCTGACTTTAATATATGTACAACCAATACAAAAGTGTCTCCAGTTTAGGTTCCTTCCTTACGTTTCCCCAACCTGGGTAGCTCCAGATGTTTTTACCTACAACACCCATCAGTCCCAGTCAGAATGGCCCATGGTTAGGGATGATAGGGTTTGTAGGCAAAAACATGTTGAGAGACCCCTAGGTTGGGGAAGGCTGGATTAAAAGATCTAGCCGACAGGATGATCTGTTAAGGGTTAATGTTTTGGCAAGCAACATTCACTTATGTGGAAGACCGGCAACCGGGTTTTCTGCATGAGTTCGGCATGTAACGGGTTAACCGGCACTGAGATATAGCCCGTCAAGGGGAGTTTAAGCGATTTAAACTCAACCGCTACCTAAAAAGCACACATAACCATTCACATCAAAGAATAGGCACTTTATTTACGGTAGGTTAATGGAGCGGAACTAATAGACTTCTAGGAATACTACAGCATAAATAAAACTAGGTCGTGACCTCATAGATCGGAAATCCTTATTTCCCAGGCTAGCGTATTGCAGCAATAGAGTTACCTTGCATCAGAGACTTTACGCTTCCAAGCTTCTGGTCTGCCTAGCCTGACTCCGAGCCCGTCCGTGCTCGGGGAAGAGAACTGCTTGACCCAGCCGGGGCTGGACTTGGAAAGTGTCAGCTCGCCCGTGTTCCCAACAACCCCTTTCGGGTGGGCAGAGGGGTTTTCTACCCCCGTCCTTCCCCCCTTGCTGATCAGGTGGCTTATTCCTGCCCCTTGCGGTCAGGTGGGCTTATTCCTGCCCGGGAAAGGTGACATCTTGCATTTACCAGTGTCCTTCAGGGGATACTTTGCAGCTCTTTGAGACTGCCCTTCACCTCCGGATGGTCCATGTTTCCTCTTGTGGATTCAGGCAGATGTGTCCCATTGTGTACCTGTCTGGCCAGACCTGCATCTCTTGTCCCCCTTGGTTGGGGATTATGCAGAAAAGGGTTGCCAGGGGAAAACTATGTGTGGTCGTTAAGGGGAAACTATGTCAGGGGTCGTGTCACTGTGTGTGTGCTCAGGCTTTCTCCACAACTTACATTTGAAAGATTCCTCAAATAAGCACTATTCAAATATCCAAAGGAAAGGACTGAAAACAAAATCCACATTTCCTAGATATGATGCTAAGCAGGACACAATAGAGATATGTGATCAGCTTGCCAAGCATTTAGGCATCTAAGGTGAGTGTACGGATATCATGGTGTTAAAAATGGATTGAGAAAGGCCTTTTCAACAATACCAAGTTAGTATGCTCAGAATTGCAATCCTAGTCTTGTAGGGTTGGGGTTGGTCTCTGAATGTCCTTTCTGGGGGTCCCTTACAGACCAGTGCCTATGACTGCAAAGAGATTCAGCATCCTTTCCATTTCTGTAATCCTTGGCTCTAAGGTTCCTGTAATTGGAGCTATCAAAGCACTTGGCAAAAGGACAGTTGACAGCAGGTCACATGCTGGTGATGTATTTCAATGGGAGCTAGGATGGCCCAAGAAGGCATAGGAGATGGACGGAGACCACTCATCTTTCTCTCTCCACCTGCCCCCCCCCACTAGACAAGGGGAGGGTTGAGTGAGGCCTGTGTGTGTAGCAGGGAGCAGGGCCGGTGCTACCATTAGGCCAACTAGGCAGCTGCCTAGGGCGCAGGGCTAAAGGGGGCACCAGAAATAGGGAGGGAGGGAGGGCTCAAGTGGGAAGGGGGGGCGCTAAATATCTGATCTTGCCTAGGGCACCAAACTGCCTTGCACCGGCCCTGGCAGGGAGTCATTTAGTGCTGCAAACTGAGACTGAAAGGGGCAGAGCAGAAGGCTGACTTGCTCTCTGTAGGGAATCCTATGGCACTATTGGCCCCCTAGAAATCTGATGGGGGACAGAAATCTGTTGGAGTGTTAATGCTGTGAACCCCCATCTTATGTGTAAAGCCTGTATACGCATCTGTGTAAATAAATCTTATATCATAGAAACCCTGTAAATCTCCAGTGGCCTCCTTCTAAGGAAATTGAATCCTGGACGAGCGTTGGAACCTCGACACTTCTCACTGCTCAGAAGCAGGGTGAGCACATGTAGCAATATTTTGGATTCAACTCTCTACAGGAAATGCTCTTGGAAAAGGTCATCGATTTTTCTTCCTTATGCTGTTAGAAAAGCTTATTCTATGATCAATTTAATGACAAACTCAAACACAACACATAGAAAGAAAAAGTTCAATTTCCTGCTTGTAATCATATGCAAGCTTGACCTGCAGCTCACAGACCTTTACTGTGATTTAGGGTAGACAGATGGTCCCTACCTTTTCAACATCAGGCTGGGGTAATTCACAAGGTGGTCCTTTGTAAAAACCCATTGAATTTTCTAAGGATATGCACTGTGCTTGAATGGGAGCTCCAAATTCCTGTGGCCAGGGTCCAACACACACACACCCTGCCAATGTGCGAGCAGAAAAGAGAGGGGGTGATATTTCATTCTGGTGGCAGCAGGCTCATCTCATGGGCTGCAGCTTCAGAGAGTCTCCTGACGTGGCAGGGGGCTTTCTAAGGGTGTGTAGGGGGCTGCTGCTGCTGCCGGAAAAAGGGAGCTGAAAAGCACTCATGTGTGAGCAGAGCACCACCTGTGGTGCTTTGGATCCCACTCAATGTAACTTTCAATAATATTTTTCTCTCTTAACTTAGTCTTGCACGCTGAAGTAAGACAAGACTGAGTGAATGTGAAAGTGTGTGTGTGTGTGTGTGTGTGTGTCTGTAAACCAGCCAGTCGTTCTACATCAGCTTTCCACAACCAGGTGTCCTCCAGATGTTTTGGATTTCAACTCCCATCAGACCCAGGCAGCATGACAAATGGTCGGGAAAGATGGGAGTTGTAGCCCAAAATATATGGAGGGCACTAGGCTGGGGAAGGCTCTATACCATTATTGCAGCTTAGTGGTGGAGCAGCTGCTTTGCATGCAGAAGGTCCCGGGTTTGATTCCCAGCATCTCCAGGTATTTATTATTTATTTATTATATTTATACCCCACCTTTTTTCCTGCAAGGAACCCAAGGCGGCTTACATAATCCTCCTCCTCCTCTCCATTTTTTATCTTCACAACAACCCTGTGAGGTAGGTTAGGCTGAGAGTCAGTGACTGGCCCAAAGTCACCCAGTGAGTTTCATGGCTGAGCAGGGACTAGAACCCGGATCTCCCGAGTCCCAGTCCAACACTCTAACCACTACGCCACACTGGCTCTAGAGCTAGGAAAGAATCCTGCCTGAAATCCTGGAGAGCCGCTGCCAGTCAGAGACAACAATACTGAGCTAGATGGACTCTGTATAAGGCAGCTTCCTATGTTGCATGGGCTGCAGCTGGGAGGAAGAGCATGTGACCTTCTGCCTTAGGAAGGAATAGCCGTTGGTGCTTTGGAGGGAGTTGATCTGGTTTAAATATCTAAGGGCACAATCCTATGCAAGTTTAGACAGAAAAAAGGCCTCCAACTCCCAGCATGCCCCAGCCATGGCTGGGGCATGCTGGGAATTGGAGGCCTTTTTTCTGTCTAAACTTGCATAGGATTGCGCCTCAAAACAGCCTTCTCCAGCCTGGCATCCTCCAGGTGTGTTATAGTACAACATCTATCATCCCTACTCACTATGGGAGTTGTAGCCCAATGCATCTGGAGGGCACCAGATTTTATTTTATTTTATTTACTAATTTTATGTCCTGCCTAACAAAATACATGTCTCTCTTGGCATTTTACAATATAATTAAAATACAATAACAACATTAAAACAATAAAGCAGTATAAAACCAATAGACATACTGACACAACATAAAATATAATATGGACAGAAAAGCCGAAACCACCATCAGGTACAGGAATTAAAACCATTCAACAGGGACTAAAATAGAGGATCTTAAACATGAACAATACTAAAATACTTTAAAAGGCCTGGGAAAACAGAAAAATATTGGCCTGGAGCCCAAAAGATAGCACTGGGGGTGCCAGGGAGGCTTCCCTTGAGAGCACATTCTAGAGTTGAGGGGCCACCACTGTAAAAGCTCTCCCTCTTGTCCACATCCTCCAAGTCTCCGACTGAGGGTGGTGCCCGAAGAAGAGCTTCCGTGGATGATGGCTCATCTAAAGGACCTAAAGAAACCTAACTCCACAGCCATTTGTCTAGACAAGGCGAATTGTAATCTCAGGAACACTTCATATGATAGACTCAGTCCAGAGCTCCGAGGTGACTTTTGATGTGCACTCAGAACTTCTGCAGTGGTGGACTTCTCCATTCATTTCAACGGAGAGGACAACACCATGTGTGCAAAGGCATGCGCTTGCACAGAGATGCTACATACTTTGAGAATTCAGGAACTTGACATGTACTTCAGAGTGGCTGGATTAGGACAATGAACGTGTCTGCTATGGAGTTTAATACTTTGGAAAGCATGTAGAATCATAGAATCATAGAAAAGTAGAGTTGGAAGGGGCCTACCAGGCCATCAAGTCCAACCCCCTGCTCAATGCAGGAATCCAGGTCAAAGCATCCCAGACAGATGGCTGTCCAGCTGCACCTTGAATGCCTCCAGAGTGGGAGAGCCCACCACCTCCCTAGGTAATTGGTTCCATTGTCTTATTGCTCTGACAGTCAGGAAATTTTTCCAGATGTTTAGGTGGAATCTGGGTTCCTGTAACTTGAGCCTATTATTCCGTGTCCTGCAAACTGGGATGATCGAGAAGAGATCCTGGCCCTTCTCTGTGTGACAACCCTTTAAGTACTGGAAGAGCGCTATCATATCTCCCCTCAGTCTCCTCTTCTGAAGGCTAAACATGCCCAGTTCTTTCAGTCTCTCCTCATAGGGCCTTGTTTCCAGTCCCTTTATCATCCTTGTTGCCCTCCTCTGAACCCTCTCCAGTTTGTCTATGTCCTTCTTAAAGTGTGGTGCCCAGAACTGGACGCAGTACTCAAGATGAGGCCTAACCAGTGCCGAATAAAGGGGAATTATCACTTCCTGCAATTTGGAAGCTATACTTATATTAATGCAGCCCCAAATAGCATTTGCCTTCTTTGCACCCACATCGCATTGCTGGCTCATATTCAGTTTGTGATCTACCACAATTCCGAGATCCTTCTCACTTGTAGTATTGTTGAGCCAAGTGTCCCCCATTCTGTAACTCTGCATTTGGTTTCCTCTCCCTAGGTGCAGCACTTGGCATTTATCCCTATTAAATTTCATTCTGTTGTTTTCGGCCCAGCGCTCCAGCCTATCGAGGTCACTTTGAATTTTGTTTCTGTCTTCCAGAGTATTAGCTGTTCCACCCAACTTTGTGTCATCTGCAAATTTGATAAGCATTCCCTGTACCTCCTGATCCAAGTCATTAATAAAAATGTTGAAGAGCACCGGGCCCAGGACCGAGCCCTGTGGTACCCTGCTCGTTACCTCTCCCCAGTTTGAGAAGGAACCATTGATAAGCACTCTTTGAGTCCGATTCTGTAGCCAATTGTGGATCCACCTGATAGTTGTTCCAGCTAGCCCACTCTTAGCTAGCATGTTAATCAGGATATCATGAGGCACTTTGTCAAAAGCTTTGTAATGTTTCAAACTGCATATGAATCATTGCCTGTTTTGCTTCAGGTATCTGTTGAGAAGCTGCCACATGTGCCTAGAATGAAACAGAAACTCATGTGACCATTTAAACATTGCATTTTACATTGTAGTGCTGTATACAGGTTTTCTTTTCTTCTTTTTTTTAAGGTATTAATTAAGATACATTTTTAGCTTGATACTTGTTACTTCCATTTGTTACTCAAATAAAACCGTATGCTTTGATGTTAAGATGATACTGTGGCATTACTTAATTAACCTAAAACATATTGTGCTGTGCCAACAGGCTGCTAGTTAGCATCATGTAAAGGAGCTAGGATAAATGATGAATCATTATTTCATCAGGAGCTCACTCATATTTGAAAGCTCAGAAACAAAATGGCACGACAAGAATTTCTTCCCACCCCCATCGAATCGATACAAGAGCTGGAAAATTTCAGTGGCACCTCAGAACATACCAGTTTAAAGTGATGGTGGTGGTGGGGAACTCCTTTTCACAAAAAATCGTTTAAGGTGCAGTCCAATGCATGTTTAGACAGAAAAAAGCCCTACTCCCAGCATTCCTCAGCCAGCATGGCTAGCTGGGGAATGCTGGGAGTTGCAGGGCTTTTTTCTGTCTAAACATGCATAGGATTGCACCCTTAATGATGATGTAGATCATGATGGCTGCTTTCAATGCTCCTGTGGTAAGGATGCTGTGCTTCTGGTGTCTCTTGCACTGTGTCTTGGCTGCAGTAACAGTCTTGTTTGTAGGAATGATCGCACGAGAGATTACTTCATTTAAAGCAGATGTCACACAGGCCCATGCAGCATCAACCCCGTTCTTACAGTAGTGCAGACAGTGAAAATCCCTTGCTAATACTCCAGTGGGCAGATGGCTGTGGGTACTTAGAAATATTCATGAATAAGCATTTGACTTTATTAATGATCATATCAAGACAAAGTTGGACAAACAAGATTGTGTGTCTGAACCAATCTGTAGTTGACTTACAGTGCTGAATCTGAATGTCAACTCAGAAGTAAACCTGGTGGAGTTCATTGGGGTTACTCCCAGGGAAGTGTGTATAGAATTGCAGCCTTAATAACTTCTTTCAAAAGTGTGTTAAGGCCACAATCGTACCCACAAGAACCTAGGATCAAGCCCCATTGATCTAAATGGGACTTACTTCTGAGTGGACATGTATAGGATTGCACTGTAAAACATCTTATTTAATATGTGTGGAGAGAAAGCCAGACCAAGCACACGGCACGCGCGTGCGCACACACACACACCGCCACCTGCGTGACCTCTGCCTACTAGGGCAGAGGCAGCTCAGTTCCGAGCAGTCTGCATCTTTATTCACCTCAATGAGACACATCTACACACACCCCAGTAGCTTCCCCTGGCAGTCTGACAAAGAGCTGCCAAGTACAGTAATACCTTGGATTGCAAGCATAATTCGTTCCGGAACTGTGCTTGTAATCCAAAACACTCTTATATCAAAGCGAGTCTCTGGTGGGCCTGTGCGGGGCCTAATTTCGGCCGGCTACGCCCGCTTGAGGCGAGCGGTTACATCCCTACCAAGACGTCGCTTGTTTATCAAGTCAAAATTTATTTTAAAAATTTGCTTGTCTTGCAAAACGCTCTCAGACCAAGTTACTTGCAATCCAAGGTATTACTGTACTCCCAAGCACCCAGGGGGCATCATCATCATCATCAGGCGATCACTCGTGACCGAGTAAGATTGTCTTCCGGGATAAAAGGAGAAAATTCTAAAGAAGATTGTGTAGACTCTAGCGATGGGTCTGTAAGTGACTGTGGAGGCCAATTCTAGATCCACACAGCTTCCCACAGTGAGGACACAGGTTACCAGATAGAAGATGGTCCTGTAAAGGATTCATTTGACGTGCTTTTTGCTTAGCACGTTTCTCCCTTTCACCTTGCACTCGGGCTTCTTCAAAGTCCATGGAACCTTTGTGAAAGGCCAACCTCCATTTAGATCGTTCATGGGCCAGAGCTTCCCAGTTTTCGATGTTTATAGATTAGCCCTATGAACATCTTTAAACCTCTTATATTGACCACCGATATTCCGCTTTCCATCCTTGAGTTGGGAGTAAAGTAACTGCTTTGGGAGACGGCAGTCAGGCATTCGAACAACATGACCGGTCCACTGAAGTTGGCGTTGAAGGATCATTTTTTCAGTGCTAGTAGTCTTTGCTTCTTCCAGTACACTGACATTTGTTCGCCTATCTTCCCAAGTAATTCGCAGGATTTTCCGGAGGCAACGTTGATGAAACCTTTCAAGGAGGTGGAAGTGACGTTTATAGATAGTCCATGTTTCGCAGGCATACAATAAAGTTGGTAATACAATGGCTTCATAAACCAGTGTTTTGGTCTTCTTACAAATATCCCGATCCTCGAACACTCATATTGAGTTTCAGGGAGGATCTCTTCTGAAATAGATAGAAGACGGTTTGCGAGAATCCTAGCAAATATTTTACCTGCGGTTGCTAAGAGAGAAATGCCCCGATAGTTTCCACAGTCTGTTCTATCACCCTTCTTAAAGAGGGTGATAATTATGGCATCCCTGAAGTCTTCTGGGATCTCTTCTCTTATCCAGATTTTTTCGATGAGTTTATGAAGATGTTGTACAAGTTCGGGGGCCCCTTCTTTAAAGATTTCAGCAGGAATCCCATCTGGTCCACTAGCTTTGTTGTTCTTCATTTGATTAATGGCTTTTTTTACTTCATCCAAAATGGGGGGGATTGCAAGTTCCTCTTTAATTTGTTTTTATAATAATAATAATAATAATAACAATAATATTTTATTTATTACCCGCCTCTCCATCTAGATCGAGGCGGGGAACAACAGAAAATATAAAATACCTAAACTAAAACAACACAATATATACTATTAAACATCTTAAAACATCCTAAAAACATCTTAAAACATCTTTAAAACATCTTAAAAACATCTTTAAAACATCCTAAAATTCCGCCGGATAGGCCTGCCGGAAGAGTTCAGTCTTTATGGCTTTTTTAAAGTCCAAAAGACTGACAAGTTGACGTATCTCCTCCGGCAGGCCATTCCATAATCTGGGAGCAGCAGAAGAGAAGGTCCTCTGGGTAATGCTAGTCAGCCTAGTTTTGGCTGACTGAAGCAGATTCTTCCCAGAGGACCTAAGTGTGCGGGGTGGATTGTACGGGAGAAGGCGATCCCAGTAGGTAGCCTGGACCCAAACCATGTAGGGCTTTAAAGGTAATAACCAACACTTTATACTTCGCCCGGAAACTGATTGGCAGCCAGTGGAGTGCTTTTAAAACTGGTGTGATATGGGCACCCCTAGGTGTACCAGCAACCAGTCTGGCTGCCATATTTTGCACTAATTGAAGTTTCCGGACTAGGTATAAAGGTAGCCCTATGTACAGCGCATTACAGAAGTCGAGCCTCGAAGTTACCAGTGCGTGCACTACCGTCTTTAGGTCTTCCAACTCTAGGAAGGGGCGCAGCTGGCGTATCAGCCGAAGCTGATAATAGGCACTCCTAGCCGTCGCATCTATCTGGGATGTCATTTGGAGCGACGGATCCAGGAGCACCCCTAAGCTGCGAACACAGTCTTTCAGGGGGAGTGTAACCCCATCCAGAACTGGTTGACATACCTCCAAACCCAGGTTGTGGCCTTTGACAGCAAGCACCTCCGTCTTGTCTGGATTCAATTTCAGTTTGTTTTCCCTCATCCAGCCCATTACTGCCTCCAGGCATTTATTCAAAGGAGACACACTATCCTTAGCTGATGCTGTTGATGAAGGCATAGAGAAATATATTTGGGTGTCATCAGCATACTGATAGCACCCTGCCCCATGCCTCCGGATGATCTCTCCCAGCGGTTTCATGTAGATATTAAATAGCATTGGGGAAAGAATAGCTCCTTGTGGCACGCCACATAGCAGCTCCTTTTTGGAGGAGCAGCTATCCCCAAGCATCACCATCTGGAACCTACCCGAGAGGTAGGACCGGAACCACGGAAGCACAGTGCCCCCGATTCCCAGTCCCCTCAGGCATTCCAGAAGGATACCATGGTCGATGGTATCGAAAGCCGCTGAGAGGTCCAGAAGCACCAACAGGGACACACTCCCCCTGTCGGTACTCAGGCGCAGATCATCTTCTAAGGCGACCATAGCAGTCTCAACTCCGTATCCTGCTCTGAAGCCAGTTTGAAATGGGTCTAGAAAATCGGTGTCATCCAAAACTGCTTGGAGTTGGAAGGCAACCGCCCTCTCGATCACCTTGCCCAAAAATGGAAGATTGGACACTGGTCTATAATTGTTAAGGTCCAAGGGATCCAGGGAGGGCTTTTTCAGAAGCGGCCGCACCACCGCTTCTTTCAAACATGATGGAAAATTCCCTCCCTGGAGAGATGCATTAACAATACGCTGTACTTGTAGTCCAACTGCATCTCCTCCTTGGACAACCAACCAGGAAGGACAGGGATCGAGAGGGCAGGTAGTCCTCTTCACTCAGCCAAGCAGCTTGTCCACGTCCTCGGTACTCACCAACTGAAACTGATCCAGTGTAATCCTGCTTGCGGAGTTGCTGGACACTCCATTGTCTGCTTCTGCTACAATGAGGGCGTCTAAGTCGGCTCTTATCCGAGAGATTTTATCTGTGAAATGATTGTTAAAGGCATCACATAGACAAAAGTTTTTGCGGGATTTGCGAAAAAATCTCATTATCCACCTTAGATTTACGATTTAAAAGGTCATAATAATGCTCTTTCCAACGCAGTGCAATAGACTCTTTGTCTTTTAAGAGTTTGGTGCCATCTTTTGATTGTAAAGGGTTTGTACCATAGGTTTTTGGTCCATAAATGGCCCTTGTGGCCTTAAAAAAGCCCCGTGCATCATGAGATTCTGCAAGTTGTTGAATTTCTTCAGCTTTCTTTTTCCACCAAGCGTTCTTAAGTTCTCTTGTTCTTCTTTGGACCTCAGCCTTTGCGCTAGCGTAGGTTTTTTTCTTGGCAGCGCAGTTAATATCATTTTGCCATATTTGGAAGGCTTTCCTTTTTTGGTCAATTATATATTTAATCTCATTATCATTTTCATCAAACCAATCCTGATGTTTCTTAGTTTCATATCCAATAGTTTGTTCACAAGCTGCAGTAATGGAGGTTTTCAGCTTAGACCAATGGTCCTCAATCATTGTTGTCAGGAGGTTCCGTAGGTAGATGTTCCTTAAGAAGTGATTGAAGACGAGTTTGCTTAATAGGATCTTGAAGGACTTGGATGTTCATTTTTCACCTTGGTTTCTTTCCTTGAAGCCTACGTTGGGGAGCAATGTTGATAACCATTGTGGACCGGATTAGTCGGTGGTCTGTCCAGCAGTCGTTGGCACTCACCATGGCCCTAGTAAGAAGTACATCGCGGCGATCTCTAACACGGACAATTACATAATCCAGAAGATGCCAGTGCTTTGACCGTGGGTGCTGCCATGATGTTTTAAGCTTATTCTTTTGTCGAAAGAGCGTGTTTGTAATAGTGAGATTATGCTCTGCACATATAGACAAAAGTAAGAGTCCGTTCGGGTTGCTATTACCAACTCCGTCTTTTCCAATAGTTTCTGGCCATAAATCAAAGTCACGCCCGACTCTTGCGTTAAAATAGCCCAGGAGGATAATTTTATCCTCCTTAGGTATCTCTGACAGGAGAGTGTCCAACTGGCTATACAAATTTTCCTTGATGTCATCATCAGCATCTAATGTTGGTGCATAAGCGCTCAGAATAGTTACCTGTTGGTTACTGGCGAGCTTTAATCGAAGAGTTATCAGGCGTTCGTTAATGCCAGTAGGAACTTCTGACAAAGAGTTCACTAGTTCATTTTTGATGGCAAAGCCTACTCCATGTATTCATCGGTCCTGCTCAGGTAGTCCTTTCCAGAAGAAGGTATAACCTCCTTTTTCTTCTTTCAATTGTCCCTCTCCTACCCTTCGAGTTTCTTGAAGTGCTGCTATGTCAATTTTAAACCGTCTCAGCTCCCTTGCAATAATAGCAGTCCTACGCGCAGGGCGTTCACTATCTATGTTATCCAGCAATGTCCGTATATTCCATGTTCCAAAATTCAAATGTCTTTTTCGACCGCTAAAATGGTGACCCCACTGGACGCGGTAATCCAGTCAAGGGAGAAAGGGGTAGACTATGTTTAGGGCACCTTTTCTAGCCCCCTCCCCATACGGGGTGAGCAGAGTGGATCCTAAATAGGGCTGCTCAGTCATGGATACAGCTGCCGAGCTGCTCGACTACCTCGTTCCTTGAACAGGGCGACTGAGTCTGCATCCACCGCCCATGTGCTGGTCCATGACTAGGGGCTTCCAGATTCACAGTCCTGCCCCCGTCGCCATTCGCCAGTCGCCATGGGACTTTTTTGTTTGTTTGTTTGGTTGGGTTGGGTTGGGTTGGATGGGTTGGGTTGGAAGACACCTGTGCGTGAAACTGTTTTATGTGGGGAGATCGGTGCACAACGAATCACCACACAAACTTGACAGAGTACGGCAGAGATCCAATGGCATGGTTACCCTGACGATTGGAAAACCATTCTCTGCTGCAGCCTTCATCCGGCTTCACAGCCGTTGTAATTTAGGTTTAATTATCTTCCGCCTGTTCTGCCATTGAGGACTTTATGTTTTGGATCGTTCTTTGTCTGGTTCCTCTCCCCGGACCTTACCGCCATGGGTGACCCTACTGGGAGTACATAGCTCCCGACGGCATTGCTCACAGGATTCATCGGAACACGCAAGCCCACTCACCACTTCAAGGTGACGACCCAGGGGGCACCAGGATCCTGGCAGGAGGAGCCGGTTTTACCTGTCAACAGGAAGGGAGGGGGGAGCGGAGGAGGAGGTAAAAGAGGGGCACCAAGCCCTGAGAAGTTGTTGAAGGTTGGGTGCAGGGCTGCACAGCCTGTCTGTGACTCCGGTCAGGATAACGGAACTCAACCCCGGGCAAAACGCCCGGTAATGGCTGTAAGTCTGAACGACTCACAGTGAACTGCTTTCTAGGAACTCAGGTGGTTTATGGTCAGTATTGCCTATTGCCAGTCTGCAGAACTCTCTTTCTATCTCGATGTGTATTGGAGCTTGCACACTCCATTAACTGTTATAGACTCCCTGTGTTTATGGTGGAGTTCTTATCTGTTTGTTTTGATTTGCTCCGTTAAACTTACTATAAACAACCCCTGTACCTTGTCAATTTCAACTCTTATTCAGCACCTATTGAAACGGCCCCGGGAACCGCTTAAAGGGATTTTTCCAGTTCTGGTTAACCCGTTAACTCCTGAACTCATGCAAAGGACCGGCGGCAGTCCTTCACAATATGAATAAAATGTGGATCATAAGCAATTCTGTCCCAATCACCCGGCGCTCCATTTTACTCTAGCATGACCAAGCAACAGAACCCGGGATGGGACTATGCAAATCATAGCAAGCTTGATTTCAGTCAGGTAATACTTTTTTTGAGAGAGATAGCGAGAAGTTTGAATAGTAGGAGTGACTCCAGGGGGCTCTTGTCAGTGGGAACCTGCTGGGGTATGGGCCCTTAGCAGGTGCCCAACCATGCCTACCCTCGACAGCAGCCGTGTGTGTGTGTGTGTGTGTGTGTGTGTGTGCGCACGCGTACGCACGCACGCACGCACGCTCGCACACACACAGAGACTCCTCCTGTCATAATGATGGGCATAATGGTAGCTACAGTTCAGTGCTGGAACTGATTCTGTTTTTATTGACATCAGTAGCAATTTAGATATTTACATAAGCCACATGAGTAGGAGTTTGTTTTCTAGCAATGTAGGGGGGGGGAGGCAATCATGGAAACCTTTTCTTATTCACTGAACTTTTGTATATGCATTTTAGTCATTGTTGCTGATTTGTTTAAAGCCAATAGATACCCCCCTCTAGTATCCATAGCACGGTTCAAGAGCGTGCATTGGAACCTGAGAGTGGAGCCATTGCCGGCAAAGCCAATAAGCAAATGCTAAGATACATTCAGAACTGTGGAAGCCAATTGGAGTTCTTATGTGCTGGATGGATTCATTGGTTCATACTTTCAACAGAGGATCCATTCAGGGCCTGGCATTGTCAGGCTGTTTTTCAGCTCCAGTTGAACAGCCTCATTATCGACTGCATGCAAATCCATCTGAGACAAAAGGAGCTCATACAGAAGATGTATTCCTTTCCAACACTTTGGAATGTGTCCATTCTTGTAAGTGATAAAATGGCCATTCTGGTGAGACTGAAACCATTTAATGAAGAAAACTGATCCAATGCGTACAGATAATATTCCTTAAAGACAATTAGGTTAACTGGTCCTTTTAGGACCATCACTGAAAAGCATTAAGACTGAAGCATCTTGGCAGAGGGCGGCCAGATCAAATTAGACATCTCCCTCCCACTCCAGATTGTAGCCAGAAATGCTCCAGGCACCAGAATCTCAGTGCTCTGTTACTTCCAGCCACATAGCAAAGCATTTGAAGGAGGAGGAAAAATACAGACCTCCTTGGAAAGTGACAACAGTTGCAACTCCGAAGAACAGATGCAAAGGAGGACAAAGCTCCCATACTTCTACTAGCAGCGTAGAAAGGTATTTGGCAGGTGCAGCTTACCATGCAGGGATCAGAAAAGCTGCCCCAGCCGAAATCCCCTCTTTTCCATTATGTCATTACAGGCAGAGGAGCTCCTCTGTTATCTTGTCACCGTAGGTGCAGCAGCAGAACCTAGGGCAGCACAACAGGTATTGTATTGCACTCCCCGTCTGTGGTGTAGTGGTAACCTTTGAAGGGCAGGAGTTCATCCCCATAGCCACGCCCCCCAAGGAGAGGCTAAAAATGCAGGCAGCTGTGCTGATCCATATCAACAAACCAGCTACAGCAGTTTTCATCTCCACCATGAGGAGATTACATTGTAAAGTTAATGGGTCTTAATTTCCCATTCAAGATCAGGCCACCCAATATACTTTGTCAATATACTTTGACAGGGATAGCTCACAACTATATATTGCTGCTGAGAAAATTCATCCCCACCACCACCACCCACAAGCTACTGTGAGGATTGCAGCTAGGCTCAGAGGGGACAGGGGAATCTGGGAGCAGGGGCAGATGATGTCAGCATCCCTGCTATTAAAAAAGTGACTGCACTATGCAGGGCTGCCTAGGGCGCAGGGCTAAAGGGGACGCCAGAAATGCCTTGAAAAAAAATACAGCGCTCTCAAGTGGGAGGGTGGGGCGCTAAATATCTGATCTTGCCTAGGGCACCAAACTGCCTTGCACCGGTCCGGGCACTATGTCCCTGTGAGCCCTGGCTCCACTACACCACTGCTCCTCCCATATGTTCTTGGTGGTGTTCCTGTGAGGCTTCAATGTGTGCTTTGTGTTTCTCCCATATTCTGCTGCCATGAGAATGGGTGGGGTGAGTGGAGATTACAGTTGTTTCTCAAAGCACGGGGAGAAAAAAAGCTCAATGTGACCATTACCCAAAACAATTCAAGAAAAAATGTCAGGTCACCAAATATGCATCATAGGATGGATAAGACAAGCAAACCAATGTGCATCTACTCAAATAATGGTCCCTGGAAGCCAATAAAACTGACAGCCAGTTAGATGACTAACTAGCTATGTTACAGGGAGAGAGTCAAACTACATTTGTTTTATTCTGCTAAAATAAAAGCAGCTGGGAGAGCAATTTAGGTTGGGGCCTGGATGCAGGAGGGGGGGTATCTAACCCTTTGTCCCCATGCTGCAAACTTCTAATACAAATCCCTCCCCCCAAGTTACTATTAGCCTATTCCAAATCACCTCTGAAGCTATTATCTACAGAAGGTAAAACTCCTCTTCATGGCTAATAGGAAGTTTGGGGCTGGGCGATTTGAATGAGGGTGGTGGCATGGAGGCCACGGATTAGAAAACAACCCCCCCCCCTTGCCATTGTTTTTTGTAACAGATAAAAGATGCTGGGAGTTCCAAACATGGAAACTTAGAGGTTGTAGCTTGGTGGTAGAGCAGCTGCTTAGCATGCAGAAGGTCCCAGGTTCAATCCCCTGCATGTCCAGGTAGGACTAGGAAAGAATCCTGCCTGAAACCCTGGAGAGTGATTGCTGCCAGTTGGTGTTGACAATACTGGGCCAGGTGGAGCAATGGTCTTGTCTCACTCAGTATAAGGCAGCTTCTTATGTTCCTATATTAATCATGCTCAGAGAACAAGTATCTTGTATAGAGATGAGGAGCAGGAGTGGATGAGGATATGGGAAGTGCATAGAGATTCAGATGGTCTGACTCAGTCACCTGGTTCCCACAACGGCTCACTGTGGGTTATTTAACCCATGATGAGCTGCAGCGCCTGCGGGCACCATTTTGCATATTCAACCCCCGGACTGGGAGTTGTGTTGCGTGAACCCGGCCACCATGGGTTACACAAGGGTTAAACAACCCTCCATGACCCATGGTCCACTGCAGGATCATGCAAGGGTAGTTTAACCCTTTCTTAACCCACGGGGGCTGGGTTCACATGACACAACAATCCCTGGTTGGGGGTTGAACATGCAAAATGGTAGCTAGCACATGCCACAGCCTCACCGAGGGTTAAACAACCCATAGTGGGCTGTTGTGTCATGCAAACTGGCCCACTGTAAGGCAGCTTCCTGTGTTCCTAAGTTTTGTGTCTAGCTTGACCTGGAACATCTGAAATTTGGTGACTCTCAACATTCACCTGGGAAAGTTGACTATTCCAGACAAATGTTGTGCATGCCCCCAAATTCAGAGAGACACTGGTGAAATATTGGACATTCACCTAAACAGTGTCTGTCTGAAAAGTAGGAAAATTGGTATCTATATTCTGTCAGCTGTTTAGACAACAAGAAGTCAAAATTCCACTGGACATGCCTCTTTGCATCTCAGCTGTAGCCTTTTTAGTACCTGAGACTCCTGGCTCTGAATCTTCACATTCTTCAGCATTCGTTCAGCCTCTGAGAAATGAGGTTGGGGAAAATTAAGATAAGATTGATGAGAACTGGCATGTTGAACTGAAGGATGTCTTTATCTTTCTGCATAGAAGCACGGTGGATGCCATTTAATTCCAGAACACTGTGACTGTTTCTTAAAAAGACAAAGAAAACTAGAGGAGTGGAACAATGTATTTAGAAACACAAAAGTTTCAAACCACATAGATTTTTTAAAAACACACACAAAACCTCTCCCGAGCATAATGTATGAATTGTATTCTTATTGTCGTTGATGCTATTTGTATCTTTTAAAGAAATTTGTAATCCTTTTTTCTGGGGCAACCACAAAAGGAAGTCATTGTCTAAGATCTAGGAGAGAGAAATGTAATCACAAACTCCTTGTCTTGTTACTTGTTTGTACTCTGACCTTAGCCAAGATATCATACTTAAGGAAATTAATGCCTTATTCATCAAAACCTTCTCAACAATTCAATAATGGGGCCAGGGAGAAAAATATATCTTTAGTATTTTGAAGGCTCATTGGATTCATCAGAGTTTGGGCCCACTCCACCAAAAGCTAGCCATGCCTAGTCATTCCTTGAGAGTAAGCCCCGTTGAACAAAGTGGGGCTTCTGAGTAAACATGCAAAAGATCGGGCTGCAAATCCCATAGGGCGGTATCCAGTGCTGGCAGTACACCAGTGCCAATCACATTGCACAAGCAGGAATGAACACTGGCACAACCAGAAGCTAGCGCTTCATAGCACGACTCCAGAAACTAGCTCAAACTAACACTTCTGGAATGGGACAAGTCAGAAGAGCTCCATTCAGTTGCACTAGCGGCCATTTCTATTAGCACAAGGGCAGTGTGGTGGATAGTGCTGCATAGAAAGAAAGGAAATCACATCCCAACTTTGCTAGATTGTACTACTTATGCTTTATCATAATGGCAATGGTGCCATTGGTTATAACTGTTGTGTTTACTTCAGTCCTATCTCTGAACAGTGAGTAGAGGTGAGAGACAAGAGGTAAGAAAGACTCTCACAGATATAAAATGCAGCCTACATCTAGAATAGCGCCCGGCAACCTTTTTGGGTCCATGGGCACATTTAAAAATTTGAGAAACTGTTGTGAGTACCACCATAAAATGGCTGTCATAGGGGTGTGGCCAGTCACAAAATGGCTGCCATGGGTGTGGCTAGTCACAAAGGTTAAGTAACTTGCCGAAGAAACTAGGTACAAAGCAAAGCTTGAGTTTGAGCCCCAAATACCAAACCATATGTTTGACCGCCCATAGCACAACAAAACACCAATTTCACAGAAAGCAAACTGGTGAACTGAAAGACCAGTAAGTTGACTACTAAATGGAGAACAAGACTGAGGTTGGCTCTTGCTACTCACCGGGTGCATTTGAACGTCACAGCAACCCACCCTGGCAATAAGCCACGGTGGGTTGGTTGTTCTGTGAATAACCTACGGTGTACCCGACAGAGGACTGGGCTCACCATGGGTTGTTTGCTCCCTGCCATGCCCCTGCAGGTATCCCAAGGGACACTGCAGGCAGGACCAACTTGCCTCTCCCTCCTTCCCATATACATATGGCTGTATATGTCCCTGTCCAGGAAACACCCATTACCCTGTCAAAAAACACTTTTAAAGGGGACCCAGAGTTTTGACAGCTAGCTATCAGAACTCCTTTCCCCCAGAAAATGGGGTCAGATTCATAGATAGAGTTGGAAGGAGCCTACAAGGCTATCGAGTCCAACCCCCTGCTCAATGCAGGAAACTAGAGGAGGGGTCTCCCATCCAAGTAATAACCAGGCCTGACCCTGCTTAGCTTTCCACACTCAGACAAGCTGAGCCAGCGTAAGCCACATGCAACTTTGCCCCTTCTATGAAGGCTTGGGGGGGGGACCCACACAAAAAGGGGATTAGGAAACTGCAGTGGCTAATTTGCTGTGTGCACTGGAAGGGAAGATGGCCAAGAAGTCAACAATTCTGTAGCACAACAGGCAAACACTGAATTTAACAGTGCATAGGTACCATTGTGCTACTAAGAAAAACAATGTTTTGCGAGACAGCTAGAGATGTCAAAACTGGGTTCAGTTTTACTTAGCAGACCCTCACTTTGACAAATATATCACAGAGCTGAAGCAGAAAGAAACTGTGATCCTGTTTGGATGGGACTTTTGGTGGAAATTCATGGGTTAATTAATAAACCATAGGTTAACTTGGGGTTGTTTAACCCATGAACAACCCCAAGTGCCCAGGTTTGGATTCGGAAAGTGGAAGTAGTTCACTTCCCCACAATTCATTAATTAACCCACAAATTGCTGCTGTTATTTCCAAACAGGTCCTCTGTGTCATTAGCACTAGCTAATTAGCACAACTGGTTGTATCCAGTTGTGGTCATTCTGCTGATGGAAGGTGTTAGTCAGTCGAATGGAGAGCAAAGCAATTTTCAGAAATCCCCCCTCCCCCTGCAGTCCCTTAGAACCCCTAAATCTACTCTGGAGGGTTCCCCAACCCTCTGGAGCAGATGGGGGGGGCACGAGGACTGCAGGGGGAAGCACCAAAAATCACCTTCCTCCCCATTCCGTTTACAGACACTTTTTGTCAACGAAGTAACCATAACTGGATACAACCCTGTGCGTTCAGGGAAACTGCACAAAACTGCATTCAGTTTGTCTGATAGAAGGCTAAAGGAATCATCATTAGGGAAACTTCAGTTTCATTTACAGAAAAGCAGTAGACTTCTGTAGCCCTGCTGCTAAGTACAGAGGCAGACTACAGGAGGACATTCCCACAAAACGCAACACACATCTGCACCCACCCAGCCTTCGAAGTGGCAAATTGTACACATGCGATATTATGCCATATCCTGTGCGCAGTACATTCGAGGGAGCCTGGAAGTCTCTGGCTGTGTGTGACCCAAGCTCTGGCTTGTGTGCATTCGGAATCTTTCCGGTTAGGAAGCCATATATTCCAGCCCTTCAACCCTGCTTGATTTCACTTCAAACAGCACACACCACTCACCTATGCATTATTTCTTTGCTTGTTCTTCCTCTGTGAAGGGGCCATGGACTCCTTGGGAACTAGTTTTATATATTCCAGGAAGAGCAGAAAGCAGCTATACAGCCATGCATACCAGTTGTGCTTATGGCCTGCTCCCTCAGGGCATGGGGATTCTTCCTTTGATACAACTTTTATTGGACAGGAGCCTTGCAACCTTACCAGCTGCGGCAAAGGAGCAGTGAGCATTTTATTACTCAGCATTATGTTGCAAACAATATATTTCCCTTCATTCTATAGTTTGGCATTTTGAGCCAACTCTTCTTAAAAAAAAAAAAAAAAGTTTCCTTTACTAGGGGAAGGCACTTTGCCGGAAGGCTAGAACCTTTGAAACCAAATGTCTTGGCAACCCTTCCCATAAATATACCCACGTGTTTTCCAGGCAGGAGAAATATGACACATTGAAACTCTCCCACAGCGTGGCTTCTGTGAGACTTCTTGGCACTATGACTGGATGAAGCCAGGGAAGTGTCCGCACAATAATTGCCTGCCACCCTCCCTCAAAAGCCTGTAGAGTTAATAAAATGCCTCCTCAGAGAACTCACTCACTCTGAGGTAACTTGTGAGTCTGTGGCTCACGCTGGCTCAGCTTGTCTGAGTGTGGAAAGCAAAGCAGGGTCAGGCCTGGTTGTTACTTGGATGGGAGACCCCTCCTCTAGTTTCCTGCATTGAGCAGGGGGTTGGACTTGATACCCTTGTAGGCTCCTTCCAACTCTATGATCTATGAAATCTTTCTAATCCTGCAAAGAGATGAGCACTTTAACACCTATTAGATGCAGACATTAAGTAAAATCTGAGGTAAAAATCATCATCTTTACCCACCCAAAGACCAACAGATCAGATATACGTTCAAACATACATAACTATAGAGAGTGCGTGAGAAGTAAAATTATGTTTATAGTGTGGTGCTAAAAGTTGCCTAAGCCATTTTTTCACCACCTTGTTGGACCTGCTAATCTCTTCCATTCATACTGAAGTTCTGAAAGTCTTGTTAAAAACAGGCACTTTCTAAGCTATGCTGAAATAAGGAACAGCCTGCAACTTTTGGCTGACACCACAGGGGTGAGTAACTCAACAGGGTGGGGCTCATATTCTTTAGTACCTGCACTGTCAGATGATTTCCTTCTCCCCCCTCCTCCCCAAGAGGCTCGATTGGCCCATTTCTCAGGCAGCAGATGTACAAACATTTCCTTGCTTGGTTTCACAGCTTCCTAATGGATTCGGTAATGTGCCTGAAAAATATCACAAGTGCTTAGTATATTCTCATTTCAAAAGGAAGCTGATGTGATAAACTCATGCGTGGGTGGCAGACCTTTTTAGTTCTGGCCCTGCCTTGCTTCAAACTGAGCTCTGATTATCAGCTGATATTCTAAACAAACCCTTAGAATGTGTGAACCAGCCCTTAATGCAGGAGGGAGAAACCTCAGGTCTGGAGGCCAAATCTGGCCCTCCAGGGTTCCTCAGATGGTGACACCCCTTCTCCTGGCCACCACCCGCTTTCCCCCAGCCACCAGCTGTTTGGTGGTTTCCTGGTTTTTGTGCAGTTTTTCCCCTGTTCTAAAGGCTGAAATGCCTCTCCTAAGGTGTACTTACTGGCAGTAAGAGCTTTGAGCTACAATATGCTGGTATCTCTGTCACTTGAGGCCTCAGTGGCACGGAGTGCCTTCTACCAGCTTTGGCTGGTGGCCCAGCTACCTCCCTATCTGGACAGGGATAGCCTGGTTTCAGTTATCTATGCTCTGGTGATCTCCAAGTTAGATTACTGCAGTGCACACTACGTGGGACTGCTCTTGAAGACTGTTCAGAAGCTGCAGCTTGCGCAACATGCGGCAGCCAGATTAATAACTGAGGCCAGAAGGTCTGAGCATAAAAGACCAATTCTGGCCCACTTGCATTGGCTGCCTGTATGCTTCCGAGCCTGATTCAAGGTGCTGGTTTTAACCTATAAAGCTTTACATGGCTCAGGACCGCAATTCCTGCTGGAGCACCTTCCCCTACCTAAATCTACCCAGACACTGTGGCTCAACATCTGAGGCCTTCCTCTGAGTGCCATCTCTGAGGGAGGCTCGGTTGGTGGCAACAAGGAAGGGGGTCTTCTCAGTGGTGGCCTCCCGATTATGGAATGATCTCCCCACTGAGGCCTGCCTGGCGCCAACTCTGCTATCTTTTTGGCGCCAGACTGTTCTTTCTCTGAGGCATTCAATGGCATTTAATGGCACATGGCTGCGGGGGGAGGCTTTTATGTTGGTCTGTTTGTATTAGAAAAACTGTTTTAGTTGCTTAAATTGTTTTAAATTTTGTATATTGGAAATTTTATGCTGTTTTTATGGATTGTGTTTTTTATGAATTGTGAACCCAGAGAGCTTCAGCTATTGGGTGGTATAGAAATGAAATAAATAATAAAATAAAATAATTTCTTTTTTTGTATATTTGGCCTCACCCCTTTGGACTTTGACTCTACCCCCTTTGCCTTCAGCCCCACTCACCACTGGAATGCACCACCCCCACCCCTGAGCTTCTTGGTCCTTGGCTGAAAAAGGTTCCCTGCGTCTGCCTTAATGGATGGTGTATTTCAGGATAACACAGCCTCAGAGCATGTTAAAATCCCAAGAGTTCACATTTAAGGGACACGGGCTTCCTCCAGGGGTTATATTAACCTAGGGTACACAGGATAAAATGGAGCTATGGTTGGACCAGCTCTTTCTGCTAGCAAACAGCCTATTATTTACGGCAAGGGAGGTGATAGCCTCACAAAAGGCACTGCTTGATCAGGAAAGCTACCTTTACACAGTGTCCATTCACAAAAGGTTCATTTGAAACTGCAGTGATCAAGGATGGAAGCTGAGCTAGCACAAGTCTCATCAGTGCACAAAATGCGTCTTGTCCCAAATCTGGAAGTCATCACAGAGCTGGGGGGGGGGGGATGGAAGCACTACTGCACAGCACCACTTAAGGCTCCTCAGGCAGCCATTCCAGGGAACAAACATGTCAACAGCGAAAAGGGTGGTGGCCATATTGAGCCTGACTAAGATCCACTCTTATGGGAGCACACTCTTATGGAGCACACAGAATCCACAGCTGCCCTCTATTGCACTGACCCAAAAGACAGTTAAAGACAGCACTCGTGTACAAGCTGGCTGCTTATGTCCCTCCGTGCAAACTGTCCTGACCATCCCTATGAATCGTACAGGGTTCTTTGAAGAAATGTCATGTGCTGTGAACTATCATATCATCCTGCAGGTACACTCTCTGCTGCCAGAGCAGAGCTCAGAGGGACTGTAGCTCAGAGGCAGAGCAGCTGCTTTGAATGCAGAAGGTCCAGGGTTCAATCCCCAGCATGGGCTAGGGAAGAATCCTGCCTGAAACCTGGGGAGCCGCTGCCAGGCAGTGTCAACAATACTGGGTTTGATGGACCGATGGCCTGGCTCAGTATAAGGCAACTTCCGATGTTCTGCAATTGCAGCAGGTTGCTTTAAAGCTGCTGTGATCACAGAATTCATAGCAGAGTGTATTCATGTAGTCCTCGTTCACGCAGTATATTTCCCCATGCAGTTACCTATCTAGGGGCATTGGGAGGGACGGCACAGGGAAAGCCACAACTTAAGGAGTCAGTGCTCACAAGATGCTAAAAAAACACCCCAAATCACCCCCCCCCCAGGGCTATGAAAAGATCAGTATCCAGCTTTTCCCTTAAAACTTTCCACCTCCCTCATATTTTTCAGAATCCTAGTTTCAGACAACAGCGAGCACTGGCGATTTGGATTCCTTGGTTCTAGGTTCACCAGATCTTACCAGATCTTTCAGTGCAAGTCTCATGATTTTGGGTGCTATATTAAAGCTTCAACCTTCATTTTAAAAATTTCTAGCCCACATCATTATGAATATTTGAAAACATGACCTCATGGTGAAACTTAAGAAATGCAATGATAAGGAGAAATGATTTCACATGTATCTTTTTTTAAAAGTGTATTCACTACCTTTATCAGGATTCAACTCCTCCATATTCTTCGATTTGTCCATTGCCATCACTGGTTAGGCCTTGGAAGGTATTCAGTTGCATTATAATGTTAAGAAAAGCACTGCTGCCACCAGCTTGGATATTCCAAGTATCATAAACTCTAGTCATGCCTTAAAAAAGACTAAAACTTGGGATCAAACACCACATTGGGTGCAGTCACACCAACCCATCCTGGCAATAAGCCACAGTGGGTTGGTTGTTGGCAAAACAACCCACTGTGCACCCAACAGACTATCAGGGTCACTGGGTTGTGGGCCCCCTCCCACCCCCTCAGTCCTCCCATGGGTATCCCGGGGTACACTGCAGGAGGACCAAGTTGTCTCCCTGATCCTCACCATGATCGTCCCTTGGAAGAGGCTGTCAGTGTTTGTTTTTTTTAGTCGTGCAAACAAATTTGTGCAAAAAAGCACTTTAATTTTTTTAATTATTTTTTTAACCACACTTGCGCAACTGCAGGGATTTGAAGCCTGGGCTGGGGAAATGTCCTGGGGGACGGTACCTGCTGCTAAGCTGCAACAGGCACCAACCTTGGACATTGCCCAGAAGAGGCTCCAAATTATTTCCCTCCCCCCTAGGTTTCTCGACAGCTGTCAAAAAATGAGCTGTCAAGAGAAACCAAAGGCGTGATCGATCTTTGCTCACAAAAAAGGGGTGGTGTGAAAAAAGGGGTGATTGTGCCCTTCGTGGCAAGAGCCCCCACTTTTTATTTTACCCAGGTAGTTTACATGCTGGTGCACATTTTGCACTCCCCCCCCAAGCCTCTAGGTGCTCAGGAAGGCTGCAAAAGTGCACCTCTGCTTTTCTTGGGGAAAAGTTTTGATAGCTAGCAAGCATGTCAAAACTCCGGGTCCCTTTAAAGGGTTTTTTTGACAGGGCAATGGGTGGTTTGACTGGGACATATGGCTGGATCTTGCTGTGAAGGAGGATCTTGCCATGAAGGGGGTATAAATCACACCACCTTTTCACGAGCAAAGATCACTTGCACCTTTGGTTTCTCTTGACAGCTCGCCTTTTGACAACTGTCAAGAGAAACCAAAGGGGGAAAATCAATTTGGAGCCTCTTCTGGGCAATGTCCAGGGTTGGTACCTGATGCAGCTTGGCAGCAGGCATCCCTCAAGACATTGCCCCAGCTGAGGCTTCAAATCCCTGCAGTTCCACAAGTGTGGTTAAAAAAATAATTTTAAAAATTCAAGTGCTTTTTGCATAAATGTTTTTGTGGGGGGAAAGGAAAAGAGAGTTCTGATAGCCACTGAGAGCCTCTGCAAGGTGCTGCTTGGACACTTCGAAGGGGTTGCCAGTGGCTGTCAAAACGGGGATCATGAAAGCTGGCTGTCAAGCTGGCTTTTGCAAATCTCCAGGGAAATAAAGTTTAAAGGGGAAAAAAGTTGTGCGAGCTCGAAATGGCTCACAATTGTGGTGGGGATAGGGAGAAGCCAGTGCCAGCTGCCCCCAAGTGCCACTTGGGCACATGGGGGCAGCTGGGACTGGCGGTCACCCGGGAACCGCTTGGCAAGAAAGAGCAGCAAGGGCTTTTTGCTGCTCTTGCCAAGCAGATCAGTAGCTGATTCCCCATACCCATGATGGGGTTGGTTGCCTGGCTTCGGATGACACAACCACCCATTGTGGGTATAGTAACCCCTACAACCACCCATGGGTTGTTGGGGTGGCTGGTTACCCACGAACAAGCCACCCTGGGGAAATCGGTCTGGATTTGCACAACACGACAACCCATTGTGGGTTGTCGTGTCATCCAAACCCAGTTGTCACATTAGTTCCATAGTGTGTAGCTGAGCCTTAAAAAAAACCCAGAAAAACTTTACAGTAAGTGCGCACTGTCCCAATTTAGAACAGGTCCAGCACACACTGGGAGGGGAGGATTAAAACTTTCTCCCCATACCCTTGCTATTTCTTCCTGAAATCTCATCCCCTGCCTGTAGATTAAAAAAGGAAAAAGTCTCTATTGGAGATTATGGAAGCTTTTTCTTTTTTTAAAAAAAAAGTCCACACAATGTGACATGATCATGTTGCGTATCTACTTGCCTGTCAGTGATTAGTAAGGCCAGGAGATGTATAGCATCTTACAATGAAAACTGAGCAAGGAGACAAGCAGTTAGGGCATTTATCATTTGGCCCTAACACTACAAACAATGCTAAATGGCCATGTGGCATTTATTTAAAGATTGAATTATACTGAAGATCCTTTAATCAGCTTTTAGTTATTGTTGCTTTTGCTTGTTGCTTTTGTCTTTGTGATTTTATGGTTTGATACTGCCTTTGATTGCTTTTATACTGATTACTTGTAAGCCACCTTGTGGCATTCATAGGCAAGGTGCACATTTTCTAAATAAATGTATGAATGTTAATGCAAGATAGCATATAGAAGAGCATCATTTTAAAGTCAGACATATAGAACTTCAGATTAGGCATGCATAATAAGATTGGACTCTCAGTCTTACATGCGAACAGCTGTCATTTGTTGATTGGGTGATACAAATGGAACATAAACAAAATGCAAACACACTGTTCATTGCAGTACAAGAAAACGTTTTTACTTGAAACCACTCTCCAAATGTCACCTGAGTATTACCTCAATCATATTTTCAAAACCCACAGACCTAGCATTATTCCTCCTGGCCTATATTTACACAGGGACTATTTTTGACAATATTTCAGCTGATCACCATAGGTTGTTGAAGTACTACATCGATCAGTTGAACATTGGACAATATGCATTAAAAAAGCAGAAAAGATGGGCCTGGAGTCCTGCTGCCATCTCGGTTTGGGCTCTCTGGATGAGTAGTTCGAGGGGAAGGTGGACTTGGAGGGATGAAAGGACCTACTTTGCAGGAAAATGCTTTGCCTTCTTCTGTGTTTCTCGTTCAGGTGGCAGGAAGAAGCAGTGAGGGGTGCCTCAGCCGGGTGCTTTTGGGCCCAGGAGGTGCTGATGGGGCCTGGTCTGAGGCAGCGTGGGGCCCACAAGCTTCCTTGCAGGAAGCTGGGGGGCGTCTTCATCCTGGGGTCTCCCCCTGCGAGCATTTTCCCGCCCGGCTGCTTGTTGGCGGTGGTGGTGTCTTTCCCTCCTCAATTCTTTCTTCTTGTTGTTGTTGCAGAGGTTGCGCTCCTGAGCGCGAAAGGTCTGGCTCCTACTGGGAGGTAGGAAGAATAACTAGAACATCTGGGGGAGGCCCCGTCTCTTCAGGGAAGTTCAGATCAAGGTCTGCCTTCCCAACCCAGAAGGCAGGGCTTCCACTTCACTAGTTGGCCTCCTGCACTCAAAGGAGAAGTGGGCAATTTCTGCTTTACAGATGGGGAGACAAGTGAGAAACCAAAACAATACTGATGCAGTATTGAAGTATTAAAGATGAAGATAAACCACTTCATCTTTAAGGTAAGTGTACACCAGTTCAAATGGGGTAACAATTATGTGCTAATGCACAGCATGTTTCACTGGAATTAGGCATGTTCCCATTCTTGTAATTTGACTATATGTCTGTTGCACAGTTGTGTTATCTTATCAATTTGAGAAACCTTAACGAACTCAAATATGAAATAGCTGACCGTCTAACAAATACGTAACATGTTCCAGACAGTTTCTTGCGCAGCTCTGTACAGCTCTCTAGCTCACCATTTTCATGGCAACCTATCTCCTTCCTCCTCTCCCCCAACTACAGAACAGCACACAGAGGTTCCTGTACTCAGGTGGTGTGAACTTCTCTTCCACTCCCACTTCATTTGCTTAACCCATTCTCCTTCGCATATATGCCTACTTGAACCATTTCCTACTCTGCTCTTATTGTTCAAGGTTCACAAGCTCTCCACCTTTCTACTGTTTCCCTGTTCCTGCCAATCACACTATGATGCTCCTATTCCTAAAAAGACATACAAGGTTTTCCTTTCAAATTTTTGCACCAAGAAGCGCAACTATATCTTTCAATATGACTAAGCCATCTCCCCTCATCAGCAACTACCGTAATTCAGTCTTTCGCAATGTGATGACCTCCATGTGTTTTGAATACAACTCCCATCAGCCCCAGCCAACAAAGCCAAATGTGAGTGATGATGGGAGTTGTCGTTAAAAACATCTGGAGGGCAGCATGCTGGGGAAGGCTGTGCTAAAACAAATGGCAACAGGGTAAGTAAAAGAAACTGACAGCAACATTTTAAGCCGATTTGACATGCTTGCTTTGAATTTTTTTTAAAGTTTATTTCTTTCAGCTTCTGTGGAAAATATGTATATGAATTAGCTTTACACTCAAATATCCACAATATATGGCATATATTTTCATTCCACAGATGAGTGAGCCTGTGCCACTTCATTTGCATTCTGAAACAAGCATTCCCTAAAGCACCTCTATGAAAACTACACAAGTTCTAATCTCTCTACAGGCAAATAGTTCTTGATGCAGTTTTACTGCAATTTTTCCATTATTCTTTGTAAGTCATTACACCTTAGGATGTTTATAGTTGCTTGTTATTAAGTATTTTATAATCTTTCATACAGGAAAAGTTACTTACTGTACCCTTACTTTAGGCAGCTAATATTTAAAAGCCTCACCTTTCCTCTATAAATCTCAGATATATGTACAATCACAACAACTGCTTTTAAACTCTATACAATTCCTTTATGCTTCAGGTTCCTGATTCACAGATGTATTAGTACATTTCATGATTCCTCTTGAGATAATTGTAATAAATTAGAGAGGATACAGCTCACAGGAAGAGGAACATTTAGCTATGTCACAGAAAAGTTGTCACTGAAAAGGAAGCATGAAACATTACAGGATTCTTTCTTTTTAAATCATTTCCTGCTGGTTGTGTATTGCTGTTTTCCTACCATTTGTTTGGTCTCTTATTTTTGTGCCACACAAATCCAGCCTTTTAGATGAATTGAAGCTTCAGATGTTTTTGGTTTTGCTTTTTAATGGAGAAAGTGTGTGATGTGATCCTCTGCTTTATATTGGAGGGAGTGTCTGCATCACACATTACAAATATAGTGGAAGTGGGGAGTAGAGTGAGATGTTTGCCTGCCTGCTCTTCCACCATGGCAACAGGGTCTTATATCCAGATAAAACATATTAACTGGGTCTTGGAATTCAGGGAGAAAAAGAATATTGGAGCCATGTTAACTTAAAGCGAAAAAAAGAGGAATACTCAAGAATAAAAGCAAAATACCATCTATAAACTTTGACTAAAGAGCATGCTGGTGCCAATTAATAATAAATTTGCTCCTCAAATATTAACCTATTTGTCTGTGCCTCAGGTGAAGCTTGTCCCAGAGGCTCTAGCTATTAGGAATCAAGATAATCATAAACTGCTTGATGCTACTCAGCAAAGGTAAAACAGATTTGTAGCAAGAGCAAACAAGTAGCACAGAAACATACTGATTTATACCCCAACTTAGTTAAGGGGAAGTACTTTGGATTTATTAGATCTATTGACAGCAGTAGGGCCAACAGCTACTTAAATCTACTTTGTGATTAGGCTGCTTGACTGCAAATCTGAATCCAGTGATGTCAGTGAGAGTTCTGCCACTAACTTCAGCCGGATTGGAACCACACTATCGTCTCATAGCAGAATGGGAATCATATCAATGTAAATCAGGTGCTGAATTTTTCTTTAAAATACAGTAGATTATTCAGTGCATTCCAGGTAACAAAAGTCAGAGTAAACATTCAATGTCTGGAATGCGGATAATATACAAGTACCAATACAGTACCTTTACAAAGCCATTTGATAACAGTGAATTTTTCCCAGAATAAGCATATAAAAAGTTGTAAGCTGGTTCACAATGACTTTCAGTATAATGTTATTAAAATACATTGATGTTAAATCAAAAATATTTTACTATTTACATGTACACAGTATAAACCTTAAATATAAGAATATGCCTATTGTAGGAAGTTTTAAGAGAATATTTAGGCAGATTGGCCCATTTTATAGTGCAGTAGAACCAATTTTGGTCTTCACACTATGAAACTGCAGAATTCACTAGTAATGTAGTTAGTGCTATAGCAGAGAATGTTTCATTTGCACACCAGATTAAAGTCTTTCATCAAAAAGTGTCAGTTTTAGTTCCACTGTATTTTACTTTGTTAAAGCCTACTCCAAGCAGCTCTGGGCACTCGACTTGCTCTTGTGCGATTTGGTTGCATTTCCACATCAGGCTGTAGTTCATCTCTTCCGTGATCACACTATCGTGCTTGTATTCTGGATGGTTTGCAATGAACTCTCTCATCCAACGAGCAGCTGTCATTAATTCTCCTAGAGGAGTAAGTTGGGGGCAAGTCACATATTGTACACATTCACATTCCCTTATATATTGTATGAATACAGTCCCTTACTTTTACTTTATATTTAAAAGTTGGCTTACTTTACAAAGCCTTCTTCCAACTCAATATTAAATACAAACTACAAGGCAGGACCGGTGCAAGGCAGTTTGGTGCCCTAGGCAAGATCAGATATTTAGCGCCCCCCCTTCCCACTTGAGAGCGCTGTATTTTTTTTCAAGGCGTTTCTGGCGCCCCCTTTAGCCCTGCGCCCTAGGCAGCTGCCTAGTTGGCCTAATGGTAGTACCGGCCCTGCTACAAGGTATTGGTTCCACACAACCAATCAGTGTATTCAATGCAAAGCATACAAATACAGTATTCACTGAGTTCTAAGAGTACAGCATCACTTTTAGATATTTAACACACCATACCGTAAATCAAATTCTATCCAGTTTCTATTCCCAACAATATTCAGTGGTGCACAAAAAGTTTTCCATTACTGAATTTTTCTGCAAAAAAATCTATTTCTGAATGTATTTTTCCATAAAAGTAGTAACAATGAATGGACAAAATATCAATCAAATTTGACAAAGTTGTAATTAACCTATTCAGAGACTATCACACACATGTCTATTTGTAAAACAGGGAATGGGATAAATTAAAATGAAAAACAGAAATAATCAAAACATGCTCCAGAAGATGCTAATCTATTTAGGACACTCAAACTTTCCAATTCAAAATTTTCCAGAAAACTCACATCACTGGCTACATCAAAAGTGTTTTCATACCTGATGCTCTTTTTTTTATTAGTTTCAGGTAGTTTAGAATGCTGCACCTTGTATCCACATCCACTTCCATATTTTCAAGGTAAGAGTTTAAAATTGGAATCAATCCAGGAAATACTCCCTCCTGTAAGATGCAGACCATAGTTGAAATAAAAATACTTGAAACCCATCAATTCCTTTTTCAAGGGATTCTCACACTATTGTAACACCTTAAGAAAACAATTACTTCAGGACCCCCTAAAGGCTAAGTTAAAATGCAAGATGCAGTAGCATTCTTTCTTGTCCCACCCTCAGCTGAAGGAAACCCAAATCAGAGTCTACTGCCTACCTGCTTTAGGTCTGCATCCCAACTCTTAAACCCCCCACCCCCGCATCAATCTAGTCCTGAGAGGACTAAGGAAATGAAAATTACTTCAAACTCCTAACCTATTGATAAATCAGGAATGAAAAATTCCAGAGGATGGTGGGTGGGTACTGCACTGAGTGCAAGTGGCTGGACAAAGAATCAGAACTCCAAAACAATATATTAGGAAAGAGTATACCCTCCCGCTGTAAACTGTGGCTATTATAAGGAATTATTGCTGCCTTGTTGTCCTCACCTTTCCATTGATTATTGTATCTATGCTCATTAAGATATACTCTTCCGCATCTGTTTCTGTACCATTTTGAGCTGGGCCACATCCATCCACTACAGCATTGCCACCTTTTCAAAGGAAGATAGATGGCCCGGGGGAGGGGGGAAAGAGAACACAGAACATCCAGGGAAGGCAATTAGTTTCATCTTTATTTTACACTTAAATGTCTTATAAATCAGACTGCAAACAAGCAGCAGCATACCTTTACAAATGTCTTTTCTGAAATAAAACATGCCCTGCTGGACAGCATCCCGTTTCTGAGCTACTTTCATGTTCTCATCCACCTAATAAAGGGAGATTGGAGGAAAAAATTATACTGGATTCCTTGGGGGAGAAAAGTGTTTTCACTAAGTTTGTGGGTTTGGGAACTTTGTTTCATTGGGATGGTTTTCACTGCTGGTTTTCTGAAGGTGTAAAAACATTAGGATGAACTGGCAGCCATCTCTATGACCACAGCTGGAGTTCTTCCAATAGCTATTATCATGGGAATGGTTGGCTGATGGCACACAATTCTCTCTTCACACCATTGTTTACTCATGTATAAAAACACAAGGAAGAATTAAGCAATTTAAGCCAGCTTTGAGCTATTCACTTACTAATTTAAACAGATGGGAACCAGCTAAACCCCACTCAGAGACAATTTTAAGAGTTTTTTTTTCAGATGTTAAAGTCACACAGAACCAAAGTGATCATCTTAAACATTTGGTAAATGACATGTTTTACCTTTCACAGCCTTTGCATGTAGAAGGTCCTAGGTTCAATCCCTAGCATCTCCAGTTGAAAGGCTCAGGTAGCAGGAGATGTGAAAGACCTCTGCTTGAGATCCTACCAGTCAGAGGGATGATACTGGGCTAGATGGACCAATGATCTGATGTGTTATAACACAGCTTCCTATGTTCCCTGTATTCACACTGTCAAGCAGTGTTGCCACATTATTTTAGAGAACCCTGACTTTCCTCAATGTGATGATCAGTCATGGCAGAAAAGATTCCCTGAGAGTTTGCCTGCCAAACAGTACAGCTTCAACCTTAGGCATGTTTCCAGAGCACAGTATAAGTTCATGCTCAGTAACAACTCCCAAAGCCTAGCCTGGCCAGCTTGAGCCAAGGGTACACCATACAATACTTCCTAGAATTCTCTGAAAGACATGGGGGTTCCATGACAAATAAGGTTTTGAAAGCCACTGAATTAAGAGTACATTGTTAGCTATCAAAATGATTCTCAAAGTAACTTCCCCATTTGATTTTTTAAAAACGTGTAAGGGGAAGTGAGATTGTAGAATTATGAAGAGGAACTCTATAGTTTCAAAAAGTTACAAGTAATATCAATTCATCCTTTAATATATTAGGGTTTCACCTAATGTATTTCATGGAGGAAGAAAAAAATCCTACCCTGGCAGCTAATGTATAAACTTGATCTGCTGAAGTAGACTGTAGTCCATAAAAGCTTATGCCATAATAAATTTGTCAGTCTTTAAGGTGCCACAAGACTGTTTTTAATCTGTGAATGTTCATCTTTTTTCATGCCTGGTCTTAGCCATTATTTACCTGACCTGCTGCTTCATAGCCATTTTCCTCCTAGGTTAGGGCTTCTTATTAACATGATCTCAGCTCTATGTAACAAGATTTGGCTATGTGATAATCGCTGTGGATGAAATTATGCTGATTGGGAGCAAGGGCAATGCTTTTTGGACTGGTGACTACAGCTGATCAATCAAATAATCATGTAACTACTTTAGAGGCAAAACATTCCCAACCCTCAGCTTCTCTGTGATTCTTTTTTGGCTCAGTCCTAATGCCTATAAAAATAGCTATAGAATAAAAGGAAATGTGGGGTTAAGTTATGGACCCCAATGAGTAGGACATTTGTTGGACTTTCACAATACTGTTGATTGCATGTTTGCAACCCCCATCCCCCCACCTTGGCCTTAAATTGCTTCCACCTTTCCGGACATAAACCAACCAAAATCTCATTCAGGACATTGCAAGTAATACACTGACTTGGTTTGCATGACAACGCACAGTGGGTTGTCACCTTTGTTTTTTATTCAGAATGGCTTGTCGTGTTGTCCGAGTCTAGAGTTATATAAACGAGCCTCGCTGGGCAAAACGGAGGCCGAACTTGGCCCCGCTCACGCCCGGCGAGGCCTTACCTTTTTCTTCGGGGCGGCTCGCCTCTCTGCGGCTCGCCGCCTGTGCGGCTCGCTCCGGTCCCGTTGCGTCACTTCCAGGACCGGAAATGACGTGACAGGCGCGTTCTGCGCCTGCGCAGGGTCCCGGCACGTCATTTCCGGTCCTGGAAGTGACGCGATGGGACTGGAGAAGGTGGATCGAGCGGCGCGGAGAACTTCTCCGCGCCGCTCAGAAGATCGGGTCGGGGGGGCACCCCCGTGGAGAATCGAGTCGGGGGCGCGGAGAGCCCCCAACTCAGGTTTGGATGCATCGCTAGTCTGAACCTGGCAGGATGGCTTAACTGTGGGTTGTTAACCACACACAAGCCACCCTGAGAACCCATGGCTTGTTGTTGGGTTGTTCAGGGTAGCTTGCTGTGATGTGCGAACCTGAAGCATGGGTTCTACATAGCTTGTTTGAAAAGGCTACAGAGATGCCTGGCAAGAGCAGCGAAAAACCCGACCATGCCTTGCAGTGCCCTCCACCCCTCCTTCTCCAGCTCGGCACTTCATTTGACAGTGACCAGCTTTATCCCCTTGTGAACTGACTTAGCATGGCTATGCATGAATGTGCGATTGACTTACCTCTGGGTAAGCGCATGTGCCAATTTGGTACCATGGTTATTCGGGAGGGGGGTTATTTACAGGGAGAGAACCTGATAGAGGGCTGCTGCCAGAAATAAATAAACTTTGACAGAAAGCGGACCACAGGTACTTTAACTCAATTCTCACCTTATAAACTAAATAGGCAGGGGAATATGAACATTTTCCCTCCTTCTGAACATCACAATTTAACACACTAGGACTAGATGAAGAGAATTACACTCTTACCTTGGACAAAGGGATTAGAAAATCCAGTTTATATGAGAGAATGACTCGGGTCAGCAGCACGACAAACACAACATATGCAGAGTTTTCAAAGTCTGTTAATTGGACCTAGGTATTGAGAAGTATCAGAAATAAGATTGACAAGAGTGTTAGGGAAAAAACACACACAAACAACTGTGCAGCAAATACATAATTTGAAATCTTTTAAAATCTGACACAGTCTGTTCAGATTTACAAATGTCACTTTGCTCTGGAATTTTACCCAGGAGAGAAGAGACTGGAACTAAATCTTGGGCTCATGCCCTCTTTCACAATGGGGAGAAGGTACTGAGGGAATCACAGAGACCTCATGTTTACTTTGGCATAGGGCGTCCCCAATCCGGCAAATCTAAACATGGAATCTCTGTTCAACAGAAAAGGGGATAGCAGATAAGTGCACATGCCGGAGACCAGATCTCTATAAAATCTTGGGAGAGAAATGGTATTTGTAGAGGTTCAAAATCTGGTAAGACATAATTACTAATAGTATAATAACGGTATAAAAATACCTATAGAATAAGATTTCCCAGGCTTCTATCCTCTTTGTCCCTAAATACTTATCTGTTTAAAGCTAGAAACTGATTTATGGGGCAAAGTTAAGTATCCTTGCAGAGAATTGCTCTGCTCTACGCTTCCTTCTGAAAAATCCAGAATTGCCAACGATCACCAACATGACTATACAGATTCTAGTTTAGCAACACTTGCAGAAGCACATGTTTTTCTTTTACTATTTAAAAGCTAGAACTTGTGTAAGCTTATATTCTGAAGACAAAATTAAGTAATGATATAAAAATGCTGATTCTTTGTAATTTGAAGATGTCTCTGGTTAAGACTGGGACAGGGAGCAACCCAGCAGGCATTGAAATTGATGGCAAAACTACTACTGATTTGAATGGAACTGAACTGCACACCTCACTAAAGCCCTAGACAGTTATATGAGTTACTAAAAGCAGGGATGGGGAACCTCTGGCCCATGGGCCAGAGGTGACCCCCAGGGGTTCCTCATCCAGCCCACAAGCTTCTTCTGCTTTTACTGCAGATCAATTATCAGGGATTTAAAGGCAATTAAACTTTAAATACCCCACACAAAACTGAGCATTTTTTCCCCTTGCGGGCAGGAAGCCCGTTGCATAAAATTGCAGGCATGAGAGCTAGTGTACTGGGGCTTACTTCTGAGTAGACCTGCTTAGAACTGATCAGTGCTTTGCAGGCATGAAAGCTGCTTGCTGCACTAGGGCATACTCCTGGGTAGACATGCATAGAATTGAGTTGTGTTTTGTACAGCTTGGTGGGAAAGTGTCCAAATTGGTAAGTATCATATCTGTCCTTGACCCCAACCCACTTCTGGAATGCAGCCCCCGAGACTTCAACCCCTGGGCCAAAAAAGCTTCTCCAACCCTTCTCCAACCCTGCTTTAACTAAACAATAAGCATGAATAGAGCGTCACAGTCATTTCAACTCTACTGAGGTTTTCATTCACAGCATGATCTACTGAATATGATATTCCTTACCTCCATTGGCCTGAACTCAACTCTCCACCCAATATCTGAATTTGGAGGAGGTGGCTTAAATCTCATTGTCTGCCAATTTGTTGACTGAATATTCTACAAGAGAAAAAGTATGCATTAAAGCTATGAATTCTAATTGCTTTTCAGAAAAATTAAAAACTCCCACACCCAAGACACTGAAGTGACCTGACCTTCAGAAAGTCATGATATAAGTTATTAAACTGTAGAGCCACACTACTTCTGTTAATGAAGCACAGAAGACACCATATACCTGAAGACATTCAGAGTACTTCATGCAAAATCGTTCTCATATTTGCTCTGACGTTATTAACAGATTTGCTCTGACTATGGGATGCATGATATCCGAAATGCTAGTTGTAAGACAGAATAATGTTAAAATACAATAATAAAAGGTCTAAAAGTTATAGCTGCTCTCTAGACCAAAGTATTATCAATGATCCTGGCGTCTCTAGGTCGGGCAAGGAAACAATCCTGCCTAAAACCCTGGAGAGCTGCTGCCAGTCAGTGTTGACAATACTGGGCTAGATGGACCAAGTATAAGGCAGCTTCCTATGACCCCAGCTTGGCATGATGCCTGAATTTTCTTGTCTGAACTTGACTCCATATAAAGTGTAGCCAAATACTCTAAAATGATATTCAAACATAAAAGCTATGTAGTTTATTAAGATAATCCTAGACATCATATACAAATCCAAAACCACTTCTTTGAAGTGGACCAAATCCAAATCTGAACAGCTCCTGAAGATTTGGAGGAACACAGAGACACCGACAGTGGGTAGTATCCAATGTTAATCCTACAAAGAGTAGACCCATTTGTACTTGGACAATAAGGTTTGCAGACACTTTTGTGGTTTTCCACTACCAATGCTTCACTACACAATTGAGTGCAGCCCTTCGCAGTCTGCTTGTTCCACTAAGAGTGCAGACTTTCTCCTTTTCTTCCCTTCCTTTTCATAGTGTGAGAGCAGTTATAGCAGAGCTCTTCAAAACACTGGCTTATGCTCTGAATAGTTACCCACATGTATTTAGATGTTTTTGTTGTACTTCTGCTGGTATCTGACAACTGGAATCTAGAGCTTTCCCCTGCCTTCAAAATGGGCAGTGAAGTATCTTATACACTTCCAACACTGGCCCACTTGTAATTTAAGGAACAGTCCATAGTATATTCAACACAAATATGTAGCTTTTAATATAAGGAAACTAAAATAAAGATACAACCTCAAAATGGTCAGATTCATTTGCATCATCCAGGTGAATTTTCTCTTCAAACAGAGTCAATGGATCACGAATAAATAAGTGAGCAATGTGTTGTGCCAAGAGATGGTCAATGCCTACAAAACCAAGAAGTTGGGACATTATCCAGTATCAAAAAGAAAGCTGTCCTATCACATACGAAGCTTAAATGAACACATATCTGTGTGCAGTTAGCTCACCAAGCATGGAATGAGAAGTGGATCAGTCACCACAAACACATGAAATTGAGCTTTTAAAAGGACGCTTCCTGGATGGTTGCCCATACCCAAGAATATCCTATTGCTTAAGAAAAAGATTTGCATTCTAGATGAGGCTGTCTCTTCTGAAAATTAGTTAGCACACGTAGTACTGGAGAGTAATTACAGGCAGTCCCCGGGTTACGAATGAGATCCGTTCGTAAGTCTGTCTTTAAGTCGAATGTGTATGTAAGTTGGAACAGAAGCTGCACAATGTTTTCAAAGTGTTGAAAAGTATAGTGCATGTGTTCATAAGTACAAACCATTGTATTTAACTCAGATTTTTACATATATGGCGGTCCGTTCTTAAGTATGAGTTGTCCGTAAGTCGGGACGTTCATAACCTGGGGACTGCCTGTATATTTCAGGTACAGCTGTTGCAAAGTTAATCACAAGAAGTCCTTTCTTATGGATTATGTCCTGTTCAAACAGAAATCAAGTCAGAGGTACGAAGCCCCACTGTCACTGATTCAAATACTTACCTTCTTTTACTAGGTGATCATAGATTTCTTTATCTACTGTCAAATCAATGTCATTGTACTTTTCACCGCATTCAGAGAGATAACTGTCTATGGAATCGTATCTGGATTTATTGATTCTGTAACGGTTGTTCTTCAATGGCTATGTAATTTAAGAAGAAAAATATCTAGTGCTTATAAATATTACCTGACAATAGATACACACTGGATAATTATACCATTTTTATTCAAACGGAAAATGTGCTTTTTAGTAGTTTAAGTCTAAATATAAGGTAAAATCATCTTATACCCTAAGTATAAGAAAAGATGTCACAGGCTAGAAGTTGAAGACAGAAGTTATTGGTTTAATATAGTCCACAACCTATATGAGGTTAACTACATTATATAGTTTTATCAGGTATATAATTTGATACAAGATTAATATAAGCCTGTAATTCTACTTATATCTGATTTAAACACTGGAAAAACACCACATTTAACTCATTTGTACAGACACATGCTGGGAACATTTTTTTTAAAAAAAGTATTAATTGTAGAAACGCTATACAAAAATAAAACTCATCATTAAACTTTGTATAATTTGCAGACTTATTTGAAATTAATTTTTGGAAGAATGTGCAAGTTATTCTCTTCTACAGAACTGTATGGCCCAGTTCGATTATTCCAGACTTCACAAGCCATGGTTTATGATGCCAGAAACAAGCATCACGACTGAGCACTCCTCCCCTGCACACCACATCAGTGTTTCATTTCTGGATTGGATTAAGCCAGAGTTCCCCATTACATCCAATCCAGGGAACTCTGTTTTAAACCAGGATAATAAGCAATGGATTATAAAGATTGGAACCATCATTTGAAACGGGTCTATGTAATTCCTTATGTTCCATAGACAGCTTTCATGTAATTGTATCCAATTAGCCCACCACCGACCAATGGAATAGCTTCCTGTAGCAGAACAGGAAAGGGGCCATTTCCCCTCCCCATTCAGGCCCCTGTGTGCTCCCAAAATCTGAAGGGTTGGGGGAACCTCCAGAACAGATGGGGGAGGGGGGGAGAAGAAAGGAGGGGAAAGTCCCATTGCACAAGTGGAAATTCACTTGTGCAATATTAGATTGTGCTTATGTGGATACATTCAATGCTTTAACAATTTTAATCACAGTAACAACACACACAAAGTCCTGCTACACAGAGAACTGTGTCTACCCTGTGCATTTCAAGGTTTACTTTATTTATTGAAATACCTACATACTCCCTTAGGACCTCCAAGGCAGTTCACAACAATAAAAACAATCCTGCTCCAATAAAAATTAAGAACAGTAAAACCACTATAACAAAATCAAAACCAAAAATATTAAGCAAAGTTAACAGTTGGCTAAGGTTAGCTGTGCAAGAGTAGGACCTAGTACTGAGCACTGAATTCCAAGAGAGCTTTCATTAAACAAAAATCTAGCCCTTAAATTTGTGGAATGAAAGCTTGAGAACATGTAGGCCATAGTTAGGGAATGTGGCACCCTCCAAATGTTTTGGACCACAACTCCCATAATCCCTGGCCATTGCCCATGCCGGCTGAAACTGATGGGAGTTGTAATCAAAAACTTCTGGAGGGTACCCATCTGCCTATCCCTGATGTAGGCAGTGTTTTGAGAGGGCTCAGAAATTAAACAAGAGGTTTTGGAAGATACATTCTGGTGTCAGGAGGTGAGACATACCTTGCATAACCTCCTGTCCCCAACTATAACCCCCTCCCCATTCTGCTCTCACTAACCATCTAATCCTAATCACCATGGACTTTCTACCCTTCTCTTGCTCACTCCCTAAGTGGCCCAAAGTCTTGAAACCAAGATTATGCACATTACACATTTAATTTCTTGCATTCTCAAATTCTTTGGTAAAATACAAACTTTAGCAGTGCCTCCAACTTTGTGTTAGTTCTGAACAACATGTTTTAGCATTGGGACGATTAAGTTTAGGCAATTCTGTGTGAGAAAACATGCTAGGAGAATTCTAAGCATGTTTAACAAAGTACAGATTTGAAAACTTTATAACTTAGGATATATATTGTAGAAGCAGCTGCTACACAGACTGTATAATTGCACTAGGGATCACATACCTCTAATCCCCTCTCCTCTCTTGTTCTGTCATCTACCGATGCAGATATTACTCCCCAACGGCAATCAATATCTGTCACGTAGCCTCTGTAGAATGGAGCTGCAGCACTTAATGCCATCTAAAAGAATATCGGAGAATACATAACACAAAGTTATTAATGTACTGCCATATAAATCTAAATATGTTTTGTTCTGAAACCTTTGACAACAGAAAACCTTTTCTAGACCATTATATCTCATTACAGTAATAGCCCTTTTTCCTCACACACACCATTTTGAGCTCTAATCTACATCTTCTAAACTACTCTTTCTCTCTTCCTAATCTGGCCTGCAATCTCTCATTAAGTGTGCTCCTGGTACATATCTATGTTTCAGGAAGAAATGTGTGCAGGAAGTTACATGAGGAATACTATGCCCTATTCTGGCTTCTCCAACCTGGTGCCTCCAGATGTTTTGGACTTCAACTCCCATCAGCCCCATACATTGTGGTCAATGGTCAGGAATTATGGGAGTTGTAGTCCAAAACATCTGGAGGGCACCTGGTTAAGAAAGGCTGCCCCATTCTATTCAACAAGCCAGTCATCTGCTTTGCATGTGCTGACGTTCTTTATGAAAATTCATGTGAGGGGAAACAATTTCAGCTGCTCTAGTTTTGCTTTTAATTTGGTTGCATCTAGAGTTGCCTTTCCACTGGTATGAAGCCTCTTCAGCTAATGGAAGACCATTTTTTATCCCTGTGTAAGAAAATTGTGTAAGAAAAGCATGCTCAAACCAAAAGTGACAATTCTGTTAGTGCAAGATGTTGCACACATCTTGCAAACAGTCCCATAAATCCTCCTGCTTTGTCCTCCATCACCCTTGCAAACCACGTAGCTGTGCAGAGCTCTGTTCATTTTGTGACTGTTACAGCAGGGGAGGGTCTGATGAGGTACATAAGGTTCTTTGCGGCAAACATTTTATTGCACTGTCTCATACAGAATTTCTTCCACTAGTGCTTACACAACAGTTTACAAGAGGAGTGGGCAGAAGGTAGATCACCAGATGTCAACCCAGTGTGCAGAAAAAGGCAAACTCCATGTTAGGCAAAATTAGGAAAGGAATTGAAAATAAAACTGTCGAGATCATACTCCCCTTATACAAATCTATGGTACAACCACACTTAGAATACTGTGTACAGTTCTGGTCACCACACCTAAAAAAGGATATTGGAGAGCTGGAAAAAGTGCAGAAAAGGGCAATGAAAATGGTCAAGGGGCTGGAACAACTCCCCAATGAAGAAAGGTTACAACAGCTGGGACTGTTTAGCTTAGAAAAAAGGTGAGTAAGGTGAGACATGATAGAGGTGTACAAAATTATGCATGGTGTGGAAAAAGTGGATAGGGAAACATTTTTCTCCCTCTCTCATAATACTATAACCCGGGGTCATGCCATGAAGCTGCTTGGTTGGAGATTCAGCACAGATAAAAGTGTGAGAGCTGGACTGACCCGGGTTCAAAAGCTTCCCTAGCCAGTGACCCTCAGTCCCAGTCACGCAGGCGGAAGGAGGAGATAACAGCAGTTAATAAAGATTAAAGAGTTTATTTGTAAGACCCAATTACATGGGATTAAGGCAAGCAATGCATCTCTTACTCACTACATCATTGCAGATACAAATCCAATACCCCAGTGGTAAGGCTAGATGAAGTGAAGTCCAGAACAATAAACATGTCGAGTCGAGACGAGAGGAGAAGAAGGAGTGAAGCTATCAACAAGTGTGTTAGCTTTATACCCTAGACCCTGCACCTATAAATAGGATATTACTCACCCCAGTTGTATAACCTATTCATCAACATGTTGATTCCAAACCTGTCCAAGGTTGCTGAGTCATATCACCTTGAGACTATGTCTGGTGACCAAAGACCTTGTGTACTTGAACTCAAGAGACACCCACCATGTCAGGTGATAATCCTGATGTCAGGTGGTAATCTCGTTCTGCCTATGCAAAACCCAACAAAAAGTACTTCTTCACACAGCACGTAGTTAAACTATGGAATTCACTTTCACATGATGTAGTGATGGCCACCAATTTGGACGGGTTTAAAAGGGGATTGGACATTCATGGAGGATAAGTGTGGAGAGAAAGCCTGAGCACACACACGGCTGAACCCTGACATATTTTCCCCTGCTCGTTGTCACCCCTCTTCCCCCATCTGTCTGCATAATCCCCACCCGGGGCACAGTTCTGGGCAGACCGGTTACACATAAGCCACATCTACATATCCACAATGGGGCATGTTTACCTCTACCCTCAAGGAAGCACATAACATTGAGCTGCAAAGTACTCCAAAGTATTCAAGAGATGCCAGCACCCAAGAGGCGCCACCACCCCGCAGGGCGGAACCAACCCACCTGGTCATCGAAGGCGGAGAGGGGGCGAGGGAGGGTAGAAAAGCTGCATCCCGAGGGACAAAGGGTTGTTGGGAACATGGTGCAGGCTTGCACGGATCCAGTCTCTGGCTCCAGTCAGAACTACGCAGCTTCTAACCCCGGGCAGGGCGCCCGGAGACCGGCTACACAGATCACTATGCTAAGTCCGTAAGTCAGATTCCCTGAGGTAAGGTTACTTCTCTGTAATACGCCACGCCTCTAGCTAATGTGGATTGAAGCTTTCCGCTTCAGTGATATTTAGGAACTGTTCTGTTTATCGTGTGAAACTCCTTGTAGTCTATTAGTTCCGCTCCATTAAAGGTGATGTAAATAAACCTATTTCTGACCTCAATACGATTCCTCGTCAATGGCTGGTAGCAGTTGTGTTTAAAGCGCACAGAAGCTGCATAAAGGGCATTTTCTCAGTGTCGGTTAACCCGTTAAGTGCCGAACTTGCATCAAGGACCGGTTCTGGTCCTCCACAATAAGGCTATCAATGGCTACTAGTTCTGATGGTTATATGCTACCCCCAGTATCAGAGACAGTATGCCTATGCACACCAGTTGCTGAGGAATATGGGCAGGAGGGTGCTGTTGCACTCATGTCCTGCTTGTGGGTTTCATGTGGGCAGCTGACTGGTCACTGTGTGAACAGAATGCTGGACTAGATGGACCCTTGGTCTCATCCACCATGGCTCTTCTTATGTTTGGACTTCAACTCCCAGAAGCCCCTGCAAGCATGCCTAATGGTCAGGAATACTGGGAGTTGGAAGTCCAAAACATCTGGACATCTACCTTCTGCCCACCCCTGGTTTACAGGACAGTGCTAGTACTTATACTCTTTGCATGCAATGCTGAAGGCAAGCCATTCACTTTTACTTTTATTTTCACAAACTCTTACATTTAAGGTATTTGTAAACAAAAATTATCCTTGTTCATGACAATCTAAGAGATTATTGTTTTAAGGCCTACATAACCTGAAGCCATTGGTTTTCAAAGTTGCTTTAACCGATACACTATTTTATCAGGTTTTAAAACTAGTGTACACACAAACTCTACCAACCTCTCTATGCTCATGTGTTCTGTATGGTATATATGAATAAAGTAATGTGAGCTGGAATAAAATTCTACCACTCACCACAATGGGACAGATTGTTGCTAGTTGATCATAAAGGTATCGTGCTTCAGAAATGCTACAAGCCTGGAATGTTACCTGCAGAACAATACAAAATCCATCAGGATTGCATGGTCACCGTCACCAGAAACAACTTCTTCTGGACACTAAAACTGTAAAAACCAGGTTCACACAAGTATTTTAATCAACCACAAAACATCTCAAACAATCATGTTGTAGCATGTTGGGAGTTGCTGTAGCCTGTAATGCGAGATTTAGCAGAGAGATTTAGTTCTGAACATACTCTCCAAAAAGCTTCTCTGTTCACTTTTCCCCTAGAGATGCTAACCACTAGGATACACAACAACCTCGAGGAACCAGAGGGTCCTCACTTTTTTAGATCCATTTCTACTAAATATCATATAGCTTCTCCTGTCACTGGGCAGAGGTTTCTTCCTCCAGATGTCTGGGAGGCCAAATAGGCATATAGGTTCCAGCCCTACTCCCCACCCCACACATACATGGGGATGCACACATATACTTAACTCTATGGCTCAACTGTGACACCACAACAAACTATGATTTACAAGAATCATTTAGAAACTGCAGTTTGAACATCCAAACATACAAGCAAACTAAATTTCCAAGCTGCTTCTCTGATTTTGTTTTCCATATGTTTAGCAATCCCATTTCTAATTTGTTAAGACTTTTGTGTTCTTTGTTCCCAAAAATAAATATAGGAATGTGTATTCCATCCTTCAGATTTCCAGGACAGCTTATAATACTAAATCAACTGTACAATAAAAATATTACAATCCTATACATACTTACCTGGGAGTAATCCCATTGAACTCAGTGGCATTTACCTCTGAGTAGACATGCATAGAACTGCACTCTCAAAAACGAACATTACAGACTAAAAGCAGAAAGATCCAAAATCTAAAAGGAGCATTGCAAGAACTTTAGAGTGATTAAAATTTAGATTAAAAAGCTTGTGAAAAATAAAAGGTCTTCACCAGGCACCAAAATGACATTAACATCAATGCCAGGCAAACTGGCCTGAGAAGAGCTTTCCACAATCGGAGTGCCACTATGGAAAAGGCCCTTTCCCCAATAAACACCTCGCACCCGGAGATTGCAGGGAAACCCAGAGAAAAGCCTCTGAAGAGTGTACTGTACTGACAAGCACACATTGTGATTCTTCAGGAACCCTAGTCCAAAGCCTAATTGATATTTTCCTAATTAAGGAAAATATCCTTAATTTGGTAGACTTCGCAGTGTTACAAATACAGTGATAGTTTATCAGTTCAAAGTAGTAGGGCAGATCGAAAGGAAGGAAAGTGAGAAGACAGCAGGGTTGCAATGATTTAAATCAGAATGATTTAAATCAATGATAACAACAATCCTTTATTGCAGTCAATAGACCATTCCTCACACAATATAATAATACATACATACAGTACAACTAGTTAGTTGGACATGTGAAAGTGGGAAATCAAATATAGTCTAGTGGAGATAGCCTGGTTCAGAAATTTGGCCACTTGTTCAGTGACCAAGTTATCAGAGCTGCTAAGTAATAAAGTTATTAAAAATTCCGTAGGGTGCCCAGGAAAAGACCATAAAATGGGATAAATCAGATCATTCCTGGCCCTGTGGTAAAAGCTACAAGTCAATAAAACATGCTGTATAGATTCCACGTCAGATCGTTACATGGGCAGCATCTTTCAGAAAGTGGGATTCTGCTATATCTACCATCCAGCAGTTTAGAAGGGAGAGCATCAAATCTAGCTAATGAAAATGCTCTCCTAAATTTAGGGATCGTCAGCCATCAAAGATAAGGCAGCCCCTCCTTGCTAAAAACAGCTGGTAGACCCAAGGATAAAGGAGAGCAGGGGCCCCTGGCGGCTCCCTGTAATTTTTGTAGATCAATGTCCAACACCTTCTGTTTTACAATTGATTTAGCACTAATGCTCTAGATAGTAACCCCACCGAGATGATTTTGTTCATCATGGCCTTTGACCAGGGAGAATTGAAAGAGTCTGACCAGTGAGTCTGTCAGGAGACCCAGTCTGCAGCGAAGCCAAAAGTGAATGACTTGGGTCCAGGCTAGGCAATTTATCAAATGCAGTCCAGCTTCTAATTTTGTTGCAGCTCCAGATAAACATCTGATTAAATCATTGACTTAAATCATGATTTTTTTTGGCAACCCTGTCTTGTAGGTAACCGATAATATTGGTAACGTAAAAAAAATGAGGAAAGTGTTTTCTGCACAATTTGGTGTTCTTAACTATTAAGTGTAGGCTATTTGTACATGTGGTTGCTTAAAACTTTGAAATTAATTTTACTAAAAAAATTTGGGGAAATTGATTAAATAAAAAAAAAAACCCATTGATTTAAATCAAAAATTTGATTTTTTTCTATTTTTTTGGCGAAAAATCATGATTTTTTGCAACCCTGGAAGACAGTATAGGACATTATTGAAAAATACAAGCTGAAAAATTTACCTGAAGGCAGCAATTGCCCATTCCAAAACCCATGGCATCCATATATACATGGTCAGGCTTGGCTGCTCTTGGTGCTTCATCATCATCATGAGGGAATATTTCTATAAATGGTGATGGAGTATACTTGTCCTTAAATACTGCATAAGACATGTTAATAAGAAGTTAGTCTGTTGCTAATAACCTGTTTCTCTTTTTTTAAAAAGTAAACTGTTGATTGACTCACTTGGTACATTTATCACTACTTTTTCTCCTCTTCTGTGCCGAATGTTTCTTGTTAAAGTACTAAAATGAAAAAGAAGCCTTCTGAAATTCTCTCTCAAAATCGCAACATCCACACATTCATTAGAGGTTAATAGAATATTTTTTTTAATTAAAACTTGATTTATTTTTTAAATGGTCTTTGCTTTCAGGAGTTGCCCTTGGTATGTACCTTCATACCCAGCTATGACAGAAAATCATGGTTGTATTTCCATTACTTCTTCATTCAAGGAATTCTCTGAAGCATCAACATTATTCTGATATGGCCATCATTAACAGCATGTGGAAAGCTGAGAAAGTTTAGGCAACAGAGCTTACTTATTTGTCTACACTATGACCTAAACCTTCAGCTGCTGCAATTATCAGCAAGAGGCAGCCAGATAATGCAGGAGGGTGGTGTTGGTAGGTATGCTTCCAGAATGGCCTGGCTTATTCTTACAATAGCAAGCTTCACCCCAATATACCACCTGGCATGACTGAACAGAGATTACTTGACCATTGTAGAACCCAAGTACAGTCTCACCCACTTTAAAATGCAGAGAATCTTCTGGGAGAGGAGGGAGCACAAATTACGAGTCTGAACTATCTGCTCCTCGTGTAATTCAGCCTTCACCAAATGTAAATAAGCTAGAGCAATACCAGTAGATAAAGCAACCACACAAGATTTCTACATGTATTACTGAGCAAAGAAGTGCAGCTAATACAAAATGTAAGGCTGAAGGAGTTTACAAGTATAAATGAATGTATGCTATATCTTTCTCGATTTTCAAAAGCACAAAGTATGCTGATTCGGTGGAGATTCATATTCCACCGAAAGGGAAACATTCTTGTGGAGTGCCGCAGGGTTCCATCCTCTCCCCGATGTTATTCAACATCTACCTCAAGCCGCTGGGAGCTATCATCAGGAAGTTTGGGGTGCGATGTCATCGGTATGCGGATGACACGCAGCTCTACCTCTGTTTCAAGTCCTCACCGAGGTTGGCTGTTGAGACCCTGTCTAAGTGCCTGGAGTCAGTGGCTGGCTGGATGGGAAGGAACATGCTGAAACTGAACCCCGACAAGACCGAGGTACTTCTGGTGGGGGACAAGGGGAGGTTAGGGGATGTTGACCTGGTGCTGAATGGGGTACATTTACCCCTGAAGGACCAGGTCCGCAGCTTGGGGGTCATTCTAGACTCCCAGCTGTCCATGGAGGCTCAGGTGTCAGCTGTGAGCCGGGCGGCACTGTATCAACTCCATCTGATATGGCAGCTGCGCCCCTACCTTCCTAATTATCTGCTCCCATCAGTGGTTCATGCCTTGGTCTCTTCTCGCCTAGACTACTGTAATGCGCTCTACGTGGGGTTACCCTTGAAGACGGTTCGGAAGCTACAGCTGGTACAGAACGCAGGCGGCTCAGCCTGGTTAAAGGCAGCCGCCGGCGGGACCACATCACGCCAGTGCTCAAGGAGCTGCACTGGCTACCAGTTGCTTGCCGAGCCGAATTCAAGGTGATGGTTTTGACCTTTAAAACCCTATCCGGCTCCGGTCCAGTCTATCTCAAGGAGCGTCTCCAGCAACATCAAGTGGGCTGCTCAACAAGATTTGCCACAGACGGCCTTCTCCTTGTCCCTTCAGCCAGAGCAGCTAGACTGGTGGGGATGAGGAAGAGGGCCTTTTCTGTGGCGGCCCCCGTACTGTGGAACTCTCTCCCGAGTGACCTCCGCCATGCCTCCTCTCTGCTGAGCTTCCGCCATTCATTAAAAACCTGGCTGTTCAGGCGGGAATATGGGGTGGGTTAAGATTTTAAAAAAAATTTATAATGTTTTAAATGTATTTTATCTTGTTTTTAGCCTATGTACATTGCCCAGGGTGGCCGGTTGCCGGCCAGATGGGCGATTAATAAATGTAAATAATAAATAAATTCTATGACTGTATTATATGTGTAAAGAAAAGACAGCTTTACCTTATTTCTAACATACTTACCTAAATCTTGGATGTTTGTTGATGGCTTCATCTGGAAAAAAGAGAGACTTGGAGGCGCCTGTCTCAACTGGTGTTGGGTCATACTCTGGTATCGTAAATCCTGGACAACCTAATCTATGAATTTCAAGCAAGTTGTGATTAAATACCTTCCTGATCAAATCCCAAATGACAAATGAATAAAGCTTCATTTAGCTAAGCTTAAAACGTTATTAGAAATATGTCAGAACGAAGCTAAAACCCAAAGACATTTTTTAAAAGAAGTCTAAAAGCACAAGTTTCTCCCACAGATAGCAGGGGAAATAATTACAGGTACTCTGTATCTATGCACTAGTCTTCAAACCAGTAAAAGATAGGAGTCTACAGGCTTTGGCTAGCCTTGGTCCTGCCTCAGAGGTGGATAAGAGTCACCCACTACAGGATGTCCTCCTTCTGAGTAGAAAGAAGCTTCATGGTAGATCAAATTTTCTTGTTCAGTTTTCTACTTTCGGTGTGTGCACTGGTTAAACTAAAGATGCATTTTTAAGAATTATTTTTACTATCTTTTTATATTTAAATATGTTTTATTATTTTCCCGATGTTGTACATATATTTAGCATCTTTAATTATGAAGGGGGAAAGACTTGTGAGAAGCAACTTCATGCCAGCATCAGCTGGGAATGCTTCTGGAGAACAAGCCTTTCATTTAAAGAGTATGAGGTACACTCTGAAGTAGACACAAAGCTCCTATGTATACAAGGTGGTTTCCTCATTGAATGGACTGGCTTCTCAACTCCAAGCAGTGCTGGACAATACTGATTTAGATTCACATGATCTGACTGCCTTGCCCCTACGAATACTTGGGTGGCCACATTCTGCACCAGCTGAGATCTCTGAATAATCTTTAAAGCCTACCTTGGTCACCCTGGTTGATGATTTACCCTGGGGAATGGACAGGGAGGGTGTAACACTGTTGCTTCTCCTGGACTTCTCAGCTGTTTTCGATACCAATCACTATGGTATCCTCTAGATTGCATATCTGGGTTGGGATTAGGAGACAGTGTTACCGTGGTTCCAGTCCTTCCTCGAGGAACTGTGTCAGAAGGTGGTGCCAGGGGACTTCTGTTCAACCTCATGGCCATTAGTCTATGAGATGGCACAAGGTTCCACCTAGCCCCACATGTTTTTCAACATCTACATGAAAACGCTGGGAAAGTCATCTGGAGCTTTAAGCTCAGTATGTAGATGATACTCAGCTCTACCTCGTTTCCATCTATACATCACAAGAAGGCTACTGGAACTCTTGAACTGGTGTCTGGAGGCCTTTTGGGGTGGATGAAGGAGAACAAGCTGAAACTTAATCTAGACCAAATGGAGGTATTACAGGTAGGGGAACCAACTATGGATGGAAGCTTATAACTGGCCATAGATGGTGGTGCACTCTCCCTGAAGGACTAAATGTGCAATTTGGGAGTCCTCCTGGGTTCTAGAGAAGCTCAGGTAGTTGTGGTGGCTTAGGATGGTAAAAGGCTACAGCCCTATCTGGAGAAGACAGATCTTGCTTCAATTATCCATGTGCTAGTGACATCCAAACTGGACTACTGTAATGTGCTCTACATGGGGCTGCCTTTAAAGATTATTCAGAGATCTCAGCTGGTGCAGAATGTGGCCACCCAAGTATTTGTGGGGGCAAGGCAGTCAGATCATGTGAAACCCATACTCTACTAGCTGCACTGGTTACTGGTGTGTTTCTGAGCCCAATCTGAAGCACTGGCTTTAACCTTTAAAGCCTTAAATGACTTGGGACCTAGTTACTTGAAGGACTGTCCTCTCCCATTTCAGCCTACCTGCAGTTTAAGATCAGCAGCAGAGGCCTTATCGCTTGCCCAACTCTGAAAGAGGTTAGGTTGGCGAGTACAAGGGAGAGGGCCTTTTCCACAATGACACCATACATCTGGAGCAAGTTGCTATCTGGGATCCATCAGGCCCCAAACTCATCATTACAGGCTTTTAGGAAAGCTCTAATAAGCAATCTGTTTTCTTGCCTTTTATTGAACTGTTGGTTTATAGCTGCAGTAGACTGTAAGCCTGTAGGCAGGGATTGTCTTTTACTGATTGATTGTAAGCCAATTTGGAAGCCTTTTCTGGGCTGAGGAGCAGCATAAAAATACCTTAAACAAATAATAAATAAATGTGTTAGATTTTAGTACTTACTTGGCTGGATGTTTATGGTTATTGTTTACTGGTTTTATTTATTTTTGTTGTTATATTGTTGTATAGAATTTTATTAAGTCAATTTGAGGGGCCTTTTGCCCTTAAAGGTAGTCTAAAAATATTTTAAATAAAATAAAAAGGAGTGCAAGAGTCAGGAACTACTTGCTTCACTGAAGTGAACAAGGAATTATTTGCAGAAAGGGGAGCTCCAAGTGCACACTAGTGCTCTTATACCTCTAGAAAACGTCTAGATTTGGAAAATGTCTGAAATGACACATACGTACAGATGCAACTAAATGGCAATGGCAATGATGACACTAGTTGAGAAGTACCATAAGGTAAACCTCCCATCCTTAAAGTGAAAGTAACACACAATTGTTTCAGTTATGCAACCTTCATTTGGTTCACAGCCATCTTAAACAACCCTATTTCAAGGCATATTAGAAAAACAGAGTAACCTTGGAAATGATGTGACAGTGCAAACAGCTTCATTTTTTTTCAGCACAGAAGCAGCTTCCTGACGTCGCTTTCTCATGTTGTCTTGTACCGTGTTAAATTCAGACATTGTTCCCCCATATGGCTGTCCAGGAGTCCCTTCAATCATGTAGCTTCCATACTCGGGTCTCCATAGAGTTGGATGGCTGTGAGACAAGTAAGAAGACAGTTTTCTACAACAGCAAGAGTTTATTACAGGAATGAATATAACGTGGAAGCAGTCATTTATTACAGGAATGAATATAACGTGCCAGTAACTTATGACAGCAAGTATAAGCTGATGGGATCTGAGCTATCAGCGACTGACCAAGATAGAGATTCAGGGTTGTGTTGGACAACTTGTGTGTGAACAGAATGCTGGACTAGATGAACCCTTGGTCCGATCCAGCATGGCTCTTCCTATGTTCTTAAGTGAACCAACCTCATTTCCAGTTACTGGACTACTATGCAGAACAGAACAGTTATCCTATGGATTTCGCACTTCTCCAAGTTTTACAATGCAGTTCTCTGCTCTGCTCAAAAATTGCATTCAAAAATGTGTATGTTAGGAAAAGATGTGTAGCAAAGGGAGGGAAAGCTACAAACAAAAATAAAAGCACATTTTCTTGGGTGGTTTTTGTTGTTTTAATTACAGATCGATAAAGAAAGTGAGACAAAACCAACTCGTGACTGAGTACATGCAAAACTGACATGGACTGGATATAGACTGATTCATACATCTCCAGTACATACAAGTTAGAAAGTCCCAACCTTCAGAAAATTAGTGTATAATTCTAAGAGCTGCTGCTACTTACTTTGGGTTTACCATTTCACCCTTTTCTTGCAAAGTGTGAAGAACTTCTCCTCCAGTTAAGGACAACTGCGCTCTCTTGTTTTTATGGTCAAAAGCTACCAACATGTATTCCACCTAATATTCAACACAAGAACACGACACAATGTTTAGCACACTAGACTGGAAAATGTCAAAACAGACTATAATGTGGCAGACTAACCATCATTTGCGAAGGCATCTAGTTTCATGGTGATATTATGTAGGAGGGAATGACTTTTGATATTCACATGTAAGATTACAAATCTGCGATTCTCTAAAATCCACAATATATTAATCGTGAGTAACAGTACTCAGCAGCTACTGCTGTGGCTTTCCAATATCTTCAGGATATTTTTGATCAAGGATGAAAACCCATCTGAACTTCTTTCCCAAGGGAATTAGTCCAATCTGTTCCATTGCCTTATTTCTGAGCATTCAATTGGTAAAAATGTTATAACTTTGCTACTCAAAATACGCAACGCAACAAAAAAGAAAGCTGCTTCTTCATAGGTGCACTAGCCTGCCATATAATCAAGTAGTCAAGTGCCAGATGAAAGGCCCATTCTAGTTCCCTTTTAAAAAACAAGACAGGCTATATCAGAGTAATTTTGTGGAGCACTGTAACACATGACACCTGGCTATATATAGCCAGGTGATTCTGTGGCCTGTATGTGCAGGCCCAGCTATAGATATTTTTTGGGCATTCACCCTCTACTTGTAGTGGAGCAGCATACTCTAATCTGTGTCATGTGGTCTGACATAACTAAAGGATGCGCAATACATACCACAAACCAGGAAGCAGGGTTTAGATTTATTATGGAGAACTAAACCTAGAGATTATAGTCATTTGTACACAGCTAAAGAAAAAAATGTGACAGATTAGAGAACAAAGAGTACTTTTCTTTGAATAATATACCACAGAGCAGGGCAATACCAGAAAACAGGCTATTAAAAAGTCATGTTTACTATGTTTAAACCTATCAACACACAAAAGACTTATGAACTGTACTGTTTAAAGTGATGCATCTTCTCGTACTACTTTATATCAAATTTGACTATGTTACAAGTTGTTTTCCTTTTTATTTATTTATTTTGGTTTCATGAAAGAGGCAAAACTACCTTCCTATCTGACTTCTCAAATGCATGATACAATTTACAAACTTTGCAGTCCAACCATGTTTATTCTCAACTAAATTCCACTGGGTTCAATGGGATTTCATCACTATACCTATACTACAGATCACAACCACACAACCTGTGGAAATTTAAATGCAGCAGAGGGGTGGCATACCAGAAAATATCTTGAAAGTCTAATTCAAAAGTATGTTTGCATTTTAATTCTGCCAGATGCCAGCATTATATGACCAAAATAGGCTGTGTCTGTTTTAGAGAAATCAAGCATTCCCACTGCTGAAAAGGAGGCTTGGATGGACCTCAGCTGTCGAGTACACTGGCCTCTTCCCAGACATGTCATCTAGAAGCAATTTGACCATAAGTTTCCTGGCCAGCCAGCACAAGCAAGAAAACTCCCAAAGTGAAATCAGGCCACACTCAAGAACCATAGTGCTGTATTTATTTATTTATTATATTTATACCCCGCCTTTTTTCCTGCAAGGAACCCAAGGCAGCTTACATAATCCTCCTCCCTCCTCCTCTCCATTTTATCCTCACAACAACCCTGTTGGATTACTAGAACATGTATAATAAAAACATGCTGTCTGCTCTAGAAGTTTCAATATGTGAAATACGAGTCTGCAAAGAGGTAAAAATTATTTTCAACATAAGATGCTATGAGTCAACACAAGATTTCATTTCATTTCATTTATTTCATTTATATACCGCCCCACAGCCGAAGCTCTCTGGGCGGTTCACAATAGATTATACATAAAAACAACAATACATAAAAACAACAATAACATACAAAATAGTTTAAAAGATTAAAAACCAAATTTTAAAAACACAGTTTAAAAGATGTTTATTCATTCAGAAACATTAAAGTATATCCTTCCATAGATGCTCAGTGCCTCAACAGCTGAACACAGAAAGTTCCTCCATTTCTTTCAGTCTGTGAATGCAAGCATGGCACCAGAAATAGGACCTGAAAGTGCTTTCATTTATATTTCACTCCCCTGTCCTATTAACTTCGGATTTTAAATAAATAAACCTTTTATAACAATAGTTAGAGAACTAAATATCTGATAGTTTAATTTATCCGGCAATGTTAATTAGATATTCCATATGAAGTTTTAGGGAATCTGTTCATAATACAGTATGTGTGTGATTCAAAGAAAAAAACCTGAGGTACTTCCTGTTCTCTTCTCTGACTGCACCATGGCCTTCCCAATGTCTGTAGAGAGCATTCCCCCGGTTCACAGTAGAAAACAGGAAAGGCCCTGAACACACAGAGCTGTGCATGAACATCAAAAGCCTGAAGATTGTGCCTGTTGGGCACAATCCTTAAAGGGGATTCATTAAGGCTTCTATGGGCTGGCAGATAACCAGGACCTAAACAATAGCTTCACTGTGGGGAAGTGTAGTCATGTTTCTTTCTACAGTTGGCCAGAAGGTTTGACAATGCAGTGTGCTTCATTACAAAGTCCTCAACTTGCAGGCTGGAAAGATGTGCTAGTCAGCAATTGAGCCTAGCACACCTTTCATTCCATCAAGGTAGAAGAATATGAAAGTAACTTATCCAGGGTAGAAAAATAGGTTTCTCATTATCCTGTTGTTTCAGTTGTATAGCTGAGTTCTGCTGCTGGGTTTCTACAAGAGCCTTGACTTGTTTTAAAAACAAGTAAACACAACACATCTAACTTAGGAAAAAGTTTTATAACAGAGAGCCCAACAGTCCCAATGATGACAAGAAAGGTTAACTGAAATTCCATCCTAGGTAAGTAGCAATACAAAACAGACAATTTAAGGCATAACACCATGAATATTTAAGTAACTATTTTGTTATGCGGTTTCACAGGCTGGAGAGTCTCGTCTTACTGACCACAGAAATCTGGAAGTGAGTCTCACTGAAATCAGTGACACTGATTTGAGTACCGTATATACTCAAGTACAAGTTAACCCTAATTTAAGTCGTGGCCCCTAATTTCACCCCCCAAAACTGGGAAAACTTATTGCCCCCCAGTATAAGTCTAGGGTGGGAAATGTATGAGGGGAGACTCCCGCCGCCACCCCCAGACACCCCCCGCCACCGTACCTGCACCCGCTGCCGCCGAAGCCCCGCCACTGCCAAAGCCCCCCCAGGACTCCCCGCCGCCACCACCAGGCACCGCCAGGCACCCCCCTCCACCCCCAGGACCCCTGCCGCCACCCCCAGACACCCCCACGCCACGCTGTTCCTCTCCGCTCGCTCTTTAAAATTATTTTCCTCCCCCCCCATACCTTTGTCAGCGGCGGCTAGGCAGGGAAGCGGCGCAGCAGCGCGAGGCGCCCGTAGAGCGAGTGGCTGGGCTGCGTCTCCCTGGCAGGGAGACATGTGGAGCCACTCCGCTATTCCTCCGCTCGCTCTTTAACATTATTTTCCTCCCCCCCCCATACCTTTGTCAGCGGCGGCTCGCTCTGCTGGCGCCTTGCGCGCTGCCATGCCGGCTCCTAGGAAGTGATGCCCGTCGCGGCCCCGGAAGTGATGCCCGTCGCGGCCCAGAAGCGACGAGGGCGGCGCCGGCAGCGCCGCGAGCCTCCGCTTACAAACAGAAAGGTAGGGGAATGGCGGAGCAGCTCCACGTGGGTCCCTGGCCATGCCGGCTCCCGGGAACGAAGCAGCATGGCAGCGCGCGAGGCGCCAGCAGAGCGAGCCGCCACTGACAAAGGTATGGGGGGGGGAGGAAAATAATGTTAAAGAGCGAGCGGAGGAATAGCGGAGTGGCTCCACATGTCTCCCTGTCCAGGGAGACGCAGCCCAGCCACTCGCTCTACTGGGCGCCTCGCGCTGCTGCGCCGCTTCCCTGCCTAGCCGCCGCTGACAAAGGTATGGGGGGGGAGGAAAATAATGTTAAAGAGCGAGCGGAGGAATAGCGGAGTGGCTCCACATGTCTCCCTGCCAGGGAGACGCAGCCCAGCCACTCACTCTACGGGCGCCTCGCGCTGCTGCGCCGCTTCCCTGCCTAGCCGCCGCATGACAAAGGTATGGGGGGGGAGGAAAATAATTTTAAAGAGCGAGCGGAGAGGAACAGCGTGGCGTGGGGGTGTCTGGGGGTGGAGGGGGGTGCCTGGCGGTGGCAGCGGGGGTCCTGGGGGAGCGCTGACCCACTTATAAGTCGAGGGGGGCATTTTTCAGCACAAAAAATGTGCTGAAAAACTAGACTTGTATTTGAGTATATACTGTAAATAAAGGTTACAATCAGCTGGATTTTTACAAGGTGTGGCCTAAACCGGAAAAATTCAGGCACCTAGTGAGGTGGAAGTCTAGGAATTTGATTCTGGCAATAACTGATAATAATGACATCTAAACAGGAGGAACTTACCGTAAGTCACCAACAAAACTGTGCTATGAATGGGCGCAAATAGGATCACAGTGATTAGGTAGAACTTGCATAGTAAATAGACTGTACATGCACAGTTCTCTTTTCTCACAAAGATGAACAAATACAAATGAGGCTCAGACAAATGAAACAAGGTGCAGAAATTCTTCAATTATGGCAGAAGATTGCTAAACCAAGAGTTTGGAAGTCAAACACATCAACTGAAGGTTAGCCTTTAAGTTAAAGAAGATCTCTTCAATTTTTTTTTAACACACACGAATGTTTTTAAAGAATGAAGATACAGAAAAAATAGGGAACAAATATTAAATTATTCTATAGAAATGAATATGTAAAAGGAAAAATAATAAAAAGTAATGAAATTTAATCTACCGTAGTTGATACTGGAAAATTTAGAGAAGAGGCACCAAAGGTCAGGAATGAAAGAAAACACACACACACACACACACACCAAGAAAGAGTTTTCCCACAATCTCCAAGCAATACATTCTAGAATCCCTGCAGGGAGTGCCAGGACAGTATTTGAGATAAGGATAAAAAACTGAATTCATGGTAGTGTTTTTAAAAAAACAAACAAACAACAGAACGCAGAAAAATTGGATGAAATGCAGACTGCATCACTAGAAGGAAAGAAGGAACGTGGAAGCAGCTAAGATTTAACCACTGCAGAGGGAAGAAAACAAGTTCACAATTTGTGCTACAGAAATCTATTTTTATTATTATTATTATTATTATTATTTACAGTATTTGTATACCTCAAGAAGATTCCGGACAAAGACAGATAAAAGAAACTAAAACAACACATTGGAAACAAAATAGCAATTACAGTGGTGGTTGAAGAGCAGAGAATGCTTCCCGGAACAAGGAGGTCTTCAGCAGGATGCTGGCCTCCAGAGGCAGGGAGTTCCACAGAAATGCAGCCACCACACTGAAGGCTCTTCTCCTGGTGGACTCCAATCGGGCTAAAGGTCCATGAGGAAACATCAGGAGCATGCCATCTGATGACCTCAGTGACTGGGCAAGTTGGTATGGGAGTAGGCGCTCTCTCAGGTAATCTGGGGTCCCAAGTTGTTTCAGGCTTTGTACACAGAACCTTAAACCTGACCCAGTAGCGAATAGGTAGCCAGTGCAGTTCCCTCAGCAAAGGAGTTGCATGCTGAAAAGGGGCAGCTCCCGACAATAGCCAAGCTGCTGCATTCTGCAATAGCTCCAGCTTCCGGAGCAGCCTTAAGAGCAGCCCCACATAGAGCACATTGCAGTAATCCAGTCTTGAGGTTACTAGTGCCTGTATCACTGTGGCCAAGCTATCCCTGTCCGAGGAGAGGCCGTAGCTGGCAAACCAATCGAAGATGGTAAAAGGCGCTCCAAGCCGTCGCAGTCACTTGGGACTCCCAACGACAATGATGGATCTAGGAGTACCCCAGACTACGAACCTGTTCTTTCAAAGGGAGTGCAACCCCATCCAGAACAGGCAATGGGCCTATCTCCCGGACACGGGAACCACTCACACACAGGGCTTCCGTCTTGCCAGGATTCAGCCTCAGTTTATCGGTCCTCATCCAGCCCATCACTGAGTTCAGGCACTGATCCAGGACTTGCACAGCCTCTCCTGATTCAGTTGTCACAGGGATATAGAGCTGTTTAGACAGAAAAAAGGCCCACAACTCCCAGCATGCCCCATATCAAAGCTCTTTGAATTTACACTGAACTAATGGGGGAACTACATATAATAAAACAGTCATTTTTCATAACCAAAATAAAGTTAAGTGCGCAATCCTATGGGCTGCACCCTCATTAGACGGAAGTCTCCAATCTTGGAATTTTCCGAGTATCCAATGCACTGCCAGGCTGTTGCCAGCAGGGCGTGAGAAAGGAGGTGATTTTCACCTCTCTGTACTCCTTTTCATATTTCTTCCTCTAGAAGGGCCTTTGAGCCTGTCTAGAGGAGGCGTACTGGTGGAGGCTGGGCCAGGGCGAGGCCATAGGATTGCTGGCATCCCAGCCTCTCCCCTCCCCCCCCCAATGCTGCATTTACCCTCCCTCAAGGCTGCATTTGTGACCTCAGGAAACAGCCAGCAGAATTCTTTCTGTGGCAGCCGCTGGGAGGGAATGCAGGGGACAGGCTTCTAAAGTCCCCCTTCCAAGGTCCTAGCAGTGTCTATGGCCCCCGAGGAGGGACTCCAAAGAATCCTATGGTCCCTGGGACACTCTCCTAGGATCACAGGTTTGCTTTCACAAAAACATTTCTAAAATGGAAAGGTGAACACAGTACTGCATAAATAGCATTAAAAAAAAAAAAAAAAGCTGTCTGCATAACTTCCCTGGATCTATGATAGAATATAAAAGGGTTGAGAAACAACCACTAAGAGGTCTTTTAAGAATGTATTGTTAATACAGTAATACCTTGGATTGCAAGTAACTTGATTTGAGAGCGTTTTGCAAGACAAGCAAATTTTTAAATATTTATTTATTTATTACTTGATATACAAGCGACATCTTGCAATACAAGTACTGTAGTATGGCTTAAATTAAAAATCTCTGTACAATTTTTTTTGGGGGGGATTTCGTTTTGATATAAGAGTGTTTTGGATTACAAGCACGTTTCCGGAACGAATTCTGCTCTCAATCCAAAGCATGACTGTAAATGTTTAAAAGCAATATTAAGATAAAAATAGCTGTTTCCATTTCATAACAAAGGCTAAATAAGGGATAACTAAGCCCCTGTTGTTGTTGTTGTTGTTGTTGTTATTGTTGTTGTTATTATTATTATTATTATTATATTTTATATACCACCCAACAGCCGAAGCTCTCTAGGCAGTTCACAACAATCCATAAAAAAACACAATATAATATACAATAAAAACTTTATACAAGATTTAAAAATGACATACTACATAATAAAACAAGAAATGCAATGAGACCAATTAAAAAGTAACCACCCACCATGCACTATAAAGCCTCAATATAAAGGGCAGTCTTAACCTGGCACCGAAAAGATTGTAGAGTTGGCCTATAAAGCCTCAAGAAAGATTCCCTTTTCAGAAGAAAGTATAAAACCTTAACTTAATAAACAAAAGCTACTGCTTGTTTGAAGTACCACTCCAAAACCAAGGCAGAAACTATTAGCCTCAAGGTAGAAACTATTACTGAAATCTGTAGGATTGTAATGCTCAATTCTGCCTGGGATGTGCACATTTTTTATTTTTGAGACTTAGCTGACATAGCTCCACAGATTAAAATTGGCCTTTACAATGGGCATGTTCGCACAACATGGGTTTTTCATGGAACAACTCACAGTGCGCCAGACAGATGACTGGGCTCAGCGTGGCTTGTTCTCCCCTTCCCTCCCCTCAGTCATGTTTCATTCAGCATAATTAATGATTTTTTCAAGATTAGAAAGGTGTTCTAAGCACATCTGCATTACAGGCTTGAGGCAAGACCTAGCAAGAACTGTTGTTCTCAAATTAGCATTTCAGTATCTTTGCATTTCAATCACTGTTACTACATTTCTTTGTGAGAACGTCTAGCACATGGGGGGCTTGCTAGGGTCTGTAATATTCAGATTTAGAAGGGACCTCTCTCTCCAGCCTCGAGCAAAAGATCTTTCTGATTTGCAGCTCAATTGTCCAAATGCTAGTTTAACACACACACACACACAAAAGCAACAAGAACAACATAATTATTCTTGGTCAAGCAAAGCTTCCTGCCTTTTTGTTGTGGCTGCTTTTTTTTTTTTTTAATAAATAATTTGGGGGAAATTGGGAAGACCCTTACTGATGAGCTGCAGGAGTTTTTGAGTTTTTGCTCCGGCTGGTCCTGATGGCCCTCCTCTGCACAGGTAAGGTTCAAAAGTTTGACTCTTTTGATCTGCAAGTTCTCCTTCTCCTTCTCCTTCTTTTCTGTAAAAGGGCTTTCCCTCTTTTGTGAGCCAAACTGAACGTAAGGGCTGTGTGTTTGTGGGTGTGGGTGTCTGCCTTTTGGGGGTGTTGATCCTCCTGCCGCCTGCAAAATGTCACCTGCTTGGCTAATACTGTGTGTGTGTGTGTGTGTGCACGTGCGCTTTCATGGGGAATTGTGTGGCATTTTAAGTTTTATTTTGAAAAACCCCAGAGAACAGAGTTCTGTGTGTGTGTGTGTGTGTGTGTGTGTGTGCTTGGCTAATACTGTGTGTGTGTGTGTGTGTGTGCGCTTTCATGGGGAATTGTGTGGCATTTTAAGTTTTATTTTGAAAAACCCCAGAGAACAGAGTTCACCAAATATCCCTCTTGGATATTTTGGACTACAGTTCTCATTTGCCTCAGGCAGCATGGCCAGTGGCTGGGGAAGATGGGAGCTGGGGCCCCAAACATTTGGAAGGGCCCCGGTTGGGGAAGACTGCCCTAGAGGTTAAAAAACGTGGAGGTACTTATCATCAACGATATGTGATGAATGGTTTTATTGAGTTAACAAGCTTATTGTTTAAAAAAAGAAATCTTTTCAATATGTTTCTGTTTTGGCACTTTAATGGTATTAAAATATTTAATTTGTTTTAATATAAAATTGCGTCTTCATTTTATTTATTTCCATAAAAAGGCCCACCAAAATCCTCAGCACCAGGCCCATAATGCTCTTAATCCGGCCCTGCCCTCAGTCCTCCAGCTGGTATCCCAGTGTCCTTCAAGGCAGAGCCCATCTTGACTTCTTCTCCCTGCTCCGATCACTAACCCTTTTTGTTCGCTGCCGTGTTCTTTGTTTCAGAACCTCAAAAATGTGCAGTTGGGGTCTTTTTTTAATTTTATTTTTTCGGCCCCAGGAAATTTTGCAATTGTGCTCATAATTTTTTTTATTATTATCATTGTTGTTGTTGTATGTCAGGCATGCACTTGCAGCTGTCTAATATGTGTAGTCTTCCCTGGTCAATTGCCTTGTATGTTTCAGCTGCCAAAGGGAGCAGAAAGTGCAGTAGGGTAACATACATGGAAATTGACCAGTAAGACTGCATATAGGCAAATTTGTGCACATTTGCCTAGCTGTCAATTGAAAAGCACCTGTAAAGGGGGGAAAGCGGCAAAAGTCAGTGCACCAAAAGTGGGAGGGGGGCAATATCACACCCTTAGCAATGTAATCCTCCCCTCGATTTTAAGTGTTGAACTGACACATCTCAGTGCCCTCCACCTTTTCAACACTTACCTGAGTCTCCAGCCACTCCAGAAAGAGGAGATATTGGCTCCCTGCCCCTTGTGTTTACTGCTGTCGTTACTACAGTTCCCTGACAGTTAAAAACACACACAAATATACGGAAATTTAATGGCTGGGAAGCAAATGGAGTGTACATTTGTGCCAATTAAAGGGCTGGGAAGTAAATGGAGAGTAAATTTGTGCATCTGCAGTAATTGTCCAGTTACTGCAGGTGTGCAAATTTCCCCTCCATTACTACTTCCTAGCCTTTAAATATTATTTAATATTTCCCAGTCCAAAAATGTCAGTTCAACACTTAAAATCAAAAAGATTACATTGCTAAGGGGGTGATATTGTCCTCCCCTGCCCCATTTCCCCCTTTACCAGTGCTTTTCAATGGACAGCTAGGCAACTGTGTGCAAACTTGCCTATATGCAGTCTCACCTTGTCAATCTGTTACCTACCGGTACTCCACTTCGCTGCTCCCTTTGAGCTAAAACAGACAAGGAAATTGACCAGGCTACACACTGACTACACATATCAGACAGCTGCAAGTGTGCTCCTGGTACTTGTGAAACACAATAATAATAATAACAACAACAACAACAACAACAACAGCAGCAGCAGCAGCAGCAGCAACAGCACAAACACAATTGTGCACTTTTCTGGGACAGAATTTTTTTTTAAAAAAAGGTGTTGAACCAATTATGGTCTCTCCAAAGTGCTGCTTGGGCATCAATGGATGGGCTGGCAGTGGCAAGGGCGAGATTGTGAAGAGCAGCAGGGGGTTTTGCCACTGTTGTCACCCATGATGAAATTGCTCTACTGGGTTGGTAACAAGCCATGGGTTGCCAGGGTGGCTTGTTGCTGAAAAATAATCCACCCTGCGGGAAGTGGTCTAGGTTCAGACAACATGACAACCCACCATAGCTAGCGAATCAACTAAAGCTGCAATCCTATACACACTTATCTGGGAGAAAACCCAACTGAATACAGTGGGCCTTACTTCTGAATTAGCATGCATAGGACTAGGATGAATATATGACAAGTCTATAGCATGTTGAAAGTTATCCTTGAGAACTCTGACACACATTTTAACGTAGGGGAAGGCAACCTGGTTCTCTGCAGATGTTTGGGATTATAACTCCCAACAGCACCAGCCAGCACTGCCAATGGTGAGGAATTATGGGACTTGTAGTCCAAAAATCATCTGGAGTGCATGCTGTATATAGCATAAATATGTATAGCAGGCACACATAGCCTAACATATATGGATTTGCTGAAACAGAGAGAGAAAATGAGAGCTACAAATGTGGTTACAGCCAAGCTAATATTCATAGCTTTAATCAAGCTAAGACCTGTTGGCTCTTGTTAATCTTGATTACAAACATCAAGATTTCCTCTATTTATGCCCCAGGGCAAGAATAAACTTTGCTTTTAATAGTATCTAACAGGTCCCTTTCCTTGATGAGACAAGTTTATATAACGTTTATGTACATTGTATGCAATTTTTCAAAATGTATTCTTTATCAGGGACTCTGCTCACTGGAATGCAAGACATGCTTCAGGTAACCATGCAATTCTACATATATTCTTTGTTCTTAAATATTGATTTTGGGGAAGAGCACATGTTTTGCATACAGCTGATCCTAGGTTCAATAGCTGGAATCTACAGAAATGGATGGGAAATACTTCCATGTGAAACTCCGGAGAGCTGCTGTAGTGTGTACACAATACTGAGCTAAATGGACCAATGGTCTAACTTGCTATAAGACAGCATCCTATGTTCCTAATCTTCTTGAAGGTCAAGTCTCTAAGAATGAAGCAAACCTAGAAAATTCTTATAAAACCCTTTTTATGATCAAGTGAAGCTGGAAAATAAGAAGCCCCTTTCTTGTGAATAAAATTAGTTATCAATACCTCCTTTTTCATTCATAATCTTGTGATAAGTATCTTAGCTACATGGGCTTGATTTTTTTAAAGCAATGAACAAAAAGGGATTTTGGATGTTATTCAACATAACAGCTTTTTATGGGCAATCATCTTCAATTTCAGTGAGGTACCATGACCCTAGGTGTTACAAGTCTGAAGATGCCTTATGAAAGCAACCTTTAACAATGTGTGAAGCAATTATCACAGGCATGTTTGTTACAAAATTGTATTGCAATTTTTTCAAGTATACATTCATTTAAATTCTTTAGCACACTTCTAATGCCAGTAAGTTCATGCCTTCCATAAGCAGCAACTGGTTAGAAAATTCTGAAAAACATGATGTCACGGTATTCTCTCCGCCACCCCCAATCCTGTTTTGCATTTTGATATCATAAACATGTAATAAACTGGGATTAGTGAAAAATATAAGGCAGGGGAAAACTGGCATTCTAATTAGCTACCAGGTAGTACCAGGGATGTTGAAGAGTCCTTGGCCTCGAGTCACGAGTCTTTGGACCCGAGTCTCGAGTCGAGTCTGGAGTCCAAGGTCCAAAATGGTGACTCCAGTCTCGAGTCCCAAGTCACTCCCAAAGCGGCAGGCCATGGAGGGAGCGGGAGGGTCTCCGCGAGAGGAAGAAGAGCTGCCCTTCCTCCCGCGGAGACCCTCCCGCTCCCTCCATGGGCCGCCGCCACCCCCACTTACCATGGGCGGGTCCTTCCCTCGTCCCTGCTCCTGCCGCCACCGCTGCCACACCAGGGACGGCATTACGAGCCCTCCCTGGGTTTGTAGTTCTCCGCGGCGGCGGCGCAGCCCAATCTCGCTCTTCTGAGCGGCGCAGAGAGTGTTCTCCATGCCGCTCGAGTTGCCGCCGCCGCAGCCTGCTGCCTCACCGCCACCCGCTCGCCGCCGCCACTCACATCACCGTCTCCCTCGCCGCCACCCGCTCGCAGCCACCGCCGCCGCCATCGCACGCCGCGCCGCCATCGCACGCAGCCGCCCGCGCTGGTCCCGTCATCACTTCCGGCGCGGCGGAAGTGACGCGCCGGGACCCTGCTCCGGCGCACTTGGCCGCCGCCACTCTGTTCGGCGCGGCGGAAGTGACGCGCCGGGACCCTGCTCCAGCACACTTGGCCGCCGCCGCCCTGTTCGGCGCGGCGGAAGTGACACGCCAGGACCCTGCTCCGGCGCACTTGGCCGCCGCCGCTCTGTTCGGCGCGGCGGAAATGATTGAAGGGACCGGCGCGGGCGGCTGCGTGCGATGGCGGCGTGGCGTGCGATGGCAGCATGGCGTGCGATGGCAGCGGCGTTGGCTGCGAGCGGGTGGCGGCGAGGGAGACAGCAACGGCGGTGATGTGAGCGGTGGCGGTGGAGTCCTTGGGCTCGAGTCCCGAGTCGAGTCTCGAGTCCCATTGAAAAAATTGGGACTCGAGTCAGAGGGGGGACTCAGTCGGACTCGCGAGTCGAGTCGTCGAGTCCGAGTCCCCATCCCTGGGTACTACTGAAGTTATATTACTAGGCACAAGTCTACTAAATACCAACTGTTGGAACACACAGGCCTCAGACATATGCTTGGCTTTATTTTGTAGTATTTTATACCATCTGTGGCACGAATCGCTGTAAAAAATATAGATCACTTCAGTAATTGTAAACTTCAACAATTGTCCAAACTGCATCATAGGAGAGTGCTGTAGCGCTGGCTGTAGGCAGATTCACACATATAACCACCTGTATCATGCCCCTTCTGCTACTGCTACCTTCAATTATCATTGCTAGTATATTACTAGTATACATACATAACTCCTTAATTAGTAAACAAGCACTATACCTGTTAAATAGTTGTAGTGTGCAAAGATATGGCTTAAAGCATTCTCTTTCATGTGAGGTAAGCTAAAGCAGATTTTCGTAAGTGATGCTAAGGATTTATTTTAGACTGGGATGCCTCCATTGTGAGAGCTATTAATGCAAAACTTAAAGTGGAAGATAGCACTTTAAATTAAATACAGTGCCAATACAGAATTGACACTTCAATTGGAAAGGCAAAAACCTGGGTTGTTGCTTGTGAAACCAGAGTGAATCAGCAGAGTTTAACTTAGCTCGTGTGTGTGTGTCAACTCCCAATCCTTCGGCCTTCACACACTTTATTTAGGAGTAAACCCCACTTAAGTCAATGGAGTGCACTTCCTGCTCAACATGCACAGAATGATGTTGTTCGCCGAAGCATGCATGCTCCACCCCTCTTGTTCCAGGTCCGGCATTCCACCTGCGAGACAAGGTGATAGCGGCCTACCTCCCAAGGGTGTTGTATGAAACACATTCTGCAAGCCAACACCACCCAGCGGCAAAAAAATGTGTTCAACAGAACCCGGTTCCCGGGACGACACTAGTTGCCATCAGCGCCTGAAGGGTTCCCCAGTTCCCCCTTTGTTTCCTGGCACTCACCTCGTCCCCCCACTTGAGCACGTCCTTGTGCCTCTCCCCGACCGCTCGATAGATGTTCAAGAACTGGAGGATGCCGTGTTTGCGCACGTGGTCCGCGTGCCGCTGCGTCTTCTCCCAGCTTAGCGGGGAGCCCTGCGACAGAAGCCCCATGGCCCTCGGGCGGACGGGCGACCTGAGTCGGGAGAGCGCGGCGAGCGGGAGGGGGCGAGCGAGGAAAAGAAGAAAAGCGGCCGCTGCCGTGATAATGGAAGGGAAAGCGGGCGGGCACTGACAAGAACCACTTCAGGCGGCGGCGGCGGCGGCGGGAAAGACGGAAGAAGAATCCACCCGCTCACAGGAGACGAAGGAAGGGAAACTACTTCTTTGCCCCCTGACGCCGTTCGTTCGTTCCCGCCGTCGCCTCCGCGGCTCCTATAAGGATGGAGCGGCCCCTCACTCGCTCGCGCGCCGTACGGCTGTAGGGGAAAACAAGACGCCGAGGAGGCTGGCTGCGTCTCTGTGCGTACCGTGAGAGAGCGGTAGAGAGGTGTGCGTCTGGTGGTGGTGACCGTCCCGGCAGCAGCGTAGCACGTGATCGAAGGGAGGCGGGGTTATGCCCGCGCGTGCGCGCTTTCTCTCCAGGGCGCGCGCGAAGGAGAAGACCGGGCTGGGGCGGGGAGGAAGAAGGAAGGGGGGCTGGGTATAGGCAACGCGTCAGGCGGTGACTCAGCACTTTCTCTGCCCCCCCCTTCTCCCCCTTTAACAGACGTCGGGGGAGGAGGTTACTTGCCGTTGAGACCGCCTCTGTTCTCTTTGTGCCCCTTGCCGCGTCCAAAGAGAGAGGGATTATTATAAACTGTCCTTTGCTCTTTCAGAATAGTATAAGCATTCTGATTTGGGGGGTAGTTTAAAAATCAATAGCAAAACAGCAGCAATAATAAACTGCTGGGCTACTGGGAAAAGACGCTAGGGAAACGGACAAGGCACAAATTTACGGAGCAAATCATATCTAGAGGAGGATCGAAATCAACCATAACAGTGTCAGAAGCCAATACAAAATGTTGGATACAGTCATGCCTTAGATTGAGAGCATAATTCGTTCTGGAAACATGCTTGTAATCCAAAATGCTCTTATATCAAAACGAAATCCCCAAAAAAAACATTTGTACAGAGATTTTTAATTTAAGCCGTACTACAGTACTTGTATTGCAAGACGTCGCTTGTATATATCAAGTTAAAAAAAAATTAAATAAATATTTAAAAATTTGCTTGTCTTGCAAAACACTCTCAAACCAAGTTACTTGTAATCCAAGGCATTACTGTAATTAAATTGCAGTCAAAACCTATGGCTCATGTTTCACCAGGTAGTTGGGTGAAATGGTTAAGATCACTGATACCTTCTAGGGTGGATTCCCTAGAAGGTACTAATTGAATAATTAGCAGAGCCTAAGCAGGAAGTGGGCGTAGCTATCAGGCTTCTTCCTTTTTCTGCTGGGACTCTGAGTGAGTGTGGTTGCACGTGAGTTGTTGTCTCCACGTGGTTCTAGCAGCAGCATGTAACCAGAGTTGCTGGTCTGAACTCCACAAGTTCAGACCCCAAATAACTACAAATGTACTGTAACGAACTGTAAGAAACGTCTTTTAAGCCTGCCTGAATGAAACTGCATAATCTGAGTGAGTAAATGTTACTTTTAACTTTTACAAGACTGTGTCTCTGATTATTGTTCTGAGGGAGAGGAAAGGGGGCAAAACCAGGGAAATCCAGTCTGCCTTAAAGCATCCTGGATTACCAAATGCTAGCTGGCTAACACTAGCCAAATCCAAGCTTCTTTTAAACTGGAAAGGGACTCTACTCTGCTGATCTCACTAACGTGAGATGGGAAGAATATTACTCCACAATATATCCTCTCCTAGTATCTTTTTCAAGTCCCAACACAAAACATGAAAGAAAGCTTCTTGAATCCTGCTTATTTGCATATGCCAAGAGCTGCCTTGTTGGGTGGAATAAAAAGATGTACTTTGTGCCTTGCATATAAGGACAAACATGCCTTTTAGAAAAACATGCACAGTGAAGATAATGTTTCACAGGCAGGGTGTGACAGTAGGCCAATTCAGAGATAGTGCACCTACCCCTTTCGAAGAAAGAAGACCAAAACACACACAGCCATCGACAGAGATTAGTCAGTTCTGATCTATTGCTTATATAATACCTTGGATTGCAAGTAACTTGGTTTGAGAGCATTTTGCAAGACAAGCAAATTTTTAAATATTTAATTTTTTTTTACTTGATATACAAGCGACGTCTTGCAATACAAGTACTGTAGTACGGCTTAAATTAAAAATCTCTGTACAATTTTTGGGGGGATATTTCGTTTTGATATAAGAGTGTTTTGGATTACAAGCACGTTTCCGGAACGAATTATGCTCTCAATCCAAGGCATGACTGTATACAATCACAGTATAAACCAGGGAAGGTGGGCAGTATGTAACAAGTAGAATAAAAATACAATTAATTAAATATGAATCAATAAGAAACATCCCATTAAAACAGGCAACAAATAAAATAAATTACTAAGAGTGCAATCCTCTGCATGTTTAGAGAGAAACAACTCCTAGAACTCCTAGCATTCCCAGCCAACATTCCCCAACTGTAGGACTTTTTTCTCTCTAAACATGCATAGGATTGCACCCTAAATCCAGCACTGCAAGTTCCAAACCTAAATTTAAAGTTCTATTATATCAGATTCTAGTTTTAGTTTTCTATTTGCAGCTGTTAACCAGAAATAGGACCTTTTTCTCAGCACCCAGGAGGGGAAAGGTCTTCTCTCTGATCAGCTGGTGATCAGAGATTAGACCTTTGGCTTGCAGAGAGGGAACTGCACCTGGGAAAGAAGCAATTGGGCCAGATGAGGAACCCCCATGGGATGGAGGTTTCCTAGCTTACGCTGGCTCAGCTTGTCAGGCCTGGTTATTACTTGGATGGGAGACCCCTCCTCTAGTTTCCTGCATTGAGCAGGGGGTTGGACTCGATAGCCTTCTAGGCTCCTTCCAACTCTATCTATGAAATCTATTCCTGAGTTAAGGTAATTCCTCCAGCAATGGCCAATCCATGAATGCATGACAGTGGAGAGACTAGATTTATTTTATTCATTAAGTGAATCTATGTGCTGTCCTTCAGTATAAAACTCTTAGGGCATCATATAAATTCACAGAATATATAAATGCATCTGGGTAGATGCATTTACAGATATGGTAGATTCTCTGCTTGGTGCTCCTGACAACACCAGCTGGCAGCCTATTAGTAGTCTTTTGCCAGGGTAAGAGAGCATTCCTTTTTGCTATTGTAGAACAGGGGTCCCCAACCCTTTTGGACCCTTGAGCACATTTGCGAATTTGAGAAACTGCTGTGGGCACCACCACAAAATGCCCAATCAGTGGATCGCCACTTTGGCATCTACCTGTTGCGTCTATGGATCTTAGGCTGCGTCTTATTCAGCAAAAACTTTAGCTTTGTGTCTATTGGACATGGCCATATCTCTTTAATAAGGGATTGCTAATTTGGACATGGCCATATCTCTTTAATAAGGGATTGCTAATTTGGCTAATTGCTGGTGGAGCAATACAGCTAATGCTTCTTTTAAACATGTGTTTTGGCAAGATCCAGTAGTTGCTTTTCTATGGGGAGGTTATTACACAAATAAATTTTGTACTGGAACAGTGTTTAATATTCACTGATGTACTCGCTCTTTTAAATTATTTACGGTACCTGCTTCATGGAAATTAACAAATGGAAAGGGAAATGGATTCTCTGTGCCCTTTTGACAGCTAGAAATTACTGCATTAGAAGGATAAACACTTCCTATAATGCAATGGATTGAGGACCTTACAACGCTTTCAATATATGAACGGGCAGCATATATGAACAGATGCCAACTTCGAATGGATACTTATTTAGATATTTGGTCTGCTTTTGTTGAAGCCTATATATAATTGCTAGAAAGTTGTATGCATTTCATACAAATCCATGTATGTACCGTACATTTTAAAAAATGGAAAAAATAAAATAATAATAAAGATTTTTCAGGTGCCTGTGGGCACCACATTGGGGACCCCTTCGTGGGCGCCATTGGAGGTATGGCAGGCGCCAGGTTGGGGATCCCTGTTGTAGAAAGTCTATTAGACTGTGAGTCTAAGACAAGGTGTGGCAGACCGAACCTGGTCCGTTGCATGGGTTCGGCACTTTAAGAGTTAACCGGCACCCAAATCATGCCCTGTAAGCAGCTGTCAAAACCTTTACTTTCAGCCATGAGTGAAATTGACAAGGAATCCCCTTGGAAACACAGGGAAGCCACAAGCTAGTCAGTTACAAAAGAGTTTAATGGAGCCAAACTAATAGACTACAGGAATTTCACAGTATAAACAGAACAGTCAATAGGGATAGGAAAACGGAAGTACAGTATTCAATTTGCTTTCTAGGTAGCAAATTGTAACTGCTCCAGTGCAGAATATTTCCTGACACCAGAGACTCTGACTCTAGATTCTAACGTAGCGGTTTGCTTTGCCAATCGCCGGGCGTCCTGCCCAGGGTTGGAAGTTGCTTGGCCTTAGCCGGAGCTAGTGACCTGACCTGTGCAAGCCTGCACCGTGTTCCCAACAACCCCTTGTTCTTTGGCACGCATCTTTTCTACCTTCCCTCGCCCCCTCCCTGCCCTTGATGATCAGGTGGGCTGGTCCCGCCCCGCAGGGAGGTGGCGCCTTTCGGGTGCTGGCATCTCCTGGGTACTTTGCAGCTCTTTGAGACTGTGCCCTCCCCACCTCCGGAATGTTATGCGCTTCTTTGAGGGAAGTGTAAATGTGCCCCATTGAAGGTATGCAGATGTGGCAGATGTGGCTTGTGTATAACGGGTCTGCCCAGAATTGTGTCTCCTGTGCCCCGGGTGGGGATTATGCAGACAGAGGGGTGACAGCGGAAAAGGGGAAAACATGTCAGGGTTCAATGTGTCAGGGTTCAGCAGTGTGCTCTGGCTTTCTCTCCACACAAGGACTTTCTTATCTTTTAATCTTGGCACAGCGCTTACAAAATTTTAGACACTTTATAAGTGATAGTTATAATAATGATAGCTTTATCAGAAGATCATTTTAGAATCTCTTGTCCCAGACCCTCAAAATGCTCAGTTTTTATTTAAAACTCTCAAACAGTGAGGAAGGGGAAGTAAAAAAATTCTGGTAACAATTGACGATTATGTGATCCTGAGTATACAGTCCAAATGTTTTATACCACAATGCTATGCATATTTACTCAGAAATAAGCCCCGCTGTATGAAATGGAGAGCTTACCCCCAGGTAAGTATGCACAGAATGACAACCTTGCAGCACCATCTTATGCATATTTACTCAGAAGTAAATCACACTGTGTTCCATGAGACTTACTCCCTGGTAGATATGTTTAGGATTGCAGCCTAAATCTCACTTGTAGTAAGCCTCATAGGAGAGGCAGCCACTACCCAAGTCAAGAGTTATTTATTTAATTTTCACACCTTTTCCTTGGGTAAGAACATGGTGACAAAGCAAGTGAGTGCTTGACCTCAGCACACAACAGCTAGTAACTAAGGTGACTGTGTGCAAGTTGTGCAACGTCCTGCGACAAAAAAGGCCATGTCATCCTGACAGAAGAAATGCAATGATTGCTCATCTATAGAATGAGGAAATCATCTGATCTGACAACCGACAACTCTCATCAGGGAATTCAGGCCATCTTTCATAGTCTCTGGAAGCCACCAGCTGGTGTTGTCCCCTGAAAACCCACCAGCCCCAGCTCAACCCTCCACCAGAAATGTGGAGATAAGGGCTAGATTGTGGAAGACATTGGCATATAATTAGGGGCCAGCACTCTCTGTAGGCAGAGTGAAGCAGTCTGCCCCAGGCAGCAGATTTTGGAGTACCACTAAATGGTCAATTATTTTATTTATTTTATGTTTTCCCTACTATGGGCTGTACCATTTGCATTGTCTGCTTCAGATACCAACATGTCTTGGGCCATCTCTTCACGTAAAGCAGCTTTCCATCACCTGCCTAGGCAAAGTAAGGTTGTGTCTCAATAGCAAGTTCTTGCAGGGCCAGCTCCAGGGTTTTATGGGCTGCAGGAAAGATAAACTGTGGGCTGCCCCTGCCCTGCATAGCACCATACACATATGTGGGGAGAGCTGTGCTGCCTGGCCTGTCAGCCTGCTCCTCCATAGCTGCACTACCTTGCTGATTTGTGTGCCTGACCTTAAAGGCAGCAACAGGAGTTGTGCATGGGAGAGTGGGTTTAGCAATAGCAGCTAGTCTCTAGCCTGCCATTTAGTCTGGCCAGGTGGACTGACAAAATTCCCTAGAGGCTTGCAATGCACTTGGCATTCAAGAAACCAACAAAACCAATGCCAAAACCACCACCACCACCATAAAGTTCTCTACAGCTGAAGCCCTGAAATTCTGGGAGAGTGACAAGGAAATATTTTCCCTCTGTGCTTGTTAACTGTGCTTGATGACTCCCAACCATTTCAGGCCCTTTCCAGATGAAACAGGCCACAACACAGATTCTTCATGGAGAAATGTGTGGATAAATTTTAATATGCATTTCATTTCTGGAATGCTTTTCTTTACATAAATCAAGCCCTGTGCTATTTTTTTTTTTTTTAGACCTCAGCCAAGGACAAAGGGGTTTTGGCTGCTATTAGCTTCTCTGCAGGAATTATTTTACTCTTATACAAGGGTTTAAATGATTTGAGCACTGTGTTGTTCCTCTCTCTTTTCCCAAAGAGAGAAGCTTTTACCCAGAGCTGGTGGCACACAAGATCCCTCGCTAACAGCAGGTTACTTACAATAACAGCACCAGTCCGCTGTTGTGATTTTGTCTCTTCAACCTATTTTTCATGAAATTAATTATTTTACATGATAAATTGTACACAGGATCTCAGCTAACCAGGAAGCACAGGTATTCACAAAAGCAAAGCACATTTATTGATGAGCAGCCTGTGAATAGCTCTTGAATGTATTCCAAAGAATACATTCATTTAAAAATTCTTACAGGTTTTTGTAAGAATTTTGGACAATGGAAGCAGTGTCTTCAATCCCAGAAATATAAGCTAGTGGTCATTTAGCACATAACAAAATGCTCAGTGCACTCAGCATTTAAGAAAACTATTATGTACATGCCTGTTTGCTAGGGAAAGTTGTTCCGAAGAATATATGTTGTTGAAATGTACAGATTGGTTACACTTAGTCATACAGCATAATAAAAATGGAAGACATATAGACCTAGTTGGGAATTAATCTGCTCTGGTTGTAGAGCCTTTCCATCACCACTGAATCATCTCAGGTGACTCAATCTCATTTGACAGTGATTTATATTTGCTATTTATCTGTGCAGCTAGGGTCTTGGTGACATCATACATCACTATCAAATGTCATCATGTTCGACAGAGCCTAGATATTAACAGCAAACGCATTCTCTAAGTGTGGATCCATATCTCCCCAAAACAGCACTATCCACGCACAGGAGGGAGGTATCAGCAAGTTTGGGAGAAGTATACAAAACTTTTCCTAAAGGTGTGTGTGGGGGCAGGGGAGCAGTGTCAATGAAGACTGGACATGCTCAGTGGGCGCAGAATGCTGATTGACTTGGGGGGGGGATGGAATGGAGTATGCTGGAAAAGGGCATGGCTGGCTTTTTCCACATGGCAACGTTTTGTTGCTGGACTCACACGTAATTTCTGATTGGCTGTGTAAGTGTAACATTATGTGAATTGCAGCAAAAACAACCTATTTTTAATTATATATTAATTTTTGTGGAGAAAGCCTGACACACATACACTCACACGCACATACACCTACCATCTCTCCCCGAGGGGGCGAGAGAGAGGCACCGGAGATACAAGGAGGTAACCAGACAGATCTGCATACCAACAATGGGGCACCTCGGTCGGAATCCACAAAACCCAGGAAAGGACCATCAAAATGGCAGAGCAGTCTCAAAGAGCTGTGAAGTACCCAGTATGTCACCTTTTCCCCGGGCAGAATAAGCCCATCTGACATGAAGGGGCAGGGCAGGATAAGCCCACCTGACACAAAGGGGCAGGCATAAGCCCCACCTGACCACGCAAGGGCGGGAAACTGGGGGTAGAAAACCCCTCTCCCCACCCTTAGGGGGTTGTTGGGAACACGGGTCGCTTCGGCAAGTCCTTTCCCCAGTGGAGGCTGGGATAAGCTGTTCTCTTCCCTGGATCAGGCGGATCCGGAGCCAGGCATGAAACTGACCAGTGTAGAGTCTCGGGTCTAAGGTAACTGACTTTCCTCAATACGCTAGCCTGGGAACCCATTCATTGATAAAACTTGGAGATCACGTCAGGTCATGTTGACGTTGTAGTATACCTAGAAAGCTATTAGTTCCGCTCCATTTAACTTGTAGTCAATAAACGCCTTATATGGTCATACAAAGGCTCTAGAGTTTCCTTTTGTTGCGCAAACCTCCTAGTCAATTTCAATCGCTTGTATGGGCTGTAGCTCAGTGCCGGTTAACCCGTTAAGCGCCGAACTCACGCAGAGGACCCGAGTACTGGTCCTCCACAATTTTATATCCTGCCTTTCTAGTAAAAAAATAGCAGTCAATCCAGCTAACAATAATAAAATTTCAAATGAAACATTGATTTTGGGGGGAATTATTTGGGGGGATTTAGATCTGTCAACAACAACAAAATCCTGCCCCCCTTGGCTTAGCTGTGCAGACCTCAAGCTCCTTTTAGGCACCGATGACAGCAGTCTTGATCTACTCTCCTCCCTCCAGTCACACCCAGATAGGGGATGCAACAAAGATAAAGTGGGAAATAGGGTAAGATACGGAAACTCACAATCCATTTAGATATAGCAGCTGACAGCTCAGAAGGCCTCAGTGAGGAAGAGGGAACTGACATGGTGAGGGGTGGGCCAAAAACCTGAAACAGCACAAAACTGACACCCTAGCAGTGGAAACTGACATATTCTCTCTTAGACAACAATTTAGGGCAGATTTAGCAGAAGACTGGGCTGCAGCTCTTAAGGAGGAGCTCACTCCTCTAGAGATTACCTTAGACCAAGTCTAAGCGCAACTTTCAGGGATTTCAAATACTGCTAATGAGGCTATGGACCTAGGCCTTGAGCAAGAGCCAAAAATACAAAAATTGACAAAGATAACTAGGGAACTGCAGATGGGGCTGGAGGAACAGGAAGACAGAAATCGTTGGCACAATTTTAGGATCCATGGCCTGCCAGAATCTGAGGAAGGGGGAGATGTGGAAGAATTCCTAATTGGCACAACACACCTTTCAATCTGTGTTTGTAATATTTGTGGAGACCATAGGCAGCACAATCCTGTGGAAATCGGGAATGGGGGGGGGGAGAGTCTGTGGCAAAAGAACCACCACTTACAAGCCCTGCTGGGCTTGCACAAGCCAGGGTGGAAAGTGGATGGTGATGGTGGCTTTTTTCCTTTTTATTTGCCTCCCCCCCCCCCCACTCCCATTGGTTTCTAAAGGAAGGAAATTCACTATGCCTGATCCAGGGCTGGCATAGTTGTTTTTTCCATCATGAGGGTATCCTGCAGATCCAAAGCCTCCCTCTATCTGCCCCTGGCATGCCCCCAACACACCCCTCTTTCCCCCCTACCTATGCTCAGTCCTCTAACGGCAGAGGAATGATGGCAGCGAAGATTTTTGCCGAAGTAACAGGAAGGCCTCTGGTGGTAGACCCACTCTGATTGGAGACCTCCATGTCCATGGGTGGAGAGGGATGTCCACAATATCCTATGGCCACTGGAACACCCTCCCGGAGAACATAGGATTGTGCCCTATGCTGAACATTTACAACAATATTATCTTTTATTGCATGTCTCTTGAGGAGCCAAAGGGAATGTTTCTTGCTTGATTATTAGACAGTCAAATGCACTGGTCGTGCTACCAAAAATTTGAATATCTACTTGCCTAGCAATTACAACGAGATAAGATTATCCGGAAATTAGCAGGTTTTTTGCCTTGGCTAATACAAAATGTCAAAACGTTGCTTGATACTCATGCAGTAGACTGTAAATTGGATTGATATCCATGCTGGTCTTGATTTTTCTCTTGTTGTTGTACCTGTTGTTGTGCTTTATACATTTCTTTTTGCTTCTTAAGCTTAAACAAATAAATGCATGATCCAAATAATTACATAAAATATCAGTCAGCCAGTAGTGTGCAATGTATTGCCAGGTGTGTCAATGAGTGCTAACAAGGTTGCTTCTTATTGTTTACTAGTATTAACATGTTTCCCATTCTGGGGAGAGCAAACCCTGCATTTTCTTGTGGATGTTCCCCCCTCCCCAGCTCTACCTGTCCTTTTTCTTGACAAGTACAATGTTGAAGTTCACTATATCCTAGTTGGATCCACTGTGAACAGACATGCCATCATAGCTTAATTACTAGTCTAGATTTGTCCAGAAAGAAACCAGTCTGTTCTGCCACACCATCCATCGCACATGGAAACCTGCCCTCGGAGTTCACGCTGGCTACAAACACAACCAGTATGCAATGTTTTCCACATTGTGCAAAATAGCAAGTCAGGTTTACAGAGGGCTACTAGTCTGGTTGTCTCTGGCAACTGCAAATTGCCTGCAGGCAACCAGGCAGGGAAGCTTTAAAAAAGCTGGCTGGATATGTTATTCTTTATTTTAAGTCATAAACCAGAGCAGGGGAACTTTTGGCCCTTGAGATGTTGTTGGACTCTAACTCCCTCCCATCAGCTCCAACCAACATGGCCAATGGACAGGAGCTCTAGTCCAACAACATCTAGATTGCCCTAGGTTCCCCACTCCTATCATAAATGACTAATATAGGCATATGTGAGCCTATATTAATAATACATACAAAGCACGTCAACAGGACTCAGGGCTGAGATGGAAGGAACTTCTCAGTTCCCATGAACAGACTCATTTCTCAGGAGCTGGCTTCTCTGGGCGTGTCCTTGGGATAGTTTCACCTTGTGCTAGTGTTGTATAGCACAAGAGCTCCCGGCCTACATATAATCTAAGAACAAAAGGAAATGGGCCCAACATATTTTCCTCTGTCAACTGATATATCAGAGACATATTGAAGGCTGGGATTTGCGCTGAGTTTCCCTTTGTTTTTCTGTTGAATTCATTATATAACAGGCTTTTGTTAGATGTCGGCCCTGCCTTCCCTTACCATTTAGCAATCTTTCTGTGCTTTGGATTGTAGAATAGTCTCTACTGGGGACTGTTAATGCTGATAAGCCCCCTTGTATTTAGGCTGGCAGTTCTGTAACATGACTGCTCACATGATGAGAATAATGCTACATCAGAGGCGTTGCTAGGCACTTAAAAGATTCGGGGCCCAATCTTTCCATTGGCATCAATGGACATCCCCCCCCCAGATTAATTGCCACGGAGGGGGATTTTGGGGGGCCACAGTGCACAGGGAATAGAGGGCTAACCCTTACCTCACCAACTGTGATTCCGCTGGAAATCCTCCCCCTGCCTCACCAATGGAATGTTTTTTAAAGCTTAATTGCCATGCAGGGGAGAGGGTTAACCCTTTCCTCTCCCGCTGCAATTTCCCTTGAAAATTGTCCCTGCATGGCAATTAAGCGGAGACGGGGGGACGGGACACACATTCCATTGGTACCAGTGGACACTTTGTGCTCTGTAGTATAGATCTGGGGTCATGGAAAATAGATTTGGGCCCAGGGCTCCATGGGCCCAAGCCAGGCTGACCCTGTCATTAGGCAGAGTGAGTCAGCTGCCTCAGGCAGCAGAAACTGGAGGGCAGGGAGCAGTGGTGAGGTTTTGGAGGACAGAGCTGTGCGTGCTACATGGTTTGCCCTGCACCCCCTAAGTTAGCTTGCTGTCCTCAGGTGTGGAGGATACGGTCCCATCACCACTGTTGAAGTAAGATCCAGCTGCCAGGTTGGTTTCTGTATGTGCAATGAGGGGGTGGCATTTTGTCCTTCGCCTCAGGCAGCAAAATTTCTTGGCCCAGACTTGGCCCAGGCCTAGCAACGCCCATATAGTCCTAAATGAGACTGCATTTCGTGATGGCTGCCATTTTAGGAACAGTCTGCATGTTGCTTTCCCCAGCTCTTGTGTGCATTTCAGAGCTCACACGGGTGTTCAACTTGTGAGATCTATATATTGTCAGAGAAGGTGATTCCTGGCACTCTGAAAATCAGGGTCTGTATTGTGCATCACCCCCCGCCCTCCTCTGATACTGCAGTACACTTACTTGAATTAAACCTGGAGCAGATGTAGTAAAAGTGAGGGTCCATGGTTAGGAAGAGGCCACAGCTCAGTGGCAGAGCATCTGCCTTGTCCCCAGTTCAATCCCTGGCATCTTCGACTCAAAAGACAAGGTAGCAGGTGATAGGAACATTATCTCTATGTCTGAGACCATGGGGAGCCATTGCTAGTCAGAGTAGATAAGCCTTCCCCAACTTGGTACCCTCCAAATGTTGTAGACCTGAACTCCCATCAGCTTCAGCCAGCATGGCCAATGGTCATGAATCCTGGGAGCTATTGTCCAAAACACCTGGGAGGCACCAGATTGGAGAAGGCTGGAATAGGTCATCTTGGGCTAGATGGACAAATAGTCTGACGTGGTATAAATCGGCTTCCTATGTCAGGTTGATGATTCAACGATTATGGGGTATCATTGCATTTGTGACATTCTGTGGATTGATAATTTCAGTAGTAACAAGTAAAAAAAAAAGGGGTGTGTGTGTGGGAGGACTGAAGGATTCAGCCCTGCCATCCCCCATGTATCCCTACATAGTTATCACAGGGAAATACAAACATGCAAATCCATGGTTCACTTGATGATACAATGGTGTGGGAGTATTGTTGCATTTATGATGATCCACTTGAATCATAATTATGATGGAGCCAAGCTCCAAAATATTCCCAGGGGGTGTCAGACCCATCCACCTACCCACCCACCCCCCAGTTTCTCCATGTACTTATTGTAGGCAAATGGCAACATTTAAGTGCATTGTGTTGGGTACTAAGCAAAGCCTGTTGTGCCAGAAATCTGATTAAGCTAAATGGTGATAATTAGATTAATTCTTAATAATTCTCTGTTACAGAGGCAAGGGGCTTCCTGTCCTCTCCCTGAACCCGGAAACTGTCTGGGTTTACAACAGCCTGCTCCCTCAAGCAGATTAACCCGTGCAGTCAAAAATTATGCTGGATTACTTGCATTTATGGGGGAGAAAGTTCATGTTGCTAGTCCACAAATGAGGTTTTATGCTAAACTAAAGTTAATGATTGGTTGTATTTGTAAGGAGGAGGAACTGGATGAATGATAGACTATACTGCCTTCTCATCTGAGGCTTAACAAAGTTAAACTTTTGAGAGATGAGCTTTCCCCAAGACTTGGAACATTTACATTAACATTAACATGCCATTCACTTCAAAATGAAATAAATCGATTGTTTGTTATTAACAACAGTTTTAATGTTCATGGTTGGCTTCAAGGGTAGGCATGGTTGGGCACCTGCTGAGGGCCCATGTCAAGATTCCACCTGTACCAGGACACCTTGATCAGCTCCTTAAAGATATTTTGCCTCTTTAAGAGTCCCTCCTATATCAGGATGCCAATTCTCCACCTTTTACCTTCTCTTCCCAGTAACGTGGGATTAGGCCTTAGGCGTGGTGCAAAAGACACTCCAAACAACTTGCTGTTAACAATAACTGTTTAGTAAATTTTGGTATAGTAGATTCACAATAACTTAAGGTAATTACACAAATAGAGCTGTACACTTTCAAAAAGCAGATATAATAGAAATAAAAGAAATAATAACACAGTTCTCTCTATCCTAGCTACTCTTTCACCTGTAACGTTAATAGAGATTCCTTCCCAGCCTAGCCCTGGCTGTTCTGCAATTTTCAGTAATATTCAGTCTCTGCTTCGGTGCCTGCAACTCCTCTCCTCCACACAGCTAATCTCTCTCTCTGCTGCTGCTTCTGCCTCCCCTTTATATACACTCTCACAACTTTAGGAGGCTACAATCAGATGACCTCAAACTGGGGAAATGAAACTTAACTCTATTAGGAGGAAAAGGAGACTTCTCTCAATGAGGGGGGAAAGGAAACTTTAACTCTATGAGGGGGAAATGAAACTCATGAATGCCCCCCTCCCATCAGGAGATGTTTGGGCCTACAGGCTTCAACCTAACTCAAGCCTGTGTAGGCCTCAATACCTCACAGCCCAATCCCCAGCAGGGGCCCACTGACAAGAGCCCCATGGACTTGCTCCTTTTCTTCATCATTGCAACCTGCTTGTTCATCTGCCACTTGTCCTGGCCCAGACAACGGTAGTGGTAAGAAGCAAGAGCAGCAGATGCTACTGCTTACTTACTCACTGGCTCTCTGCCTGTCAAACAAGCAAGTGGTAGCAATGAAAAGAAAGATGGTGAGGAGCAATAGCAGTTGGTGACAATGGCTGTAAGAAGGGGGCCCACTGAGGGTGTCTTGCCCAAGGGTCCTCAAAATCTGGAGTCAGCACTGCTTAAAGTTATACCTGACATCTTGTACCTGGCTTGCAGCATAATGCTGTGCTTCTTACTCAGAAGTAAGTCCCATTGAGTTAAATGAATATTACTCCCTATTACGTGTGTTTAGGTTTGCAGTCTCAAGCAGTTTAGCAGCAACCTTTAAGAATCCAGGCACACTGCACCCATTACATAACATTACCTGTTAATAGCTGCTAATTGCCACCATTTTAATAGCAGTGTGTGACAAATCCAACTCCCTCCCCACTACGGGCTCTAGGTTGACTCTTCTCCTTCACCACCCGGCATGACTGGGACTTATGTTAACTAGGTGCCTTGTAGGAATGACCTGGCCTTGGCTCCAGTTTTATGCTGGATCAATTGTGCTGACTGAAGTGTACTTCCCTGTCCCCACCTTCCCCCAGCAGCCCCCTGAAAATGCTACACATGATGAATGCGGTGAGCTGTAGTGTGTGTGAGTGGTGGGGAATCTCCAAAAATCGGGAGGAGGGACCTTCTGTGAGCAAAGCCCTTCCTCTTGCAGAAGGAAGGTCCCTTCCTCTCATGGAAGACAGGCCCTGGATTCATCCCTTTGAGAACAAATGATCAGGTCCTCCCAGGCTATTAGAATCATAGAGTTGGAAGGGGCCTATAAGGCCATTGAGTCCAACCCCCTGCTCAATGCAGGAGAACAGATGCAGGCAGCCCAGGCAGTCACCCATCCAAGCACTGACCCAGCTCATACCTGCTTAGCTTCAGCATGTGGCCTGTATTATGTGCTCAAAAACCACACTTGATTGGTTAGTTTGAATTTCCCTCTCTGGGAGTTGCCCAGCTCCACAGAAATACTTTGACTGGGGTCAGACAACACAATAATCCACACTCAAGGGCAGAGTATGGGTTATTGTTGGACCATGGGTTGTCTGAACCAATCCAAGATAACAAACCATGATTAACGACCCACAGTTCACAACCCAACAGCAAACCATGGGTTCTCCTCATAGGGTTGTTTGTGGTTAACAAGCCATGGCTTGTTAGAACAGCTGGGTTCAGACAACACAATAACCCATGGTTCAACAACAATCCACGGATCAATAACAACCCATACTCAACCCTTGAGTGTGGGTGTGGGTTATCATTTTGTCTGAACCCAGTCACTGGCTTTCAAGGTTACTGGCTATCCGCTTCTATGATGGCCAGATAACAAGAGAGGACAGGGTTCTTGCAACTTTACTAATTGTGTAGGAGAGGGAATTACACAATTATTAAAGGTGTGAAAGTCCTGACCAATCTTGCATCTCCCCCCCCAATATTCATGTGTCTTTTACAATGACCTAGCACAGAAGATGAAGCAGCCAAAGGTTTTCCTAGTATGGAGATAAAGTGACAGAAAAACCTCCATCTTCTTGATTCTTGCTCTTAACTGCAAAGGAGCAGGGCCAGCAAAAAAACTGACTACTATACTGTTAACTACCTGTGCTTGAGCCACTGCCAGTATGGATTTTCAAATGAATTCAGTCCAGTGGAGTACTGGAATAAATGTACACAATACCCAAGAAATTACAGTGGATGTTCACCCAGCACAATGTGAAGCAGCTCAAATGATTAAAGGTGCATTCCTATGCATGTTTAGACAGGAAAAAAAAGTCCTACAACTCCCAGCATTCCCCAGACAGCATGGCTGGCTGGAGAATGCTGGGAATTGTAGGACTTTTTCTGTCTAAACATGGATAGGATTGTGCCCTATGGCACTTGAAGGCTTTCTTAAACCATCGCAGCAGGTTCAAATTGTTCTAAACAGCCCCGGCTTAGGGTAAATTGCTTTATGTCCCCTCCTGCTGTATTTGTGTAGCATAGCAGCTCTGAAGAATGATAAAGCCAAAACCACTCTGGTTAATGTCTCAAGATTGGTACTAAAGCTAAGCAAAATGCACTGTGCCCACTCTTCGGACATTCAGACTGCAATTGTAGATACATACCAGCTTTCCCCAACCTGGCTGCCCTCCAGACATGTTGGACTACAGATCCCATCATCTGCAGCCAGCATGGTTAGTGGGGTTCTAGCTGTGTGTGATGGGTGTTGTAGTCCAACACGCCATATATATATATATATATATATATATATGCCCAACTGACCACTAAGATCATCGGAGGAGGCCTTGCTGATCAGTTCCAAAATTATCGGAATGTCGCCGTGCAATCGGTGGGCCTTCTCAGTAGCGGCACCCATCCTGTGGAAAAACCTCTCTCATGCGGTTAGGGAGGCAGAAAATTTGTCATCTTTTAAACAACTCCTGAAAATGCACCTGTTCACCCAGGCTTTCTCTGGCCCATAATTAAATTGTCTATGCTGCTCCATTTTTACTGCTCCTGTACTGCTGTGTATTATGTGCTTTTAAATGTGATTTTAATTGTGATTTTAATATTTATATGGAAACCGCTTAGAGATTTTTAAAAAATATACGCTCTATGTCTGTTACACATATATCAGCACAAACTCTCCTATCTCAAAGGTAAGCATTCTGGATTTATTATCTATCCACTATTACACCCCATGGGCTTAAAGACAAATTAGATCTTTCTGTCTTTTTGTAAAATATTTACCTCACCTTATCGAGGAACCACCGGTCATTAAATTATCTTAATGGACACTTGTACTTTAAGTAAGAGAGGAATTCTTCACACAGCTGCCTTTATAAATCAGACGGAGAATGTCTAGTCATAGGAACAAACCTGATACAGCTGTGAATACATTCCAGATCAGTTGGGGCTAGAGAGTCTTACAACAGAGGTAAAACATGTTTTTCTTTCTTATCTCCTGGGTATTGTTTACTATTTGAACAACATGTTAATTGTGATAATTTTTGGACAGGACTTGGAGTGCCTTATAATGTTTCTCCTGGAGACTTCACCCTATTTTTTCATTGTTCTTCTGCTGGAGGGTGAGAATTTAAGTGTATTGTACCTACTGGATAATTGTGGATTTAAATGCCATTGTTTCAATGTTTTGACTGTAAGATTTTTCTTTTTACATTCTATGCCATTTAAGAACCATAAATGAACATATGAGAAGAATAATATCAGCAAAATTACATTGGGAAGAAAACCATTTTGAATGTTCTGATGAAGATAACGAAACAAGTTTTTAGCTGGCATTCTTGTAATCTGTACCTATAATTGTATTGTTATCAGTGTATTTTGATTCCTGAGATTTATGCTATATTTCTTTTCTTTTTAATTATATGGTTATACCAACACTATTGTTCTATGGCATAATAATAGTCATATTTACACACCTTGGCTCTGGTGCCTTGTGTACTTTTGCATTTCATTTTTTTACAATATCTAACAGTATATAAATAGTACAAATAAATAAACAAACACGTCTGGAGAGCAGCCAGGTTGAGGGAAGGCTGCACACTTACCTAAGAGTAAGTCCCATTGAATTCAGTGGTAAATAGTATACCTCTGAGGAGACACATGCACAGGATTGCGGTGTCAGTGAACCATACAGGTGGAGGCACTATTCCCACCACCGCTCCACCACCCGCCTGGTTTTATGTATTCATTTAAAGGTCTGCACAGAGCCAATATGCTCCCAATTGTGTGGAGACTCCATGGCAGCCTTCTGCAGTGTGGCCACACTGGCTGGGAATTATGGGAGTTGCAGCCTGACGCAACTGGAGGGCACCAGAAGGCAGCTCTATGGAAACCTTCAAATGAAAGTGTGGCTGTTGCAAGTAGGGGCAGCATACACAGTCCCTCCAAGCATTCATTGAATGTCTGAAATCTGCTCATTCCAGTTGCCATCTCAACAGGTTGGAGATGTTGCATGCACCATTCGAAGTGCCAGGGCAACCGGAGGTGATGCAACTGTGGCTTTTTGTGACACACTCTTTCCCCAGTCTGTTTGCCCCCTCCCCCACTCTGTCATGGGGCAAAATTGGAGTCATTATCTTGCTATACAGTAGATAGCGGAAGAGGAGGAATAGGCTGGAGGAATCCCTGTCATCCCCCAATTCCTCTGCATACTTGTGTGATAGGTTGTCATGAAACCAGGCTAATGTTTGCCAAGATTTTGAAGGTTTGGCCAGCTTCCATTTTTTCCTAAGGCCCAAATTCCATTCTAGGAGCCAGCCTACAATGCTGGCAAAGCAATTAGGTAGTTCCAACTGTTTGTCTGTGTGCATGTTTAATTAGCTATGAAGCTTCCTTTCTTACCCAGCCAGCTCCCTTACTACCTAACTGTTAGGGAATTGCTCTAATGGAATCTCCCCATTTTCTGTCAGACTAGCCTGCAGACTTGGAAACTGGTCTCTCTCATGCAACCAGGGGAGGCAACATGGTTCCCATGGGCACCAATATGCCCTGGGGCACCTTTCTTGGCATCCATCAAGGTGCCCTACCCTTCCTACTTAAAAAATAAAAACACATCTTACTGGCAGCTGGGATTGCTCTGAAATAGGTTTCTGTTGGTGCTGAAAACTGTGGGTTCAAAGGAGTTATTTAGTGTGTTGGGGCTCAGACCCCACCTCTGCTTTGTACTCAGTCTTTTGGGCAGGTGACTTATCCTTTGCCATGTCTCCCATGGCAGCCATTTTGTGGTGCTGCCCAGGCCAAATGTGCCTACGGCCCCAAAAGGTTGCCTATTCCTACTTTATTTATTTACAGTATTTTTATCCTGCTCTTTAGTCCAAAAAGTCTCCTGGAGCGGCTTAAAAAGATTAATAATGTGACAGTCCCTGCCCTCTAAATGGCAAGACAGAAAAAGAAAAGGGATTGGGAGGGGGAGAAAGCAAAACTCAGGCACCAGTTCTTCGTTTCAAAGTTCTTACAGGTGTAGTTTTTTCATTACATTCATTTGAATGGGAGATAGAAAACCCTAGTAGCATAAAAGATCCATGACTGGTTTTTCACGTGCCCTACCTCTGAGGTATTGATTGGTGGTTCCAGTCAGGCACCCTCTGATAGGAGCTCCCTATGAAAATTAACTTACCTAGCAACAGGCATGCACTGCACCGCAGCAATGCTCCAATCAACACCAGATGCCTGAGAGCCACCATTTTAATTTCCCACAGTGCTCAGCAACACCTTGCACTGATTGGAGAACCACAAAAAAAAAAAAAATTAAGGGAGGCCCAGGGCAGGCATCAGCAGTGGCCTTTGCCAGGGCACTGGGACAACAGAACCTGCTCCAAGGTGTCACATGATGAGACCAGGGCCTGGTTCCAGACCCAGCAGGACTGGAGTTCTTTGCCAATAGAGAGTGCTGCCCCTGTGAACAGAGAGAGCACTTCCCCTGTGAAACAGATACACTAACGCTAGTAGCCAAAGTGTTGCACAGGTGGGAGTATAGAGGGAAGCGGCTTTGAGGAACAACAGCTGAGAATTGAAATCTAGGGCACTTGAGTTCAGCTGCAGTTAACACAGGGTCTGTTTGTTTCACACTTCAATTTACTATGGCAGAGAACGTTTGTAGCAAGAAATATTACGCAGCAGCAGAACAGAAATTGAAAGTAAAACAGGAAAGCAAAAGAAGGAGAAAACAAGTACCATCCGGATCCTGTCTACAGAAAATGCTACAGAACGCTGCAGTAGAATGAACGTTCGACTTGTACTATACTGCAAGTGGACCAGATAAGAATGAGACTGCAGCCAGCACTTTTTCGCCGTGAGGCTGGTAAAGAAGCAAAAGAGCCTTGTGATGACAATAGAGAGGTGAAAAATGAGTTTTGATCAATTAAATATAAAGCAAGCTGTGTCACACAGAAGAAATGTTCCATATGAAATGCATGTGAGTCCTACACAGGCGTTCCTTTCATATGTAGACTTCAGTTCAGGCACAATCCTCTGCATGTTTAGTCAGAAAAAAGTCCTACATTTCCCAGCATTCCCCAGCTGGCTGGCTAGGAATGCTGGGAACTGTAGGACTTATTTCTGTCTAAATATGCATAGGATTGCACCCTTAATGTTTGGAGGGAAGGGTGAGACAGTGACTGCTGCCGCCCATATCCATGCATTCAACAGGATCTCAGCAAAGGGGTGTCTAAATAGTTGCATGCACATAGGTGCTCCTTTGCAGACATGCAGAGACAGGGGTGGTGTGACATCAGGGATGGGGTGGCAGGGTGGCGTTGAGAGCACATAATGCAGGCCGCATGCTGAAGCTAAGCAGGTATGAGCTGTGTCAGTACTTGGATGGGTGACTGCCTGGGCTACCCACATCTGTTCTCCTGCATTGAGCAGGGGGTTGGACTTATAGGCCCTTTCCAGCTCTACTATCTATGATTCTATTCTATCATTCTAGATCCTGCTTCCCCTCCATGCATTAAATCCTCACAAAGACGGAACACCAGAATAGGGCTAAATTCTTCACTAGAACTAAGAGGGAAGTTGAAGCATAGACCCCTCCCTAAGTGAATGATTTTTAAAGCTGTTTGCACGGACTTGTTAATTTAGGGAGCTGGTGAATCGCTTATTAAAGATTCCATAGTGGGTGGCATAAAATAAGACAGGATGAAATCCACTTTAATGAGAGAGAGTGATTTAACTTTGGAACATGTAGTGGATTTATGCAGGGCAGAGGAATGCTGGGAATTGGCTACAAGGCAGTTCCGAGGGCTAGCAGCAGTAGAAGAAAAGTGCTTTTAAAAAACCTAAAAGTCAGCGGGCCTAGAGCAGAGCAAAACAGACCCAAGCACTAACTAACAAATACTGGTTATGATCTACAAGCCCTATATGACTTGGGACCAGGCTACCTGAAAGATACAGGCCTGTGGCTCATGCTGGCTCAGCTTGTCTGAGCGTGGAAAGCTAAGCAGGGTTATTACTTGGATGGGAGACCCCTCCTCTAGTTCCCTGCATTGAGCAGGGGGTTGGACTTGATAGCCTTGTAGGCTCCTTCCAACTCTATGATCTATGAAAAGACTGCCTTCTTTATGAGTCCTGTCCAGGTCCTTGGAGGATGCCCTTCTCTTGATCCCAGTCCCACTGCCATCAGAGGTGTGTTTGGCGACAACACAAGAGAGGGCCTTCTTGGTGCCGCTCCCCGGCTCAGGAACTCCTTTCCGAGGGAGGCTAGGTGGGCTCCTTCTCTGTTGTCCTTCTGCAGGCAGGCCTTTGGCATGTAGGGTAAGCTGGTCTGTTGCTGAAGGGTGTTTTTTTTTTTTTAACTGTTTGGTTGCTGTTTTTATTTCTTTTACTGTTTTGTTTTTAATTGAACCTGTATTTTATTATAGTTAGCCGCCCTGAGTGCCATGTGTGTGGAAAGGCAGAATATATATAAAATAAATGAAACAAATATAATAAATAAATACAAAGCAAGAGTGGCACAGCGGTGTGCAGAAGTGGCAATGGCATGTTATGAGCATGAACTCCTGAAAATATGGCAAGTGTAAATTCATTTTGCTGAAGAGTGGCAGAATTGCAGGGAGAAAAATATTAAGGCAAACATACCTATAGAGTGGTAGAAAGAGATAGAAACCCACCTGATTTCTTCATTGGTGCACTGATTCCTTCAGCTCTAGCAGATGAGTGGCTGGTGCGTGGGCCTTGTGGTAAACTGTCACAAATGATCATTATGTTTAACTGGCACCATAAGTAGCACAAGCTAATACAATGTCATTAAAAACTTACAAGAGGTTGCAAGCTGAACCACTTTATCACTGAAATATCAGTTTAGAAATATAGTCCAGGAAAATAATGTAGGTATAAAGACAAAACAACTTAGCTAGAATGGCAGGCAGTAGATTTTTGATGCACAAGTTGTACTGGTATAAGGGATGTGACGAGTTTTATTTCATACAGAGGGTTAATTTAATAGAAGGATCCTGAAGATCATTGGGATGCTGATACAAAGATCTATGTCAAGTTTGCTTACTAGAGCAGTGCTCCATAAAAGTAAATTCAACTGTGATTCATTTACCTTGAAGGTTTCAACGGCACTCAGGGATAAAGATCAAAAAGAACTGAATCTCATAGAAAAACTGAAAGTGATAGTTAGTCCAACTGATATAGTGGACAAGCCTGGATTAGATAAGAATATATTTTGATCCTAGAGAAATGAACAAAGCAATTCAAAAAGAACATTTTAAGTTGCCTACAGTAAAAAAATTTGCAGGAGTAGAATTATTTAGAGACCATGATGCCACCAGTGGATCTGGCTGACTAAAGTTCCAGGCTGTGTATTTTTTATACACCTTTTTGGCTGGTACAGTCAGATTTACTACATTCCTATTGAATAAGTCATTAGCTACAGAGATGTACCAAAGGATGACCCCAAAGGCATGAGAGAATCCTTATTAGATTTTAGGATCAATTTAACTTTAGTTTAAAGTACAACCAGAGCAGAGCAAGTCTCGTATTCTAATCATTCCTGAATAGTTACTTTTGCTGGTTTTAATTTACTGTGTACAAGATTGGGCTCTGCAGCTGAAGATAAGCCTTGCAAGAAGCTGGTTATCAGAAACTAGAAGTTTAAAATGTGTAAGGACATATATTATTAAACATTGATTATAGCACTGATTCCAGCTTTGGTGTTGCCCTCAACCTGCAGAGCAGGAGAACTGGGGCCAAGACCAGTTCATATTCAAAGGACAATGGGTGCATGGATCCTAACTTGTAAGCAAGCACAATATGTGAGGTTGTAGAACATCTTTACTGCTTATATGACATAAAATTTAAGGCTGGAACCTTAACTCAAATTTCGAGTATTTTAGTGCAGAAGTGGATCCGCAAGAGCTTTCGCTATTCTCTGAAACTGAAGGTGTTTTGTTTCTTTATCATACAGATGTATCCTTGTTTGTTTTTGTGTGTTTTTTTGAAAAATTATATGAGCCCTCTGGAGTAATGGTGGAAAAATTTAACTGCACTGTTTCTTTATAATATTGTTATACTGTGCTTTAAGGATTCAGAACACTACAAATATATTATCTCAGTAATCTTAGGTCAAACTCCAAGGCAAACCATTTTATTATTATCCCCATATTATTCCTGCTTTTATTATCACCCCTGTAATTTTCCCAAAATGGTTAGAGGAGGATATTTTTATAGGCATTCAAGAACTCTACAACCAGCAGAGTTGGATAACAGTGAATTAGAGCTAGGTAACAACAATTCATTGTTATTCCTACGTTTCCCATAGTGAGGAAGGGTGGGGATGATTAAACCCAAGACAGGGTGGCTTACGAAAGCCTTGTAGTCTAGTTCATGGAGTGGCACTCAGTAAAACTCATAATTGTGCTATTTTTGGAATAAATGTTGCTAGATAAGTGACTGTACAAATCTTTGTAGATAAGCCTTGCTCTTTGGACCAGGCATTTCAGTGATGTCCTCTGTTTCAATTGCATCATACATTAACCTTTCTTTGATCAAAATGCTGAAGACACCTGTACAACTTTTAATGGGTGTGCATATAAACACCAGACTGCCTGTCTTAAAACCATTATTACAGCCATAATTGGTAAAAGCAGACATATACGTTGTGTTCAGCAGCTGTTCATTTCTGCAGCTCAACCTGCTGTTAAAGGCACAAGAGAAGACCCAGGCATTCTTCTGGTCAGTTGGTAAGGCTATCTTACCAGGGGAAGGCAACCTGTGGCTCTGCAGATGTTGTTGGACTGCAGATCCCATAATGCCTGACCATTGGCTGTGCTGGCTGGAGATGATGGAAGTTGTAGTCTTACATCACCTGGCACTGGCAGGCCACAGGTTCATCTGGTGTGCCATCACTGAATTAGTAGAACATTTCCATGTAGAAGAGGCACGCAAAGGACTTTCTTCTCAACATGTCTAAAAGAAGATAGGGGGCCCTGACAAAGGAAGATTTTCCAAAATGCGTCGGGCTGCATAATAAATGTATCTAAAAAGCAGTTGAGATCCTCTTTTCTCTCTCATGTTGTTTCTGTCATCACTGAATTAGTAGCCACTAGGAAGGTAGAAGGTTGAGAGCTTTCAAAATGGGGGGAGAGCCCCCCACCTTCTGGCCACTGGAAGCTTCTCCATTAATACCCTTCAGTCAGTCAGAAAAACAGGGGTAAGGGGCTTTTGAACATGTTATTTATTTTAAAGCCCAGTTGGCTATTGAGCAGTATACTAAACTGGATCAGTGCCTGATCAGTGATGGGCTGGATGAGGGCCAATAAACTGAGGATGAATCCTGGCAAGGCAGAAGCCCTGTGGGTGAGTGGTTCCCGAGTCCAGGAGATAGGCTCATTGCCTGTTCTGGATGGGGTTGCTCTCCGTTTGAAAGATCAGGTTCGTAGTCTGGGAGTACTCTAAGATCCATCATTGTCGCTGGAGTCTCCAAGTGACTGCGGTGGCTTGGAGCGCCTTTTACCATCTTCGATTGGTTTGCCAGCTACAGCCTCTCCTCGACAGGGATAGCTTGGCCACAGTGATACAGGCACTGGTAACCTCAAGACTGGATTACTGCAATGTGCTCTATGTGGGGCTGCTCTTAAGGCTGCTCCGGAAGCTGGAGCTATTGCAGAATGTAGCAGCTCGGCTATTGTCGGGAGCTGCCCCTTTTCAGCATGCAACTCCTTTGCTGAGGGAACTGCACTGGCTACCTATTCGCTACCGGGTCAGGTTTAAGGCTCTGGTACTTGTGTACAAAGCCCGAAACAACTTGGGACAGGTTACCTGAGAGAGCACTGTGGCGGAGTGACAGGCAGAAGCCCAGGGAGGGGCCAACCTGAACATTCCAGAGGCTCTGATTGGTTGAAGCAGAGAGCATAGAACCCCAGGGAGTTGGCAGTTAGGGGGAGTCAGTTGGGGAGAGAGTGGGTTGGAGTGAGAGAGGCAGTGGGAGGCTACTAGAGTAGGTAGGGAAAGGTGGTACTGAAGAGAAGAGTTCAGACAGGAAATCTAGAACTAAGTTGTGAGAAAGCAAACGTGAAGGATGTTAGTAGAGAACAGTTCACAGGAGTTTCCGCTTAGGGAGTGAAGGACCTTCTGTCTGAGGAAGAAGGTGAAGTTCTGGACTAGTGACAGGGACAGTTAAGTTCCCTGATCTGATACTGTAACTTCAAGTAACCAAGCCAAGTTGATACAAAGAGCACTGTATAACATCTGCCTGCTTTTAACCTGAATCTAAGCAAAGAACAAGTTTGAATTAACTGTTGAAAATCCAAGTTATCTGTGCCTGAGTTGAATATCAGTTTAGAGACTTTGTTAGAACAATAAATCAACCTTTTTAGTTCTAAGTGTCCAGAGTCCGACTGGTAGACAGGAAAGTAAGAAGGGCATTAACGGAGGGGCACCCTACTTCAAGTAATCAAATAAAACAAACTGCTCTTAATAAAGACAAACAAACGTGGGTGAACAGCTACATATAAGACCTAAGACACATAATTGGCTAATGCAGTTTAAGAAGACAGCTTCAAGTCTGAAGTGACCAATACAAGGTGGCACTTGGGTGAGAGCGAAGTACACATTGAGGGTGTGGGCTTTGGAGGAAGGGGTCCCGTCTGCTACAAGCGCCTCCTTCCATACCAACCTGCCTGCCGCTAACGTCATCAGATGGCATGCTCCTAGTGGTTCCTCATGGACCTCTGGCCCGATTGGAGTCCACCAGGAGAAGGGCCTTCAGTGTGGTGGTTCCATTTCTGCGGAACTCCCTGCCTCTGGAGGTCAGTCAGGCTCCGACATTGTGCTGCTTTCAGTGCCTGCTGAAAACCTCCTTGCTCCCAGAAGCCTTCTCTGCTGTCCAACCACCAGTGTAATTTTAGTTTGTTTTCAACATACTGTATTGTTTTTGTTTCTTTTATCTGTTTTTGTTTTTTTTATTGTTCACCTGCTCTGGAATCTGCTTAATGTGGGGCAGTATACAAATGATGATGATGATGATGATGATAATAATAATAATCTGAACTGAACTATTTTAAAGTGTTTTTACTTCACATTTCAGCTGAAAAGGCTCCCAGAGTGGTTTCTATGTGATCAATAAAAACAAGACCATCCCTACTTGCAGGTTACAATCTAAAAGGCGTGACATAAAAGGAAAAAGGGATGGGGAGGGAAGAGGAAAAAAGCAAACTCAGGCACCAATTCTTAAAGTTAAATAATAATTCTTATAATGATCAGATCAGGGCACCGCTTCTCATCTTCCTCTGCTGCAGCCTGATGGAATGGCAAACAACCATAGGTCTGGGTGCACCCAGTTCCGGGTTCAAATGTATTAATGAAGGTCAATGCTTATTGACAAAACTCAAAAGTACTATAGATGAAAAAGTCTTGGGAGGGGCAAACAGAAACTAGAGCTTTCTTGATGCAGTTTGGAGATTTGTGCTATACATTTTCTTGTTGCCACCTGGAATCCTTCTTAGTACAGCAGGTAAGGAGGGTGGGATGACAGGAATTGACCTGATGACAAGGGTTCAGCTTTTCTTAATCTTTGCGTGCTTGGCTTTAATACAGAAGAATCATCTTTCAGCACTGATGCCTGCCTCGGAGCATCACAAAACCTCTGGCAAACCATCCAGTGATTCATGCTTGCTGTTGGCATCTATGCTTCTTAATCCTTTCCTTGAAAGATCTCACTTGGGTGTCTCAGCTAACTAAAACAGCAATCTGAATCATAATATGGGGATTCCCTGGCAGCTAAGTGGTTTTCCTTAGGATCAGTATAAAGGGCATGTGAATGAAAGGACAAGCCATTCCAACTAAAAGAGTCCATTTATTTTGGATTGCTGCTGACTGTTGCTGATGTTCTCCTGCTTTAATTCGGGTTAATGAGGGAATCAGTGATGATAGCTCCCCCCCCCCCCAGATTTTAGGTAGATGTAGTAGCCCAATTATCATCCACCATTTCAAAATGAAGATGTGCAGTTTCTGTTCAGGTTCTCTCCCCCCCCCCCCATATAAAGTGGTTTTCTTTTCTTCTGTTTATGTGGAATAGACATAATTTAGATTTGCTAAAAACACAGATAGTACTTCTCCATGATGCAATTTAAGATGTTGACTATTTTTCTTAGGTTATATTGTTACATTTTAGTTGCGCATAAATTTCCTATCTTTATATTTCCTTTCTACATTGTAAGGTTTTGGTTATGTATTTTAAAAATATTTTATCCCCCCCCTCCAAAAGAAAGAAAGATTCTGTTCCTGACTCCCAGCTGAGCAGGAGCACAACAGGAGAGAGGCTCCAGCTGTTTCTGGGACTGTGATAAGCGGCAGGCTCCCAGAGAGGAGCACAACAGGAGAGAGGCTCCAGCTGTTTCTGGGGCTGTGATAAGCGGGCAGGCTCCCAGAGAGCGAGCGAACAGAGCAAGTGAACAGGGAGAGCAAACAGGAGTTTGGCAGCGGAGTTCGGCAGGGGAGGTCAAGGGGGAGGTCCCTAAAAAAAAAATTAAAAAAAAAAATTAGGAAGACAGAAACAGAGCACTATGGAAGGAAAGGACTCAGCAGTGGTGGTGACCTGCAATGTGTGTGCAATGTTTGTTTTCCTGCCGGAGATCAACATGGCCTACACGTGCAACAAGTGCAAGCTGGTCACGCTGTTGGAAGAAAAGGTCAGAGGACTGGAGCAGCAAGTGTCAACCCTCAGGAGCATAAGAGAAAGCGAGGAGTTCTTAGACAGAACGGTGGATCTACAGCACCAAAGCACAGTACAGGAGCCAGAAGTACAGGAGGCAGGATGAGGCGGAGTCGGAGACTGCAGAGGCAAGGGAAAATAACGCAGGGGGAACTCCCTGGAAAAGGGTGACTGTTAGGAGCAGAAGAACTACAAGACACTCTGCGCCTGTGGAAGCAGTGGAGCTATGGAACCGCTTCCATGTACTTGAGGACGAGAGCAGAGGACAGCCTGCAGAGGATGGATTACCGGGCACCCAACGTGACAGCGAGCAAGAGGCTGAGGGTCAGTCAAGTGGAGGCAATCAAACCAAGGCCTACAGCAAGAGGAAGAGAAGAGTACTCGTAGTGGGAGACTCCCTCCTGCGGGGGATCGAAGCCAAAGTATGTCGCGAAGACCCATGGACTCGCCAGGTGTGCTGTCTCCCCGGGGCACGGATTAAGGATGTGTCAGAGCAGCTGCCGAGGCTCATGCAGCCCACCGACACATACCCCTTTCTTCTCTTCCACGTGGGTACAAATGATACTGCCAAGCGGAGTTACAAAGAAATCACGGCAGACTTTGAAGAGCTGGGAATGGAACTCAAGAACTTCGGGGCCCAGATAGTTTTCTCATCCATCCTTCCAGTACTTGTAAGAGGCATAGAAAGGGAAAGAAAAATACTCCGAGTGAATGACTGGCTACGAAGGTGGAGCCGACGTGAGGGATTTGGATTCTGGGACCACGGGCTACACTTCCTGGAAGATGGACTGCTGGCAAAGGATGGGTTGCACCTCACAAGGACTGGGAAGAATGTGTTTGGCCACAGCATGAGGAACTTAATCAGGAGGGCTTTAAACTGAATCCAACAGGGGAGGGAGACATAAACTCGGGGGTACCAATGGAAGAAGGCCTCTATGCCACAATGGAGAGAACAGCTCCAGCGGTGCCCATTGATAGTCTACCACAAAATGTAGGGGGAAAGTCGGACTATAAAGCACATAGTCTTCGATGTCTCTATACTAATGCCCAGAGTATGGGCAACAAACAAGACGAACTTGAACTCTTGATACATGAGGGCAAGTACGACTTGATAGGGATAACTGAAACCTGGTGGGATGACTCCCATGACTGGAATACAGCAATTGAAGGGTATAACTTGTTCAAAAGGAACAGAAGCAACAGAAAGGGAGGTGGAGTTGCACTGTATGTTAAAAATACGTATCTCTGCACAGAGATACAGGAAGAGGAGCTTGGCAGCCCCATTGAGAGCATCTGGGTTAAAATAAAGGGGGCAAAGAATAAAACGAACATGGTGGTTGGAGTCTACTACCGACCACCCAGTCAAGGAGAAGACGAGGATGGAACTTTTGAAAAGCAAATTGCCATTGTTTCAAGGAGGCACGATGTGGTAGTAATGGGAGACTTCAATTTCCCTGATATCTGTTGGGAGACTTATTCAGCCAAACATGGCCCCTCCAAGAAATTCCTGAGCTGTGCTGCTGATAACTTCCTCCTACAGAAAGTGGAGGAAGGAACTAGAGGATCGGCTATCCTTGACCTGATTCTAACCAACAGAGACGAGTTAGTGGATAAAGTGGCAGTTTCGGGAACTCTGGGGGAAAGTGACCATGTTATACTTGAGTTCTTGATTCTAACGGAAGCAAAAGCTGAGTGTAGCCAAACACGTACCCTGGATTTTAGGAAAGCCAATTTTAACAAACCCAGAACAATGATTAGTAAGATCCCATGGCAAGTGACTCTCACGAGAAAGGGAGCCCAGGAGGGGTGGGAGTTTTTAAAAAAGGAAATTTTAAAGGCACAATTGCAAACAATTCCCAAAAGGAAAAAAGGCAGAGGGCAACAGAAGAAGCCAATGTGGCTTCACAATAAACTCAAAGATGACCTGAAAACAAAAAAGGACACGTATAGGAAGTGGAAGGAAGGACAGGCTACAGGGGAAGAGTACAGGCAGGTAGCACAGAACTGCAGGAATAGTGTCAGGAAGGCTAAAGCTGAGAATGAGCTAAGGTTAGTGAGGAATGCTAAAAGCAACAAAAAAGCTTTCTTCAGATACATGCACAGTAAAAGACAGAAGAAAGAACTGGTGGTTCAACTACGCAATGAGGATGGCAAATTGATAACAGAAGACAAAGAAAAGGCAGAAGTGTTCAATTCCTACTTCAGCTCGATTTTCTCCCAAAAGAGGGTCTATGACCCCCCTGGCAAACCTGAAGTGCAGACTGAAGGGGCAGGATTGCAGCTTGAGATTGATAGGCAAATGGTCAAGGAGCACCTGATTACTCTGAACGAGTTTAAATCTCCAGGGCCTGATGAGCTGCATCCTAGAGTAATAAAGGAACTGGCAGAAGAACTCTCAGAACCACTGTCTATTATCTTTGAGAAATCATGGAGGACAGGTGAAGTGCCAGACGACTGGAGGAGGGCAAATGTTGTTCCCATCTTCAAAAAGGGCAAGAAGGAGGAACCTGGGAACTATAGGCCAGTCAGTCTGACATCAATCCCCGGAAGATTTTTGAGCAGATTATAAAGAAGTCAGTCTGCAAGCACCTTGAAAACAATGCAGTGATTACTAGAAGCCAGCATGGATTTGTCAAGAACAAATCCTGTCAGACTAATCTGATCTCATTTTTTGATCGGGTAACCTCCCTTGTAGACTGTGGGAATGCTGTGGACATTATATATCTGGACTTCAGCAAAGCTTTCGACAAAGTGCCTCATGATATCCTGATTAGTAAGCTAGCTAAGAGTGGGCTAGATGGAACAACTATCAGGTGGATCCACAATTGGCTACAGAATCGGACTCAAAGAGTGCTTATCAATGGTTCCTTCTCAAACTGGGGAGAGGTAACGAGCGGGGTACCACAGGGCTCAGTCCTGGGCCCGGTGCTCTTCAACATTTTTATTAATGACTTGGATCAGGAGGTACAGGGAATGCTTATCAAATTTGCAGATGACACAAAGTTGGGTGGAACAGCTAATACTCTGGAAGACAGAAACAAAATTCAAAGTGACCTCGATAGGCTGGAGCGCTGGGCCGAAAACAACAGAATGAAATTTAATAGGGATAAATGCCAAGTGCTGCACCTAGGGAGAGGAAACCAAATGCAGAGTTACAGAATGGGGGACACTTGGCTCAACAATACTACAAGTGAGAAGGATCTTGGAATTGTGGTAGATCACAAACTGAATATGAGCCAGCAATGCGATGTGGCTGCAAAGAAGGCAAATGCAATTTTGGGCTGTATTAATAGAAGTATAGCTTCCAAATCGCGGGAAGTGATAATTCCCCTTTACTCGGCACTGGTTAGGCCTCATCTTGAGTACTGCGTCCAGTTCTGGGCACCTCACTTTAAGAAGGACATAGACAAACTGGAGAGGGTTCAGAGGAGGGCAACAAGGATGATAAAGGGACTGGAAACAAGGCCCTATGAGGAGAGACTGAAAGAACTGGGCATGTTTAGCCTTCAGAAGAGGAGACTGAGGGGAGATATGATCGCACTCTTCCAGTATTTGAAGGGATGTCACACAGAGGAGGGCAAAGATCTCTTCTCCATCATCCCAGTTTGCAGGACACGGAATAATGGGCTCAAGTTACAGGAAACTAGATTCCACCTAAACATCAGGAAAAATTTCCTGACTGTCAGAGCAATAAGACAATTGAATCAACTACCTAGGGAGGTCGTGGGCTCTCCCACTCTGGAGGCATTCAAGGTGCAGCTGGACAGCCATCTGTCAGGGATGCTTTGACCTGGATTCCTGCATTGAGCAGGGGGTTGGACTCGATGGCCTTGTAGGCCCCTTCCAACTCTACTTTTCTATGATTCTATGATTCTATGAAAGAAAGAAAAGTAAATGCAAGAAAGTTCAAGAAGTACAGTTACTAGTTATACCTTCCTGAGAAGTTACAAGGAGTGAACTGAGTTTGCCCTCAAGAAAATCTGGTCTTGCTCGTATATATGTTTCTTATATCTATCTGGTTCTAGTTTTCAAATAGACTTTTTATTTCTGTCTTCATTTTAACAAAGGATGCAATTCAGAGCATGCTTATTAGGGAGTAGTTTTCACTGAACTCAGTGGGACTTACTTCTGAGTAAACATGAATAAAATTGGGCTCTCAAAGAATACATACGGTAGCTCTTGATGTTGACCTGCGTAGGAAGTTTACTTTTTTTAAATCAGTGTTTATTTAGAGCTCATGTCCCATGAGTGAGATTTTGTGGCATTTGTAAATGAACTCAGACATAGTTTATCTTCTGATTAGTATTTGGCCTTCTAGCCAGTGCCAAGTGAGAAATCATTTAAGGACACTCTGGCTTTGCATAGTTGACAGAATGCCTCATTTAAAAGAAAGTCCAAAGGGTGATTTTCTGCAATGTAGGTAGAAGGTAACGTTAGTTAGGTTCCATGTGGCTGATGAACAGCTGGAAGGGGTGAACACTTTATTTAGAATCAACAGACATGAATTCATGGATACAGTACTTGTATCCATGAATTCTACAAAATGTAGAATTATGGTATGTAGTTCTACCATAACTACAAAATAGTTTGTTAAATGCATTTTACAAAGCACTAAGATGTTCTTCAGTGAGAGCAGAAAAGCAACATGATCTTTGTGATATAGATATAGATTACCGTAGATATAGATATAGAGGCAATCGAATAGGTTTGGACACATAGCCCTGAACCAATGCTCTGTATGCATGGCAGCTGATGCTACATATGAATTGTCTCAGTCAAATACTCACAATAATGCTGAAGAGTGTGTGGGGGGAGGGGGTCTAAACCCACCCCCCTGGTCCCCATCCAGAACAGTGTGATTGCAAGTCTCCAGCTAGGACCCTAGTCTGGCTGATCAGGATTGGGAATTCTGCACACAACACCCATTTGTGCATTCAGTTTCTCACCCAACTGGGAATGTGTGTGCTTCTGAGGATATATGGTCCCTAGATGGATCAGCAAAACAAACAACAATGTTGTATTATGATTATAAACCACCTTTAAGAGTCTTTGGAATGGAAAGGGCAGGGTATAAATACTTTTTAAAATATGTGTGTATGGATGCTGCAACACAATTATATGCATTTTCACCAATTAATCATGAGTTTGAGTTGTTTAATCTATTATATTTGCACATGGAGAAAAAGAATATTTCTGAAACAAGAAGCATGCTTTTCTTGTTTTTAGATAATTCACACATGTTTTGTACCAGGCATTGCCTTAGAAGAGGCATTCCACCTGTGTAAGAGAGAGAGGAGAATGCCTCTTTTAAGATGGTGGCTGCCAGCTGCAGTTTTTATAAACACGTGTGTATGTGTGTTTAATTTTTATTTTTATTTATAGATGTTTTTATCTATATGAAATAAATAAATAAAAATCTGCTACCTGACTAGGCACCTTTTAAGCTGATTAATACTGGTGCAATCTTATACATGTCTCCTCAGAAGTAAGCCCCACTGACTTCAATAGTACTTATTGCCATGTAAGTGAGTACAGAATTGCAGCCTAAACATTTTAGAAATCTATTCACTAACTGATCAATTAAACACTGCAGCCCTAAAAACTATCACACACTCCCACAACACGTGCACACACACACATGGAGTGATACGCAGTTCAGTGCTGAAGTGAAGTACATATCCTTCCAAGAACCTTAGAAGAACTTAAACCAGGGGTGGGCAACATGTGGCCCTCCAGATGTTGTTGGACTGCAACTCCCATCAGCCCTAGCCAGCACAGCCAATGGTAAGGGATGATGGGTGGGCTGTGTGTTCCCCATCCTTGTACTAAATTTTAATGAAATAGCAGAACATGGTGGCAGGGGGGGGGAAGGAAAGGGTATTTTGCTTATGTTCACTGTTCTTCAGAAAAGATTATATTTTATTACATTTCTATCCTGCCTTTTTTCCATCATGGATTCCCAAGCCTGATCTGCCAGACACTGACCTGAATAGCTTCAGCAAGATGGTTTATTTATTTAATTATATTTACCAGTCACTTACATTAAATAAATTTCTAAGTGATGTACAAAAACAAGTCTATATACAGAGGACATAGGAAGCTGCCTTATACTGAGTCAGACCCTTGGTTCATCTAGCCCAGTATTGTCAACACGGACTGGCAGCAGCTCTCCAGGGTTTCAGGCAGGATTCTCTCCTAGCCTACCTGGACATGCCAGGGATTGAACATGGGACCTTCTGCATGCAAGCAGCTGCTTTACCACTGAGCTACAGACAAGATTACTTTCCTGGGAACGCCTGGATGGTTTTAAGTAGGCGCCGAAAACCTAGAAGGGTCAGCACATCATGAGCCCCTCAGATAATTGTCTGGATCAGTGGCTCCCTATTTGAGTGGTAAAGTGAGGGAGTGAAGAACCTCAAAAGAAACTTTTAAAAGTAAAATGAAACTTTTTAAAGTAACTTTTTAAACGTTTAAAAGTAAAATGAAGTGATACCACTAGCACTGTACACTAAGAGCTTTTCTACACGGGGCTATTAATCAGCTGCATCTACTTTTGTTGCAGAATTGAGATCCAAGCACTACAGGAGGAGCGTTTCCTTTTTCTTTTCTGCTGCATAACCTCTAGGTGGCACTGTGGTGTAGCAGAATAGCGCAAATACACAGGTTAAAAAAGCATTTTCTTTCAGTGTTACAATTGAATACCACACTTTACCTGCTCTAAAAAAACCTCCCAAAAAGACAACAAAGCGAAACTGGAGGGTCTAAACAACTAATAAACAACCATGAGTAGGGAATGACAAATGCACGATAAATGCCTCATGTAGAAAAGCTGTAAGTAGCCATGAAATTTGCACAACTACATCCCACATGCATCAGTAATGGAAATAAATGTGTTACCGGTAACTGGTGTGTGAGAGAGAGAGGGGTGAAGAGAGAAATGATATTTCACGGTGACAAAATATTTCAGTACCAGTGATAATATAAATATTATACTGAGGGAAGGCATCTGAATCTCCCCTCCCCCACACACCAGCTGAGTTTAAACAGTGTGCATTTAGTCCTTCAAGTGCTTTGCCATGTATACATTATACTATTGTTTTGCAAACCTTTGCCCGCTTTCCCAAAGCTTAACCTAAGGCAGTGCTGCTGGACTGTAACACACATATTCAGAGGCCACAAGAAGTATTCAGATGATTGCGTCAGTGTGCAGTTTCAAAGAGCAATGCAAAAACCCTCACAATCTACTCCCTGCCATGCAAAGAGGGGACATCGCTATAAGGAAGTTAGAGCTCCATTCTTTTATAAATCATTGCAAATGTGATTGTGTGCCATACTCATAATGTGGGAAGAGACACCTTGGATCCTTTGAAGTTTGGTGCCTGAAGTGTTTGGCACGGAAATTTCTGTTTGCTAAACTGTGATTGGCTCAGTGTCAAAAGTTCTATGATGTGCAGAAGTGACAGCCCATTAAAAAAAAAAAAAACACTTCTGGAATATTCTTGTGATATATCTAGGGGTCTGCTACAAGCAATGGTACATTTTGAAGTGCAGGCGCTCATCATGACAGTTTCCATAGCTACTACGACCCCCAAGGGGAGAGCAAACAATCAGGCAGCTGTGTTGATCCATGTCAACAAACCAGTTCTAGCAGTATCAGCTCCATCAAGAGCAGGTCTTTTGTACAGCTAATGGGTCTTAATTGCCCATTCAAGACCAGGCCACCTGAAAATACTTTGCATTACAACAGGAATAGCTGGCAGCTATATATTGTTGCTGGGAACTGGGATGATCCATTTCCCACCAGCTACCGTGAGGATTGCTGCTAAGCTTGAAGGAAGCAGGAACTGCGGGCTGGGGCAGAGGACGTGGCGGTGGTGGGGTGTCCCTGCTCATCTAAAGGCCTGGATCCTGTGATCCTTGGCTCCACTTACACAGTGCCTACAAGGCTCTCGCCCCTCGAGGTTACCAGGTAAGTCACTCAGCGGGTCCACTGAGTACAGGCACCCCCAGTGTGCTCCAAAATAACCTGATGCCACCTCCTGCTGATTTACAGAGAGCCGCGGGATTCTCTCGTTAGTATTCTTGGCTGCGTACTTCAAAATCAGCATGTGGGGCGAGATATGCTAACCTTAGGATCCACCCAGAACACAGGTAGTTAAAAGATTAAACATGTATTTATTTATGGACAACATCAACACTGAGAACAAGTAGTCATCTGTGGGGGGGGGGAGAAGTAATAAATACTGGCTCTGATAGCTTAACCCAACAGCTCTGCCCTCAATAACTCCTCTCTCTTTCATCTAAGCCCCCACCCTGTCTCGATCCTCAGTCAGTCAGTCAGTCAGGCGATCACTCGTGACCGAGTAAGATTCTCTTCCAGGATAAAAATTTACAAAAAGGTGATTTTAAAAGGAGGAAAATTCCAAAGAAAATTGTGTAGACTCTAGCAATGGGTCCGTAAGTGACTGTGGAGGCCAATTCTAGATCCACACAGCTTCCCACAGTGAGGACACAGGCTACCAGATGGAAGATGGTCCTGTAAAGGATTCATTTGACATGCTTTTCGCTTAGCACGTTTCTCCCTTTCACCTTGCACTCGAGCTTCTTCAAAGTCCATAGAACCTTTGTGAAAGGCCAGCCTCCAGTTAGATCGTTCATGGGCCAGAGCTTCCCAGTTTTCGATGTTTATATTGCATTTTTTTAGATTAGCCTTAAGAACATCTTTAAACCTCTTATATTGACCACCGATATTCCTCTTTCCATCCTTGAGTTGGGAATAAAGTAACTGCTTTGGGAGACGGCAGTCAGGCATTCGAACAACATGACCGGTCCACTGAAGTTGGCGTTGAAGGATAATTTTTTCAATGCTAGTAATCTTTGCTTCTTCCAGTACACTGACATTTGTCCGCCTATCTTCCCAAGTAATTCGCACTCGCAGGATTTTCCGGAGGCAGCAACATTGATGAAATCTTTCAAGGAGTTGGAGGTGACATTTATAGATAGTCCATGTTTCGCAGGCATACAATAAAGTTGGTAATACAATGGCTTCATAAACCAGTGTTTTGGTTTCCTACAAATATCCCGATCCTCGAACACTCTATGTTTCATTCGAGAAAACGCGGCACTAGCAGAGCTCAGACGATGCTGGATTTCACTGTCGATGTTAGCTGTAACAGAAAGGTAGCTGCCAAGATAGAGAAAATGATCGACATTTTCCCGTGTTGTCCCGCCAAGCTGGATAGATGGCATCACCAAAGGGTTAACTTGCACTTGCTGATGAAGCACTTTGGTTTTTTTGGTTTTTTCGATCCTATTCACTAGCTGGCTTTTGCAACTGAACTGACACGAACTCCACCTATCATTCTGTTCTGGCTGGCCCCTGCCCCCAATCATTCCTTCACTCACTCCTCTGTTAACACGCACAGGCACAGGCTAGTCATTTGTTCAGACAAAGAAGGGACAAATTATAAGTTATGCTGCAGTACTATGTAACAAAGCCCTGATGGTCCTAACAAAGCACCTATGATGAGAGGGAGTGATTTGCATTGGAGAAGAGCCAGGCAGTGTTTAACCCTGGCCCTGCCAGCTGTACAGTATTCCCTTTCAAACTCCCTGAGCTGCTTTTGCTGCTGCCGGTGTTCTCTAAGAGCAGCTGCTTGGCAGAAGATAGAACGCAAGATGTTTTGGACTTCGACTCCCAACATGCCTGACCACTGGCCATGCTGGCAGGGGCTTCTGGGAGTTGAAGACAAAACATCTGGTATCTACCTTCTGCCCATGTCTAAAAGTAGCTGCAGAGAGAAGTTTATGGGAGGAAGCCATAGGCAGGAGAAGGGCTAATTACTCCGTTCCTATTATTTCTCTATGGCAGTGTTCTCCAACCTTGGGTCCCCAGATGTTTTTGGCCTACAACTCCCAGCATGCCCCAGCTGGGGCATGCTGGGAGTTGTAGGCCAAAAACATCTGGGGACCCAAGGTTGGAGAATACTGCTCTATGGCATACTGCAAGGGCAAAGGGTCTATTGCAGCCTTCCCCGTCCTGCAGGCCAAGCTCACATAGGCTGGGGATGATGCACATTGTAGTCCAACACATCTGGAGGAGGATGGGGAAGGCTGGGCTATCATACACATGACTGCAGCATCACATGTCCTAAGACACTTTTTCAACTAGCAACAATGTTATTTGTATTGTCAATAACTGAGCAAACATGAAAGTTGTGAAATAACAGAGCAATCATAATATCTACTCACAAGCTTTGTAGAAGGGCCAAAGTAGATGTGAGAATGGAGATTGGTGAATGGCTCTCTCTGGTCTTTTTAAGCTTTTACAAAAAGCAATTTGGGAGTGGGGGAACAGTTCAGAACAGGGCTGTAGCACGGTGTGTGTGTGTGTGTGTGTGTGTGAGAGAGAGAGAGAGAGAGAGAGAGAACACCCTTTCCTCCATGACATTTTCCTAATGAAAATTCCCCTTGAAGCAGCAGTGTGCCATGTTAGGAAAAATGTGTGTGCACTTGGGTACAGGGTGAAGTCCATTCTTTCAATCTGGATCTGGCCCAGCCCAGGCCCAGCCCAGCCCAGCCCAGCCCAAACTGCTATATGCAAACACAGATACTGGAGCTCTATTTATGCATCCCCATTGTCACATCTAGCTTGGCTCTGAGCAATAAAAGCAAACCACAATCATGTTTGGTTTTCTTTTGGAAGTGACTGAATGCCTCCAGGTGGGGATCAAACCTAGCTGTGATTTTTTGCTTAGTCATACTTGACTGGCACCAATTCACAGTAACCCTGATGTCAATGACTGTGAACCTTGTGAAATACACAGGAAACGTGATCTTCCTCCTCAAAATGAACCCATGTGTGCAATTTAGCTGGCTGTTGTTGGAAGAAATGACATGTATCTTTATGTACAGTAATACCTTGGATTACAAGTAACTTGGTTTGAGAGTGTTTTGCAAGACAAGCAAATTTTTAAATATTTATTTAATTTTTTTTTACTTGATATACAAGCGATGTCTTGCAATACAAGTACTGTAGTACGGCTTAAATTAAAAATCTCTGTACAAATTTTTTGGGGGGATTTCGTTTTGATATAAGAGTGTTTTGGATTACAAGCACGTTTCCGGAACGAATTATGCTCTCAATCCAAGGCATGAATGTATATTGTGTCTATGTATTTATCTGCAATATTAGCCTTACACCTCCCCCCCCCCCCCCCCGAAATCAGCATAGTCTTTTAAGCTCATAACAACCCCATGAGGGCAGATTGAGCTGAGAGATAGTGGGTCTGTTCAGTAAACTTCAGTTAGCACAACAGGCCGGGCTCACCATGACTTATTTAACCCATGATGAGCCACATGAATATGCTACCCTTGATGGAGTTGTGTTGTGTCATCCAAACCTTGCCACCATGGGTTATTCAAGTGTTAAACAACCCTCGCATAACCCTTGGTTTTTAGTAGGGTTATGTGAGGGTTGTTTAACCCTTGAATAGCCCATGGTAGCTGGGTTCAGAGGACACAACGCAACCCCATTGAGGGTTGCATATTCACAATGGTGGCTGCATGTGTCCGGTGCGTGCTATGACTCATCGTGGGTTCTATAAACCATGGTGAGCCCAGAGTGTCATGCAAACCAAGTCACTGACTTGCCTGATCAAAGAGGTTCACAGATCCAAGCAGGATCTTGACCCATATGTACCCCAATCCCACTGACTGTCACAGGATGCAATGTAACTGCTTGGGGGTGGGGTACAAAATATCATGGCCCAGCCCTGAATAGAGGAGACAGCGCATAGGTGTGGGAGTGACACAGGCCTGTATGCAGGATTGACCCTTGTCGAAAGCACAGTATCCTGAAGAATTTAGCTGGGCCCTGGCACAGGCAACCTTTGATTATCTATACTAGTTAAGCAGTTCACAATGGACAAATAGATTGGGTTCTCCATTCATTAACCTTTATTTCTCTCTTCACACGTTTGTCAGTCAAAACAAGTTATTTGATCCAAACCATCTATTATGACAAAATACAACCTTAAGCAGTCAATGAATGTCAGTGTGTGAAATTCAGCCCCTCACCTTGCTTCTTGGCCCTCATACCCCTTAGGGTGCCAGCAGGTCTCAATGCTGTGGTAACTATAGGAGCCATAGCTGAGAGAGTTCCCTGTCAGGGTCTCTAGACCCAGCAACCCTACTCTTCCTTAGCTTCTTGGCCCACAACCCTCAGCTTTCCAAACCTCCCATGTCTACCTGCCACAGCTCCTCCTGACTCTAAGCTGGGGGTGGGCAACTTATGGCCCTCCAGATGTTTTGGTCTGCAACTCCCATCATCCCTCACCTTTGGCTATGCTGACTAGTGGCGATGGGAGTTGTAGGCCAAAACATGAAGAGTCACAAGTTGCCCACCCCTGTTCTAACCCATACACAGGGCCGGTGCTACCATTAGGCCAACTAGGCAGCTGCCTAGGGCGCAGGGCTAAAGGGGGCACCAGAAACGCCTTGAAAAAAAATACAGCTGCTCTCAAGTGGGAAGGAGGGTGCTAAATATCTGATCTTGCCTAGGGCACCAAACTGCCTTGCACCGGTCCTGCCCATACATGTAATTTCCCCCAGTCCAATGTTCCATCTTCCTCAGTTCCAAATCAATGTCTCCACGAACAATTGTTTCCTAAAATTCCTGTTTTTCAGATAACTGCTTCCTCTGGCCTCTTTGATTAGCAATGCTGTTTCTGTCCTGACCAGCTTCTCTACTGCTCCTCTCCCCTGTGGCTTATGCTGGCTCAGCTTGTCTGAGCATGGAAAGCTAAGCAGGGTCAGGCCTGGTTATTACTTGGATGGGAGACCCCTCCTCTAGTTTCCTGCACTGAGCAGGGGGTTGGACCTGATAGCCTCGTAGGCTCCTTCCAACTCTATAAATCCCCCTGTAGCATACAGTCCCTCTGGATCTTAAGTGCTATGACATTTCTTCAGAGCCCCTTCTCTGATTAGCCTCCCTTTGCCTCAAATTCAATTCCTTGTTTCTTTTGCCCCTTTCCTCAAGCCTCTTTCTTTCTTTCTTAGTCCATTGCCTGTTTTCTACTCTTCCTATCCTCTGGGATCCTTGTTTGCACAGTTCCATCTCAGTCCTCAGCCGCCTCCTGTGTAAGCTTGTAATCACAGCCACACTGACAACTTTTCCTCCCCTCACAGAAGATGGACTTCAGTCTGTTTTGTTCCCTGAACATTCCATGCCATCTATACCTGTACTCAGGGGAGGCTGGTGGTGACTCTTATTTTGGTGGGGCTCCTAATCCATTGCAGCTTTTATTCTGAGCTTTATAGGATCTATCCCATGGTGCTGAACTCCATTCCTAAAATAGGGTCACCACCATGGAGCACCATGGATGGCTACTATAAAGCTCCAAATAAAAGCTGCAATGGATTAGGAGCCAGCACCAAAATAGGAGTAACCAGCCTGCATTGCGCTGTAGTAATCTGTGTCACAGGCTTCACCACCACAAGTGCAAAATACACAGATTGTTCTAATCCTTCTGCTGCCCTCTAGTGTTCATTTTAAACCAAAAGTTTTTTTGTTTATTGAATGATCTATGGGAGCTCACCTCTTTAGATGGTAATGTATATTACTTAACTTGCTTCAAAATGTGGTAACTCAGCCCTGCTGAGTTTGGGAGCCCTGCTGCTCATTTTGCTGAATGGAGCACTAGATTCCTGCCCCAAAGTCCTGCCCTGATGGCACCACTGAATGACTTCTTTTCATTCTCCCAAGGGAGGGATGTAAACAGTGGGGTTCCACAGGGATCTGTATTGGGACCAATGCTTTTCAACTTACCGGTATTCATAAATGATCTGGAAATGGAGTGAACAGTGAAGTAGCCAAGCTTGCTGATGACACCAAATTACTTAGGGTGGTTAAAACAAAAAGGGATTGTATGGAGCTCCAAAAGGATCTCTCCAAACTGGGAGAATGGGCATCAAAATGCCAAATGCAGTTCCATGTAAGAAAACCACAAGTATAGGCTGATGGGATCTGAGCTAGTGGTGACTAACCAAGAAAAAGGCCTTGGGGTTGTGGTGGACAGCTTGATGAAATGTCAACCCAGTGTGCAGCTGCTGTGAAAAATACCAACTGCATGTTGGGCATAATTAGGAAATGAATTGAAAATAAAACTGCCAAGATCATACACACCTTATACAAATCTATGGTGCAACCACACTTAAAATACTGTGTACAGTTTTGATCACCACACCTAAAAAAGGATATTGTAGAGTCAGAAAAAGTGCAGAAAGGGGCAGCTAAAATGATCAAGGGGCTAGAGCAACTCCCCCATGAGGTAAGGGTAAAACAGCTGGGATTGTTTAGCTTAGAACAGTGGTTCTCAACCTTTTTTGCCCCATGCACCCTATAAATTGAATATTTCCACAGATAACAAGTGAAATATTTATCTTCATTTTTAATTTAATCTGTGCCATACAATAAGGTGTGATGTCCTGTAGATTATGTACAATCTGTAGAATTGTAATTTGTAGAAAGATCAGTATTCCAACAGTTTGAGTCTGTGGTCCCAATTCCCCCCCTGAAACCGTAAAATTCCCCCACAGGGGGAATTCCCCCCTGGTTGAGAACCCCTGGCTTAGAAAAAAGGTAAGGGGGGACATGATAGCCTACAAAATTATGCATGGTTTGGAGAAAGTGGATAGTGAGAAGTTTTTCTACCTGTCTCATAATACTAGAACCTGGGGTCATCCCATGAAGCTGGTTGGTGGGAGATTCAGGACAAGTAAAAGGAAGTACTTCTTTACACAGCGTATATTTGAACTATGGAATTCACTTCCACAAGATGTAGTGATGGCCACCAGTTTGGAGGGCTTTAAAAGGGGATTGGACAAATTGATGGAGGAGAAGGCTGTCAATGACTAATAGTCCTGGTGGCTATGTGCTACCTCCAGTATCAGAGGCAGTATGCCTATGTACACCAGTTGCTAGGGAACATGGGTGGGAGGGTCCTGTTACACTCATGTCCTGCTTGTGGGATTCCCATGAGCAGCTGGTTGGCCACTGTGTGAACAGAATGTTGGACTAGATGGACCCTTGCTCTCATCCACCATGGCTCTTCTTATGTTACATTTTGGAACCCAGAACTAGACACTTCTCCAGATGCAATCTGACCAGTGCAGAATAGAGTGGAACTGTTACTTCTCATGATTTGGACACTGTGGAGCTTAAAATTCCATTCACTTTTTAAGCAGCCGCATCACGCTGCTGGTTCATGTTCATTTTAATTGACCTGATTTCACCGGGACTTCCCGGAAAGCATGGTAAGGCTTGGAACCCTCTTATGGTACTTATCAAAGTAAAAGCCTGCCAAGGCTGGTCCTACCAGGCAGCAGATGCCTGGGAAGCAGCAGCAAGGTGTTGTAGGAGAAATCTGTGTGTTGTCTGGCCTGCTGCCTTCCAGTGTAGTGGAAGATTCATCAGTGGCGAAGACAGATTCATCTGCCAAGCCAGTTGGCTTTTGTGCATGGAATGGGAAGGGGCACCATCTTGTTCTTCCCCTCAGGCAGCAAAATGTCTTGGACCAGCCTCCAGCCTGGCTGTGTGAATATATCCTATTTCAGACATAAAAATGTGAATTTGGATGACATTTTTCTTTTACTGTTTCTGCACTTGGTTGATAACTCTGCCACACTGCGTGTGTGTGTGTGTGTGTGTGTGTGTAAGATATCATATATTTTTGGGGTTTACTTTTAACAGCATTTCTTGATCTCAGATTTGTATTTTCCAATTTAATATCATTTTACTCCCGTGTAGAGGAGATATAGCTCAGTCTCACCTTCTTCATTGGCCTCCTTTTCCAAAAGAAATTTGGCACAGAAGCGCAAAGAGTATACAATAGAGATAATATGAAAGCATGATCTGCGCATTGTACAAACAAATTACTCATGATTGTGTTTTGCTTTATTGAGGACACAGGTTGTTAAACAAGAAAATGAACAAACTCTACTGCACAGGGCACCTTTGAATTGAGTATATGTTTTAAAATGCAATCAAATGTTTTCTTTGGAACAAGCTTTACAAAAATTTACCTATGAACAGTGCAATCCCATACATGTCTACTAAGGAATAAGTATATTGAGTTCAATGGGATTTACTGCCAGGTAGGAGTGTATAGGATTGTGGCCTGAGAGTTAAATAAAGCAACCCAGTGTTTGTTTGTTTTTAAGTAGTAGTAAAGTTTATTTTTGTGTAGCCAAAGCAACCCAGTTCTAACCCAGTATTATTAGTTGTTCAAGTTTAATAAATGTAGAAAGTCATGTAAGGCGAGGATAGATCATAGTATTTCTGTAAACTTCCAACCCTGGACGATCAGGGCTTCAGAATGTGTGGAAAGCCTGTACACATCGCATATAGAACACAGCTGCAGGGCTCTGCCTCTGGCCCTATTGATGAGGTTGTGTGGATGTTAGTGGCAGGAGCCATTCTACTTGTGATGGCCCTTAACACAATGCATGCATGAAGTGGCCTAGTTAATTGATTGTTTAAGGATGCAATCCTATACCCCCTTACTTGGGAGTAAATCCCATTTAACTCAATGGGACTTACATTTGAATAAATAAAGTTTTTTTTTTTGTTTTCAAGTTTTAAAAAATCATTTATAATTTGGGATCCATTCAGTGTTTTTGCCCAGGAGTGAGGAACCATTTTTCCTGTTGAGGTCCACATTATCTCAGCCTCCACATTCAAGCAGTGGGTGTGGCCAGAGCCAGAAGTGGGTGGAGTTAGATGTGATTCTTACCTTTGTTCAGTACATAACAAACAACAAGAAGACATTTGTATCCAGGCATTCTCCTTTCTCAACTTGTGCAAGGTTTCACTCATCAGCTTTATAGTTGGGGAACAGAGTGGGATGGAATAAATAATATCAACAACCTAGAGTGGGAGCAGTGAGAGTCTGGAGCTCAGGACTGAGAGGCCTGGAGATCAGTGTTTGGACTATGGACTGGAGGATCTCCTACCCTGGTTTAGCCCAATCCTCAACAATCTTGATGTCAAAGCAAGTTCATAGATTTCATAGATCATAGAGTTGGAAGGAGCCTACAAGGCTATCGAGTCCAACCCCCTGCTCAATGCAGGAAACTAGAGGAGGGGTCTCCCATCCAAGTAATAACCAGGCCTGACCCTGCTTAGCTTTCCACACTCAGACAAGCTGAGCCAGCGTAAGCCACAGGCAAGTTCAATAGAATTTATTTGCTAGGAGGCATGCTTAGGATTGCATTCATGATGTGTATGAATAGACACTGGGAAATCAGTGTGGTGAGGTGGTTAGAATGCCTGGTTAAGGCTGGGAAAACCAGGGTTCCTGAACAGACCCTTTTTTCCTAAGCCTAATTGCTGCATCAGATGGAAATTTTCAGGGGGTGGCAGCTCATATATGGACACCCCCAAAAACTGTGGAAAGAGAAATCATGTGTGTGTGTGTGTGTGTGTGTGCGCGCGCGTGCCCGTGTGTGTGTGTGAGGTATGAGGAGAAAGAGAAAGGGGAGAGGAGAGATATTGATGGAGGAAATGAGGTGTATGAATGGGGTGAGTGGGTGGAAGGATGGAGAAGTAAGTGTGAAAGGGGACATATGGATGTGTGTGAATGGGGTGTCCATCTTTGGCGCCTTCCACCAACAGAATGTGGACCTTGACTTTCCTCACACTTGATATACAGGATTGTGCTGTTGAAGTAAAATAATAAAAAATGCAATAGCCCTTTGTCTCATAGATCATAGAGTTGGAAGGAGCCTACAAGGCTATGAGTCCAACCCCCTGCTCAATGCAGGAAACTAGAGGAGGGGTCTCCCATCCAGGTAATAACCAGGCTTGACCCTGCTTAGCTTTCCACACTCAGACAAGCTGAGCCAGTGTAAGCCACAGGCCTCGATCTCCCAACTTGAAAATCTAGCATGAATTGGGCTTATATTGCTTGGCAGTTACATGGGCTTTAGTATTAACTCTACAGAGCACCCACTGACAGGGAATGGGTGTCACACAAGGAGGAAGCTCTCTTTGACTGTAGGCTTCATAGCGCAATCCTGTTTTTACTCAGAAGTAAGTCCCAATGGAACTTGCTCCTTAGTAAGCATGTTAAGAATTGTAAGCATGTTAAGCATGTTAAGGTATGCAGCCTGAAGCATACCTACTGGAGAGCAAGTCCCATTAAATCCAGTGGGACTCAAATAAGCATTTTTTTAGCAGCAGGCTGTCAAGCTGTGTCTAGGCAGTAGCTTCCCGCATGGTTGGTTGTTTGACTTTGCACTAATCTGGATGGACACCACTAAGCAGTGGAGGCTGGTGACTCCAATGTCAGTGGGGCGGCTGCATCCACACTGGGCTTTAGTCTGAACTTTAAAGAAGCTATCCATGGTGCTGAACCCTAAACCCAAAGTAGGTTCAGTACCATGGATAGCTCCTTCAAAGTTCAGACTGCAACCCAGAATGGATACACTACCCCACTGACATTGGAGCCACCCGCCTCCATGGCCCACTAAGGGCTCCTAGCACTAATATCAGAAGGCACTGTGCAGCTGTTTCCACCTTTTTCTCCTTAACACATTTTCTGTGTTAAGGAAAAAGATGGAAGAAGTGGTAAGAAAACACATGAGGAGGAACATGAGTAGAAGACAGCGTCGTCTGGAGCCCCTCCCCCCCCTGCTGTGAATAAGGCAGGGTGATGGTGCTATGAAGGCCTCATCTGGAAGCAGCCTTAGTTTGGTGGTTCCGCCACAACCAGTTGTTTGGATTATGCTTTCCCTGTCTGGCAGACCAGCAGATGAGTGCTCTGGTCTGCCATTTGTTCTGTGAGGATCTATGCAGGGAAAGGTCAGTATGGCCTGACACTTGACAAATCCTGTCTTCTGGAACGGCCCTGAGATTGCAATCCCAAACGCCTTAACTTGAAAGTAGATATATCATTGAAATTATTGGAAACTTCTTCCAAGAAAGTATATTCAGGATTGGGTTTGGCACTATTTTGTTCTGAGTACATGACTTGTCAGTCATTTCAAAAGTCTTAAAGTATACAAAAGTCAGCCATGATGACTAGGGCTGCAATTCTAAACAAACTAGTGAGTAAGCCCCATTGAACTTGCTGCTGGGGCTTACTTTTGACGAAACATGCTTAGAATTGTGCTGTTACTGGGAATACATTTCATTCAATACAGTAGCATTTAGGATTGTGCTGTTAGTGGGAATAGGTTTCATTAAATTCAGTAGGACTTACTTCTGAGTAAATAAACTTAGGTTTACACCGCACATCCCATTGAAAGCAATGGGACTTACACTAGTCACCACTAACTTGTCTTGGTTTCAATGGACATGACAAATAATGTTAGCAAAATCAGGGCTTAAAGGTAAAAGAATATATATATATATTGTCATTTGGTATTTTCTTTGCTACTAAATATTTTCCTTTGGCATCGCAGAGAAAAATAATTAAAATGTTATAGTACAATCCTATTCATGTCTACTCAAAAGTAAGTCCCATTGGGTTCAGTGGGACTTACTCCCAGGTAAGTGTTATAGGATTGCAGCCTTATGCATGTCTTTCAATGTGAACAATAATTATTTGTGCAGGTAGTTATCAAAGCACCTGAAAGCCCTGAAAAAACAACAACGGGCCATATGATCATAGAAGTAATGAGAAAATTGACTTGATCAACAGTCCGCACTGCTCACCATACTATATGTATAGATTTAAGGTGTGAAATAAATATTTCAGGTATCAGATAGGGGGGAAATTACAAGGAACAAAATAACTTTTATGCAAGATTATTTTTACTACTGTGGAGATGGGTTTCATATGGTGCTAAACTGATTAAAATTTATTTAATATTTTTTAAAAAATTAAAGAAAATATCTTGAAAGATTCATGAGGAAATAGTGGTGTGCTACTAATATATGTTCTGCTAGCACCTGTTCCGTCAGAGCGCATCACATTTTGAAGTAATAAAATTCTTACTACTAAATTTGTACAACTTCCTGTAAGAACTGTATGTTTCCCTTGTAGTTATTGCATTATAGCCTAAAGGGTTTTTTAAAAAATAAAAACCATCTCTTTACAGTGTATTTATAGACATCACAATATGAGAAATCGCTCAGTGCAGGTTAATTTCCATTCCCAAGTTTTATATCTACAATGAAGAAGAGCATATTTACACCAAACAGTACGCTTTCCCCATTCACATTCTCATTCTCATTAACAGAAATCTACAATAGTTCATTCCCTACAATCTACTACATTGTAAATCAGTGAATCATTAATAAGTTTATTAGCATAATTTTTAATTTCCAATGACAGTAGCCTTTCTCTCTCATCATACAACATGTACTATCCAGACATCTTGTCTGACATCCCCATACCCTTATTCTTTCAAGATCTTTTGGATAGAAAAGTGCAAACAGTATCACACTGTCTTGTGAGTAATACCTGTTTATTGTCAGTATATATATTTTTTACCATATTTCAATCTGTCGACATGTTGTAGGCTTCTTCTCTGTGGCTCAGGGTTGCTACCTCCTAGCTTTACTGCTCGAGCTTCTCTGCCTTTAGCTGCTGCCTGGCCCACAGAAATTAGCAGGGGAATCTTCTCCACCTCCCACTTATCTCCATGCCTGAGAAAGCTTAACCTGCCCAATTTCTGCATGTCAGGCTTGCCTCAATGGCACATATAAGACACCCATATAAAAAGGTGGTAATGGTAACCCTTTGCAAATGGTAATACAAACATTCTTGGATTCATTGTCTTGAGCTACAATCCTCAAATGATTTAATTGGGAAAACTATAACTCCAGTGACTTGACTCTGGAGCACATGGATGGAAGGCATGAACATTTGGAGGTTGTTAGCTCTGACATAAGCAATTACTCTAAGCAGTGAGTATCCCTGTTGAAATGGATGAGGTTACTCAAATTGCAGTTATCAGTGCAGAATTTGGCTTAAATATCACCACACCTGTAGTGGACCATAATACAAGACTGCTAAAGCCACTGATTTAGATCAGTGGATTCTGTTTTCAATGTGACATTCAGAAGGTTTGTCACAAATTGTTTTCTAACATCTTACAATTAGGGGTGCTTCCAGACGAGGCTTTTATTGTGCATTCTCCATGCCTCATTGACAGAACTTTTCAGGGGCCCCAGATGTCATCTTCCACTCATAACCCTCCTGTGTTTTCTCACTGCATTTTCCATCTTTTTTCTTAATGCAGAAAATCAATTAAGGAGAAAAAGATGGAATAGCAGCACAATGCCTTCTCATTGGTAGTATGAGAGGTCCTTCATCTGGAAGCATACTGTGACACTTCAGTGGCTTGAGAGTTTTTAAGGACCAGACCAGTTGCTATCTAGGATTGATGAGAACAAGTGTTACCTAAGAACATAAGAAGAGCCTTGCTGGAGCAGACCAATGGTCTATCTAGTCCAGCATTCTGCTTACCGCAGTAGCCAGATGCCTCTTGAAAGCCTGCAAGTAGGACTTGAAGACAACAGTCCTCTATACCACCGAGGCTCGCAGCAACTGGTATTCAAAGGTATACTGTCTCTGAACATGGAAGCTCCATATAGCCATCATGGCCAATAGTCATTGATAGACCATGAGTTTGTCTAATCCCCTTTCAAAGACATCAAAATCAGTAGCCACCGGCATGTCTTGTGGCAATGAATTCCATAAATCAATCATGCTTTGCATGAAGAAGTACTTTCTTTTGTCTGTCCTGAATTTCATTGTCTTTGAGTCAAACCTGGCCAGATTTATCTTTGATTTCATTACTTTCATGCTTGATAACGGCATCTCACGCTTAGGGAAAAGCCACAACCCTAAACGTCAAAATGGACACAAAGCACAGTGGCCCATAGAAGCTGCCATGAATGCACTGTTTTCCAGGGTCCCCCTCTCTCTGCATTGGCTTCCCAGCAAACTGGCTTGGCCAGTTATGCAAAACCTTGCTTACCCTTGTAACCTGCCACTCTCCAGACTGTCTTTCTTTCAAGACCTCGCCTTTTAAGTTTGCATGACTTCAGTGGGCAGCTATATTCCACTTAGAACTAGTGAAACTGCTAAGCTGAGGCGAAACAGAGAAACCTGGTGAATACGGTATGTTTCATAGCATTTTGGAACTGGACGGTGACATTTGCAGTGACACGAAATTAAAATGACCACTGGCCTCACCAGCCTCAAGGCTTGAATGCAGAATTCAGCTTCTTTTCCCATCACTTGTCTTCAAACATCCTTTACAGACAGAAAACCTGTGAACACCTCTTCAGGAAACCTGAGTATACTGGATGTGAGGAGCACAGAGAACATGCCCCTTCCCTACTTGCATCCAGTGGAACATTAAGAGGGGGAATCAAATGCCCATCTGATGTGTGTATTTTTCGATAAGTTACAAGCACTACCCTTCAAAATGGGGGACAAGGGTGACTGTGTGCATATACACTCCATTTAGATCAGCAGCAGGCAGACTCCTATGCTCTGCTTCCCCCCCCCCCTTACTAGAATCCCTGTAATCCACTAATCACACCCAGCAAGTATACACACTCAGGATCTCTTAATATATTGTGTGTTCCCAAGTATGTTTTCTTGCCAGGGCCCAGCTTTGAAGGGGCCCTCTAGGGGGCTCCCCATATCCACATGCATCCACCATGTTGACAAGCGGCCCCTCTCTTTTTCCTATTTGCTTCTGCCTGGACATGGTGACAGGTTAGTGGGCTTGCTGTAGGAGGAACATGGTGGTGGTACGTTACTGATGAGCAATAGGCAGGTGCCATTGTAACTGCCCACAATGCTCTACAGCAGAGGGGTGGGTGGGAGGGAACATGTGACCTTCCAGATGTGGTTGGACTGCAACTCCCATCAGCCCTAGCCATTATAACCACTAGCAAGAAATGATGGGAGTTGCAGTCCAATGTTTGGAGAACTACATGTATTTCCCCCCCCCCCTCCTGCACGGTGTGGTTGTAGGGCATTTGGAGCAATTACAATAGTGGCTGTCCAACACTCATCAAGGCATTGGAAACGGGGGACCCTTGGCAGTGGAATCAGCACCAGTGGGCCCTCAGCAGCTGCCTGCTGCGGCCAGGTTTGACTCTTGCTTAGAAGGTGCCTTGCTGGATCAGACCAAGGTGCTTGCTTAGAAGGTGCCTTGCTGGATCAGACCAAGGTTCTAATCCAGCATTCTTTGCAAGAATCCCAGCCACCGGCAGGCATGAGGAGGACCGCCAGAAATTGGCCAGCCTACTTTCTGACTGCCCCTATTTTAAACACACCAGGGCATGTGGCCCCATGGCCACTGTGATACTTGAGTTTGGTGGGACATCTGCATCCGCCCAGAGGCATACAGGCTTCTGGTTTATTCACTTCCCCCCCCACACACACAAACAAGCGTATACACATAAACAAACAAAACCCCAAAACAAATTGTGTCATTTTTCTTGCAGATTGTGAAAGAAACACAAATGATTTCTAGTTTTACATTATTGATTTGATGTACGACTGAGTGACACTGACAGGGCCATTCAAGTTTATAAACAAAACAAAAAAAAGGCTTTTTTGTTACACCTGGTTATTCTTCTTCCATACTACATAATATAAGCAATTCAAGTGGTAATGCTTTATTAAATTAACATTTAAGGTGTTGGATCCCAAAAATCCCATCATTCTACCCTAAACAATACTACTTAAACTTCAGCTACTTATTGGACCAAAGAATGTTTCCAATTTCAGCTTATCTATTACTATGAGTCATTAGGGTAATATTTCAGAGTACCATGTGGAGGGCAATGGTTAAAAAAAGAAGAAGTAATGTATAAACAATTTTTTGTTATTAGTGAAATGAAGTAACATTTAGGAAAATGCTGCAATCATTTTGCAGGGGTTTTTTTTTTTTAGGAATCTTGCTACGTAGTATGATCAAGATTAATTTAAATGCAAACTTAGGCAGCGGTCCTATGTGTTTGTGGCACTGTGACTTGCGCCGTGTTTGATACTGCCCCATGCACTGCAAAAATATCCCAGAATGGATAGTTCTGTGTTTATGTGGCATAGATTTATTTCATAGATCATAGAGTTGGAAGGAGCCTATGAGGCTATTGAGTCCAACCCCCTGCTCAATGCAGGAAACTAGAGGAGGGGTCTCCCAAGTAATAACCAGGCCTGACCCTGCTTAGCTTTCCACACTCAGACAAGCTGAGCCAGTGTAAGCCACAGACCTGTATAATTCTGCATGTTAGTACTAAATGTATAAAATATCTTTCTGTTATATTTGCCTGTCTGCTGAATGGCAGGATCTCAAAAAACAATGCAACCTGGAGAATAGATTTTGAGGGAAGCTAGGTTAAAGAATAAATAATGTTCAAGGTCCAAATATACACAATTGGATTCAAGATCTATTGACTGTAGTTGCCCATGAAAGTTTGCCCATTACCATTACACCAAATTGGTAAAAGAAAATAAATTCCAATTAATATAGGGGAATTTTCTTGAATTATATGGAGAGTAATACGATCCACAGCAATACAAATGCAGGCCAGCAAAATGACATGCTTGACACAGCACTTTAATTTTAACTTTAATTAATGTTTGTATGTATGTAGCTATTAATTTATCCAATTTTTGCTTAATGATTTTACTTACAGACATGAAACCTTTAAATACAGGATGATATGAAGAAGGAAGGGGGAAAGCTAAATGGGTGGGAAGGGGGGGGGAGGAAGGGGTGTGTTGTTTTTTTTTACTGTTCGTATTGTATGGGAAAATGAAAAAAAAAGTAATAAGCTGTTAATAACAAAAACAAAAAAAATCCCCAATATTCAAGGTCTGGCAACAAATTGGAGGCCTCTGTTTTCTGCTAAGCAAAGTTATTACATTTTAAATTTCTTAGGTCATACCATGTATTTTCAATACCATGAAAATTGGCTGTTTGCAAAACTGAAATTAAAAGCCATTGACATGCAAATGTTCCCCATCTCCCACAATCCCATCCCTACAGGCACATATGGCTCTTTATAGGGATTACAACATAGTTGTGTGAAGTAAACATTTTTTAAAAAGTTTAATCTAGCTCTTCTAAACCTACATTTTAAAATACTTACAGCACAATCCTATGCATGTTTAGACAGAAAAAAAGTCCTACAACTCTCAGCATTCCCCAGCCAGCATGGCTGGCTGGGGAATGCTGGAAGTTGTAGAACATTTTTCTGTCTAAATATGCATAGGATTGCACCCTTAAATACTGACTGGCACTGAAGATACTGAGCTAGCCCTGGATTCCCTGGTCTTAGTGTTAGGCATGGCAATGGTGCAGCACGACACTCCTACGGTGGCTTCAGGTAACTCGTCCTCATCGGTCCATTCATTCAGGTCAGGGTTGTAGCACTGAATACATTTCTTGTATTTCTTCTCTATTTCATTCCAGCCTCCCACTAAGTACATTTTCCCACTAAGGGTGGAAGCACCAGCGGTGCTCACACCAGTTGGAAGAGGAGCAGCGTAATTCCACTGGCCGGGATAAGGGCTGTAACACTCAACAGGAAGCACATCGACTCTTTCGCCTCGACCTCCCAGCTGGGACCCACCCATAACGTAGACCTTTTCCCCCAGGGAAATGGCACAGTGCCAGCCTCTCGGAGTGCTAAGGCTGGGCTTGTCTTGCCAGCTGTCGCTGGCAGGATCGTACATACAGACAGAGCGGGAATAAGCATTGTTTATGTAACCTCCTGTGACCAGGATCCTACCATCGATCACCGCACTAGCATGGCAGCACCTGGCCACCTCCAACGGGGCCTTCATTTGCCACTGATTAACTGCAGGGACATAACATTCGACTGAAGAGAGACACCCGTCGGAGTTGCGGCCGCCAACAGCATAAAGCAGGCCATTGAACACATTCAGACTGAAATGAGTGCGCTTTTGATTCATATTGGCCAGGTGAATCCACGTGTTGAAGCGAGGATCATACCTGAAAGAATTAGGGAGGGGGGAAAGGGGGATTATTGATGCAATCCAAATTCTAATTTCAGTTACAACTTTATATTGCTGCCACGCTGTGCTGGCTACATCACTCAAAACTAAAGGCCCCCAAACATTTTGTCAACAGTGATCCTTTTTTTAGGGCTAACTAGATGTGCTCCTATGATTGGATTGTAGCTTTTTCCAAAGCTGAAGGCAGCACCCCCTGCCCACTCCAGTCCTGAATCAAATCAAGGCTACAGTGCTAGCAGGGAGAGCCATCTAATCCTCTTCTCTCCCAGTGCTGTTTTTCCAGTTGAAATAACCCCTCTAAAGCTTCTCTTCGATCCATTTTGTAGTGGTACGTTCCTCCAACAGGGCAAAGAGCAGCCTCAGGGCAGAGTTGGATAATAAATTTATTTTTTATTTGTTATATTTATACCCCGCCTTTTTTCCTCCAAGGAGCCCAAGGCCGCTTACATAATCCTCCTCTCCATTTTATCCTCACAACAACCCTGTGAGGTAGGTTAGGCTGAGTCAGTGACTGGCCCAAAATCACCCAGTGAGCTTCATGGCTGAGTGGGGACTAGAAACTGGATCTTCCGAGTCTCCGTCCAACGCTCTCGCCACTATGTCACACTGGCTCTCTACCATATGGTAGTTGTGTTTCTCTGATGGGGCAAAGAGCAGCTTCAGGGCAGGGATGGGTAATAAATAGATCTATAAAGTGGCATGGGGGAGAGGGTTAAACCTTCCTTCCCCAGTAGTGTAGTCCCAATCAGATTCATCCACATATACATACATACTGCTGCTGCTTTTACCTTTGGAGAAAACACAACTTCCTATGTCACGTCCAGCTGTAATGGTTTATACCTCTCTAAATGTAACTACAAGTCATATCTCAGCTGCTTAGCACTACTTTGATGGCGGGGATGGAGGTATGAAGATCAAGGGGAAAGGAGTCAGCATCAGCAAGGAAGGTCCCAAGGAAAGCAAAATAAATATGGTTGCTCAGCAGGTCACAGTTCCATCAGAGAACACAAATGAGAAGGCAATGAATCATCTTTTTGATACTGATGGTGTAAAATTACTGTGTTTGAGGAGCAACAGTGGTCAGTTAAGCTACACACAAATACAGGGCTAGGCTCAGTAAGAAGTTTGCACCTCCCTTGGCAACAGCTCTGTATTTATAGAACCAGATAGTTGCATTTAATAATATGCACATTTTATACTATTTACACATTATGTACTTCACTACTTATTTTTAAAAATTATATCTCAGTAAGTCGTTGGGAGAACTGGATATAACGGGAGTTTGGGATGTGTACGGTGTCCACTCTGTTAATGCAGGCATGTGAAAAATTAAATTGCCAGCTCACTAATAGAATCAAACTGAATTGCTAGTTAATATAATCTGACCACCCCTGGTAAGCTAATTTCATTTGTCACTGGATGTTATTTGCCAGAAATTGTTGATCATGGAAAATAGCCAGTGACTGCACTACATGAACGCTTGGACAAAATAAAAATCTGCATATACACATGCAAAAAAAGAAGAGGACTTTTCCACAGAGGAATGTTCCTAGTATATGCGAATGTGGCCAAAAATATATAACTCAAAATCCAATGTTGGAAATATTTAGAAATGATCTTTGTGGAGTATTCTGGCTTCTTTGTTATGTTCTCTGTATAATATGAAATGCAGTCTGGATCACACCAAAATAGAAGTGAGCATTTCTATTGACTTTGGTGGGATCAAGATTTCAACCTTGGCATTTGAAAACTCATTCTTGTGGCCACTGAGGTTAACAGATACCCCATCAATGCAAACAAGGCTGACTTCTTGAGTCATATTTCTACCACACCTTCATCCGAGTCCTAAAATGTCCTATACCAGTCATAATGCTTAGGATGGCAGTGATGCAAGTCTAAGGTTAAAGCACAAACCCTGGAATTCTCACAAAGTTGTGCATGCTTAGCAACATGAATTTTTAAAATGTTAAGTAGGGTCTAAGCTGACCGGGCAAATCTGCTTATGCAACTGAACAAGTCTTGAGTCAAAGAGAGCTTTTTTACACTATTGGTTTTACTGGAACTATTACCAGAGAATAAGAGATGCTCATGTTGTCAATTTATGCAATGCGATTAACCCTTACTGGTGATAAAAGAGCTGAGAATGAAAAAAAATAAAATGACAGTGCTAAAAGGCAGCAAAGTCATGTCTCTGATCGGTGGAGAGATTCTAGAGAAGATGAATACGAGGCCATTTCACATGCACAGATGGAATCCCATAAGGCTGCTCAGAATCAGATATGAAAGGCAAGATGTCTCACAGCTCAAGCAGACCACTTTCATGAGGTGTTCCTCTTTGAGTAAATAGGGATATGGAACATATTGTTATTTGGCTCCAATAAAGCCACCACAACTTCTTGTCCTAATCCCGATCATCTTTAATGGGACTCCCTGACTGGGGAAAGTGAGGGTGGGGAAAGAAAGGCAGCCCCATTTTTCCTATCAACAGTGGGCAAGAGGGGCATTAAAAGGCTGGCTGGTGGGGCCAATGAGGAGGTTTACCCAGAGGCGGTGTTAGGCATCAGCCCACCACTAGGGCCAGTGCTCCAAATCTTTCATTTGGAACCTCGAATCTCTGGGAGGACATCTGCCCCAGCACTTTTCTGTCCATGGGTACTTCCTGAAATAAAGGTGCAGGGGCCCTGATGATCTCTGTTGCATCTGATCCCCCTGGATTAGCTGGCTTTTGGCCCACATGTGCGTTACCTCCTGCTGCCCCCCCCCAATTTTTCTGCCTGAGGTTTTTTTCTGAAATCAAATGCCCTCCTCTCCCCTGTCCATACATCCCTTTTCACAAATAGGAGCCAGAGTCCTTTAAAGACACACACACAGAGACTTCAGAGCATATGTAAATTAGCATATTTAAATTTGTGCATTTCTTTTGTCCTGTTGGGCCTGAGACCTGGATCTTTTTGGTGCCTAGAAGTGTCCCTGGGCGTACCCACTCACTCTGCCTTTGGTAGGGAAAGACTACAGGATGGATGGAGGCTTAAGATGCTACTAAGCCCCTCCCTTCCTTATCTGAGGCCCATGGGGAGACAGGATCACCAAGGTAGGGCTTTGAGATCCTGACACTCATTATATGGCCATTCGCTTACACGACATTCTAAAACATGTAAAGACACTGCTGCTGGTATATCTGATGACAGATATTCTATAGTTTGTAGCCACAATTCAACAGTTAACATTTAATATTATTTCTTCCATACTGGATTGACCAAAATCAGGTGTGTGTGTGTGTGTGTGTGTGTGTGTGCAGATAATCTCTTTTAATGCTTCAGCTTTAGTGCCTATTGAATGATAGTTTTATAATAAATGGGCTTTGGGACTGATACGGGGGATAGCTCCACTCAGTATACAACAATACTTATATAGCAGCATAGAATGCAAAAAGCATTTCACATCCATTATTTGAGGAGCCTTGCAACAACCCTGTAAGGTAGGTCAAATATTATTATTCCCATATTGCAGACAGGGGACTGAGGCAGAGAGAGAATGCTTACCTAAGGCCAATAAGTGAGTTCATGGCACAGGTGAGTTCAGTGGGTGAGGCTGAGAGACATCAGCTTACCTAAGGTTACCTGCATGGTGGAGGTGAGATTTGAACCATGGACTCCCTGCTTTATAACTCCAGTACAGATGCTGTCCCACCACTACCACCACCACCATGGGAGAGCTAATAACAACTTAAAGGGGGTGGTGTTGCATTGGCAGGGAAGTGCATGGGAAGAGAGCATTAAAGACCCTTCAAAACAGCACTAAGGGTCATTAAGTAGCAAAACAAAATCAGTCAGTGATCCTGATCAAGGAGGATCTCACTGTCACATCTGGTTTGGCCCTTAGCTACTCCACTAGCTCTTATGGTGAGCAGTGAATACACTTTTCATGATGGAAAAGGTGGGAGAAGGCCTATTGGAAAAGCAATATAAGCAGGACATTTTAAAGCGCTGAATAAGTAGCAGAGCTGGGAATCCCCAGCACCCGTGGAGGCTGCTGGCTCCAATGTCAGTGGGGTGATGTATCCACTCTGGGTTTTCATAGATTCATAGATCATAGAGTTGGAAGGAGCCTACAAGGCTATGGAGTCCAACCCCCTGCTCAATGCAGGAAACTAGAGGAGGGGTCTCCCATCCAAGTAATAACCAGGTCTGACCCTGCTTAGCTTTCCACACTCAGACTTAGTCTGAACTTTACAGGAGCTGTCCATGGTACCAAACCGTAGCCCCAAATAGGTTCAGCACCATGGATAGCTCCTTAAAAGTTCTGACTGCAACCCGAAGTGGATACACTGCCCCACTGACATTGGAGCCACCCACCTCCATGGCCCACCACAATCTTCTAGCCTTCTGACCAAATCCTAGATACCTAAGGAGCTACATTGCCTCTCAATGCTACTGCAGTAATAGGCTCTCATGGCAGTACTCTTTGCTCTCCACCTGCAAAAACATTATTAGTGGGCCGGACCGGTATGCTAAAGAAAACAAAGGAAGACAAGGCATTAGGAGCCAAAACCTGTAGAGCATCCTTCCCAAACCTGGCGCCCCCCCCCGAGATGTATTGGACCACAACTCCCATCACCCAGGTTAGAAATGATGGGAGTTCTAGTGCAACACATCTGGCGAGTGACAGCTTTGGAAAGGATGCTGTAGAATTAACTCAGGATTAACACTAATACCCATTGGTGTCACTGGGAGCTTTCATTCTAGGACTAAGAGCAGTGTGTGTGGGGGGGAGGGGGACAGATTTTCATTGGAACCGTAGTTCAGGAGGAAAGGGTTAAACCTTCCCTCCCTACAAGCTGTGGTCCCAACAAAACATGCCCCTCCCGCCCTATGCCTGGTATTCATTGTTTTAAAAATACAGACATGGTTACTAATGACATGTTTAGCATCATACCTAATTTGGGCCTAGGAAAATTCACAGCTATTGGAGATGTGTCTCTGTTTTAAATGCAGTGAGTGGATGTCTTTGGAAGCAACACAGTTGAGCCAATGGCAGTTATTTCCACATCAAATACTATCCAAGAAGTGAGCCTGGACAAAACACTGGCCTTGTTCGCATACTTCTAGCCTGTGGCTTATTTAACCAATGGTTTGTTTCCCTACTCAGGGTTTGTCTAGCAGATGAATGAACAAACCATGGTTTGTTTTCTCAATCCCTGGGTTGTTTGTTTCCCTCCTCCTTTGTCTGCTCCCTTCCCTGTATCCCAAATGCCTTTGTGGTGCTGTAATACTGGCATCTAGGGTGGCTGGGTTTTTTTGGGCCTCATGTGAAACAACCCATGAACAACCCACAGTTCTGGGCTGACACGTAACGACAACCCATGGTTTAAACAACCCAGAGTTCACAACCCAGCAACAAACTATGACTTCTCTCTCTGGGACTGATTGCGGTTAACAAATGATGTTTGCGGTTAACAAACGATGATTTGTTAGTGTGGCCACATTCACACATCACGACAAGGCAGAATTCAACAACATGCTCTTTTTCAATTATCTACCTGATTCTTGGAAATCAATGAATGGTCAGCGTAAATGGATTTTCTTTTGACAGCTAAAAGACTGATATTATAACACTGGAAGGATAAACACTCACCTCCTATAATGCAATGGACTGAGGACCTTACAACACTTTCAGTAATTGAACAGGTGGTGTATAGATACCACCTTTGAATGGATACTTATTTGAATGATTTTTCTTCTTTAAAAATTGTACACTTGCAGGTATTCCCTTATTACATAGATTAGATGGTGTTTTATCAGCCACATGTATTCATGTAAAAAACCCTTCATAAATCATAAATTATGTACTTGTTTTAATATTATAAAGTTTTACTGTTTTTAATGTTCTTATTTTTATTGTATTAAGTGTTTATTGTTTTAAATTACTGGGTGCCACCTTGGTGGCATTTTAGCAAATAAGTTGGTATATAAATGTTAATATTAATAATAAATGAATAATAATATGTTTTTCTCCTATTCTGCCCTCTGTATGACTGCAGCAGTTACGTATCTCTCTCTCTCTCTTCTCTGCTTTCTCTCTCTGGAGCTGTTTTGTCGTGAACATGCTGCCTCTCCATCCCTATAAATAATCAGTTACCTGCAGAAATTGCTGACTGCATGCTTAGCCTGATTCCTGGCATCATTCTGGTCTTCACCACCTGCTACATAGAGGAATCCATCCATCACAGTGACACACTGGTTGAAGCTTTTAGCTGGCATCTCAGTAAGCCTCTTCCACCCATTGTCAGGATCTCTGTATAGAATGTCTCGACTAAGGGATTTCTCTGTTAAAGCTGGGCGTCCCCCGACTGTAACAAGAACTCGTAATCCTCCACGAATCCTTGTTCTTCTAGACTGCAGGGTATTCTGGTGGTAGGGAAGTAAGTGATAATTCATAGCATCTACCAGAAGTCTATGGCAATCTGAATCTTGCATCATTCTTGGTATAGTCTGAACATAATTCACCAGGTCTTGGGCAGAGATGGTACCAAACCGAATGTTGCTCAAAAGGTCAGCAGCATATTTTGCTCTTTTTTGGTCAAATTCCAGCCATCTCGTTGCAATCTGGAATGCAACAAGTTCAGAAGGCAACTGCAAGTCATCATCTGCAAGAAGTTCATTGATCCGGTCAAAGGTAAGTTTTAAGAACTGATCCGATTCAGAAAACTCAATGAAGTTGTCTCTAATGAATTTCTGCGCTGCTTCCTTGGCGGTCTTTAGTCCATACGTCTCTGCAATGTTGGCAATGTACATGCAATTCTCCACACTGATTTCTTGCATCAAAAAATCACTGCACATCTTCACAAGGGTATGGATCTGAAGATAAATGGCTGTGGAGATGATACTACCTATGGTGTACAGTGAGAGTGTGAGCTTCCCAGTGTAAGCATATGCAATGACAGTAGCGAGGCCCAGTGGAGATACATCATTGAGGTCCACTCTTTGAGTAGATGGATTTTTCTTTAAGATGTTATGGAAGTAGTCGCTACATGAAGCCATCACCACCTTGTGGACATCGAAGGACTTCGTTTTGGTACCAATGACTAAATCACAGAGAAAGTTTTCCAGCCTCATTCTGGACAGCCCTTCCAAGAGATTGGGACTATAGAGAGCATCAGAAACTTCAGTTGAAACGCAGCTGAAGCCATTCCCTCCTTCCAAAAGGCCATTCAAACCATTCAGTTTGCTGAGGGGACCATCCTCGACTATAATGGTCAGCTCATTGATATCCACCTTGCTCTTTTTGACGTTCTTCTTCTTTGGCGCCATGACTGGAATATCACAGCCAAGAGCTTGCTAAAAAAACAGAACAATAAAAAACCCAACAAATTTTAGAGTCATATTTCAGTTTTGTGGATTTAAGCGTCCGATTGAAAATGACCATGAAGCATCCTTGCAGACAGTGAGAAGAACCAGAAGATGAAGAAAATATGAAATAGCAGGAGGATACAGAATATCACTTTCTGTACCTTATAGACAGCATTATTTGTACCTTATGCAAGGTTAATTACCAATTGGTAAACGGTAGTTTGTACTCACTCAGTGACTGGGTTCAGACAACACAATAACCAACACTCAAGGGTTGAGTATGGGTTGAGTGTGGGTTGTTGTTGAACCGTGGGTTGTTGTTGAAATGTGGGTTATCGTGTTGTCTGAACCTAGCTGAGATAACAAACCATGGTGGACAACCATGGTTAGTGCAGTCATGTTTCAACAACAACTCATGGTTCAACAACAACCCACACTCAACCCCTGAATGTGGGGTATCATGTTGTCTGAACCCAGTGTCTCATGTGAAGCTCATAATCCCAATTCAGTCACAAAGCTTCCTGGATGGATGACCTTCCACAAGTCAATATCAATCAGACTAATCTACTTCATAGGGCTGCTTGGCACATAAGGATATATTGCACTTGACCCCTAGTCTTTGGTGTGGTATGGGAAAATGTAACGGCATTTACTTGGAAACAAGTCCCATTGAGTTTAAATGGAATTTAGTTCCAAGTCAACATGCTTAGGGATTGGAACATGCATATTTATTCACTTACATCTGAAGCTGTCCCTGTCCTTCATATGTAGGGCAGAGTGCTCCTCTCCTTTCTGGGTAGACATAGGTAGCTTACTGAGATGGAATTACTTTCCTCCAAAACATCACTATGAGGCTGGAGATATTGGAGAAGACAATTTAGGGGATTCAGGCCGTGCCTATATTTACATGTTCAAAATGTAATTGATAATCCTATTAGAGGTCATGGAGGAATTAGCTCTTCATGTCAGGTTGGATGGTTGTCCTAGAACCTACTTAATTTTCCATTGTAATACCTGGCACAACTTCCTTGCATGCATATTCTGAGTACATATTGTTCTATTATTAATATTTGCTCTCTTGGCATTTCTGCACCTTGGTCCCATGCCCTCACACTTGGTAACATATTAAGATTTTGTTTGATTTATGACCACTATTTTTGGTGGAAAGGCGGGATAAACCGGGATATGTTGTAAAAACCAATCAATAAAATGAACTAATTATGTGTATAGATTAGATCTATTGGGCAGTATCCTACACTGCTGGTGCACTCCTGCTCATTCTGTTGCACCAGTGGGACACACTGCTAGCACAACGGGGAGTTAGCACTTCATAAAGGAACCCCAGAAATGAGTGGAAACACTCGTTTCTGGATCAGGACAGGTCAGTGGAGCTCCCTTCTGCGAGCTCTGCTGACTTTCCCCGTTCCAGAAACTATTGTTTCCGGTTCCTTTATGAAGCGCTAACTTCCTGTTGCGCTAATGGTGGCCACCCAGGCAGCATAGGATACTGCCCATTACAAATACCTAGATCGCATCAGAACTTGAATCCTTTGAACTGCTTGGATTACACCACAATATCTTTCAGCCTTAACAATCTATAGCTTTGGTGCCTCCCAGAATTGCAGGTTTAATAAGCTTTAAGTATATTAGTTTGCATCCTACTAAATAAGATTTTGCTACATGAAATTCCACTGAAAATTCTTTCCCTACTTCCAGTAAGCTAAATGACTGTATATGCATTCAGAAGTTTTAAGAATATGGATTCTGAAGAGGAAGAAATACATGGCTGGAACATTCGGCAATGGGCACTTGTTTATAAGAACCCACTTGTGTTTGTTGTTGGGTTAACTCTGGGTTGTTTAACCCATGAACAACCCAGAGTTGCCAGGTTCGCATGTCATGAATCTCAGGAACAGGGCAGTCCTGGTTTCTTAATTGAAAGTGGAAGCGATGAGCGCACGGGAGGCAATGTGCTCATCGCTTTGCTTGTCCTCTGCAATTCCTGGATTAAACCACCCAGGAATTGCTGTGTGACATGCAAACCAGCTCAGTATGTTAGGCTGACAGCCACACTTTATTGATCACACCTAATTTCTTCTATTGGTTGGTTATTCTATTTAAGGATTAGCTGCTGCTTTTAAATTGCTTGCGTTATGGCTCCTTAGTTATATGTTGTGATGTGCCTTTTGATTTTTATCTGCTGTTTTATTACATTCTTTATATTTGGTTAGCTACCTTGAATGCTAACAAGGATGAAAAAGCAGCATATAAAATTTCAAAATAATACACAATGTTGAAACCTGTGGCCATAGCTGTTCTCTTTTAGCTCTAACTTCCTTTGGATTGGGTAGAACAGGCCCACTGCAGCTTTTAAAATCAGTTTTATATGAAAAAGAGTTTACCGTATTTTTTTTTTTAAAAAAGTTTTTCAGTAATAAAAAGGAAAGGACGAGTAAAGGAATCACTAAGAATGAAATCAGATAAGTATTTCCCCCATTACAAGTAATGCTCCCCCCCCATTAGCCTGCATCAAGAGCCACGTGGGGCAGTGCCACATGCAGAGTCCAATACATGTTCAGTTTCCATCCAGCTGAACTGGACAACCTTCATTTGTTACGTTTGCAGACCACAGGTGCGTGTACATCTCCATTCAATGGAGTGGGAGGAAACAAACTACATGTGGGGAGAATGGTTATGGTTGAACTCCTGATCTATTTGCACCCAAATCCTACTGAAATCAACAGGACTGAGTAACTATAGATATAGATAGGTCTAATTTCCAATGTTCCCGAAGTGCAGTATATTTGTGCATTCTGTTTTCATCAAACCAGGCTTTTATTCCAGCTTTTACCCTGAATGTGCACCAGACTCCCAGTTGCATTCTCTATCACATAACCAGAAGCATGGGAAATATTGCTCAAAAAATGAAGTCACCTTCTCCCCTTATGCCGACAGCAGGAAGTCAGCTATGTAGGCTCTCCAGTCCACATCAGTCTCTCTGTCACCTTTTCAGGCATGTGGGACTGGGTAGAGGACCAATAATAGACTGAAGCACTCACATGTATGGCCCACCGGGTGCAGAAATCCTGTATGAGGTTCCAGTGTTGGACTGGAACCTGGGTTCAAATCCCCACTCAGCCACAAGGCTCACTGGATGACCCCCGGGCCAATCACTCCCTCCCAGCCTAAACTACCTCACAGTGTAATTGTGAGCATAAAATGGGGAAGGGAAGGAAATACTTTGAGCTACTTGGCAGAAGGGTAAAGTAAACATTGAATAAATACATTGGGCGGTATCCACTTAGACACGAGTGCTAATGTAAATGATGTTGTGCATAAGGGACATCTAGTGCAATGGCAATAGCGTTAGTTGGCATGACGGGGATTCCCAGTGGAGGCTGGTGGCTCTAATGTCAATGGGGCTGTGTATCCCTCCGGATTTCACGCTGAACTTTTATGGAGCTATCCATGGTGCTGAACCCTATCCCCAAAATAGGTCCGGCACCATGGGTAGCTTCTCAAGAGTTTGGAGTAAAATCCGGAGCGGATACACAGCCCCGCTGACATTGGAGCTATCAGCCTCCACTGGAGATCCCCCAGAAAACCCATCACGCCAGCTAACGCTATTGGCATTGCGTTAGGTCCCTTATGCTAGCACAACATCATTTACATTAGTGCTAGTGTCCAGTTGGCTACTGCCTATTAACCTAAATAAGTTTAAGTTAAAATTTAAATTTAATAAACTAAATAAACAAATGATATGAGCGCATCTGTACTCACAAATAAGCACCATCGTGCCCCAAGGAGGCATGGGGCCAAATGTTAAAAATAAGCAAGGATCTCATTGACCGTAAAATAGTATATAATGCAGTAACCTCTGCATTACTGTCGAAGGACTTCACGCCGAGCTTTAAAACATGCACTCTTCAGCATTTTATGTATAGCAAGGAACGGTTAGTGCCTTCTTTGAGAAGCAGGGTCCCCACCACTCCACCTCCCACTAGGTGACAGCTATGTGCAGGGCAAGTGAGGGGGCCGCATGGGTATCAGCAGTGGCAGCACTGCCCACATGCCGGACAAGGAGCCGAGATCCCAGGACGCTGCTTTGCCAAAGTGGTGGCTCAGCTGCTCTCTTCTCCTTTCCCTCTCCCCAGCCACATTCCTTGAGCCTGCATCTGTTGAAGCCTATCAGAGTCATTTCCAAGAATAGCAACGGTTCTCCGGCCTCAAAGCCATTTTAAGACACATTCAGTTTAAAGTGCATTTTCCCCCCCTTGAGATATAATTTTTTTCCACATGCAGATATAATTTCTTTTCTTTTATATCTTTTCTTTTTTCTAGGTATACATTTGCAACAACTTCCCCCCTCTGTTATGAAAAGTTCAACTGTTCCCAGCTGAGAACACTTAACATACTTCTGATTCTAAATTCTCTGTCTTCTTAGCTAGCTAAGCTGATGTTCCTTTGGAAAGTAAAATGGACTTTTAAATATAACCAGATATCCTTTATTTTAAGACATTTAAAGCTTAACCTGGGTTCTATTGAAGGGTTTGTTAAGTGTTTTTTTTTAAAGCCAAATTTATCCATATTTTAGAGGACTGTCTCTCATTCATTAATTTTCTATAAGGCAAGATATGCTCATGGCGAAATGCCGATGCCATACAATTCTAGCAGCAAATGTGCTTGAGGCTGATGAGATGACTGTCTTTAAATAAATTGTGCATCAAGTTAAACTGCAGGAACTGTACAGGGAAATACACAGTTAAAGAAAAGTCTTAGCTATATTGATTTTTCTAGGGCCTTTTCACAGCTATAACCAGTCATGTTGACTTTATAACTTGGAGGTAATTCACATCAAAGGACATTTCAGATCTTAAATGGGGGGGGGGGGAGAAACAGAACCCTTCCCTAGGAACACTAACAGAGATATGAATATCAATATGAACAGGATTAGAGTAGCCTTACCCTTCTCAGGAAAGAGCCTTCCCAGGGCTGCCCAGCACAAATGTCTACGAGAATATCTCTTGAAAAGAATGAGAAAAGACAGGGGAAATGGAAGTTCAGATTTCACCTGGGAAGTCCTAGCAACTGAAGTTTCTAGTGTGACCCAGCTGCCACTGTGGACGAGAGATACTTGGAGTCTGCGCTGTGTGGAGCACTTTAAAATGACCCCTCCTCCAATCCCTCTCTGTCACCCAGAGGGGTTGATGTTTCCTGTGCTTCTGCTTAGCTTTGAATCTCAAGTAAACTGAACTGGACATCTACATGAAAAATGTAACAAAAGGAGGGGTGAACAACGAGAAACTACACCCTTTCAATTACTCTGGCCTTTCAACAGAGTGTCTAGAGAATTATCCCCCCACCCATCCCAAAATGGCTAAAAACATCTTGCATTGATAGGGTAACTACATCCGCCCCCTAAAATAGCGAAAAATGGGAGGCATCTGAAAGAAATTGGCCCTGGACAATTAAATATTTCAACTCCCTTTATTCAAGCATCACCTTAACAGCTGCAGTTTTATGCACCTGGAAGTAAAGCCACGTGCTTTGTTTTAGGGATGATTGTTTAGCTCTGTGATCTCTCTGTATTGATTGTTGCTGTAATGCTTAGATCTCTGCTTTAAAATGCTGTTTTGTGTGTGTTTTTAGTTGTTTTATTTGCTGCTTTAATGAATGTTTGTTTTATTGAAATTGTGATTTTTTAATTTAATTTTTTGAATAATGCCTGGAGAACTGTTATTGTGGGATGACTGATAAATGGAATAAATAAAATTAGAGAACACAGGAAACTACCTTATACCAAGTCAGACTATTTGCCTATTTAGTCCAGTGTTGTCTACCCTAACAGGCAGCTACTTTCCAGAGTCTCAGGTAGGTTCCACCCCCATCACCAGCTACCTGACCTGATCCCTTTTCCACTGGTGATGCTGGAGATTGAACCTGAAAGTTTCTGCATGCAAAGCATGTGCTCTACCACTGAGCTATGGTGCCTCCCAATTGAACTTAGTGGCTGGGTACAAACAATATGATAACCCCACATTCAAGGGTTGAGTATGGGTTGAGTGTGGGCTGTTGTTGAACCGTGGGTTGTTGTTGAAACATGGTTTATTGGTTGTCTGAACCCAGCCACGCTAACAAACCATGTTTGTTAACCACAAACAACCCACAGTTCACAACCCAACAACAAACCATGGGTTCTCTTCATAAGCCATGGTTTGTTAGCGCAGCTGGGTTCAGACAACTTGATAACCCATGTTTCAACAAAAACCCATGGTTCAGCAACAACCCACACTCAACCCCTGAGTGTGGGTTATTGTGTTGTCTGAACCCAGTCATTGAGGCTTACTTCTTAGTAAACATCATATTTACTGAGAAGTAAGTTCCACTGTGTTCAGTGGTGCTTACTCATAGGTAAGACGCAGAGATTGCAGCCAAAGTCTTTCCTGTGAGTAAGCCCCACTGAATACTATTACACGCATGTGGCCTACAGTGACAAGCTTCAGGGGTTCCAGCACTCACCCAGGATTCAGTTTCCTTAGTAGGAGGTCAAAATCTTTTATCACAGAAACACCATAAGTCTCAGTGACTTCCTTCTAAGGAAACTCAATGCTGGGTGAGACTTATGGTGTTTCTGTGATAAAAGATTTACGTATATATACAGTCTGAGCATAAGATGGGGGTTCACAGCATTAGCACTCCAACAGATTTCTGTTCCCCATCTGATCTCTAGGGGAATCCGTAGCGCCAAAGGATTTTCTGCCACAAAGTCAGCTCTCTGCCTCCTTTTCAAATCCAGTTCCAGCAGAGTCTCCACCCAGCACCTATGCTTTCTTGGGTCATCCCAGCTCCCGCTGAAACACCCTTATAACAACCCTGTGAGGTAGGTTAGGCTGAGAGTCAGTGGGCCGGTTCACATGACACGTCCCCCGCAAGTCCCCCACGTTCCCGTGTCGTGTGCATGCCGACCGGGGGCGCCCCCGCGGCACAGCCACGCACGGGACGCATGCAAAGTGACCATGGTTGGTAGAGGGGTAAGCCCCTACCGCGTGTGGTCACCATGCCATCCGAACAGCGGGCGGCTGTCCCGCACGGTCCCCACAGAGACGGCAGCCCAGAGTGGCCGGAGCGGCCGCCGCTCCAGCCTGTAGGGGCAAACGGCCCCTCTGGGCATCCCGGGGCCCCGCCCGCTAGCGCCGGGAGGCCCGCACTGCGCTGTGGGAACTGCGGGGACTGCAGGGTCTGCCCACGCACACGGGGCGCCGGTCATGTGGGGTGCCCCGCCGGACCCCGCAGAGGCACAGACGGCCCCATGGTTCCTCCCCCGCCGGCTGCTTGGGTCGTGTGAACCGGCCCAGTGACTAGCCCAAAGTCACTCAGAGAGCTTTTTGACAGAGTGGGGACTAGAACCTGGCTCTCCCCAGCCCATTCTCTATCCACTATACCACGTTCAGACAACATGATAATCCACACTCAAGGGTTGAGTATGGGTTGAGTGTGGATTGTTGTTGAACCATGGGTTATCGTGTTGTCTGAACCCAGCCAAGATAACAAACCATGGTGAACAACCCACAGTTCACAACCCAACAACAAACCATGGGTGCTCTTCATGGGTTGTTCATGGTTAACAAGCCAAGGCTTGTTAGTGTGGCTGGGTTCAGACAACAGGATAACCCACATTTCAGCAACAACCCACGGTTCAACAACAACCCACGGGTCAACAGCAACCCACATTCAGCCCATACCCAACCCTTGAGTGTGGGTTATCGTGTTGTCTGAACCCAGTCACTGGCTTTCAAGGTTACTGGCTATCAGTTACCCTTTGTCAGCTCTTAGATCTTTGTCAGTGTGGATATTGCCTCAAGGTACCCAAACTGATAGCTTTACTTACAGATATCTTAGAGTCAAGGATTACATAGTTGGAAGAGATCCTGAATCTCTTTGCAATCATAGGCACTGGGCTGTAAGGGACCCCTGAAAGGTCATTCAGAGCAACCCCCAAACCCATAACAATACAGTGGAACATCTCAGAAAACGTGCATAGGATTGTGTTGTAATAACCTTACTATACCCAGCAGTAAAAGGCAGTATAAAACTGTGATAAAATACAATGACCTGGTTCACATGACATGGTGGGCTCACTGGGGGTTGTTCAACCCATGATAAGCCATGGCATGTCCAGGAGGAGACATTTGAATATGCAACCCTCACTTAGGGGTTGTCGTGTCATGGAAACTCAGTCACTGAGGGTTATTTGAGGGTTAAACAACCCTTGCACAACCCTCGGTTTGTCGTAGGGTTATGGGAACATTGTTTAACCCTCAAATGACCTTTGGTGGCCAGCTTCACACAACATGGCAACCCCTGCTTGGGGCTGCATATTCAAAATGCTGCCCACACATGCTGCGGCTCATCATGGGTTAAACAACCCACGGTGAGCTGCTGTGTGAGAACCAGCCCGTTAAAATAGCATTTTGAAGTGAAACATTTTAGTTCCCCCTGGTGTTGTCTCAAGGCAGAGCCCAGAACCGGCACAGAATAGGGCTTATTTATTATACAGAGATTTGGGGGTGCATCCCATCATTTTTTGGTGTGTTTGGGGTGAAGATCCATGGTTTCCTGTGAGTCCAGAAGCAGAGCCCCAGTGCAAAAGCAGATTAGTATTTGTCCAAAGTGACAGTTCAGAAAGGGTATGTGTGTTGCCCCTTCCTTTTCCAGCAAACGGCATCAAAATCCTTCTCAAGCTGTGTCCCCCCCCACTCAGCTGATAATAATAATAGTAGCTCCATAAAAACAGATACAATGTAATAATTAAATAAATAAGCTCCTTTTCAGTGTGTACTTTCCATTTATTTTCTATGTTTAGAGGAAATATATGTGCCCTCCTCACACCCACCCTTCTTGGCTCATGTATCATTGTGGAAAGACAAAGTTATTTCATGTGTACTACTGCCTGAATTGTTGACTGGAAATACTACTTTGTTGACTTTACCTTTTGCTCTGTGTTGGAACTACTCTCCTGACTGGTTTGTTGTTGTTGTTGTTGTTGTTGTTGTTTTTAACTGTAAGTGATATTAATTTTGAAAAGCCCTCAAATAATAATAATAAAATTAAAGTACAGTACAGTGAAAACAGAGGGCCAGGATAAAGTAATCCATTATGCTATTTAAACACCAGGAAAGGCCTTTTGAAGAAGAAAGTTTTCACTTGCTGGCAGCATACTATCTAGGGCAGGGCTCTCCAACCTTGGGTCCCCAGATGTTGCTGGACCACAGCTCCCAGAATCCCTTGTCATTAGCCATGCTGGCTGGGTATGCTGGGGGCTGTAGGCCAGCAACATCTGGGGACCCAAGGTTGGAGAGCCCTGATAGGGTGACCTCTTATGAATCACCAAAAAAGAGGAAATACATCACCAAAACAGAGGACAAAAGAGTGATTTAAAATATATATGCAATTAGCATATGTACAGATGCAAATTTAGAAATATCTATTATAATTTAAATAGAAGTACAGTCCATCTCACCTGTAGTGCGGAAGACTGTGCCCAGGTGACCTGCGTGCCTTCCTGTTCAGTTTGCTCTCCAGGTGCTCACTGCTGATGGGTAACAGTTCTTACGGTTCTTTATCCTTAAACTGGGATTGGACCGGACAGCTCTTCAAATAGAGGACACTTTCAAATAGAGGACTATCTTCTGTGAAAGAGGTCAAATGGCCACCCTGAATTACCATCAGGGAGGTACTCAAGTGTACTTCCTTTGGGAAGGTGTTCCATAGCATGGGTGTAACAAGAGAGGCGGCCAATAGATTCAGGCAAATTATGAACCCTTTTCACATGTGCTTCACAAGTACAACAAATGCATGGAGGGGGCAGGACCTGCCCCTCATGTTGCTATATCAGCCTCAAGACCTGCACACTGAGGGGATGTGTGAAAAGGAGCGTCTATATGTGTACAGGTGTATATGCATTGTCTCCCACCCTATTACACAAATGTTCCAATTGCATGGAGTGCCTATGCAAATATGAGCATAAATACTCTTTTTCACATGTCATGTTCCAATGTGCAGACATGATGCTCAGTCAAGCCACCTCCACACGTTTGTTGTATGTGTGGAGCATAAGCAAAAGTCTAGTCAAAGACTTTTTTGTGGGGCTCAATACACATGTTCTAATGAAGATGTGCAGGCCATGTTCATGTAGCCCTAACAGTATCTTCAAGGGGAGAAGCCTTATGATTACAGATAATTTCCCTCACCACCACCCAGATGGAGTGTGATCCTCTTCTCCAGCACCTTGTCCTATAAGTGAGAATCCTTCTCTACTCCATTTGTTTGGTTATGCAGCTGCTGAAGAAGAACTTGAACCACTTTAGCTCTTTGGGAAACGATTCCAAAAATGTTATGCGTGTAGGAGGATGGCCACTTGTGAATCATCAAGAAAGAGGAAACGCATCACCAAAAAAGAGGACAAAAGAACCTCCATTTGCATAAAACGTATGTGCTAATTGATAAGTATTTAGATTTATTAATGGTCTTTTAAGTAGAAATAAGGTCCATCTCGCCATAGAGTGGAAGACGGTGGCTGGGGTGACCTGTGCACCTGACTCTTCTGGTGCTCACTGCTGGTGGGCAACATTCTAATGTTTCTTTATTTAAACCGGACTTGGACAGGACGACTTCAAACAGAAGACAGTCGTCTGGCAACCTTTCAAATAAAGGACTGTCCTCTGTAAAAGAGGACACATGGCTACCCTACATGCATGTAAACATCCAAAGAGAGATTTATTTGTTTTACAATAGTTTGTTGTTGCTAGAAATCCTCAGAGCAGATGCCGAGGCCTTCTGAGCAGTAACCATTGAGAAATGATCACGAGGTCTCTCGATGGCAGAGGGTGTGAGCCCGTGCTTAAGTAGCTCTTGGCAGCAGCTCGTCTCTCATAGGTCAGTGAATACAGGTCAAATGCATTTTCAGTCAGACCATGGCCTTTTCTTTGCAAACTACTGAGGGCTGTTTACTCTCTCAGCCACTGCTATAAACTGAATTTAATTTCCAGTGGATGTGTGTCCTGAAGATAAACAAATAAAACACCCTCAGGGTTGACATCAGCTGGTAGTTTTCCAAACTGAATGGACAGAGAATGCTCTCACCTCTACAGCATGTGTCCTCAGAGTAAGAATGATACCGCTTGGCAGAGGGATGTCAGTCTGGCCACAGTATTTATCACACACTTGTGCTCATGGGGAGAAAATACCCCCCTCCTTTCTTATCACTAGGATTACTACATTTTTTCCTGGCAGTCTCTTGTACATTTAACAACTGTATCACATATGGAATTCTGTGTACAGTTCTGGTGGCCACATCTCCAAAAGGATATTGTAGAGCTGGAGAAAGTTCAGAAAAGGGCAATCAACATTATTAGGGGACTGGAGCCACTTCCCTACAAGAAATGGCTACAACATTTGTTTGTTTGATTTATATCCCAAGGAGCCCAAGGCAGCTTACACAATCCTTCTCCTCTCCATTTTTATCCTCACAACTGTTGTGATATGTATCACTTTACCAGCTGCAGCACATTGTTTACACATGGAAAGGACAGAATGGCTGTAAACAGGTTTTGTTATGTCTTACTAGAATCCTTGATTCTGGGCTGTGAGAACAACATGAGCTGCTCACATGGTTTGTATGTTCTGATGACGTGCTAACTTGTTTTCTGTCTGAAGCCATCTTAGAGAGAAGCTGGACTGCTTTCTCTCTTCTTGTTGTTCTTCTTGCTAGACTTTGTTCCTGCAACAATGTAACATCTTTGCTGAGGTGGAGTTAAGCTCAACTTACTCCACTGGATGTAATGCTTGCTATGCATTTATACTCTGCACATGGACTGTAACTAGGAAATGTATACTCTGTAGAACTTTACTTGCTAAGTAAATAAACAAGTAGAATTAGACCTGTGGTGTTCCAGAGTGTTTCCTGACTCCATGGATTAATCTGCAACGGGGAAGCTGGAAGCAAGTCTGATTACAGGGGCAGACTGGGCTGGTCAAAATTGGCACCGACACAACATGCTGCACGCTGCGTAGGGAGGTGAGATCTGGAAGATCTGTGTGTGGAATTTCAGGCGTCTGTTAGCACACAGATAGGATTATAAATCTCCCAACTCTGCTCACACGACAACAGGGTTATGGGCCCAGACCGAACCGGACCCAGTTCGGAACCAGGCTGAAGGATCGGCACCAGCTCCAGCACCAGGACCTGTTTTCTAACAAAGCTTTGGCAACAGCTTTGACTCCGGTGATTGCAGTGATTAATGGCAGAGGAGGAAGACATCAAAGAAGAACAATCTCCTGGTCCTTCACCCGGTAAGAGGGCGAAAGAGGGGGAGGAAACTGTTAGCTGACACAGACAGCTTACAGGAAAGTTCTCAGGCCGAGAGCTTGGAGGGAGAGAGCGAGGCTGAAATTTCTGGGAGGAGGAGGAGAATCCCCCGGTCACAGAAATGGCGGCTGCACAATCCCTGAATCCACAAATTGTGGAGAGACTGTCTGGATCGAACTATGTGCTGTGGAGTTTTCAGATGCAGCATTATTTAACCCATGCGGGACTCTGGTCTGTAGTAGCACAGGATCCAGTTGCAGTGGGCGATCAGGCATATGATGAATGGAAAGAGCGGGATGATAAAGCCAAAGCGATTCTTTGTTTATCAGTTGAAAGCTCACAAGTGCCATTTATCCAATTTCAAAACACGGCAACGCCGCAAAAGATATCTGGGATGTGTTGAGAAACACGTATCAAATGCAAACAGCTGGGAGCAGAATTTTGCTGGCACGTAAGCTATACAAGTTAAGCTTGCAACCAGGTGGCTCTATGCCAGAGCATTTAAGTACAGTCAGAGACTTGTTTAACAGACTGAGGGCTCAAGGGATGACTATTGATCCATTGAATCAGATGTTCATTCTGCTATCAAGTCTTGATCCATCTTATGATACAATTGTCACTTTGATGGAGGGGCAGCCAGATCAAAACCTGACGATGGAATATGTGTCAGGCAAACTTCTTTCTGAGTGGGAAAAGCGACAAGGAAAGAAAAACAACTCTGGCCGTAAGTTTGCAGAAAGCCAGGCTGATGTGGCAAACAGCCAAGCTGCAAACAACAAGCAGGGAGTAACCCAAGCCGCTGCTTTAAAAGTGAAAAAATGCTTCACTTGTGGATCTACAACTCATCTGAGACGTGATTGTAGAATGAAAAAGACAAAGAACAAACAGGAAACAACAAGCACACCTGAGGAGGCAGTTAAAACGGGCAAAAGTTTGATTGCAAGGGAGGGGGTTTCTAATGTTGTTTGGGTCTTAGACTCTGGAGCTTCTTGTCACATGACTAACTCCAGGAACGTATTTCAATCTCTGGAAGATGGAGGATGTCCAGGTCAGCACGTGGAATTAGCTGACGGGAAACGTATAAATGTTTCAGCAAGCAGGAACAATTGAATTTACTACTTTGGGTCAACAAAGGGCATTGCTTGTTCCGGAACTGGACACAAATCTGATAAGTATTTCCCAGTTAGCCTCAAAATGGCTATGAAATGTGTTTTTCAGACAGCACCTGTGTGATTTCACGTGAAGGGACAGTCTGTGCAAAAGGTGATTTGCAGAATTCTCTGTATGTTATAAATCCATTTGTAACACATGGTGAGAGTGTGAAATATGCAAATTGTAAACCTCATGATAATTGTGTACATTTATTCCATAAACGTTTTGCGCATGCAAATTACAGAAGCATCGAGAAGATGCTGGGTTTGTGTGAGGGCATGAAAATGAAACCTTGTTCTAATTATGTGGAATGTGAAGTATGCAGTCAGGCTAAGTCACACAGGACTAACATTCAGAAACACAGTGATAGAGTGAGCACAAGAATATTTGAGCTGGTACACTCTGATGTTGCTGGGCCATTTCAGAAAAGCTATGGGGGAAACAGGTACTATATGACTATTATTGATGATTTTAGTAGATTTGGATTTATTTATCTTCTGCAAAATAAGTCTCAGGTTCGAAAGAGATTTGAATCGTTTGTGAAATGGGCTGGTAACAGGTTCAAACAATACCCCATAGCTGAATTGCTCACAGATGGTGGGGGAGAGTACACTGAGTACAAGATTTAAGAAATTCTTGGAAAGTGAGGGCATTGGGCACAAAATCACAGCCCCAAACTCACCGTTTCAGAATGGCGTAGCTGAAAGGCGCAACAGAACACTCCAAGAAATGATGAGGGCTGAATTAGCTGACTCAAAGTTGGGAAACCATTTCTGGGGGGATGCACTTTCGAATGCTAACTATTTGCTGAACAGATTACCTAACACCACAACTGAGAAAACTCCATATGAAATGTTTCATGGGAGGAAGCCAAAGATAGCCACACGTGCAAATTTTTGGGTGCAAATGTTTTGTTCATATACAGGCTCAAAACAGAACAAAGCTGTCACCCAGAAGCTTTGAATGTTTTCTGCTGGGGTATGATGGACAAACAAAAGGTTACAGGCTGTGGTCACCACAACACAGAAAGGTAATTTTAAGCAGAGATGTGATTTTTCATGAGCAAACACATGAAAAGAAACAGCTGGTGGAATTGCCATTGCCAATTCATTCAATGGCTGAGGCACAGCTGGATGTTTCTGAAACAGAACAGGCCACTGGGCAGATATCTGGGGAACAGGAGGGAGGTGAACAATCTCTAAGGCGTTCAACCCGAGAACGTAAAGCACCTGTTAGATATCAGGATGAATTCCAAAGTGGGAAAACTGTTGTACATAAAGCTCTCAAAATAGCTTTAGAACCTCAAAGTTTTGAGGAAATCCAGGGCATGGAACCAGCAGTGATAAATGATTGGTTTGAGGCCATGCAGGATGAAATCAATGCCATGCATGTTAACAAAACATGGAGTCTGGTATCTTTACCTGTAGGGCAAAAGGCCATCACCTGTAAATGGGTGTACAAGGTGAAGACAAATCACCAGGGGCAGGTGGAAAGGTACAGGGCAAGACTCGTGGCAAGAGGGTTTGCACAAAAGCATGGAATAGATTTTGATTCCGTGTTTGCACCAACAACAAGGTATGCAACTGTAAGATTGTTGTTGAAATTGGCAGCACAAAGAAAAATGATGGTATTTCATTTTGATGAAAAAACTGCTTTCCTATATGGTGATTTACAAGAGGAAATCTACATGATGCAACCAAAAGGTTTTGTAGAAAATCCCGGTCTTGTATGTCGTTTGCACAAATCCATATATGGATTGAAACAAGCAGCAAGGTGCTGGAACCAAAAATTAGACAGAGTTTTGATTACTTTGGGATTCAAACAAAGCAAGGCTGATTACTGTCTGTACACATGTCACACAGAACTGGGACATTGGGTGTATTTGTTAGTCTTTGTTGATGATATATTGCTGATAACAGAATCAGTAAGTCAAAAAGACAAAATTGCAAAAGAATTGCAAGCGCACTTTGAACTGAAAGATCTAGGTTTGGTAAAACACTATCTTGGAATGCAATTATCCCAGGATGAGGAAGGTTCTTTCTTGGTTGAACAAAGTGGGAAAATTCAGAAATTGCTGGAGAATCATGGATTGGAGAATTGTAACCCAGTTACCACTCCAATGACTCTTGAGTATCAAAAACACCCAGATAACACTGAATTTGAGGATATTGGAAAATATCAAAGTGTTATTGGAAGCCTGCCTGCTATATTTGGCAAATGTGAGTAGGCCAGACATCAGCAATGCTGTGAACATACTTAGCAGGAAAACGCAAAATCCTTCTATGTATGATTGGCTAGCTGTGAAACGTGTGTTAAGATATTTAAAAGGTTCCATGAATTGCAAACTGAAATTGTCATCACACAGAGAGGGAGGTTTTTGTGTGTACACTGATGCTGATTGGGGAGCTGCAACAGATAGGAAGTCCACAAGTGGGACTGTGATCATGTATGACAAAAGTTTAATTGACTGGTATACACGAAAACAATCTTGTGTGGCTGTATCTAGTGCAGAATCTGAATTCATCAGTTTATCTCAAGCATGCAATGAGATTGAATGGTTCAAACAATTGTTTACTGATCTGCAATTACCAATTTTTTGAAGAGAACCAGGCTTGCATAAGCATGGTACAAACTGAAAAATGTAGGCCAAGAACCAAGCACATTGATGTTCGTTACTCTCATGTAAAGGACTGTGTGCAGAAAGGGTGGGTAACACTCAAATACTGTGCAACAGGGGACATGGTGGCAGATCTTTTCACAAAACCATTGCCTGTAGTAAGACACAGGAAGCTAATGACGGTGCTAGGCCTCATTGAGCAAATGTGAAACAAGATGTACTCAGCTTGTGGGGGGATGTTGTGATATGTATCACTTTACCAGCTGCAGCACATTGTTTACACATGGAAAAGACAGAATGGCTGTAAACAGGTTTTGTTATGTCTTACTAGAATCCTTGATTCTGGGCTGTGAGAACAACATGAGCTGGTCACATGGTTTTTATGTTCTGATGACGTGCTAATTTGTTTTCTGTCTGAAGCCATCTTAGAAAGAAGCTGGACTGCTTTCTCTCTTCTTGTTGTTCTTCTTGCTAGACTTTGTTCCTGCAACAATGTAACGTCTTTGCTGAGGTGGAGTTAAGCTCAACTTACTCCACTGGATGTAATGCTTGCTATGCATTTATACTCTGCACATGGACTGTAACTAGGAAATGTATACTCTGTAGAACTTTACTTGCTAAGTATATAAACAGGTAGAATTAGAATTGTGGTGTTCCAGAGTGTTTCCTGACTCCATGGATTAATCTGCAATGGGGAAGCTGGAAGCAAGTCTGATTACAGGGGCAGACTGGGCTGGTCAAAATTGGCACCGACACAACACGCTGTAGGGAGGTGAGATCTGGAAGATCTGTGTGTGGAATTTCAGGCGTCTGTTAGCACACAAATAGGATTATAAATCTCCCAACTCTGCTCACACGACAACCCTGTGAGGCAGGTTAGGCTGAGAATCAGTGACTGGCCCAAAGTCACCCAGTGAGCTTCATGGCCAAGTGGGGGGCTAGAACCCAGATCTCCCAAGTCCCAGTCCTATACTTGAACCATTTCACCACACTGGCTCTCATTGGGGACCTTTCAGTTAAGAAAAAAAAAGTCAAGGGAGGCAGGGGGAGACACAAAGGACATGATAGAGGTTTATAAAATTATGCATGGTGTGGAGAAAGTGGTTAGAGACAAGTTCTTCTTCTCTCATAACAGAATCCAGGGTCATCCAACGAAGCTGAATCATGGAAGATTTAGGATAGAGAAAAGGAAGTACTTTTTCAGACAGTACATAGTTAGCCTATGGAATTCACTGCCACAAGATGGGGTGATGATGACCTCTAACTTAGAAGGCTTCAGAATGCAGTTGGAGAATAGTTCTATCAATGGCTACCGGTAGTAGTGGTTATATGCTACCAACAGGGTCAGAGGCAGTAGGCCTCTGAATACCTGTTGCTGGAGAACGGAGCCGTTGCAGCAGGAGTGGGCCATTACACTCATGTCCTGCTTGTGGGCTTCCCAAGAAGCATCACATTCACCATCATAGGAAACAGGATGCTGGAGCTGACAGGCCACCAGCCCGATCCAGCAGTGCTCGTCTTATGTTCTTATAAAGGGAAGAAATTCAACACATGAAGCTTTTGTTAACAAGGAGATGCAGGAAAGCTCCACCTATAGCAGGACATGTGAGAGGAATAGAAAGGAATGCTTTCACTGGCTTGCTGATCAAGCACGAACAAGTGACGCCCTTCGAAAGATAACACAGACAGTGGAGCACAGACATGCTCCACAGACAGTGGAGCATGGCCAGCATGGCGTAGTGGTGAGAGTGTTGGACCGGGAGATCCGGGTTCTAGTCCCCGCTCGGCCATGAAACTCACTGGGTGACTTTGGGCCAGTCACTGACTCTCAGCCTAACCTACCTCACAGGGTTGTTGTGAGGATAAAATGGAGAGGAGGAGAAGCTTGTAAGCCGCCTTGAGTTCCTTTCAGGAAAAAAGGCGGGGCATAAATATAATAAATAATAAATAAATAAATATAAAATAAAATAAAATAAATAAAATAAATAAATAGCATTGCACACTTCTGTTCTACACCTTCAATTTTATTAGCTCCCAGATAATAAGATCATCTTTCTGCATAAGAGTCCCAAGACACTGGTTGATTCGCATGAAATTCTTCAATGTGGTTCAATGCAATCATTTTGCTTATCTTTTCCCCACAGCAGCGATATGGAGAAGAAAGGAGGGGATAAACGGGGGTGTAGTCCCAGATTTGTTTCCCAGCATCAGACAATCCCATCTTCGTTACCACAGTTTTGTATATGGAAAACAGCAGCACCACCAGATGTCTCCAAACTCAACCGTTATTTATTATATCCTACAGCAACACAGATCAACTATCTTTGACTTGTAAAAAGAACATAAACAACTTAACTGGACAACTGTAAATGGTGTACAGTCATAGAGGACTGGGATTGTACTGGCTTCTCACGAAGTTTTGCAGGCTCAACTGCTCCTGCCTGAACGTGAAAACATGCCTTTCTATTCCTGTCACATGGCCTGCTAACACTGAGGCCTTCTGGGCTTGCCTCTTAAAGACTCAGTACATGGCAGCTACTGTCCTCGTTGGGGTGGGAGTTTGCCCTCTTAGATGTTTAAAAACTTTAATATTTCTGCAATCCCCCAGGCTCCCTCGCACCCTGAGCATACTAGTCCTGCCCTCTTGTTTCTCAGCAACCGCGTTTGGGCTCTGTTTCTGTTAGCATTTACCAAGGGCGTCACTTGCAACAGATACACTCCTTTGGAGGAAAGGCACTGGAATCCTCCAGAACAGCTGACTAACTGTGCATTCTTCATGCAATGAAACAATAGTCTGGAAATCTCTTATGTTCAGAAAAATGCAAAGGGCAGGGACCTGTGTTTTGTCTGTCAACATGATAGTAGAAGAGAATCTACAATAGAATGGAAGGTAAAATTAAGAACAGGAAAGGGTGTGTCTGAGGGTAATTTAAGAGCCCGAATGGTATAACAGCCTTAGGCTTCAATCCTGCAAAAACTGGCAGAATACACAAGTGAAACTCCTGTGAAATATTGTGAGGATCATGGCCTGAAAAAACAGTGTTGTTGGCTGATTTTAAAGATATCAAAGGAGGTTAAGACTTTGGGAAGTCTGGTGAAGCAGTACTGTACCCTTATTTGGCTATTTTCTCAATACCAAACATTTATTTCAGTTCCTTCAAAGGTAGACAAAATTCCCAGAGCAATGCCTTATGAGGCAGATGAATACGGGTGTCCAGCCCTAAAACAGCTTTCCCCAACCTGGTGCCTGCAGATATTTTGAACTATAACTCGCAGGATTCCTCACTATTGGTTGTGCTGCCCGGGGCTGATGGGAGTTGACGTCCAAAACATCTGGAGGGCATCAGGTTTGGGAAGGCTGCCCAATAGTATTAAATACTTTGCTATAAGAGGTGTCAGCTGGAGAACAGCCTTAACCCCATGAGATATACAGGCTTCCTCAAGCTACACCAGTTGTGTGAACTGGTCTTTAGGTAGGGCCTGGAAGCTTCTTTAGTATGGCCAACTCCTGGGGTGTGCTACAAAGAGTTTTAAAGCTGAAAGAATGTCTCAGCCATACTCAAGATCCCCCAAAGGTACATTGCTTCTACTTTTTACATATACCGTATATACTCGAATACAAGTCGAATTTTTCAGCACATTTTTTGTGCTGAAAAATGCCCCCCTCGACTTATAAGTGGGTCAGCGCTCCCCCAGGACCCCCGCTGCCACCGCCAGGCACCCCCCTCCACCCCCAGGACCCCTGCTGCCACCCCCAGACACCCCACCCCCACCCCCGTACCTGCACCCGCCGCCGCCGAAGCCCCTCCCCCGTCGAAGCCGCGCCGCGCCGCAGCCCCCCCATACCACCCCCATGCCACCCCCACGCTACCCCCAGACACCCCCAAGACACCCCCCGTCACCGTACCTGCTCCCGCCGCCGTAGCCCCACTTCGGAAGGGGAGGGGCGCGAGCGATCCTCTTCCCGCCCGAACCTGCGCCTTTCGCGGCCGGCCGGCTGGCCGGCCGAGCTGGCTGGCTGGCTGGCGGGGGCCAGCTCGGAGCGCGGTGCCATCGCGCTGGGGGAGGGCGCACGGAGGCCCCCTCTCCGCCGCTCTCCACCAGACACCAGATCCAGGGGGGCGCCTGAAGTTTCCCTCCCCCCCGCCGGCGCCTCTCTCTCTATTTTTCTTCCGGCGGGGGGCGGCGTTTGCTTTCCTCCCTTCCACCGGACGGTCCGCCCGGGCGCTGCTTGAGCAGAAGGGAGGAAGGGAGGAAGGACGGACCGTCCGGCGGAAGGGAGGAAAGCAAACGCCGCCCCCCGCCGGAAGAAAAATAGAGAGAGAGGCACCGGCGGGGGGGAGGGAAACTTCAGGCGCCCCCCTGGATCTGGTGTCTGGTGGAGAGCGGCGGAGAGGGGGCCTCCGTGCGCCCTCCCCCAGCGCGATGGCACCGCGCTCCGAGCTGGCCCCCGCCAGCCAGCCAGCCAGCTCGGCCGGCCAGCCGGCCGGCCGCAAAAGGCGCAGGTTCGGGCGGGAAGAGGATCGCTCGCGCCCCTCCCCTTCCGAAGTGGGGCTACGGTGGCGGGAGCAGGTACGGTGACGGGGGGTGTCTTGGGGGTAGCGTGGGGGTGGCATGGGGGGGCTGCGGCACGGCTTCGGCGGGGGAGGGGCTGCGGCAGCGGCGGGTGTCGGTACGGGGGTGGGGGGTGTCTGGGGTGGCGGCGGGAGTCTCCCCTCGTACATTTCCCACCCTAGACTTATACTGGGGGGCAATAAGTTTTCCCAGTTTTGGGGGGTGAAATTAGGGGCCCCGACTTATGTTAGGGCCGACTTAAAGTCGAGTATATACGGTATATATATATATACCAGTTCCCATTTATGTGTCCAAAAGCCCATATCTTGATCTCTATGAATAAAATGTTCTGTGGAAGGTTTCTCTGGTCTGTAGGAGGAGAGATTTTTACAAGACAACTGAAATTTGTTATCTGTTGTGACCGTGTGGCATGGTCACATTTTGCCTGTAGTAAGAATGTGCTGTTAGTGCTATCCTGCCGTGTGGTCAGAATGCCTGTGTTCTATTGATTGATTAGTGTGTGAAATGTCTCAGTGGACTGGAGTTTGAACTGGCCAGCCATATAAACTGGGTTTAGCTGTTAAGTCCTTCCTCCCCTGCCCCCAAACCTAGGTGAACCAATTTTCCTTGAGTGGCTTAGGGGAATCTGTTTTTCTGTGGCCATGGTAGTCGGGCAGGCCTTAGTCTGCACCAGGGTTCAGGCCTGGCATCTGGTTTTATAAGGTCAAGGCCCAGCCCCGGGGATGAGTGAATTAAAAGTAACTGGAGGCACTTCTGAGCAGGTGCTGAGCACACTCCCTTCACCAGTCAGTAACTTTAGGAAACAATCCCAGTGGGCCCAAGGGAAGGAGCTTGATCTTGCAGTTGCTAAAGCGCTGATTTTCGAAGTAGGAAATGCAAGTTCCAATCCCTTCCTGCCCTATAAAATGTTTTGGGAGGCCTCAGGTAACATGACTGCCTTCTCATTCTGATTGAGAAAGCCCCCCCCCCCGACAATAAACTGAGTGGGATTCCATTACAGTATGCTTGTTTTCAGCAGATGCCAAACTATCCTACTCTGTTATTTATTTATTTCATTTCATTTATATCCTGTCTTTCTTGCAAGGAGCTCAAGGCAGCCCACATGGCCTTCCCCATATTTAGCCTTACAACAACCCTGTGAGGCTGAGAGTTGGTGATTGGCCCGAGGTTACCCAGAGAGTTTCATGGCCAAGTGGCGATTTGAACCAGTGCCTCCTCAGTCCGAGTCCAATATTCTAACTGCTGCATCACACTGGCTAACAGCTACACCACACATTCGGATTGGCTTAATGTCGGCAGAAACCCATCCCGCATTATTTCCCCCCCACATATCCCTGTGAGCACTGTTCTCACCATTTCCAGCTTTCAACGTGAGTGTGGTGTAGAAAATAGCACCGCTTTGCATTATATTTCAGCAAAACAACCCATCCATCCTTATTCTTCTTCTTAAGCATTCTTGATACTTTTGCCCCCTTCAAATGGAGCCCCTTCTGGCAAGTAAAGGGTCAGCAGGGCTGTGCCCCTGCCCCTGTGGTTGGGTGGCTTCCTCTCCTTGGCCTACATGCTGTGTGTAGACATCTGAGAAGGGTAAGCCTCTGTGTGAAGAACCCTGCTGAGCTCGTGCGGGGTTCTAGCTTCTATAAACACCTATGTGTGTAGAGGTCTATTCATGTAGGCTTCCCTTTCTCAGATGTCCATGTGGAACATGTGGACATGGGGGGAGGGCTTTAATTGCGTGGAGCCCTTTTACATGATTAGTGCATGAAGTGGACTTAAGTCTCCTCCAGAAGCTCTCTTTTCTCAAAGTTTTTTTTTTTTTTAACCTGAAGGCAAGAGAGACTGTTTAAACTTGAGTTGGACACTCAAAACTGTCTTCATGAAAATATGGGCAAATTCCCTCCATCACAAGTCTCCTACTATGGATGATACTTATGGACAGAGCTCCTAAATTATTAACAATTCATAAAAATTACGGATCGGTGACAATCCTGTTGGTGGCATATACCTTCGTGTACTCAGATGATACCTGATTGACAGAGGACTTCCATATGAGACAATCTTTACAGCATGTGAGGGCTGTATTGAGGCTTGTAGATCTTCACATGCTTATAAAAACATAAGAAGAGCCACGTTGGATCAGACCAAGGTCCATCTAGTCCAGCATTCTGTTCACACTGTGGCCAGCCAGCTGCCCACGGGAAACCCACAACAAGGACATGATGGTATTAGTACCCTTTGGTTGTTTCCCAGCAACTGGTGTACATGACCATACTGCCTCTGATACTGGAGGTAGCATATACAGCCATCAAGACTAGTAGCCACCGGTAGCCTTATCTTCCATGAATTTGTCCTGTTACCTGGTTGCTTGTTATCTGTTAGGTACATACATAGAGATGTTTCCAGTCACTGTTCTCCAGCACTAGTATATGCAGCCAAATATGCATTATCACACATGATGATCCACATGTGGATTGCATACTGTGTCCTGCATGGATGTGATTTCTGCATTGGAAATGTATGCAAAGTGGCCCTTGAGTCAGTGTGCTGTTGATACTGTTCAAGTTTTGATCTGTCCTGTATGTCGGGAGGGTGAGATCAGCCTTTTCTTTTTCTTTTTTTGCCCAGTCTAGCTACTGGCATTTACACTGCCCATTTATAGTACAAAGTAAATGGAGCTGTCTGTCCTGCGGTATTCCCATACATAGCGCTGATCTCATTGCCGACTCAGCTCTTCCATGCTTTCTAGAGAGAGTAAGAGAGCAGGAGGCACTTTCCATAAAAGGATGACTACAGAATCTTGTTTTATTCTGTGTGGGGCTTACTAATTCAACTAGCCAATCAAGATGAGTAACTCGCCAACTTTTTAATAATAGTGAGAAGGATTTTCCTGGAGATAGGAGGGGTTGCTTATCTTGGGGTTCAAAGAGATTTGCCCAGGAAGCTCTTTCTTCATGGAAATGACTGAACAATGTTATTGATTTATTCAACTTCTTGAAGAAAAACAGAATACCAACATGTGTTCTAATAACTTTGTATGTGTTTAGAATGTATTCCTCTACATCCCCTCTTCCCTAAGTCAGCAGCTAGCTTTGCTGGAGGACCACTTTGAGAAGGAAGTAAAGGGCAAAATCTCATATACACACACCAAACAGTGTGCTGCTGTTGCCAAAAGTTGCAATCTTTCATTCTCCCTCTTCTTACTAATAATTTATTTAGATATGCAAAAGGAAAACTGATCATTGCTCATACTTCCACAAAACAAATACAATGAGAAAAATACCAATCCAGATCAACCCTCTCCTATTTTGCCTCTTGGATTGGGACCAGATGGTATCTCAGAGGGCCAGGTTAAGCCCAGGAGCCTCTGGTTGCTGACCTCTCCTCTGTTCTGACCACAGGTGTGTTTAGAAATGCTGAACTAAATTCAAACTAATCCTAATCTTCCTAACGGGACACTTTCTCTCTACTCAGCTAGCAGTAGAACAGATTGCCCTGTGGAAGAGGAAAAACCTTTTAGAATGTAAGTTTCATACTTTCATGCTCTCAAATTAAAATCCCATCTATACCTGGCACTTCTGCTGGCTCTAGGAAAATCTTATTTATATACTGGAACTAATTAGGATTTCAGCTTTGTTTTTGCAGTCACCGCAAAAGTAATTGCAGCTAAGAAACACGGATTCCTCTGAAGAGTTCTTAAGGGCGTAATCCTATGCATGCTTAGACAAAAAAAAGTCCTACAACTCCCAGCATGCCACAGCCATATATATACGGTATATATGCCCCAGCTATAGCTATATAAAAATAGCTATGCAAAAATACATTCTGATGGAAATATTAAGCAAGCTGCAAATGATGGAGAAGATTTCCTAAAATTATATTCAGAAATTGGCATTCCAAATAGAAACATAGTTCTGTGGTGCTTTTTTTTTTTTTTTTTTGGCATGTTCTCTTAATTATTTATTTATTTATTATATCCTGCCTTTTTTCCTGCAAGGAACCCAAGGCGGCTTACATGATCCTCCTCCTCTCCATTTTATCCTCACAACAACCCTGTGAGGTAGGTTAGGCTGAGAGTCAGTGACTGGCCCAAAGTCACCCAGTGAGTTTCATGGCCGAGCGGGGACTGTAACCCGGATCTCCCGAGTCCCAGTCCAACACTCTAACCAATACGCCACACTAGCTCTCAAATTTATTAATTGACGAAATTAAATTTCGTCAATTCATAAATAAACTTAATTTTAACATGCTGATATCAATGTTTTGGGACATTGTTCTTGATAGATATATCAAGTGTTTAATTTTAGAGATAGACCTCTGTTTCAGGGGTGGGCAACTTGTGGCCCTCCAGATGTTTTAGCATACAATCCTCATGATCCCTCACCATTGGCTATGCTGGCCAAAACATCTGGAGGGTCACAAGTTGCCCACTCCTGCTCTGTTTGAAAGCATCCTCTATTTGAAATGCTGTCCAGTCCAAGTCTGGTTCCAAGCTAACAAACCATAAGAAGGCAGAGCTGGGGTTTTGAAATTGCCCATCAGTGCTTAGCACCTGGACGGTGGACTGAGCAGGAACACAGTTTACCTGGTCACCATCTTCCCCACTGTGCTGAGATGTCTCGTATGTTATTTCTAAATTTGCATCTATATATCAGTATATGCAAATTTTATGCAAATCTGCTCTCTCTCGGTGATGCATTTCCACTTTTATAACTGTGTGTAAGTGGCCACCCTAGATCAGCACCAGGTTTCTGCCACCTGGATCCTACAAACTGGTATACACTCTTGGCTTTTTGATGTAGCTCATCTCTGGATGCAACATCTGACTCTGTATGAGCAGCTGGGTCCGTTCTATGGAGCCCGTTTGGGTAGGTTGTGGGGGTGGGGGGGAAGGGATGGTAGCCCTGCCTTAAAAAATAATACACTAGATCATATCCAGGGCCAACTCCAGGTTTAAGGGGCCCCTGGGAAAACTGGCCTCCAGTGGGCTCACCTGGCTGTAGTGGCAGTTCTCCAAGCACTGCTGGATAGCTGTATCTACCGGTAACTACTCTCGTGTTCACCACACTTCAAAAAATATATGCTTGGGTGAGTGCTTATTATGCTTTGTCAGGTGGATACTAGTATACTAGGTGCTGTACAAAAACCACAAAGAACAATTCCCAAGACCCAGAAGGGCTAGAAAGGGGAAGAGCAGCATCAGCTTAACTTTGAAGAGAGATCACACTAAGAAAGGCTTTTAAGTTGTTGATTATTTTGTTTTACATTTTATTGAGTAAACCTATAATACATTGAGCTGAGTTGAAACAATGGAGCCTTTTTCTGCTTTGTTTCTGTGGGTATGAGTGAGTGGTAAGGGTTGCTTACTGGGGTATAATCTTCAAAATGCCACAGAGGTATTTAGTTCTCTCTTGAATGGGGAAGATGGGTAAATCCTTTACTATACATGGGTTACCAATTATAATAAGTATGTTGCCAACTAACTACTTGGTTAGGCAAGATGGCTGCTGTCCCTCTAGGGTTTGGAACAGCTGGCACTTGATGCTGAGCAGTCGGGTCCTGGTTGGGAATAAGCCCTGGTGGCTACCACAAGCTCTTAGAACAAGCTTCCCAACCTGGTGCCCTCCAGATATTTTGGACTACAACTCCCATCATTGGCCATTCTAGCCAAAACATCTGGAGGGCACCAGGTTGGAAAAGGCTGTCTTAGAATGAGTTGCATCATCCACCTACCTGGGAAGTCAACTGATTTTAATTTGGCCAGAGAAGAATTTTGAGTTTCTGGGCTGGCTGGGAAAAGCTGCTGAGAAGTTTCAGGCTAACACAAGGATTTTGCTTTGGGGCACAACTTTCGCTTTGGTTCTAGCACTGTCTCTCCGTCCTCGTACCAGCTTGCCCAACATGCAAATTTGTAAAGCGATATTACAAAATGCCATTTAAGTCTCTGGGGCTGGATCTACATTACATGGTATATTGTCAAGTTAGCATTGCAGTACTGCTATATTCCTGTTCTGCAGTCACGACTCACAGGGCACACTCTCGTTAAATGTTAAAACAGTCATCCTGTTTTCCTGCCCCACACCTAACGTAGTGGTAGAACTGGGCGTTGCCTTGAACACACAGGGGAAATGGCCCTTTAAGAGAAAACATTTTGGGGGGGGGGGTGTCCATCATCTCTGTGCAGGTGTGAACGAGTGCAGGAACAAGATTGCTTTTCTCAAAGCATTCTTCCACCAATTTTAAGTTTCCCAAGCACAAGCTCTTTTGAAATCAACATGATTTATCTGGGAGTAAGGCCATTGAATAGAATGTGATTTACTTCTGAATAGGCATGCCTTTTGGCTAATTTACAGCTTCTTGTTCTTTGGGCATGGGGTGGGGAAGCAGCTATTTAAAAAAGGGGAGGGAAAGTGCCTCTCGCCCCTGGCCCCTCTCAACTCCACAGCGGTTGTACTGGGGGTGTTGCCTTGAACTCGCAGGGGAAACGGCCCTTTAAGAGGAAGGGTTTTTTGGGGGGGGGTCCGCCATGTATGTGAAGGTGCGAATGAGCGCAGGAGTGAGATTGTTAAAAAAAAAGAATCCTCTTCCTGCCCCCTCACAAAAAAGAAGGAGCAGGAGGGTGCTGTGCTGCTGCTGCTGCTGCTGCAGCCGCCGTCCCACAGGGTCGGGGTGAAACCAGCAGAGAGATAGAAGCCATGAAGGGAGAGGGAGAGAGGTGGGAAAGCTATCTCTGCTTTGTCGAAGCCCTGGATACAGGTTGGGGAGACAAACGCGGAATGTTCCGCACCCCTCGGATGACGACACTTTTGTGGCCACACCTTGGACAGGCAACAACAGCACCAAGTTAGCACACACATAGCCCCCTACTGCAACAGTGAACCACAATAATGGCGGCGGGGGGAGGACGACTGTGATAAAAGGAGCCCAGGAAATTACGGAACAAAAGAAAAACGACGCAGGACTAACACAACTGGCACTGAAAAGTGAGTGCGTCGTGTGGCCCGCAAGTCACAGCAGTGATCCAGTACTGCAATAACTATGATGTAGATCCGGCCTGGGTCTCTTTTTGAAAAGGAAACAAACTTCGTAAAATATGCTCTGGATTTCCTACCAACCAGAGTACTGGGGAGCACCAAACAATACACTAATAATAATACCCATATGTGGTTTATTTCTGTTTTCAGATTTGGAAGGCACTCAAGGGACTTCAGGATTTGGAAATATCTCCGGATATCCTAGTGGTAAGTGATTACGGGCACAATCCTATGGGTTGTGCGTGCCCTTGATGCTCGTAAGCCTCCAAACTTGGAGGCTTTACGAGCATCCTATGCAGGGTGGCAGGAGCAGCGGAGGTGATCTTCGCCTCCCTGTCCTCCCGCCCTGCATTTTCACTAGACAGGCTTTTTTGCCCGTCTAGTGAAAGTGTTTCAGAGGGAGAGGGAAGGAGGCTGGAGAGGCCTCAGGATAGCTCATATCCTGGCCTCTCAAGTCTCCATCCCACCCACTGAAATGCCCCTTTACCCCTCTTCGTGGTCACGTTCCTGACCTCAGAGAGGCAGCCACTGCAGTTCTTTCCGTGCTGGCTGCAAGGGGTTGGGTGTCGGAGATCCGATTCCCAGCTCCGAGGTTGGAGTGCTGTCTCCAACCTTGGAGCTGGGAATCCAAAATGTCCTATGGCCCCTCAGATGCTGACTAGGGGCCATAGGATTGCTCCCTCCATGAACACGTGTGGTCACTTGATCTAAGAAGGCTTTGGTTCCTAACACGGTATGTATTATATGTAACAGAGAGGTGGCAGGCATGGAAAAGATTAAGCACCTTCCGACTTTGCCATCTCTCAGCTCAATATTTCCCCTCATTAGGTAGCTTTTCCCGGGCGGAGGGTGGGGTCCAGTTATGTAAGTGATGGCGAACCTTTTTGAGCCCAAGTGCCCAAACTGCCACACAAAACCAACTTATTTATTTCAAAGTGCCTTGAATTTGGCAGGAAGGAGGAGGGGGCACTAGCTAATCGCGCCCCGCTCTGTCTCAGGGCATGGCTCTTCACCAGACGCACAAAGATTCGGGTGTGCACGCGCTGTGCTTCTGAGCTGTCTGTTCAGTTAGAAGGAGGGCTGGGTGCCTGCGCAGTCCGCTTCTGGGGGTGGAGATGTTGGAGTGTGCCTGCCTGTGGAGGCCAGCAAGGAATGAGTGGAGAGGAGTTACTATGGAAACCCGACGCTGAATGCAGAAGGGGACGGTCTTTTTGCGATCTGGCGACCAATGGCTCGAGTGCCCACAGAGAGGTCCCTGCGTGCCAGCTGTGGCATGCGTGCCATAGGTTCGCCATCACTGAGTTATGTCCTCAAATTCCAAGACAAGATCTGTGTCCTTTTTGGACCACTTCAAATGACAGCTTTTATACTCTGGTATCAGAGCAGAGTATAAAATGCATGTGTCATGCACCATATTTGAACAGTGCACATGTATATCTTTAGCTGCTTGTGTCTCTAAACTATGCCTTATTATTTCTCAGCTGCTGATCATGTAGCTTTATGAGAGAAAGGAGAACATGACACACATGTATTATGTGCCACAGTCCTTCCCCAAATACTCCATAACTCTTGTGTGTTATAAGGCATTGTTTTCAACACAAAGCCACCCATAAGCAATTATTTGCTATGTATTGCCAGTTCAGGGCTTTGGCCACTTGTTGAGGTTTGTGGTCTTGTGTAGTGTTCTCCCTGACCTTTAGTGGGCATCCACACAATTGCTGCATTCGCACATAATGCTAAAACCATGGTTTAGCACTTTGTGGATGAGCCTCTGCAAGCCTGAGCAAAGTGCTGGGTTTCCATGCTGCCCCCACCTCCTGCTGTGTGGCTAGGAGGATGACTCCTGCTGACCTTAGTTTGACTTTCCCTGTTTCCTGTCTTGTCATTATGTACAAACCAGGAATCATGGTTTAAAACAAACCCTTTTTCATTAAACAAGCCAGCCAAACAAACCAGGATTTGTAGGCAGCTTGTTAAGCAATTGGCGAGAGGTTGTTTTAAACCACAACTCCTGATTCATATGTAATGACAAGCCAGAAAACGGGGAAAGGGAAACTGACCTTGGCATGAGTCCTGCTCTTGTCTCCACAGAAAGAGGGGAGAGCTTGCAGAGGCTTGTCCTTGCATCATTAAATCTGCCTTCCCAACCTGGTGCTCTTCTTCAGATGTTGTGGACTTCAGCACCTATCAGCCCGAATAGTCAGGAATATTTGGAGCTGTAGTCCAAAACCTCTGGAGGACACCAGATTGGGAAGGCAGCACTAAATTCTGGCTTAATATTACATGTGAACCAGTCCATTGGAATGCTTGGGGCCAAAACTAGATGTAACATTTGTCACACAGTTTGCCCTTGCATTGTGGAGTTTTATAAATAAATGCCCAGTGTTGAGGGCTGAGCAGAATTAGAACCATACTGTGGAGGAGGTTGGTTGGTTTACTTGTTTGTTTTTTAATCACTTGCCCCTGCTGCTCCCCTGATTGGAACCAGCCTTCCATGTCTGCTGTTCGCAGTGGGAAGAAAGCTCCCATTGGCAGCAATGGCTATTTATTTAGTGTTTAAAAATCAGCTATGCAAGGATAAACTACTTGGCAAACATTACATCTAGTTTGGCCCCAAGTCTGTCCGAGAGACAAGGAGAAGATAATTGCTCAGTGTGCACTCTGTTTGCAGAGACCACATTGCCTGCTCTGTTTGCAGAGTCCCTGTTGGCAGCAATGCTATCACTACGGAGTAAGCACCGGCATGGGTGTGGTGGACCAGCCCTTCCCTTTCTCCATGGCAGCAGCAATCTGGCATGGCAATCACACACCTCTCTTTTTCCTTTCCCCTGCCCTACCCTGCTCTCAGCTTGGCCTGTCTAAGTGAGAGGGAGGCACTTCGCTAGTCAACTCAAAAAATGTAGCAGATGATTATTAAACGTCATAGTTTTCTTCCATTCATAGCCTAAAGTCAAATGGGTGTGAGAAAGCTGAGTGATTCTAAGGGAGGAAAAAACATGTTTGCTTTGCTTTAACTTAGTACATCATGCATCATACCTTGCAAGGAATTTGGAGTAGAAAATCTTGGGTGGATTAAAACACAGAAAATGTGATGGTTGTGCTTTCCCCCCTGTTTTTAACTAGGAAACAGGAGTGGGGAAAACGGTGAACAGTTTTAGGAAACATGCTACTGTGGGTGATCTAGCACAATCCCTGATAAGTCAATGGAAAAAACTCGTTCCTCAAGATAAGGCAAGGTAAGTGAAATGCAAAACTAGAAATTAGGCTAAACTAATATGTCTATCTCTATTATTTCAGATTAGGTATGGTCTTAATTCATGTGCTCTGTATTAAACATGACTAGAACAAGCCATGGGTTGGCAGGTTAGCTTGTTGCCCACAAACAAGCCACCCTATGGGAAGCGGTCTGGGTTCGGACAACAAACCAACCCACTGTGGCTAGTTTCCCACGATGGGTTGCCATTTCATGCAAACCCAGTAAGAGAAAATAACGACTCCCTTCTTCTGCATGTAGCTCTGGGTTATCTCAAAACGGAGATTTTGCTGTGATCTAGAGCAGAGTGGGCAGAAGGTAGATCTCCAGATGTTTTAGACTTCAACTCCCAAAAGCCCTTACGAGCCTGGCTAATGGTCAGGAATGCTGGGAGTTGAAGCTCAAACCATCTGCAGATGTACTTTCTGCCCACCCCTGATCTAGAGTGCATTCCACCAAGTGCATATGGTAGGAAGCCACAAACCTTTCTTTCAAATACTGCATCTACAATTGTGATTATGAGTTAATGAAATGTGCTTTATGTAGAATGCTCTTGCTTATCTGGAGGCAATAGGGGAAGTTGTACTAACACTTTGGATGGCTTTTGATACCATCGATAAATATTGGTCTCACAGCAGCGGAGGGAGGTGGCCGCCTGGCCGGTGTTTGTGGGGCAACCGTTGAGTGGCTCGGCGCATCTGTGCTTTGTGACCTGCCAATGTGCATTCTAATCATAGTGCCTTGCTTAGAATGAATGGCCATGGTGACTGATTATGATGGGAGTTGTAGTACAGCACATCTGGAGGTCACCAGGTTGTGGAAGGCTGTGTTAAATTAATACCCTAGCATCAGCACGTATTAAAAATATATAACGGAAGATTCTTACACTTGTTTATATTAGTTGAAATTTTTGTTCTTTGCATTATAGTAAACCCCCTAAAATAAAACATAACACTAGGAATGAGAAGGAAACGTCAAATAAAAAGATAAGAACACTGAGATCAAAGGACAGTAAACCCTCTGTAAAATCTTGGTCCTCTGAACCTAGTTGCAACATTTCTTTTTCTTCATCTGATAACCAGAAGAAAGCACACAGTTTAAAAGATAAGCAAAGAAATCATTCTGAACTCATCTGCAAAGGATGTAATGACAGAAAAAAATCTTCAGAAAAGCACAGCTCCTCTGTAGCAGTCAACAAAAGTTCCAAAAAGAACGGTGCATCTACATCCAGCAGTAAAGATTCCTCACTCTTAGAAGTGGTGGACAAACCTGGTAAGGATCCATCAACCAAGCAAACAGACACTCAAAAAGGAACACCAGCATCTAATTCAAGGTCCAAAAATCCAGTCATGTCACCCACTGGTGAAGATTTTGAACCCCCCACTATGTCTTTTGAATCGTACCTTAATTACGACCAGGCTTCATGTAGAAGAAAGGGGAAGGCTTGCCTTGCAGGCAGACAAGTGGCAAATGGAAACAGCATCTCTGCATCTCAGAAAAGTGTGATGTCAGCCACTGACAAAGAAAAAGGAAAGAAACGAAGAGCAGAAAAGCAGTTGGAAACTCCCAGTAAAAAGGTAAACTGGTAGACTGATGTGAAGTACGCTTTGGGATGACTAATTCGTTTTTGGAAAATTCACTTCATTATCCTTATGTTCAAGCTTTGGAGAATGAGGATTTAGAAAAGATAAACCACAAACAGACATTATTGCTAGTGTTATGATTTTATGCAAATGTTTATTTGGATAGCAGTGGCAGGGGTTTACACCAAGAAAGAGGTGCCCCTAAGGGTTAATTTGTTGTTAAGAGTTTTAATGACATAATAGCAGGGAGTCACACAGGGTGCAGAGCTAGTTAACTGCTCTGTCTGGATGCATACAGAGAGCCCTGGGTGCAAACACTGGTCACAAGGGTAGGGAATATTGCCTAACGGCCAGGGGGAACCAAAGAGGTTTGTGTCTTAACTAGGGATTCATGCTTATAAAAGTTCTGTTCTGTTCAGCATTTTGTGTGCCTTTTAATAACTATGTACCAAGCCTTCACTTTGAGGGCTCACTTATTCAGTCGCTCATGCTAACAATATCTTCCTTTTAAAAACAAGTAAATGATTTCTTTTATTTATTTATTATATTTATATCCTGCCTTTTTTCCCTGCAAGGAACCCAAACCGGCTTACACAATCCTCCTCCTCCTCCTCTCCATTTTATCCTCACAAGTGAGGTAGGCTAGGCTGAGAATCAGTGACTGGCCCAAAGTCACACAATGAGTTTCATGGCCGAGTGGGGACTTGAACCCGGATCTCCCAAGTCCCAGTCCAAGACTCTCACCACTACGCCACACTGGCTCTCAATTAAGTGGGGAAACCGAACCTGTGTCTACAACTAAATCTGTCTGAGGGCTGGATTGGACAATACCCGTACCTGGATCCACTCCCCTGTACATAGTGGGGAGCAAGAGATTGCTTTCCCTTCCTGAATACTTGTTGCCACCTTGGATTCCACAGAACATTCACTTGTGGGCATAATGTTCTTGGACATAGATGTGTACACTCCAATGCACATAGGCCCGAATCATGCAGTTGATTCCTCAATTTTTATCTGGGTTATTGACTGTGCAATCTTGGCCTATGTCTATTAGATTTCGTGAGTGTGTGCCTATATTTAAACATTAAACCCACGTGTGGATATCCAGTGGCATTGGAGATACAATAAGTATACTGGGTGGGCAGGTACGGAAAGTACTCATGTACTGGAATGGATCTGGCTAACGGTATTGTATGGTTACACTATGCTGTAGTAATGACCGCCAACTTGGGTTGCTTTTTTTTTTTTTTTAAGGGATAAAACAAATTCTTGAAGGATGGTTCTACCAACAGCTGTCACCCATAATAGCTGAATGGAACATACATGTATCGAGGGAGGCAGTCTTATCTGCCGAGTAGCATGAAAGAGCTGATTCCTTGTATACACAGAGGCATTTGACTGGCCACCATTGGCAGTGCTGCAACTAGAGGGCCTGGACCTTGGGGCAAATGCCTAGACACACACACACACACACACACACACACACACACACCCAACCAACCACTCAGAGAGACACAGGTGATGGAGGCAGCAGATGCAGACTCTCTTTTATTCCTGTAGTCATAATGGCGGTATGATTTAAGTGATTTTAAAATGCAAAACTGTACATGCTCAAAGAATATATATTTTAACCAGGGTCTGCAAACAGTTTTTTTCTAACATATATTTTGTATCAGGAATACAGCAGCAGTTGTAAAGCATGAAATAGTGGGGTGGGGGTGGGGGGTTGGAGAGAAACATTAGTTGTGTTTCACAGCTGAAGTAATGCACATGGCCATCTAGCCTCCCCTCCCCCCAAGACCATTAAGTCCAGGGTCTAAAATCACATAGTTGCACTACTGACTGCTGGAAATGCAGTGCTGTGCTAGATAAATGCTTTTTGGACTTTTCCAGCAGGGCAGTGTTGATGCTCTTAAAGTTTCCTGGCAAAATTGCAGAATCTGGACTACAGGGTAGAAAAGGAAAAAGTGAATACTTAAGGACCGTGAAGGTGCAGAACCACATTTATTTTCTTTCTTTATAAAAGAAAGATTAAAATGAGAGGCTATGCCGAGTGACCATTCAAATACTGAACATTAGATGGGATTAAACACCGTTGCATTCAGAACACAGAATGACAGTGTATCACTTTATGAATTTCTCTATGGCGTAACACATTTCCAAAAGTGTAAATATGGAGTATTGTTAATGGTATTTCTGTGATCATATACAGGCCAAGACATCACTCCAAGACCTACTGAACACACCACTTCCTAAAGTTTTGCCAGAGATATCAATATCTTCTCCTTATGCTAAAGAATTCAAAGGTAATTGAATTCAAAGGTAATTGAATGCCTGCAGGTGGCGTCGAGAGCACATAATGCAGGCCACATGCATGCTGAAGCTAAGCAGGTATGAGCTGGGCCAGTGCTTGGATGGGTGGCTGCCTGGGCTGCCCACATCTGTTCTCCTGCACTGAGCAGGGGGTTGGCCTGCTTATAGGCCCCTTCCAACTCTACTATTCTATGAATAGTGTTGGTTACAGGTCGTCGTCGTCATCATCATCATCATCATCATCATCATCATCATCATCATCATCGCCATCAGAATAATAATAATAGGAGTGCTAAAAACAACAACTCCCTTACTGATAAGGCCCCTCAGAGCCAATTAAGTGCCTCTTGCAATCCTTGAGAGAGCAAACTATCTCCCACTCCCAGTTTCAACCTTGGCTAAGGGAGGGCTAGCTCATCACAGAGGCCAAAGCTTTCACTGTGTCCCTCTCCCCAGCTCAATAAATCTACCCTCTAGCTCCGTAACCTCCCCCAATCCCCAGGAAACAAAGCTTGCCTTCGTCCACATCACTCCTCACAACACGGACATCCAGCTCTTGCTTGTCACGGCCACTGCCCTGTCTGTTTCTCCCACACCGTTTATCTAGCAGCTGCCCGGTGCTGGTATCCTGTCCCACCCATTTCCGGAACGCTGTAATCATCTCCAGGTGGAGTGATACCACAAGCAAGCCTGGCAAACTCTTCCCCCCACCCTCACATTTGCTTTTTTAAAAAGCGTAGATAGGTATTCATTCCAGCCACCTAGGAGATTAGCCAGCCAGAAGTCTACCTCAGTCCATCACTCAGGGGGGTCTACCTTGCCACATTGCCCCCACCAAGAAGGTGAATGAGTGGAATGTCCAAAGAAGCTGCTGTTAGCTGTTAGCTGTTGTGATCATGCTGGAAGGGACCGTAGCTCTGGTAGAGCACATGCTTTGCATGCAGACGGTCCCAGGTTTGATCCCTGATATCTCAGATTAAACAAACACCTGGTAGCAGAGGATGTGAAAGACTGCTTGCCTATGACCTTGAAGAGCCGCTGTCAGTCAGAGTAGGCCATACTGGAGAAATATGGTCAAATAGATGGACAAATAGCCTGACTTGGAAGAAGGAAGCTTCCTGTGTTCCTACCTCCTAATAGATCTGTGGCATTACTGGAGGCCACCTGTCTAGACACCTGTGATCTAGGCCTTCTCTACATGAGGGGTTTAACCCGCCACTTTACTGAGGCTTCTTCTGTTTTCTTTGTGGGAGGAAAAGTGCATCCTTTACACAGGGTCCCCCCCCCCGGGTTTGTATTCTCTGCCTCTCTATATATTCTATTAACCAACCACAAGGTAACACTGTTGTATAGCTGCACTATAGCAGCATTGCGACTTTACACAAGGCTTTCATTTTGTTCTGGTTTGAAATTTAATACCTGACTTTCCTCTAAAAAAAACACCGTGAAAATGACTGGAAAATATGGGAGAGGCCCTGGGGTATGACGACATTGTGAAAAGGCCTCGCAAACTTCCATGAGTAAGGGTTCACAAGTGCACAATAAATGCCTTGTGTAGAGAAGCCCCTAATGATCAGTGGTGATCTGGAGTATCTTTTAGGTGGGGGATTGCTGCCAGTAAAACAACAGAAAAGTAACGCTTGAGAGGTCCATTGTGGAAAGCTCCCATAATTCCTTTGCAATTGCTCTAGGAGAATTCCTACTCACTGATTGTTCCTAATTAGGGAATCCTGGGCCCTTTTGTTCCACCTATCCATCCTTAAAACCTTTACCTCAGCATGCACTCTTACACGAATCAGGTAATTTTGTTTACTAGTTCTGGTCATCGTTGTTTGCAAGCAAAACATCTCTAATGCTCCCTATTAACCACAGTCAGGATTATTATTTGCTGATTATAAATGTAGACTCGACTGTGATGGATTACATTAATGAATATTGTCTCTCTGATTAAGCAGATATCTATTGTGGGGGCAAATAAAGCTCAACTGCTGAGAGTTTGCTACTCCTTGCCTGTCTTCTATAGCACGTGGGCTCAAATCAGGCTCCCTGTGTTGAGAGGATGTATGGGGAGTCATCCCATGTAGTTCTAAACATAGGACCATAGGAAGCTGCCTTCTACGGAGTCAGACCCTTGGTCCATCTAGCCCAGTATTGTTGACACTGACTGGCAGCAGTGGCTCTCCAGCGTTCCTTTCTTTCCTCACCCACCCTACCTGGAGTTGCCAGGGATTGAACCGGGGACCTTCTGCATGTAAAGGAGGTGCTCCACCACTGAGACATGGATCCTCCCCACACAGACTGTCTTGTCAGAGCACTTCCCAGTAGGATTAACTCCAGGGATCAGGAGGGCTCTGAGTGCTCATGGTCCATAGATTTCATAGATCATAGAGTTGGAAGGAGCCTACAAGGGTATCGAGTCCAACCCCCTGCTCAATGCAGGAAACTAGAGGAGGGGTCTCCCATCCAAGTAACAACCAGGCCTGACCCTGCTTAGCTTTCCACACTCAGACAAGCTGAGCCAGCGTGAGCCACAGGCCTGTATAGCTGAGCCAGTGTAAGCCACCGGTCCAGCCTGTGCCGGTGCCCCACAATATGCAAAGGTGCGCGGGGACCAGAATGGGCTCAGCACTTAAGCACGGTGCTGGCTCCCGTTTGTGAGCAAGGAGTCCTTCCTGGTGGGGCGTATAGGCGGCCTGCCTTTCCTGGAGACTCTCTCACTCCTGAGCATCCAACCGTAAGCATGTGAAGCCATTGTTTAGATGGACTCAAAAGAACTTCACGAGGTATGTTGGCAGCAGCAACCGTCTGTTCTGTCCGACACTTTCCCATCCATGTCCCATACATCCCTACATGGCTCTTTGTGTGTTCACCATCCACTAGCGCAAAAAGCATTGCAGGGATGATGATACGCAGGGAAATGCTCCAGCATGTTTTTAAGTAGGAGGCGATGGTGTTTACCGGTACTTGCGAGTAAATATGCCTGTGTGGGTAGGTGTGCTAACTTGCCTTTTCAAGCCATAGTCCTGGGTGCTTATTAGCAAGTAAAACAACTCATGAATAGGTGGGCCAGCTGGTGGGGTTCTTGTGAATTAATCTACCTTCAGGCCTGTCTTTTCAAGTGGCAAGCTGTGAGCAATGTTATGGGGAACATTATTACCCTTTTAATGGATTCCTGACATCCCTGCAATCACAGGCCTGTGGCTTATGCTGGCTCAGCTTGTCTGAGTGTGGAAAGCTAAGCAGGGTCAGGCCTGGTTATTACTTGGATGGGAGACCCCTCCTCTAGTTTCCTGCATTGAGCAGGGGGTTGGACTCGATAGCCTTGTAGGCTCCTTCCAACTCTATGATCTATGAAATCTATGAAACCCCAGAACTGGATCCTTAAGCACCCAAGATGAAATGTGGATTATATCAAGTGCTCCTATGATATATCCCAGGGAAGTGCTTCTAAAGACACCTTACAAAGTAAGTAACCTTTACTTTCTTGCTAAGAGAGGTTCATTGTCTCTGTGAAAGATTCGGGACACTTAAGGAGTGGAAAATTCAATAGATTCTCATGGGTTTGGTCAACATGATCCCAAAGGATTTCTTCAAACTCTCTAATTCTTGACTCTAAGATTTTCTGTAAGTAGAGCTATATTAGTGTGGGTGCCCTGAGGCAATACTTCTTAAAACCTGATAAAAGACAGTTAATAGCCAGTAAGGTTTTGGCAGATGTGTTTCAATGACTGGGTTCAGACAACATAACCCACACTCAAGGGTTGTTGTTGAACCGTGGGTTATTGTTGAACTATGGGTTATCATGTTGTCTGAACCCAGCCGTGGCTTGTTAACCATGAACAACCTATGAAGAGAACCAATGTTTGTTGTTGGGTTGTGAACTGTGGGTTGTTCACCATGGTTTGTTATCTCGGCTGGGTATCTGAATCCACAATAACCCACGGTTCAGCGACAATCCACACTCAGCCTTTTAGTGTGGGTTATCATGTTGTCTGAACCCAGTCAATGGGAGCTAGGATTGCCCAAGAAGTCATAGGTGATGGTTGGAGATGACTTGGCTTTCTCTCCCCACCTTAGATGAGGGGAGGGTGCAAGTGAGGTCTGGGTGTGCAGTAGGAAGTTAGGCTGTGCTGGAACTCGGTCTGAAAAGGAGGCAGAGAGCTGACTTTGCTTGTTAGAGGAAATCCTGAGACACTATGGGTTCCCCTGGCAAACTGATGTGGGACAGGAATCTGTTGGGAGTGCTAATGCTGTGAACCCCCATCTTATGCTCAGCCTGTATATAAGGGTAAATAAACCTTCTGTCACAATTGCCATGAGCATCCTGTGATCTCCTTCCATGGAAACTGAACCCTGTGGAAACCCTGAAACTTGTCACCATTCAGAAGTGGGGTGCGTGCACATAACAATATCAAACAAAAAGTTACCGTAAAACTAATCTGTATGTGCTGTGTCTTAAATTAAGCAGAAGAAGTGTGAATCAGTCAATCTGTGGAAGGAGGACTGTCCTTTCTTTATATCCCTGAAGCCTATTGGAGGGAAATCGCAGCATTTAGAAACAACAAACATGGCTTTAAATTCTGTTTGGCCTCTTCTGCAGCTCCACCAGCCCTGGAAGCACCCCAGCAAAAAAGTGAAACCGCTCAGTTCACGGGACGGAGGTTAAACACCAAAATGCAAGTGTACTCCGGTTCTAAAATGGCATGTCTTCCAAAAATGCTAACATTGTATGAACAGTGCATCCGTGTTCTTCAAAATAACATTGACTGTAAGTATTAGAAATGCCTGTACAGTTGACTTTTGGTTCTTTGCCTTTTATAATACTATATGCTTCCCATGGGGTAGTGCTAACTGGATAAAGTTTCCTTTCCATAAGAGAGCAATGAAAACTTGTTGTGTGTCTGTTTTATTTGCTAATTTGACAAATAAACCAGTAGAGTAGGGGTACAGTGCCCCCGGCCCATGGGCCTAACCTGGCTCCTTGGTATCCCCCTGGAGGAACCCCTGCTGTTATCTCCAATCTGAGATCAGAAATAACAGCAGGGATTCCGCTGCACTGCCCTTCCATTTCCCAATTGGGAAGGGGAGAGGCACACAGGGGGGATCCCCACTGTTATCTCTGATCTGAGGTTGGAGATAACCATGGGGATGTGGGGCACGTAGATGGCGCTGGGAAGAGCAGCCACCCCTTCTTCTGCAGATAAACTTAATTATGGTTAGTAAAAACAAGCCAACTTCAAACCATAGTTTTAAAATGTGGCTTGTTTTCACTAACCATAGCCAGATTTAACCACAGTTTAGGGTCTGGATGAGCGAATGGAGCTTCTAGACTTCTGCAAAGCAAGCAGAATCTGCTACCCCACATGACAGACTGACAGACAGTATAAAATATGAGAACCAAAGCTCATGTTGGTGATGTCAATTTATTTCTTATGAATGTGTGAATAAGGCTGCAATCAGTATGCAACTGGAAACGAGCAAAACTCCCACTGATTTTAATGGTAAGAGGGTGACACATTAAGGCAGTAATCCCAAACTCGCTCACTAGGGGGCACATGTAACCAAAAACAATTGCATAGGTGCTTCCAGAGGATACTTTTATTGATCAGTCTCTCTGCCTCAGTCATGGAATTTACAGGGGATCCAGATGATGGCATTTTCCATTTATGCCCCTCCCATGTTTTCTCATTGGTTTTTCCATCTTTTTTTCTTACTACTGAAAATCTGTTAAGGAGGGAAAGACAGAATAGCCGCACAATGTATTTTGGTAGCACTAGGAGCCTTCTGTCTAGAAGCACCCCATATTTCTTCCCTTCTTCTGTTTCCCCCATGTTGAATTTTAGCTTGTAGGCTCCTGTCCTCTTATAAGCTGTAAAGTGCCATGCACACTGATGGTGCTATATAAATAATAATAAATCACATTGAACACACTGGGCTTTATTTCTAACAAAAATTGGGCTGCTTGCCCTTCTTAGAGTAGCCCATTGAAATGAATGGGACATTCGTAGGATTGCACTGTAAGAGTTTGATTTTTACTGTGGCATGAGTGGGGAGATATGATGACAAAATGAAATAGCCAGGAAGGTCTTCTTGCTTCATAGCCCTGCATGAAGTTGGAGGAGTGCCCTTTGAAATCCTTGACCCGGTTCTGGCTCGTTGTACACCAGAACAGTTGTTTCGAATAGAGAACTGCAATCCGGTAAGCTGTGCTTTCCCCCCACTTTTTAAATGGCATGGTTATCTGTGCTTTTAAAGTTAGTGCTGTTTATTATTTGGAGGGGGAAAAGATGCTTAAGGCCACCTTCGGAAGTACATTTAAGTGTTATTTGTTACATTGTGACTTAAAGTGAAGAAAGCAGCCCTTAATTCTCAAAAGCTTCCGCAGTGCTTACACTAAGAGAAAGCAATAGAAGTACAGACTCTTCTTCGGAGAAGAGCAATAGCCTAACTCCTGCACTGTTTTTTAGTGTGAACATTACAGAGTAAGACCTCTTTTTTCCTCTTCCTATGGTGTGTCTGTGGTAAATGGAGTATGGCTACTTGCCTTGCATAGATCCCAGAGCTAAGAACTTTAGGAATAGTCACATGATTCTCCTTTTGAAGCTGGGTGGGTGGGGAAGAAATGCAGTGATCCAGTTTGGACATAATGCTAAAACGTGGGTTAGCATTGCATGAACACACAGCAGTGAGCTTCCAGCTTATGCACTCTTCCTTCCCCGCTTCTCCTCCAGTGTGTGTGAACATTACAGGAGTAGGACCTGGGGAGGTGATTAAAACACCTTCATCCTGGTTTAACTGGAGTTCCTTGTTATGTCTGAACTAAGAACTCTGGTTGGTTTTTTAAGCTATGGTTTGTTGAAACAAGTCAGGATTGTAAACCACAGTTTCAATTATAAACTCTCCAGTGTGTCCTTTTCGGGTGTAATAATGAACTGCAATTAATTTAAACCAGGAGCCACACTGGATGAGGGGAGGAGAGCACATGACCCTGAGCTCTAAACCAGGAGTAGGCAAATTGGATGGCTTCCAGATGTTTTGGACTACAACTCCCATAAACCCTAGCCAGTAGGGATTCTGAGAGTCCAAACATCCAGAGGACATCAGGTTGCCTAACCCTTCTCTAAATTATGGTTTAACATTAAAATCCAAACTGGGACCTTATTATTAACTCCTGCTTTAGAACGTATACTAATAGTCTGAAAGCAAGCCATGCCCTCCTACATAAGCAGTAAGCACTTCAAGCTGTTGGGCTATGTTCATGTGAATGCAGCCCAAGACTTCATTTTAGTTTTAAACTTACACATGCTTCTAGTGGCTTTTCCCAACCTAACCCAGCATACCTGAGTCCCTTAAGGTATCACAGCCTACTATGTAATCCTCTGTCTGCCCCTCTGACATATGCAGGGGTATCCCGGACATGGCTGCAGAGATGGTGAAATTCTTGGTATGGAAACGGCACTACTGGTGCACAAATCTTCTCCTTCTACTTCCTTTCTCCCACAGCAATATTTACCCATTGATCTCTGAATACTTTCCCCCTGTACTCTTAGCCAAGGCCTAAACATGAAGATAGGATGTAGGGATGTCCCTGTTGCAGAAAATGATGCTTTTAGAATATGACCACCACAGACCACACTCCATAGAACTGTATGACTATGTCCCACGAGGCTGGCACAATGTTAGTAAAGTTACTGTTGACGCCATGATGTTTATGTTTGGATGCTCTTCATTCATTGTAGTTCTGTTGTGTTCTGAGCTCTGTTCACACAACAAATCCATGTAGAATGAACACACATGGACAGGGAGGGTGGTTGAGATTGTACCCCACTGGTCTTGCCGCCCCCAACCTTCACACATTCACCTCAAGGTCTCATAAGAGGCTACATGCAGTGCTTGAAAGGGGTGGATGGGAAGGGAAGGGACGGGGCTCTTAATGAAATGCACAGTTCCATTCCTGATCCCCCCCCGCCCCAAATTTTAGCCAAAGCACGCCCTCCCCTGTAGCCTTCTAAAAGCAGTAGACAAGGGGACCATCACAAAGTATAAGGGGGCCACCTCTGCCCTTCCCCTGTAACTTGAGAGCACTGGCTAAGTGCATACCAAATATACATAACAGCAGCTCTGTCAGAGCAATCTCTGCACTGCATCAGACCTTCAGGTGAATACATGGAGGTCACGGGTGGGGCCAGCAGGCACAATCTGACCCCCCCCCCAACCCCATCTATGTATGTGTGCTATGCTGTTGGTGTGTGAACAGGGCTCAGGGCTCCCTTCTGTAGGTCAACACTTGAAAGGGCAGCTGGTGGTAATGAGTTGCAGAGAGAGCAGTCAACATAGAGTAGCCAGTGTAGGGAACAAGAGTGTATAGTATAGTGAATGTCAACATTCAAATGCGACAGGACAGTTTTGGATGAACTTTGCAAATCCAGCATACCAGGTGTAGGCACCCTTTTTTGGGCCGTGGGCACATTTGGCAACTTGAGAACCTGTCCTGGGCACCACCACAAAATGGCTGCCCACCACCTTAATTTCCTAAGAATGTCTCTGAGCCCCACCATGTAGCCCCAGAGGCCCTCACTTTGCTTTGAACCAATCCCAGCCGCTGGTAACAAAATGTGTGTGTTTTTGTTTCGAATTTTAAAGTGGGAGGGGTCGGATGCCTTGGTGGGTGCCAAGAAAGGTGTCCGGGGGGTGCATTGGTGGCTACAGGCACCACATTGGCTACCCCTTCCAAAACTATTGTGTCTACATGGAGCCTAGCAAGGGTTGGTGTTCTTCCGTTCCATTTCATTCTGCAGCAGAGGGATCTTTTTTAAACACAGCGTCAGATTCTGCTTTAGAAATGCTGTAGCTTGATTTTATTTCATTTATAATGGAATGTATACCCTGCTTTCTCCCTCCAAACTGGAAAATTAAATCTGAATTCTAAGCCAGATTCTTAAAGCGGAAGCGAACATGAGTGAATCTAATACCTTGTACTGCTGCCTGTACCTATGTTCAAAAAGGATAATGACAGCAATTCCTTGACTTTTGAACCTTTTGAAGCAAAAATGACATCTAGTTGCAAAGGAGGAGCAGACTCCTGAAGTCATATAGAAGAGAGTTTTGTTGGGGAGGGGCAGATGCAGCTTGTTTTTACTGGGTGAGTGGCTGCACTTATTGAAATTCCCACCTCTCCATGGTTCATGTGTTTTGCCCACCTCTGGAATGTCTTAATGCACTTTTCTTTGCCTAAAATAGACATTTGTAGAAGAGTCTGACCACTTATGGAAGAAACATTGTCAAAAAGACTTTAGAAATGAACAGCTCTTGGAATACGAATCATGGCGTGAAATGTATTTGAGGCTCTTCGATCAACGAGAAGAAAAACTGAAGTCTCTCACCAAAAGCATTCTTTCAGCTCAGTATGAAAAACTTAAAGGTATCCATGAATTCCAACAACCATTAATTTGGTAACTACCGTAAGTAATAAACTGAAGACACTGGGTTGGTACAGATGTACCACCAAACCATGGTTTGCCCTCACTGTAGTTCACATTCCAAACCATGACTTGTATTCCAGACATGCAGGCAAACCATGGTTTTCTTTCTTCTCTCACCTCTCCTGAGAAATCCCCCAATGTTTTCCCAACAGCAATCTCTGAAAATGGAGCAACATCCAAAATCATGGTTTGTCAGCTTGGATGTAATGCCAAATCACAGTTTGCCCAAACTGTTCTTTACAAATCGTCTTCAAAGCATGGTTTCAGATCCTGGCTTGGTTGCCACGCTCACAATCCATGGATTGTCTGGTGTTGACTTGGACATTGCTGCAAACAATGGTGTGGCATTGCATCTGCACCATCGTGCTGTCTGCTACTCTGCTTAAACTTTTACCTTTTCTGAAAATAAGATCAGTGTTAGTATTAGTATTATTTCAACAGACAAAGTTTTTGTCTGTTGAAACTTTGAGATCAATCCTGAGAATGTTAGGAGTCCTTTCCATTGTACCAACTTACGTTTGAACAAATTTTTGTTCTTTGGCTAGGCTGCCAAATTAAAATGGCATTCATACATGGCATGGCAAAGCCACCCAGAAATATCCGCCGTCAGCAGGAAAAATATGGGACATCAGGTCCTGTTGTTCAACTTCAGTCCGAGTAAGTACTGTTTATTGTGTCCTATTATGCACCACCATATGGCAGCCTCAGCTTTGAAGGCATCAAGACCCTTGCAAGCAGTGTTGGGCTTCGCTGGAACTAAAGGTGGTAATATGATCGCCCCTGCCTTGAGAGTATATATGGGTAAAGTGCTCCTGCAGCTGACTTATGGGGGAGCAATTTGGGGATTGACAAAAATAACCCTTTTTAGAAACTACTCAGAATAAATGTCTTAAATCATTACTTGGCTTACCTTACTCTACTCCTGAAGCCAATGTTAGGGCAGAGCCGGAGACTGTGCCAGTACAATTTCATGTTTTCGTAGCTCTGTTTATGTATTATTTAAAAATTTTAATACGGATGATCTTAGGTTCCCCCCAAAAAAATTTGGGAACAGTTGAAACCTCATGGACAGGCTACTTGGATAGCAAATTGTGTGCAGCAAATGCTATCTTTTCATCTAATACTCTGGGCACTCAAGAAATGGCCTCTAGATCAGATTCGCAATTACATAAAGAACAAGTTATGGGATTTCTAATCCCAACAAGATCTAGAGGTGATTCAGAAATCATTGTTCTCTCCTCAGCTGCATTTTCTAAAACTAACTCATGGTTTCAAGGAATATCTACATGAGTTGTCAGTTACTTCATTTAGAAAGGCATTGCTGGCACTGTGTTTCCAGTCTATGCCTTCGCAATATTTAGAGGGATGCTATTACAAAAAACCTGTAGACCATGTCCAACTCCTCATGAGGTAATGAACTTTTGCCTTCCTAAAACTAACCAACCCACTTGTGGCAAGCTTCTTTGCCCCAATTCCAAGAACACATTTTTGCACTTAAAGCTAGCTTATAGCATGTATAGTGAATCACTCTATACTTACAGTTAGCAAACACAGATTATTATGAATAGCAGTCCTATGAAATACAATGAATTCTTATCCACAATACATGTTACATTCATACTTTGTGACAGTGGAGAAGCACAAGTTTAGGACCTTTTTGCAGTTACTTGTTTGCTGAGGAACCCCTGTGGCTCTTGTCATTCATGTTGCAGAGGATTCTGGGAAGGGTTCTAAGCAGGATACTGCCTGAGGTGAAGGACAAGATGGCACCCCTCCCCATTCCATGTGCAGAAACTAACTGGACTGGCAGTTAAATCTTACTTCAACATTGGTGAGGGGAGAATGTCCTCCACCTCTGCTAAGTCAGAAGGCTAGTTTCCAGAGGTCAGGACAGTTTCCGGGGCCTGTGACATTGCTTCTGTCTGTAAATATCTAAATCAATGCTGACACTTCTTTAAAAGGCCATTGAGTTTGCAATAAATGGTCTATGTCATTGCTCTTGGGTAGATCAAAGAATCCAGAAAAGCGAGAGAGAAGTAACACCTCTTCAGGCTTGAGCAGCAATAAAGGCAGCAAAGTAGCATCAACTAGTTCTTCCATTTATAGTAATAGACCAGCTCAGAATGGGAAGAAGCCTCCCAAAAGTAAGTAAAGCTATTGCTTAAATTGCTTAATATGAGAGACAGCTCTGTCTCTAATGGCCTCTTAAGCATTTGCCACTGTGCCAGCTGGTGGTACTGAGTGTCCCAAATACTGCTTTGATTTGCTTGACAATTTATTATACATCCCACCCTTCCTCACAAGGAGCCCAGGGATGCCTGGATTCAGTGACGCTGTACCCCAAAGCAAAGGTTTTCCATCTATGTTCCATTCCATCCACATGAGACCGATTTGGTCCCAAACAGAATCAAAGCTAGAAGTGAGCATGCACATTAAAAAGAAAAAGTCAGTAGCAGCCCAGGGTACTGCTGGGGGAATGGGTGGGCTGAGTGGTCACAGGACCTCACGTGGTGGGGGAGAGAGTGTTTAACCCTTTCTTCCACATCCCTGAGGTCCTGCTGCTGCTTCCCCCCTCCCAGGCTATTTACATTTTTTATGTGGAAAAAAAATGTGCACCTTACTTGCATTCAACACAGTTAACATTGCCTCTAGTTTGGCCCTAACGGCCACGAATGTCAATGCTTCCCCTGTCCTCAGATGTTCATTAGAGTGCAGGAGGAGCAGGGGGGGGAGAGAGAAAGAGAGATCTCCAGAGAGGCTTTACGGTAATTCTCTAATTCATTGTTTCTGCAGACCATCTGAAAGCCCACTGTGTGGACTACTGGTGGTCCACAGTCTGAAGAATCGCTACCTTTCTTCTGTTTCCAAATCAGTGTGACCCTTTGCACCCATGACTCTTTTAGGGTAGCACACCTTTCATTAGGAACCTTCTGACTGAGTGCTTATCAGGGAGCAGGCCTGTAACTGCACTCTCGTGGTTCACCAATAATTTCTCCCAGCTTTGATATACTTCAGTCACTTTCCCCCTTGGCCTCACTTTCTAAAATGCACCGCCCCAGCTCTTTCAATCAACAAGGCTCTGCTCATGGAAGCTGTCTCTATTGGATGTTCAACCCCCTGCAGCCCACCCCATTCAGCTGGGTTTCCTGACCCGGTGTTGGTGTTTCAGGGGCTGCAGCGGTTGCTTAGGAAGGAGCAGGGTGGCAGGGAAAGGAGGAGAGGCAGGGAAGTGGGCTTCTACCAGCCCCCTATTGATCCAACCCTTTGAGAACTGCCCCCAAAGTGTTCAGTTTGCTGTTGGACCTGCTACCTCATGGACTAATTCCTTCTCATTTTATTCAGGATAAGATTTTCACACAAAGTCTCTCTGTGCTTTTTATTTTATTTTTTTACCACAGATATTGCTCCGATTATGAGAAAATCGCTGAGAGCCTTCAAAAACAGAGTTGGACCACGGTGAATGAATACTTAGGCCATGCATGAGACATCTATACCAGATTTCAATGAGCATCGCAGTATCCTGGTTCAGTGGAATGAAGAAAATAAGATTTTTTTGGTTTGATATATTGCGGGGGGGGGTGTTTTTGTTTTTTTAAAAAGACAACGCATTTACTATGTCACCCTTTTTTTGGAGTGGGTTTTTAAAAAATTTTGTTTAAAATCATGCATGTTTCTACTGGGTTTTCTTCAACATTATATAGAATATATTTTCTTTCTTTCTTTCTTTTCGCTACTTCAAAACTGTGAAATATGTACAGTTTAAGATTCTCTCAATCTGTTCCACTTGACACCTGGAACGCATCGAGTGCAATGGAAGGAATAAATACTTCACGATTTTCATGGCAAATACGCATCCTTGAACCCAATGGAATGTGTTACTATGCATGACATACCAATAACTCCTCATATTGTTTTACAGAACATTCTGGGAGCTACATAAGTAGAGACAAACTGGGAACCAACACCCTCAAGGCAGAAGACACTGTGCAAGCAAAGCATTTTGTGCGCCACTTACCCTGCCAACTGGGGAGGGTGAGTGGTGCGCTAAGAGGAGCTGGAGATCGGGGATTCCTCTTCCCTCCCCTTCCCCAAGCCTCCAGGTCAAGGACTGGGGGTAAAAGGGGAATTCCTGCCCCCTTCCCACACCCCCAGTAGACTCCTGGGGGTAGGGCTTGGACATGGGCTCGGCCCCACAGAGGGAACCAAAGCCTCTGTGGGCTGGATGGGGAATGTCCACAAGCTAGATCAGGCCCACTGGTCAGAGCTTGCCCTCCGCTGGGCCCTCTTCTTGTACCCTTCCCCATACTTCTGCTGGTCCAAGACCACGGAGGTTTTTGTGTGGCAGTAAAGTAGGACTGAATGACACCAGAGCTCGAGTTTCTCATTCTGGATTTGGAACTGCAACATGATGAATGAGGGATCAATATTAATTCACTACCATGCTGAGATTTCCACCAGCACACGGGCTGCAAGTCATGTCGCTTAGGAACCTGAGATGTTTGGTGGGGACAAAGTGGGCTGGGCGGCATGGTGCTGCAGTTGAAAAGAAATGGCAAGTGGAAGGGTTAAGCAGTAAGCACACTCCTCCGGCATCCTCGCATCCTCGCAACACCACTTCACAACAGAAGTGAGGCTTGGAAGCTCAGTAGTGTAATTTGATAGTCTATGCAAGTCCCCGTGAGCAGCTTTTAGAGAGCAAGAGGCACTGGTCTACAAATTCACTGAAATTTATATAACTGAGCAACCCAGTCGTGCTCAACATCAGTACGTTCCTCAACCCAGAAACAGAGCACTATGGAAGGAAAGGACTCAGCAGTGGTGGTGACCTGCAAGGGGTGTGCAATGTTTGTTTTCCTGCCGGAGATCAACATGGCCTACACATGCAACAAGTGCAAGCTGGTCACGCTGTTGGAAGAAAAGGTCAGAGGACTGGAGCAGCAAGTGTCAACCCTCAGGAGCATAAGAGAAAGCGAGGAGTTCTTAGACAGAACGGTGGATCTACAGCACCAAAGCACAGTACAGGAGCCAGAAGGGCAACTGCAGGATGAGGCGGAGTCGGAGACTGCAGAGGCAAGGGAAAATAACGCAGGGGGAACTCCCTGGAAAAGGGTGACTGTTAGGAGCAGAAGAACTACAAGACACTCTGCGCCTGTGGAAGCAGTGGAGCTATGGAACCGCTTCCATGTACTTGAGGACGAGGGCAGAGGACAGCCTGCAGAGGACGGATTACCGGGCACCCAACGTGACAGCGAGCAAGAGGCTGAGGGTCAGTCAATTGGAGGCAATCAAACCAAGGCCTACAGCAAGAGGAAGAGAAGAGTACTCGTAGTGGGAGACTCCCTCCTGCGGGGGATCGAAGCCAAAGTATGTCGCGAAGACCCATGGACTCGCCAGGTGTGCTGTCTCCCTGGAGCACGGATTAAGGATGTGACAGAGCAGCTGCCGAGGCTCATGCAGCCCACCGACACATACCCCTTTCTTCTCTTCCACGTGGGTACAAATGATACTGCCAAGCGGAGTTACAAAGAAATCACGGCAGACTTTGAAGAGCTGGGAAGGGAACTCAAGAACTTCGGGGCCCAGATAGTTTTCTCATCCATCCTTCCAGTACTTGGAAGAGGCATAGAAAGGGAAAGAAAAATACTCCGAGTGAATGACTGGCTACGAAGGTGGAGCCGACGTGAGTTGGATTCTGGGACCACGGGCTACACTTCCTGGAAGATGGACTGCTGGCAAAGGATGGGTTGCACCTCACAAGGACTGGGAAGAATGTGTTTGGCCACAGCATGAGGAACTTAATCAGGAGGGCTTTAAACTGAATCCAACAGGGGAGGGAGACATAAACTCGGGGGTACCAATGGAAGAAGGCCTCTATGCCACAATGGAGAGAACAGCTCCAGCGGTGCCCATTGATAGTCTACCACAAAATGTAGGGGGAAAGTCGGACTATAAAGCACATAGTCTTCAATGTCTCTATACTAATTCCCAGAGTATGGGCAATAAACAAGACGAACTTGAACTCTTGATACATGAGGGCAAGTACGACTTGATAGGGATAACTGAAACCTGGTGGGATGACTCCCATGACTGGAATACAGCAATTGAAGGGTATAACTTGTTCAAAAGGAACAGAAGCAACAGAAAGGGAGGTGGAGTTGCACTGTATGTTAAAAATACGTATCTCTGCACAGAGATACAGGAAGAGGAGCTTGGCAGCCCCATTGAGAGCATCTGGGTTAAAATAAAGGGGGCAAAGAATAAAGCGAACATGGCGGTTGGAGTCTACTACCGACCACCCAATCAAGGAGAAGACGAGGATGGAACTTTTGAAAAGCAAATTGCCAGTGTTTCAAGGAGGCACGATGTGGTAGTAATGGGAGACTTCAATTTCCCTGATATCTGTTGGGAGACTTATTCAGCCAAACATGGCCCCTCCAAGAAATTCCTGAGCTGTGCTGCTGATAACTTCCTCCTACAGAAAGTGGAGGAAGGAACTAGAGGATCGGCTATCCTTGACCTGATTCTAACCAACAGAGATGAGTTAGTGGATAAAGTGGCAGTTTCGGGAACTCTGGGGGAAAGTGACCATGTTATACTTGAGTTCTTGATTCTAACGGAAGCAAAAGCTGAGTGTAGCCAAACACGTACCCTGGATTTTAGGAAAGCCAATTTTAACAAACTCAGAACAATGATTAGTAAGATCCCATGGCAAGTGACTCTCATGAGAAAGGGAGCCCAGGAGGGGTGGGAGTTTTTTAAAAAGGAAATTTTAAAGGCACAACTGCAAACAATTCCCACAAGGAGAAAAGGCAGAGGGCAACAGAAGAAGCCAATGTGGCTTCACAATAAACTCAAAGATGACCTGAAAACAAAAAAGGACACGTATAGGAAGTGGAAGGAAGGACAGGCTACAGGGGAAGAGTACAGGCAGGTAGCACAGAACTGCAGGAATAGTGTCAGGAAGGCTAAAGCTGAGAATGAGCTAAGGTTAGCGAGGAATGCTAAAAGCAACAAAAAAGCTTTCTTCAGATACATGCACAGTAAAAGACAGAAGAAAGAACTGGTGGTTCAACTACGCAATGAGGATGGCAAATTGATAACAGAAGACAAAGAAAAGGCAGAAGTGTTCAATTCCTACTTCGGCTCGGTCTTCTCCCAAAAGAGGGTCTATGACCCCCCTGGCAAACCTGAAGTGCAGACTGAAGGGGCAGAATTGCAGCTTGAGATTGATAGGCAAATGGTCAAGGAGCACCTGATTACTCTGAACGAGTTTAAATCTCCAGGGCCTGATGAGCTGCATCCTAGAGTAATAAAGGAACTGGCAGAAGAACTCTCAGAACCACTGTCTATTATCTTTGAGAAATCATGGAGGACAGGTGAAGTGCCAGACGACTGGAGGAGGGCAAATGTTGTTCCCATCTTCAAAAAGGGCAAGAAGGAGGAACCTGGGAACTATAGGCCAGTCAGTCTGACATCAATCCCTGGGAAGATTTTTGAGCAGATTATAAAGAAGTCAGTCTGCAAGCACCTTGAAAACAATGCAGTGATTACTAGAAGCCAGCATGGATTTGTCAAGAACAAATCCTGTCAGACTAATCTGATCTCATTTTTTGATCGGGTAACCTCCCTTGTGGACTGTGGGAATGCTGTGGACATTATATACCTGGACTTCAGCAAAGCTTTCGACAAAGTGCCTCATGATATCCTGATTAGTAAGCTAGCTAAGAGTGGGCTAGATGGAACAACTATCAGGTGGATCCACAATTGGCTAAAGAATCGGACTCAAAGAGTGCTTATCAATGGTTCCTTCTCAAACTGGGGAGAGGTAACGAGCGGGGTACCACAGGGCTCGGTCCTGGGCCCGGTGCTCTTCAACATTTTTATTAATGACTTGGATGAGGAGGTACAGGGAATGCTTATCAAATTTGCAGATGACACAAAGTTGGGTGGAACAGCTAATACTCTGGAAGACAGAAACAAAATCCAAAGTGACCTCGATAGGCTGGAGCGCTGGGCCGAAAACAACAGAATGAAATTTAATAGGGATAAATGCCAAGTGCTGCACCTAGGGAGAGGAAACCAAATGCAGAGTTACAGAATGGGGGACACTTGGCTCAACAATACTACAAGTGAGAAGGATCTTGGAATTGTGGTAGATCACAAACTGAATATGAGCCAGCAATGCGATGTGGCTGCAAAGAAGGCAAATGCAATTTTGGGCTGTATTAATAGAAGTATAGCTTCCAAATCGCGGGAAGTGATAATTCCCCTTTACTCGGCACTGGTTAGGCCTCATCTTGAGTACTGCGTCCAGTTCTGGGCACCTCACTTTAAGAAGGACATAGACAAACTGGAGAGGGTTCAGAGGAGGGCAACAAGGATGATAAAGGGACTGGAAACAAGGCCCTATGAGGAGAGACTGAAAGAACTGGGCATGTTTAGCCTTCAGAAGAGACTGAGGGGAGATATGATCGCACTCTTCCAGTATTTGAAGGGATGTCACACAGAGGAGGGCAAAGATCTCTTCTCGTTCATCCCAGTTTGCAGGACACGGAATAATGGGCTCAAGTTACAGGAACCTAGATTCCACCTAAACATCAGGAAAAATTTCCTGACTGTCAGAGCAATAAGACAATGGAATCAACTACCTAGGGAGGTGGTGGGCTCTCCCAGTCTGGAGGCATTCAAGGTGCGGCTGGACAGACATCTGTCAGAGATGCTTTGACCTGGATTCCTGCATTGAGCAGGGGGTTGGACTCGATGGCCTTGTAGGCCCCTTCCAACTCTACTTTTCTATGATTCTATGATTCTAACCCCACACTGCCGAGATGCTCTGTTTCTTGGTGCTGCTTTAAAAACTATGACGCGGATTATTTTCAAAACGTGCTTTGACACTTTTCATACCTGGCCCCATCATTAATCACAATGATGCTAAGAAACACGGCTACAAGCACCACAGCCCAAATCATTAGCAGTGGTACCACTCTCAGCCCTTCTTCATCAGGGCTTTTCTACATGAGGCTTTGAGCCTACCACTTTACCGAGGCTTCCGCTTCCAGATTCTTTGTGGGATTAAGATTGGCTCCTTGACACATTTTTTTTTTCTGGGGTTTTTTTTTTCTCTGCCTTTCTATATGTTCCATTACACAACTGCTAGGTGGCACTGTGGTATAGCAGAATTGCGCAAACAGATGAGGGTTTTGTGTCACCATTCACAATATGGTTGCTAAGAACAGGAGAGGCCCTGGAGGAGGAGGATGTCATGTAAAGCACCCACAAAGTACCGTGAGTGAGGAATCATGATCACACAATAAATGCCTCATGTGGAAAGGCACTGAAGAGAAGACCCGCCCCCCCCATCTCCCACTGTTTAGTCCATCCTGCCAACCACTGATGTAAGCAGCGAACAGGCATGGGTCGACTCACAGGAGGATTCCTCTAGCAACACAGTAAGGCTCAAGATGCTTCATAAGGCGAGAAAGGACCCAGGAACTCCATCCTCCCCATCTGGATTTGGGCCTGAAAGACCAAAAGAAAGACTGGTTGCTCACGGACACATTTCTGGTTCAACATAACATACAACATAAGGTGGGTGAGGAGGGAGAGTATGACCTTGCTTATGGCATCTGACGTTTGAACTCTCTCTCTCTCTCTCTCTCTCTCTCTCTCGAGAGAGAGAGAGAGAGAGAGAGAGAGGGAGAGAGGTTTGCCTAGTATCAGGTCTATTTTGCCTCCTCAGTGCAAGGTGAACCATTTTCTGTTTTCCCAAACCCTTTAGATTGTTTTAGCACTGGAATGTTCATGTTATTCTGCTTCAGATTCCTTGTTGCTATTTTGTTGTAGGCCAGTCTGGGAGCCCTTGGGCTGAAGAGCAAGGCAATAACTATGATCAATGGCTTGAATGTACCTGAATGGCTTGAAATCTTTGCCCTAGCAGTCAGTGTATAGCTACAAGGACTTATCTACTTCCAGAATATTAGGCTCCAAAGTAGGAATGCAAGAGACCATACATTGGAAGAAGAAAAATGTTTAAACAAAAGAACCTTTAAATAAAGCCATCCTATCCTACCTGAGCAGATCATTAAATAGTCATTCCTATGAAATAAAAGCCCACTTTCCCTCTGTCATAAAATCTATAGTGAGAAGTCTGGTACAAGAAGATAATATGCTGTAGGGGAATAGCATGTGAGTTGTACGCTGGTGTGTCTTTCATAAAGACAATTGCTCAATGTGCTTAGTTACCATGTTTTGCCACTAGATGTCATTGTTTCAAAAGATTATGGAAGGTGGTTTACCTTTCCTACACTACTCTCCATGGAGCAGGGCTAGATTTCATAGATTATAGAGTTGGAAGGAGCCTACAAGGCTATTGAGTCCAACCCCCTGCTCAATGCAGGAAACTAGAGGAGGGGTCTCCCATCCAAGTAATAACCAGGCCTGACCCTGCTTAGCTTTCTACGCTCAGACAAGCTGAGCCAGCATAAGCCACAGGCCTGTATCTCCAACCTTGGGTCCCCACCCCAGGTGTTGCCGGCCTACAGTTTTTGTAGCTTTGGGTCCCCAGGTGTTCCTAGCCTACAGCATGGCTAATGGTAAGGGATTCTGGGAGCTGTAGTCCAGCAACACTCTCTGTCAATTGAAGGCTGGATGTTCCTAATAACAAGTGACCTAGAAATAGTGAAAACATTCTTATCAGAATGTAACGAACTTTTGACTACCCTTGTGAAAATTCATAAACTGAGGGAAGATAAGCAAGAAGAGGATGGAACGGCAGAAGAATTTAATGTCGGTACCTCAGATATAAATAGATCTAAGAAAATAACTGTCAAAAGGAGCAGGGCACACATAAACCCTGTAAGTAAGAAAAGAGTCTGCACTGTAAACAAGGGAATGAAAAAAGGGAAGAACATAAAAAAGATAAAACCCAGGAATTATAAAAAGATGGACTTCAAGAAACTATTCGACCTCATGGATAATGAACAGAATGTTGAGGTCGGCTTGAAGTCAAAGAAGGCCCAGAAGAAGACCGGGAAAAATAAAAAGAACAGTGCTGTGTTGGGGAAAGAAAGTGGAGAAGGACCGGAGACTGGAAAACTGCCTCTGGATGTTGACCAGGTACAGGTCAGTACTGGACAGGATTGCTGGACCATGAGAATGGTAAACAGAACATCTCCACAGAAGAAGAGGAAAAATAAGATTAGTTGGAACTTGGTCCTGATCCGTAGAAAATTGGTATTTTCCAACTATCCGTAGAAAATTGGTATTTTCCAACTATCCCAAACCATGTGGGTTTTTATCACAATACGAATGCAAACTACATCTCATTAAAACCTTGGACCAGATTCTCCAAATTCGTCTAAACATGAAGGATATCCACAAAGTTGAATACCTACACTATAACTACACCCGTGTTCGTGCAGTGATCACGTTCAGAGATGGGGAAGTGGCTGCCATAATAGTAAACAGTAGAAAGAAGTTCCCAGCTGGCGATATATTAGTGTCAAGGTTCTTTGAAAATCAAATTCCCCTGCAAGATATAAGGGGTTATGACTCAAAACAACTAGAGTACCCCAAAAGAGTGGGTGTGGAAAGAACCAGGGACTTAAATGACCTTAGAGATCCAGAGACAACTGGTGAAGTCTCCGTCAATGCCGAGGCTCCCAATGGGAATATAACCCCCAATGAACAAGTCCATCCAAAAGAAACTCGATTGTATGATGTGGAGGAGAAAGCCATCCTGGAGGCCTTCTGTACATTATCACAGGAAGAGCAAAGAGAGATACTGAGGGATTTTTGGCATCTCTGAGGGACCTTCTGATAGAAGGGCAAGTACACTACGTGGATCCCCCAGATGTAGGGAGGACAGGTGGAGCTATAGTAGAAGGGGTCTCGATACCCATGGAAAATGAGCAGAGGAGCAGGGGGGTAGTTGGTATAAGCCCAAACAGAGAGGAAACGGCTACAAATGGTGAACAAGAGGGAGAATCCACTTCTACATATTATAATTATTTGCATTGTGTTCCGAGACTCAGAGAGAGGATAATAAATGTGAGTGGTTTAACCCCCCCATCATGGACAGAGATGAGATATCTGGATGAAGAGGAATGCGAACCTACAGAAAGACCTGCGGAACCTGCCTCTTTGATAACAAAGCGGAAAGGAGTGGTGAAATCGAATGTTAGTAGCCTCTCCCCCCAGGTGGATTTAACTGAAGCTCAGAGAGACAGTTTGGAACCAACATTGCGGTTCCAGGAGGCAGCAATCAACCGACAGTTGCTTGAAGGGGGGTCTTACTCCATTACACCTGTCTGGAAAGATAATAAGTGAACAAAGTCAATCTTTCAGGGGCATATCTCGAGTTTGAGCAAAATCTCGCCCCCGAAGTTTTACGCAATTATCTTTGCTCTCCTGGAACATCGCGGGGTGGTTAAGCAAGGTAACAGACCCCCACTTCATGGAGTTCATCAAACAATATGACATTGTATTCCTGCAAGAGACGTGGAGTAGAGAGGAATTATCATTGGATGGCTTCGCTGCATATTCTCTGGAAGCATCACCAAGTGTGAAGGGAGGAAGATCAAAAGGTGGGTTGGGGATTTTGGTGGCCACTAGTATAAGGGCATCCCCTATTAGCTTAGACCCCCTGCTTCACTTGGCCACAGCGTTGCTTCTTAGCCTTGGGATGCTTCATTTTCTATTAATCAACGTTTATTCCCCCCCCCCCCCGAAAGAATAGGAAATTAGTTCAAGAGGATTGGTTAAGGTTGGGGCAATATATCGATATGTTGATGGATTTATACCCTGCGGCTTATGTGATTATGGCGGGGGATCTAAATGCATGAATTGGACAAAACGATGTTGCCCTGTATACCCATTTCAAGGAACATCCACCTACATCTGAGAGTGAGCACCCATTACCGATAAGGGAATTTAAGGACAAGGGCTGTAATTTTGCAGGCCTTTGCCTTCTGAAAATGACGAACAAACTCGACTTGGTGATTGCAAATGGGTGTACAGATGATGATAATATAGGAGAATTTACTTTTGTTTCTGGATTGGGGGCCTCAATAATTGATTATTTTATAATTTCGTATGACTTGTTAAATAGGGTGATCGGATGCAATGTGGGCAACCGAGTGGAGAGTGATCACCTACCTTTGACCCTGGCCCTAAATTTGGGGAATGTTATAGTGCAAGCCGAACAAGATTTTGTGCCGCTGGAGGAGGAGGAATATTGTTCGCGTATTAGGTGGTCTACTAAGTTGGATCAAATAACAAATAAGGCACTTCACTCAGTACAAAATCTTTGGATCCGTTCTGAGATGTTAAGCGCAGCTTCCCCCGAAAGAGCGCTGGCGTTGTTTCAAGCGCTGATCTCCTCCTTGCAGTGTAGCTTAACATCTAAAAAAAGTGCAACACAAAAACCTATAATAAAAAGATCAAAGGACTGGTTTGACCTAGACTGTGTTGCATTGAAGCGTTCTCTAATGGAAAAATATTGGAGGTATAGGGAACAAAACCTTGCTGCGGTCCCAGAAGAGTATATGGCATTGAAAAGAAGATATAAAGCCTTGATAAAGGAGAAAAAGAAACAGGCCCAAAGGGAAACGTGGCAGTGCCTAATAGATGCCTCTAGGACAGGGGATGCGCAAACGTTTTGGAAAGTTGTAGCCAGCGCATGGCAAAATCCTGTGGGTAGATTAGAATACGTCATCCCCGTTAAAGTTTGGGAAGCTTACTTCCACAGTATGTATGCAAATAGCCAATGTTCGCAACAGTCTTTAACGGTAAATATTAACGATGTACCCGTTTGGCCCCCAGTTCCCATTGCGGAAGTAAGAAGCCTTATACAAAGACTTAAGTATGGCAAGGCCCCAGGTAGTGACAACATTCCCCCAGAATTACTCAAAGTCAATATAGAGTGGTGGTCGCCGGTGCTAGCCGCCCTATTCACTTGGATAGATCGCTCTGCCAATATTCCAGAAGATTGGGGGACCGCAATTATTATCCCAATTTACAAGAAAGGGAAAAAAACGGATCCAGCAAATTATAGACCCATTAGCCTCCTAAGTATCATCAGTAAATTATATGCGAGCCATTTACAGAAAAAATTAATAGAGTGGCTGAATAGTGAAAAAATCTTGGCGGAGGAACAGGCGGGATTTAGGGTAGGGCGATCCACAGTGGATCAGGGCCTGGTCCTGCAGCATCTGGTGGAAAAATACACTGCAACCACAGGAGGCACCCTTTATGCAGCTTTTATTGATTTTAAATTGGCCTTTGACTCCATCCAAAGAGACAGACTATGGGCAAAACTGGAGGATACTAACATAGATAGACGTCTTTTAATTCTCATGTACAGACTATATGAGAATACTCGTTTTCGAGTGAGATGTAGCAGGGCAGGACATCTTACCAAACAAATTCCAACTGTAAAGGGAGTAAAACAAGGTTGTATACTTGCACCAAGCCTATATTTTTATATAAATTCTTTAGTAGAAAGCTTGGCAGAAGTGAAAGCCCGCCCACCTACATTGGCAAATAAGTTCCTGTCAATACTTTTGTATGCAGATGATGCAGTGCTGCTCTCTCTGACAAGCATAGGCCTAAGGCGCCTTTTAGGGGCTTTGGACCGATACTGTAAAAATGAGTTAATGCCAATTAACCATGAGAAATCAAAGGTTATGGTATTCTCCAGGAAGAGGTTAAAGCATAGATGGCTGATCAATAAGCATCCCATAGAGCAAGTTGCCACATTTAGATATCTAGGTATAACTTTTCAGCCCAGGGGGACACGAAACGCGCAGATTAAAAATGTAACGGAGAACGCCCAGAGGAGCGTAAAGGCCCTTCTTAGCTTCTTCTATACAAAAGGTGGACAACGCGCACCCGCGGCTATTCAGGTCTTTAATGCAAAAATTATGCCGCAGATGCTCTACGGTGCCCAGTGTTGCTCCTATAAATGTTACGCCCCTCTTGAAGTCATCCAAACTAAATTTTTGCGGGCAGTGTTAGGAGTGCTGAGATGTGTTTCAAACGCAATAGTTCGACTGGAAACTGGTCAAATTTCAGTTGAGGCAGCAAGCATGAATACTTAGGATCCACTATTGGCTTAAGCTGATTTTTTTCCCCGGAGGGCCTGGCGCCATCAACACTAACAGACAAACGGCAGTCCAAATGGAAATCTGTTTTGCATGAGAAATTGCACAACTTAGGTCTCGCACCAAACTTTTTAGTTTCCATGGGATACGGAAAGGCTCAAGCACCTGTGGCTTACGCTGGCTCAGCTTGTCTGAGTGTGGAAAGCTAAGCAGGGTCAAGCCTGGTTATTACTTGGATGGGAAACCCCTCCTCTAGTTTCCTGCATTGAGCAGGGGGTTGGACTCGATAGCCTTGTAGGCTCCTTCCAACTCTATGATCTATGAAATCTATGAAATCTATGGTTCGGCAGCGTGTCAGGGATGTGGAATTGCAAAATCTGTTGAGCCAGGCTGCAACGTATTCTGAGTTCAGGGATGAGGGGAGGGCATTAGCACAAGCAAAACATTTAGTAGAGCTGAATGTCCCAAAATTCAGGAAAGCATTTACTTTAGCCAGGCTAAATGTTTTGCCCTCATCATTGCTGGAAGGAAGATTTAGAGGTACCCCATATCAAGAGCGAACATGCCCCTGTGGAACGAACGCGGTGGAAACGGCTGGTCATGTTTTGCTGCACTGTAATTTTTATCAAGACTTGCGCCAAATCTTCATTTTACCTATTATTCAACACATTCCCGGTAGAGCTGAAATGTATTATGAACTGTATCTACTGAAGGGCCAAAAGCACCAAGTCACGCTGAAAGTAGCAAGCTTTTGTGCAGCTGCTATAAGTCGGAGGAAAAGCGTGCTGCTAAACCAGTTAAATAATGAGCTTGGGACCACGGGGGAGTGAGAGGTTAATAGGGGAGTGGCCCCACTAACCCTAACTGATGGTTTCCAGACAAAATGGTAAAAGACACTGTACGAGAAATTACGAAATCTGGGATTCTCTCCTAATGCTCTTTTAGCTCTTGGATATATTAAAGCCAGATTCAATGTCCCTCCATCTGCACTATTGGAAGGAAGATTCAGGTGGGTCCCTTATCATGAACGTTTATGCCCCTGTGAACGGGGAGAAGTAGAGTCAGTTGGACATGTTTTATTATATTGCTTTTTTTTATTGTGAGCCCAGACTCACTTTTATTACTCCAATTTTATAGAAAATTCCTGGTAGATCTGCTCTATTTTATCTATCATACCTTCTATTTAGTAAGATCCCCCAGATCACAACAAAAGTGGCTAGTTTTGTGCAGCTGCTGCTATTGCTTACTGGAGGGTGATGATTGGGGGAGGGGGGAGTAGTATTATTTTAATGTTTTATTAACTTTTAATATTGGGATGTGTATGTTTTCGTACCTCACTGTTTTTGCATTTGGTTTTAATGTACTGTATATTGTAATTTTAATTTTTTTTGTGCTGGTCTGTGACCGAAATAAACCGTTCATTCATTCACTAGGAGATGTGAAGTCTGGGTTCAGGCCAGTAAGCGCAGCCCTGCTGTCCTCCTCAAGCAATTATAATAATGTGAGGGGAGAACAACTGAAGGGGACCATCTTCCAAGTATCTTAAACATACAATTCTCAACATATAATAAACATACAATTCTATCAGCCCTAGCCAGCATGGCCAATGGTCAGGGATTATGGGAAATGTAGGCCCAAGACTCCCATAACCCCCAGGTTGCCTACCCCTCAATTACAGGATCCATGTTCTTGGGTCACTTATTTATTTATTTATTATATTTATACCCCGCCTTTTTTCCTGCAAGGAACCCAAGGCGGCTTACATAATCCTCCTCCTCCTCTCCCTTTTATCCTCACAACAACCCTGTGAGGTAGGTTAGGCTGAGAGTCAGTGACTGGCCCAAAGTCACCCAGTGAGTTTCATGGCCAAGCGGGGACTAGAACCCGGATCTCCCGAGTCCCAGTCCAACACTCTCACCACCAACAACACTCTCACCACCACTTTCTGAATCTGGCCCTTTCTCACACACAGGAAGCTGCCTTAAGCCAGACTTTTGTCCATCTAGCTCAGGCTCTCCAGGGTTCAGGCAGGTGTCTTTGCCAGACCCATCTGGAAATGCCGGGGATTGAATTTGGGACTTCCCGCATGCAAAACAGGTGCTCTGCCACTGAGCTCGCAGCAGTCCTGCTATGGGAGAGCAAACGTATTGTCCTATCAGGCATTCTGCTTGTGATCTAACCCAGCCCCTTTGTGAACGGATGTATTGTAGCCTACATTGCAGGCCCTTTGGATGTATTCAGTGCAGGGATTATGCTCAAATATTTATTGCAACTGAGGTCAAAGGGAGATTCTTCCCGGTCAGCAAAGCCATTGGTCAACAAAGGCATATGAAATTCCTCTTAAAGCTCTAGCAAAGTAGCAACCATTTCATATGCAATAATGGTATGTAGCCCTGGATAATGTCTTACTGAAAGGTGTGCTAATCAAAAGAAGAAGAACACTAATGCTAGAGGATTAAGCAAAATAATTTAAAGGACTGCATTAGTTAACTGATTACTCCAGCTGAAATGAAAGTTTGGGGGAAACTGACTTCCTCATCCTATGCAAGGTCTCCAATTATGAGAGGAAATGAAATTCACATTCCTCACCCTCCTATGCATGACAATTTCTGCCAAATTACATCCTCTGTAGCCTCATAAATAGTAGCTAAAGCTGCTGTAACAAAAGGTCAGAAGGCTGGGCCCTCTCTCACCCTGTAATTCAACGATGGTCCTAACCCACTATACCATTTCCATATTTCATTTCTTGAGAAAACTGTGTAACAACTTATTCAGCTGCTTAGTGAAAGCGGTCAGAAAGTAGATGTTTTGCACCAACTCCCAGCATTCCTGACCATTGGCCATGCTGGCAGAGGCTTCTGGGAGTTGAAGTCTGAAAATCTAGAGATCTACCTTCTTTACCAACCCTTGCTTAATGGTTCTCTACCACCCCTTGCTTAATGGTTTTAAACACTGCTAGCGGCATCACCTCCCCACCACAAAATAAATTGCCTAAGTTCCATCCAGCAGTGTCTGCACCTTCTTAAAAACCCGTCACACACAAAAGGCCCTAGTTGTGCTCTGATCTCCTTTGATCACAATCCCAGTTAGTAGATATGCCGAGCTATGGCTCTGTTTGATGATATCTTCTCTCGCTATTTGCAATTGGTAAATAAAGTTGATGGGTTGCAGCCTGTAGATTCACAGTCTTTACTTTTAAATCCATGGATGAAGTGGGAGATGAAAGCAGCTATGGCTTCTCCGGACCATTTTTCTCCTGGCCCTTTTGTCCCCTGCTTTAGTTGTGGGGAGAACTTCACTGCAGAGCAGGTAGGGGAGGGGAAGGCAAAAATGCCGCTAGCAGTGATGCCGTTAGCAGTGTTTAGTAACTGCTGCTGCTAGCTCTGCTGTTTGTTTTTAATCTGTGGTTTTAAATTTTATATTTTATATTGTATTTTATGATTTTAAACCGCCCAGAGAGCTTCGGCTATTGGGCGGTATAAAAATGTATTAAATAAATAAATAAAAATAAAAGACCATGGATGGAACAGGTAGGAGATGTTGGCTGGGTTCAGACAACATGATAACCCACACTCAGGGGTTGAGTATAGGTTGAGTGCGCGTTGCTCTTGAACCATGAGTTGTTGAAATGTGGGTTATTGTGTTGTCTGAACCCAGCCATGATAACAAACCATGGCTTGTTAACTACAAACAACCCATGAAGAGAAGTCATTGTTGTTGGGTTGTGAACTGTGGGATGTTCACCATGGTTTCTTATCTCGGCTGGGTTCAGACAATATGACAACCCACGGCTCAATGACAACCCACCCACACTCAACGCATACTCAACCCGAGTGTGAGTTATCGTGTTGTCTGAATCCAATCGTTGAGTTGCATCCCAGCAAACCAACATATAAAACGGGTGGGGAATCTCAGGCACAAGGGCCAAATCTGGCTCTTGGGGGTTCCCCGGATAGTCCTACCAACTCTCCCTTAGACTCACCCTCTTTCCCCTGGCCACCAATCGTTTGGTTGTTTCCCGGCTTTTGTGCAATTTCCCCCCCTCATTCTAAAAGCTTGAAATGCCTCTCCTAAGGCTTAGTTGCCGGCAGTAAGAGCTTTAAGCTACATTATGCTAGTATTTTGGCCACTCCCCTTTTGCCTTTGGTCCCGCTCACCACTGGAAGGTGGCCCGAGTGCTCCTCCAAAACTGAATCCAGCTCTCTGGTTGAAAGAGGTTCTCCACTCCTGATATAAAGGAAAAGCGGGGAGTGGTGGGAGGGCGGGACAGAAGGAAAGATAGCCTTTCCCTGAGGTGGAAAACTTCATAAAATTGCTAAAATAAAGCGGTTTTACACCAGCTGGGACTTATGTGCAGTTACCCCCTTTTAACTGTACATGGTTGGGAAAACTTCTTTGCTTAACATCTGCATGTTGGGCTGTTGTTAAAGTCACAGAAAAACAAACCCAGGATGCTTTGCAGTGGAAGCTTTCTGGGGAGAGATCATTAATGCATTTGTCTCTTATTTTTGCTTTTTAATTCTCTGCTGTTAGTTTCCATTTTACAGATGGGAAACTAAGGCTGAGAGATGGTGATTTCTTTATGGTTACCGAGTGAGGCTTTGGCTGAGCTGGATTTAGACTCAGGTCAGCTGGTTCCAATCACTCACAGACTTTCCCCCTGCCTGTTGTTTTCGGGGCTATCGTTAAAAACATGAACGATCTATGAGAAGTGTCGTGTGAACTCGCCCAGTGTTCTGTTCACAGGTCCCTGCTATTTTTTGTACAGCAGTTGCTGTAAACCTAAGACATGTCTTTGTTAAACCAAGGGGAAATGACGATGTTATATTACAGTGTATTCCACCTGTGCCACATGGATCGAAGAATATGTTGCCTTTAACAAAGATGCTGACTCTTCAAGAAACTCAGAGACGTTGGCCCTGGTTTGCAGATCTGGGTGAGCATTTGAGGACATGCACAGCCAATGGTCCTGATGGCTGGGGATGATGGCAGTTGTAGTCCAACACTTCTGGAGGGCCCCAGCTTGGGGAAGGCTCTGGGACTGTAGCTATGTGGGCTGCCCTGTCCCAAACTTTCTCTGTCCTCCCTAATTCCCCCCCCCAAACAAATAGTAATTAAAAGAGTTTACGGTACAATTTTGTCTTTAAAAGGCCTGCAAACCAAATGAACTGGCACCCTACTTTTTTGGCAACCAACCCCCCCAACTTTTAGGCTGGCTATGGGCCTGGAGGGCTGGTATAAGGTAATCTGCTCAACGACAGCCAAATGTCCCCAACTTGATCTTGTCGATTAAATTGATGTGCAACTTTACACCTGTTCTCAAGTGCCACTGACACGCATCTTAAGACATAGATCCTGAGATTCATGTAGATCTGGGTTCTCCACCGTGGTGCCCATGGATGCCAATGTGCCCACAGACACCTCTCTTGACACCCACCAGGCTGCCTGCTGCTCCTGACTTTTATTGTTTCTTACGATTTGTAAAATTTTAACCGGGTTGCCGGTGTGCTGCAAAACAAAGGGCTGCCCTCAAGCACCATCTTTATTTCAGTTCAAAAGAGTGGTTTTACATCATGGAGCTCAGACCTCACCTCTGCCTTGTACTTAGGTTCTTGGACAAGTTATTTTTCTTTTAGCCACACCAATTTGCCTTCTGGGAAATGAAATGTTTTGTGACTGGCCATGCCCACCATGGTAGCCATTTCACGAATGGACAATCCCCCATGGCAGCCATTTTGTGAGAGTGCCCACACAACAAGCTCTCAAAATTCCAAATATGCCCACTGACCCAAAAGGTTTGGGGACCCCAATGCAGATCAAGCTGAGCATTAGAAGTTGGTCTGTATTTCCTAGCCTTGCCAAAATTGGCATGTAAACCGGTACGTGTCTCTATGATATTTGATTTACTCCTGCTGTTTGAGTTTATATTTTTTTTCCTTTTCTTTTTTTGGTTTGTCTTATGTTTTGTTATTTTTGTTTAAATGATGGCATAGGTATTTTATTACTTCTGTTGTTAGCTGGCTTGAATTTTACAAAGGAAGCATTTTTACAATACAACACTAGTCATGGCTACTCAAAAGTAAGGCTCACTGAGTTCAATGGGGCTTACTCCAAGGTAAGTGGGCATAGGCATTACTGCCTCAAATAGCATTAGAAATAGCCCTCATTAGGGGCTGCTAACCTGTATTGGTGGTTAAAATAAGTTCTTCCCCACCCCAAACTGAACCCAAACACTAGTTAAAAAAAACTTAACCTCAGCCCAACCCTCTCAGTCCCCACTCCCTTTGAAGAGTGTTCATATTGAGGCAAAATATGGATTCAAATAAGGCTTAGCTGACAGTTAATAACCCTCTGTAGGTTGCTTCTTTGTTCCAGCTATAACATATTCATGACTAATTTGAATGCTGCTCTTGCTGGTAGTTTCTGCAAGGCAACAAAGCTGCCATAATTTTTGTGAAATCGAGACATTTCTCTCTCCCACCACTCCCAGGAATGAGGAGGAATTTCAAGGTGAATTGGGATAGATAATGGCTTTACTGGCATCACATTGGCTCTTGGTATGAAGGTTATGCCTGCACTGGATGCAGGGGAGGGCTGAGATGCTCGTATCTCAGTTTAATAAGCGGAGAGTTGAATGAGCCTTTTACCTTCACACACATTCCTCTGCTTCTCCCTTTGTGCAAGCCAGCAAACAAACCAGGAAGTCTTCAGTTGTATTGATGTCCTGTTTTTATAGTGTGTGTGTTTTTATCATACTTTATCAAATATGTATTTATGGCTTTTCTCATTGTTTTCGGTATTGTTTTCATCTTGTACGCTGCCTTCAAAGGGTTCTACCCTTTAAGGTGGCCTAAAAATAATTTTAAATAAATTAAAACCTATCTAGGAAAATATAGGTATGTATGTATTTAAAGAGGGGTGGGACAACCGTTTTGGGGTTGGGGGCCAGATTTGGCCCCTGCAGGAGCCCTTTGGGGGCTAGATGAGTAGTGAGTGGGGAAGCAGGGAGATTGGACCTCCATTTACATACCAGCACACATTCTGTCACACACACACACACGCCTTTTATCACACCATCGCCTTGCTACATTCATGGAATTTTACGGATGGGATGTGTGTGTGTCCAGATGTCATCATCTTCCACTTGTAACCCTCCCATGTTTTCCTACCTCCCATGTTTTCCTACCTCCCATGTTTTCCTTCTGTCTCTTTCACTTACTGCAGAAAAATCTGTTAAGGAGGAAAAGTCTGTTCATGGCTGCACAATGCCTTCTGACTGTTAGCACTAGGAGCCCTCTGTCTGGAATTATCCCCCCCACCCCGTCTTCCCACTCTGACTGGGAGGGGGGGGGAGATTAGAGCCTCCACCCCCTCTCAGCGATCCTACTCAAGATAACTGTTTCCCCACTGCTCTTAGCGGTGGGAAAACAGTGCTATGTTCCCTGCCACTCTGCTGATGGCTGATCAGCTAGGCAGTGGGGAAAAGTGGGCCAGGCATTGGGGGTTTCGGACAACACGATAATCCACGCTCAAGGGTTGAGTGTGGGTTGTTGTTGAACCACAGTTGTTGAAACGTGGGTTATCGTGTTGTCTGAACCCAGTCAGAGAATGGCCAAGATTCACATATGCTCATATGTTAACACCTTCATCAAATAAGATTTCAAGGCAGTATACAACCTATGCAAATCATAATACAATAAAACAACAACCTAAACATCATCAAAAGGCAACAAGAAAACCCCCAGAAAACATTGAGGCAGTATATAGTTTCCAGTGCCTGGGTAAATGACAGTCTCTGAAGCTTGCATCTAGAAGCTTTTAAGGTAGGTGCCAGTGCAGCTCCTCAGGAAGGGTATTCCAAAGCTGGGCCACCCCACTGTAAGAGCTCTCTTTTGTAATGAAATAGCACAGTTCTCATGGGGAAGGAGCAGGACCTCAATAGAAGATCTTAAGATAAACTTCAAACCATGGTTTAATAACTTGGCTTGTTCCAAAGCTGTTAACCATAGTTTTCCAACTATTTGTCCATCCAGGGTCTTGCTTGCCCTAACCAGCAGCAGTTTTCCAGGGTTTCAGGTAGAGTTCCCCCCCCATCACCTGCAACCTGTTACTTTTTGATTGGAGATGCCAGGGATTCAACCTGGAACCTTCTGCCTGCCAAGCAGGTGCTCTACCATTGAGTTCTGGCTCTTCAAAAACAAAGCAATACTCATTTTGAAAGTGGGATATTGTGGAGGAAGGGGGGGCTGGCTGACCCGCCACACCCCCACCCTTTCCTACCCAAAGGACCCAAGACCCCAGAGCTCTCAAGGTACCAGACTGCCAAGCCTCAGCTCTTTGCAATCCTACTTGAATCTCTGTTCAGGGACTTGCCTTTGTCTATAACCTGGATTTAGTTACTGAACCAAGCAGAGCAATCCACAAACACCATTGTGGGGTAAAAAACCAAAGGAGGTTTATTCTGGTAGCATTTTACAACAAAAGGTGGGAAATGAGGGAAGGACACAAAATTAGAGAGAGACACTTTGGTACACAGTAAAGCTGCAAAATAACAAAACCTACTTCCTTATATCTCCCAGGCACACAACTCTGTTACCTGGGGGTCAGTTCTCTTCCAGGGTTAGATCCAGCACAGCCTTGCTGCCCGGGAGGACTAATTCACCTACCCGAAGGTCCGAGATGGTTAGCCCTACACAAGGCGTGCCTTTCCAGAGCCCTCATTCAGCTAATTTCACCTAGGAGCTACCTGGGGTCGGATCCTGAGGCCTCCCGAAGGCTTGGGCCTCTCCTTGGCTTACTGCCATTGCTCCAACAGCCGGCAGCCACGCGATGACCAACGACAAAGAACAAAAACCCACACGTTGGGAAATAGCTCTTTCCCCCTCCCCTCCTTCTTCCTGTAGCTTTTCTGCTTTTTAGCCAATCATGATGCACTTCACCTGGCCAGGCAGGGGGAGGGAGACTCATGACATTTGCATCTAAAAAGCCGTAGACTGGACTTTCAGGATTTCTAGGCACCACCCAAAGGAACTATGCACACTTTGCCCCCTCCCAGCCCCCCAACTGGCCTTACTTGGTTTACACATGAGGAGGCATATGTGTGTGTGTGCATGTAGGAACCCCCAAAGGCTCTTTTCTTCACAGATATTTAGGGTGGCTTTATTTTTTCTGCATATGCAGCTGCATTGCAGCTTATCTATGCATCAGAGCCACCGTTTCAGCATGATAGGAAGCAGGAGGTATACTTTTTAACTTTAATCAGAATGGTGTGGTCTGGAAAGGATATACTGGTACATATAACTTCTGACACCATGAGGAGCCCACACGGGACCAGCCTACTATAAGGCAGAGTGAGGCAGCTGCCTCAGGTGGCAAATGTTGCAGGATGGGAAGTTGCAACAAAGTATTGTAGGACAGAGCTGCCTGCCCTAAGTTAGCCTGCTGCCTTCAGGTGTAGTGGGAGAAGCTGTCTCACTGCTAGCATTGAAGTAAGATTCAGATGCCAATCTGGCCAGCTCCTGTATATGGAAGGGTAGGTGCCATCTTATCCTTTGCTTCAGGCAGCAAAATGTCTTCAGCTGTCCTTGAGATCCCAGCATGGCAGTGTATTCAGGGTACAATTGATCTGTAGCACAATGCAGAGCAAAGGGGCTGGCTATTCCTGCACCTTAAATTGTGTACATAACGTTATTCAAGCTACAAGTTTGTTCCCAGAAAAGGCAGGAAGGGAGAATGGAAATTGAGATACGAGTGTTCTCCACAAAGGATGAAGAAATTAGTAAGTGTGGTTGGAGACAAGAATGCTTTCCATTAATATTCCTGGATTAACTCTGACCATAAAACAAGGCCCTATCTACTTTTGCATAACCATTAATGATTACATATCCATAGGGCTTTGTAATTTGGAGATTTACTAGCAGTTATGTTTGGATGTCATCCACTATGCATTGCCAGTACACAGTCTCATTTCATTTCAGTGTTTATATGATTCCTCAACTGTTGTGAGTCAGTACAGTTTGTAATTGGCTTGTGTTCACTGCCAGTTTTGATTACCTACATATTGCAGAGGCTGACCAAAGGTTACAACAGACTTCCTCTAATATACCAGGTATATACGGTAGTTAACGTGGTTGATAAGTGGAAAAAGAGAGAGAAATGGTTAAGAGTTCTGGAGAGGATTCTTGAGCATCTGTTATTGGGAAATGAGCAACTATATAATGGCATTAGTATACGCTGGCAAGATGAGCTCCTGTTGATGCATTTTTAAAATAACTTCAAAGAAGCTGGTAAAAAAAAAACCCACAGAACCACAAGAACGATTAGCGTCGACAGTTGTACATTTTACCATAAGATCAATGGGCATGAATCCAGCCAAAGTTCAGCATGACTATATTCCACTTATTTCAATTAAAGAGAGATGCATGCAGTGCAATCCTAAGCATGCCTAATTGGAAGTAAGTCTCAGAGTTCAATAAGTCTTACTCCCTAGTAAGTCTGTTTAGGATTTGAGCATAAATTTAATTCTTTCCCAATTTAAATCAATGGGGTGCAAAAGTATTTTTCAACCTGCATTTCAGAATATTATAGAGCAGGGATATATGTGTTTAGTAGATGTGTATTTAGATCAGTTTATTTCTTAGAGAACGGTGTGAACTGTGGCATGTTCCTCACTGGTGCTTGTGGATTTTGCCTGCTCTGCCCTCAGGTTTGCATAAATACTTGGCCTTGCAACCTTATGCATGCTTACTTGGGAGTACACCACACTGAACTCACTGGGATCTCTGAGTAAACAGGCTTAGAACTACACTTCTCTGTTGCATCTCTTTAAAGCTGAGGCAGGGAACCTGCAGGCTGTATCTGGCCAGCTAATCAATTTAATCTGGCCCCAAACCAGCCCCACCTACCGTGCTTCAAGGAGAAAGTCAGGAGCACTTCAGCAGCCATCCCTCACCCAGCCCTCTTGCTGCTAGGGGGCTATCCAAAGGTGGGTGTAGTGTCCTCACTATTTATCTAAATAAAGGACTAGGAGTCAAGCTTAGAGTTCCTCATAGCACAGTGTTTAATAGAAAGCTTCCCAAACAAAACTGAGCAAACACACACAAAACAAACACTTGCTTGGAACCACCTGTTGGCAGCCCCGAGCAAATGAACAGGAGCAACGGATAGCAGGCAAGCCACTCAATCAGCAACCATAATCCATCTACTACGATGGGCAGCGCTACCATGCTGTGATTGGGACCTTGCCAGGACCTTGGGAATGGGGCCCATTTCCAAGTGCTGAGTTAGAGCTGTACAAGGCAATGTCTGACCCAGCGGTCAACAAGAACCTGAAAGTGAGAGCCAGTGTGGCGTAGTGGTGAAAGTGTTGGACTGGGACTCGGGAGATCCGGGTTCTAGTCCCCACTCGGCCATGACATTGGGCTAGTCACTGACTCTCAGCCTAACCTACCTCACAGGCTGGTGAGGATAAGATTGAGAGGAGGAGGATTATGTAAGCCACCTTGGGTTCCTTGCAGGAAAAAAGGCGGGGTATAAATATAATAAATAAATAAAATAAGTGATCATCTCCAACTTCCAGGGTAGGTAAATTGGGGAGACTGGTAACTTAGGTTAAGAAGTCAGATGGGGCTATACATATATCCTGCACATCTGCAGAAAAGTCACATCACTTGCAAATGGGCTGCAAAACTCATCATCCTGAGCATTTCAGCTTTCATGTTGAAAAAGGCTTTAAAGTGTCTACGCAATCCCCGTGAAATCTCCAAAGACAGAGGAAGATCCACCAGGATTTCCAAAGGTCACAGACTCACAGCGTCAGGGCGCCGCCACCAGCTGCATTCTCCCTCCCTGCGAAAAGGAGTGTATGCGAACATGGTCTTAATTGTGTTCATCACATTATATCCCACAGTTTTCCAAAGGGACTTAAGGTATTTATGGTATGCATACTTATATCCTCTGCTCCATTTTGTCATCTTCACAACCCTGTAAGGTAGGTTAAGGGTGATGAGTCAAGGACAGCTGGGGAGTTTTGTGGCGTAGTGGGGATTTGAACCTGGCTCTCTCCAGTCCTAGTCTCAGCACTCTAACCACTACATCAGGGGCACAGAACCTCAGGCCCAGGGGCCCAATCCAGCCCTCTGGGGGTCCCCAGAAAGCTATCCCCTTCCCCCCAACTACAAACTGTTTCATGGTTTCCTGGCTTTTGTGCAGCCCCCCCCCCCATTCTAAAAGGTTGAAATGCCTTTCCTGAGGCTTTGTTCCTGGCAGCAGCAGCTTTAAACTAAAATATGCTGGCATTTTGGCCCCACCCCTTTGCCTCTGGCCCCGCCCACCACTAGAATGCTACCAGATATCTTCTCCAAAATGGAATTTGTCCCTGAGCCTGAAAGAGGTCCTGCACTGCATTATTATTATTATTATTATTATTATTATTATTATTATATTTATACCCCGCCTTTTTTCCTGCAAGGAACCCAAGGCAGCTCACATAATCCTCCTCCATTTTCTCCTCACAACAACCCTGTGAGATAGGTTAGGCTGGGAGTCAGTGACTGGCCCAAAGTCCCCCAGTGGGTTTCATGGCCGAGTGGGGACTAGAACCCGGATTTCCCGAGTCCCAGTCCGACACTCTCACCGCTATACCACATTGGCTCTCATTATACCATTACACCATGCTGGCTCTCCATTATTTATATACCGGTAGGTTGCAGATTTATGCCAGTTCAGCAAAACTCAGAAGCTAGCTTTCCTTAGTGCAGAACCCAAACCAACACCAGTTCTCAGCTTTTATCCTATTTAAGTAGTTTCAGGGCAGAATAAATATTTCTTTCTGTGATGCAGTCACAATTTGCTTTTGCTCATTTACTATCACATGTTCCAAATTTTATCCCTCTTGCCTTACCACTAAGGTTCATTAACTTCACAATCTGCCCCTTCTCGAAAAGGAAAATCTCTTTCCCTGCTTTTTAAATACTGTAATACTTTCCTCCATTGAGTGCCAGGATATTTTGCTATTAAAAAGGCCAGCAACAAAATGTTGCCATTTTGGGGAGATTTAGCTTCAGTGAAAATGCAGTAATCTGTATTAAGGTATTTTTAGACTGCATTGTATTCACTCAGTAAACAGAGTGGTGAGGAGCAAAAGGGATAATCAAAAAATACATTTGAGCAGAAGGACGAACTGTGGAATCCTATACAGGTCTACTCAGAAGTAAGCCCCATTGAGTTCAATGGGACTCTCAGCTAAGTGTCCATAGGTTTGTAGCCCAAACTGTTTTTCTCTAGGGTCTAATCCACAACAGCACTGTGCCACAGAGACCTTTGCTGATGCCCCTCAGCAGTGCTGGTTCAAGGTTTTGCGGAGGCTTTTTGGCCAAGATGCTCTCAGTGGACCCACGTCCCTGACCAGGCCCACTTTCTCCTCACCACAGTTGTATTGAGGGCATTTACAATCACCCCTAAAGAGGAAACACATCACCAAAAAGGAGGACTTAGCTTTGCATACCGTAAATGCTGGCTCAGCTGGTCTGAGCGTGGAAAGCTAAGCAGGGTCAGGCCTGGTTGTTACTTGGATGGGAGACCCCTCCTCTAGTTTCCTGCATTGAGCAGGGGGTTGGACTCGATGGCCTTGTAGGCTCCCTTCCAACTCTATGATCTACGAAATCTATGTATAGATGCAAATTTAGAAATAAATAACTATACCTTAAATAGAAATACAGCACATCTCACCATAGTGGAGAAGATGGGTGACTTGCGTGACTGGCTGCTCAGTCTGCTCTCCAGGTGCTGTTGATGGGCAGCTTCAAGGCTGCTGTGCTCAGTTTCTTATGGTTCTTTCGCTTTAAATTGGATTTGGCCTAGAGAGCCCTAAAGATAGAGGACTGTCTTCTGTAAAATAGGACATATGGCCACCCTACCTGCCCATTTGCTTGCCTCTTCCTCTGGGCCCAATTGGCCTTAGCTGCTCCCAGAGAAGGAGAACAAGGCAGGTGGAGGTTACTGCTCCTGCTCCTTTCTTCTCTTGCTGCTTGCTCATGTGGAGATGGCAGGAGAGCAAACAGCAACAGCAAGCAGAAGGAGCAGCAGCAGGGACTGACAGTAGGCCTATGGTTGTGGCGTGAGCATCAGCAGGTGTCCGATGATGGTGGCCCTTCCCTTAGCCTAAATTTCCAGCCACAGCTGAAGTCCAGAAATGGTCCTGCTGCTGTCCTCCAGTGACACAACTATGGCCACAAGGAGCTGTTCAAGCTGCTCCAGCAAGAAGCAACAATCCCTGTCCCAATAATTCATAGATTTCATAGATCATAGAGTTGGAAGGAGCCTACAAGGCTATCGAGTCCAACCCCCTGCTCAGTGCAGGAAACTAGAGGAAGGGTCTCCCATCCAAGTAATAACCAGGCCTGACCCTGCCAGCCAGCAGAGATGAGAACTGCTCCTCCATGTTATTGGAAAGATGATTGGAAGGAGCATATAAGAAGGTCCTGGCAGCCCCAGGGCCCTTATAGTTGAGATTCTGGGGGTAGAGGGGTGAGTGTGAGAGAGATAATGCTGGCTCAGCTGGTGGTGGTGGTAGAAGAGAACACAGTAATCTGAAGTGTTGTGTGGCTCAGCATTGAAGATCAGCCCCCTAAAAACAAAAAATCTAAGAAGGGTGCCCATCGAAAACAAAAGCTGGAGACAGGTAAATGATATTTATTCCATTTCAAATTAGTTTATCACATCAAGTCTTTAAAGGCAGAAGCATATTAAAATGGAGTGAAATGCAAATTCTGAGAAATTACCCCCACCCACCTCCAAAGCAATAGATAGACTGGTGTGTTTATATAAAGCACCACAACGGAAACTGAATGCATCTTCAAAGAAAAAAATAAATAAATAAATCTTACACAGTACTAAGATGACAGAAACTCACCATACTTCACTGTATCACAAAACCCCAAAATGTATAGGTGTTCATTTATGATGTCTGAATTTTGTAAATGTAGAACAAGATGATAAAGGTGTGTTAATCATGAATTTATGTTGATTCCTTAAACATCTAGAACAGGGGTCCTCAAACTACGGCCCGCGGGCCACATCCGGCCCGCCGGGTCTTTTCATAGATTTCATAGATCATAGAGTTGGAAGGGACCTACAAGGCCATCGAGTCCAACTCCCTGCTCAATGCAGGAAACTAGAGGAGGGGTCTCCCATCCAAGTAATAACCAGGCCTGATCCTGCTTAGCTTTCCACACTCAGACAAGCTGAGCCAGCGTAAGCCAGCAGCCGATCTAACTTGTGAGGGAAGGGGAGGAGGGGCAGCTGAGCTGGCGGGGGGGCACGGGCTGCCTGCCCGGCCGCCGCCGCCCTGCATCTCCTGCTGGGGGGCGAAGGGGAGGAGGGGCGGCTTAGCCGGTGGCGGGGCGCGGACAGCGCCCATCCTCCTCCCTTCTTGTCCACCCGCGCAGGCTTACTTCATCCGCCTCGCCGCCCACGGGTCCCATCGTGTCATTTCCGGCGCAGTGGAAGTGACGCGACGGGACCCTGCTCTGTCGCGTCCATCCTGGACCCCACCCGCGCTGTTTTTCAAAACTGAGTGCGGGCGGAGTCCAGGATGGACGCGACGAAGCAGCTCCGGCGGTGGCGGACTCGGGTGGAGGTGGTGGCAGCGGCAGCAGCGCGCAGGGGACCAGGTAGGATGGCGGCGGAGTGCGGGTTACGGCGGTGGGGGTGGCGGGGGGCTTTACCTCATCCGCCTCGCCGCCCACTGGTCCCATCGCGTCCATCCTGGTTTTATATACACCCACCCACCCTGCTGTTTTAAACACACACACACACACACACCAGCCACAAACACATGTTTCAAGCGGCCACTGTGTGACATGTGACTAACCTCTGTGTGTCCCATCTTGGCCGGTTTTGATACAAACAAGGGCAGGGGGGTGCCTTTTAGGATGAGTCAGATCCTGCAGAGGCAAACAAGAGAGGAGTGGCAAACAAGAGGCAGTAGGCAGTGGTGACCCATAGCCAGAGGCCTGCTTGACTGGCTAGGGAGCCAGTTTCAAGAAGTAGGGTCAGAGTCAGCAGGACATTGGGTCTTCAGGACTGTGGACAGTACTCCGTCATGAGACAATTTCCTCAAAACTGAGCGCGGGCGGAGTCCAGGATGGACGCGACAGAGCAGCTCAGGTGGAGACAGCAGGAGCAGCGCGCAGGGGACCAGCTAGGACGGGGGCGGGTTACAGCGGTGGGGGGGTGGGTTACGGCGGTGGGGTCCGGCGGTGGGGCGGTCCTGTGGCGGGGGGGCGGCAGCGGGGTGGTCCTGTGGCGGCAGCGGGGGACAGCGGCTGGGGGGGTCCTGCAGCAGCGACGGCAGCGGCAGGGGGGCAGCATGAAGGAGGCGGCACAGGGGAGCTGAGGGCCGCCGCCGGCTGAACCACAGCAGGGCCCTGGGGGCAGGGGCGGCCGGTGAGTCCGGCCCCCCAACAGTCTGAGGGACAATGAACTGGCCCCCCGTTTAAAAAGTTTGAGGACCCCTGATCTAGAATCATCTCACTCATTCAAGTTTCCATATTTGTCTGGTCACATTCCCCAAAAACACAAACTTACTTGGGAGGTGAAAGGAGCAAGGAATTCCAGTTTTGGTGTTTTTTAAAAAAGATGTCATGCTGCCAAGGTTTCTGTTTATATCCTATGTGGAAGCCCTTCAAGCTTCTGACTGCCCTCCAATCAAATATAGACACATCTTTTTTTTTTCTTACTATGATTTGGCTGCATATCTCACACATCCAAACTCTCTCAACCGAGTTAGTGGGTTGGATCTACACTTAATTATACATAGAGTAGATGCACTGAAATTAAATTAGTCATGACTAACAAGTCCCATTGATTTCAATGGGTCTATGCCAGGGGAGGGCAACCTCTGGCCTGCAGGCCTAAGCCAGACTACGGAGGTTGCCCATCTGGCCTGTGGAGGCTTGGGCTCCTCTGTGGGCCCCTGCCTTGCCCTCTCACAAGCTCCAGCCCCTGGCCTGGAGGCTACTGGGGTCTTGGGCAGGGGAGATTTGGGCAGCTTTGTTATCTCCAATAAGGATTAACGAGGGAATTGGGGGAGTTCTCCTAAGGCTTAGTTATGGCAATAATCGCTTTAAGCTAAAATGTGCTGGTATTTTTGCTCTGCCCACTACTGGCACGCAGCCCCCAAGAGCATCTCCAAAATGGAATTTGGCCCTCAGGCTGAAAGAGGTTCAATGCACTGGTTATCAGGTGTAACTGTTTTTTACTATACATGCAAGGGAGTGGTGAGGAGACAAGTTGGACACCTTGGAACAAGCTGCAATTCTATACACACTCACCCAGGAGTCAGTCCCATTGAACTCAATGGGATTTACTTCTGCATAGACATGCACAGGATTGCATGGTCAATGTGTTGATTCCACAGCAAGGAGAATGGTTTTTGTTTAGATGTCTCTCTTGACGGCTGCACAGTTAATGGAGAAGTTGCCTTTTTTTTTAAATCTGAACAGGCCTTACTTATTAAAAGGAATCAAAATGCAACCTTTATGTGTGTATTCAAGGTAGAGTTACTTAGAAAACCACTGTATAATATCCCCTTCTTACATTGCAATCCTATCCATGTCTACTTAGAAGTAAGCACCATTGAGTTCAATGGGACTTAGGGCCAAAATGAACATTACTTTAAATCTGTGTCTAGTAACTACATCTCTTTTTCATTTTTACACTAGAATAGGTGCAGGGCCCCTGATCTGGATCAGGACTCCAGCATGGGGGTAGGAGGGGGGGGCTTTTAAGATCTGGATTGGGCCCCTGTGCCTACTCTAGAGCAAAAGGATTTTTAAAAGGCATAGCTGCTAGATACTGATCTTTACAGTAATGCCTGCTTTCTCCCTTACTCCCAAGTAAGTGCACATAGGATTGCACCCTTAGCTTGACTATTAGTTATTTGTCTCCTTCTATCCTCATTAGGGCTCAAGACAGCAGTTGTGGAGGTGGTACCCCAGGCTCCCGGAAGAGAAATCACCACCCGCGCGTGAATGGCCAGCATCATTCCTGCTTTGCCCTTACAGCCATTGAACTGAAGAAATAGCACCTTTTAAAGTGCATGTAATTTAATGAAGCACGGAAGGCCATGCGTGAGGCATGCTTCTTGCCTTGCCTTTCTCCATGAATCAAATTTAAATTAGAATAAATACAAGACCAGCTACCTGATGGGATTCACAAATCATCCCCCATCCCCTCAATACAAAGACCACTGCTACCCATGAGCAATCATTCCCGTCCTGCAGGGAGGACAAGAAAAGAGAAGCCTTCCCATGGTTCAATACCATTCCTATTTATAGACTTAAATGGAACAGTTAACAGCACTGGCCACTCCAGTTTTGCTAGGGGGCTTATTATGTCACCAGGATCCCTCCATAGATTTTTTTTTAAAAAACCACATACAGTGTACACAATTGTTAGATTTCACACAACCTGTTCAATTAAGTGCTTCCTGGTTTGTGCACATGTTACCTTTTGAAGAGGCCTGCAGGTGGTGGGGATTGTTAACTGAATTCGCACACAGCCAGAATATCAGACATTGTTTCTAAATCATTAACCTGAACCAACAACCTTTGTTTATAGAGGCAGGATATCCCGGGATGGTTATTCACACCTCCACACTTCATATCTCAAATCATATGCTCAGAACACTATTTATGCAGAGTGAACCATGAGCTCCTGCACTGCAGCCCTCTCCATTCAGGTTGCCAATGTTTTTATTAGCTTTTGTTCCTATGTCCTGAATAGTGGTGCCTTCCATTGTAACAATTTCCAGAGGGTAGCTGCATTAGTCTATTGAAGCAAAAAAACAAAACAAGGAAGAGTCTTGTGGTACCTTAAAGACTATGAAATTTATTCTGGCAGAAACTTTGGTGGACTCTGATGATGTGGGCTCTAGTCCATGAAAGCCGATGCCAGAATAAATTTGTTAGTCTTTAAGGTGATGCAAGACTCTTTGTGGTTTTTAAGAGTGGTGTTATGTGCAGGAAGTACTGTTCACCTCGAGGGTCTGAAAAGTTTTTTGCAGATTAAGTGCTGTTAATGGCACAGGAGTCAGTAAGGCTTTCCCCCCCTTGCAACTCTTTACTGCATACCTAAAATAATAAGCAACCTATTGTTTATCAGTCACTTCACCTGGAGTTAACAGGAATCAGAGCCTTTAATGTTCTGGTGGCTTTCATATTTTAAAACAGTTTCAGATTAACCATTTTGGAGGTGGAACAGGGCACACTTGCAATAAATTATTGCTGCCTGTTCTGCTCAGCATCAGTTGTGTTTGACAACGGAAAAAACCAAATGGCCAGCCCTTTCTCTCTGGGTATGCCATGCATCACGCGTGCATACACACACACACACACACACACACACACACCTCCACTGGTTGCATTGCAACCTTTTTATGGCAGGACTTCAACAGCTATGAATGGGCAGATATTCAGCAGGTGTAACTATGGGGGAAATATGCCGGTTGAATTTACAGGCACAGGAGTCCAGTCACAAAAAGTGACAATCTACTTTAAGCATCTCTACCTGAGCTATGACCTGAGGATCTTGCTACAAGGGGGGTGATCTGTGTGCCATGCCACCCCAATTTTGCTACCAAGGATCACTCCAAGCTTTGGAATCTTTTGACAGCTCACCTTCTGTCAGCTGTCAAAGGGTTCCAAAAGGGGGTTTAACTTACCTGCAGCCTCGGGTGGGCACTGCACCTGTTGGACTTTGCCAGCAGGGATGCTCCCTGCCCACATTACCCACCTGAGCTTTCCCATTGCCACCCCCATGAAACTGCACCTGTCCGCAGTTGTGAGAGGGCAGCAAGAAAAATAATTAATTGCAAAAATTAGGGGAGACAATTTAAAAACAAAAACACTTGGCAACCATGGGCAGCCCCTCCAAGGTACTGCTGGAGCCAGCTTTCATGATCTGAAGGGAAAAAAGTTTTAAAGGGAAAACCAAGCCGCAGTGAGCCTGAAACAGCTCCTGGAGGGAAGGGGAGGGGAAGCCTGTGCCTGCTGCCCCCAAGTGCTGCTTGGGCACTTTGGTGGTAGCTGGTACTGGCACTCACCCCGGAGCCCCATGGCAAGAGAGGCAAGGGTACTTTGCCGCTCTCACCATGGGGCTCCCAATTTTTCTGCAAATAAATAAATAAATAGTGTGTGCACAACCTTGTGCTCCCAAATATTTAAAAATAAAAAAAAGGTGGGCAACCACCGGCAGCGCCTTCAATGTGCCGCTGGGGCACCTTGCAGGGACTGCTTGAAAGCTGCCTTTCACAATCTTGGGGGGAGGGATTAAAGTGGGGGGAAAGCCACAGCAAGCCAAAAATGGCTCACAGTTGTGGTGGGAACGGGGTGCGGAAACCTCAGTGCTTCTGCAGTGTCCCCTGGAACACCTACAGGAAGACTGAAAGGGAGGGAGGGAGGGGACCCGCTACCCACGATGTGCCTGATCATCTGTCGGGTGTATCAGGAACAGGGTGGCTTATAAACCACACTGGGCAGGTTCACATGACGCTTTAAGCCCACAGTGGCTCTGCAGGGGGACATGGGACACTGTGCAGAGTCAGTGAGAGGAGCGGAGCAGGAATGCCGCCCCGGGTGCAGCAGTGGCCAGGATCCAGGCACCCAGCCTTGCTTGCCCATGAGCAAGAGAGGCCATGCACCTGGCTCCCCACTGCCACCACTGTCCTTTCAAGCAAAAGGATCCAGGTGAGGCCGGGCAGCTGGTTCCCCCACTGCACGCGGCCTCCCCAACCCTGAACAGGGGTTGAGAGGGTGGCACATGGCCGGTGGCTTCCCCCACCACACTCCTGCTGATACTGGAAGAGCGGGATTGCTTGCGAGGAATCCCGCTGTCCCGACATCAGCAGGAGCGTAGGGGGAAGCCAATGACAACCGCACAAAGTGCTGCTTGGACACTTTGGTGGCTGTCATCAGCCAGAGCGGCAACCCTTTTTTGCTGGTCTTGCCAAGGGGCTCTGTGCCTTTTTGGCTTGACTGTGTCGTCCGGGTTCAGATGACACGCTAAACCTACTAGGGTTTCCTAAGCCCTAGAACAAGCCATGGCTTAGCAGGGTGGTTAAGGAGACTCTCTCTAACCACCCTGACTAACCTTTCTTGGGTTCAAACAACACGCTAAGCCATAGTAGGTTAATTACTATAGCGGTTTAACGTGTCGTGCGAACTCAGTCACTGAGTAGCTTGCTACATGGTGGTGTGGCTTATCAAGTGAACCCGCCCTCTGTGTAGTTCCTCTCTAGCCACATTCTAGACAGCTGATCATTACATCAGCTTTTTCCACTTAGCTGTCCAGACTCATCTAGCAGTTTCTGTATTCCCCATCCAAGTGGGAAATTTCAGATTTCAGATAGTTTAGCCATACCACCCTCTTTCTTCCCCTGATGCACGATAACCAGGTATCTGATAGTTCAGTTTGCTGTACTTAGGCCGCAGTCCTGTGCACATAGGCTACAATCCTATACCCATTTTACCTGGGAGTAAGCCCCATTGAACCCAATTGGATTGGCTTCTGAGTAGACACATATAGCTCTGTTGGTTGAGAATACTGTAAGTCCCATTGTGCTCAGTGAAGCTTATTTCTGATTAAGCCTACATAGGGTTGAACTGTAGTGTTGCAAATCTATACAGTTATCAAGGAGTGAGTACCCCATCAAATACAGCTATATTCTAAGAAGTAAACATTCTTAGGATTGTGCTGCAGAAGTCTCCCTCTCTCCCTTAAGGAATCTAGGGCAGGGGAAGGCAGAAGGTAGATTTCCAGATGTTTTGGACTTCCAGCTTGGGAGTAGAAGCCCAAAACATCTGCAGATCTACTTTCTGCCTACCTCTGATCTAAAGTGCCCAGATGCAAGCATGCACATGGCTCCTGCACCTTACACCTATGTAGAAGGGGGGATTTCACAGAGCAGATGTGGGCAGACTTCAGGCTTGTCAGATCTACTTTTTATTATTATTAGAACCCTGAGATCCATCAACAGGTCTGGTGCAAAAGACATACCTTTAGAATTAAAAAAAACCTCTGAGCCCAGGAGTTTGTTTCTAGTGCTAGAACTAAACAGAAGTCATAATCCTTCTGCTCAAAAATCCCTGGTTACCACCCCCAGCTTCCTTCATTTCAGCAGCCTAATTTAGGACAGGGGAGAGTCATCTTGTGGTTGCTGTTGTTAAACAATTGAGTCAGAAATCCTTGCTAATCTACTGCAAATCAGCCAGAGATCTACCAATCTACCTTCAGCCCACCCCTGCCATAGAGCAGAGAAAAGCTGCAGCTGCTGAAATTCTCTCTTCCTATTGTTCGGTTCTCAGGAGCCCTGTTCTCTGTGGCATCTGGTCAATGGACCACCACAATCCTGAAACTGCTCCCAGTCATGTAAACAAATGAAGTAAATTAAGGGCTTGATGCCTGAGGATAATCAATAGTGTACATAATCCTGGTGGGATTTATGCAGTGCTGAAAACCAAGCAGAGGTATGCATTAAAATTGCATGGGCTAATTTTGGAGGAACATATTCCCCTCAAAAAAAGGTTTATGTGGTTTTTGAGTGAACTTGTTTGCAGTGGTCAGCTAGAAAAGTAAAGAAAGGAGATTATTGTGTTTGTTAATTAACTCTGGAAGTCTGCCAAGTTTGGCCTCCAGCAACTTCCAAGGCTTTATCGCTAAGTTTGTTTGATAAATACTTTGGCTTAATTTGTTTAGAAGGAGTTGGCATCTTCACACTGGAATTCTTTTTATTTGGATTATTATTTTTAAGAGAGCTTGTTAATTGGTTATAGTGCCCCGTCCATTGGTTCTCTTTTCTCCACTCTTTCTGAAAGCTCTGCTTTGCTTTGGTTTCTTTATATAGGTCATAGATTTCATAGATCATAGAGTTGGAAGGAGCCTATAAGGCTATCGAGTCCAACCCCCTGCTCAATGCAGGGAACTACAGGAGAGGTCTCCCATCCAAGTAACAACCAGGCTTGACCCTGCTTAGCTTTCCACGCTCAGACAAGCTGAGCCAGCGTAAGCCACAGGGTCAATCTGTTTCAGTCTTTGTTGCTGTGATTTTGCTCTTCTTAATTTTTTTTTTTAATTGTGTGTGGGGGGTTGTGTGTGTGTGTGTGTGTGTGTGTGTGTTTTAAACCAATGTTGTTAAGCAGCCTTGGAGACTCATTGAGTCAGAAGTTGAGATGAATGTTTTTCTAATAATTATATAAACTTTACTATCTGCTTGGAATGGGTACTTGGACAATTAGAAGTGGCTGTAATCTAGCAGATGATGAATATGCCAATCCCTGCATTCATAGGGAAAGGCAGCATGTAGCTTGTACTCAAATGAATTCAGTCTACAGCCTATATACATTATGCAAATCCAATTAATTTACATATATCTGGTTTTTTTGTATAATTGATTCCAGTCCTGCAATAAGGAAGAACAAAGTGCTATGTAGGGTAGTGGGGCTGTTCCCATTGACCACTGGAAATCCTACTCACAGACACTATGACTCCTGAGATTTCACTAAGCATTGCTCATATATATTTATATCTATGTAGACATAAGGACTAGAAGCTTGTTGTTTAAAAAATGATGCCAAGATTCTCAAGATATGCAATTCTGCATCCAGGACCCAATACCAATCTGCATAATGCTCTCTTAACATACAGTTATCAGGGAAAACAATAGCACAGTCTTCCATCACTCCTCCTGGCACCTTACCTTGTAACAACATAATAGGCAAATGCTGATAAGCAGAAACAGCAATGCAGATAGAAGTGCAGGGTTACTTTCCCATAATCCTGGAACACTGAGAACAATGGGCTATATATAGCAAGCAACACACATTCTACTAACTCAGGCACATTAGAGTCTTCCCAGTTAGTGGTACCAAAATCAACACACATTTGTTTGAAATACAAAACAGATATAATTTGCTATCTTTTGCAGGGTTAACTTTAGGAAATACTTGCTATTGAGTTACAGAGAATATTTCACTTCATCTATGCAAAGGAAACTGTTGTACTTCACTTGAATAGCCAATCTATATTTTGGTTCTATTAAATTTGGTTTTATTTTTGTGGCTGTTTTAGGTTCTACATTGTTGTATTATATTTATTTTATGGTTTTAGCCTTTGTTTTGTGAACCACCCAGAGCTTTGACTATTGGGCGGTATAGAAATGTAGTAAATAAACATTGTATTGACTTCTTTGTTGATTTTGCTGAAGATACCTTTTCATCCTGATCTACAGTACTTTTGGAAGCTACCTGACAAAGGTTTCTATGAAATTGAAATGTTTGCATTCTCTTATATAATATAATATTATATACCAATATAAATTGAGGCCACCAATTCCTCTATCCTAAGTATCCATGCCAGTATATCTGCATACATTATTTTATATTTATTTCCTCTCTGTACCATCACAGAGACAACAACAGAATGTAAAAAATTAGCAGCCTAATCCTAAGGAAGCTTATTCAGACGTAAATCTTATTGAGCTCAATGAGACTTGCATCCAGGCAAATATATTTAGGATTGCAGTGCTAGGCTGAAAACCTATGCACATTTCCTTACCTGGGAGTAAGTTCAGATGCATTTGGTATATAAATTGCTATATGGTGTCACAGAGAATAATATACACAAATTACAGTACCTCTTTTGTATCTGTCATGTTGAACACAAAGAATCAGTCCTGAAAAGTAATAGGAGCTGCTTCCCTCTGAAAGTTACAGTGATGCCAATGTGATCTCACACTGGTACATGAACAAATGTAATAGAGGAAGCAAGAACCTTGCTATCATAATTGTGGCTGCTTTATTTAGACACATACAGGCCTGTGGCTCACGCTGGCTCAGCTTGTCTGAGCGTGGAAAGCTAAGCAGGGTCAGGCCTGGCTATTACTTGGATGGGAGACCCCTCTAGTTTCCTGCATTGAGCAGGGGGTTGGACTTCATAGCCTTGTAGGCTCCTTCTAACTCTATGATCTATGAAATCTATGAAATCCCATACAAGAGTAGTGAAATTGACTAAACTATGCAAGCAGGTTTTGGTCCTACCAATTCTACTCCTAAGGATTAAGGAAGAAAGAAAATATTATTGAATGGTGGGACATTGCTGAGGGAGATTTGCTTTGCTTTTCTCCTTAAGAAAGTGGTATATATCAGCATTCATCCTTAATTTTAATTAAAATACATTCAAAACTGCTTTCTGCATGTGAATTAGGCAGCCTTTGCTTGGCTGTGGCAAAATAAATAATAAAATGAAATAAATCAGAGCATGACAATGCCAACTGGTAAAATGCTGTCTGAATCAATTCTGCAAGTGTTGACTTACAGAATGGAAATATTTGCATTGCTTTTTTAAAAAGCTGTATATAAAAGGTTGTTTGCAGTGGATGTACCTTTTAAAATGTATTGCTTTCTTTCTTTTGCAGTAATCTTTGGTCAGAGCACTAAATAAGCTATTGCTTTGCATATTACTTATGGGCAAAAGGTGCCCACGACAGTCACATAAAAATATTCAGGTCTCTATTGCAGCAGTTTTGATTGTCCTGTTGGGAGCTAGGTCCAGCTTTTCCTAGGTACTCCTTAAAGCACTGCAGATACAAAGCCAGTTTGAGTAGAGATACTAGCAGGACAGAAAGAAAAGACAGAGCATTTTTAGTGCATGTCTGGAATGTGATGAATGTCAACATTCACATGTGATTGTTGACAAACCATTGAAAAGTTATGAATATCCAAAGATGTAGAGATACACCAGTGAATGCTGACAGTCAGCTTGATGTGATTGCTAGCATTCACAGGTGCATGCCCCAAAAGTATATTTGATTTTCAGACAACTGCAGAATTGGGATTGTCAGCACTGACATGCAAAACGTCAACATTTCACAAAACTTGGGATATTCATTGTTACATATATGACATGAAATGAAAGATCTGCAACAGTCTTCCCCAACCTGATGCCCTCCAGATGTGTTGGACTACAATCCCCATGCTGGCTGGGAATTATGGGACTTGTAGACCAAAACATCTGGAGAGCACCAGGTTGGGGGAGGTTGGACTACGATACCAAAAAGCTATCATGTGGACACAGCCTCAGATATTAACAACTGATATCTGAGGAACATCATGGGCTACATTCAGTTACCTGCCAGAACATTTTATTTTGAGACAGAGACCTTTCTTTTCTCTCTCTTTTTAAAGAACAACAACAATAAATGACTTACAAGTTTTATGCATTTATTGATTCTTGTTAACTGGTCATTTAAAGCTCTCCTTATACGTATTATGTCACTGACTTTATATAACAAACAAGTGCTGCATTCCCTGCATGCCGTTCAGAAGAGAAGAAAGGGGTTCTTTTGACAAATTTTCCACAAAGGGCAGGTGATAGTTTAGTGTAATGCCATTTTATCTTCCCCAGCTTTCAAATAGCAAGTTGAGGATTGGTCTAACCTGTTTTATCTGTAATGAGATCTGCTCAGTCTATCAGGGTTTCTGATTGATGGGTTGCTGTTTTTTTAAATCCTTGGAGGAACACAAAATAGTGCATGCACACCCTACTGGGAAAACTTGTGTTTCTTTTCTTTGATTATGCTTTCTACTTTTCAATGCATATATTATTCTTCATAAAGAAGACAAGAGAACTTTATCCTGGTGAATGGAAATCAATGAAAAGCTGATTGGGACTGCAATCCAGTGAATGCACAGTTACTTTATTTATTATTATTTTACTTGGAAGTAAGCTCAGTAAGCTGAGAATTTACTTCTCAGTAAATATATTTAGGAGAACACAGCATTATGGGCTGTTGAGCAAGGCATAAAGTGAAGTGGGTTGAAAACATTGTGATATCTGCACTTGTGGGTTGTGAATTACATAGAAACATACCTTGGGGTCCATTTCTAGAGGGGTAGCTGTGCCTGTGTTAGCCTGTTGTGGCAAAGTCTACAATGAGTCATGTGGCACCTTAAAGACTAACACATTTATTATGGCATAAGCATTTGTGGGATCCAGTAACCCTTAACTTAGGTGACCTAAATGGGAAAACTGGAAAATGTCATATACAGTTTGCACAGTGAGGATTAATATGGAGGCCAAATGGGAAAGCTGTACAACTCCCAGTACTTACAATTGTCTTACTGAAGTATTACAAATAGTCAAAGTGATGAAACTGACTATGTATATTAGCGGTAGAGAAGAACTTCAGTTAAAAGACATGCAGTGAAATCCTATGCAGGTTTACATGGAAAAATATCTCATAATATTTGGTAAGTGTGTGCATACAATTGCAGCACACACGGAGATCTGTTCTTTTCTCATTACTAAAATGCTGAATATAATTATCTATCCACATTTCCAGTATTGCAATTGTTTTTTTATATAATGTAACTTATTTAATGTTGAAATTAAAAATGAAGAGTTACATTTTAAAAAAGTGGAGTGGTTCAGATGTAAGAACCCCTGCCAAGCTGGATAGATGGCATCACCAAAGGGTTAACTTGCACTTGCTGATGAAGCACTTGCTGATAAAGCACTTTGGGGGTTTTGATGTTAAGTGAGAGACCAAGTTTTTCCGTATGCTTCTGCAAAAGCATTTAGGATAGTTTGGAGATCATCCTCTGAATGTGCGGAGACCACATTATCATCAGCATACTGAAGTTCCACAACGGAGGTTGTAATTACCTTACTTTTTGCTTTCAGCCTACTGAGATTAAAAAGCTTTCCATCTGTTCGATATATAATTCCCACACCAGTGGGAAGTATCCCCTTGACAAGATGTAAAATCATGGCGATGAAAGTAGCAAATAATGTTGGGGCGATAACACATCCCTGTTTAACACCTGATCCCACTTTAAATGGAGCACCATGAGAGCCATTGTTGTCCAAAACCGTTGCCGTCATGTTGTCATGGAGAAGTCACAAGATATTCACAAATTTATTGGGGCATCCAATTTTCATAAGGATAGTCCAGAGAGCCGTTTGGTCTATAGTATCAAAGGCCTTAGCCAAATCAATAAATGCCATATAAAGGGGTTGATTTTGTCCCCAGCATTTTTCTTGGAGCTGATGTGCAGTAAAAATCATGTCTACTGTCCCTCTAGAGGGGCAGAAACCATATTAAGATTCAGGGAGGATCTCTTCCGAGATGGTTTTCGAGAATTCTAACAAATATTTTACCTGCGGTAGCTAAGATAGAAATGCCCCGATAGTTTCCACAGTCTGTTCTATCACCCTTCTTAAAGAGGGTGATAATTATGGCATCCCTGAAGTCTTCAGGGATCTCTTCTCTTATCCAGATTTTTTCGATGAGTTTATGAAGATGTTGTACAAGTTCCCCCACTTAAAGATTTCAGCAGGAATCCCATCTGGTCCACTAGCTTTGTTATTCTTCATTTGATTAATGGCTTTTATAACTTCATCCAAAGTGGGGAGTATTGCAAGTTCTTCTCTAATTTGTTTTTGTGGGATTTGTGAAAAAATTTCATTATCCACCTTATATTGACGATTTAAAAGGTCATAATAATGCTCTTTCCAACGCAGTGCAATAGACTCCTTGTCTTTTAAGAGTTTGGTGCCATCTTTTGATTGTAAAGGGTTTGTACCATAGGTTTTTGGTTCATAAATGGCCTTTGTGGCCTTAAAAAAGCCCCGTGCATGATGAGATCCTGCAAGTTGTTGAATTTCTTGAGCTTTCTTTTTCCTCCAAGCATTCTTAAGTTCTCTTGTTCTTCTTTGGACCTCAGCCTTTGCACTGGCGTAGATTTTTTTTCTTCTTGGCAGTCCAATTAATATCATTTTGCCATATTTGGAAGGCTTTTCTTTTTTGCTGTCTCCCAAAGCAGTTACTTTATTCCCAACTCAAGGATGGAAAGCGGAATATCAGTGGTCAGTATAAGAGGTTTAAAGATGTTCTCAAGGCTAATCTAAAAAAATGCAATATAAACATTGAGAACTGGGAAGCTCTGGCCCATGAACACTCTAACTGGAGGTTGGCCTTTCACAAAGGTTCTATGGACTTTGAAGAAGCCCGAGTGCAAGGTGAAAGGGAGAAGCGTGCTAAGTGAAAAGCACGTCAAATGAATCCTTTACAGGACCATCTTCCATCTGGAAACCTGTGTCCTCACTGTGGGAAGCTGTGTGGATCTAGCCTCCACAGTCACTTATGGACCCATCGCTAGAGTCTACGCAATTTTTTAGAATTTCCTCTTTATATAATTTTCTTTTTGTAATTTTATCCTGGAAAACAATCTTACTCGGTCATGAGTGATCACCTACTACCTTTACACCCAGAATAGATACCTTTTGTTCTGTTGAGGGCTGCATTACCTTGCAGGTAATCCGTTCGGGGACACATGCTGGTAGTGGGCAAGGCCAAAGCCAGTGGTGGGCAGAGGCAGAGTCAATGCTGAGTGGGTCACCCCTTTTCTCTCTTTTTGCCACCCCTTCTCTCTCTCTTTTTCTCTTTTTTCCCTCCCCACCCAGTGGGTGGCCAGGGAAGGCACAGATAGCTTTCAACAGAGGTATGAACTGATTGCATACAGAGAACTTCTGAAAGTAGGCTGAGGGCTGCATGAAATTAGGCTGAGGGCCACCAGTTGCCCATCCCTGCTTTACACCAAGGCATCATCATGAGTTGTGATGTTGCTCTGGTGCAGCAACACACCCAGGACTTGGATCCTGCAGGCAAAGAATTAGCTGGCTAGTTCACATCAATATGTGAAATTCATTCTTTCCCCCTACATTTTGACATCTGTTACCCACCTTAAGGCTGCCCTAATGCTGTTGTGATAGCAAAAGCCATAACTGGCAGAATTCCCGACAGACTCTAGACCTGGCATCCTCATGCTCGCTCCCTTGCCTGTGTTCTTCCTGCTTAGAGTTGTACAGCCCCACCTGTCTCTAGGCCTGAGTACATTCTGTGTACTTTCAGTCCAGTGTTCTCTTACACTTGGCTCCTCCTTGCTTCAACTCAACAATTCAATGTTTCCTCAGGTTCCACTTTGCCCCATTTCCATAGCCACCTTGGCACTTGACCACTCCCTAGACTCCTCCCTCTTCTCCACCACATAGCATACAGCCCCTCCTGATCTTAAGTGCTGTGAAGTTTCGTCTAGTGCTTGAACTATGGGGGGGGGGAGAGAGCCCCCAGTTCCCTTTCTTTTTGTGCTGCTTCCCTTAGACACTTTTTAAAAGGAAAGTTATGTGGGGGGGATAATATAGCTCAAATTAGGGGAAGTTAAAGGGTGGGATATGTGGATTTCATTAAGGACTCCCCCATCATACCCCCCCTGTGATTAGCCCCCTTTTGCCTTAGTTCCCCACCTCCTCTGTCCTTGTTCCTCAAGCCTCATTCTCCATGTTCCTTCAGGTTCCTCTTTCTCAGTTCCCCTGGGCAAATTGTCCCTTAGCTTTATGTTTCAGGACCTCATCACAGTCCTCAGCCATCCCCAGTGTAAAGTTTTAATACCAGCTACACTGGCAGCTTTCTCTTCCCTCACAGAAGCTGGACTCCAAACTGTTACTTTCCTGAGCAACTGGACATTCCATGTTACAAAACTTGCTCAGCTATTCAGTGGCAGAGGCTAGACTACCATCAGTGTAATACTACATAGATTGTGCAGTGCTGTAGTGATTCAGGGCATTACAATTGTGCTGGTGCAATAGCACTGCACAAGGCCTTGTATGAGTCAGATGTAAGCAGATGACAGTGTGATGTGGAAGGATGAGGGAGTGCCAGAACTAACCTTAATCCTACCCACATTATTAAGAACCTTGCCCAACACTTTGACAACAAACATGAGTTTCAAGGCCTGTAGCTCAAACCACAGTGTGCTGATGAACTTCCACCAATGCAATTGCTTTTCTTTGAAGGCACTCCTAAATGAGGGGCTGTAGCTCAGTGGTAGAGCATGTGCTTTGCATGCAAAAGGTCCCAAGTTCAATCCCCAGCACCACTAGGTAGGACTGGGGAAGTCTCCTTCCTGAAACCCTGGAAAGCCACTGCTGCCAGTCAGTCTTGACAATATGGGCCAGTCACTGACTCTCAGCCTAACCTACCTCACAGGCTTGTTGTGAGGATAAAATGGAGAGGATGATGATTATGTAAGCTGCCTTGGGTTCCTTGCAGGAAAAAAGGTGGGGTATAAATATAATAAATAAAATAAATATTTATTTTATTATAAAATAAATAAAAATAATAATAATCCTGTTGGGCGATGTACAACAGGATAAAATACAATAAAACACCATTAAAACACAATTAAAACAAACACAATTAAAACAATATAAAAGTATTTTAAAAAAATCCTAACCCACCTCATATTCCCACCTGAAAAGCCATGTTTTTAAAGCCCAGTAGAAGTTCATCAAGGAGGGGGCATGGCGAAGGTAACTGGGGAGGGAGTTACATAACTTGGGGGCCACCACAGAAAAGGCCCTCTTCCTAGTCCCCACCAGCCTGGCTGCTCTGGCTGATGGGACAAGAAGACCGCCCATGGCAGACCTTGTTGAGCGGCCTACTTGATGTTGCTGGAGGCTAGATATTGAGCTAGATGGACCCATGTCTGTCTCAGTATAAAGCAGCTTCCTATGTTCTTACAGGCCTGAGAGTGCTTGGCCACTATATCATCACCTTCAAGAGCTGCATGTGAATTACATTTGCAAAGGACTCAATGTTGGGGGAGAATTTGGAGGGCTTTAAAAGGGGATTGGACAAATTCATGGAGGATAAGGCTTTCAGTGGTTACTAGTCCTGATTGGCTATATGCTACCTCCAGTATCAGAGGCAGTATGTCTGTGCACACCAGTTGCTGAGGAACATGGGTGGAAGGGTGCTGTTGTACTCGTGTCCTGCTTGTGGGATCCTGTGGGCAGCTGGTTGGCCACTGTATGAAGAGAAGGTTGGACTAGATGGACCCTTGGTCTGATCTAGTATGGCTTTTCTTATGGCTCAGCTTGTCTGAGTGTGGAAAGCTAGTAAGCAGGGTCAAGCCTGGTTATTACTTGGATGGGAGACCCCTCCTCTAGTTTCCTGCATTGAACAGGGGGTTGGACTTGATAGCCTTGTAGGCTTCTTCCAACTCTATGGTGATCTATGTTCTTATGAGAAGGAGCTTGTGGCCTCTAAGTTATGTATGGTACAAGCACACAGCACTGTGACCTTGCGTAGTGGCTCGTGTTGGACTTAGAATGGGGAGATCCAGTTTCAAATCCCTGCTGAGTTGCAAAGCTTACCTGGTGACTTTGGGCTGATCACTGAATGAAGAGCCCACCGATGGCAAGCAAACCGAAAAGTTTGAGTACAGCGTGTGGCAATATTGTGAAGTTAGGGGTGGAGCGGGAAAGTAGAGCTGAATTTTTGGGAAAGGGAATCAATGTTCTTTATTTACATGTTATTTGCTAGGGAGGTAGGGGTAATTTTTAATTTCTAGAGTTATGCAGGAGCAACACCACCTGTTCCATAATCCCTTCTCCTTAATATTGTGTAGGGAGGGGCCTTTCCTCAGTGGAAAGGCAAAGGCAATCTGCATGTGCTCAGAAGCACTTTGAATATATTTCTGTTGGCTAGTAGAAATGTTTCACTACCAAGCTTGGATATAACTTCTGTTACCTCCTGCACCAACCTCTCAGGATTGTTATGTCCTCTGGACTCCTTGAAAGAAGTGATGGATCAAAATATAATAAAATAATTGAAGCCAAAGGTGTTTAAGCTGTGTGCAGGATATGAATTTGAGATTTTCCCATATGGAAAATGGATTTTCCGAATGGTCTCCCCCTTTAAATCTAACAATTAAAAAATCTGGCATCTTACACCCACATTCGTGCGTGAAGCAGTCTGTTGAGTGCGGTGTCGAGTTCCACGCTGCACATCGAACTCCGCAGAACTTACTACCGAGTAAGTATGCAGAGAGGATTGCAGTGGATTCCCGAAACTATGATTTGCAAGATCAGAGCGGGGGCGAGGCGACGGCAGCGGCGTGTGTGTACCTGAATCTTTCCCAACAAAGAGGAAACTTTGGAAAGACTTCCCTCCCACTCACCCCGTCCCCGCCTTTGGCCACACTTCCATTTCTCCTCACCTCCCCCCTGTCTCATTTCTCCCCCTTTTTCGCCGAGGCTGCCGGCTGCCAACGCAGGAGAGGTGCTCCCCCTCCTCCCTGTCGGTGTGTCGCACAACCGAGGGGTCAGATACCAGAGTCGGAGAAGAGGGAGGGATCTGGGGCTGATGATGTCAGCCGGGGAAGAAAGAGCGAGCGAGGGAGCGCGCCGGAGAAGGGGAGGGAGAGAGCGAGTGAGGGTTCCGGGTCAGGCACAGGAATGAAAGAAAGAGAAAAGGTGCCCGAGACCGAGGCAGGAGCGAGCAGCCGTGCTCCGCCGGAGTCCGCGACGAGCGAGATCTCGATGCAAACCATTGGGCAGCGGGGGCCCAATATGAGACAATAAAACGAAGAGGGTGTTTTTTCCCTTCTCCTTTGCTCATAGTAGTTGCTCCTCTTTTCTTTCAGGAACTAAAGAACAGACTGAAGGGGAGGAAAGTGTTTCCTTCTGTCCCAGTCGAATGTTTATAGGAGCCTCCTCCTCCTCCAGGACTTGCTGAGGGAAGAACAGCAGGAGACAAGAGAAGAGGGCGCCGTGGAAGGCGGTGGCTGGCAAACAAGCCGGCCGTGGGGACGCGCTTCGGAGCCCGGCGAGGGTTGCTAAGGGGCGGGTTGCGCGCGCGCCCCCCGTGGCTTTCTGAAGGCAAAGGCAGCGCGCGTTTGGCAGGCAGGAGCTTCACTGGAACTCGCCCAGAAGAGGAGGAAAGCGGGCGGGCAGGAGGAGGGTTGAGCTGAAAGGCTGAGGCACTGCGCGCCGCTCCTGCCCCGAGTGGCCGCCAGAGCCCTGCGCGGCTGCGGCGGGGGGCGGGCGAGAGAGTGTTGTTGCTGCCGCCGCCGCCGCTGCTATGTTTCATTGCATCCCGCTGTGGCGGTGCAACCGTCACGTGGAGATAATCGATAAGCGCCACTGCTCCCTGGCCGCCGTGCCTGAGGAAATCTACCGCTACAGCCGTAGTTTGGAAGAGCTCCTGCTGGATGCCAACCAGCTCCGCGAGCTGCCCAAGGTGAGCGAGAGCGCCGGAGAAGAAACGGGGCGCGCGTGTGTATGTCGCGGGGGGGGGGCAGTTGGAGAAGGGGGGGGAGAAAGAAGGGGAACTTGCTCGAGGTCGCAGGTAGGTCAGGAGTTGACCGCCACTCGCATCTCTCTCCCTCCCCCAACCTAGAGGTGCAGTAGCCCGGAAAGGCTCCTTATCCTAATGGGCGCAACCATTAGGAGCAAGAGAAGGGGAGGCTTTCCCTCAGCATCCGCCTCTCGTGAAATCAATGCGGCTTCGCAAACTTCTGAACTGGGGAGGCGGACGGCCCACCGACGGACTTCTAATCTTCTTTCCGTGTATACCTGTCAGTCCCGCTACTTACCGTCCTGTCCGAGGTTTTACTCAGTAGGAAGCCCCACTGAGTTCATTTACATACTCACAAGAGTTGTTAGAACCGCATCCTTTAACTTTCAAGACCTATTTTTCCTGCCCAGATTTCTGCCAGGGCTCTGGCAAAAGCCTATCCCCACTTACTCCACTATTTGGGGACCACATGGGGCGCGGGTGGGGTGGCAGAGGGAAGAGGAGAAAGGACGGAGCGAGGAGTTAGGCTGAGAAAAGTGACCTAAACACAGCTGCCTCTGCCTTGGCGCCAGTCTTCCTGACAACAGCCCCGAGTCTCAAGTCTTGCAAGACCTGCTTTTCCATTTGTGTGACAGCCTGTTTGCCTAATAAAAACTATTAAGCTTCATAGCCAATGCCAGCTACAAACGAGCTTGTGCAACCTTGGCTTGGGACCCATACAGCGGGATGGGGTGGGTGGGATTGTGCTCTTGTCCCGTATCTGGTTTTTCAGCATGAGTGTATGGACTGTCTTCCTGAGGAATCAGTTTAGGGAGCAATCCTATGTACGTTTAGACAGAAAAAAGCCCTACAACTCCCAGCATTCCCTAGCCAAGATGGCTGGCTAGGGAATGCTGGGAGTTGTAGGACTTCTTTCTGTCTAAACATGCATAGGATGGATTTCACCGTTAGTGACTATTCTGGAATCTTGCTCTGGTTGGGTAAGCACGTGGGTCCTCAGTAATTCTGAATACAGTCCTGAGCATGCCCTCCCATGGACAATTGTAACTTCCAGGGTATTTATGGATATGACTATTTCTGTGATTGCAGCACCTTGGTGTCCAGCCACTGTGGTCATGGGGATTTCTGCTTACTGTTGCCAGTTGTTGTAGCTGTGGTCATAGTGCTCCATGTGGCCTTTCCCCGTGAAAATACATGGTTTGGATTTGCATGGAGAGAAAATGGGTGTGTGAACTGTCCCTTTTACACAGGAACTATTGTAAACAATGTTTATATGCATTTCTAGCTTCCTGTGGTGCTGTATTTTGATTTTTGTTGTTGTTGTTGTTAGTCCATCCAGCCCAAGAGAAACTGGTCATTTATATGTTTTTAAATATACACATGGCACAAATAAAACAGACTGCCAAACTGTCACATTAACCAGGTGCTGGTCCAAATAATCTTGCATCTCTTCTGAAAGATATTTGGGGCTGAGTTGCTAGTGCAAGGCCTCTGTATATGTGAACAATATAGTCAACAGATGCAACAATAGCATCACTATGTGCTGCTTCACTAATTATACCAGTGATTCTCAAACTAGTCTTTAGATGTGTCCCAACATGCAGCCTCACAACATTCTTTATGACCTCAAGTCTGTCTCTTTCCACCACTAATAGTTTTCCTTATTGCAGGTCCTTCCCCTTTCTTTACACAAGTTCACAGGGTAAATGCCACCCCATCTACATTGTATTATACTTTTGATAGTGAAGGTTTGGCACAGAGAGAGCTGATGTGGTGGTGTGGAATGTTCAGTTGCTTAGGGAACTGAGCAGTTTGCAGTCCAGTTTCTATGAAGGAAGAGAAAGTTGTCAGTATGGCTGTTTTAAAGCCCTACACAGGTGATGGGTGTAAACATGTGATTTCCCAGATATATGGAAGCTAAGTGACAACAAGTTCCCCAGAATTAAGGAGGCTGAAGGTAAAGCACAGAATAGGGAAAGGACTGAGAAGAATCTGAAGGTGGAAAATTATGCTTGAGGAAAAGAGCAGGGGACGCAGGCAAGAAAGGGCAAATCAGAGGAGTCTCTGGAGAAACTTTACAGTGCTTAAGATCAGGAGAGGTTGTATTCTATGGAGGGGAGGATACGGGTGGTTTAGTGGTAAGGTGGCGAAGTAGGCAGTGGCCTGGAAATTGGGAGCCTGAGGGAACACTGCATGGTGGAGACCTGGAGTTGAAAGAAAAGAGGAGCCATAAAGAACATAGGATTTGGGGAAAACTATACAGATGGGGTCTAGAGACAAGAGACACTGTTAGATGTGGGCAGGCAAGGAGTACAAGTTCTGTCATCTGTCAAGAGGAGAAGTCACAACTGGCAGAATTCCCTCACTGCAGTGCTATGACCTGACAACCGTGTGGCAATGACGGGTCATAAAGTGAGAGAAGGGCTAAATTTCTCACATTGATTTGAACAATTATTTGGCTGCAAGCTCCCAGTGGAATCATATCGGAATGGCCTGTGTCTTTGCTCCTTGCCTTGGCGCCCTGGCTGGGACAACAGGGCTCGGGCAAGTGCATGTCACTAGCTCTCAATTTTGTAGATTTTCCCGTCACACCTGCCTCCTTGCTACTTCCTACCTATTTGCTTCTCTTTTCTTTCTGCCTGCCCCTATTATTACCTTGGGGTAAAACTGAGTGAGAGACCCATCCCAAAACAATATGTAAGGGACTTCAGCCTTTCCAGTGCATGCAAGTGAAAACCCACATAGGTTTGTCTTGCAACACATTCTACAAAAGTTCCTTCCATGCAGGAATTGTATGTATAAAGTGACCCTAACAGGGCATCCTGCTTCTCCTACAACCTCAAGAGTTTTTGATGGAGAAAAAAGTTAAGTCCACAAACATCAGCTGGAGTTTTAATAACACCAGTAGTAGTTTTCTTGGGACTGGAAAAATCCCATCTGTTTGGGCACCTAAAACATTTGAAACTAGTGTAACAATATATATATATATATATATATATATTCCTATATATTAGGGATTTAGGCTGACTGGTTGGGGCTTTATAGATAAACTTTACTTGAATCTGTAGCTCACTCTTGTAGGATGCAAAGCACTTTACAAAATATCAGGGTATCTAAGCATTGGTTAATCTTGTTCCCTGTGTGTTCATGGAACTTATTTTGCATAACAATTACATTCAAGATAATACTCTGTCAGTCAGTTCTGTGTCAGACTAGGACTGGGGAGACCCATGTTCAAATCTCTACTCAGCCATGAAACTCTCTGGATGACCTTGGGCCAGTTACTATCTCCCAGCCTAATCTACCTCACAGGGTTGTTGTGAGAATAAAATGGTGGGGGTGGCTGTGGCAAGGGCTATGTTTGCTACGTTGAGTTCCTTGTAGGAAGGGTGGAATATAAATGTAATAAGTAAAGAATAATCAAAGTATTTTAGTTGTGTGAATATTGGCTACTAGGGCAGTCTCTTGCCTTTGGGGTGAGCATACCTTGGATTACTGAAAGCAAAGGTAGCTGTGTTGGCCAAAAGAAAAATTCCAAAATCCATATCTTTATTAGGCTAACTCAAGGGTCACAAAATATTATGCAGCCTTTCAAGTTTTTCAGAACACTTTTAGGCAAGATAGTAAACAAAACGAAAAGGGTGGGGTAGGAAAAAAGTGGCTGAGGTTCAAGCCATGGAGTCTGCATTTGGTTACAGCCTTAAGATGGAAAGTGAAAGGAGCCAGCAGGCATTCAAATTAGATTCTACCTGATACAGAGATGTTTTCAGGTTGTACCTGGGACCCTCCCAAGGGTTGCTGGGAAGAATAAATGAACAATGGTTGACCCCACCCACCCCATTAAAAAAAATATAAATTCCAGCTGTTGCTCAAAAAAGTCTCCATCCTTAAGCAAAGCCCATAGGTATAATTTATTATGTGTACATAGAAGCCTCAAGGCAAAACCATAGCTTAGCTTTGTGTATGTCTTGTTCATGTAAGCATCAAGATGAGTTATTTTTCATTTTAAGTTATTCAGTCTAAGTTAAGGAGTTATTTAATAATTACATACAGGAGGAAATTATCAGTATTGGGATTATGTTCATTCAGTTAAGAAATTGTGTGTTCCATCTCAGGATGCAGTATATGTGACCTGGCCTTCTCCAAGTGATAGAGACTGAAATAGTAGCATTAACCTAGGCAGTGTCCAGGCAGCAGCTTCTCCTCGATTTAGTCCCATTGTGTTAAACTGGAGAGGTGTGCATGTGCATGAATAAGTCGAGAATGACCAAGGTGTGCATGGCTTTTGCAGTAAAGTTTTTCCTGACATTGATTGTGCTGATATATCTAGCCTCACAGTTTGCAGTTTTGGCTACTAGGTATCAGCCTGGTCCAGTCTCCTTGTGACTTGCAGGTATCGGTGCTGAATCAGCATAACTGGCACTTTGAGAAAACCCCTTTACCCTTATCTAGCTGTAGTTGCACTTATAAAAAGCATTTACAGCTGACTGGTTGTGCCAGAATGTTGATGGGCATTATTTGAATGTTGCTTCCAGTAGGATGCACATATGGAGACAATACAGTGGAGACAGAAGTGCATTCTGAGGCACATGCAATTTACAGCTGATTTCCTGATTCTGTAAGCAATAATGTACATGCAAATCTTCTTACCTGCATAGGGGTGCAAGCCTGGAAGTAGCTATTGGGATGAAGCCAAGTATTTTTGGTAGGCGGTGCTGATCACTTCATTGTAAACTCTTTAAAAAAATTGAAATTTTAAAGCAGTGGCTGCAGTCATAGTCCTCTTCTACTAAGGACATTCTTTCCTCAGTAAAAAAAATATATTTAAAAGAGTCATGCTGTATCTAGCCATTTTAGATATTGGGATGGAGGAGGAAAGATGGAGACTAAAAATGGTCAGTTCCCAATTGTAGAATGGGTTGTTGTCCTCTTTTCTCTGGTTGTTTTACTTGAGCAGAAGTTTAGCAATTTGTTGCAGCCTGTTCCTTTGGGGAGTAAGCCCCATTGAACTCAGTGGGACTGCATAAGATTGCACTATCAAAGCATGTTTGAGCTCAGATGTATTGTAGTCTTTCAATAGAAGAGCCCTCCAAATTAATAGAAAATACAGCTATACTTAAATTGAACTATACAGTAAATCTTATGTCTGTAGATTTGCTGGCATCTCATTCCTCCCCCATCAACATAACGTAGGAAGCACTGAGGGCTGTTATGCTGGCCCTTACTGTATTGGTGCTGAGAGGCAAAGATGTAAACCCCTCCTCCTTCTTCCCCTTGCTTTTGTTTTGTTTTTTGGGTTGATCTTACCCCAGTTGTATGTAAGCCTGCTTCACCTTTTATTTTGTGCACCCAAACTTAACATCACAGGCTCAGTTCCTCATTTATTAAACTTAAGGTGGCTCCGATGTTGTGTGTCTCCCCCCCCACCCTTGGCCAAAGGACACTGACTTATACAGATGCTGAAAACCCTTTACCTAGTGGCAAAGGAAATAATTACCTTCTTCTGTCATGGTTTAGTGAGGACCCTGTATCTGGATGCTTATTCACCCAAAAAGGATATAAAGAAACTGCCCGGTGTGAATAGACCAGAGTCAGTCTAGTCAGGTCTCACCTTAAGACAAGAGCACTTGACCCGTTCAAGAACTGGGCCGCCCTGTGACATTTAAAACAGATAACACTGCATATGTTTCTTACCTTAATGCTATATATACAGGATCATGTATTCATGTACAAATTATTGGAAAACTAATAGCAATAGAACAAAATTATATCTCCATAAATTTATTTATTTATTAACTGCTTTTTTAACCCTGCATTTCTTAAAAACAATCCAAAACAGGTTATAAAGAAGAATAAAACACAAATTACAATATCGCTGCGGGGATGGGAGGGGGAACATTATAAAATGGGAGGGGGAACATTATAAGAGTCCCTGACTCTCAGCATAACCTACCTCACAGGGTTGTTGTGAGGATAAAATGGAGATGGAGGAGGAGGAGGAGGAGGACTATGTAAGTTGCCTTGGGTTCCTTGCAAGAAGTAAAGTGCAATGCATGTTAGGGTGCAATGCATGTTAAGACAGGGGAAAAGTCCTACATCTCCCGGGATGCCCCAGCTATCATGCTGGGAGTTGTAGGATTTTTTTCATGTCTAAACATGGAGAATATCCTGGCAAGCCTAACTGGAGGCAAGGCACGAAGAGGTGGCTGGCAAGGAAGGAGTGGATTTCAATTCAAATGCTGCCCAGAACTGGCCCCTGCTTTATATATGAGCAAAAGGGATTTGTGGCGGAGGGGATGCGGGCAGCTGCCCGAAGGCCTCGGCCTCCTCCCTTCGTTCTCCGCCGGGAGGCGCTTTCTGCAGAAGCGCTACAGCTTGCCGAAGACCGAAAGCGCCTCCCGGCGGAGAACGAAGGGAGGAGGCCGAGGCCTTCGGCGGCAGCTGCCCGCATCCCCCTCCGCCGCCTGCCCGTCGCTCACCCGGGGCCGGTCCTTGGAAATGGGGAAGAAGCGGCGGTTGGAGGCCTCGGCCTCCTCCCTTTGTTCTCCGCCGGGGAGGCGCTTTCGGTCTTCGGCGAGCTGTAGCGCTTCTGCAGGAAGCGCCTCCCCGGCGGAGAACGAAGGGAGGAGGCCGAGGCCTTCGGCGGCAGCTGCCCGCATCCCCCTCCGCCGCCTGCCCGTCGCTCACCCGGGGGCCGGTCCTTGGAAATGGGGAAGAAGCGGCGGTTGGAGGCCTCGGCCTCCTCCCTTCGTTCTCCGCCGGGGAGGCGCTTTTTGCAGAAGCGCTAACAGCTCGCCGAAGACCGGAAGCGCTCCCCGGCGGAGAACGAAGGGAGGAGGCCGAGGCCTTCGGCGGCAGCTGCCCGCAATCCCCCCTCCGCCGCCTGCCCGTCGCTCACCGGGGCCGGGTCCTTGGAAATGGGGAAGAAGCGGCGGTTGGAGGCCTCGGGCCTCCTCCCTTCGTTCTCCGCCGGGGAGGCGCTTCTCGGTCTTCGGCGAGCTGTAGCGCTTCTGCAGAAGCGCCTCCCGGCGGGAGACGAAGGGAGGAGGCCGAGGCCTTCGGCGCAGCTGCCCCGCTCCCCCTCCGCCGCCTGCCGTCGCTCACCCGGGGCCGGTCCTTGGAAATGGGGAAGAAGCGGCGGTTGGAGGGCCTCGGCCTCCTCCCTTCGTTCTCCGCCGGGGAGGCGCTTTTTGCGGTCTACAGTCGGAGATGACGCTGTACGAAGGAGAGGCGAGGTTCCGGCGATGCCGCTCCCCTCCCGAGCCTCGTCACCCGGGGCTGCTGAAATGGGGAAAGCGGCGGTTGAAGCTCGACCGACGGCCTGGTAGCGGTGGAGGCGGCTCCTCTTGGGCCGGACCCGGAGTACCCTGCCCAGCTTCCTGAGGCCCCGGGACTTACTCCCTTTCCCTGCCGGGCGGAGCCGCAAGGTTTGAAGAGCCGCATCGGCCCCGGAAGCGCGTGTTGCCGACCCCTGGTCTAGCTGGTGTTATCTACCTTGACTCTTCAGAGTCCCAGGTAAGGAAGGGTATTTCCCAGCCCTGCTACCTGAGATTATTTTACTAAAGATGGCAAGGATTGACATGAGACATTCCAGTTACTCTTCCACTGAGCCATGCATGGCTCAGCCCTGAAGGCACAGTTTGCACTTCCTCTTTGGCAAGAGAAGCTCATAAAAAAGTCTTCTCAGATTGCCTTCATCCAGGATTCAAACTTACAACCCCATGAGCACAGGTCTTGTGAGAGCAGTATGGCAAATCACTGAGCCACATGTTTTGGTGGAGTCACCTTGAGTGCCATTTTCTTGGTAGAAAGGTGGGGTACAAATAGAATAAAATAAAAAGCTGCTTCACTTCTAGTTATAGAAAAAATATGTCATGGTGTGGTGTCTGCCTGTATGGGTAAAATCCGTATGAATGGCAAATATTTTTTAAAAGTGCTAAATATGTTTATTTTTCCTTACTTGCATTTTACCTTTTGGAGATGTAAAGTCTTCCACATTCTGTGTTCTAAAGAACTAATTTTGTTTATATAGTACTCTCTGTTTACAGAGGCTTTAAAGACATCATAGCAAAACATGGTTAAGGAGGCTGTTTGAACTGACAACCATAGTTTCCTATTGGCCAGCAAACCAGAATAAGAAACCGTGGCAGAGTTTGCATGGAATAACAACCCAGGTGTTTGTTTGTTTTTTAATCACTCCTGCTCCATCCCTGGGTTGCTTGACATGATGTGCAAACCAGGAACTCTGGTTTGTTGTGGGAGAGACAAACAAGGTTGTTTAGCTGCTCGTGATTGGACAGCATGCACCAGCACACTGCCACATTCACAAGGGACCCAGTTTTGTTTTGTTTTTTAAACAACACCAGGGTTGTTGTGATATGTGAACTGGACCCATGACTTGAAGAGGGTGTTCAAACCATGGTTTGTGCTAACTCTAATTTGAGCCCTCTTCATACAGTATTTGTGTAAAGGGGTTACTTATATAGAAGGGCAGCAAGGCAGCACCACTGGCTCCAAATTCACGGTGCTCCCTAGCTATGCCTCCTGTTGTCCATGCACTGTGTGTTTCTGTCTGTATAGGGGGAAGCCTTCACATGTAGAGGTCCACTCACATAGGCTTCCCTGCATTCTAGGACCCTGATCACACAGGTTTCCAGAACACGTGGGAGCCTACATGTGTAGAAGTCTCTATGTGCACAGGCTTTCCCTTTGTTGCAGACATCCACATGCAACATATGGATGTTGGGGTTGGGGCCAGGCTGTGTGGCCCCTGCTTCTCCTTTTATGTATGGAGCCCTCTTCACATGAAAACCCCCCCACACAGAGCCTTTGGTATGATGTCCAAACTGAAAATTACAGCCATCACTTTTCCTTTGGAGGCAGCAATTGGATTACAACTCCCATCAGCCCCAGCCACCTTGGCCAATTGTAAGGGAAGATCGGAGTTGTAGTTCAAAAATATCTGGAAGGCACTAGGTTGGGGAAGCCTGATCTAATGTAATACTTTGTTTCCATGTAGAGAAAACTGATACATTTTGGCTTAGTTCTGGCAAAACGATCATGCTTTGTGTGTATGGATGTGTTACTAAATTGTATTTCGAGGATTGTCTATGCATAATAGTGCATAGTGGGACTCTCATTTACTTAGGTTTATTTTTTTTTAAAATCAGTAAATTTTCATCCAGCAAGTTTTACTGCTGGAGTGGATGGCTTTTTGACTGAGCATTCTTTTTTGAAATATCTAGATTCTCTGGAATAGCAGGTTTAAGCATGGGTATGTAACTGATACTGTACTATGAGCAAGGCCAGGCTCCTTGTAAAACTCAGTATTGTAGTTGCCATAATTGTAATGCACTTCCTCCATGGAGCTGAGCACCCTTTGTTTACATTTCCCTGGTAGGCTCCCTCCTGGGCAGCTTATAGGGCCAAACTATGTACGGTAGTTTAACTTCAGTGGTGGAACTCTGCCTTGTACCTTCTGGCATTGTCTAGGCCAGGGGTAGGCAACCTGGTGCCCTCTAGATGTTTTGGACTATAACTCCCATAATCCCTGACCATTGGCCATGCTTGCTGGGGATGATGGTAGTTGTAGTCCAAAACATCTTGGGTAGCATCAGGTGTCTACCCCAGCTCTAGGTCATTGTTGTGTTGACTGTTTCTTGCTGCTCTTTTATTTTTTGGGATGTAGAAATTTCTATGGGAAATACTGTGTGATTAGTGTGTCAAATATCTCTGGAACCCCAAAAGAATATCTTGTGACTAAAGGAGCATTGGCCTTGTTGCGGCTTTAACAGTTCCTGATGATGTTTTCACAGGTGATTAGTCACCTTTTGGCTTCTGTTCTTCTTACAGGATGTTACTGTGTCCAGCTCTATTCCCACAGTACGTGTGAGATAATTTGCAACTGATCCTGGTTTGATCATGTGACAGCATCATTTTGGAAAAAAGCTTGGTAAACGGAAGCAAATGTGGGAGGTTAGAGAGGAAAGCAAATATAGAGCAAGTACTTCTCAGGTATCATGGTCAGTCATGAGTAGCTCTGTAATGTAAGGTATATTTGTGGATGTTTTGTGATGACTGGATAGTGATGGGCACACTTAGATTTTCCCCCTTGAATTTTTTTTTTGTGTGGTAAAGTAGTAATTGGTAAGCCACCAGTTGCCTTAAGTTCCTTATTTTAATATTTATATTATAAATCAGATTTGTTTCTGACTTGTATCATTCTAAAACAAATTCCTCCCAATAAAACTGTCAGTATCTTGAAAAGCTTTGGCTGAGAGGGAATGGAGGTGAGTACTTGGTATTTACATTGACCCGGTTGGTGTGATGAGACAACCCATGGTTTGTTAACCATGGGTGTTCTGGAGCGAGCGAGTGTGCTGGCTCCCAGCTGCTTGCCCACTTTCAGTGTGCTAAACAACCCAGAATTATAATCCAAGAACAAACTGCATTGTAATTGGATTGTTTCTCACTCAACAACGCCGAGTTACTGTGTTCAGACGTCATGAAGAACAACTCAGGGACAGAGCATCCCTGGGTTGTTCAGCACACTAGAGGTGGGCGAGCAGTTGGGAGCCAGTATGCTCGCTTGCTCCCAAACAATGGGTTTCATCATGCGAACCAGGTCATTGTTTAAAGCGAAAGACTTACACTGTAGATCACTGTCGTTGTTTAAAACAAATTCTGTTTAAAGGATGTTTTTCTATGTGCGTGTAGAGGGTTCCTTTTTCTTGTGGGCTTTCGAAAATACCTATGTCCTTGTTATTAAAAGGAGTGGAAGTGCTTACCATTTAGACCGCTGGTTAGCCATTGGTCTAATAATCTTAATTAACAGTGCAATCCTATTCAGGTCTACTCAGAAGTAAGCCTCATTGAGTTCAATGGGGCTTACTTCCAGGAAAGTGTGTATAGGATTGCAGCCTACGAAACTTATCCTAGTATTACCCAAAGCAATCTGAATGCACTTGACATACCTCTGATGCTAAGCTAGATAGACAGAAGTGCAGGTCTTCAGAAATCTGATGGAATTCTGAATTTAGATGCCCTGTCCTGTCATTCTTTTCTGTTATTAGAATGCAATGCCAATGCCAATGCATGATGAAACCCATTGTTTGGGAGCAAGCGAGCATACTTGCTCCCAACTGCTCGCCCACCTCTAGTGTGCTGAACAACCCAGGGATGCTCTGTCCCTGAATTGTTCTTCATGACGTCTGAACACAGTAACTCGGCGTTGTTGAGTGAGAAACAATATTCTCTCTGTTGTTCTGAAGTGTAAAACTGGATCTGAGACATCTTAAATCCACTGGGTCCAGGCCTGCACCCAGTTACATCTAATTGCTTTTGATTACATTTCATTTATTTTATTTCTATACCGCCCCACAGCTGAAGGTCTCTGAGTGGTTCACAATTTACATTGGTGATCTGATAACTGAATAGCTGTACTTTCACATATTATGACAAACACTTTATTTTCTACCACAGGCATGTCATCCCTTCTTGCAGTGAAGTGAATCCTGAACCAGTCCTGATAGAGGACAGTATGCATTCAGCAAGTGTGGGTTTAAACCAGTGTTCTCCAACCTTGGGTCCCCAGATGTTTTTGGCCTACAACTACCAGCATGCCCCAGCCAGCTACATTGGCTGGGGCATGCTGGGAGTTGTAGGAAAAAAAACATCTGGGGACCCAAGGTTGGAGAACACTGGTTTAAAGGATGGGGCAATAGAGAAAGAGATGGGTTTAGGAGTCTGACTGGGTATATAAGAGTCATAGTAATAGTAAGGAAAGGCTTGGGAATCCAAACAGATGAAATGAGCTCTGTGTGATACAACTAGAGATGGGCATAGCACAATTGAACCAGTTTGCATGGGAATTAGTGGAGGATCAGTTGCATTTTTCCTGTGTGATGACTGTACCAAGTTCTTTCCCTCCCATTTATGTTTACATATTTATACAGAGCTGCTTAGGAAACTTGGATCCTTAAACAGAAATTAAAATGGTATTCTCTGCCCCTATCTGAGGGAGTCTCCAGTAGTGAAAGAAACCTATAAAAATCCCAATTTGTACTTGGGACACTGCGCACATGACAGCAGCAATTCCTCAGTTGTTTAAACCCAGGTTGTTAATTAAGAGCAGAAATGACTAGTGTGCTCCACTCTTCCCCGCAATTCCTGGATTAAACAACCCAGGAATTGTGGAGTAGAGTGGAGTGCGTTTGTAGTTTCCGCTCTTAATTAACAACTCAGAAGCAACCCATTCCTAGGTTGTTTTGTGATATGTGAACCCAGAAACTCTGGGTTGTTTATAGGTTAAACAAGCCAGAGTTAACTCAACAGTTGCCTGTGGTTTCTTGTTGGGTTAACTCTGGATTGTTTAACCCAGAATTTCTGGGTTCACACATCACAAAACAACCCAGGAATGGGTTCTCCTGGGTTGTTAATTAAAAGTGGAAGTGACGAGCATGTGGCTCGGATGCTCCTCTCATCCCTGCAATCCCTGGGTTAAATAAACCAGGAATTGCTGTTGTGACATGTGAACCAGCTCTATTCATCACAGGCTTCTCACATGCAGGCATGAGTGGACAGCAGCGTGGAGATTAGTGTGAGGGAAGGTGGGTGGGTGGAAGGGCCCCATGCCTTTTTCTCCCTGGATATAATTTGATCCTTGAAAATAGCTGCAATAAATATAAAATTTTAATGCCTTCCCTACTTAAGCTGTAATTGCTTAATGTAGAACACTAACTCAGTTATTGCCCATTTTTGTGGATGCTTGCTATTTTGAAGGAAAACATCTGTTTAAACATACATATAGAGTTAGAAATGCACATTTTGGTGGTTTATAAGTAGAGGTACAATTTTGAAACAGGCCTTCATAGAAAATATATCCCGTGGTTAGGAAACTGTGGCATAACTGGTTAAGTCTCTAATTTTATTTGCTAAAATGTTCCAAATGATTCTTTAAAGGCACATACCATAAAAAATTCTGAACTTTAAACTGCATTTTGATAATGTTATATAAAGGGTGTGTTCATAGTACAGTTCAGCTCATTTCCAGGTAAAGGAGGGACAAGCTCTTTCACATTCCTTTCCCCAGCAATTCTGCTTTTGCTTTTTGTGGTTGTGCAGTTTTCACCTGCAAAGTGCAAGTTCTGAGTAAGCCCCCCAGCTTCCTGTGTGGAGTAGCAGGCTGGGTTGCTAAGAGGAGCATGGCTGACTGGTGGGAATTGTGGATCAACACATCTGGAGGGCACCAGGTTGGGGAAAGCTGCTGAAGATTATATCTACTGGCAGGACATCAATCTATTGTTTAGAAATAGTCTTTCCAGCCAGTTGTGCCCTAGAGCAGATCCAATGTTGCTCACAGTGTCTATTCGGACATAAAAATAGAGCTTGGGCATCTCTGTTAAGGAACTTGCTTTTCCACAATCAAATCCAGAAGTGGAGCACTAATTGACTCTACCCAGGGTGCAGTACAAACTGCACTAGTTGTCCTAGGGGAGAAACACTTCCTCAAACACAACCCTAACTCAGTGGCCAGCACTTCTAATAGAAGATAAATTATATTATCTGTGTACATTTTCTGTTAAGCATGACTATCCAACTTGATTTGTGTATGTCCCAGTCTTTGACAAAGAGCTGTTTCCCTGTTTCCAGTTAAACTAGCCACAGATTCAGTAGCATCAAAATAATGTACGATTATAGGTTTCCTCTGCAGCAGCTGGAGGTGAAAGCTTTCCCCCTCTCTGCTGTGATCTGATGAGTCTCCCAGCAGATGCTCTTTAATCTTTACTGCTATTGCTGCTCATTCTACATAAAGTGTGTGTGTGTAGTAAATCCCTGCCCACGGGAAAATAAAACAAAGCAGCCATTTCAGTGTATTGCATTACTGAAGTGAGAGCATGGAAGTTAAGCTCTAGCAGTAATTTTGACAGATCTGTGACAGAAGGCCCTTGGTTTTTCTGGGGAGGGGCCATAGCTCAGTGGTAATTAAAGCACATGCTTCGCATGCACAAGGTCCCAGGTTCAATTCCTGGCATCTCCAGGTAGTGGGGCTGGGAAGGAATCCTGCCCATGGGTTATGTGAGGGTGGTTTAACCCTTACATAAGCCACTTCTGCCAAGTTTGGATGATACAACAACCCCTACGGCATAGGGGTTGGTTATGCAAAATGGTGCTCGCACATGCCACAGCCCACCGTGGCTTAAATAAGCCGCAGCGGGCTGAGTTGATTGTGTGAACTGTCCCAATGTGAGAAGTCATTGATGTGGAGAGAGTCCCCATGCAATGTAAAGCCTTTTCAGAATCTTCCATTGGCATAAAGAAAGTCACCTATCCCCATGAGCAGCTGCTCCATGCTAAAGTGGTGGCCATTTGGTAGCCCTTAATTAGCATGCCTTAACTGTTGCAATTTTACACAATCAGCATGATTTGAAAACATAAGAGCATGGATTTCCATTCTTTTCTAAGTAGACATTGGGTGTGTTCCCACAATCTTGTGTCAATCCAAATTGTGGAGAAAGCCTGAACACACACACACACACACACACACACACACACGCAGTGACATGAACCCTGACACAGTTTTCCCCTAACAACCCCTGTCTGCATAATCCCCACGGGGGCGGGGGCGGGGACGGGGACACAGGAGATGCAGGACTGGCCAGACAGGTAACACCCATATCCTCAATGGGGCACATTGGCCCGAATCCACAAGAAGCAGCATGGACCATCAGGAAGGGCAGGGCAGTCTCAAAGAGCTGCTAAGTATGCTCAGAGGGCATGATAAGCCCAAAGGCACCACCTGTTCCCAGGCAGGAATAAGCCCATCTGATCGTAAAGGGGGCAGGAATAAGCCCACCTGATTACCCAGGGGCGGGGAGGGGGCGTGCAGGGTAGAAAACCCCTCTGCCTGCTCCACGGAGGTTGTTGGGAACACGGACGGGTGAACACCTTTCAAAGCCTAGTACCGGCTGGGTCAAGCAGTTCTCTTCCCTGAGCAAGGCGGCTCGGAGCCAGGCTAGAAGCGGGGAGTCATAGAGTCTCTGGTCTAAGGTAACTCATTGCTGCAGTACGCTAGCCTGGGAACCAATTCATTCAAGATATCTAAGGTCAAGACCAGGTCTTGTTTATGTTATAGTATTCCTAGAAGTCTATTAGTTCCACTCCATTAACCTGTAGTAAATAAAGCGTCTATTCTTGACTGTGAATGGACTCGTGTGCTTTTTAGCTCGCGGTCGAGTTTTAATCGCCAAATATCCCCTTGACGGGCTATAACTCAGTGCCGGTTAACCCGTTAAGTGCCGAACTCACGCAGAAGACCCGATTGCTGGTCTTCCACACAAATCCTTTTTCAAAAAAGGCTCTGCAAAGATTGACTTGGAATGTTATAATAATGTCATGGATTAGAATCTCTTTCCCACTGTTAATGCTTTCTGAATGAGTGGAAAAAGTTGAGACCTATCACAACCAAATCCAGAAGTGGAGCACTAATTGACTCTACAGTCAACAGTCCTTTTGTTACTGTGCATGTTAAGGGCAAGTGCTGTGTGACCCCGTGAGACCCCCCCCCTCCCCGTAGCAGAACTGCAGTGTATACTTGGACATGACTGGAAAAATTCTAGGCACCTAGAAAATTGCTGCTGGTGTGGTAAGGAATTTGGATTTCCCCCTCTCAGTCCTGTGCAGGGTTGGCTCCTAAGAGGCTGAAACTTCTTTTCTGTTTGGATGTTTCATGCAGGGTTTGGTCCCATTTATGTTAAGCAAGAAGAAGAAAAGGCATTTCCTGTTTCTGTGACTCCATCTTTTAAACTGATTGACATCCAAAACTAACTGTGGGTGGGAGGTGTTAAGAGCTCTCTCTCTCTTTTTTTTCTGTACTCAGCTGTGGGTTAGGGCTCACCTGCTCATTAAAATTAAAGTGACTTAAGAGTGAATGACAGATCTGGTTCTCCCTCATAAAGAAAGCAGATGCTTTTATTGCATAGGTGTGACAGAAATATGCTTTTCCTTGTTAACTCTATGGCCTGGTCTAGCTGCTGCTGCTGCTGCTACTACTACTGTACCAGAACCCCTAATCTACGTATCTACCAGGTCTTACTAAGAGGAGAAAAACATTACAAGTTAATAATTCTTTCAAATGCCTAATTCCATCCAGTTCTGTGTCAAGATTTATTTAAGAACTGCCTGTTAGTTGCAGATACATTCAAATTGCTGGTCTAAATAGAACCTTTTTCTTTCCTGGTTTTAACAGGAATTTAAAACTGAGTCCACAAGGAGAGTTGGGAGATGGATTTTGTGGTTTCAGCACTTAGTGCTGCTTATTGTTCTAAGGCAAATAGGATTGATCCATGCATTGGCATGTAAGGATACAACTCTATGCAGCCAACTTACTGGGAAGTAAATCCCATTGTAAATCACAGTGAGATCTACTGTGTAAAAATAAGATCAGGCTGTCCAGTGGTTTACAATTTCACAATGATTGTTCTGTTACATTAACAGTAGGGCTGTAATGTTTAATTGATAGGTTTGATTAACTGATTTTAGAAAAAAAAGTCTAATCAGATATAAGGGTGCTCCCAATTATATACTTAATGCGCCTATAAAAACTGCAGATGATGATGCTTCCTATAACATCTGTACATAATTCTTCCTGCTTCAGAAATGCTGTGTACTCGTATCTAAATTTCACTGATGGGTTAATTGATTAAATCTAATATGGTTAACCAGTTAATATTTCTTTACTTGGGCTAAAACCCCATTTAACAGTAGCTGTATCTCAATACCAGTGCCTTTTGTGACTGTTCCTCCTATAGAAACACTTAACGTTCTCAGACTGTTATCTTGGAAATATGGTGAATTTTTAAGTGTTTGCTGGGTGAAAATGGTCCTGATTTATATCCTCAGCCTTGGGATAATGCTGAAATAGCTTAGCAGGGGAGTGGCATGAACCCTCCTTTCCAGTATGCAGATAAACCTGCTATGTGAATTGGGTGGAACATGGAGGCACATTCAGCCCATTAATGCTATTTCAATGACAGTCCCCAGTGACTTTGTGAATAGTAACTCATTCGTAGCAATAGCAACCCAGTTCAATTCTTGGAGAGAGAATTTGAACTTGAGATTTGACATAAAATATAAGCATCTACAGGTCCCTACTGTGCCTCACTTAATACTTAATCAACTGATACACAGTAAAGGTACCTGTTCTCCCTACTACTTAGTACTTACTGATATGCCTTTAGATAAGGCGAGAAAAACTTACAATTAATGTAGTAACATTTATAAGATGCATCCATTACTCGCAGGCATTTGGGTGTAATTATATATTTTTAAAGTCTTAACTGATAATTACAAAAAAGTTAAAGCCTCATGCCACCTACACACAGGTGTGAGCTAACTTGAAATGATGGGTCATTCTAAATACTTGGCATTGAGAATGACTTGCCAAGCGTTCTAGGGGGAAATGGATTTTTTTGGATTATGAGCGAGAACGCATGCTTCCAGCTCTTGAATTCCTATTAGGCTGCATGGGATTTGGGGCAGAGGAGGAAATATCATTTGCAAGATGGGATCCCAAATTTTTCAGGGCATAGATTAGGCTCACCATGTGGAGGTCCACATCTCCATGTAAAATAGTCTCCATTGTGGTAAAACCGTATGCACGCCTATTCTCTGCCTGTTTAGTTATAGCTAAATTGTTGTAAGCACTGTTAGTAAAACACAGAGAGAGAGAGAGAGAGAGAGAGAGAGAGTTTTATGCTAGGATTAAACTAGATCCTGAAATGACCTCTTTTTCTTGTACCATCACTAGTAAGAAATCATAATCTTCCCAGTTAAATTATACTGTAAAGAATCTAGTCTACTTGTCCCATGTTCTTTGGCATACTGATGCTGTCCTCTAGTGTTGAGTCAGTCCTGATAAGACAGGGGGAAAGTAAATTATAAGCCTGATTTGGCTGGTGGGATTCAGGTACACCAGTTTTTGTGCCCACTGTAAAAGGGAATTGCATGTCAGCATTACGTTTGCATGCATTTGAAATACAGATGCGCACACATTTATTTTTCTTTCCTTGACTGACCTGATTTGAGAGTCTACTTTTTTTTAATTAGGACTTGCTGTGATTATAAAACCAGAATTCTCAGATACCATATTGACTACTGTGCAAATACAGGGTTGGTTCAGGCATAATGCCAAACCATGGTATGGACAATCTTGAGACTTGGGCTCATGTGCTCCCTCCTCCCCTCATTCCCTGATGCTGATCCCGGTTTGAGGTGAGCCATAGTTTGCCATTCTATCCAGCCAACCATAGTTCACACCAGCCCTGGTGCAAGCTCTCAGCCATCTGAGGTGAGAGAGCATACGTGCCACTGTGTCATGCCCTCCCATCCCTTCCCCTTCCCACATCATGTCCCCTTCCTCTTATCACTGAAATGTTGCACCCGCCCTTCCCCTTCCCTTTACTGCAATGCGCTTACCCACCCCATACCTTTTCTGCCACAAGCCATGATGGTGGATGAAGCAGCAGGTGAGTCTCTTCAGACAGCTGGTCAGGCCAAAATGCTGAGGAGTCCTTCCTCAGATCCAGGCATGGGAGGGGTGTTCCAGTTGATCACCTGTACAGGCAATCTACTGGGGCATCCCTTCCACAATGCCTGACTCTCTCGTTGTGGCAAATGCCACGGTGGGAGAGTGGCTGACGAAGCTCTCTGGAGTACCTTATGGAGGCAGTGGTGGGCCGTCCTGGTGGGGAGTGGGGTGGAGGAGGGGTTGGTGCAATTTTCTGCTCCACTGGCTGAGGCAGGGGCTTCATCCCACCTCATGGGAGCGCTGGCCCTGGTTCACAGTGACTTTCTATGCAATTCAGGATAGGTAGCCCCAAATCAGAGGCAGGGAATTGTTACACATAGGAGGCAGAGGAAGTACATGAGCCCAAGGCTCTTGGCTGCTTGTTCACGGAACACCAAGTTATAGTTTGGTGTTGGGTCTGTTATCTGAGAGAAGATATACTGAGAATAATTGTTTGATGTGCAGCATAGTTTTCTTGTTTGCATTCAGCATGATGGTGACTTGCACTGTTTACTGGTGTTTGAACCAGGTTTTGCTTTCTGTTTTGTAAGAGTACTTAATTGGCGGTTTGTGTGTTTGCAGCTTCCTCTTGTGGTCTGATAGCTGGTGAAACTGATAAACTGTTTTTATTCCTGATTAGTAATGGCCTTCATGTCAAACAGATACAGGCAGTCCCCGGGTTACGAAATCTGTTCGTAAGTTTGTCTTTAAGTTGAATGTGTACATAAGATGGAACAGAAGCCTTGCACAATGTTTTCAAAGTATTGCAAAGTATAGTGCGTGCATTCGTAACCACTGTATTTAACTCAGATTTTTACATATATGGCGGTCCGTTCTTAAGTATGAGTCATCTGTAAGTCGGGACGTTCATAACCCAGGGACTGCCTATACTCGGCTATAGTTACTGCTCTGGCTCCTGCCTTTACATATACATTACCTAATTTAAAAAAAAATCTACTATCTAAAGTTAGGCTTTGGGATAAGTGGTAGACCGACAACCTGGTCTTCTGCGTGGGTTCAATGCTAAGGGGGTAGCGAGTCCTGGGGCGGCCTTCTACGAGATCCCCAGCGACTATCACCCTTAGCCCAGAACAAAGGGATAACTTATAGCCACAGAAGTATCTTTTAGAAAACAAGTTTATTTACAACATTACCTTCACAAACCCAGACACACGCCAGCAATACAGCTTATCAGTACGGTACAAAGTAGCAAGCAAGAAGTCTTAAGGACACCGTGATTTCAGGGCTCTCAGCTAGTTAGTTCAGCTCGGGTCCCGGCAGAGGCCCGGTCAACCGCACGCTGCTAGCTGGGTTCCCGGCGGAGGCCCGGTCACCCAAGCGGCTAGCTGGGTTCCTGGCGGAGGCCCGGTCTACCCAAGCGGCTAGCTGGGTTCCCGGCGGAGGCCCGGTCTACCCAAGCGGCTTGTGAGTGATTTCAGCTTGGTTTCCCGGGGGTCCGGTCAACCCAAGCGACCAGTGATTTCAGCTAGCTGGAGCGTGCCGGGTGCGGCTACCCGGGGTTGCCGATCCTTCGTTCCCTTACCCCAGGCATGGGGCAAGATTGCTGATCAGGTCCAGCAACCCAGTTCCCTTGCACAGGGTGTTTTATACCTTGGTGTTTCAGGTAGCCCCTCCCTCCATGATCAGGTGGGTTGACACCCTCCCTGAGGGGTGGCCTTTTGGGTCAGGTGGGGTGACGCCCTCCCCCCCCCGTGGGATGGGGTCCCTTTGAAGCCCCTTGCTTAATGGTCCCATCCTATGGTGTTGAGTGGCCATTTCTTAGGGGTGCCGAAGTGTCTGCTCTGGAGAGGTATTCAAGTCTTATGTAGATGGGGCTGATATGCGAGAGCATTGACAAACCTGGGGATGCTTCCTGCCTTCCCCCCTGGGGTGATTCTATGCAGATGTTGTTTGTCCCTTTTGTCATCTGTGGAGACTGGCTGTCTCCCCCCCCTGGGTCTCCTTCCCCCCTCCTTGGTGAGTGTGTGTGTGTCAGGCAGGGGGCTTAGGTTGGCTTTCTCCACAGGATATTACTTAATACAGCATCTCTGTCCAATCCTAGACTGATAATGTGTAGCTGAGAGCATTTTGATAGAGGTTCTTGTGAGTATCCTGAAATGTTAGCTTTCAGAAGGAGTGTGGTGACAGTATTGTATCAGAGTTGAACAAATAAAAGGACCCTTAAAGGCACAATCCTATGCATATTTAGACAGAAAAAAATACATGCTGAGCAGGGAGTGCTGGGATTTGTAGGACTTTTTCTGTCTAAACAGCATAAGATTGCACCCTAAGTTTCTTTTTCTGCATCTTGGGGTTTTACTGATTTGGAATTGGCACTATACATAATGAATCCTAAGTTTCCAAATTTGGCAAACATAAAATAAGAAGCAAGCAATTTTATGTAGATAGTATTGCATCCATGAAAGTATGTTCAGTGTGCAGCATCTTAAAATGTTTGTGTTAGAATTTAGGGAAGATGTTTTGGGTGGGAGGATCAAGCATCATGGTGAAATTTTTAATTTGTTCTGAGAGTTGCTCATTAACTGCTAGAATCTCCATTTAGAACACTATGGGCAGAATCCAATGGGGCACTTGCGTTGGATTCTCTTGCGCCTTGCTGATACTGTTGCACAAATGGTGGGTCCCACCAATCCTGCCGCATGAACTGGACCCACACTTGTACAGTGGTGATTCGGCACTTCCCAGAGGAAGCCCTGAAATGAGCAGAAATGCTCGTTTCTCGATTGGGTCAAGTTGGTGGAGCTTCCTTATGTGAGCTCTGCAAATCTGCCCCATTCCAGAAACAAGCATTTTCACTCATTTCCAGTTGCCCCAGAAGTGCTAAATCTTTGTTCCGCAAGCAGTGGGTCACGCTTTCTCACAGGAATTGTCAGGGCATTAGGGAATTGGTGGAGGCATAAGCACCCCGTTGGATTTGGCTGTATTTCCTAAACTTGTAGTAACAGAAATTGCTTATCAGTTTCTGTCTCATCAAAACTCTTACAAACCTTTTAGAAATGAGGGCTTGGGGGGGTTGTTTTGCATACTATTAGTTATTGATTTAAAAGCTACATTTTGAATTTCAGGCTCTACTTTCATGGCTATGTATATTCCTAGAACACTTGGCTATATAAGGGTTCTGATTAGAAACCATTCTCTAGAGAACTGAAGTAGTAATACACATAATGATGCTTAGTACCTAAAACTACTAGTATAGTTAGTTTGGTTCTTAAAGATCATTTACTCTTTGCTGTATGATTACAGCCCTCAGCTTATCATGAGAACTGATTTCATGTTTCCCTCCTGCCAGGAAAGGTTTTCTGAAAACAGAGCGTCCTGCAGGCAAAACACTTAAGACAAATGGCCCACGAAAAGAAACTACCTCTGGTGCCTGAAAGACTGATGCCTGGTTCATATGATAATCATGGTGGGAAAGTGAGGTCACACCTGTATTATCTCCAAGGCTACTGGATGTCTTGTGTGGGGTGTAACTTGTATAGGATGCATGCATATAAGAGACGATGCATGGAGGCCTGGATTTTATTCATATATTTATTTATTAAATTTATATACTGCCCACCTGGCAGATGCCCTCAGTCAGTTTAAAATAGCAAAAACCCAAAACAACAATAAAGCAATAAGCAAAGCAAGAAATATAACAATGAAAATATCAAATATTAAAACATTAAAAATATGAAAGAGTCAGCAGTAAAGTTAATAACGAGGAAAACAGATTAGAATTGAAATGCCTGCTAGAAGAAGAAAGTCTTAACCTGACACCTAAGCATATACAGTGAAGATGCCAGGCCGATTTCCTGGGAAAGGGCATTCCAAAGATGGGGGCCATAATAGAGAAGGCTCTTCCTCTGGTAGCCATCTGTTCCACCATTGTAGGTAGTGGAACTTAGAGAACAACCTCCAAAGATGATCTTAGCAATTGGGCAGGAACATATGGGAGAAGGCACTCCTTTTTGCAGACTGGTCCTAAGTTGTTTAGGCTTTAAAGGTCAGCACCAACACTTTGAATCAGTCCCAGAAACTGACTAGCAGCCAGTGCAATTGACCGGCAGCCAGTGCAGTTCAGTCCCTGTGAGCAGACTTGCTTCTCTATTCTGTAAAAACTGAAGTTTCTAGACCATCTTCAGAGGTAGCCCCTTATATAATGCATCACAATAATTCAGGCAGGAGGTTACTGTGGATAACATTAGCCAGGCTATCTCTGTGCAGGTAAGGTCGTAGCTAGTATATCAGCTGAAGTGGCCTTTCTGTCACTGAGGTCACTTGAGCCTCAAGTGACAGTGCTGGATCTATGAGCACCCCAAACTATGAACTTGCTCCTTCTGGGGGAGTGCAATCCCATTTAAAGCAGATTGAACACCACTTAACCGGATGGATGAACCACCTACTAGGAGAACCTCTGTCTTTTCTGGATCTAGAGATCTAGAACAACCAACAGGGATTCTCGCCTTCTGTCTTTCTCCTGGCAAAGATCATCTCACAGGGTGACCAAGGCAGTCTCCACCCCAAAACCAGACCTAAAACCCAATTGAAATGGGTCCAGATAATCAGTATCATCCAGAAGTGCCTGAAATTGACTAGCAACCACCCCGCTCCATCACCTTCCCCGACATGGAAGATTGGCCACTGGTCTAAAATTACTAAGGTCCTTTGAATCTAACTCCAGCTTCTTTAGGAGAGGCTGAACCACTGACTCCGTTAAAGCCATCCCTCAAAGAAGTGTTGATCACTTCCTGGATCCAGGTCATCAAGCCAGTTCTACTGGCTGTAATCAGCCAAGAAGGGCAGGGGTTAAGTACACAAGTGGTCGATGGACAGATCCAACTCTACATTGTCAGACCTCAACAACTGAAAATCATCCCATGAAACTGGATAAGATGGGGCACGGGACACCTCCGCCATCTGGTTTGTGTTGCCAATGGAGTCCAAGTCATAGTGGATCTGAGTGACTTTATCCTCAAAGTGTACTGCAAATCAATTGCAACAAGTAGTCAAGGGTTCAATTAGATCAGGGGTGGTAACCAGACCTCCCAAAGTTGCCACCCCTGAATTAGATCTGATAAGCCCACAAAAGGCTACGAACCACCCAAAATTGACACTATTGAAATGTTACACCTATGCATCTTATAGGGAGTCAAGACAGCCATGCCAGGTTGAATCAGGGGAAGGCACTAATAAAGACAGGTGGTGTTAGCTTTTACTTGTTGTCTGTATACAGCTTTTGTTGTTCATATAATTTGGCAACTTGAGTCTGCTTAATTATTGCTTTGTACAATTGACATCAGTGTGTGTGCATGTGGTGAAGCAGAGTAAATGTGTTGTGGCCACTAGCTATGACATTTTTACCAACTTCATGGACTTCTAAATTGTGTGCAAACTAGTTGCAATTCTTGGGTACATACGGTAATAGATTTCCTTTTGTATTTAAAGTTTTTATTAATTTAAAACAAACAAACAAACAGAGCGATAACTCCAGTCAAGATCCCCAGTCCACCCACACCTACCTAACACATTACATTTTCAAGCTTTCATCACTAAGTACCGTATCCCACTCTCAATTATTCAGGTTGCTTCCAACACCACCTACTAATGGTTTCTACTAATGGTAACAATTTTGCCAAGCACTACATGTACCTTGCAGTCAGCACAAAGTATTAATCATATGAGAATTTTAAGCAAGCATTTTGTTGTATGCCAAATCGAAACCTGAAATGGACAATGTCTAGTACCAACAGATCTCTAGTTCTTGGTTTGCATGCTGATGTCAGAAATCACTCCATAAAATCAGTCTCAGTGAATACGTAGCCCAAATTAAATGTTGATGAATAAGAAAATCTTATTCACCTTTTAAAAAAACAAACAAACATATTTGGATATAGTCCCACTGATTTCAGTTGAACCTACTCATTTGTATACAGATGAGTAGAGCCCTGTTGCATAGAGACCCATTTGTGTAGAGACCCTTTTCACAGCATTCACTGTCCATCCAGATATTGGAGGCAGGGCCAGTTGGTATCATCCTACTCACACCTCCACACATTCAGTTAATGTGATTTAGAATGTGAGAATAAAGAAATACAGATTTGGTGACAGAAGACTAAGACATGTAAATGAAGTCATGGTTCATTATAAGTTATTGGAAAGACCTTGTGTACAAGAATGTAAGAAGAGCTCTGCAGGATCAGACCAAAGGCCCATGTAGTTCAGCATTCTGTTCCCACAGTGGCCAACCAAAATGCCTATGGGAAGCCCACAAGCAGGAAATGAGCACAATGGCACCTTCCCGCTAATCCAGCAACTGATATTGGACCACTTCGTACATCATGAGAGCCCTTTCGTTTTTAAAGCTTGAGTTGTTTGTGAGCATGTGTGCTGGTGCATGCTGCCCCAACTAACAATCCAGAGACACTCCATCCCTGGGTTTTAGTGTTGGGTATGAGCCAGGAACACCGGCTTGTCAGGGTTCATATGTCACAACAATGTAGAGTTGAAACCCAGTGGGAGTGATTGGGCAGTGCATACCTGCACACTTGCTTGCTCATGAACAACCCAGTGTTTACAAAAAAGATAAATGGGGAAAAAGCCGCAGCAAGCCGAAAATGGCTTGCAAACTCCACAGATGCGCAAGTGTGGCTAAACAAACCAAAAACTGTGAACCTATTTGTGCACATTGCAGATTTGTCTTGGAATACCAGGTGCTGCAGGGAGGAACCATATCTCAGTGTGATGGAGCACATGCTTTGCATGCAGAAGGTCCCAGGTTCGATCCCCAGCCTTCAGGCAGGGCTTGGAAAGAATCCTGCCTGAAATCCTGGAGAACTGCTGCCAGTCAGTGTCGACAATACTGGGCTAGATGGACCAAGGGTATATCAGTATATACTGATATACTGATATATTATATATATATATATATATATATATATACATACACACACACACACACGGTATACTGTATATACTGTATATACTTATACTGACTCAGTATAAGGCAGCTTCCTAATTTTTTTCAAAAAATTGTCCACTGGTCACTGACAGATCATCTAAGGCGCTTGACACTTGGGCACTTTGAAGGAGCTGTCAGTGGCTGTCGAAATGGGGATCTCTGAAAAAGAGAGAGGGTAAAACGGGTAAAAAGACGCAGCAAGCCGAAAACAGCTCGCAATCGCAGCAGGGACTGGAGAGACAAACCGGTCCTGCTGTGGTGTCCCTTGGGATAACCATGGGAAGACTGAGAGGGAGGGTGGTGCCCCAGAACCCATGGTGAGCCTGATTGTCTGCGAACCATGGGTTGTTCGCACAACAACCAACCCACCCTGGCTTATTGCCAGTGCGGGTTGGTGTGACATGTGAATGCACCCAGTGTCTTTTAGATGTTTGGGACTACAACTTCCATATGCCCCAGCTCACATCGCCAATGGTCAGATTATGGGAGTTGTAGTCCAAAGCATCTGGAGGGCACCAGTTTGCCTACCCTTGCTTTAGTTGGTCCCTACTGTACCCTCTGGCTTGTGGTGTTTTTTTTCTGTCTTTGTACAATTTGTGTATGTATTTAATGGAAAATTATTTTCTCTTTCAGCCTTTTTTTCAGCTTGTAAAATTACGAAAACTTGGGCTTAGTGATAACGAAATTCAGCGACTTCCTTCAGAGATAGCAAACTTCATGCAGCTGGTAGAACTTGATTTGTCTCGAAATGGTAAGCTTGCGTATGTGTAGATCTGTTTTATGGAATTCTTTTACAGCATGGTTCAAGATGAGTATGGCTTAACTTATCTCAGTATATAACTGTGTTGCCAAATGTAATTGTGGGCGTGCTCTTCCTCTCTCCCCACCTGGAGATGTAGAGGATTGCATGTTTGCACCCACAAATTAAGAATATGCAGATGAAGGGCTAGGCTAGCACAACAGACTTTCCCTCTCCCTAACATGTTACCTTAACATGCAACTTCCATCACACATTAATGTGATAGTCTCCTTCCTGAGTGTTTGAACAGGCTATTAGGACTGGTCTAGGCATTGCATTGATTGGATTTGGGCCATATGAAACTGCCTCTTGTTGTGTTGGCTTACAGCCACTTTGGTGCATAAAGGATGTCACATATGGACACCGGCAGCTTTCAGGAGTTTGAGATACTGGTGTGAAGAAGTTTCATGTGTTGCAGACATACAGTGCCTTGACTGGCTCTACGTATTACAGTGTAGGCAAGGACAAAACATCACATAAATATGGGGTTAAGCTGTCTTTGAGAAGTATATAGTGTAGATGAGCCCATAGTTCCAAGTTGTTTTGGCTTTGTGGAATACTAGTATGCAGCCAAGAGATGGAAAAATATGCTGGTGGAACATTCTCTGGTTGAATGAGCTGGGTATCTGATGGTGGTGAATATTGGCTTCATTCAGATATTCCAGCAGAGCACTGTGCCCAACAGCTTCCTGGTGTAGAAACTATATATTTCCAGTATCTGTTTCTGAGAAGCCTTTGACAAGAGAAGTATATCATTTGCAGTGGCTCTTTTTAAAACATGTATAGTTCCTACAAGATGTACTGGGAAGCCAAAATGGGTGTTGCAACCTGCTTGGGGTTTCAAGGGGCAGGGATAGATTGAAAGTAGCAGCCATGGATGCTATGCAGTATCACTGGTCTGGCAGAAAATGTGTAGATGAGAGAGGCTATGAGCACAGAGATGGGAGAAAAAGGCAGGGACATAGTACCATATTTTTCCATGTATAAGACGATACTTTTTCGTTAAATTGTTAGTTGAAAAATTGAGGGTCGTCTTATACACGGAAGTATGGTATGCCGAGGTGCCAGTCCTGTGCGGACTTCGCCCGCACGCAGCCCCTGCTGTCGGCGCAAAGCACATGGCCCATCCACTGGTTGCTATAGCGATGCCTCCTCTCCACAGGTTGCTGACAGCAATTGGCTGACAAGGCCTGGGCTCCTCAGAGCCCCCTTGCCAGTGCGAGAGGCTATGAGTGGACATCGCCTTTGTCACTCATTTGTAAAAGCTGCTTGGGGTTGCTGCTGTCTCCCTTCACACACACACGCACGCACCACCACCACCACCCCGTATTTTTTTGTGCCACTCTTGCCAAATGGAAGCTGAAGGGCGAACAATCAAGGGAGCGTTGCCTCGCGCTCTCTCTGGCTCTCTCTTCCCCTCCCCAGGCTCAAACATCAATGACAACCTTTAAACACACACACACACACACACACACACACCCTTCTACTACTTGCATGAAAATATAGCACCAAAAATTCCCCCGTCCTCTGTTCTTCTGCGGTGCGGACCGCTGCGGAGGCTGCGCACGTGCTTGGGGACATCGAGGGCTGCTGCGCAGGCCGCCTGCAGGAGCCTAAGCCTCGCCCGCCTGCCCAGAGCCCTGCAGGGGGGCCCCTGGTCCTGTGTGGTGCGGACCGCTGTGGAGGCTGCGCTGCGTGCTCGGGGACCTGCGGCGGGATGCCGGCCTTGGTGGCCGCCCCGTGAAGCGCCACCATCGCCGCCCCATGGCGCAGGGCCACGAGCAGGAGCGAGTGCCGTGCTGCCGTGAGGGCGCGGGCGCAGGGAGAAGCCAGCAAGGCTGAGCGGAGCCCACGAGGGGAGCGGCTCAGGCGCGCCTGCCGCCTGGCCCTGTCCTGCCGTGCGGATCCGGACCAACAGGCCAGCCCGAGCAGCCCTCTGGGAAGCCGAACATGGGCTGAATTGCCCATTCACAAACACCCCACCCAAAATATTGATTTCTGAATTCTGGGTTGGAAAAGTGGGGGTCATCTTATACATACATGGGAGTGCCTTATAAACGGAAAAATATGGTACTCACTCTAGAACTGGTGCAGCAGCATAGTGGCTAAGAGGCTGCTACAAATCAGGAAGCCCCTTGTTCAAATCTTGCCTCTGCCACAGACTTACTGGGTGGCCTTATGCAATACTAGCTGAAGGACCTGTTCTTTGAATGGATTCAAAAACTGATTACTTTCTACCCTGTTTAACTCTAAGTGCTTCAAATCCCCCCTTTTGCCCCCTTAAGGGTTTTTTAAAGAAAGTTTTCACAATGTAGTTTTTATTAGTGATCCACCATGCCAAATTTCAGCTTTCTAGCTTAACAGGAAATAGGAGATAAATTGATGAGTCAGTGAGTCAGGGCTCTCATGTTTATATATATAGATGGAGGATAATATTTCTGACTTAACTTAGTGTGGTTGTAAGGATTACAACTGGATAAAGTATGTGAAGTGCTTTGAATGCTTGAACACAATATACGAATGTTAAGTATTATAGTAAATTATTGTTATAGCCCCAGACAGGCCTTAGGTAGTCACACTAGAGGAGAAATGTTCTTAAGTATGGAGGAATTGGCCAGAAGTTTCTATGGGTCAAACTACACATTTTAAAGATGTAGCTAGTTGCTACAATGCTACATCTCTTTTTCTTACTCTGAAGTAAGTGCAGGGGACCCAATCTGGATTGGAAGCCTAGTGGGGGTAGGTAGGGGGCTTTAACACTTTGCCCATCCCTATCAGGTTCTGATCCAGATTGGGTTCTTCGCATCTACAATTTACATTTTAAAAAAGTGATATATTGCAACAGTGTAATTTTTTGTAGTAATGCACATTGCTAGAAAGTGATATATTAAAACAATATAAATGTAAATTGCAGGAGTGGTGGCCTGATCTGGCTTAGGACATAGCGGGGAGCAAAGAGTTAAGGTGCCCTACCCCTCCACTCGGGCCCCAATCTGGATTGGGTCCCCTCACCCCTGAGCTTAGTTTTGAGTAAAGGGGGGGGGGAGGGAAATGGCTGCTAGCTATATCTTTAATGCGTAGTCCAGTGGACATTCTGTAAAGCCATTCTGAGAGCCAGTGTGGCGTAGTGGTGAGAGTGTTGGACTGGGAGTCGGGAGATCCGGGTTCTAGTCCCCACTCGGCCATGAAACTCACTGGGTGACTTTGGGCCAGTCACTGACTCTCAGCCTAACCTACCTCACAGGGTTGTTGTGTGAGGATTAAATGGAGAGGAGGAGGATTATGTAAGCTGCCTTGGGTTCCTTGCAGGAAAAACGGTGGGGTATAAATAAAATAAATAAATAAATAAAGGGTCTCCTCAGATTTGAGTTTCAAGCTAAGCCAAGCTAGCTGGGGACAGCTGCCACACCCCTCCTGATTGGTCTGGTTTCTTTCTTGTTCTTCGCAACTTACTGCTGCTGCTTACAGAAGCAATGGCAATAGCAGGAGTTTATACATGCAAGTGCAAAAAGGCCCAGCTCTTGGAAATACTTAATTAAGGGGAATAAAAGCGGCTCTTTAGATTCTTGGCTGTGCAACCTGTTCCTTTACCACAAGTGTCTGCATGATTAAAGATGCACTTTATTGTTTTGTTTCAGTGTTTTCCTTTATGCTTTGAGATCAAAAGTGTTTGCCTAGCCTAAAGGCCCTCTCTTCCCAGAGCCACTGCTGTAGCATAGCTTTTGTGTCTCCCATTTGGTCATCCAGATAGCCTTGGTAAGAATTTGTTATAACTGACTTGCGGCTTCCATTTGTCCATTCTCTAATCAAGTGTCTACATTTGGGAGGGAACTCAGCCATAAACACTCTGTTTGGGCTTCCGACAGCTGACGGTGTTTGCTTGCGGATAGAAGCCTTTCCCGTGCTAAGCATTTTTTTGATGTAGTCACTCTGGAATCTTTTAGTAGCCAGCTATTCCATTATAAACGTACTCATTTGTATTTCCACTCCAGTGGCACTGCTGTCATGCACATAAGGTGGCAGAGGTAAGTTTCTTTCCAGGTCAGCTCCACAGCTGAAATGCGGCAGCATAAAGGTTGTTTCCTAGATGTACTGTTCAGTGTAAATATAGAGGATGCAGAAGTACATAATGTGCATTAATAACTTCCTTCATCTCTCAGTTATTCTTTTTAAAACTGAAATCGGCTCATTCTTTGCAGGCTTCCCAGGTGGCATTATGATTCATTAGATCTAAGGAAGTGGTATCAAAACCTTGATATATTTCTTAATATCCAACCACATTAAAAAAAATATGATATGCAGAATGTACACACAGCAGACATCTACAGCAGCAACTGAAATGCTGTTCAGTTCTAAGCTGAGCACATGTAAGCATAGCATTTCTAGTATTGCTATCAGTATCTGTTCTAACTAGCTCTTTCACTAGGTACATACTGCCTGGTATTGCTTTATATCCTGTATAGCTATTTCACTTGTTGTGACCTGTAGTTCTCAAAATAGTCGTTAAAAGACTATAAAGGTGTGCTTTTGCCACAGTGAGACTTTTTGAATAGGTTTTGCTTGTTCTTTGTATCTGACTGGATCTAACACCTGGGTTAGGAAGGATTATCCCTGTAAGTCAGAGTGCCTAGTGACCCTCTAATGATTTAATTGCATTTGTCATTCAATATAACATGGATCAACCAGCTGCCTGAGTTAACTAGAGCTGTTTGCTATGTAGGTGCCTTTGGTGTGTTGTATGGTGCTCGTGTTTGGCATGATATGGGATATGGTCTGGTGTGTGTGTGTGTGTGTGCGTGTGCGTGCGCATGTGCATGTGTGAATGTACTTGCATTGCAGAAAGAGGTATTGGACTTGTTTGTTTGGTCCATGTTCATTCTGCCAAAGATAATATTTGTGTAGGATGTCTGGGCAAAGGGTGATAGATAAAAATGCAATTCCTCGGAAGTGGGATCAAAGAATGCAGAAGAGGTGCCTGAGCTCAGAGGCATATTCTCAAAAGTTTTACTCTGGAACTTGTTCCTGTTGACAAATTACGAACCCCCCCTTTTTTAGAGATGACGGAGCTTGCAGTTGTTTGGAGGAGGTTGCAAGGCTCTTATGCCTATACGAAACTCCTCCATTCTGGGAGGCAATAGCCACACATCCCTGTTTAACAAAATTGGGTTCATTTTTGATAGCTATCAGCTCTGGGTATAACTTGTATTTAAGCTCTGGCAGTAAATAATGAGAGAACAATCCTGTCTGGGAGGGGACAATATATCCTCTTACAGCACAGCTAACTTGGCTTTCTCTACTTCAGCTGGCCTAACTTTAACTTGAGAGTGTGCCTGTTTGCACTGCACACAAGAGCTTATACTTGATAGCTTTATTGTTTAGCAGTGCCTGTTTATAGTCTGTATGCCAGAGCATCTGGGCATTACTATTATTTTATTTATTTATTTATTTATATGTTTATTTTATAACCCGCCTTTTTCCTAATACTGGGACTCAAGGCAGCTCATATATCATGTGTGTATATAGAACATTCATTAGTGTGTTGTGCCAGAAAGATCCTGGATATTCAAGAGGGTTGAATCAGTTAACTAGCAGCGTTAGAAATTATCCTATTTGGTTAACTATTGTACACTTCTTTCTGCTTAGAAACACTTAATTTAATGATGATGGCTTGGCAGCGTCACCAGATCCTATTACTATTACTTTGAACCTTGCTCTCATTCATCCTTGATGATGAATGTAAAGAATTCAACAGGTTTTGGTTTGAAATTACCGTACACAGTGAAAATTACATCATTGTGTAATTTTGCTTTACAAATTAGCTAAAGTTTTAAATGCAATTTCACACTTCTGCCAGGGCAGAGAAGCTGTGCAAAAGAAAGGAGATTTTTTTGCCTTCCTTCAGTGCAGTTCTGCTTCTGCTTACAGGAGCCTCATGGGAGGAGCCAGCAGGGTGGTGGTGGTGGTGGTGGAGGAGGAGGAGGAGGAGGAGGAGAGTATGAAGCACAATACATCTCTCTGTGTGTGGAGCATGCATATGTATTGACCCCGCTCCCCCATTGCCTTTGCTCATAATGACCGACATTTCATTTGTAGTAAATAAAACAAAGCTGTATCAAATCTGGTAGCATTTTAGTGAGGCGATGCGAAGAATTAGTGTCAAACTGTCTTCCTAATTACACTTGTACACTGTACTGTGGCCAGACTATCAGCTCTGGGTACAATTCATATTTAAGCTCTGGCAGTAAATGAGAGAACAATCCTGCCTGGGAGGGGAAAGTATTTCCTCTTACTTACAGCACAGCTAGCTGGGCTTTCTCCACTTCAGCTGGCCTAACTTTCACTTGACAGTGTGCCTGTTTGCACTGCCCTATGTTGTAGGAGTTTATACTTGATAGCAGGGCCGGTGCTACCATTAGGCCAACTAGGCAGCTGCCTAGGGCGCAGGGCTAAAGGAGGCGCCAGAAACGCCTTGAAAAAAAATACAGCGCTCTCAAGTGGGAAGGGGGGCGCTAAATATCTGATCTTGCCTAGGGCACCAAACTGCCTTGCACCGGTCCTGCTTGATAGCCTTATTGTTTAGCTGTGTCTGTGTATAGTCTTGTCTGCCATAGCATCTGGCCATCATGTCCGTATATATAGACTACCGGTATATATATTATAGAGCATTCATTGGTGTGTAGTGTCGGAAAGACCCTGGGTCTTCAAGGAGATTGAATCAGTTAACCAGCAGCATTCAAAATTTTCCTACCTGGTTAACTATCGTACAGGCACAGATGTCCATATAAATCAATCACAGAGCTTTGTAAACAAGTACAAATCTGTCTGTTTTCTCCACAGTTAATAAGGGATTTTGTCCATTGCTTTAGTTAGTGTTCCTCCCAGCTACCACTTATCTGGGAGAACTTGCCAAAATATCATTCTTGATGTGTTGCCCTTTAAAAAAATTTAAAAAAAAATGCCATTAGTTGAATGAAAGTAGGGCATTCAAGTGTTTATTACTACAAGTCAGCAAGATTAACTGTCAGGATTCACATTTTTGAAGATTCCTTTCCTGATGTCAACTGTTATAGAGATGGAATTGTTTAAGTTCTCTTCCTCTTTCATTGTGTGTTAAGGAAATTTGAACATTTCCTTATTTATGTAAACGTTTCCAAACTTTGTCAAAATTTCCATCATTTTGGAGATGACTGGAACTGTGCAGGGCTAGAAGGGATTCATATATGTTTGGGAGAAAAGGTGTTTAGTAGGGGGCAAAGGATGGGGATTTCTGTGTAGGCATAAAAGCCTTTCAGCTTAAGAGAATTTTAAGCTTTGTTCTATTTTCCACATACAGTAATACAGTAATACCTTGGATTGGTTTGAGAGCGTTTTGCAAGACAAGCAAATTTTTAAATATTTATTTAAATTTTTTTGACTTGATATACAAGCAACGTCTTGCAATACAAGTACTGTAGTACGGCTTAAATTAAAAATCTCTGTACAAATTTTTTTTTTGGGATTTCATTTTGATATAAGAGTGTTTTGGATTACAAGCACGTTTCCGGAACGAATTATGCTCTCAATCCAAGGCATGACTGTATATTTTAACATGCTCTTTCTCTGCAGCCGTGAAGGCACTATGCCCTTTTGCACACCATCTCTCTTTGCTGCAGTGCCACCTCATTATCAATATATGTGTACTACTGTACAGGGTTGTTGAAAGGATTACCAAGATAATGTATATGAAATTCTTAGAATATCTAGATCTATATAAATGCTGTACTTGGTTCCTAGTACCACTTATAGGGAAAAACTTAGTCATAGTACTGACTATGACTAATTTGAAGTGAGGAAGCTGACATTCCTCTGTGACAGATGCACAGAGTTCTATCTACAGATATATCTAACCTGCAAATAATATTGAAGAATCTGTAAGAGCGGCCTAAAATGGTATTCCTTCCTTTGTTTAAAATAGGGGTGGGGGATCTTTCTCAGTTCAAGGGCTAAATTCCAAACTAGGAAAGGTCTCAAGGGGGGCGCCTTCTATCAGTGAGCAGGTTCAAAATGTGCTTCTTACAGTTTTTAAGCTTACTCGGAGGCAAGCAGGGCAAGCCTCTGCATGTTTACTCAGAAGTGAGCATGATTACTTACAAGTAAAGAGGGTAAGCCTCAGAAATGAGCAGGATTGAATCACTCAGCAGCTTCCTCTTCAGGCCCTGCCCCCTTTCTCTGGCAGGGAAAAGCTTTTATCTCCAGTCAGCAAATGATCAGAGATAAGAGCTTTTTTCAGTGCTGAGCAAGAGTGTTTCCCTGCTGGGAGAGTGGGTGGGGCCTGGGGAAGAAGCTGGTTGGCTGCTGGGGAAACCCCACAGGCCATATTCACCTTGTGGGCCAGGGGATCCCCATGCCTGTTTTAAAACTCCCCCCCACCACTTCCTCCTCCCCCACTTATCAGATTTGTTTCACTCCTTTTCGCCAAATGCTAAATTCTAGGGTTCAGATGAGATTCTTTTGCTACTAATTTTCAGCCATGGCTGAATAAAATGATTTGAGCTCAGTAGCAAACGTGTTCACATGGGCAGTGTGGAAACTCCAGGGGGGCATTAGCAAATGTTGCATCATCTAGTGCTAGTTTAAAAGTTTTAAGGCAGGCACTTAAAAGCCGTGTATGTGCAAACTTCAGACATGTTGGAGCATTTCTAGTTCTCAATGAAGTTGTACAAGCAGCCTACTAGCTCCATGCATCTTCTTATGTGTATTCATGTCCCCCCACATCTTCTAATATAGTAATAATCAACAAATTGGCTGAGTTCATGGATAACCAGGGTTGTAAAAGTCCCTGCTGTCAAGTCACCTAAGCACCTTAAACTTGATTAGTATCTAGTGATTACAAAGCGTTCTCTCTCTTGAACATGTGTGTCTGCGTTCGTACAACGTGACAACCAACCAACGATAACAGCCAATGGTTGGTTGTTGAGTCGTGCGAACCCAGTGCGGGGAACTCAGTGCGGGTTACCCACTATGGGTAGTTCCCCCCCCCCCAACTACCCACAACGAGAACCCATTCAGTTTTAGGCTTATTTTTTACCATGGTGGGTTGTTGTGTCATCCAAACCCAGATGCCCGATCCCACCGTGGGTAAAGAGCCACGGCCAGTGACTCACTCAGCAAGAGCGGCAAGAAACCTCTTGCCACTCTTCCTGAGCTAGCCCTGGCCACTGCCAGGGCCAGCTGCCCCACCAGCATTTGAGGGCAGCTGGCACTGGCTTCCCCCCTCTCCACTATGATGTGGAGTCGTTTTCAGTTTGCCGTGGCTTTTTTTGCCCTTTAATCTCTTTTTAAATTGGGGAATTGTGGATATGTCGTAGAACTTACCTCTGAGTATGTCCCAGTCCAAATCCCCAGGATCTCCCTCAGAACCCCCATTTTAAAGGGACCCAGAGTTTGACAGCCACCTGTCAGTGAACTATAAACTCAGTTTCCCTTTAAAAAGGGGAGGGACTGCACTTTTAGCCTTTTCCAGCCCCTAGAGGGTTGGAGAAAAGTGCAAAAGTGGCTCCCCCATGTGCACTAAGGGGGGGACTTGAAATGTTGAGGATCTTGCTGTGGGGGGGGGAATCCCTCCCAACACATGCTTGTCAGCTGCAGATCCTTCGCAGCTTGGGTTTTTAAGTTAATTTTTGTGTGCACATCTCTGGGTGCACAATACTACTACTACTACTACTACTACTACTACTAAATAATAATAATAATAATAATAATAATAATAATAATAATAATAATAATAATGAGCAGCCCCCGGCGGCCTCTTAAAGGTGCCGCTGTGGCACATTGAAGGGGGAGCTGGTGGATGCACAAACAAGGATTGTCTAACTGGCTTCCCTGATCTCTGAAAAAAAATAAAATTAAAGGGACAAAACAGCCAAGGCGAGCCAAAAATGGCTTTGCTTCACAGCAGGGAGACATTGTCCCCTGGGATACTGCCTGGAGGACCAAGGGGGAGGGAGGGAGCGAAGCACCCACAATGAGACTGATTGTCTGTTGGGCTCATCGTGGGTGCTTCATGGAACAACCAATCCATCGCGGCAAATTATTACAATGGGGTGTGTGACATGCAAACTGCCTTGTGTGTCTACAGTATAAAGACATACAAATACAGTAGTGCCATTTAGGGAGGGCCTTCTCCTCAGTTTTCACCCATTGTTATCCTTCCTAAGGAACATCATTGTGATCCAGTTCATACAATCAGTGGCCCACCGTGGCTTGTGCTACGTAGTTTTTGAATATTTAAGCCACAGCCATGTCATGTCATGTGAACCTGGGCGGTGGGGGTTGTACAAGGGTTAAACAACTCTCACATAACCCTAGAACAGGCCATGGGTTATGCAAGGCTTGTTTATCCCTCGCACAACCCCTCCTGACCAGGTTAGGATGACATGATAAGCCACGGCTTGAATATTCATAATAGGCCCCATTACGTGCTGGAACAGTGGCCTATTTGATCATGCGAACTGGCCCTATTTCTAACCAACTCACTGGATCTACAAAGGGAGTAATTAGTGTTAAAACTGTGGTCTACTTGCTTGGTGTAGTACAAATGTACTTCTGCTGGGGGGTGGGGAATAAAGATTTTCCTACTGTAGTTGTAGTTACTTTTTACTTTACTTTATAACTGGGTGGGTGGGTTTTTTTTGCAATTTTTGCAATTCAGTTATTTTAGGAGCAATCTTGAATATATCCAACCACTGGCCTTTAAACTTTGCTAAGAATCTCACTGCATTTTCCCTTCCTTCTCCCCACCCCTTGGAATCTACAGTGGTGTTGACTTTACTTTTTGAGGTCTGTTTCATAAACTGATGTGCTTCTTTGTGATGTTGATATGCTATGTTCTTCTTCCAAAATGACTAAAGTATCAAATAGCTCTCCTTTTGACTTCAGAGGTTATATATTTCCTTGTAAAAATCAGGGTGTTTTTTGTTTGTTTTAACAAGCAAGAACTATATGTTACTTTAGCTATCAGTTTAATGCTGCAAAAAGCTAAGGATGTTACATGAGGGGAGAGGGGCAGAGCAAGAGAGAATAGGGAGATGGCTCACGCTGGCTCAGCTTGTCTGAGTGTGGAAAGCTAAGCAGGGTCAAGCCTGGTTATTACTTGGATGGGAGACCCCTCCTCTAGTTTCCTGCATTGAGCAGGGGGTTGGACTCGATAGCCTTGTAGGCTCCTTCCAACTCTATAATCTATGAAATCTATGTTAAATGCATTCACTCAGAATCATGCTGGATTGTTCGTTTAGATTCCACAGAAATCCCTAAATTATGGGTCTGTATATACATGCAAGCCAACATTTGTCATTGCTTTTAGAAAGATAATTGCTAGACTGTATCTTACAAAATACTCTTGCATTGTGGGCTTTAAAGATGCATTGATGCTTAAAATAAAGATTGTATGGTAGATTCTCAGTTGCCATTTCTGACTATGCTATTTTCTCTCCTGCAGATATTCCTGAAATACCTGAAAGCATCTCCTTTTGCAAATCATTGCAGGTAGCAGACTTCAGTGGGAATCCCCTCACCAGGTAACCTTCATAAAATGGAATGTATTCTTGTGGAACTGCAAAAATTGTTGGAAGTTGTACAAGTATGAATGTAAAGAGGATCTTGTCTTTGGTTTCTGATTGTTTTAAATATGAGATTTGTCTGTATCCACTCCTGCTGAGATAGACTAAGTTGTTTTATAGGTAAAATGGTCACTGCTTTGAAGACAGAATTGAAAAAGATAGTGTGAAGGACTGCCAACCGGTCCTTTACTCAAGACCAGAGATCAAAGGTGCAAAACTGCCAGCCTTAGCTCTGCCATCTTGACTTGATTCTTTCAGGGCCTTGCCCTTGGTCTATACACTAGATTTAGCACTGAACCACAGAGGAACTACACACACCATGTGGGGTAAAACCAGGAAAGTTTATTTACAGTAAACAGATTACAATAAAAGGTGGAGAATGAGGGAAGAGGGAGAAAGGTGGGGAGACACTTTGGTACATATAAATAGAGCTATAAAACAACAAAACTAGTTCTTTTACTATATAACTACCCAGGCACTCTCTTTACCTGGTGGTTGGTCCTCTTCAGGGCTTGCCTCAGCAAAAAAGCCCTACTCCCGCGAAAGCGTGCAGACAACAACAACACCCAAAAGCCACAGCAGCAGTATAGATTGTTCCCCCCACCCCTCCTTTCAGTAGCCCAGGTGTCTTTAGCCAGTCAGGATGAACTTCATCTGGACCAGGCAGGGGAGGGGTGGCTCTTTGCCACATTTGCATGCAAGTAGCTGTGGCACCGGCCATCAAAAGACATGGGAGACTCTGCAGTGTCAGGAGCCATCAGTAACTATGTACATTTTGCATTTCCCAGCCCCCAGCTGGGATTATACTTTTTTACACATGTGGAGGTGTGTGTGTGTGTGGTGCAGGAAACTCTGTTGCCTTTTTCTCCACAGATAGGGAAGTCATTAATCCTTCAGCAAAAAACAATTTAAAAATGTGACATTTCTGTGCTACTTAATGATGATTACTTCCAGTTGCAATTGGCCTTTGGTGCACAATCCGATTGCTTGTACAGTGATAGGAGCCCCTTGAAGAACGTGCCCTAGGATTAGAAAGTGAACCTGTTAGTTACTCAAGTGCACCCCCTTCCTCTCTCCCTTCTCCCTGCTCATAAGCATTTTAGAGAAACGAAACCAAAAGATGCTATTTGGGGAGGTCACAGATTTTCTGTGTCTACAAACACGAATCAGTAATGAAGCCTTGTTCTGGCCCATCTTCTTTTCTGGTGGCTTCCTAAACCTAAGGAAGCCCCAGAAATGTTCCCAAGGGACTCGATTGTACTCTGGCTTTGTCCAAATCTGATTCACATCCCTACTGTTTGCTTGTACTAAGGCAGAGCTTGGCTTGCGGAAACTGTGTTTCATTTATCTGTGATAGAGACCTGAATTCCCACAGTAATGTGGAACCCTGAATTAGATCTGCTTATACAGAAAAAGACTGGGTTAAGGTGGGGAGCAGTTGAGGAGCTATTCCTGATTTGTGAGGCTGCTCAAACATATGGACACACATTATTTCTAAAGAGCCTGTTATTTCTTCTGCAGCAGCTGGCTGAAATGTGTTGATTCTGTGTGATCCAGGAAGGTGGTTAGAGAGTATTAAAAAGACTGAAGGAAAGTTGATGGGATTTCTCAGAGGCCTCTGAGCTGCTTTGTCCTTGACATAGTACTTAATCAAAGATACTGGAACACAAAAGAAATGCACCTTGTGTGACAGTTCTGAATGAGATATGCATGCTGCTCTTAGCAGAAGGCAGGGAAGTGTGTATAAATATGGTGGAGTGTGTGTGTGTGTTCAATAAGTTGCTGCTCCCATGTATTTTACCAAGAAAAATAGCAATTTAAATGTGCATGGGCTGCTAAGAACAGACATGAGGGATAATTTTGGCTGTTGTGGAGAACAAAATTTCAAGTTGAGAGGTGATAGTGTCCCTCTGGTGGTCTAATATGTTGCCTCATTGCTTTCACACTCACTAAATGCACTCCTATGATTGGGAAAAAGCAGTGAAGCTTTAGCAAATAGTATTTCCTGTTCAGAATATTGATCCTATCAACAACTAACTGCCTCCACTTTAACACACAACATATATTCAGACAAGAACCATCTGTTTAATCAACCCCTTAGAGGCAATGTGCCCATGTAGACAGTGTGCTGTTAAATCTTTGCTTTCAGTGCAGTTAAGCCTTGGTTATTTTACAAGAGCCTAAAATGTGATACTCAATCTGTAGCAGGTTCTTGTTTCCAAATGAGCTCTCATGGATGATGGCCATTTTCGTCACATGCAGGACCAAGAAGACAAGCCCCTGCAGCTGATTGATGTTGTTTGGCTTTTGTCAGTCTGGTTGGATTCAGTGTCATGGCTCTGCTCCACTTTAATGAACTATTGATTTACTTTTCCAAACAGCATGTAATGGTGCATTACAGGCCAAGCGGCCTGGTTGTAAGGGAGAGGAAGTCTCTCTCTCTCTCTCTCTCTCTCTCTCTCTCTCTCTCTCTCTTTGTCCTTGGAAAAACAGTTCTATGGAGAACAGTTCAAAGAAAAGGGGAAGGAAAACCCCTCCAACAAAAGAAGTGACACACTTAAGAAGAAAATATCCTTTAAAATCACACAATTAACAATACTGAACCATTTATCCACAGCTTCTTGTGCATTGGCACAAGCATATACTTTCTTCAGTAGTGTGTATGGACTAATGCTAACTGGTGTCCTGGTGTTAAGTATTGTATTAGAAGAATAAATATTTACGCTGGTCCACATTTTATAAGCTGTAGTTTTAACTGTTGCTAATATTTTTATGTTTTCTATTAAAATGAAAGGTTTATGTTATTTTAGTTCATTTATATGTTATGTTTCCTACTTTGTAAACTGCCTTGAAAGGTGGTATAAAAGTATTTAAATAAATAAATAAATAAATAAATATTATTGAAGAATAGAAGAGCAAAGTTCAGCTTGTAGCTGCTGAACCATTCATCATGCTGCGCAGAACAGAATCTGTCCTTTTTTTTTTTTTTTTTTTTGCTGTCCCTGACTAATTCTGAGCTTTCTGTCTGCAGGTTGCCTGAAAGCTTTCCTGAATTGCAGAATCTAACATGTCTCTCTGTGAATGATATCTCTCTACAAGCATTACCTGAAAATATTGGAAAGTAAGTTAAGTGGTGTTTTTTATTTTATTTTAAAGGAGATATTTAATGTCTGAAATGTATCAGTGATAGACTTCATGTATAAACCTAAATACCTGTAAACATTGCATAGAAAACATTTTTAGGCTGTTGCAAGTATCCTAGGTCATCTAGATACTTGAAACAGCCTTGAACCATGGGGTAATATGGTTGCTAAAAGTAAGCTGGCAAATCCCCAGTTCAAATCTCTATTCAGCCATCAACTCATGCTTAAGCACTATATCAATGTAGAATGTAGAATCATCTTCTATGAGGGCTGCTTTTATATATGACACTTTTCTTATGGCAGGGTGGCTGTGTGTGTGCATGTGCATGCTGCATCATGTATGAAGCATGACTGAATACACAGAACAGAATATATGCAATTGACTTTTAGTTTCTTGGAGACTGTCACAGTTCAGATGAAATGGTAAACCATGCCTCATAGCATTATGAAGATGAGCATTTCCTTCCTTCATCATGCATGAAGGAGGAGGAAGTTTAAAGCTTCATATTGTGGTTTTGAACAGACGGTAGTGCCTGTTATTTCTTAATACTCTATATTCAAATACACTGTACATATCCTGTATTCAACCTGTGTCTTGTTGTAACCATGGCTGATTCAGAAACTTCGATCAAACTGTGATTTCAGGTCCTGGTTTGTTAACTAACTGCGATTAGAACAAACCACAGTTTCCTTTATTTAGATATAATGGGAAACTGGTTATTCAAAGTCACAATGGAAAGCCTTAAACTTCCTCCTTCTCCTTTCATGCAAAGGAGGGAGGAGGAAATACGTGAGTCCGAGGCTTTTGTGTGTTCATCTTCCTGGCAACAAACCATGTTTTTTGTGACATCTGAACTGGGCCTAAGGGCAGTATCAAATGGGGCTCTTATGCCCCCGCCAGTTCCCTTCCACCTTGCTGATTCCGCTGCGTAAGTGGCCCCCACCACTTGCACAATGGCGATTTAGCGCTTCTAGTAGCACCCCAGAACGAGCAGAAACACTTGTTTCTGGAATGGGGAAGGTCAGCGGAGCTCGCATAAGGGAGTGTTTCTGCTTGTTCTGGGGTTTCCTTTAGGAAACGCAAAGTCTCTGTTGCATAAGTGGTGGGTCCCACTTGCAACAGAATCAGCAGGTGGGGTGGAAGGGAATCAGCAGAGGCATTGGGATTGGATACTGCCCCCAAAATAGGAAGTTTGGGGAAAAGTGAAGGCTATATGCCCTCTTGATTGCTAGAATACAAGAGGGGGCTTTTTGTTTAATCCTCCTGACATTGAACAGACTGTTAAAGTGTGTGTGTGCACGCACATTATAGGAAGGGCAGCTGCTCAGCAAAAAGCTACAACACAAGTACTTTGCTGTGTGTGTAGAGTTCAGTATTTGAGATAATTACCCAAAATGCTACCATCCAGGCTTATTGCAAATGAAGTTCTGGAGGGATTCTCCCCCCCCCCCCCCAGCTTTGCATTATTAGTTTCTTGATAATGACCTAAATAGTCAGAAAAACAAACAATCTGGGGGTTCCCACTACTTGAAGTTTCTCTTGCGAGACCTATTTTTACCCTTACTAAAGTATCTGTAGATTGGTGTGTTGGGAGCAGGAACTAAAGGACATGCTGTTCCTCCAAGACTCTCTTCCTTTATTCATTGGTGGCACTACAGGAAGACAGATGGGAAGAGAGGAGAGGGAATGACCCTTGCCCCCAGGCACTATTGGTGGCATTGGCAAGTGGCTGCAGCTGGAACTGCAGCTGCTGGATAAGCACCTCGTATTATCTCTCCCCCAATGTTCTTCGAGTTCCACCACTGCCTCTGCAACTCTGTAATCCAGTCCTCTCCAACCTGGTGCCTTCCAGATATTTTGGACTTCAGATCCAGCCAGCATGGCCAATGGTCAGGCATGATGGAAGTTGTAGTCCAAAACATCTGGAGGGCACCAGGCTGGAGAAGACTGTCTTTAGGGCCATATTGAGTATTATACAGTTAAATTCCCAGGCAGTCTTAACTCTGACACTGTGAAGTCCTGTCCAAAACAAGACCTAGTACCTAATGGTGGTGAACTACATGTGTTCTTGAAAGTTTTAACTTCCAGTGCTTTAGAGCTCATCAAGCATGTCAGGAGAGAGTTCACTAGGTTGATCTTTAACTTCTTAAATTGCATTTCTATATATATGTCATCTCTTTTGGCAAAAATGATTGTAAGAAAATATCTTCATAAAGATGCCAACTTGATAAATACACTTTGGTTTTCTTACGCTAATATGTTCAGCAGCAACCCTCAAGGCATTGCACGAGAATGATGATCTGTGCTTTGCTGTGGAATGTGCATCTGTGGGTTTTTCAAGCAGACCAGTGTCTGTGGTATTCCTGAGCTGCACTTTCATTATTTCTGTGATGCATCATGCAGAGGAAAATAGATGGGCCTAGCTTTCAGTATTGTAAACCTCAGTGGAAAAATATCATGAGCAGGAGGGCTGCCATTAATTTGTATGTAATTTTTAAATTTTATTTAACAGTATTTAAATAGGGAGTAATGCTTAAGTTATCACCCCTTTTATTTGGACTCTAATATCCTCAAATTTTACTACCGTATTCCCTCTTGAACAGTCTTGAAAGTATGACATTCCATGCCTTAAAATGCAGTGCTTAAATTTCACTGGAGCAGGGGAAAGAGTGATTCCAGGTCCCTCAGCTACGATTTTAGAAGGTTATGGGGGCATGATTTAGCTACAATAATTTGTTCCAGTTCTATAAAATATTGGTCTTAACTCAAAGGGGTATCAGTAGGTATGTGATAATCCTTTGTTATGAAATTATATAACCATTTACTAGAATAAAATGCACACAGATGTAAAACTTGGATGTATGCTTTATGCAGAAAAATATGCATAAGTGTACTCTAAAACAACCTTCTCCAATCTGGTGCCCTCCAGATGTGCTGGACTACAGCTCTCATCACCCCCAGCCAACATGTCAAGCATTTAAAAACAAGTGGACTGGGTTCGCACAACATGCTAAGCCACGGGGGCTACAGTAAACCCCAGAACAAGCCATGGCTTCGAAGGGTGGCTTCGAAGCCATGGCTAAGAAACATTGACTGGAATAGCTAACACCCTGGAAGAAGGAAACAAAATTCAAAGTGATCTCAATAGGCTGGAGCGCTGGGCTGAAAACAACAGCATGAAATTTAACAGGGATAAATGCCAAGTGCTGCACCTAGGAAAAAGAAACCAAATGCACAGTTACAGGATGGGGGATACTTGGCTCAAGAGTACTACAAGCTAGAAGGATCTTGGGGTTGTTGTAGATCACAAGCTGAATATGACCCAGCAATGTGATGTGGCTGCAAAAAAGGCAAATGTTATTTTGAGCCGCATTAATAGAAGTATAGCTTCCAAATCACGTGAAGTACTAGTTCCCCTCTACTCAGCACTGATTAGGCCTCATCTTGAGTACTGCATCCAGTTCTGGGTACCACACTTTAAGAAGGATGTAGACAAACTGGAGAGGATTCAGAGGAGGGCAACAAAGATGATCAGAGGGCTGGAACCAAAGCCCTGTGAGAAGAGACTGAAGGAACTGGTCATGTTTAGCCTTCAGAAGAGATGACTGAGGGGAGGTATGATAGCACTCTTCAAGTATTTGAAAAGTTGTCACACAGAGGAGGGCCAGGATCTCTTCTTGACCATCCCTGAATGCAGGACACGGAAAAATGGGCTCAAGTTACAGGGAGCCAGATTCTGGCTGAACATCAGGAAAAATTTCCTGACTGTTAGAGCAATACGACAATGGAACCAACTACCTAGGGAGGTAGTGGGCTCTCCTGCTCTGGAGGCATTCAAGATGTGGCTGGACAGCCATCTGTCAGGGATGCTTTAACTTGGATTCCTGCATTGAGCGGGGGGGGGGGGGTTGGAATCGATGGTCTTATAGGCACCTTCCAACTCTACTATTCTATGATTCTGTGATTTGCACAGCATCAGTGAGAGCCTGTGTGGTGTAGCAGTTAGAGTGTTGGAGTGGGTCTCGGGAGATCCAGCTACAAGTCCCCACTCGGCCATGAAGCTCACTGGGTGACTTTGGGCCAGTCACTGACTCTCAGCCTAACCTAACTCACAGTGTTGTTGTGAGGATAAAATGGAGAGGAGGAGGACTATGTAAGCCACCTTGGGTTCCTTGCAAGAGGAAAAAGGTAGGATATAAATGTAATTTAATAACAACAAACAACAACATGTGAAGCCAATGTGGCCACCGTGGCTTAGAGTGTTGTGTGAACCTGGGAAGGGTTAGTCGGGGTGGTTAAAGAGAGTCTCCTTAGCCACCCTGATAAGCCATGGCTTGTTTTAGGGTTAAGAAAACCATCTGTGGCTTAGCGTGTCATCCGAACCCGGACGACACGCTAAGCCACAGTCAAGGCAAAAGCACAGAGCTCCTTGGAAAGAGCAGCAAAAAAGGGCTGCCACTCTGGCCAAGTGCTTCTGACCGATGCCAGCTGCCAAAGGACCCAAATGACGACTTGACGCGGCTGTCATCGGCTTCCACCTGCGCTCCTGCTGATGTTGGGAGAGTGGGATTGTTCACAAACAATCCTGCTCTCCTGACATCGACAAGAGAGCAGGGGGAAGCCACTGGGGTCTGCTGCGTGCTGCCCGTTCAACCCCCATTCAGGGCTTGGGGAGGCGGCACATGGCAGGGGGTACCAGCCGCCTGGCCTCGCTTCCTCTGAAAGTGCTTTCTCCTAGCACACAGCGCTGACATGCAGAATCCCCCTCTCCCCCACTCTGACTAGCGAGAAGCTCACTAGTCAAAGTGGGGAGGTGATTCTGGGGAGAATGGGGTGGGGATGCAGCAAAGGAGAAGAGGAGCAAGCTTCAGTCAGCAGGCTGAAGCTCACTCCTCTTCCCCTTCGCTGCATCCCCGCCTGTGGTTTGGGGTGGCGCGGAAGAGGTGCGAGCTTCAGCCCGCTGTCTGAAGCTCCTTCCTGTTCTCTCACCTGATGGGAGTGCCCACGGGCGCTATGCCAAGCGAGAGCGGAGGGGAGGTGCTTTGCCCTTGATCTACCTGCGAGGAGGCTCGTCCCTTCCCTGTTGCTGGGCGCTGCTGCAGGAAGGGACAAGCCACCTTGCTTGCACTGGGAAGCTTCTCAATGGAAGGCAGATTGTCCCTACCCAGCGACAGGGAAGGGACGAGCCGCCTCATGCTGGGAAGCTTCCCAGTGTGAGGCGGCTTATCCCCCTTCACTGTTGCTGGGTGCCATTGAGCAAGGGCAGATCATCTTCCTTGAGAGGAAGCCAGCCACCACGGGGCTCGTCCCCCCCTGGCTTCCCCGCCCTGCGCTCCTGCGGATGCCTGGAGAACAATCCTGCTCTCCCAGCATTGGCAGGAATGTGGGGCAGGGAAGCTGATGACAGCTGCCAAAATGCTGATGGGGCACTCTTCAGCAGCTCCCCACTCCCCTCAGTGCTCCTGCTGCATTGTCCCCTGGGATTACCAGCGGGATGACTGAGGGGGGGAGGGGGAGGAGGAGGAGGCACCCTCCCCCCCCCCCGCTGTGCCCGATTGTCTGTTCCCACAGGGGAACCCCTTGGGAATTTTAGCAACAGTGCGTGGCTAAAATTCCCAAAGGGTTTAGGGCAGTGTTCTCCAACCTTGGGTCCCCAGATGTTTTTGGCCTACAACTCCCAGCATGCCCCAGCCAGCTATGCTGGCTGGGGCATGCTGGGAGTTGTAGGCCAAAAACATTTGGGGACCCAAGGTTGGAGAACACTGGTTTAGGGTGTTGTGCAAACCCGCCCAGTGTTTCTTAGCCATGGCTTCGAAGCCACGGCTTATTCTAGGGTTTACTGTAGCCACCATGGCTTAGCATGTTGTGCGAACCCAGTTGTGTTATCTAAAATCATTCTGTGGGGGGAAAAACAACTTATTTTTAGCCATGGTATATCTTGAATTGCATGTAAATTCAAAGAATTATATTTTGATTTGAAGCTTGAGATGTGTTCTTTCGAATGGCTTTTTGTTCGTTTCTCTATATTAATTATTTCAAGGGAGATTAATTTGCATACAAAAGGAAGGAGGACAGTATAAAAAGGGGTGGAGGAGGATCCTTTTCAAAGGGCAATTTTGAGAGGCTTTTAATATGCAAGATGCAATAGTATGCCTTCCCCAACCTGGCACCCTCCAGATGTTTTAGACTTCAACTTCCATCTCACCTAGCCAGCACGGCCAGTGGTCAGGAATCCTGGGAGTTGTCACTCAAAACATCTGGAAGCTACCAGGTTGGGGTGAGGGGCTGCAATAGAGTGTATCTTTCTGAACATTCTGGTATAAGAAATGCTTTTGTTTCAGTTTGTTTGACTTTAAACCATATATAATCTATATCAAAGCAATTTAGTGCCTTCCAGACTTTTTAGATTACAACTCCCATAAGCCCCAGTCAGTGGCAGGGACTATGGGAGTTGTATTCCAAAATATCTAGAGGGCACCAGGTTGCCTATCCCTGGCCTAGATAGAAGCCTGGACCACACAATCATCATATGTATAGAAAACAGTGCTATAAATACAGCTAGATAGCATTTTTTTTCTATCACAACCTCAAAAATAATAATCCTACCTTTTGAAAACTCAAGAGTCAACGGACTTTTCAGCTCCGTATTACAATTGTTGAGTTTAGAGATTATTGAATAGAACATGCTGCTATATAATTAGTCTTTCTCCATAGATGGAGGAGAGGAAACATGAAGCATTTTTTAAAAAACTCCCTTTTGAGTCAAATTGCTTCCCTCTTTTGTGAATGTTTTCTTTTATATAACATGCATGCTGTTATGCCCACATACAAACTGAGGGGGCCTGATTCTAAATCTCTGTAAAAATAAATAACACAACCCCCTGATCTTCAGGAAGTAGTTAAGGTCTACTTGGCAACTTTAGTAACAATTGTACGATGGGCATGAGTCAATGGTTCAGTGTGCGTGTGCGACAGGTTATGGTAGACTAGAATTCAAACATGAATAATTACGTGTGTGTGTGTGTGTGTGGTGTTAAACATAAGTTGCACCTGCACAGAAGCATGTAGTATTGAACAGTGAAAAGGAGAAACAAGGCAAGAAACTATACTAGGTAAAAAAAGAGTAATTTTGTGGGCCATACACTCAAAACACATTCCATACATTATATTCAATTACCGTATATCTTTTTCTCTAGCTGCAGTTCCTTGTCTATTTGCAGAGGAAACTGGATACAGGTTAAAATTAAGTGGGATGAACGCTTGACCTCCCTATATTCAGTATGCTGAAACTTCTTGTATGATCAGGTTTCTAGATGTTATACGTGACAGATTATTAGTCGAGATTGGGTTCGGTTGTGTGGTGGCTTGTCCTGGATACATGCCTGGAAATTTATCGAGTGTTTTACGTGAGAGCAGTACAATTAATAATACATATTATTCATCTTTTAAAGTTGCTGTAACCCACAATGAGCTAATTTTTAAAACAAGTTGTGGCTTCTCTCCAGGTCCTGAATTGATGCCTATACCTACATACAAACATGATAGCTATCCTGAGCTGCAGTAACTAAAGATGCTGATCATATCTTTAGTTTCTTATATTGGCAGCAAATGAATTTTCACTGAAAATAAATCCTGCTTTATTATTGTTCTGAAAAAGTCTAATTAGTCTGCTGTGGTATGATAATTTTTCTGCAAGCATGATCTGTCAAACCGTTGAGAACGGAGAAAGAAAAGAAAGAAAAATAATGCAGCTTTCACGGCTGCATGTGTCCCTGTCAAAAAACCTGGTTTAGCCCTGTCAAAAACCCGGTTTAAAAAGTAAGCGCTCCCATAGATGGGGTGGGTGCAAATTTCCACTTTCCTGAGTGCCTAGAGGCTCGAGAAAGGGTGGAAAAGGTGGAGGACACCGAGAACTGTCAGGTCTAATTTTAAAACCCAGAGAATCTCACTGCAAAGGGGTGATGTAGTTGCCACTCTCTTTCGCAAGCAAATAACTTCTTGTGGCTTGGCTTTGCACTTGACAGCTTGCTGTTTGACAGCTGTCAAGTGAAAGCAAAGTCAGGTATTTGAAGCCTGACTTTGTCAATGTCCATGGATGGTGCCTGCTTTGACAGCAGGCACTTACCCCAGGACATTGACTAGTCAAGGCTTTGCATTTTGGGTAGTCGGAGTTGCACATTTGCAGAACTCCAAACTACCAACAAAATAATAATAATAATAAATTAACTAAAACATTTGTGCACGTTTCTGGTGCCCCCCCTCCCCAAAGGCAAACCAGTGACGGCCACTCCAAGGTGCCACTTGGGCACTTTGGAGGGGCTGTCACTATCACTGTAACTTTAGAAACTGTGAGATGGGATACTGGCAGGAGGACCAAGGGAGAAGCGAGGGGGGACACACAACCCACAGTGAGCCCGATCATCTGTTAGGCACACTGTGGGTTGTTCCACAAACCACCCACACTGCGTATCTTATTCACAGGGTGGGTTGTCGTGACATGCGAACGTGACCATTGCTATTAATGTGGTGAAGTTTCACTGGGGTGAGGTGCCACCTGTGTATTAGCTTCAAGGAAGACTCTCTGACTTTTGCTGATATCGCCGAACAAAGAAAAGGAAGAAGACAGAGAAAGAAAAGAAAGTAAAATAATTCGGCTATTAGAGTAGTATAGGAAGAATGCTGAATGCATGTGTAGTTGCTGTTCAGTAGTTGTGTTATGCTGGCACTGTTAACTGGCAGAAAGGCTAGTTCCTCATCTGTTGTTATATCCCACCTTTTTTCTTCTTGCAAGGAACCCAAGGTGGCAAACATGCTCCTCCTCCTCCACTTTACCCTCACAACAACCCTGTGAAGTAGGTTAGGATGAGAGTCAGTGGCTAGCCCAAAGTCACACAGTGAGCTTCATGGCCGAGTGGGGACTAGAACCCATATTTCCTGAGTCCCAGTCCAACACTCTCACCACTACTCCACACTGGCTCTCTTATAGTGAACTAATGGATTGTGTGTGTGTGTGTGTGTGTGTGTGTGAGAGAGAGAGAGAGAGAGAGAGAGAGAAAAGTTAGGGAAGGATTGGTGACACAAACTTGGAATAGAATTTATGTCTATGTTAATGAGCTCAGAGGTGAGGGGAAGCAGACCTTTGTAGCTGCTTTTGGCAGAGTTTTCCCTTAGTTTTGCAACTGTTCAAGCTGAATTTTTGATGAAGTAATTCTGAATAATAGTTTTATTATGGTGCTGCCATCCAGAGGGGTATGGTGCTGCCATCCAGAGCATTACAAGTGGCAGTATTAATGATTTCACTGCTTCGATGTTGGGAGTCATTGGCTGCTTTTTCTGTTCAAAACATGCAAGGCTAACAAGAAGTTGTTCACCTGCAGGGAGCATGAGTTCCCATAAGAGGCAGGTCACTTTGAGCCTGCAAGGCAGGCCCAATAGAAAACAAGCTTCACATAGCCTCAGTTAAGAAAGCATCCTCCAAACTAAGGGGTGCTGGTGGCTAAAAGATCTGTTAGGCAATACTGTGAATGTATAGGGCTGGGCCTGTACCAAGTTATGCAGTACCAAGTTATACCTGGATTTCATAGGGAGTATAAAATAAAATAACGATGACAACAATGACCCCAAAGCACCCCTCCCCACTAGCCTTACACACACCTTTTAAGATTTGGCTGGAAAATCTTAGTTGTAGTCAAATGCCAATTATTTAGGAAAATATAGCTTGACGGATAATTTTTAAATATAATAGGGGGGAAATTGCAAAAGAAGAAAAACTATGTTTATAAAAGTCAAAAAATGTTTGTTTTAAATTGACACATTTTTTCTCTTCCATAGCCCCACCCCGGCCTTTTTAGTTAATTTTGACCCTGTATCTCCCAATTTCCCTACCCCTGGAAACACTAGGAAGCCTATTCCTACTTGCAGCACCAGAGTATAATTCTCCTTTATACCTAACATATTATGCCTGAACTGCTGTGCTAATGGCTTATAGGACTGTCCTCATGACTGCACTAAAAGTCATTGCAGTAATGAAGTGATGTTTAAGCTACAATCATGCTGAGTAAAACGTTCTTCCCAATCACAAATAGCTGGAAGTCCTCTTCCTATTGGAAGTCAAGAATCTCCAGAATGTATTATGATAGTAGATAAGCTGGTGCATAAGCAAGCTTCCAGGTGAAGAAAGCTAAGGAAAGCCAATCTCTTAATCAGGATCCTTTTAATGTATTGTAGTCACATCTGGTCTCATCTTTTCAGAGGTCCTCTACCTACAAAAAGGTATCTTAATTGGGTTAGTCATTGTGCATCCACTTTCCAGTATGCATATTCCTTCTGTTAATGGAAAATATAATTCAAGATCTGAGGTCAGACTTTGCTCTGCAGAACATAGTCCACTTTTGAGATGCTGTGTGAGTCTGAAATATAGTTGCCAGAAATAGTACCGGTATATTGCACCTGGTAGGAAATGGATAGGGCTATGCATTTTCTACCCATATGTAAAATTGGTGCACCTTGAATTCTAATTACTGTTTAGCTGTATTAACATGTTGCCTTCGCTACTTTAAAAACATTCACACTTGAATGAGAAATGGCCATATTTAAGCACAGCTCTGATTTGAAACTGAGCCAACAAGTTGGTTCTACTGAAAGGGCATGTTTTGGAATGTAATCCCCTCAGGCATCTAATTGGTCCCATACTTCAAGCAGAACAGACATCTGGAATGCTGAGGGAGGAAAAACAACAATTGTAATTACTTAAGAAATTGCATCCTCCCTTGCATTGGTCTGGCTATCTTCTTGCAAGGAATTTGTAAACTTCCCTAAAACACAGTTTTTAAAGTTTGGCTGGAAAACTGTTCAGTTTTTTCCATTACAGTATTCAAAATGTGTATACACATTAACGTTTATTTCTGAGGTTACTTTGCATTTAAAAAGATGGATTACATTGTGAATGTTACTATGAAATAGATCAGTGTTCTAAATTCATAATTCTGTCTGGCTGACTGGGGATGATGGGAGTTGTAGCCCAACACATCTGGAGGATACCAGGTTGGGGAAGGATGTTCTGTGGTGAAAAGGAATTTCATGTCCATCGCTATTTGTTGCACAAATAACTAAAAAAGGCAGATCTGGTGCTAGCGTTGCTAGTGCTATTGATTCTGCTAGTGTTGCACATTGACCTAGACAGTTGTGCCAACATAGCTGCCTGAATTAACACTGCTATGCTTTCTACAGATGATATCACCAGAGAAGATGCAAGCCTTCCCGGCTGTTAAGTGGCACTGAAATGGATAGAGGAAGGTGGAGTTGGGATAGGATTGGGGAAGTGTCCAGTACCATCCTGAAGTTTCCTTGGCAACCATGGGCACAACTATGATAGTATAATCCTATGTCTGAATACAGCAAGTGGTTATGGTAGAATACTATCAACAGGCAGCAGCACAGGGCATGGCAGGTCTATTTTTTAAATTTAGTTGTCACTCTAAAAGGGGTGCACAGCCTTTCTGCTCACGAGGGCTGTACACACCACGCACACACACAATCGCCCCCCTCCCACAGACATATACGCACATATTCTTCCTCCACATATACATGTGTGTGCACACGCGCACACACACATACACACACTTCCTCCCACACACACATTGCATTGTATTTCATTCCATCCCGTTTATTTTTCCTCATATATTTATTTTATTCCCTTTTTATTTATTTTATCCCATCCCATCTATTTTTATATAAAGAACATTTCATTTCATTTCAGCCCCCTCCACCCCACCCCCCATTCTTACTTTTCCTGAGGAAATAAAAGCTGTGCTTCATTTTGACTCCTGGCAGCAGCAATAAGTAGCAAGTCTGTGTGTGGTGGATCATCTTCTAGGAGACAATCTGGGAGATACTCTTAAGAGGGCTCTATGGTTCCTGCCATAGAAGACCCATTCTTAGAGCATCCCTGGAAGCTGGAAGATGCTGGGAAACAAAGCTCTGCAATTGGCCTTATTCCTTTTCACTGTTTTGGCGGCTGCAGCAGATGCTAGAGGGCTTGGGAGGCTGTCCACAGGCTATACTTTTTGCACCCCTGCTTTTAAAGTATAATGATAGCCGACTTCAAAGGGAGTCTCTGGTGTGAAATTGCTGAACTAAATGTAATAATCAAATTTTTATTTATTTATTTATTTATTTATTTATTATATTTATGAATATAAATTTGATTCAATTCAGTAGAATCTATGGGGTAGATTTCCTGGTACAGGACATAATTATTAGAAAAGTTGTATTCTTGTAAATGGGTTACTCTGCCCTTATCTTGCATGCATGACAATATGACAAATGGCCACCCTTCCATCTTATAGCTTTTGGGCTGCAGTATTGGCAGCCTTTCCCCACGTACGTATGTATATCTGCCCACTAATACTTTGTGCATCTGACAAATTTGGCTCTAGTCCATGAAAATTGATGCCATGATTGTTGGTCTTTAAGATGCTTCAGAATTCTTTGTATGTTTCTACAATTGATGAGCATGGCTACCTCTCTGGAATACATTGCTATCTAAAGCAGAGTCCACTATGATGTAGAAAATATGGGCATATTTCTGTTTTTACGCTGTTCTAGGAGGTTGGAGGATTAAAGCAGATTACAGCATTGGGATAATGTCCGATTTCTTGTGTTCCATTTAGTCCTAAATACAACCGGGGGCGGGGCGGGGCGGGGGATGGATGAATGTTACTATGGTGATGATAGGCTTTTACTATGATGGGGTGTAAGTGAAAAGCTTAGTCGTGTAATGTCACTTATGATGATGAGCAGTCCATAAGTGGGAAGTTATGACTAGCTGGAAATGTGCTTAACTGAGCATTCTATGACTCTTGTAACCCCTTACATCATAATTATAAAACCAATAAGTAAAATTAGGTATATTCAAATTAGAAAATAGGTATGTATTTTCTTAATGCTATTGGAGGGGGGGAAATTAGATTGTCATACAACCATTGCATGAATGATACAACCAAGCAACCTCTTTCCTACTCCATTGTCAATTCTCAACCATTTTTTCATTTATATGTGTATTGCGTATGTATTGTTCAAGTATCCATTTAACAGCCACTAATCCTGTTGAAAATAATTCTTCATTTGCCTCCTGAATGTAACATGTTCATTTTGCAAGAATCTCAAGAAGTTCCAGATTTTACATATCATGTGTGATTGCTTTAGTGTTCTTTCATTGTTACCTCTTGAGGACTGATAGCTCAAGTTGGATCAATGTTTTTGAAAGTATAAACAATATCCTCTTAGCAATGATCGCAGTAGCATAGGGTAAGGAAGCATGTGTTTGACCATAAACAGGAGTGGGCAACATGCGGCCTGTGGATGTCCCCTACAGCCCCCCAGTGTGCCCCCCCAAATTTTGGGGCACTCAAAATTTGGGGGACGATGACACATAATATTTTCCAGAGCTGCTACAGAGTCCCAAAGGGATAAAATTAGCTTCTTTGCAAGCTAATTTTGTCTCTGGGTGCTCCATAGCTGCTCCATAGCTTGCAAACCATCTAATTTTGACCCTTTTGGCACTCTGCAGCAGCTCTGGATGCCACTTAATTTTAATTTTAATTTATTTCCTCTGCTATTTTGGACAGTTGTGTGGAGTCCAGTGGGGTGAAAATGGCCCACTCATCCCTGTCATAAAAGGACCACTTCCTAAAGCTGATGCCTGTTTTGGTTAATGTGGTGCATCTTGTACTTTGTAATGTATACTCTTCAGGTCTTTTGTATCACTTTTATTTTTAAAGTTATTTCAAATCACAAGGATTTAATGATTCCTTTTATCTTTTTAGCCTATATAACCTGGCATCACTGGAATTAAGAGAGAATCTGCTGACATATTTACCTGAGTAAGTTTGTTCCTTTTTTTTTTTTTTTTTTTTTGGACAATGTTAATTGCAATCTTTCTTCCCTCCCCCCCCTTTCCACCAATGCTTTTAAATGAGAGGTTCATTACAAGATGGATGTCACTGGAATGACATGTTTTAGTTAGCAGCTTTTAAACTTCATTTGTTTTAATGTTATGATTAGATAATTACGGTGAAAATACTTGAGCCGAATACTAATAGGCTGCTTTTTAAGTTATGTGTACAAAAAATACTGTTCATGTTTTTCTAGGTCAGTTGCCCAGCTGCAGAGATTAGAAGAGCTGGACATAGGGAACAATGAGCTTTATAATTTGGTAAGCTTTCCCCACTTTTCATTGGTTTATAATATAGCATCACATGTGTAGACTATGTACTATGCAAATTCCCAAACGGTCAACAGAGACATTTGAAAAAGGCAGGGCTTCCACTTGGTGGTTCTTGCATTGATTGTGCTTAGATTGGTTTTTTTAATCAGCCTTTGGAACAGTCTGCTTATTGGATAGCTGAAGGTCAAACTACATGTTATGTTAAAACAGGTGAGCAATTTCGGGAGGTCTGGGGGCCATTTTCACCCCCTGAGAAATGGCCCCCAGGCTGCAGTCCACCAGAGAACCCCCCCAAAAGTTCCAAATTATTTTTTGGAAAAGAAAGAAGAAAATGGCATCGAGAGCACATTGTAAAGGTCTGAACATCAGTTTTTCCCATTAAAAAATAAGATATTTTAAAAAACTTTTTTGGGGGGTGCAGTGGGTAGGGGGAGTGGTGGGTGCTGCATGGGGGCAGTGGGTGGCACATGCGGCTTGCGGGCCGCATATCTTCCCCCCCTGGTGTTAAAGATATAGCCTGCAGCTCCCTCTGTTTGTGTTTCTTACTCAAAAGTAAGTGTGGGGGATTCAGGAGAGATGAAAGTACTTCTTCACACAGTGCATAGTTAAACTATGCAATTCACTTCCGCAAGATGTAGTGATGGCCACCAATTTGGACAGCTTTAAAGGGGGATTGGACTAATAATAACAACAACATTTTTATTATTATTATCATTATCATCCTCATCATCCTCATCATCATTATTCTTCTGCCTTTCCCCCAATACTGGGATTCAAGATAGCGTTACAACATTAAAACTTGTACTGTTAAAATATATAAATAGAAATATACAAAAGTTAAAAATATAATTAAATTAGCTATAATATTAAAATTTGTGGAGGATAAGGCTATCAATGGTTACTAGTCCTGATGGCTATATGCTACCTCCAGTATCAGAGGCAGTATGGCTATGTACACCAGTTACTGGGGAACATGGGCAGGAGGGTGCTGTTTCACTCATGTCCTGCTGGTGGGTTTCCTGTGAGCAGCTGTTTTAAAATTGTATTTTAAAAATACAATTTATAAAGCACCTAGAACTACTAAGCATATCACAATTAATGTTAAACAATATCAAAAATGCATATTCTAGCAAGCTTAAACCAATTTAACCTACAATCCAACATTTACAGAACTGTCGAATCTCTAAAAATATAAAATATTAAAATAAATATCAAAATAAAATCTTCAATAATCTAGGCAAATTAAAATTCAAACTGTTCCCTTCTCACTTGCTTCCCTGCCAGTACTGTACCACTGGAAGACAGCATATAAAAGAATGAAAAACAGCATAGGCTGTCATTTAATAACCACAAATTGTATATAGAAGACAGACTATGGCAGCTAAAAATATTCTGAGGTTAAATTCCTAATAACGGTAGTTCATGTTATACTGTGGTTTTGAAAGCACGCTATAAAAATAAAAAAAGGAAGTGGGGGCATGGTTCCATTGCTGTATAGAGTCGTTATAGATTTACTGCTAGGTTTTTACATTTAGCCATGCAACTGCCCTGTTTGTCTTGCAATTTTGCTCTTTAAGCAGGTTGTTTAATCTTTAAAAACAAACAAATAGCAACAACACCAACATTTCACATTTGCAATGTCTTTTATAGCAAGAAATAATTAAAAGTTACACTAAATGTGATCACAGTGGTCCAGATAAATAATGTGGGACTCTTATATAATGTTGTGATTTAAGGGCTGATTGGAAGATGCCTTATACCATTGAGCCATCGAGCTCAGTATTGTCCACATCAGCCTTCTACAATCTCATGCAGTCCAGATGTTTTGGACTACAACTCCCACCATTCCTGACCATTGTCCATGCTGTCTGGGCCTCATGGGATTTGAAGTCCAAAACATCTGGACTGCACGAGATTGTAGAAGGCTGGTCTACACTGATTGACAATGACTACTGTGCTTTTATCCATTTTTCAGACAGTCATCTCCCAAATAGACTCACATCAATAACAACAACAACACAGGCCCTGCTCTCAGGTTTACAAACTAAAAAGTCAAGACACACAAGGGAAAACAAGAGGAGGGAAAAGTTACAGGAAAGAGATCAGTTCTTCAAGTCCCAAACAAAGCAGTGAGCTATGTGGGCATTTATATCCAGTTTGGGCCAGGCAGATCTTCCCTTGCTGGTGTTCTTGGCTTGAATAGTAATTCGTGACTCACATTTCTTTGGCCGATGGATGGAGCCAGAATGTGTTTTCCTCTTTGTTTCTGCAGAAGCCAAGCCCTTCCCCCTGGAGGTATCCTCGCTGTTATCTCTGATCTGGCGCTAGGAGATAAGGGGGATTCCCCTACACACCTCTTGCTCTCCCAGTTGGGAGGGAAAGCAGTGTGTAGGGGAATCCACCCTGTTATCTCCTATCACAGATCAGAGATAACAGCAGGGATGTGGTGCATGTGAAGTCAGTTGAGCCCATTTGCATGTCACTTCAGGTGAAGCCAGGGACTTGGCTGGCACTGAGCAGAGGGGCTCCTCCCAGAGCTGATAGAGCCCTTTTCTCCATGCTGAGAGAGGCACAGAGGTCTGTGCCTCTCTCAGCAAGGAGAAAGGCAAAATGGGTAGGATAAAGGACATTGCATTAGTTGGTGTGGCCATGCTCACTGACATCATCCAGCCCAGTGGGAGGGGGCAGTTTGGCCCCCCCACCTTAAAGTAGTTCCTCACTCCTGGCCTGGGTGAATCAACACACACACACACACACACACACACACACAGAGAATTGTTGTCTTACTCATGCAGCAGGATTGTTGTATCAAAGCCATAATTTTCAACAAATCCCAGAATACGTACAATTGGTTTAGATTTTACTTAAAGCTTAAAAATCTATTGAGAGAACCCTGAATGTCCCTCTTTTAACTATGATATATACACACACACATATGCACACACACTCCTTGTACCGGAGGCGTTTTTTATAAACCCCTAACAGATGTACAAAGGACAATGCGTTGTGGGGAAAAGAATGAGTTACAGTTGCTGTGAAATCTGTAACTTATTTCTTAAGGCAAGCAAACAAGAGGCCCAGTGTGTATTCAAACATGTAATTTTTGTAATTTGTATGATCATTTAACATGGAGTGTATTCAATTGAGTGACTTCAAGCTACCAGCATGGGAGACCCAAATACATTTTTCCTCAAAGGCTATCCAGAATGCATGTGCTTTCACTTTCAGAAGTTGATGAAATGAAGGAAAATATGTGCCTTGCTTCAGTTATGAGGATAGTTTGGGCTAAATAATAGTAATAAAACTCTGAAAAGAGTGTTTCCAATTGTTTGGTCTTCAAATGCATTTGTGTGGTGTTCTTCTGTATTGCCAAGTCACAGTTAAATGCACAAACTGGAAAAGAAGTTGCCAGTCGTAATAAGTGTATTATACTTCTTCCTTTGCCCAAGTAGATCAAACCAACTAGAACTAAGTGTGGAAAAATAAAACGAGCAAACAAATAATTGGAATCAATTCTGGCTCTCTTCCCTCGACTATAGAAGTTTGCTGTACCTGTATGAAGCTGCTTTGTAGCTGTGGTGGTTGTCTGGAAATGAATTCTCTTTCGTGGATGGAAGAAAGTGCCTTGGTACTTTTATCGGACTGTCTTGGTGTGTGTGAGGTTATCAGGAGTTGACCCTGGAACTATTCTAACATACTGAGCTCTGCTGTTTCTGTCAGCAGGTTGGAAAGATTCGTAGGCTTGCCTAAGTAATGGCATGCGGAGCAGTCAAGAACGGGAAAGATACACAGCTTTTGTGCTTATTTTTGTACATAGCTTTGTCCATTTCATATGATGTTTCTTTGCTATAAGGTTTGGGTATAGCAAATGCAAGCCTACTTAATAATTGTGGAATTTCTGCATTCCTGAATTGGCTGTCTAAGATATTTGGCTGAAGTAAATAAAATTGCTTTTGATTCCCTTGTGTGCTATAGTGTTTTATTTTGTAATGCTAATCATGATACATTTTTTTTTGTATGTTACAGCCAGAAACTATAGGTGCACTTTATAACCTTAAAGACCTCTGGCTGGATGGAAACCAGCTGGCTGAATTACCTCAGGTAAGAGACACCTCTCATAAATGTGTAAATAAATTAATCTGCTTTTAACATTTATTATATTGAATGGTTGAAGTGAAAATGTAAGAATTTATATCCCATTATTTAGAAGATAACTTGTCTTTTTTAAGTTTAGGTATTTTATTTTCAACCTGTCAATACCTTTTCATCTTTATATGAGTTGCATGTGTATTTTGAAGTTGAAGAAGCAATGGGGAAAGGATGTGATGCCAGAAACGTATTTCTAGACCTGGATCTGTTTTCTTCTCCATCTCACAGTAGAGAGGTCATTAATTTGCCAAGAAAGACTACAAGGAAGCAGAAGGGGCCATGAAAATCAAGAGGGGAGGTAGATAGCATAGGTTGGCACTAAAAGATATTAAAGCCCCTAAATGATGGCCAAGCTCTGCTAACTCCTGTTTGGACTACTGCAAAGTGTTGTATATGGGGCTGCCCTTGAAGACAGCCCAGGAGCTACAATTAATACAGAATATGGCAGCTAAGCCTCAGTTTATGGAACTAGTGAAGACTTTCTCCAGGCTTTTTAGCATGTTCAGTCTGACTGATAGATTTGGAAATCTGATAAAACTTTTAGGAGTTCGTAGCTAAAAGGAACTTACATGTGATACCAAGGATAAGACTCTCCCCCCCCCCCCCGATTAGCAGAGAATCTGTCATTAGACTCTTAGGGACTGGATGAAAGCAGATAAATATTGAGGATGGTATCTACATCCACAAAATTATATAGACAGGTCTGATTGGAACAAGTAGTCCTGTTAATGCGTTTTGGGAAGGGAGATGCAAGCATATATTTTATTAAAACCTTCCAGACAGCCCTCCTAACCTGACACCTTCAAGATACTATGGGAAAGATTTACAAACAGAGGTTATAAAGAACTAGATTGAAGAAGAATAGAATACAAAGTCCAGTCATAGTATTTTCTTAACTTGGAAATTGGGAGGGCACTATGGGCTTCTCTACACGAGGCATTTGTAGTGTGTCGTGAATCGTGATCCTTCACTCACGAAAGTTAGCGGGTCCTTTTCACAACATCATTATTTATTTATTTCTTATATTTATTAATCATTTTCCAGGACCTCTCCCGTGTTTTGCAGTCATTTTCGCTGCATTTTTAGAGTGAGGATAATCAGGTATTAAAATTTAAATCGGAACATACTGGACCAAAAGGCTTGTGTACAGGGGAAAACCCAGTATACTGCAGTTACACCACAGCGCCGCCTTGTGCTTGGTTAATACAATATACAGTATATAGAAAGGGAGAGAAAGAAAAAACTCGGAAAAAGCAAGTGTAACTGAAGCAGTCTTACTCCGCAATGAAAATGGAAGAAGCAGCCTCGGAGAAGCAGCGGGATTAGTGCTTCATGTAGAGCTTCCGCTGTGCATTAAAAACATGGTTTTTCAGGCGGGAATATGGGGTGGGTTTGGATTTTAAAAAAATCTTATACTGTTTTAATTGTGTTTTATTATTGTATTTTATTCTATTGTACATCACCCAGGGTGGCCGGGTGGCCGGCCAGATGGGCGATTCAAAAATGTAATAATAATAAATGTAATAATAATAATAATAATGTGGAGAAAAGAGCCTCTGGGGGTTCCTACACACACACTCACACACACACACACTCACACACACACCTCCTCATGTGTAAACCAGGTGGTCCCGGCTGGAGGCTGGGAGGAGGCGAAATGTGCATAAAGTATCTGATAAAGCATGGCACCTGAAAGTCCTGAAAAACTGGTCTAGTCTACAGTGACCAGGCTTTTTAGATGCAAAATGCAAAAGCCTGTAGTCATGAGTCACCCCTCCTCTGCCTGGCCAGGTGAAGTTCATCCTGATTGGCTATAGGCAGCGGAGCTACAGAAAGGAGGAGGGGAGGAGGAAAGGTATATTGCCAAGGTATGGCTTTTGTCTTTTGTCTTGGGTCGTCTTGTCGTTCTTGTGGATCATGGCAGCAAGCTGCGCGGAGGTCCAAGCCTTCGGGCTGGCCTCAGGATCCGGCCCCAGGTGGCTCCTGGTGAAATTAGCTGAATGAGGGCTTTGGCCAAAGGCAAGCCCTGAGGAGGGCTACTCATCTCGGACCTTAGGATAGGTGTGGTAGTCTCCTTGGTGGCAGGGCTGTGCTGAAACCAACCCTGAAGGGAACCGGCCCACAGGTAACTAGTGTGTGCCTGGGAGATATGAATCAGTTGTTTTTGTTATTTTTCAGCTTTACTGTGTGTACCAAAGTGTCTCTGTATTTCGTGTCCTTCCCTCATTTCCCATCTTTTGTTGTAATATGCTAACTGAATAAACCTTCCAGGTTTTTACCCCACATGGCGTTTGTGGTTGCTCTGTTGGTTCAGCAGCTAAATCCAGGTTATAGTCAAGGGCAAGTCCCTGAACAGAGATTCAAGTAGGATTGCAGAGCTGAGGCTGGCAGTCTGGCACCTTGAGATCTCTGGGGGTCTTTTGGGTAGGAAAGGGTGGGTTGGCGGAGACAGCCAGCCCCCCTTCCTTCACTAATAATAATAATAATAATAATGATGATGATGATGATGATGATGAAGCCCTATGTATTGTAGAAAATAATTTCCTCCAGCTTCTTAACACAGGGGTTTTCAACCTTTTCGGGCCCATGGGCCCATTTGGCATTTTGAAAAGTTGCCCTGGGTACCACCACAAATTGGATGCTATGGTAGCTGGGGCCAATCACAAAAATGATGGGACCATCCCCGTTATGTATGTTTGTGTGTGTGCCTTCCTTCTTTCCCTCCTGTCTCTCTGGCTCCTTTTTCTTTCCTTCCTTCCCTCTTTCTAGCTCTCTCCTCCCCCTCTCTGGCTCCTCTCTCTCTGTGGCTCCTCTTTCTCTCCGTGGCTTCTCTCTCTCTCTCTCTCTCTCTCTCTCTTTTGCATGGGGTGAGAAAAAGCCCACCCCTGCCAAGGGTCTTGTTGCCTCAAGGGTTCTTGGTGTGTGTGGGGTGCACTTCACACACACTCACACTCTCACACTCACACACACACACAGGCATTTTTCAGCACGGAGGACTCCCCCCCCCCCCATTTAAGCTAATGGACAGATCAGTCCACTGGCTTGAATAGGGAGGGGGAAAGTCCCCCAATGAAAATTGGCTGGAGGGAGGGCAAAGATCACCCCCCACACACCAAGAACCATGTTGCTCCAGGGGTCCTTGGTGGGGGTGCACTTTGTCCCCCCCCCAGCCATTTTTTTTGGCAGAGAGGACTTCCCCTTCCCCTATACAAGAGAATGGAAGAAACACTCCATTCACTTGCAGAAGGAGGAAATAGCCTGGTGGGGGGCCTCAGCTAGGCCTTGCAGGTGCAGTGGTGACTGCTGCAGGCGCTGCATTGGTGACCCCTGCCTAACCCTTAAGTATGTGACTATATGAAGGACCCTCATAATTTTTGTGAAGTAATTCAATGTTTGGAAGCTGGAGAATGAGGGAGACATTCTGCATCGCAGGAGTGAATTGCAGTTCTGGAATGTCTGCTTTTTCCACCATCTTTTCAGCTGTGTTGATTCAGCAGTGTTGAGTGTTTTGATAATTGAAGAGCTGATCCATGACAGAATGTGCGTCGGTGTGAGTTTATGGTGAGGGTGTGCTTGTATGTGAACAGTATTAAAAATAAACGGTGTTAATTTTACAATCAGACTTCAGGCATAGATGTCTTCTGCTAATTATAATCCAAATAGAAATCTTCGATTGTATAGTGGCAGTATAATTCAGCAAGATAAAATAGATTAAATATTGCCTCATTGTAAGTTTTTTGTGGTACAAGAAATGCAAGACACAAAATCCTCATCTACTATTGAAGCATGAGTCAGCAAGAACTAATTTGCTGAGGTCACTTGAAAGGAGCAGCATTCATATACCTAGCTTTTTCATGATTAAGCCATTTGACCTTGAGTTAGTACTTAAAATTGGGTGTTGCGTTACACTGAATGACTAGCTGACAATGTTGGGTTGCACCCATAGGTCTGAGAGCAAATTAACTTGGACTGTCAGCACATGCTGTGTGTTGCACACATAGATTTACTGGTGACTCACTTGTGATGTCAGAAATGGGTTGTTGTCTGGCAGGGGTGAATTGTAGTCCTGTGCTTTTAAGAATTTTGTAATGCAACAGTTGTCAGATCTCTGCGTGTTGCATGCTGAGACTGACTTAGAGTTTTTCCCTGTAGGAAATAGGAAGCCTGAAAAACCTGCTATGTCTGGATATCTCTGAAAACAAACTGGAAAAACTCCCTGAAGAGATAAGTGGTCTGACGTCTTTAACTGACCTACTCATTTCTCAGAATCTTCTTGAGGTGCTACCAGATGGTGTAGGTAAGTGAAAAGCTAAAAAATATTAAAAGGAAAGTCTTCAGTCCAGTCCAAGTAAGGAGATATGTGCTGAATTCTTAATGCTTTCTTATGTCCATTAAATTTGTTCTCAGGAATACATTTTTGTTTTGGTGCTAGTGCTGATAAAGGGCAGAACTACACATTGGGTCTATTTGCATGTAACACTAAACCAGGGGTTTTATTTTTATTTATTTATTTATTACATTTATATCCTGCCTTTTTTCTTGCAAGGAACCCAAGATGGCTTACATAATCCTCCTCCTCCTCTCCATTTCATCCTCACAACAACCCTGTGAGGTAGGTACATAGGAGAGTCAGTGACTGGCCCAAAGTCACCAAGTTAATTTCATGGCCGAGTGGCGACTAGAATCCAGATCTTCCAAGTTCCAGTCCAACACTCTAACCACTATGCAACACTGCCTCTCTGGGTTGGCAACTTGTGATCCTCCAGATGCTTTAGCTTACAATTCCCATGATCCCTCACCATTGGTTGTGCTGGCTAGGACTGATGGGAGTTGTGGTCCTCCAGTTGTTTGGGCCTACAAGTTGCCCACCCCAGCACTAAACAATAGTTTAGCACAGACTCATGCATTCCCCCTTCCCTCTGCTGGAAGGGGTGGGGAAATAATGATGATGTGGCATGAGCTACCTTATGCTACACATTACAGAATGGGAGAGGGAGAAATTGACATGAAGTAGTCCTGTGTTTCTCATAATACATCATTCTGCCCACGTTCTGGGTGTGTTTCCCCACGCCCACCATTTCCTTGAATTTGTTTATGATATACAGCAGGCAATCCAGAGGGTCCTTGCCGCACTTGGACTTCTCTGTTGTTGGGTGAAAGCCGGCTGGTAAATCATCTAATGTACTGTTGCATAGGTCTTACACCCACTATTCAAGAGGCTAGAGTATATAAAAAGTAAAGGAGAATATAAAGGAGAGCCAGTGTGGAGGAGGGGAAAGGAGGAGGATCATAGAAGCCGCCTTGAGTTCCTTGCAGGAGGAAAAAAGGTGGTATATACCGTAAATGTAATAAATAAAATAAAGTACAAAAAAAGTTTTAATTCTGCCCCAAATTGTAGCTCTCTGTTTCTCTGCTATGCTGTTCTTCTACTATTAAACCAAAGATGTTCACAGCTTTCTCTCAAATTGATGCTTTGGTATGATATTGTCCATGATTAGGTGTAGAAAGAAGGGTTGCAGCTTTTCACCGAATGTAAGCTAGAGTGTTACAGGCATTAAATGGCTAGCTTTGGGGACCGTTCCACAGTGTAATAGTTTGCCTGTTTGGGGAGATAAAGTGTAAACCTATAGGTGAGATAACTGTTTTTGGTTTCCTCTGCTTCCATCCATGCTTTGATTCGTCTCTTTCCACCTTGACTACAACCTTCTCTTCGACTTTTCCCTTCAGTGCCTCACCTCTATCTAAAACTTTACTGCCAAAGTCATTCACTCCTCTCTCACTCAGAAAATGTGGTATCCTTCCTCAAATCCTACACTGAACCTCATATCCTTCTGCCTCCATCACATACATTTAAGCCTCTCCACAGCTGCATGCATACCAAACCCTATCTTCCTGTCCTATATCATGTTCTGTCCCTGCCAATGACCTTCACTCTTCCAGCTCTACTTCCCCCAGCTCCTTACATGACAACCCATTCTCTCTTGTTCCCAGGTATGCCTGAGGTCCCCCCCCCGCCCCCGACCTGGTTCCTCCCATCTCGCCTTTTCTTCAAATTCCTTTCAGTGAATCCTTTGGTTTAATCCAGGGGTAGGCAACCAGGTGCCCTCAAGTTATGTTTTGGACTATAACTCCCATAATCCCTGACCATTTGCCATGCTGGCTGGGGCTGATGGGAGTTGTAGTCTAAAACATCTGGAGGTCACCAGGTTGCCTACTCCTGATTTTAACCTCTTAGTCCTGACATCCAGCTTAAAGGAACTGTAATACTTGTAAATTCACCTGCTTGCCTGCATCCTTTTCCTCCTGTCCTTCTGTCTTCAACAGTGGGAGCGCTGTTGAAATTTGAGATGGCATGCTTTATGGGGCAGGAACCTATCTCTTTCTGCTTATCTGTAAGCAGATAAGCAGAAAGATACACAGATCTTTCACAGATGGTGAAAGCACAGATACACAGATGGTGCTATATAAACAGTAGTAATTTAAATACAGTGGTTTTCAGGTAGGAGAATATTTTAAGGAAACATCTGACATGCGATTCTCCCAACTGAAATGTTTCTATTTACATAAACATTATTTTGATTGCCTTATCCTGTCTGGTACTGCCCAAACCTCTCCCTCTTTGTCCTTATCTTCCTCCCACTTGCTCAACATCCTGGCTGCTGCCTTTAGTTCTCCGTTTTATTTTCATTGACTGCATGTTGCGGTAACTAAATCTTTTCATTGGCACACATGGCTATTACCCATTATTGAGGGAGCAACTGGAGGCTTATGGATACGGCCATTAATTAGCCTCCAAATGTCCCTCTAACAGAGTGGTCACGGCATTAAAAAAACAAACACCCTAATACTGCATTCTGAGTGTAACATGCATGGCTAACTTTCTACACTAGGACTCGGACCTGGGTTCAAATCTCTACTCTCTTATGGTACTTGGTGGTGCTGTTGGGAAGCTAATATCACTCAGCCTAGCATACTTCACAGGGTTGTTGAGCATAAATTGAGGTAACCCAGTGAATGCTCCCCTGACAGGAGTGGTGGGATATAAATGTGATAAATAATGGCACTTTAGGAGATTGTGTGTGCTATACGTATACTGTCATATGTAATGAAGCTATATGTCTCTGTTGGGATGCATACCTGTGGTAGAAACCCCAATATGCAGCATGTTCCTGGGGTACTGTCCTCACTGCTGCAGTAGTAACTAAAAATGGGTTCCAGCTCCACCCTACCGACTTCTGTCTGATGCCATTGATGCCATCACCACCTCTAGTACAGGAGTGGGCAACATTTGGGGGAGGGTCTGGGGGGCACTTTCTACCCCCTGGACCCTAACACAGGTTGCATTCCTGCCGCTGTGTTGCTGAATGTGGAGGCAGCAAAAGTAATTGGTGGTTTGCTACTGAATTTCAGCAGCAAACTGCTATGGAGGGTTAAGAAGGACAAATGTAACTTGTAAATTTGACCTTTTTTTAACCCTCCATAGTGATTTGTTGCTAACATTCAGCAGCAAATTGCCGTTATTATTTTTTTGCCCCTGTATGTTTGACTCAGTATACCTTCACCTGCTTTGGTTACTTGATTGTTCTCTTTGAGTTCAGTTTGCTCTTCATTTCACAATAATTCACTGATGAGAACCACCCTTCGTTCTTGCCCCTTGTACTGTTAGGTGCCCATTTTAATAAAACACTTGTTCTTTCTAGTGCATTATATATTGTCCTTGATCCAGCTCTTTGGCATAACTTTGACTTGCTCTGTTAATTGGGGAACAAAGAGCTCCTATGCCAACCTTAAAGGAGAGTGCAGGAAGAGAGGGCACCATCTGAAGGATGGTGAAGCCTCTGTACACATCAGAACTATCAGTCATCTTTGGGCAAAACAGTATTGTAATCCCTGTTTTTAAAGTTTTCAAAATAGGGGTGGAGAGCCATTTGGGCCTGGGGGCCAGTTTGCCTCTGGGTCCCCTCGCAGGCTGGATGATGTCAGGGGCACAGCTCTATCCATAATGTCAGGGCAGGGCTCCTCCAGCTGGCACCTCAGTTGACCTCAGCACCAGCACCTCAGCCCATGTGGGCTTTCCCTGCTGGCTCCCTGTCAGAGTTGTCAGCTGGGGAAAGCCCGAGCAAGCAAAGCCTACTGAGGTCCCAGCTGTGTTTCTCCTTTGTGTTCTCCATGCCAGGAAGGGGCGAAGCGGACTTAGCTGGTGCCTCAAGGAACTGACTGCAATCTCAGTACTCAGGCATCACCTTGAAGCGCCAGGTGATGGCACAGTGGCATCACTCCTCCTTCATCATTGACTGTCTTGTGCTTCATAGTGCCACTTCCTCTGTCTTTAAAAAGCTGGGGGATAATACCACTTAGACAAAAACGTTTCTCTGTTTTTTGATTATTAAAAAATGTCTGTGAAATAGTTATCTTTTGAAAGGTATCCAGACCTTACTAGTAAAGAGAATGTTAAGAAACCCCATAGAATTTGGCAGGTACATCTACCGGTAAGTATTTTTGGGAATGTTCACCAGTGATGCCTGTATGTTATTTGTACACTGCATCATTTGCTGTTAGGGCTCTTTAGGGTACTAGCCTAAACTGCTCTCTTCTGTCTATAGGAAAATTAAAAAAGCTATCCATCTTGAAGGTCGACCAGAACCGGCTTGTTCAGTTACCAGAAGCAGTAGGAGACTGTGAAAGCCTTACTGAATTAGTTCTCACAGAAAACCAGCTGCTGGTAAGTATGGTTTTAGCTCTTCAAATGCATGGCAGTAATTAAGCCTTTTGCCATGTCCTGACTCATTCTGACTGCAGCATCTTTATTTTACTATCTTATGACTACTGCACTGAAATATAGGACAGCTGAATTACTACCCTTCAGTATGCTTTCTCAAAGACAATATTGCATACTGTGGCTGTTATAGTCTAGGAAAAATATTGGCTACAGTATAAGGGAATGAAAAACTTAAAAACTGCATGGTTTTCAGTTTTAAGCAGATATAACTTGAATCTAGCTTGTAACAAATTATCCAGCAAAGATCTGTGGCATATATGAAAAACCATGGTGATAGAAAAGCTCATCATTGCCTTGGGTGGAGCTTCTAGTGGTGAGTAGAGGAAGATATATGATGTCTGTACTCTGTACCACATGGTGAGGCAAGATTGGCTGACTGTACTTCACTACTGTTTTCCTCTCAACCCCCCCCCCCCAATCCCAAATTGCATAATATTTCATAATGGAAAGCTTCAGTCAACTTAAATTATTACAAAAAATATTCCAATAGCTTTGTTCGACTATTTCCCAAAGGAATAGCTGGATGCAAATGCTTTGTACTGGAGGGTAATGATAACTTGATAATGATAACTGCACTTAAATTAAAGTATCCCTCTGATTTCCGAGGGAGGGAGGTGTTAATTTAAAACCTTCCAAGTTCTTTTGACTTGAAAGCTTGTCTAATAAACTGATGGGTTTCTTAAATTTAACTGGGTGTTATAAAGGCATTTGGAGCAAGGGAGAAGTAATTCAGAATTCAGGAATGGGGAGGGAAGAGGGGGGGAAATTAAGACTTTCCATAGGGCTAGTGGAATGGCCCCGCTTCCCCCTCTCATCTCCTTACAGCCTGCTGGAATGGCTGGTGGTGGTGACAGTTAATATATAAAGAGAGCTCACTCTGTTGTCAGCTCTTTATATTAACATCTCTCTCAACCATACCAGCAAATTGAATGCAATCTTGCCCTTGCACAGTTGCTGCAGCTGCTTCTGCTGTCTTCAGGTAGGCGCCTCAGCAAAGATGTAGTTGTACCACTTCCATAGCACATGGCTATAGGGTGCTTTATTTTCCAGCTGGAGAAGGAGAAGGCAGAAGCAGCAATGACTGGGCAGGTGAAGAGGCGCGAAGAGGCAAGAATTACAATCAGCAGTTTAATTTGCTCGTATGCTAGAGATAGATACTAATATAAAAACAAAGTTCACACCATAGTGGGTTCTTCCTATATTATGTGTGGCTCCAGCCTGAGACTAGTCACATGGCCATTGTTCCACCACAAGATATGGCAAGTATCTAGAAGCAGAGATCCACATAGTTTTAAGGTCTTTGGGGGAGGCCCTTCTTTCTATCCCATCAGCATTAGATGTATGTTTGGTGGGGGAATGAGAGAGGGCCTTCTCAGTGGCTGCTCCCAAGCTTTAGGACTCCCTGCCAAGGGAGACTAGGTTGACTCCCTCTTTGTCCTCCTTCCACCAGCAGGCAAAGATATTTTTATTGACAAGATTTTGGCATATAAGCTGCTTTGCTGCTGAAGGGGTTTTTAACTGATTGGGTGTTGTAATTTTATTGTTATTGCTGTGTTTTTAATTGTGTGTTTAATGGATTTTTTGTTTTGTTTTTGTTTTAACTGAGATGGTTTTTAATCTGTATTTTACTATCATTGGCCGCCTTGAGTGCCATTTTTGGTGGAAAGGTGGGATAAGAAATAAATAAATAGTATCCACTTTCCACTTGCTTGACTGCTTGTCACCATGTGTAGGAAAGCTGAGAGGTTTTTTCTGCTGTGTTAATTGCCCCCACTTTTCTTGTTCTCCTGGTGCTGGAGGGAAGAAAGAGAAGAATTGTAGACAATCTTGACCAAATGCTTACAAAACAGAAGGAGCCAGGGAATGTGACTACCAGTAAACAGTGGAGGACTGGTACTTCACAATCTGCTCAGAAGCTGGTAATTCCACTGGTTCCCGGTCCTGCATTCTTTTGATTCTACAGATCTATTGCCCTAAAATGTCTATTGCCTTTCACAACCTGTTATGCTGCAAAGAACCACGACTGCATAAATGAACACATGGCAACTTGTATTACATTGCATGGTATTTGGTTGGATTCTAAAATAAGTACGTAGAGGGAAAGTTTTAAAAATTCCTGTGCAGCCACCAGTCCTATGAAAATCTTCTCTGGAGGGTCAGGGAGCATCCCCTCAATGTGGGATGGGGGCTTCTGGAGGAGGATGGAATTGCCTAAAATTGGGTGGCAGCATCTTTTGGGTGATTCCCCTTTCCCCCAGCAGACTTCCTGACTCATACCTCACATTATTCAGAAGGGCTCTCAACTCTCCAGAGGATTTGGTGGATACAGGTGGCTATGGAGGGGAGGGAAACTTTCCTTCTGTGTGTGAAGTTCTTTCTAAGCCCTTGAGTCTCAAACATCTGGATGACTTAGTTGCATAATTAGAACCCTTTTTAATGCAGAGTTGTAGGCCTACTGACAGCTCGGGATGTAGTTCTCCACAATGCTGCCCTTATCATAGATTTCATAGATCAAAGGATGATCCTCTTAGAAAACTGCAACATCTTTGTTGGCTATGCCCCTAGCAGCATTTGGAACTTTCAGATTGCTTACTTCATAAAGTAAACTTCTTTTGAAAAACTGATAGTATTAATTGCTGATGTTGCTTTGTTTGGATCTGATACAGACTTTGCCGAAGAGCATTGGAAGGCTAAAGAAGCTGAATGTATTGAATGTTGACAGAAACAAACTAGTGTCTTTACCCAAAGAGGTAAGCAGTATCCCTTTCCCCCTTATTCATGCTTGGGAAACTGAGTGGTATGCAAGGTATTTATTTTTCATTCAGCTAGAATGGAATGGCTAGTAAAACCTGAAATAACTGGACCTCAGTTAGTAGAAGGAAGTAGACCTAAGGATGTCAGCATGCTGAGTTATGACAGCGTAGGACTGAAATTTAGGTTTAGCTCAAATAATTAGACTTCACCTCTCAGCCTTGGACATCCCAGATATGAAGGGATGATAACTTTTACTTCTGTCAACTTCTTCTCATGCTGTAGATGAAATACTGAAATATCCTCTAAGTTACAAAGAAAATTGAAGGACAGCTCCTTTACCAGGGCAACATTCTGAAATGCTAACTGCAGATAAATGTGTGGTGCTCTGTCAGAATACCCTTCAAAGTCTCAGGCAATTATGAGTATTACTGGTTAGCTATTCAGCTTTTTATGGCTAAAATTACTATGCAAAAGTTCATCTCAAGGTCACAAGTTCTAAAATGGCATTGAGTGGTTGTAACAAATGAATTGAAGGTGTCCTTTTTCTTAGGTCTAACAAAACAGTATCTTCAGTTGTTCGTTTGTTACCCCAGTGAGAGTACAATACTGACAGTGTATTATTACAGGTGTTAATCTGGTATTCTGTGTAACTGGGGCACGTTCTGCACTGCTGCAGAATGCTTGTGTGTTTCTGCTCAGATAGAAACTGAGCCCCAGAGTCCTCACAGGAAACTAGTCCTGTGATCAGTGTGAATACTATGTCGTTATCTGCATGGGAACGCAATCCTATCCTTTACTGTTGCTGGTTTTCAAAGCTTAGTGTACCTTGAACATCCTTGCTGCATGTCTGTCTCCTATAGTCTTGAAGTTGCAGCTGTGGGAAGTAGATGTAGTTTTGGATTTTGTCATCTGAATTGTTCGTGTATGCCCCTAGGCTAACAAATTTATTATGGCATAACTTTCATAGGTCACAGTTCCAGAGAGGGAGCCATGTTAATCTGTTACAGAAGCCACAAATTTGGTACACTTTACATTGCAACAAGATGCTGATGCTGATTGTTATAATCGACTCAGTAGGTTGGCTGCAGACATGGAAGGGCTTCTTCCATTTACAGAAGGCACTCTGATCGAGCGGGGGTTCCTGCTGGAGAAAGGGTGGGGGAGCTGATCTTCGGGAGATTCCCCTTTTCACCCTATCCCCACCCCCAAAGGGCAATGGACCCCCTGGAAGCATGAGAGGTAGACCTGGAATCTGCAGGGTGAAAGAGGAATTGGCAAAAATCACCTCTAGATAGTGCCCAGTTACTCCCCTAAATATGTCTGCAATTCTTCAGTGCAGTCAATGGAGAAGCTCTGCTGGGCATATCCAGTCTACTTGGTCCTCTTTAATTCTGCTTTGTTGCTGACTTGAAGCAGTTGGTGGAAAAGATGTTAGCACACAGGCTCCTGGCGGTGATTTTTTCTGCTGCCAGTGTAGCTGTTTGATTGCTAACATTTGCTTTAAGCAAAATATGCGCATGTACTATAAATAAGAAAAGCCACACATGGTGTGAAAGTCAAAACGACAAGAAGAAATCCAATTTACTGCATCCAGAGACTAAAAGAAAGTGCAGGGATGAGAGCAGGATGGCGGGGAGTTGTCCAGCTGACAGGCATGTAAATTCTGCAGACTAAGCAGCGTTGGCAGGAGCGTTGGCACTGGAATTCAATTTGGTTTGTCCTCGTCACCCAAAGGCTTCATCTCGGTTATCAGTGCTCAACTGGACGAATGCCACATTTGTTGTAAACATTTTTCTTTTTTTACTTTTATTAATCTCTGCTTGCCTATCGAGGTGAAAGGAGACTTGTTGCTTTAATTGACCACAGACTCCTATGAGCACTCTGATCAAGGCAGCTCCTGAGCCAGGGAGAGCACCAGCCCTAAATAGTTCCACATGTTAGAAATCTTGAAAAGGTACAGGGACCTCTGTCGAGTCCAAACAGGTAACCCTAGATGAGTTTCCATACTTTTTACAGAAGCTTATACTTAAAACATAATTGCTCTTCAGGATGTCAGATGGGGGTCTTTTCCAGCCCTACCTGGAGAGGCCAGGGACTGAACCTGTCACCCTTTGCATGCAAAACATGTGCTCTACCACTGTGCTGTAGCCCTTTCTCAAGGGCTGTACATTCTGCTTCCTCCTTGTGAATTTCAAGTGTGGTTATTCTGAAGATGTTGGGCAACTTTGAATATCTGGCCAATATGGTGCAATCCTGCCTCCTACAAGTGTGTTGGTAATGACTACAGTACAGGAGAACAGTTACTGAAAGCAAAGCCAATCATCCTCTTAATAAGTGTAAGTGGAGAATGAGTTTATTCTAGAATTTTACTCCTCTGACTGTTATAGCCTTCCAAGAACATTTGTAGGAACACTTAAAAGAACAAGATACAAGAACGCTTCTATCTAACAAATGCCTTCAGTAAGTGTAACTGGGGGAAATGATCGGGAGGATGTGAAGAGAGGGTGAAATTCTGAAGTAGTAAATAGTTGTACACATCAGTTCAGTGGCAATTCCACCCATAGCCACCCATCAGTAATGCCTATAGGAGTGGGGGACTTGGGGGGGGGTGTTGTGCAATACTTCAGTGGTAGGATATGTGCTATGACTGTGTTTTTCTGAAAGTAATATCCAAAACTGGAGATAAAATTAAATTATAGATGTTGAAGTAAGAGAATGTTGTCTCTGACTTAATGTGCATCACATGTATGCCAGGGTCTGATATGAAAGTGTTTTTCTCCTGGTGAGATTAACCCTCTTTTTGTGCCTCTTTGCATCTTACAAATGTATGAGGGACCTTCCTCCATGCAGTGAATTGGGACAGTGGACCTATAGATCCACCCTGTCATTTTCCTGTGGAAGCCAAAGATCAAACGTGCATTCTAGAATCTACAGAATTCTCTGGGACATGAGGTTAACTGTTGTGTTATAGTGTAGGCATAATTGCTTTGTTGGGAAGAAGCAGGGAAAATAATGGTGTTGGGCTTAAAATATGCCAACATATGCTGTGCAAAACTTTGCATAGGATATCAAGTGGGTTTTACAAAATACTATTCAGCATAGCAAAACACTTGGAGTTCTAACTCCCTCCCTCTTCCTTTCCTACTCTTCAGTGGGCCACAATTCAAGTCTATGAGTGCTACATCAGTGTGTACGAGAGTGCATATCTTTTCCCCTGAGCAAGTAGCAATGAAGTACTGCATTGGCAGGTGGTCATGTAAGACTCACTTAGAGCACAGTCCTATGCATGTTAAGACAGAAAAAAGTCCTACAACTCCCAGCATTCCCCAGCCAGCCATGCTGGGAGTTGTAGGACTTTTTTCCATTTAAACATAGGATTGTGCCCGTAATGCCACTGCCAGGCCCAGGAGTCCTCCTGCTTCTGTCCAGGAATTTCACAAACCCCTCATCTTCATGTGCCACTTGTGCTGCAGATGGGTCACTCTTGGTCTTAACTGCTTCTATTAATTTTGATTGCTATCTGGATCTTAGATATGCTCCTCTACCCTCTTTTAAGTATTTTTTGCTGTGTCAGAAGTGGCTGTTTGCTTGAAAACCCATCTGCCAGTGGCGAACGGTGTGTCTGATGTTACATAAACCAGCTATTCAGGCTGCTCTGCAGCTAATCATAGCCATCAGTGCCACCTACAGAAATATGACAAAGTGAACTGCCAAGTGTAATAATGAGAACCTCTACAGTAAAGTGTTGGGACAGAACTCTGACAAAATTCTGACAGGTGAGATCAAAGGTTTAGGTTGCCTTAATTGCAAAAGGGTTTGATATGGTGGGGGGATTAGTGGGTGGATTTCAGCAGGCAGCCTCATGCAGGCAGTTGGGTTTGATGAAGTGAAGGTTAAGTTCTTTGATTCCTACCTATTTGAGATCTCATTAGGAAATAAGAGCCGATTGAAACACAAATGTACAGTTCTTTATTTCATCACTTTGTTCAGCCTTTGACATGAGGCAGCCTCTTTTCATAAGGGTATTTCTGAGGTGATGTACACTAATAAAAAAAAAAGTTCTGGTGCTTGATCTGTGGTGGCTGTTTTACCATATGCAAGTTATCACTTAATGTTGCTGTTATTGAGGGGTGAACACATATATCTGTGTATATATGAAATTACTCTGCTGTTTTGTCACATCATTTTCTTGTTCCCTCTTCAGTTGATGGATAACTTTATCAAGGGCAAAAAAATATATATTCTAGCATGTCTCTTTCCATTCTGTGTTACAAAAGGTCAGGATCTTGTGTTACAGAATTAAAATTGTACTAGGTTTGTACTACCTGATTTGGGGTAGGAGGAAGGGAGGGATTAAAATTAAGAAGCTGGTTGCCATGGTGGCAGGAGTAAGCCACATGCTAAGCTTCTGAACCCTAAAACAAAGCAAATGACACTCTTCCTAAAATTTGGAACAATGCAGAACACAACGAGGAATACAACAGGAGTGCAGGTTCCTGGGTCTCTAAGCTTCGGCACCCATTGGAATATGCGTGCAAAAGATATTTCACTTGTATATCTAGAAGAATTCCAGGAATTATATATATATATATACATATATATATATATACAATGAATATGTAGCTTAATAGTGAACATTGACCACAAATGGCAAGATGCAATTTTCCCCAAACATTGAGTACAAGTTTGGAACCTGAGCATTTAAAGATATTTGGAATGCAACGTCAAATGTACAAACGGACACAACACGCCTCAGTCATATCAAAGCATTCGGATGGGGCAGGGACACTTTTAAAGTTCATATACACAACTCTGCCACTCAGATTCAAATGGCTGCTGCTCTTGACTTTTCTTCCCTTGTCTTTGCATTGTTTTTCCATTCTCTGAGATCTCTGTCTAATTTATTTATTTAATAAAACGACAAATGTTTGTGTGGTGGCAAATATAAGAATTATATCTATGACTAATGGGACTTTGATAAATACAGTTTGAACTGAGTGGTTGACTATTTGTCAGTTAACATAGAGAGAAACCGAGAGAAGCATTCTGGCTCTGTATTATGGCACAAATACTCCAGATTTCCAAAACATGCATGCTCTTTAGTATTTGTAACCTTTTTTTTGGTCTTCTGTCACTTACTCCTTTTGGACCCTATTTTACAGGCTTTTCACAAGGATGGAATAGACTCCCCACCCACCCCATTTCTAGAACTAAGGACACAATCTTATGCATGTTTAGACAGAAAAAAGTCCTACAACTCCCAGCATTTCTCCAGCCAGCCATGCTGACTGGGGCATGCTGGGACTTTTTCCTATCTAAACACACATAGGATTGCACCCTAAAATAATTTCGCTAATTATCATTGTCTCTGTTAACTGTTTTATGTAGATAAATGTTTTTGCAAACTATCTTTACCACTGTTTGTGGCTGTTTTCCCCTTCACAAAGTTCAAAATATTCTGCTGGCAAGGTGAATTCTTACTAGACACCATTTTAATTTATTGTGGTTTAACTTAAGATACTAAACAGGTACTTCAAGAATGTGTGGGCTCAAACTACAAAATGAGATTAAAAGAAGCTCCAAGCCCCCCCCCCCCCCGGCTGCCTTAAAATGCCCAGGTATACACCTAACACTTACAGGCAAAGTTTGTGGGTATCAATATAAAATTTTTATTGCACCTGGGATTCATTCATCCCCGAGGAACTTTTATCTTTCATAGTAGAGGTGTTTAGTTTTTTAAAAAAGAAAGGTTGAAGTAATGTGTTAAAACAAAGGCTATCAGTTCAAGTTGATGGCTTTTTTGTTTTGATTGGATGCTGCATCTTCACTTAATAACTTGGGCATAGCTGCATGGTAGTTTATCATTCAACCTGTACTGTTAAGTCAGCTGCCTACCATGACATTTTAAATATAAATATGGCTGATATTCAGAGCGCACCATTTGCTAGTATGTGGCAGATTTCCCTCCCTGGATAACCAACTTGCATATTAAAAGCCCAGAGGGCCCTTAAGACATGCCTGCGTGTCACCTGATTGTATCCTCCTTATAATCAAATTGGGCTGGATCCAGTGCTGGTCATCTGCTAGCAGGGACTTCCCCTCCCGCTGCAGCCCGCTCTGCACACACCCCAGATTTGTTCCAGAGGGCTGGGGGACCCTTGGGAGCAGATTTGGGGCATGTGGAGGGGGGGGGACTGAAGTGCAGAAGAAAGGACAGGGAAGTCCCTTTGTGCAAGCGGATGTCTGCTCACATGGCGTTGGATTCGACTGACAGAATGGGTGGCAAACAGCCACTTACCGTATAGTGGTACTTAGTAAACTCACTGCAAGATACATCCAACCACATGGTCATCTTATCTGACCCCATAGAAGGGGAACGTTTATACCATGGGTCGACTACCCCACATTTTCCATTGGGTGCAGAGATGTGGCAGGCAGGCTTAACTCTCCACACTAAGACAATGGTTCCCTGTATGGTTTCCTGTGGTGAGTTTACAGGTGGCCACAATGTGGCAAATAATGGTCAGTTTTCCAGGCAAATATCCAATATCAAATTGGTCAGGGCTGAGCCATGTTGGGCTAGCTACAGCTTCAGCTAAGTAAAAATAAACTTAGTGTAAACGTTGAATTCTCTGGTGGGGGGGAAATGGTCTCATGGGATATGTGTGTGTGTGTGTGTGTGTGTGGTACTGTCCAGTCCGCATAAATAATAGTGTGTGTTAAAACCAAACAACTGTCTCTTGTGTTTTTCTTAATTGTTAGCTGCTTGGAAAATTGAGTCAGGTAAACTCTTGTAACCTTGTTGTAAGTATTGTTCGGTCCACAGTCGCACTAGTTCCTTTCATCTGACTGCTTTCAATGCATGATGATTCAAACTGGCTGGCTTCACCACTGCACTTTCATTACCCCCAAAGTCTGGGATTTTCCAGCTTAAGGGGTGGGATGCTCTCAAGAAGAGGCTGCATGGCCAAAACTCATTCTTGCTTATGTACCCGAGACAGAATCGTTCAAAGCAAATACTCCTTGTATACAAATGGGGGCATCATTTGCCAGCTCATCTAGCATTCACTAACCAGAATAATTGTTCTCAGTTTTTCATTTGAGAGATGCACCAATTAGGCAGACAATGGACACTTTTGTTAAAGCACTTCATATCCTGTGAAATTGTCAGAGCACTTCCAGAAATTTTAGTGCATGGTTTCTCACTCCTGGGAATGGTCTGAAACATAAAAATACAATATATGATCATCTTGCTCATGCTTTCACTACCAATTCCTTGCATGAAAATAGGAAAGTATGCCTGTTTCTTATGGAAGGGAATAGATGAAAATATTTGTGTTGGCAGAAATTTTACATAAAGATTGAAATGTGATGAAAAGGATACTTTGGGGGGGGGGGGTTAGTGAAAAGAACTTCAGTTATAAAGGAAAAAAAAATATGAAAATTAATTTCAACCAAGATTGAACAGACTCCAGTAGCTAGGCTAGCATTTAATGAGTCATTTGAAACTGTATTTTTTTAGACTTATAAACAAGGCTGAGAAGGGGCTTTCAAGTGGCTTGTTGATACAAGCATTGTACTCGTCATCAAACATTGCTATTCCTTTTATGTTGGTGCTTGGCATTTGTGGTAGTAACAGTTGAACCTTTTTTATCCTCTAAAAAGAGGAATGTCATCCATATAGTGGAATGTATAGACTATATAGAGAGGCATGTATTATTTAAGTCCTTTATCATAGAATGTCTTGAAATGAGTTTTTGATTTGAATGGAATCTGGGTGTTTGGTGACCCCATGAGTTCAACATGCACGGTGTTAGCTACATTAATTTTAGATGAATTCACAATAGGGGATAAGAGGAAATGGGAAACTTAACATAGTAAATTAAAAAGATTTGCTCTTCAATCCTATACATGTTTACGTGGACTAAAATCTTACTCATTTCCATGGCACTTATTCAGTTCATTTACATGTTAAAATAAATGTGTCTAGTATTGCTTACTTAGAAATAGTGATTATGATTCTGTGCAACTTAGAAAGCACACAGCAGGGTGCTTTTCTTTCCTTCCTGTAGAAAAAAGGAATCCATTGCTTGCAGTTGTGCTGTTGAGTTAAACTTTGGAGTTCATGTAAATTGTTGATTTTTGGAGTAAGAGGTGTCTGACAGTACACTCCTGCTCATACAAATAGCACAAATTGAGTTATTATCTTATATGTTTAGTATAAGAACTCAGTTTGTGTCATTTGTATGAACAGGAGACTCATCACTTGCTGTGTAGCAAGCGTCTGGGTGGTTGACTAGTATAAGCCATTGCTACTTAAGCACTTCCACTGCAAGTAGAGTGAACTGAAGAAGCAAGTGCTTTTGACAGTGCTTCTTGCCTTGGGTGAGTAGGTTTGCCTATTTTGTTTCAGCTTTGAAGCTGCACTGACATACACACAAAGACATTCCTTAGCACCTGATCCACAGTAGCATGTGGGAAGAAGAAATTAGACTGGGAACCCTAATTAAAAGCAATGGCAGCACTGTCAAACCAGCAGTTAAGACATTTCGAGTGCAATCCTATGCTTGTCTATTCAGAAGTAAGCCCCATCGAGTTCAGTGGGGCTTACTCCCAAGTCAGTGTGTATAGAATTGCAACCTTAATGTAGCTCTTTTACTTTTTGCCAAACTGATTACTTCTAGCTCTCTCTAGTAACTAAACTAGAGAACTTTGAAGACACTATCTGAAACATCATCCGAAGGGTTGGCTGAAGGTCAAACTACACATTACCTTTAACACATAGCAAGCAGCCACATCATAGATTCATGGATTCATAGATCATAGAGTTGGAAGGGACCTACAAGGCCATCGAGTCCAACGCCCTCTCAATGCAGTAAACTAGAGGAGGGGTCTCCCATCCAAGTAATAACCAGGCTTGACCCTGTCAGTTCTTCTTACCTACTTAAAAGTAAGGATTGGGGGGGGGGGGCTGATCTTGATTGGGACCCTAGCATGAGGGGGTAGGAGAACTTTAACCCTTTGTCCCCCCACTGTGGTCCCAATCCCAATCTGCCCTCCACATCTGCTGTTTGCATAGGGGGAAAAGCCTGCCATTTGCATAGGTTTGACCCTGAGAAGATATTAGAATAAGAATCCCAGGACTGCCCCTTAGAGAAATGAGTTGTTGCACAAACTGTTGGCAAAAGCCCTAGGCCTAGTAACTTCTTGGGGTTCGGTAAATTAATCCCATTAGTACTCACATTATGTTTTACATGCATACTTCATTAAACTGTATCTGCACCAATACTGCATTCTCCCTTTTTTCATAAAACAGATTGGTGGATGTTGCAGTCTAAATGTTTTTTCAGTACGGGACAACCGTTTATCTAGGATTCCTCCTGAGATATCACAAGCCACAGAACTTCATGTCCTAGATGTAGCTGGAAACAGGCAAGTACTCATTTTTACCATAAATCCAAATCATTTTTGTGGTGGATCTTTGAAAGAGATTTGTGGAATTTGGCAGCTTCATTAACTTTCCTCCACTTGGTGCCTAGGGGGTGGGGTGGGGGGATACTTTAATCTGGTGTTAAGGTCAATGTTGGCAAAGCAATGTTGGACAATTATTCAAATTTTTTTCTAAGGATTATCTAAAGCTCTACAGAATGGTACCAGATCTTTAATGAGACTGATGTTTTAAAAACAAAGACTCTCAGAGATCTTAGGCTGCAATCCTACTGTCCCTGGGAGGGTGTCTCAGGGGCCATAGGATATAGCACAGGTATAGGGCATCTGGAGGGCACTAGATTGTCTAACTCCGATATAGTGGATCTCTATTTCCACTTGCTGAGAAGGACGTCTGCCCTTGGAAGTCCCTGTCGCAGGCAAGGAAATTGCTGCCACCCATGCCACTCTACAATCGATAGTGGCAAAAAGGGAGCAGGCATGGGGCAGATCAGGGGAGGCTTTGGATCTGCTAGATCCAAAGCCCTCCCCTTTACATGATACATCCCCAGGATGGGGAGGGGGCAGGATTATGCCAGCCCTGAAGCAGGCAGACTTTGTTTTCCTCCCATTGGGACTAGTGAGAGGGGAAAAGAAAAAAGCTGGCCAGAAAAGAAAAGAAAAAGAAAATGGAAAATGCCACCCTTCCCACCTGCTCTGCTGTCATGAGTGGATTTGATGGTTCCTCTGCCTCTGATTCTCCCTTTCCCTCCCCCATAGAATTCTTCTGCTAATGTCTTTTAAGTTCCAACTCTTCTTTCTCTGTGAAAAAGGAAACATCAGTACTGAAAGGTTAAAATCTCCTTACCTTAAGTGCTGCACTAATATAATGCAGTTCTTGTGATGGGATGTGAGTCTTTATGGTGTTTGAGGGGGTGGGGGTGTCATTTACCGTAGACCATCAGTACCTTGGTTTGTAGTGTTCTGTTCCTCCCTTCCCATTCACTTGGGTCTAACTTAGCACCAATACATATACTGCTTATTTCTCTCTAGCCTACTCTAATATCAATTCTCACTACAGCAACATAGGAAAATACATGGAGTATGAAGGGGGTATCAGGTAAGAGGGAAAATGTAGCCCTTCCTCATTACTACTTCCTCAGATAAGTACAGTTTTCAGCACTATACTCTGGATTTGTATAAATTCCAAGATCTTAGCTGGACACATAATATGTTTCTTTTTTATCTGGCTACACATAATAAATAATACAGTAAAGCTGAACTTATCCTGGGAAGTTATGCTAAATGCTGTAAAAAATATGTAAGAAGTTCAACATTTCAATGACGTTGCAAGGGAAACGATTACTTGGGGCATCTACTAAAAGGGGAAAGAGTAGAATTTTTACACTGAAATGCTTTATTTTCTTCCCAGAGGGGTAGCCATGTTAATCTGCAGCAAAAACAACAAAGATGCCACAAGACTCCGGAGTGTGTGTGTGTGTGTGTGTGGAGTTGTTTTTTTTTACTTTCTTTCTTCTCTGTAGCCTTTAAAGAACTTCTAGAATGTTTCCTTGTTTTTCTATTAGGTTGCTACATCTTCCCATGTCGCTTACTAGCTTGAAGCTGAAAGCATTGTGGCTGTCTGATAACCAGTCCCAGCCTCTGCTTACGTTCCAGACAGACACAGATCCTGAAATAGGAGAAAAGATTTTAACATGTGTTTTACTTCCTCAAATGCCTTCTGAGCCCAGTTGCCAAGGTAAATATATTTGGAGATCATTTTCACGTGAAGCAAGATGGCTTCGGTCAGGATAATGAAAAAAACAAACTAAAAACAAACTGCCTGCATAGTAGCATTCAAGTGTACAAAATATTTTAAATGTATAAACTACTAAAGATGTTAGGTTTGTAAGAAATGGTAATTTTAAGGTTATTAAGTATTGCATAGTTTCTACCAGATGATTAGAAGGATAGCTTACTGACTACCCGCCCCCTATAATTTTACTTCTAAAATGTTTCTGAATAAATGCAGATCTTGAGTTTAATCCTGGAACAGTTTTTCTAAATGATATTTCAGTGTGCTGGATGTTCATAACTCTTTTTTTTATTTATTTTATTTATTTTTTTAAATTTTATTTATATTTTTAAAAGAACACACATACACACACACAAAAAAACATAAACCTACAAATCATACACTACAAGTGCACCCGTCACCCCGGGGCCAAAACCAATTCTATCCACATAATCCATTATTAATCTATATTCCAAAAATACATCATATCATGACATGGCTTACTCCCTTTCCCCTTTACTAAAACATAATCTAAAAATGACCCCCATATTTCCTTAAAATTATTTTTCTTTAATTGTCCCCTTTTACATTTAATACTACATGTTAGTTTATCATTTAAAGCAATATCCCAAACCTCTTTATACCAGTCTATTATTAAATACTGATGTTGAACTTTCCAATTCCTTGCAATCAATAATCTCCCTGCCGCTAATAAGCTTACAATTAGTTCCTTTTTCTCTTGTGAGCACAAAAGTTTCTCTGTTATTGATAACAATGCTAATTTTGGACAGACCTCCACATTAATACCAATAATTTCTGAAATTTCTCCAAAAATTTTATTCCAAAAATCCAATACGCTTTTACAGCTCCACCACATATGAGCATAAGTACCAAGTTCCTGGCATCCTCTCCAACACAATGGAGCACAATTACTATCTATTTTATTTAATCTTACTGGAGTCAAATACCATCTCCAAACAGTTTTTAAAAAATTCTCTTTTATCCTTACTGACATATTTCTTAATATACGTCTGCCCCAAATATTTCTCCACCCCGCATTCGATATCTCCTCCCCAAATTCCATTTCCCACATCATCTTAAGGTTGTCTTTTTTCGCTTCAATCCTCTGCATCATTTTATATATCTCCTTAGTTAACCCTCTAGAAGAAACATTCCCTTCTATAAGATCTCTAGACAACACTTTCTTTTCAAATCCAGTAAACTCCCTCTCATACTCGTTTTTCTTTTTCCATTTCTTAGTCCACTGATCTAATTGCATTAAATTTAACCACGAAATTCTATCTGGCCCAACCATTTCCAATATTTGTTGTCTAGTCTCAATTTTTCCCATCCAATCCATTAATTTGATAACCTTATTTTCCCTAAATATTGCCTCCCAATGCTGTGCATTTTCTGGAAAGTCCTCCATTGCTACAACTGGAGTTAACGGTGATATCCCTGGTATAAAGATCTGTCTGTTACTATTCCAAATCCCTACCATATTTTTCAGGAAGGGATTTTCTATTCTTTTTACACTAGTAATACTTTTTTTTAAAAATAAAATTTTTTCCATCCCCATTTCTATTTCCTGCGTTTCTATTTCTAACCACAAAATATTCTTCCTAACTAAAATATCCATAATAAACCTTAACTGATTAGCTATATAATACCACTTGATATTAGGAAGGCCAAGCCCCCCTTCTTTTTGGGATTTATACCATTTACTCTTAGTAATCCTCGCCTTTTCCCCCCCATTACAAAAATTATTAATTATTGCTTGCCATTCCCTAATTTCCTTCTCTGGTAAACTACTTGGTATCATTCTAAATAAAAAATTTATCTTTGATAATATCTTCATTTTTATCAAAGCTATTCTACCAAACCATGAAAGTCCAATTTTCTTATATTCCTCTATCTTTTTTTTACCTCATTCTTTAACTTTCTAAAATTTTGTTCTACTATTTTTTCTAACTCTTTTAAAATATCTATACCTAAATATTTAATCATACTTTTTACCTTAATATTTGATCTCTTTTTAATCCCTTCTAACTCCTCTATTTTACTATAATTAAACAACATAATCTCAGATTTATCCCAGTTAACTTGCAACCCCGTAACTTCCCTAAACTCCTTTAAATGATTCTCTAACCTATCCATCATTTCCATGGGATTTTCAATTGTTAACAAAGTATCATCTGCAAAAAGATTAATTTTTATCTTATCCTTTATCCCTATCCCTTTTAAATTACTATCCTCTCTAACTACATTTGCCAAAACCTCCATAACTAACACAAATAAGATTGGTGAAAGGGGACAGCCCTGTCTGGTACCTCGGCCTAGATGAATTTGATCAGTTATACCATCATTTACTACAACTGACGTCGTATTTTGAGCATACAATTGATCAATAACTCCTCAAAACTTTTCACCAAACCCCATAGTTTTTATTATCCTCTTTAATGCTGGCCATTCCACACAATCAAAGGCCTTGAAAATATCTAATGCTAAAACCCCTGCCTTCAAATTATTTTTCTTAATTAAATATATTATATTTAACACTCTTCTAGTCAAATCTGCCATTTGTCTACCTTGTACAAAACCACATTGATCTAAACTGATATACTTACTAACAAAACTATTCATTCTTCTAGCTAATATTGCAGACATTAATTTTGCATCTTGATTAATTAATGAAATTGGTCTATAGGATCCTGGGTCTGCCGAATCCTTATTCGGTTTCAAAATTAAAATGGTCAAAGATTGTTTCCAAGAAGGAGGGATCTCTCCCCCCTGTAAAATATCATTAAACAATTTTTTTAACTTGGGAATTAACATTTTCTTGAAAACCTTATAATATTCAGCCCCTAAACCATCTATTCCGGGAGTTTTACCATCTTTTAATTTATTTATAGCAAACGCTATTTCTAACTCCGTAAAAGGTTGTTCCATATAATCCCTATCCTCTTCTAATATTTTTATTTTCAATTTTTTTTCAATATATTCTTTAATCCTTACTTCAGAACATACCCCAGCCTTATACAATTCAGAATAAAATTCATGAAATATTTTTAGTTTATCCTTCATTAAATTATATTCCTTACCCTTCTTATCTTTAATCACCCCCACTAAATTTTTCTCTCTTTTTTTTTGCGCAGATCTAGCTAACATTTTAGAATTTTTATTACTATTCTCAAAAAACTCTCTTTTCATATATATCAGATTCCTTTGCACTTTATCTATATCTTTATTCTCAAATTCTTTCCTCTTAGCTTGCAGTTCAGCAAATACCTTCTTATCCCTATTCTTTAAAAAAGATTCTTCTAACTCCCTAATCTCTTCTTCTATCTGTTTATTAAAAGCCTCCTGTTGTTTTCTTAAATTAACTCCCTCTCTTATTCCTATACCTCTCATAACACTTTTCATAGTATCCCATATTATGGCTTGACTACAATCCTCTGTTTGATTATATTCCCAGTTCATAACTCTTACTGCGAGCAAGTACAAGAATTACATCTATGAGATTATTCATTTCCACTTGTAACATAACTACTATGGGCATTTGGGGAAAGTAAATTGTGGGGGAAACAGTCCAAAAGTAGGAGTTCTACAAGGTTGGTGCATCAGCCTCTGGTCTGACCGTTCAGATATGAAGACACAAACAGTTACTGTATGAAGCTGTATCATTGGACTCATTGCAAATATGATATGGATACTTAACTAAATATAAGCTCAAACTTTGCAGCTAACCTCTTCAGTGAGTATTGTATGTTTTTGCCAAACATAGTTTTCCATTTCTAGTTTTCATCATGAAAAGGTTTTTACATCTGAACTGTTGAATGTACAACGACATTAACCTGTAACATATGAACTTGCTGTCTCCGCTTGTTGTCTGCTGTCATAACAGATAACCTGCCCCGATGCGGTGCACTAGAAAGCTTGGTAAATGAAATGTCAGATGAAACATGGAATGAACGGGCAGTAAACAGAGTCAGTGCAATCCGCTTTTTAGAAGATGAAAAAGATGAAGAGGATAATGAAATGGTATGTTTTGTCAGAAAACAAATGCAAAAGCAGGGTGGTAGGCATGGTTTATTGGACAGCTGATTATCTTGGAGTTAATTCATATGGTACCAGCAGACTGTACTATGTGCCAATTTTGTTAAATGCTTCTGATCAGATACTACTTGTGGGAGGAGGGCGGGTCAAAGCCCCTTCTGTTTAGAGAAACAAATAGCAAAATATTGCCTGCTTAAACCTAGATCTACTTGGTGTTTCTATTACTAGTTTTCTCTCCTTTTTGCTTCTTTAAGGTGGTCCCCTTCAGTTTTCTAAAATCAAAGTAGAGGTAGGGACTTCTGTGGAAGGTGTAAGCTTTGGACCCTGTGTTTGTGTAGCCAGTAACCCCTTTGGGTTTCCCCCCCCTCCATTGGACTGTCTTCTGTCCCATCGCACTGTTTGTCATCTTCCCCACAGTCACTTCCATTGCCCCTCCTTCATTTCATAACCATTTGCATTGAAACCTGAATATAATACCTATGAGCTGGCAGGAAACGCTCGGTGTTCTGCTCAAACGAAGGAGGGTCTAGTGAGAGCATCTGTCACTGTACTTATGAGACCTCCACTAAAGTATACACCCACTCCCTTCAAATGCTCTGCAGAAGTAAACCCCATGTACATGATTGCTTTTGATTCATAAAAGATACAAAACTGCACCCAGTTTTATAGCTTTGGGCCAAAACATCTAGAGGGCCACAAGTTGCCCACCCCCGACCTATAGACATAACGTGTGTAGTGGTTCTGTATAAGCCTAAAATATGTTTAATGTACACTAAAGGAATGGTCTTGCTTTGAAAAGTGACTACAACATTTTTTTGAAAGTAGAAAATAGTTGTTTTCTTATAACTAGCTAGCTGAACCACAAAAGGCAAAAGATGGTTCTACCTTCCCCCATCCCATAAGCTGGGGTAGTATTCAATGGTGGCGCAGTGCCAGCGCTAATGATGTTGCGCTTGGGTAAACCACCACTCGTGCAATGTAATTAGCCCTTGCTAGTGGAAAAGCGGTGATTTGCTGCTGAAATTTGGCACGGCGTAATTTATCTGAGATACTCCCAATTTAGTTATGCAATTTTATTACTTAACAAATAATAGCAAACTCAAAAATATTAATGAAATTATTTGTAAAAGAGACAGGTGCCTAAGTAGGGAACAAAAAATCAGACTGCACAAAGCAGATATGCCATTAAAATGAGCATAGGTTTAATTAATCTTGGTTTTCTTAGCCTGCAAGGAAGCTTTGGCAGAAAAAGCTGAGGCTATAGTAGTACTCAGTTGCCATCAAGGTTGGTATTTGGTTGGCAGTGCAGAACACACATTTCAGTTGTCCAAATTGTCTTGCCAATTGTATATATGGCAACTAATGATTCTGATTTAAGCGTTGCCACTTTCATGTTAGATCTTGGTATGCTCTCTCTCTCTCTCTTTAAATGCTGTGAAATTATGTGAAGTCTTTACTTGTTTGCAAAAAGAACAACTACCGGTATATCCTTAATCGGGGTCAGGAGCAATCTACCATCCAAAATGTCTTTTCTGCCTAACACCCTGATATAATAGCAATACATTCCAATGATCTACTTGAAACAATTCCATTCCCAGTGTGTTTAGATAAAAATACAAATAATGTTGTTTATGTTCACATAAAAATTGCTTTAAGAACATATATTGTTTGCTTAAAACATTGTGTTGCTTAGGACAGATCGAAACACGACAATGGGCATGTTAGAGAGAGAGAGAGAGAGAGAGAGAGACGAACTTAACCTGTGTAGGATTCCACTCCACAAGCCTCTTGTTTAAATCATGTAGACAGCAGCTGTATGTGCAGCATTACGCCTCCACTGTTTTCTCAGGCCATGGATCTGACGCTGTGCAACCTTCCTCAACCTGCTGCCCTCCGGATGTGTTGGCTTACATAATTTGCGTCATGCCTGATAGCCATGCTGGCTGGGGCTGATGGCAGTTGTAGTTGAAACCATCTGGAGGGCACCAGGTTGAGGAAGGATGATGTAGGGAATGACAACTCAATTTAAATGTCCCAGTTCATATGTCCAGGTGTTTTGGACTTTTGCTCCCAGCATTCCTAATCCTTGGCCATGCTGGCAGGGGCTTCTGAAAGTTGACGTCCAAACATTTGGAGATCTACCTTCTGCCCATCCCTGCTGTACAAGTCCTCAGACCAAACTAGTTGATAACACACTTCTCTCAATGTATAGAAGACACAAAACCTGCCACCCTCTTACTTCACCTATTTTTATTCTTAGGAAGCAACTAAAAAGCAGATAAAATAGCACTGCATAACTAATGGCAGCTGCCCTGAGTCAGAATGCATATGGTGGTGGATGCTTTTTCACAAAGGTGCTACAGTCACTTTTCTAAGCATTATTACATTTCACATCTGCATATGCAAAATAAAACTTTTGAATGTTAACTGGGAGGACTATTTGTATGCAAGCACATGTTCACCACATTCCTACAGGACACACTGTAGAGTTTTGAGGAGCAGAAGCATGTTGAAACATTGGCTGCAGCAACTTCAGCATGTATGCACTATGTTTAGATGTAAATCTCCTCTTCAAACATTAGACATATTTGCCACGTAAAGCATGAAGTAGGCCAAACATCACATGTAATTTTTAGTAGTAATGTAGACAGAGAGCCCAACCACTTTTAAAAGCACATGAAATTTGTAAGAAATGCATCATATCAAAATAGGCTTCATTTTCATGATGGGCAATGATTCATCATGAAACCTGAGGCTGTAAGGCAATGTAGTTTTAACAGTCACAGCCAACTTCTCCCCTCGCCCCCCACTCACCCACCCCCAGAACAGCAAGTGCTTTAGCATAAATTTTGTTTTAAAGCCCCCTGTTTTAAAAGCAGTTCGTCATGTGCCATTGTGGCGGGGTCTGCTACTTGATAATTCCTTGGGAACATTTTTTTATTCCTTTCTCATGAAATAAGAATAATAATCTCTTGAATAATCATCTCTTGGAGGTAGAAGAACAGCTTAAGCCATGGTGGGCTGTGGTGCGGGTGGGCAGCCATTTTGAATATTCAGTGCCCGGCTGTGGCTTGTCATATCGTGTGAAGCCAGGGATCGTGGGTTATGTAAGGGTTAAACAATCCCCGCATAACCCATTAACCCATGGTCTGCTGTTGGGGTATATGAGGGTTATTTAACCCTCGCATAACCCACGGTCCCAGGGTTCGCATGATATGACAAGCTGTGGTTGGACGTTGAATGTGCAAATCCCACCCAGCATGCAGTGCAGCCCACTGTGGCTTAAATAACCCATGGTGGGCTGTTTCGATCATGCAAACCAGGTCAATATGTTGGATCCAGACTAAGTTGAACTCAGTTCCCAATTAAATCAGTGTGACAAGCTAGTCATGACTTAAGTCCCATTGATTTCAACTTGGTGCAACTAACTTAGTATAGATCCAACCCAATGCTGATATCCATAGAAGTGATGCGTGTGGTAGAAGAATCATGAGCCTTGTGTTGTGTGTGAAAGCAACGTGTACCAGTTGTGCTTGTGGTTCTCCCCTTCATGCGTATTGCTTCTCTGCATCACGGCTAGTGTCTCTTGAGCTGTTAGATATATCCCCTGCTACATTTGTTGTTAGACTAAGCAACTATTAAAAAGGTGACAACCTTTACTTACATTTCATGGTAAACCTAATAATTGGTATTTAGTTGCTAAGTCTGAAAAGCCATTAATATATATATATATATATAACTTGTTAAAAGGGAGACACAGGAAAATCATTTACTCCACTGTTTGTTTTTAGAGGACACTTCTAAGGCGAGCCACTCCTCACCCTGGGGAATTAAAGAGCATGAAAAAGACAGTGGAGAATTTACGGAATGATATGAATGCTGCTAAAGGACTGGATTCAAACAAAAATGAGGTCAATAATGCCAATGACAGAGTGACCACTTCTGTGTAGAGACTCACGTCCTCCAGATATTTGCCTCCTGTGTCTTCCCCCTGCTGTCGAATCGTTACTGTTGCATCCTGGGATATCATTCAATCAACTCTCATGTGTTTAACCAGAAATCCGATCCGACTCATCTCGTCCTTGTGTCATTTCTTTGGAAGGTGCTTCTCATTGGAAGAAAAGTGCCTTATTTCAGTCTAAGCATTTGAACACTGAGGGCGCAGTGCACTGAGAAATGCCTCCCACAGTCTTGTTCTTTGCTTGCACAGCTCTTGTTTGTTTGCCGGTGAATTGTTCCCATAATTTCCAGTGTTGTCATTTTAATAGATTTTAAGGTGTTTGTTTCTTTTTTGAACAAGGGGAATACACTATTATACAATCATGCATCTCGTACACAGGGGAGTTGTCTGCTGGGGGTTTTGCCCTTAGGGACTGGGGTATTTATATTGCCCTGTTTGACCTACAATGAAAAAAGGTAGTTTTATGGGGAACTGATCAGTTTTTACCTCTCTGGCAGCTCAGATGGTGTAAATTTTATAATTTTGTATAGGAGTTTCATAACAAAAATGATGTATTTCATTTTTTAAAAGAAATTTTAAACGGTACATTTTACTATTTGTGCAAGATGAATTCCATGGATATTCATGTTTGTTATATGTCTACACGTGCCTTCATACAGCCTATATGAGATTAAACAAAAATTTAGGAACAGTGAGATTAGTGTAAAGAAGGGTGCCTCTTTAGATGTGCTGTTTTGCAAACAATTAACTTTTAACTTCCCTTTGCAAACAAAAAAGCTCTTTAAAAAAATATATCTTCATTCTGTTATGGTGATGACACTAGATGCTCAAATTGCCACTGCCTTATGATATGCACTCACACACTTTTTTAAAAAAAAAATCTGTTCATGAAGAAATAATTTTGGCTGCAGAAGCATTGCAGTCACTAGAATTTCAGGCGCCCACTTTTAAATGTGCCATTTGTAAACAAATTTTAAAAGCAGAACAAAATGCACAATAGCAAGTGCATATGTTGTGAAAATGAATGTTATGTACTATACAGGCATGATATTCTCAAACGTATTTGGAAGGTTTTATATCTCTATAAAACCTAATAAAACACTAAAAAAAATCTTAGTGATTCAGTAACTTTTTAATTCTAGTACTAAAATTGCTACTAAAATGTATGCATATTTTAATTCATTTGAGTTGTATTTCAGACTACTTACTGTTCAGTGCTGACCCCAAATACTATTGCTTTTAAATGTGACTCAGACTTATTCTGAAATATAAGCAGTAAATTCCTGTGGATGATACCAAATATTAATTTGCTGGATAAATCTGCTTCTTTCAGACTCAAATATAGCTACCGGTATATGCTTTACAAGGTAGCTTTCTTAGTTCCAGCAGCCTGGCCAAATAATGGATAAGGGGACAGTTCAGCTTCTAGACACTTTAATTCTTCTTATGTTTTAGCAACACTCATTCTGTGTTCTCGGTTGTGACATATGAAACCTGACCCATGGCTGCTGATTGGATTGCATAGGCAAATGGAAAATCGTCAGAACATACAGTGTAGCGTTCTACAAGCCTGAAACCAACCAACTAAATTACTTTTGTGGATTAACTGTACATTTCCTAGTGTATTGTGTCCCTCTCTGGAACTCTTATTTAAATCCTTTTGAAATCATGTATTGGTGATGCGGGGAGGAAGGAATGCATATGACTGAATGTGTGCTGTGTAATTGAGTTCAATTGCAAATTGGGGTGGGAGGATAGAGAAAATTCCTAGTATCTTCATATGGGTCATCATCTCCATGTCTTTCCCTATCTTCCTCTCCACCTCAGTAAGAAACAATAGAAGGAGTGAGGTCACCTAGGGGAAACCAAAATCCAAATCTTTCTATAGATGTTTTTGTCTAGAAAACATCTGTTTTGACATGAGTGTAAATGTATTAAGAGTAAGAGTATGTAGGTGGATTATAGTTACAAAAGCATCTGTTAAAAGATCTGCATGTTCTTAACGGGCCATATGTTCTTCAGGGGAAACAGCTTTGGAATACAGGGCTGTGATCGGAGGCTTCTACAAAGGGCCCCTGTCAGAAGCAGTGTGCAAAAATGAAACCTACTTATTTCAAAGGAGACTTAGTTCCTTCTTCATTGTTTTCTCATTACATTTATGGTAAAATTCATGACTGCACCACAATCTGGGTGTGGAGCTTTCCCAACTTTGTGTTGTGTGGTTTTTAATTTAAGCTGGACTTGCAGGAGACCACTCCAGAGAATCCAAGCATAAACAGTTCGTAAAGTCAGATGAGGAAACTGATACAACTTTCTTTTTCTTTTTTTTTTAAAGACAAATAACTTTCCCACGCCTGAGCAGGAATCAGACAGTCAAGTGAACCTCATCCAACATAGTTTTCAGTTGGCCTGTTAAAATTGTGTTAAGGGATTAATTCATATTCCTTGTGTTATCACTTGGTTCCTCAACACTTGAAGACTAGGAGCTGAATCTATGCACTGACTACATTAAGTACTGACTTGGATCCTAAGATAAGTTAACTTAAGGTGCAATCCTATGCAAGTGTAGGCAGAAAAAAGCCCTACAACTCCCAGCTATGCTGGGAGTTGTAGGGCTTTTTTCTGCCTACACTTGCATAGGATTGTGCCCTTAAGGTAGTTCACAGACGAAGTTTCCCATCCTTTCCTCCCAGTAACCATTGTTCAGGAGGGGCCCTGATCCTTCAGAGAGACTTTGGGCAGGGTCTGCAGATTGCTGGAGAGGAGAGGAAGGGATGGGAAACTTTCCTTCTGTGAACTACCGTACTTTAAGTTAACATATCTTAAGAGACAAGCCACTGTGTTTGATGGAGTGGAGTATGGAAGTTAGATCTGTGAAGACTCATTAATACAGGTTGCTACTTGATCCCTGAAGAATTAAGTAATGTGTGACCCATCGCTAAATTCTCTGCCTCTGCCAGGTGTTGCTTATACTACGTTTTGCTAATACTTGGTTATAGGATACATGTCAGTGCTATAATGTACACTGCTCCAATGTGTCAGGTCCAACATAAAAACTAGTTTCTGTTTTAAATGCTTGGTTCCTTGCCCTCAAATATGGCTGATACTGAGTGATCAGTTAGATGGGCCACAGCTACCGTAATTCAGCACAGGCAGTCTTGGAGTCTAAGCGGTATGGTGTTTCTGCCAGAAGATTGCAAACTGAGCTTTAACTCAGTAATTGTGATTTTACTATTTAGAAACTAGATTGTAGATCAAGACATCTCCCCCCCCCCCCCCGCATCATGTTTGGCTATATCCAAGTTGGTTTATATGTTACTAAAAACCGATGCACAAGCATGAATACATTGCATTTCTTCTTTCCCTGCTTCTCTTGTAATGTGTGGGGCTTGTAAATCTCCTCCATATGGAGATCCATAAACCATAAGCTCTCAGATCTCACCACTGAGATTATCTTTTGTGTCCAACACCAGATGCTACAGTAGCAGCAAGGGAAGAAGAAACACATCATTCATGGTTTGTTGTCTTCCCTCTTTTTGTACTTGTTTGAACCAGCTCCATCTCTATTTTGATCCAGTAGTGCATTTCCCGTCCCACGCCAGTGGCAGCCAATGATGTGGGGTGGGAAAATGTATGGTGGGATGTCACAACATGGATAAGTATTCCTAAGCATTATTGAGAAGAAGGGGGAAAATACAACACAGTGATGCAGTGTGTTTTTCTATCATCCTGCACAGTTGCATAAGTGCAGCTAATTTTTTTAATAAAAAATTTTGCACATACTGTGTGCACAAAAATAAAAAATGAATAATTATTAATTTTATTGTTTCCCAACCACTGACTCCTCCTCCGAGATGCCGCTTAGGCATTCTGAAGGGACTGTCAGTGGCTGTCAAAATGGAGATTGCAAAAGTCAGCTGTCAAACTGGAGTTCACAATCTCAGAAAAAAGGGAAAGGAGAAAAAAGCCAAGGCGAGCCGAAATTGGCTCGCAATCACAGCAGGGAGGGCAGCAACTAGTGCCAATCACCCCCCAAGTGCTGCTTGAGCACTCGGGACGCTGGCACTGGCAGTGACCCAGCAAGCTTGGCAAAAGCAGCAAAGGGTTTTTGCCGCTCTTGCCAAGATGCTCGCTAGCCAATTCTTGGTACCCACGATGGGGTTGGTTGCTCGGGTTCGGACAACATGATATCCCATCATGAGTACAACAACCCATGGTTTGTCAGGGTGGCTTGTTGCCCTCAAACAAGCCACCCTGTGGGAATCGGTCCAGGTTCACACAACACGACAACCCACTGTGGGTAACAACCCACAATGGGTTCTCATGTCATATGAACCCAGTCAGTGATTGATAGAACACTAATGAAAATGGGGTAGGGGAGAAAGGGTATGTTGGAATCTGGTGCAGGCTTACTCAGAAGTAAGCCTTTCTAAACATACAGGGACATACCGTATCTATTAATTCATACATATCTACTCAGTTAATGACTTGTTAGTGTTTTTTTCAATTTTTTGTGTTTTTTTCAGAACAGTGTAATAATAAATTTCCTTTTTGAAAACCAGGGAAATGTAATTATCAAAATACCTGCTGGTTTAAGACCGGAGTTAAAGCCATCCCATGTTGGCTCAAGCTCCCCAAAGCCAGGAAATTGGAAGCTTAGGCTGATGCCTTGACAGACATGCCCCATGATCAGTGATGTTGTGCAATGTCACACATTTTGCTTGCTTACAAGCAACAAATAGGCATAGGTCAACTCACAGGAGGAGTCAGATGTTTCATAAAGCAATACAGGACCAGGACAATGTGGGGCATCTTTTCTGGTCCCAAGTGCTCCATCCTCCCCATCTGGATTTGGGCCTGAAAGACACCAGTGTGGGTGCATGGAAGGTAAGTTGTAGGCAAGCACAATTTGTGACATTGCACAACATTGTTACTGATCACGGGTCACATATGTCAGGTATCAGTCTTAGCTTCCAGTTTCCTGGCTTTGGGGAGCTTGAGCCACATAGTCTTACATTCTGGTCTTAAATCAGCAGAGGTTTTTTTTTTTTTTTTTTAATCATTGAATCGATTCTACAGTTAATACAGGTCTGAACCCCAGATTCTGACAGAATCCACAGTGTTAAGAGGCCATGCCAATCTATCGTGCATGTTTTCTATTCCTCCTCAAAAACAGGCACGGGGGTTGATCAGGTGTTGGAATACCAAATGGAGAATTATGTTGGTGACATATACTGTATTTTCCGGCGTATAAGGCAACTGGGCGTATAAGATGACCCCCAACTTTTCCAGTTAGCGAGTGAGATCTGAGACCCCCCCCGCCGCCGGCGGAACCCCGCCACTACCTTCTCCGCGCCGCCCCCACGCCCGCCTCCACGCCGCCGCCGCTGGAACCCCACCACCTACCGGTACCTTCTCCGCGCCGCCCACGCGCCCGCCCCTGCACTGCCGCCGCCGCAACCCCACCACCTACCGGTACCTTCTCCGCGCCCGCGCCGCCGGAACCCCACCACCTACCTTCTCCGCGCTGCTTCCGGAGCCCCACCCGCGCTCTGTTTTGGCAGGAGGAACCAGGGCAACAGGGCTTAAACAGCCCCCGGCCAAAAACAGAGCGCGGGGGTTCCGTCGCGTCACTTCCTCTTCGGAGGAGGCGGCGGCCAGGGCGGGGGGAAGGTAGGTGGGGGTCTGGCGGCGGCAGCAGCAGCGGCGGGCGGGACCCGGTGTATAAGACGACCCCCGACTTGAACAGATTTCTGAGGGTTAAAAAGTCATCTTATACGCCGGAAAATACGGTACACCAAATTTTGTTCTGATATCTCAGTCCATCCCAACAGTCTCCCAAGTACAAATACTGTTGAAGAGCATTGTGTGAACGAGCCCTCCACACTCTACAAAAATATGCTGCTAAAATCCTGGAACTGCAGAGTTGGCATCCATGGACAATTGGGAAGGAAATATATGGAGTCCATCTACATGTGTGAATCAGTCCTTATTCTGAACTTCTTCAATGGCTACACCAACTATAGCTTTCAGACTAAGACGCTAGCTTATCTGCTATAGCTTCTTTATTGCTTGTAAATTACCAAACTGTAAGTGTATATTTTAAAGAATTAAGTACAAAGTCAACTGAAAGGCATGATACGGTGTTCAGGACTGGTAAACTCTATATGCAGCTGTTGAGTATATTCACAAGGTAGGATGCACAGGCACTTAATTAACCTTGCCTGGTGTCGCCTACCAACTTACTACCCTGGAACTGAATGTCTTGGAACAACATACATTAAAAGTTGGCAGCCAAGACATTCTGTACTGTGCACTAATTCAGTACTGCTGTCTGTTAAGCCTTTTCCAGCTGCTTCACAGCATTGTGGCTCATTTGTGGCTTCCAGCAACAAAGATTTTTTAAAGCTTTGAAGCGCTAAAGAAGCAGATGTGTTAGGGAGTAAGAGGTGCATGCCTGGCAGGCTTTTGCCCTCCAGAACAGCCAATGCATTTTAATATCCATGTTCTCCTACATAGCAGGTACCAGGCTAATTTACCTGTGCAGCCCATCCAACAAGCTGAAGTTACTGTTTCAAAATTATATTAATATTAACACAGATTATGTTCGCGTCGCATTTCTTCTTGAACATCTATAAAATGGCCCAGTGCTCTATCCAGGCTGTTGTGCTGAGACAGCAGTGCATGTGACTGGGTTGGGGGTGGGGGAAGAGATAAGCCTACTACGTGGGTGTTGAACCTCTTTCAGCCTGAGAGCTGAATTCCATTTTGGAGAAGCTCTTGGGGCCACATTCATGGTGGGTGGGGCTTGAAGATAAAAGGGGTGGGACCAAAATACCCCAGACACCAGCATATTGTAGCTTAACAGTGCAATCCTATTGTTGATAGACAGCATCTAGACGGCTGTAGGGGTTATTGCAGGCCTAGCTACGGGGTTGGAAAATCGCTCCAACCTCGTAGCTGGGTCTCCGCACTCAGAGCACCCTCCCCTCAGCCGCTGTGGAAAGCAACCTTGGAGATGGGGGTTTAAGCAGCATTCTGGGGGGTGGGGAGGGAAGGAGACTGGTGCAGCCAAGATACAAGATCCTGGCAGTGCCTCAGCCTCCTTCCTTCCCACTCTGAAGCACCTCAGTTTCCTTCCCTCCCATTCCAAAGCAACTCAGCTAGATGGGCGAAATTGGCTGCCTAGCTTACCTGCAGGGTGCGGGAAGTGCAGGAGGCAACCTTCACCTCTGCATGCCTCCTGCCCTCCATATGATGCCCATAATCCTCCAAGTTCAGAGGGTCACAGCCAGGTATCCCGATTGGATTGCACCCTAAAGCTCCCACTGCCAGTACATCTGAGTTTGTTATTAATGTGTAATGTTTCAGCTAAGCCTGTGGGCAACCTCCATCGAAAGTAGCAGATACTTTGGATTGCAACTCCATCAGCCCCAGCCAGCATAGGTCAGGGATCATGGGAGTTGTAGTCCAAAATGTCTGGAGGGCGCCGGGTTGCCTACCCATGGATTAGAACTTTGATGTCATCTCAGTCTGTGATGGCTGTGATGTAAGTCATCACATGCACGTCTGTCACCTTAAGGTCAGCAACTTCATACGTGAATTCTTTCCCAGAAGCCAGATGAGGTGTATGATAATAGGCCAAATAATGCAAATTGTAGTTGCAGCAGAAATATTGCCTGGATCCATTGATCATGTGTGCTGGAGGTCTCCAACAAACACACTTCGTAATCCCAGTGTTTTCTTTCGTGTACCTCATTTCTTCATCAAACTCTGCCCCTTAACATGCATCGTGTCACAATCTAATGTCATAACATGGTGAAGATTTTGCATGCCCCTGCCAAAATACCGTTCCTCTTGCTTGTGCTATATGTAGACCATTATAATCTGGGGAGGATTGTCAAAGCCAAAATAGATGTCACAACACCATTCAAGCAATTAGCAGTTGTGTGGATGGGTTTTTTTCAGTGTAAATTGCAGGTATGGGACTCAAATCTGGATTGGGATCCTGGTGGGGGTGGGAGGGGTTAACACTTTGTCCTCTAGTTGAGGTCCTGATCCTGATCAGGTTCCCTGCACTTTCTATTTGCATCAAGAGCAAAGATCCCATTGGTGCCAATGGCCACTAGAACTGGGACTTGAACCAACATGTAAATAAAAGGTGGATCCTCTCCCCCCCCCCCAACTTTTTTGTGTAAGATTTAAAGCATGCAGTCTGTTGTAGCTTTTAGTTACTGTGGGTCAAATAGTCTATGTTCTCTTAAGGATGTTGGCCAGAAGCAGCTCACCTTGTCTCCCAGGGCCAAACAAACATTACTTTAAATCTGTATCTAGCAGCCAGATCTCTGTCTCTTTCATCTTTACTCTAGAGTAGCTGCAGCCTGCCCCCCATCCAAATCTACATCCTAATGTACAGGGCAGGGCTACTTTTAAGATCTGGATTGGGGCCCCTGAACCTAGAGTAAAAATGAAAAAGACATAGTTGTTACATAAGGATTTATTTAATTTATATATACATTTATGAATCCCCCTTTCACCAAAATAGTCCACCCCTGTAAGGTGACTTACAATTGAGTAATGCCTGTTTTGGCCCACAATCTTATTTGCTAGAGGGAGGCAGCAGTGCTCTGAAGTGCCTCTGTTTCTGGAATGCAGGACCAGTAAATGGCTTATGGTATTCAGCAGATGTGATGACACCCAGGAATTGGAGACAAGCTAGGTAGGGGAAACTGGTATGTTTCATCTGTGCATGAAACACTATGTGACAGAAACCACTAGATGGTGCCATTACAGTCAGAAATACTGGAAGCTCCATTAAAAAAGAATGATATCTAAATCAAAGATGTTGAACATAAATCTGATTCAATCCTTGCAGAAGACCATGGAATGCCTATTGGGTGTGTGTGTGTGTGTGTGTGTGTGTGTGTGTGTGTGTATATATATATATATATATATATATATATATGCTTGCCATTTTTTTCTCCTATAAGAGGTTTGCTGATTTTCTGAGTGGACCTATCTTATTCATACAGTCTAAACCCCTTGAAGTACTGGGTTGTGGCTACCAGATATCCTAAATTTATTCAATAGCCCTCTCCAACTTTGGGTGGGTTAAACCAGGAGGAAAAAAGTAAAATGTCCAATTGAAATGTCAGTTAGAACACAGCCTAAAAGGATTCATACAGGCTGAAATTCTTAACTTCCTAAGAGCTAGAATAGTAAGGGTGGGTGCCACGAAGGGCAGGTCTTACCATGATCCTGAAAAAGAGACTATGGCTTTGAGTTTCCAAGAGAAGACGGTCCCATCCTTGTGAGGCAGCTACTCATAAAGCTCCCCAGATACCTTTTACTGTCTGAACCTGGATGGAACACATGAAGTATTGTTAATTTATGTATTACATGTATATCCCACCTTTCTTCTATCATGGAACTCAAGGTGGCTACTTGTGGTTCCCAGGTGGTCTCCCCTCCAAGCACTGATCAGACCCACACCTGCTTAGCTTCAGCAAGGTGGCTGCCTCATATGCCTTCAGACCATATCCTGGGATGGTTAAGAAGGTTTCTTACTCCATCTTGGGAGGACAAGATGGGACATAACAAGCTTTGGGCCCAAACTGTTGTTTACATTTAAACAACTTGGGATCAGGTTACCTTAGGGACCGCCTCACCCCTTATGTCCCTGACCGATCATCAGAAGGAACACTTCTGAGGGTGCCACATGCTGCTGAGGTTTGCCTCAGGAGTACTTGCAGTAGAGCATGTAGTGTTGCAACACCTGCCCTATGGAATACTTTACCATTGGACAGGCCACCATGGTTCTGATGTCTTAGATTCATAGAGTTGGAAGGGGCCTGCAAGGCCATTGAGTCCAACTCCCTGCTCAATGCAGGAAACTAGAGGAGGGGTCTCCCATCCAAGTAATGACCAGGCCTAACCCTGCTTAGCTTTCCACACTCAGACAAGCTGAGCTGAGCCAGCGTGAGCCACAGGCCTGTATAACTCATTACAACTCATCTTACAACTTCTTATAACTCATCTCTTTACACAGCCTTCCCCTGAAGTGTGAGCTATGGCTCACAGGCAGCTATGGCTTGTAGCACACAGTAGAGCATGCAATTTTATTGCTGATTAATTTGTATTGTATTGTTTTTATTGTTATATTTATTGCTGTTTTTATGTCATTGTATTTTATGTTCACCGCTTTGATACCTTTGTGGAAAGCAGTACATAAATTTGAATAATAAATAAATACAAATAGAGAGCATTATATAGGCGGGGGTGGGGGAACCCACTACCTCAAATTGTTCCCAAAATATGCTATTCCACCTTTGCTTTCTACATCATGTGAATGTTAGACAGCCATCACATTGGATGGCCCAATGTACGGCCCAATGTATTATAGTAGTTTATAGGCTGAAAGATAACAGTAACTGTCTCTTCTTTATTATTTTTTAAATAAATGATACAGGGTTATTGCAATACAGTAATTATAATCATAAGAAAAAAAGAGCAGGTTTGACAGTTTTATAGTAATAACAATATATTCTAGCCAAGCAAACCGAACAACTACAGACCTGTCACAAATACGGTATCCCTTTCTTGGGCAAGGTGTTTGAGTGTGTGGTGGCCAAGCAGCTCCAAGCTCTCTTGGAGGAAACGGATTATCTGGATCCATTTCAATCAGGCTTCAGGCCTGGCTTTGGAACAGAAACTGCCTTGGTCACCCTGTGGGATGACCTTTACCGGAAGAGAGACAGGAGGAGTGCGACCCTGTTGATTCTCCTGGATCTCTCAGTGGCATTCGATACCATCGACCATGGTATCCTTCTGGGTAGGCTGGCGGGTTTAGGAGTTGGAGGTACTGCTTTGCAGTGGTTCCACTCCTACTTGGCTGGCCAATTCCAGAAGGTGGTGCTGGGGGGTTATTGCTCTGCACCATGGCAATTATGCCATGGAGTACCACAGGGCTCCATTTTATCCCCCATGCTCTTTAACATCTACATGAAACCGCTGGGAGAGGTCATCCGGAGGTTTGGGCTGAAATGTCACCAATATGCGGATGACACTGAGCTCTACCTCTCTTCTTCATCAAACTCAGGTGAGGCAGTGGCTGTTTTGAATCAGTGTCTGGGCCTGGTAATGGACTGGATGAGGGCCAATAAACTGAAACTCAATCCAGACGACAAGACGGAAGTGCTGTTTGTGGGCGGATCATCTGTCCGGAGGGAGGATACTCAACCTGCCCTGGACGGGGTTGCACTCCCCCTAAAGGACAGGGTTCATAGTTTGGGGGTGCTCCTAGACTCCGAACTGTTGCTGGAGTCACAAGTGGACTCGGTGACGAGGAGCACCTTTTATTCTCCTATAAGAGGTTTGCTGATTTTCTGAGTGGACCTATCTTATTCATACAGTCTAAACCCCTTGAAGTACTGGGTTGTGGCTACCAGATATCCTAAATTTATTCAATAGCCCTCTCCAACTTTGGGTGGGTTAAACCAGGAGGAAAAAAGTAAAATGTCCAATTGAAATGTCAGTTAGAACATTTCAAGCTTAGGTTGATTTACCAACTACGGCCCTATCTGGATAGGCAGAGCCTAGCAACAGTGATTCACGCTCTGGTAACCTCTCATTTGGACTATTGTAACATGCTCTACGTGGGGCTGCCTTTGAAAATGGTCCGGAGACTTCAATTGGTTCAAAATAGAACAGTGAGGCTGCTAATGGGGACTGGCCGACAAGAATACATTACGCCAGTCCTCTATGAACTACATTGGTTACCAATTGATGAAGTCTGGGCCCAATTCAAAGTGCTAACATTGACATTTAAAGCCCTAAATGGTTTGGGGCCAGGTTATCTGAAGGAACGCCTCATCCCATATGTGCCTACCCGAACCCTGAGATCCTCTTCGGAGGTCCTTCTCAGAGAGCCCCCTCCAAAAGAGGCTAGGAGGGTGGCTACTAGGGGAAGGGCCTTCTCAGTTGTGGCTCCCCATCTCTGGAATCAATTTCCCAAGGAGGTGTGCCTGGCACCTACTCTTGATTCCTTCAGGCGCCAGGTGAAGACCTTTTTATTTACTCAATATTTTAATGGTTAGATTTTTATTCCCATTTTTATTATCACTGCTGTACCTCTGGTCTGATTCATCTGACTGCTTTGTTTTATTGTATTGTATTATATTGTATTTGTATGTCTATTTTAATGATATTTTTGGTTTTAAGATTGTTTTTATCCTGTTTTTCTTGTAAACCGCCCAGGGAGCCTTTTGGCTGATGGGCGATAAATAAACATATTAAATAAACAAACAAACAAACAAACAAACATTATTATTATATTAGATCATCTCCAGCAAAGAAAAAGTGCTTCCGGAACTTTTTCATTCCAATAAATAATAAAGACTCCCATTTTACTATAAATCAGCCTTCAGATCTCCTTTCGCTAGCTCTTATTATGTTAGTTGAATCATAGACTTTAATTGAATCACAGATGTGGTATCCCAGACCCTGAAACACCAGTTGTCTATTGAAGGTGGATTAATGTTCTTCCCATCTAAAACTAATTGCCATGAGGACTCCTGTTACGAGATTAGCCACCATTTCAATACCCTCTGGAGCAAATATATCCTTTAGGTATCCAAATGCTAGTGGATCTCTAAGGAGCACATGGTCCAAAATCAGTTCAAGCTCATCTAATACTAGAATCCAAAACCTTATTATGCCATGGTGCAGAGCAATAATCCCCCAGCACCACCTTCTGGAATCGGCCAGCCAAGTAGGAGTGGAACCACTGCAAAGCAGTACCTCCAACTCCTAAACCCGCCAGCCTATCCAGAAGGATACCATGATAAATTTAGGGCAAGGATAGAAGATGTGAAAAATATTTGAAATATGAAATATGTACCGAAGCCACTCTTCCATAGAGTGGCCACTTGTCAGTAAAAAAAAGAGGACAAAAGACCACCAGTTTGCAAGCCATTTGCATGTGCAAATTTATATGTATAGGTGCAAATGTAGAAATAATAGCTATAATTTAAATAGACATACAATACGTCTCACCGTAGTCCAGAAGACCGACCAGGTGACCTGTGAGCCTGCTCAGTCTGCTGTCCAGATACTGAGTGCTGATGGGCAACTTCAAGGCCCTGCTGCTCTCCCTCCTTGCGGTTTCAAACCAGCCCATCAAATAGAAGACACTTTCAAACAGAAAACCGTCCTCTGCCAGCTCTCCAAAATTGAGAGCTGTCCTCTGTAAAGTAGGACACCTGGCCATCCTAACATTTGTGCTTTGGTTGTAGATTTTACTGAGTCTGGATGGTGTTAAATAATATACCATCAAAAAATAGCATATATACATTTTTTCCTTAGTATTTATACATAGTGAGCTTTTTGGACTGAACTTCTAGATCCACTACCATACTTCCTGTAGCAATATTAGATCCTTTCCCCACTTATCCTGATAAGAATTCCTTCTTACATCTAGATTAGCCAAATTTTATAACATTGACATAGGGTTCCTTTGGATAAGTTACCTGTAATTACCATTTCAAACTTAGTGCAGTCTCTTAATGAACCATCTTTAGCTGTTAGTTTTATAATTATAAACCTAATCTGAAGATATTGAACAAATAATCTGCCATATTTGTTCATTAACTCCCCCATAGTTCCTAACAAGGCTATTTTTGAAGAAGTTCTGATCTTATTGAATAATATTCTTCCCAGATCTTCATATTGCCAGAGGAGTAGTTGTCTTGACCAGTTTCTAGGGCAGGTTTGCCTTCCTAAGCAGTTATTTTCAGCTCTGTATTGATCTAGTTAGCTCCAGTTCTATGAGGCTAATATAGGTCCTATAGGCCCATAAAGGAGCTGAGCTAAGCTGCAAAGACTTGAGTATATAACCAGGGGAGTTACAGCTGCCCATTATCTTCAATAATTGTCCTGGGTTTCAATTGTCTGTCTTTGGCCGAGTCCTATTGAAGATTCATGCTTTGGTATGCATATAGGCAGGTTTTAGCCAGTTCTGTTTTTTTTGCCTTGTAAGTACTGCTGCCAAATATTGCTCTGTTGTATGTTATCCCTTTCTGTAAATAAACTTACCACCTATCATGATTGAATGTGTGTGCTTCACTCCAATTAAGCCTTGGCACTAAGTCCAATTACTGCTACTGTTTTAAGTTTTCAGGCCTAAGGCTTTGAAATAGAGGGTGCCAGTTTGGGCCCTTGTTTCATATTAGGGGTGTTCTGTAAGGTCTGAGAGTCCCCTGGATAAGACTGAATTGGATGTAAGGGTTGATGGCAGCCTACCTTGCTGGGCTGGTGTTCAATCCAAGCAATCCTTTGTCCCTGCCTACACTGCCAGGGGTTAGGGCACCCCCTTTTTCCCTTCACAGATACCATCAACCATGGGATCCTTCTGGGATGACTGTCTGAGCTGGGAGCACGGGGTACTGCATCGCAGTGGCTCTGCTCCTATTTGGATGCCTGGCTCCAGAAGGTGGTACTTGCCAAATATTGCTTGGACCTGTGAATTCTCTAGCATGGGGTTCCTGAGGGTTTGGTTTTGTCTCCCATGGTATTTAGCATCTACATGAAACCACTGAAAGGGATCATCCAGAATTTTGGAGAGCACTGTCATCATTATGTTGATGACACACCGCTCTATTTCTCCTTTCATCTTCATCAGGTGAGCTTGTGGATGTACTAGATCAGTGCCTGGCTGTGACAATGGATGAGGGCTAACAAACTGAACCTCAATCCGGACAAGACTGAAATGCTGTTAGTGTGTGGTTCTTCTGACCTAATAGATGGTGTTCATCGTGTTCTGAATGGAGTTGCACTCCCCCTGAAAGAGCAGGTCCATAGCTTGGGGTTCTCCTGAGGCTCAGGTGGCCTCAGTGCAGGGATGGGGACTCGGACTCGTGAGTCAGACTCAGTCCCCCCTCTGACTCGAGTCAGACTTGAGTCCCAATATTTTCAATGGGACTCGAGACTCGACTCGGGACTCGACCCCAAGGACTCCGCCACTGCCGCCTGCAACCGCCGCCGCTCACCTCACCGCCATCGCCGTCTCACCTCGCCGCCACCCGCACGCAGCCACCGCTGCCGCCATCGCACGCCGCCACTGCCGCCATCGCATGCCGCCGCCGTTCACATCGCCACTGCACGCCGCCGCACCGGTCCGGTCGTATCACTTCCGGTGCAGTGGAAGTGATGCGACAGGACCCTGCTGGATGCGCTTGGCCGCTGCCGCTCTGTTTTTGGCGGGGGGGGGGGAACTAGGGCAACAGGGCAGTTTAAGGCTGCGTGCGGGTGCCGGCGAGGTGAGATGGCGACGGAGACGGCAGTGAGGTGAACAGCGGGGAGGCAGCGAGGTGAATGGCGGCGAGGCGGCGGCAGGAGCAGGGACGAGGGAAGGTGGTAAGGTAAGTGGTGGTGGTGGCGGTGGCGGCGGACCATGGAGGGAGCGGGAGGGTCTCCGCGGGAGGAAGGGCAGCTCTTCTTCCTCTCGCGGAGACCCTCCCGCTCCCTCCATGGGCTGCCGCTTTGGGAGTGACTCGGGACTCGAGTCACCATTTTGGCCCTTGGACTCGAGACTCGACTCGAGACTCGGGTCCAAAGACTCGTGACTCGACTCGTGACTCGAGGCCAAGGACTCTTCAACATCCCTGCCTCAGTGGCACAGAGTGCTTTCTACCAGCTTCAGCTAGTGGCCCAGCTACGCCACTATCTGGACAGGGATAACATGTCCAGATAGTCTCCTAAGCTACATGGCTTCAGTAGTCTATGCTCTGCTAACCTCCAAGTTATATTGCTGCAATGCGCTATACATGGGGCCACCCTTGAAGACTATTGGTTGCCTGTATGTTTCCAAGCCTGATTCAAGGTGCTGGTTTTATTGTAGTCCCAAGCCATGTAAGGCTTTATAGGTTAAAACCTGCCTGAAACCCTGGAGAGCTGCTGCCAGTCATACTGGGCTATTTTAAAAAAATTATCATCATCATCATCATCATCATCATCATCATCATCATCATCATCATCATCATCTCTATACTGCCCAATAGCCAAAGCTCTCTGGGCGGTTTACAACAATCTGCTAGATGGCTAGATGGACCAATGGTCTGACTCAGTAGAAGGCAGCTTCCTGTGTGTATTTGTGTGCTGAATTAAATCTTCTGCTTTTCCTTTCCTTGTAGGACTCAGTTAAGTGGCTTCCCAAGTCTCCTAAGCTACATGGCAGTCATAACTGGAATTCGCAAGGCTCCCACTGGGCTTCTCTGAAAGGAAAGGAGAGTGCCCAAGGCTGCAGTCTGTACAAATTCAGCTCAGCCAATGAAAAATGGAAGGAAGGGCGGATCAGTCCTGAACAAGAAGCTGAGGAGTTGGAGGATCCTGATGAGGATGTAAGTTCCAGTCCAGGGTGCTCTGTGGCCTCCTGCATCTATATTCAGGCTTGAAGAAAAATAACAACAATGACAAGATTCATACACTACTTTTCTGCCACACAGAATGTCTCCTCTCCCCACCCCCCAAAGTCACATTTTTGGGAAATATATCAGAGACACATGCCAGAATTCTCCTGGTGGTGCTCCAAGTATTCTCAGCTGTAACAACTGTGTTCTTGAGGTACCCTGGCTGCCTGAAAGGCTGGTTGTGTGGCACCACTGTATTACTGCACATTTTGGTGACTGCTAATATCCCTGCAGTGTCTTAGGAAATCTGGGAATCAGTATATCCCCCCCCCCCGCCCCGGCATTCATAAGCAGATTCTGAGATTTGACTGTTGATATTTGACGTAGGAGCTTTTGTTTGCAACATCCACTAGCCCATTCGGATGTGTGTTGATGATCCATTTTGACTTGTGTATTTCCAGAAAAGGTGGTTTTGTTTTAATTCAGATATTCATAGGAGGAATAAGAAAATGCCAACACTTACTGTTGATTGATAGTTGTAGTTCTTGTGACTTCCACACAGTAATGCAAATATATTTATAAATACCCAAGTTTCTGAAGGAAATAGCTCATTCCAGAGCTTTGCAGAATTTGTGGGATATACACAATCCTGGCTACATGCTTCCATTTTAGATCAACTACTGTTTAGCATGGTGTCTGAACCTTAAATTCTGGTTAAGTTTAACTATGGTTAGAGAAAACAAGCCAGCTTCATAAACTATGGTTTGAAGTTGGCCTGTTTCTACAAATCATAGCTAAGACTAACTGTAGTTTGTCTGGGTTTATACATCACAGCAAGCTGTGGTTACTCTTAAACAGAAGTGAAAGCTTCTGAAGTCCTTCTCGCCCCTGCACCGGGGAAGGAGGGGCAGTGCACAATCTGAGGTTTACTGTGGCTTGTCCTCATAAAGCAAAATCATGGTTTTGCATTACATGTGAATGCAGCCGGTGTATATAGTAATAGGGTGGCCACGTGTCCTACTTTACAGACGACTGTCCTCTATTTGAAGGACTGTCAGAGGACTGTCCTCTTTTTGAAGGGCTGTCCAAGCCAAGTCCAATGTAAAGATAAAGAACCACAAGAAGCAAGCAAGAGCTGAGCCTTGCAGTTGCAGCTGCCCATCAACAGTGAGTGAGCACCTGGAGAGCAGACTGAACAGGCACACAGCAGGTCACCTGGTCACAGTCTTCCCCACTATATGAGATGTACTATATTTCAATTTAAATTACAGTAATTGTTTTTATTTGTGCCTAAATGCATGAATTAGATTAGGCAGATATTATGAAAATCTGTGTCCTCCGTTGTCTTTTTTCTTTTTTTTTTGCTATGCATTTCCTGTTTTTAGGTGATGCATAAGTGTCCACCCTATATAGAAATGCAGTTTGCTTTTTAACATGATCCCCCAACTGCAATTATTTTGGGATGGATCTTGGTGTGCCATTGGTATTTTTCAGGGATGCTCAACATGATCTGAGATTTCCCACCTCATTTTATTTGAAGTGCTTTGCTTCCAATTCAGGAGTATTAGTCTGCTGCCTTTAATTATTGTTCTTTCTGCTGTTGTTTGTTTGTTTTTCTAATCAAAACAGGAGCCTATATCCAAATTCTCTGGGAGTCTCTTTGACTCCAGCGATAACATTCGAGATCCAAGAACTCCCAGAGTCACTCTTCAACAGGAGAGGCAGAAAGCCTCAACAAAGGCAAAACCCTTTCCAGTTGCCAACAATAAGGCTCAGGTTCCAGCTGCAGCCACAAACAGCTTCCCAACAGATGCCAGCAGGTTTTCAAATGAAAATAAAGACCAGATCTCAGGAGCTGCAGATGCATCCCAGCCCCCCTTGAAGGTAACTCATTAGCATGAACAAATCTTTTCAACTTCTCTCTCTAGAAGTGCATGTTAATGGAAGGAAAATTCATGTCCACTCCTGCTGACCAGGCCCATAAAGTATGCCCAGCCAGGTTCTCAATGGCGTACAAGGGAATTTGACAAAGCCAAGCATCTTTTTCTTTAAGACAAAAGAGGCAATGGTTTTTTTTTTAATGCATTCGATATGCAAGGTTGGGGAATAATTCTGGATGAGCTTCTGTGCTTTCCTGTGCTGATGGAGAGGTTTAGAGGATACCGCACCCAGCTTTTCCCAACCTGGCGGTTCCCAGATGTGTTGGACTACAACTCCCAGCATCCGCAGCCAGCAGGGCCAGTGATGGGAGTTGTAGTCCAACACGTCTGGGGAAGGCTGTTCTAAGGCTTCCAGCATTTGACTTAGCCTATGTACCTCTGTTTTATGAATAGTTTGAACTGCATGAATTAGAAGATGAAGCTGTTCATGATGTGGATAGAAGACCCAGTGTGGCGTAGTGGTTAGAGTGTTGAACTGGGACTTCGGAGATCCGGGGTCTAGTCCCCACTCGGCCATGAAACTCACTGGGTGACTTTGGGCCAGTCACAGACTCTCAGCCTAATCTACCTCACAGGGTTGTTGTGAAGATAAAATAGAGAGGAGGAGATGGATTATGTAAGCCGCCTTGGGTTCCTTGGAGGAAAAAAGGTGGGGTATAAAATAAATAAATAAAATAAATAATATTTATCCTGCATATGTCTGAAAAAATGCACAGGATCAAGGCAGTGCTCCCCCCTCCTTTCTTCTGGTCAGGCTGTAGCCTTACTCATTTCTGCTTCTGTTCTTGTAGCTGTTCAAGCCCAACGATTGCTTTATGAATTAGGAATAGTTAAAAACCTTAGGCTATGAAGCCCAGATCACACTATTTCCAGGGGTCCTTTATATATTACAGCCAATTTTATAATTAAATTTTTGCATGAAGTTGCAAGTCTCCAATATAACAAATACAGGATGAAAGTTAGGTGTGTTTATGTAGCTTCCCAGTGGCTGGCATCACCAGAGAAAAACCAGACAGTTCAGTTTGGAGGAGTGCCCCAACATAACTTGGCCTAGATGTAGATTGTCTGAGGGTGGGCAGGGAGACATAGCCTTGGGCATACATATCTTCCTGGTTTATTTTTGTTAGAACAAATTCAGGAAAAAATATTCATGGATTAATTTGCCAGCAATTGTAATTTGCATTAAGCATTGTCTAAGTATAGAAGACAGATGTAGTGCAAGTACTATTATTACCCTTATAGAAAAGAGTGCTAGAAATCTGTGCTTTAAACGGCTTGGTCACACCATGCATCTTTTTAAAAATTAAAGCCGGCTTTCATTCTGAAGGAACTCCTTCTACACAAGCTTTGGTGCATGATATATATGTTGTGTTTATGCTGAGATGCCATTTTAGATCATTTTTGGGATGTGTGTATACTGATTTCAGTATTGAGTCCTGAATCTCAGGAAGATTTGAAAAAGACATACTCTTGTAAATACTCAAGATTAAATTGCAAAATAAGAAACCAACCAACCAAACAAACAAACAACCAGCCAACCGCAGTGTATACTGAAAGCATTTTTGTATTTGCTTTAAAAGGGTTATAATTGCTCCAGCACAAACAGTCACCCTTTTATTTTAGCAAAGCAATTTTGCGCCTTTGGCTTGCATAAGCTAGTACACAGGACCATTTAATTACTCCAGATGTAGATCTAGTGAGTTGGTCAGTGAGATGGTCTTATTTATTTATTATATTTTAAAATCGCCCATCTGGCCGGCCACCCGGCCACCCTGGGCGATGTACAATCATGGTAAAATACAACAAAACACCATTAACACACCATTAACACACAATTAAAACACAATTAAAACAATATCAGTGTTTTAAAAAATCCTAACCCACCCCATATTCCCGCCTGAAAAGCCATGTTTTTAGTGAGTGGCGGAAGTTCATCAGAGAGGGGGCATGGCGAAGGTCGCTGGGGAGGGAGTTCCATAACTTGGGGGCTGCCACAGAGAAGGCCCTCTTCCTAGTCCCCACCAGCCTGGCTGTTCTGGCTGATGGGACAAGGAGAAGGCCGTCCGTGGCAGACCTTGTTGAGCGGCCTACTTGATGCTGCTGGAGGCGCTCCTTGAGATAAGCTGGACCGGAGCCGTATAGGGTTTTAAAGGTCAAAACCAACACCTTGAATTCGGCCCGGCAAGCAACTGGTCTTGCCAGTCTTGACAAATGAATGGACGCATGTCACTTTAAAAACAGCCTCTCCATTCTTTGTCCTTCCTAAATTATTAATGACCAGGTACACACGACACGACAACCCATCGTGGGCAGTTAGCTATGATGGGTTGTCATGCCATGTGAACCTGAATCACTTTCCGCAAGGTAGCTTATTTTTCGCAAACAAGCCACCCTGACAACCCATGCATTGTTCTAGGGGTTGTTCGTACCCCAATGGGTTGTTGTGTTGTCCAAACCCCAGGAGAGCAATTTCATTATGGGTTGCCCGGGTTGGCTACAGAGCTGCTCGGCAAGACTGGCGAAAACCTCTGCACAATCTCGCCCATGCCACAGCCAGAGACTGTCCCTCCACCGAAGCCAAAATGGCACTTTGGAGTGACTGTCACTGGTTTGCACCCTTTAAAAAAAATATTTTTTCAGTCCCTGAAAATTGCGCAAATGAGTGTTTGTAATTTTTTTTACTACCGTATTTACTATTTTTTTCTATTATTATTTTTATTGGTCTTTTGCAAGTGTGCAGGAGAGCAGTTGTAGCCATATGTGTAGTCTTGCCTGGTCAATTTCTTGTATATTTCAGCTGTCAAATGGAGTACTGAGGTAGAGTAGGGAACATACAAGGAAACTGATAAGAGGAGGCTGCATATAGGCTAATTTGCACACAATTGACAAGCATGGGGGGGGGGATAATACTAAGGGAGAGGAGGAACCCATTTGCCCCATGGAAAAGCACTGAAAATGGGGAATACAGTGGGAGAAGTAGGTGCACCAAAAAGGCGGGAGGACAATATCTCCCACTTGACAATGTAATCCTCTCGATTTTAAGTGTTGAACTGACACTTTTCAGTGTCCTCCACCTTTTCAATGCTTCCCTGAATCTCCAGCTAGTCCAGAAAGTTGAGGCATTAACTCCCCCCCCTGCTGTTTACAGCTCCTTTTTGGAGCAGTTACTGCTGTGGTTACTGCAGTTTCCTGACAGTTCTAAAGCGAATGGTGCCCCACTGGGGTGGTCGTAAGTACTGCTGGTGTTGGTGCCTCATTTGCTCTGTCCTATTCTGCCACCTCTAAGGATTTTTTTAAAAAAATTGTCAGGAATATTTGCACAATTTCTTAGGACTGGGAATATACACAAATTTAATGGCTGGGAAGTAAATAGAGAGGAAAATTGTGCACCTGCATTAACTGCTCCATTACTGCAGGTACACAAATTTCACCTCCATTACTTCCCAGTCCTTAGATCGTGTAAATTTCACCTCCATTAACTTCCCAGTGATTAAATTTGTACATTTCCCTTCCATTTACTGCCCAGTTCAAAAAGATGTGCAGATATTCCCATCAGTGAATTTGTTTTTTTTAAACCCTTAGAGGGCGGCCAAATGGGATGGAGCAGATGGGGCACCAGCACCAGCAGTAGTTACACCTGCCCCACCACCATGGGGCCCCATTCACTTCATCACATTCAGCCACCTTCTTTTGTTGTTGTTGTTTTTTTTTGGGGGGGGGAACTGTCAGGGAACCACAATAACCGCAGCAGTAAGTGCTCCAAAAAGGAGCAGCGAAAAGTGGGGGAGAATTAATATCTCCCTTTTCTGGACTAGCTGGAGACTTGGGGAAGTGTTGAAAACGTGTCAGTTCAACACTTGAAAGCCAGAGGATCACATTGTACCTTTTGGTGCACTAACTCCTTTGGCTCCCCCACCCCATTTTCGGTGCTTCTGACTTGCACTAATAGGTCCCTCTTTTCCTTTACTATTATTTCTCCCCTAGTCCTTTGCAATTGTGTGCAAACTAGCAGATAGGCAGCCCCATATTGTCAATTTCCTTCTATGCTGTCTACTCCACTTCTGCTCCCTTTGACAGCTGAAACATACAATGAAATTGACAGGCAAGACCACATATTGGACAGCCATAAGAGTGCACTTATGAAAGGCCACCACCACCACCAAAATAATTTTTAAAAAATTACGACCCCAATTGCTCATTTTTGAGGCTCCGAAGTACAATAATAATAACAAGCTGGGGAATGAAAAGGGGCAATGCTCAGAGCAGAGAGGTGGCCAGGGTTTGGGGACAAGACGGGTTCTGCTGCAAAGTCCCTTGCGATATGTGCAGGAACCTGCTGGGGAACTGAGAGGGAAGGAGGGGGAGAACCACCCACAGTAAGCCCCATCTTCTCTCTGGCATACTATGGGTTGTTCACCAAATGACCCACACTGTGTAGCTTTTTCTCAGGGGTGGCTTAGCATTATGTATGAACCCACCCATCATGTTTTATGTTATAGGCTGCTTTGTGACCCAAAGGCCTCTAATGTGGCTTAAAAAAACAAACTGGTGCCTCTGGCTGCTTCTTTTGAATATTAGTGGAATTGAAGGATAACAAGTGCCTAGCATGAATATTTACCATTCTATCTTTTATTTTGGGATCTTTATCTTGTCTAAGCTAACTTCACAGGGCCTGTGCTTCAGGAAATTTAAATTCAGATGATGGTTGAGTAGCTGCAGGGGACATTTGTGTTACATTGATGAAGAGTGTTTTCAAATTCAGAATGTCACTATTAACTCTGAATTCCATTGCTTTTACATAAATCAAGCATAGCTTACCAGCTACTCATTTTCAGTATATTTGAATTAGAACAAGTGGAAAAGAATCTAAGCAATTATTTTCACTTATTGTTCTAAGTCGCCCTCTCAGTAATAATACAATAATACATCAATATAATCATACATTGCAGGGGTGAGGAACCTGTGACCCTTAGGATGCTGCTGCACTTCAGCTTCCATTATCCCCAGCTAGCATGGCCAATTGTCAGGGATGCTGGGAGTTGTAGTCCAACAACATTTAGACACTAGATTTTGGAGGGCCACAGGTTCCCCACCCCAGATATGTGGAGTCCTTGTCCTCATACCATCCAAAAATACAGCTATCCAATTGTGATCTGTATCTTTGTGTTGACAGGTCAGTGAGTCTTCCAGCCCAGGAGGAGCAGTTGAGACAAGTTCCATTGCACTGCATCACAATTCACAAGATGTAGGAGGGAGAAGAGGTGGGAGGGTCAACTTTGGGGGGCTAGGGCTGGGGTGAGCATAACTGCTGGTGGGCTGTCTCTGATTCCTTAACACTGCTTCCATGCCTTCAGTGTCATCTAGGGATCATAACCAGATATGTATTTAAGATTAATTTAATTGGCCCACTAATCACATCGTACAAGTTAACCTTCTGGTTCCATGTGGCCATGATAAAAACAAAACAAAAACTAATTACTGCAGCACAGGCACTGTGGTTACTTCATTCATTGCATATGTATATTCTTCTGTGTGGTTTTCATTTGCTGATACCTGTCTGATGGGAATGAATAAGCTGCTGTGTTTGCCATTCAATATTGCCATTCAATATTAACTATAATTCTCTTCCAGATAACGATTACTCTGTGCAGTCAAATGGGGAGTCTTGGTATTAGCATTGCTGGTGGAAAGGGCTCATCTTCATGTAAAGAAAATGATGAGGTGCATTTCATTACTCACACATTTCCCAACTAATTCTTTCTGTGAGAGACCGAAACAGTCATTTGCTGAAGCTAGTCCTGTCCTGCCATCCCATCTGTTCATTTTACAGTTGTTACTTCCTCTTTGTGGCACTGTGTGCGTGTGTATGTGTGTGTGTGCGTGCGTGCATGAGAGATTATGCCACAGAACATTTCTATTCATATTCTCAAATCATGTCCCTCCTTCCCAGATGCAAGGTAATCTGTTTCCTCCTGTTGCATTTATCGTTTGATCTTATTAACCCACGGAGGTTGGGCTCAATTTTTTTTTGTTTATGTGCCAACCAAAACAACTGATTACTGTGCCATTTGAGGATATTTCTTCCTATGCACATTGTAACTTCTAGCTAACACAGTAACCTCTTAGGTCTGAAATGTTGTCTTCTTTCTTCCCAGGGAATCTTAATAGCACACGTGTCCAAAGATGGTCCAGTTGACTTGGCTGGGGTGCAAGCTGAAGACAAAGTGTTGGAGGTACAAGAGTCTTTGGTTTCATATTTCACGTTATGATTTTTTAAAAAAAAAATCATTGGAGGCCAATCAGTATTGAAGCTGGGTCTGAAAGAATACCGGGGGAGGCAGAAAACATGATTGTCTGAATAATCAGGGTAGTCTTGGCTGTAGCCATGGCCTACCTTCTTCCAGTATTGTATTCTAGCAGATGGTCTTTGCTGAAAGAAAATGCCTATCTTTTTTTTTTAAGGCTATTTTCAGTGGAATTTCTCCCAGAAAACTATCTGAGAGGTGGAGAGAGTGTAGTGTGTTCAGTTTACTAACCTATAGTCACATTTAATTCTGCATATTGATTTATATAAATTATGGATTGCCATCTCACCACTTGGATTTTGCATTTTTTAAAAATTAAAACTAAATAGTAACTTGGAACAAAACATTCAAACTGTAAATGATACAGAGGAGGGTCTTTGGTTGCTTATCTGTGTAAGCTTGGTAATTTTAAACAGCAACAGGGATCTAACTCATTTAACTGGTGAATCATAGGATGCCTCTCTGTGAGTAGGTCCCACTGAATGTGGTGGACTTGCTTCTGAATATAGTCCATGGGCTGGAAGGGCCCCAAACAAATATTATGCATTTTTTGCTTTTTACATAATTAAGGCGTTTCTTTGGTGAAACCTATGCATTACTGATGGCCATCACGGCTAAAGATTTTACTAGCATCATAGGCTATCAAAAAAAGCTTCCCCATTTATTCATTCCAACTGGTAATGATCACTCCTTTTTCAGACTCATGGCTCATGGACTAATAAATTCATTGGATTGGATTGGGCATGTCTGGTGACAGGGGTCCAACTATATGTTTAATAGCAGATTATTCATAAATAATAGTTTTTCTTGGATCATGTCATGCTATCCTTAGGGCACAATCCTATGCATGCTTAGACAGAAAAACAGTCCTACAATTCCCAGCATGCCCAGGAAGCCATGCTGGAAGTTGTAGGACTTTTTTTCTGTCTAAACATGCATAAGATTGCACCTTTAGTCACTAAAGTTGAGTGGAACAATGCCCATTGTAAAAGGTAAAAATCCAACATTTTGTGTAGAGCATGAAGAAGTGTTTCAAGTCCATTGGGAGTGTGTAAAGGTGACCAGAAAAAAGCAATTGTGATTTAGGATACCACTTCAAGGACTATCCAGAAAAAGCTAAGTCCCTAAGTCCCATTCAAGTCAGCAGGACAAGGTACAGTGCAATCCTATACATACCAACTCAGAACTAAGTCACACTGAGTTCAATGAAGCTCACTCCCAGGTAAGTGGGTATAGGATTGCAGCCTTAAGCACCGTTGATTTCAATGGGACTTAAGCATTTACTCTAAACAGGGCATTGCTCCATGAATTAATGCATTTTCTTTAGTTCCATGAGGTGGCAGTGTTAGCAGTAGTAGTAAAAAAATTTTTTAAGGCAGAAACAAAACAAGCAAGATAAATGTGCAAGACAAATACAATCAATATGAACATGGGACAAAAGCATTTGTTTTGAAGCAACCTAGGGAGGGAGCCATAGCTTAGCAACCGAGTTCATGCCTATGTGTATGTAATGCCCTAGATTCCATTCCTGGCATGTCCAGTTAATTATTCTTGGTAGCGGGATTGGTAAAGACTTTATGGTTAGACAGACTGTTGGCTTGATGTAGTAGAAGGCATCTCCTCTAATCCACTGTTTTTTAAGAAGTGGTTTATTTTTGACAACTGGGTTGCTCACCACCTGCCTTACAGTTGGTCATAAGAGTAACAGTGCCACCATCTCTATCCTTTTTATATACTTTTAAAAAAGTCTTCAAGTTCAGCCACAGTGTATGTGGCTTGCCTCAGTTTCTAGAGGGCACAGTTGCAAGAAACATTAGTTTATGTCAGCCACGGCTGGGGATGGTGGGAACTGTAAGCCAATACATCTATTGGGCACCAGATTGAGAAATTTTGAGTTATAGTCCTGACTCTCTGCTTTTCAGACCCAAACTAGACCTGACAGTTGTGTCTGTGCATATTCTCCCCGAGATGTTTCTTTTTACCATTCCTCTAGCCTGGCTGAAAAAATGGTATGGGAGAGGGGCTGCTGAACTCTCTCCCCTCTGGCAGTGCCAGGCCTCAAGGGCGGTTTATCCTCTTACCATGTGTGGTTTATGGATTTCACAAAGACACCCTTCTGACGAGAAGAGAAGCTGTCCTTTTTGACTGCAATTGGCTACTTCCACTTTCAGGGGGCCTGGCCTGTGAGATGGGGGCCAAAAGACTCCCTCCTTACGATCTCCTGGCCTTGGCAATCAGGTGTAGGTGTGGGTACGTGCAAGCTAGCATGGTCGCCTTGCCATCCATCCCTTAAAAGAAGGGGTTGAAAGCCCATGTCAGCCAGCCGGGAAGGAGTGGATCCATCGAGAGCCCTGTTTATGCCACTCTGGACCAAGAACCAACCCCAGAGTATACAGAGCAGGGGTTCCTGCCTGTGAGAGTTGTCTGCATGTAAGTGGCTGAGGCGCAGGTTAGGTAGAAGCGGACAGCTTATAGGTTTACTTTCTTGTTTCTGTGTATCCTTTGTTTGCTCTCTCGCCATGTGTGTTTTGTTGACTGTTTAATAAAGCTTACTTTGTGCTAATTGAGCCTGGCCGTATAACTTGAAGTGCCTGACCATACCACAGTGAACAGACCCCCTATGTGGCCTGACCACTCGGGGACACTACCTGAAAGTAAGATCTAATGTATAAAAGGGTGGTGAAGGGGAATAACTAGTCCCCCCAAGAGGAAAAATGTCACAGCCCCTACCTAGGGTGGCCATGTGTCCTGCTTTACAGAAGACAATTTGAAGCCTTCCTCTATTTCAGTGTTCTCCAACCTTTGGTCCCCAGATGTTTTTGGCCTACAACTCCCAGCATGCCCCATGGGGGTTGTAGGCCAAAAACATCTGGGGACCCAAGGTTGGAGAACACTGCTCTATCTGAAGGGCTGTCCTGTTTTAAAGATAAGGAATGGCCCTTTTAAAGATAAGGAATCTTCAGAAGGGAGAGCAGGAAAGGGGCCTTGAAGTTGCCCATCAGCCGTTGGCACTCCTCAGTCTCCTCAGCAGACTGAGGAGGCAGACAAACAAGCCACCTGATCACAGTATTCCCCACTATTGTGGAATACATTGTATTTCCATTTAAATTATACTAATTATTTCTAAATGTGCATATATACATATACATCTGTATATGCAAATTGCATGCAATCGATGTTCTCTTTTGTCCTCTTTTTGGGTGATGCATGTGACATGTCCTCTTTTGGGGAGGTGTATAAATGGTCACCCTCCCCCTACCTTTCCCACTTAATTTGATCATTTTCTCCATTAAAATTCCCCACTTGCTGGGGAAAAGTGACAGTTACAAATATCCTTACTTGCTTTAATAATGCCTGAAAAGTTAAATTCACTACTTTTCTCTTTCTGTCTGTCTTTCTTTTTTCTAAGGATGCCCTTATTTCCGAACCCAGCACACCTGATTCTGGTTCCATTGAGACACCATCTAAAAGTGACCCATTCCAGACAATAAACCATGTTATAACAGTAAGTACTGGAGGATGAAGTTAACAATGCATTAACAACAGGGTCTGAAGATGTGTTGCTACCATCTGAGTTTTTGTAAAATGTCATTAAATTCCTCTCCCCTGCTCCTTTTTTTGTGTGTGTTTGTCCCCTGGCATCTGATTCATATATCAATTTAATGAATGAATTTAAACTGAGGTTATTAAATTGCTGTCTGTGGCTTTCCCCTTGATCTGATGCTTTCCTATTCTAATCATAAACACAAATATTGTATTTTAAAGCTGAGGATGTGAACAAGTAATTAGTGTGGAGGTGAGGAACTGGGGGCCCTCCAGATGTTGTTGGACTGTAACTCCCATCATCCCTGGCTGGTAGCCATGCTGGCTGGGGCTGATAAGGACTGGAGTCCAACAACATCTGGAGGGTCACAGGTTCCCCACCTCTGAATGATTAGTTCTACACACAGCAGATTCATAGATTATAGAGTTGGAAGGGGCCTATAAGACCATCGAGTCCAACCCCACTTAATGCAGGAAAATAGAGGTGGGGTCTCCCATCCAAGTAATAACCAGGCCTGACCCTGCTTAGCTTTCCACACTCAGACAAGCTTTTCAAACCAGTCCCATCTTCAAAATGATGATATCACACATACGTTGGCTCACACACACGATCAGTGTATTCCAGCCTGGTCAGACTACAACTCCCAGGATTCCTGACCATTGGCTATGCTGGTTAGGGCTGATGGGAGATGAAGTCCACAACTTCTGGAGGGTGCCAGGCTGGGGAAGGCTGGTGTAGACAATGCAAGCCAGAAACATCTTACCAGTATGACTCAAGTTCAGTCTGACACACCTCCAACACATCAAAGCACTTAAATATTATGGAAGTGTGAGATCTGAAAAACAAACAATGAAGAAAAGAGAATCCCAAGCTTTAGCAAAACCAGGAGAGGAGGACAACCCTGAGTGGCTTCATGGGCATGGTTCCATCACAGGGCTTTAAATTTGATGATAGATGACAAATATGAACGGACAGTGAAGGCAGAGGTTCGGTGTGTGAGAGCAATTATGCTGAATAGGTTAGGCCCGCCATATTGAGGATTCCTATTCTTCTTCCATCCTTTTAAGTTCTTAATTTCTCCATACATTACTTTTTGTGGGGGGTGGCCTCACTCTCATTTCGGTATTGTGCGTGTGCGTGTGCGCATGAGGTCAATTTCAGTTCAGTCCCCTGCAGAATTCTGTCTCCTTAGAGCCAGCCATTAGGGTGAATGTCTTCCGTAGGAAATTCTGTGTTTCATAATGTTACTATTCTCGCGTCATATATTTAAAAAGTCAACATCCCTATTCAGGCATTCCTCTGTCTTGCAATTCCAACTGTGTGAGGGATAAGAACCAGGGTGTGTTTCTGGTCCTGCCTCTCTCTTGCATCACCATCACTGGCTTCATTGCCCTCTGCACATTGTGGGGGTTGAGCTTCTGCAGTGGGGAAGGTGAGGGAGCCAGTGTGACGGGGAAGCGACAGAGAAGACTGGGCAAATAGGCTCATCTTATTGCATGAGGCTTGAATGCCTGAAGAGGGCTAGTGTATCACTTCCGTTTCTCGGTCATGTTCAAGCACAAAACTGCATTTTATATACAAAGACGGCAGGCTGAATGACACTTGTTCCCTTGACTGCTGTTGAGGTAAGCTACATGTCTCGTGCATGAAGACAACCACATGTACCGTTACATGACATTTGCTCTATCAACCTTTTGCATACTCAAGGGTTAAGTCTAGAGCATATAGACTGTTCTAGTTGTTCAGATATTTTAATAAATTAGCATGGGCTTTCGTGGGGTTCAACGGACTTCATCAGATGCTGTAAGTGGAACTGGAGGCTTTGAGCCTGAAAAGACAGTAAAACAGGAAGATTGGCAGCAAACCTTCCATTCGCTTAAAGCAACAGTTACAAACCACACGGTGCACTAAGAGTCTTTCTAATGTGCATAGAAACCATAGTCCTTATTGAGTCCCTAATTAACACAATCAAATTTCCTTATCATCTCTGGTTCTGCACTGACCCGTTCCAAGCGAGCCCCTGATTTCAATTTCTTTAGAACTGCCACCCTGAGGTCCTTCACGGTATGTCCAGGGAGGTTAAAGTGTTCACTGACAGGCATATCGATGTGTTTATGCTTGATGTCTGATCTGTGCCCATTTAATCTTTGTCCTAAAGATAGTTCTGTTTGGTCGATGGAAGTGGCTTTTGGGCACTTGATGCAGGAGATCAAATATACAACATGTGATGACGATGCACAGGTATATTTGCCCTGATATAGTGGATAGCCCATTGGGCACACTTACCTTATCACTGGTGTTTATTGATGAGCATGGTTGGCATTTAGGTTTATTGCAAGTTCTGGTACCTTGCTCTGAGTCCAGTGATGAGGTTTTGTCCCTGGTCAACAATTGTTTCATAATAGGTGGCTGCCTATGAGCTAGTATAGTGGTACTTCCCTATTACAGTATGTCTCTGAGAGTGGGTTCATCTTCCAGGATAGGCAGGTAGGTCTCACTTAACCCTTGAATTTGCAAGCAAAAGGCAATAATATTACAGTAATACCTTGGATTGCAAGTAACTTGGTTTGAGAGCATTTTGCAAGACAAGCAAATTTTTAAATATTTATTTATTTATTTTTTACTTGATAGACAAGCGTCTTGCAATACAAGTACTGTAGTACGGCTTAAATTAAAAATCTCTGTACAAATTTTTTTGGGGGGATTTCGTTTTGATATAAGAGTGTTTTGGATTACAAGCACGTTTCCGGAACGAATTATGCTCTCAATCCAAGGCATGGCTGTATAACCTTTCACATGACATTAGAAATCTTAAGTCACAATTAAAAATGAATGCGATATTTAATCGAAGCCAACGTAGTGGTTACAGTGTCATACAAGGACTGGGGAGACTCTGTTCAAATCCTTACTCAGCAATGAATCTCACTGGGTGGAGCCAGTCACCATCTCTCTGCCTAACCTACCTCACAGGGTTGCTGTTGAGGATGAAACAGCGTGTCATGTACGGGGAGACCCTTGAACGCTGACCTGACCAAAAGTAAAATGAATTCTTTAATCGGAAACTTCCATGTATAACTAAGCACAATTAGCCATTTTGCAAAGGAGCACTTTTTAGCTTTACTTTCTAGATACACCTGAGCCATTTACTTCTCTTTTCCTCCTCTGCCCTCTCTTATTGTACCCAAGATACCTCGAATCATCCTAACACGCCCTTCCACTTCGGATGAAGATACTGACCAGTTAACACAAGACCCTGATGATTTTGAGCCTGAGGAGATAGAGAATACAGAAACTCATCTCTATTCAGACTGTTTAAACAATGCTTTTTACCCTCCTTAATAAAATATTCTTTTTAGGAAAAAATATATCCAATCTCATGGTATTTCTTGCTATTTTCCTGTTACATTGAATGTGGTTCATGAACTGCTCTGCCCTGTCATAGTTTAAACCAGGGGTGGGCAACTTGTGGCCCTCCAGATGTTTTGGCCTACAACTCCCATCAGGCCTAGCCAGCACAGCCAATGGTAAGGGACGATGGGAATTGTAGGCAAAAACATCTGGACAGTCACAAGGTGCCCATCCGTGGTTTAAATCAATACAATGGAGTTGAATTTCATCTATCAAGAATCTACTGGTATATTCCAGCCCATGTGCCTTGACCTGTATTTGGGCTGGGATTTATAAAGCTGAAATAGTCAACTGTAAACAAATTATTTTTGAGAAAGTTACCAATGGAGAGATTTGAACGTTTACTTTAAGTGGCTTGGATCCAGGGTCTTCTGTAGATGGGAGAGCTACTTCCGTGGATGGAAGGCTTCTGATCTAAAAGAGCATTTCCACTGGCAGGCTAGGGGAGGAAGCGATCTTCATAGATTTCCCCCAGCAGTCCCCTGTCAAGGTTCCACCTGTACCAGGACACCTTGATCAGCTCCTTAAAGATATCTGCCTCTTTAAGAACCCCTCCTGTATCAGGATGCCAATTCTCTGCCTTTTACCTTCTCTTCCCAGTAATGTGGGATGAGGTCTTAGGCGCGGTGCAAAAGACACTCCAACAACTGAATTTTAACAATAACTGTTTACTTTAGTAAATATTGGTAAAGTAGATTCACATTAACTTAGGGTAATTACACAAATAGAGCTGTAAGATTACAAAAAGCATGTATAATGGAAATAAAAGGAAAAATAATGCAAGGTTCTCTAACCTAGCTACACTGTCACCTGTAGGCTTAGTAGAGATTCCTTTCCCCAGCCTCTCCCTGGCTGTTCTGCAGTTCTTTAGTGATATTCAGACTCTCTTCTCTCTCCAATTTCGCTCTCTATGTGTGCCACACACTGCATCTCCAGATCCACTCTTTTATATACACTCTCCCAGAACTGGAAGGTTACAATCCTGTGACCTCAAACTGGGGAAATGAAACTTAACTCTATTAGGGGGAAAAGGAGATTTCTCTCAATGAAAAGGAAACTTTAACTCCAAGAGGGAAAAATGAAAGTCACAAATTCAGGAGATGTTTGGGCCTACAGGCTTCAAACTTACTCAAGCCTGTGTAGGCCTCAATCCTTCACACACCCCACCAAAAATCTGTGCTGGATGCTTGCAGGATATTCTGGATCATTGGGGGAGGTGGTGCTGGAGGCTGGAGAGGGGAGAATCGGCAAAGAATTGGGTGAGAAGGTTTAACCTGCTTACCTGCATGTGGTGATCCCAATCCAGATTGAGGCCCTGTATGCTTGCACTAAAGTAAAAGAAAAAAGGAAGAAGTAGTTAGGACTGGCTACATGCTACACTTTTAACGTAGTTTAGCCCTCAGACATAAAAAACAAACAAAACACTAAAAAAATCTCACACCTAAATTTCATCAAGAGGGTTGTGGTGTCACACATCATTATAGGCAGAACTTAAGTTCTGTTTGAAACATGTGGATGTTGCATACCCCTGTATTACATTGTTATGGGGGGGCATATGCTATGCATACCACTGCCCCCTGCACTGATAGAAATGAACAGCTCAAGGATGGCCACAGTGACCCTTTCAAAAGGACACCAGTAGTGCCAGTGCCAGCTGTTAAATATTCCTTTACCTCAAGTGGCTGGACTCTGCTACTGAAAAATGATGCTCCAAATTAAAAACAAACCTGTGAGGATCCCCTAGTATCTCATCATTAGACTGTTCTCAGAACAAAACTGTTTTCTGTTTGCAAATGTTTATAATTATATTTCCCCCTGCTTGCTCTTGCTCTTGCTCTTGCTCTCTCTCTCTCTCTCTCTCTCTCTCACACACACACACACACACACACACCACACCACACACATGTGTAAAAACTTCTTTCATGTTCTGATATCTGCTGCGGTTTGCCCCTTTTCATTATTTTTCAGCTACTTCTGACATGACATGAAGTGAGTAGGTAAATGAGTATTGGACCCCCTTTCATTAATTCAAGGACCATAAAATTGCTAGAGAATCTGCTGGTGCTATCACTTCCTATCACTTTAGAATATAAAACATTAGCACACAAAACCAAATGGTGTGATTTTTGTTATTTTTCTTTCTGTAGCGTTTTGAAGCACAGACATATTGAAAGTTATTTTACAGACATTTAATCGGGGTTCATTTGTAGATAATGAATACCTGTGTTAACAAAAGACAGCCTAGGCCTGAGAAACCATTTGCAAACTTCAGAAGTCCTGTGAGGTTTGCAAACTGGGGAAGTGGCCAGGTTAGGAGATGGTCCTTATAGCTTTGCAAAAAAAATTCTGGGGACCAGAGGGTGGCCATGTAGTCCTTTTTACAGAGGACAGTTCTCTATTTGAAGGGCTGTCCTGTCCAAGTCCATTTTAAAAGTAAAGAACCATCAGAAGAGAGAGCAGAAGAGAGAGCAGGGCCCATCAAGACAGGGTGACTTGCCCAAGAGCCAGTGTGGCGTAGTGGTTAGAGTGTTGGACTGGGACTCGGGAGATCCGGGTTCTAGTCCCCGCTCGGCCATGAAGCTCACTGGGTGACTTTGGGCCAGTCGCTGACTCTCAGCCTAACCTACCTCACAGGGTTGTTGTGAAGATAAAAAATGGAGAGGAGGAGGAGGATTATGTAAGCCGCCTTGGGTTCCTTGCAGGAAAAAAGGCGGGGTATAAATATAATAAATAAAAATAAAAGAGCACCTGGATGGCAGATGGAGTAAGGCACTCAAATCTCCTGTTCACAGGCTTCTACACTATGGTGAGATGTACTGTATTTCTATTCAAATTATAATAAGTTCTAAATTTGCATCTCTATATAAAAAATCAGCTTATGCAAGTTTTATGCAAATCGACATCCTCTTTTGTTCTCTCTCTCTCTCTCTCTCTCTCTCTCTCTGCATTTGCTCTTTTTTGGTGATTCATAAGTGGCCACCCTACCATCTCCTCCACAAGCAAAGCTTGTGCTCACGTGCTTCACTCATGCTGCTGGAAAACATCCCCACCAATGCAGAACAGTGTCCAGGAGGCACAAGTTCTTGAGTCCAACCCCTTTGCCCCACCTCAACCCATAGTTGATTTCAGATGGTTCACCATAGAAAGGATTGAGAGGACAGGGTGGGGTCCTAGTTCCCATGAATTTCGTTTTATTTATTCAGAAACCAGTAATCATAATTAAATTACATCGTACTGGACGTTTTGGGTGTTTTCAAACGGAATTGGGGAGTGAGGGGACATTTGGGGAGACAGTTGGTTCCACGATGTTCTAAGGAAATGGGATCAAATTGAAGGTGCAAGCATTAGCTTTAGTTCACTCAAGGCTTCCACCATTCACTCAGATCCAGACATTACTTTAAATCTGTGTCTAGTAGCTATGTCTCCCCACACCTAATGGTGGGTTGCAGTGCTTGGGGGTGCCAGGTTGGAGATCCAAGCTCCCACTACCATGGCTTAAGTGCTAACCCAGCGAGGGTGGGCGCTGGGGTGGTTGACAAGCCACCCAGAACCCATGGGCTGTTTTAAGGTTGCGGCTGGCTTGTCAACCACCCCGACAACCCACCCTCGCTGGGCTCGCACGTAACGAGAAACTATGGTGTGTCCCTGCCGAATATTCAAAATGTTGCCACTGCTGCAACAAAAAACCTCATGGGTAAATTTACCCATGGTGACTTCTCATTACATGCGAATGGGCCACTGAGAGAGCGAGCTTGCCCAAGGGCCCTCCAAAACCAGGAACTGGCACTGCTTTTGGTTCTACTTATTTACTTACTTTGACCTTATCGGCTCCTCCTCCAAAGCACTGAGACCACCCCAGGCATGCAAAGCTAAGCCTTTATTTTTAAAAGCCTCAGCCTGGCCTCTTATCTCTTGGAATGTCCTCCTGCAGTGAAGCATACTCTGACTTCTCCTTACTTCAGTTACCCATGATTCTACCTTTTAGCCACAAGGTGGTAACAAATACATGCATATTTCACATTCTGGCCTTTCATCCTCTATACTCAAATCAGAACAAGGCTTAGCATAAAAGCCATGGACAAGTGGTTGGGGGGGGGGGACATATTGTGAATATGTAGCATTCAAGGTTCCTGTGTTTCTGCTCCTTAAGAGGTAGGTGAAATACAAGGCATATATTTGCTGTGCATAATGTTTTCTCATTTTCCATGCCCTGTTATCTCACCCTCCTCTCTGGCATTTACAAAGCAAGCAGTATTGTCCAAAGAGTGACAGCAACAGTTGCCGCTGTTGGAATGTGGACTGTGATCCCTTGCAAGATTAGCTTCCCCCTCATCCTCAGAGTCCGTGTCAGCTGAAAGGTAAGATCTCTGATCTCTGATGATAACAGCAGGCAAACTGTGTGTATTGAAATACAGCTACATGCAGAGCTTAGTTTCAGCCAAGGGAGCGCCAGGCATCTTCTCAGGAACATATTTTTTAATGCCTGAACCATGCAATATAAAGGAAAAGGGCCTCTGAGCATGTTTGGAGTGCATTTATCTCACCACTAGCCAACTACTGCCATCTCCAGTACTTCCAGGATTATGACATGTTAAACGTGCTACCCTCTGTCAACGACCAGACAAACTTGATGTAAACTATTTTTTCTTTTTCATTTGTTTTTCTTTGTATGTTTGTCTTTGTATTTGAAAAAAATAATAAAATCTTTTTAAAAAGCAAAAAAAAATAAGAATAAAGAAAAAGTATTCCATTCCTCTGCTAGATCATGGTCCAGTCTTCGTATATCTATACGATCTTTGTATGTCTACGGTTCAGAGTTCAGTCCTCGGTAATCACCTATTAAAACAGTGAAGGTAACAGTGCTGGGGAACACCTGGAGAGCCACTGCCCATCAGAACAAGGCTTAGGTGGATTATTGCTTTTGCACATGTCTAGATCTTCATGAAGTGTCTGCCCTGTACCACTTCAGGCGGGAGCTCACATAACTGAGGGCTGCTCCGTACAGAAATAAATAAGTGCGTCCAACTCCCTGTAAGTCAGGGAGAAAGCCAGAAAGCTCTCTCTGATACCTAGTTTCTATGTGTAGGACATTTTGGCATAGAAGAGTAGTTGGGTCACTCAAGTGAACCTTCCTCCCCTCCACACACGTGTGGTCTAAAGTGGTACAGCCTGGGTACATTCAATGAGATCTAGGTTTTGGAATAAGGATGTTGTTTGTGTGCACACACAACCTGAGATGCAACTGAAAGATACATCTAGGTGTTGGCTGGTTTTATTTTTGATGTGGTGTGGGAGCTGTCGAAGCAGAATGATTGACATTGCAGGGGCAGCATTTGGCAGGTGAGGATAACTTGCTGTGGCATCTGGTTTGCGCTCTGTTCCTCCTCCTAGAGGTGAGGAAAATATTCATTCAGAACTAGGTAAATTGATTTACAGGGCTTTTCTACACAAGGCCGTTAATTGCTGTATTTACTTTTGGTTACGTCACAGCATTGAGATCCGAACTCTACATGAAGGGCTTTTCCTTTCCTGCTTTTCCACTAGATAACCTCTAGGTGGAGTTGTGCAGAAGTGAAATAGCTCAAATACACAAGGATAAACAGTGCCATTTTCTGTGTTCTGAAATAATACCCCATTTTCCCCATTCTTAAAACAACGGGAAAGTGCTCTGAAAAAACAGAAGCAAAGCTGGAGGATCATGTCGTTGTCTAAAGAGCCCATAAACAACTGTAAGGAATCACAAGTGCACAATAAATGCCTCATGTAGAAAAAGCTCTCTGTGAGGCTGAATATCAATCTGAAGTTACAGTTTCAGGATAGCATATATGGCCTGTCATCCTAATCAGATCTTTCCCCAAAGAGAGAGGCCTTGTTTTTACTTAAGGTAGCCATTCCTGGGTCCACAGATGATGTTGGACTACACCTCCCATCATCCCCAGCCAGTATAGGCACCACAGCGTACACAAACTCTTTGGATGCAGCCGTACTCTCAGATGCCCAAGATGCTAGAGATTAATTATGCAGGGTCTATGCTTCCTGTTCTCCAATTACACAGATTAATGAGGTTCATAGGCTACAGCATATTCCCACAAGTACTTATGAGCACAACCCTGTCTCAAAGTGTATGAGGACTTCTGGCAGAGGCTTGCTTACAAAAAGTGATGCAACTTTTCTTCCTCATCTTCGGGCCCTTGTCAGAAAAAATGTCTCAGGAAATAAATGAGTGTCGTACATTTTGTAAAGCATAAACAATCAAAAGGACCCCCCAAATTGATTATAAAAATGTCATGATATATGTAGCTACTCTTATGATAGCTACACCTATGTATTTATTTTGGGTGAATTAGAGCACAATCCTATGCATGTTTACACAGAAGTCAATGGGGCTTACTCTCAGGTAAGTGTGCATAGATGGCAGCCTTTGTCTTAATTTTATTAATAAAAATATACTGATCACCTTTCTACCAGCGTGGCACCCAGGACAATTACAATGGATGATATCAAACAATAAAACAACTAAAACAGAAAGCTAACAAGAGTGAAAGACAACAACATAAGTACAAAATGTCTCAAATCACCATGTCATTTTGAAAATGCCTGCAAGAATAAGGATGGATTTTACTTGTGTCTAAAATCTGTTAGTGAAAGGGCTTGTTGGGACAGTCACAGTAAGAGACTCCAGAGATGTTCTACTTAAGCCCAACATGTTTATATCCTAGGGTTGTCAAAGGACTAGCAAAACAAACACCCACCCACACACACACACACAAAACAGCTTGGCCTTGGCCTGCTCCTCCTATATTTGCATATAAAGCATGCAATTTTATTTCATTTTTCCATTTGCATCTCATAGGCTAGAATGTAAATTTGCTTTAGATGCGGCTCTGTTCAGTTTCTTTTTTTAAAATAAATTTTATTTAATTATTATAAACTACATACAAAAACTATAAAACACAAACATACAACTAAAATAAATCATAAAGTGCACCCCCCACCCACCTAGGGACCAACTAATATACAGTAATACCTTGGATTGCAAGTAACTTGGTTTGAGAGTGTTTTGCAAGACAAGCAAATTTTTAAATATTTATTATTATTTTTTTTACTTGATATACAAGCGACGTCTTGCAATACAAGTACTGTAGTACGGCTTAAATAAAAAAATCTCTGTACAAATTTTTTTGGGGAATTTCGTTTTGATATAAGAGTGTTTTGGATTACAAACACGTTTCCGGAACGAATTATGCTCTCAATCCAAGGCATGACTGTACATCCATCCATCCATCCATCCATCCATCCCCTTAATCAATTAAATTCCACATTCCAAAAATATAACATATCCTGACAAGGCATACTCCCCTTCCCCTTTATTAATACGTAGTCTAATAATTGATTCCATATATCCATAAAATTATTCTTCTTTCTGTTCAGTTTCATTGCCATGCTGATGACATTCATAAAGGCACCAAATAGTCAGGAGAGAGCCTCTCAAAGGCCCTTTCAGTGCAATGTGTGAAAACACCCTAAGACAAATTGTTCTTGCTACTGGGCATGTGTCTACTGCTTGCTGAGAGCTGCTGCCCAAATGGCTGTGAATCACTTCCAAGCCAACATTACTCTAGTTGGTGTAGCAACCAGTGGGCGTGTTGTTGTTGTAAACCTTGGAATCTCTCTCGAAGCCAGGGAATGGGCCACCTCCCAGCAGAGTTGCTAATATTGGACTCCTGACTTTATCAGCCCAGAACTGCTGCCAGGTTATTCTTCTACAGCTAAAAAGACATTGGAGCCAGCATACCATGCTATGCAAAAGTGTGTATTTGTGTGTGTATGTATACATGTACGTATATTTATATGTGTGTATGTATGCACGCGCACACACATAGAGAGACAGGGGTTTGTAATGGAGGGGTACATGTACCCCAGTCGCCACCATGAAATACTCTTCCAGGAGATCAAGGCAAACTTGCAGTTCAAGGCAGCTTTGAGAATGGAACCTGTTTCTATGTTCACCACTCTAGGAACACAGTGGTAATCAACTCATCTGTATGGATCAATCTGCACAACTCACAGAAAATTGGAAGAGGAAGATTTCCCTACTTCATTGTAATCAAGCCTGAATAAAATGTAAAACGACATACCTCTATGAGTATTTGCTTGCACAGTGTTGCAAGATGTGGAGTGACCTTTATCTTCTTCCTCCCTGACTAATTTGGCCACAATCTTGCTTTTCTCTCCCCCCCCCCCCCCGCAACACACACAATGGCTCCCTATATATAGTATCATAAATTATCTTTTAGTACTCCCCCATGCCTAGTGTCAAGTGATTTGGGGGAGCTGCTGTTAGGAAAAGAGTCAGACCTGTGTAGTCTGATAGAGTCAGATGGTGTGTGTGTGTGTGTGTGTGTTTGTGCATGTGCACATGATCCGTGTGTGTGCCTCAATTTGTTTGCTCTTTGGAAGGTGCCCTTGGAGGCAGCCCAAAGTTCCTGTTTAAACTTAGTACATTCAAAAAATCAGTTTGGATGTTTGGCAAAAGAGAAATGTATGTGGAAATGGCTGCTGGTTCATGAATGATACATTTCCTTCTATTTCCCTTGATAATGCTCTTGAAATCAAGCCCCAAACTAAATTCTGAACTTTAAAGGACAGTTAGCGAGGTTCTTATGGGGCACCTTCTATGAAAAAAAAGAGAGAGAAACATAGACGTGTGATGATGTCCCTCTGGATCACAGCCATGCATGGCAGCAACAACAAAGGTTATAGGGAGTGTGGTGCTGTGATGAAGTGGCATTTGGTTGACTGTAGACTTTTATCTCAGACTTGTATCAGCAACATTCTTCCTATTTCTTCAGGGACGCTTTAAGCAGGGCTTATTTCATGTGCTACAGGTAACCAACATTATGTTGTTATGCGAGAGCTCATGTTAATCAATGTATTTGATGCCAACATGACATTTATTGTTATCTGAAGCCAGTTGCTTGCCTTCCAGCTAGGGTTCTATTTGTGAATTTTCTAAGTCTATAAATGGAAACCCTAGCTAACAAGAAATTATCACCCGGACTGCCTGATACAGTTCTGTCTCACAACCCGAGTATGTACAGCCATGGTGTCTAACATGTAGGCAGTTAAATCACTTCTTTATGGCATCTGAGTCTTTCTTTTTGGGGGAAATGGAGTTAGAAAAACATGAGAGAGAAACTTCAGCAAGAGACAGATTGCGGAAGGAGAAGCTGAAGGTAAGACTGGGGCTTACCTTAGAATAATTGAGTATCTTGGATTTATTGAGGACAAGGAAGAAAAGTAGCTGTTGCTGCATAGCAAAGAAGTTCCAGTTACTATTTTGATACTTCCTCATGTCAGTGACCTTGAAGATTAACACATTCAATAACAGTGTGTCAAAATTAGTTATGCAATAACTAATTGCATACTAACTAATCAGTGGGGATAATGGGACATCATTATTTAAAATGATAAAACTTACATCAACTGCACCTATTCTTTCTGAAGTATTTTTTTAAGGGAAAAAATGTTTCTATTATTTACTACTACAACAACATGCTGTGTGCTGTATTTATTATATGTCTGATGCTGAATAATGAAGAGAATTGTGGCAGAGGAAGCTGGGGTGTGTGTGGAAATCACAATTTCACATTTGTTTACAATATTTATCAAATACAACTCCAGAGTGATAAATGGAATTTGCTTGTGCCAAAAGTTGTTTCCCCAGTGGCATGAAGGCGCCGTGTTATTCTTGATCCTGAAAATTGATAACCTGTATTTTTTTTTAAGTTGGCAGTCACTTGCACTGAATGACGAATTAGAAATGGCATCGCATTCTTGAGTAAGAAGGCAATACTAGTATTGCAGCACCTTTTTTCCTACTCAGAGGAAGAATTTGCTAGCTTTTACTTTAACTTCCTACTCCACTCTCCAATCCAAAGTAAAATCATTTTACTTTGTAACAGTAAATTACAAGAATTTTATCTTTGAGGCCTGCCTGTTAGCCACAAGCCTTGGCTAGAGATTACCTTATCCATTATCATTTTATGCTACATTACTTAAATTCCAACACAAAAGCTTGTTAACCTAATGACCCAGGAACTAAGCCGCTGCCACCCATGGGCAGGACCTAGAAGCATCTCTCTTTAGAATTAACATATTTACATGAAGTAGGTATGACTGTCAGTATCTGAATCTTTTGGTAGGCTGCAATAATTTAACCAGACAGTCAGCCTCTTTCATTTCTTAGTTTGGTTGTCCAGGAAAGGTTTTGGTTTGGCTGTGACTGAAGTTGTTCCAGCGCACAGGTGGAAATGTAAATGTCATTCATATTATGGTGTTGAACTGCATGCGTAATATGATGGACTGAAGTTGTTCCAGCGCACAGGTGGAAATGTAAATGTCATTCATATTATGGTGTTGAACTGCATGCGTAATATGATGGATAGTACAGCCTAGTCTTGGCTACATATCACAGCACAATATTAAGGAGGGAAGCCTTGATATAGTTCCACTGTGATGGGCAGATCACTACCTAGTAAGGTTTAGCTGTGCTGGCACCCCAGGTGTTCACAGAGAAGGGAGACCCATTGCTGCTGCTGTGGTGTGTATTTTAAATTGCTTTTACAATGATTCATGATATTGTTTTAAAATGCATTCTGTATTTGTTTGATTATATTGTCAACCGCTTTATGGAGGGTCCTAGGCAAAGAGTGGAATATAAATTCCATAAAGTGGAATATAAATGCAGTACTTAAATACATAAAAATAAAAAATGGCCTACCCCAGGTGACTGATTGCTCTTGGGGATTTCCCTGGCACTGCTGAAAAATTGTTGATGTGCACAGAAATGTTTGAATCTGAAACTTTCCTTCTGTCCAAAATTGCCCCACGAATCTGTGAGAGACTAGCATTTTTATAAAGCTAAAATCCCACCAAAACGCTGTTTGCTGGAGTATGTGCACTGGGGTGGGACTGAGTCTGGTGCCCAAACTCCTTCTGATCACCGGGGATTTAGATTTTAAGGAAGGGATCTGTTTGTCTAGTCCTGGAGGCTAGACTGGAGAAGGGAACTTAAGGGCCAAAGCAGCCATTACTTTAAATGTGTATCTAGCTGCTATGTCTTCTTTTCATTTTTAATCTAGAGTAGGCACAGGGCCCCAGACTCAGATCCTTAAAAGCCCCTCCCATGCAAGGGTCCCAATCTGGATCAGGTCTCCCATGTTTACTCTAGAGTAAAAGCAAAAAGAAAGGGGGAAAAAAGACATAGCTGCCTGTCAAGGTTCCGCTACTGCAGGGACTCCTTGATCTGCCTTTGGAAGATCTCTGCCTCTTCTCAAAGCCCCTCCCGTTCCAGGAGATCAAATCCTTTGCCTGCTTCCAATAGCATGGGTGTAGGCTTTAGACGTGGTGAATAAGTCACTCCAAACTCTCAGGGTACACAACAACACTTTACTTATTATATTAGGGTAATTACTTAATAGAGTGGTTATAATTCAAAAGCAAGTATGATAAAATCAAACAAACAATCCAAGGTTCTCTAGCCTAACTTCAGACTACCTCTGTCCTCTGTAATCAGAGTCTGTCTCTGCTTCTAGCTGACCACACCCCACACATATATAGCCTTCCCAGGAATGGAAGGTTATAATCATGTGACTTTGAACAGGGTATCTAATTCTTAACTTCTATTGGGTAAACTAAAACTCTCAAACTCCCCCTCCCATCCTGGAGTGTTTGGGCCTTCAGGCTTCAACAAATCTAGGGAAGTGTTTGGGCCTTCAGGCTTCAGCAAACTTAAGCCTGGGTAGGCCTCAATCCTTTACACTGCTAGAAACACACTTAAAGTAATGCCTATTTTGGCCCTGACTATACGCAGCATCAAATTGTATTGCATACAATTTCCATTCTAGCTAGAAATTCACGCTGGAGAGGTTGCTTCTGTGGTGCCCACAGCATGTATGGCCCTAATCTGAGCTTCAGTCTGAGTGGGGTGTTTGTGTGTGTGTGTGTGTGGGGGTGGGTGTGTGGGGGATAATGATGCAGAGAATGCTCACAGCGGCTATAGGCAACATTTGTCTCAGAGGCAGTGTTAGGGGGCGGCCCACTAGTGCTGGAGCCCTGAATGTTTCATTTGGAGCCCCGAATCTCTGGGAGGCCATCTGCCGCACCACCCTGCTGTCCATGGGCACTTGCTGAAATAAAGGCGCAGGGGCCCTGATGATCTCTGTTGCATCTGATCCCCCTGGATTAGCTGGCTTCTTGCCCATGTGTGCTTCACCTCCTGCTGCCCCCCCCAATCTTTCTGCCTGAGGTTTTTTTCTGAAATCAAATGCCCTCCTGTCCCTTGACCATACATCCCTTTTTACAAATAGGGGCTTCCTTAGGAGACAGGGTCCTTTAAAGACACACACAGAGACTTTAGAGCATATGTAAATTGACATATGCAAATTTATGCATTTTTGTCCTGTGGGCCTGAGCCTAGCACCACCCCTGATTTGTCTACTTGCAAAGATGCCTCCTCTTAAATGAAGAACACTCTGAAGTTAGACAAATAATTTAAGTACTAGTGAAAGGTTTAATCGCAGCAGCTTCTATAGAAAACCATTTTCTTAAAATAAACCTCTAGCATAAATAAGTTCTAAACCAGAGATTCTGCATGCAGATGATTGCATAGATTATCCCAAAAAGCCATCTTTTACACACACAGAAGTAGGGGCCCATTTCCATGGCTGGATTATCTTTACTGGATTGGAATGCCTGGGTTACAGATGTCCACTTCTGGGCTGTGCCACCGTGCATGCGTAGGATTGCACTGTGTATAACTCAATTCATTTGTGGCCTCCCCTTCCTTCTCTCTTCTCAGCTAGAGCTTACCATTTGTCAGTGCTGACGTGTACCCCTCCAGGGCAATTATAAAGCCCAGGGCAATTGCCCCCTTGCTCCCCTATAAAACAGGAACCTTACTTGATATGTGAAGACATGAAGTGGCAATATTTTAGCCACTGCATTGTCATTAGGAATTTGCCTGATCATCTGTGGTGAGTAGTGATTGCTTGCAGGTAACCAGGCACAATTCCACCACAGCCCGCGAGTTCTCCATCCAAGAAAGAAAACATACCAAATAGCCACAAGGCTCCTATTCTGTTTTCCTCAACACTTGTCCCTCCTCACTCTCTTGAGTCTCTCTCGTGCTTTCGCGTCTCAGGAGAATGTTGGGGGCGGAGGGTCCAGACTGTGAGCAGCCTTAGCACTCTGCTGCATTTCCCTCCCAAAAGAGCGCCTCACCTTTTAATCTGCCCTTTGATTCTAAAAGTACTCTATGTTACGGCTGCAGCTGCTGCGTCGATACTTCAGCTTTGCCCTACCTGAATATTTTGCAATCACGGTTTCCCGGCCAAGAGCGTGGAGAGTGATGACTGATAGGAAGCCGAGATAAAAGGGGGAATAGACTTGAAAGTACCACATCTTCAGTCTGACGTTTGTTACATACAGTACATGCAGTAAAAATATTTTCCATCTTCTGTTTGCAGCACTGAATTTCACAAACCTAAATACATCGGAGCTCTCTTGCCAGTATAATATCCACAGGCAGAAATTTGAAATAGACTCCCGTTGGAGATAAGGTTACTGTCTGGCACCTCAGTCTGAAACATTCACAACAGCATGGCTGCTGGGCGTCACCAGAATACGAGGTAGCAACACATTTTTTTCAGTGAGCTAGTGGAGCAGTTGATATATGCCTCTCATTCTAAGCACATATTTTTTGATGCAGCAAATCTCTGGATTGGGACAGAAAAGGTCTTACACCTGTCAAATCTTTGCAGAACACCAGGCATGCAAATAAGTCCATAAAAGTTACCGGTTAAGTCATTTGTGGCACACAGATGACCTTACTCGCCACAGGTGACTACGTGTGTAGTTTATTTTACAACAGTATATTTCCTACTTTTGGACAGCTGTTAATTAGAAGTGTGAGATTCAGTGCCTCCTATTGATTTAGGGGGCATCCATAATGCATCTAAAATTAGCATCTAGTAGTCAGGGATGTTGAAGAGTCCTTGGTTTCGAGTCACGAGTCGAGTCACGAGTCTTTGGACCCGAGTCTCAAATCCGAGTCCGAGTCCTTGGTCCAAAATGGTGACTCACGAGTCATGAGTCACTCCCAAAGCTGACTCCACGAGTCCCTATTAAAATCAATGGGGGGTTTCCCCAACAAAATAAGGCTATTTCAGATGTGTGGCTTAAATAAATTCTAGGCACAAGTGTGCCTTTTTATTTCAAAACTCTGCAACTGATTTTGGCAAGAACAGACCAGGCAGACAAACCCAAAATAACCAGACAGGCAGAGGAGGCAGGGAACCCCAAAACAGGCAGGCAGAGGCCTTTGTCTTGGACAATTCAAACTGTGGAACTGGTTAAGAAGAGACCAGGCAGGCAGAGGAGGCTGGGAACCCCAAACAGGCAGGCAGAGGCAGCCAAACCCAAAATGTCTGAAAGGTTGCATTTTAGGAAAATGATTTTAAAAAATAAACTTGCTGTACTTCCTAAAACCTATCCATGTTGCATTTGAGGAACACTATTTTGGAACACGAGTCCTTGGTCTCGAGTCCCGAGTCGAGTCTCAGTCCCATTAAAAATATTGGGACTCGAGTCAGAGGGGGGACTCAGTCCGACTCACGAGTCGAGTCCTGGAGTCCGAATCCCCATCCCTGCTAGTAGTCACAGATTTGAATGAGGAGTGCTTCACAGTCTTTATCTCATTCATCTGTAACACATCCCTGTGATATGCGTGCTTCTTCCTATTTTATGGAGCAGGGCTCTCTAACCTTGGGTCCCCAGATGTTTCTGGACTACAGCTCCCAGAAACCCTTGCCATTAGCCATGCTGACTGGGTGTGCTGGGAGCTGTAGGCCAGCAACATCTGGGGACCCAAGGTTGAAGATCCCTGTTATGGAGTGAGAATTGAGGATTTAAAAACAGAACAAAGCACCAGTCACTTCAACCAGGAAAGCCCCATGGAAGCCCCAGAGGACTGTGCGGATGCTGCTTCACATGCAGTGCTTACCATACACTTGTAGGGAGCTCTGTATGATTGGGTGTTCATGACTGGATGACATCTGTTGTCCCATGAGCACCTGGTTTAATGGATCTGCCTGTGAAAATCTGTTTCCACATACTGATTGCATTTGCTGGATTGGAGCCAGTGACTCAGTTAAGTCCATACAATGCGTTTTGGTCTGAGGTATGATTTGAATCCAGGTCCAAGTCCAGTGGCATTACACTGACTCTCAGCTCACTTGAGACAATGATGTAGCATTGAAAATGACACATGGTTTCTCAATGGCATCAAGAAACCGGAGATCTCTCTCGCATCTCCACTTAGCGACAGAGAATATGATTTAGAGAGCCCAGTGACAAGCTTATCCCAGAAAATACTTGAAGCTCTTCTTCATTCTGGGTGCTGCTCACCATCTCCCACTGCCAAGTATCAGTGTGTCTCCTATTAATGTCATCCTAGAAAAATGTGGCCTTTATTTAATGGGCACATACAAATGCCTGTGGACACATGGTGAGTGCGTGAACAGCTAATGGGAAGTGTGCCTATGCATTCAAGAATCCTTCCTTCGGTTACAATTAAGGGTTTGCTTTGCCTGTGCAGTAGAGATCATCAGTCAAAATTGACCAACAATTCAAAACCTGCATTTTGAAATGTCATGCTGAATTTTGAATTCAAAGTTAGTTTGGTGGACTCTGGGCAAAAGGGTTTTGTTTTGGTGCTGAAATGCAAATACCCCCGCCCAATTTTGTGTTTGAATTTTGACAAAGGAATCTGACTCCGAATGTCTCATTTTGAAAACAGGTTGCATTATGGATCGTGAATGCTGAAGTAACTTATTAAATCATCTCCAAGGGACTATAGCCGAGTTGCTATCTTTGTTGTAAACCCTGATCATATGATTCTTGTGCAAAACCTTACGTAGTGTAGTAGCTTAAGAGGGTGAACTGTGAGACAAAATCCATGGTTCAGATCCTACATCAGCCATGAATACAGTAGGTGAAGTTTTGTAACACCAGCCTCTCATAATTAATACAGTCATGCCTTGGATTGAGAGCATAATTCGTTCCGGAAACATGCTTGTAATCCAAAACACTCTTATATCAAAACGAAATTCCCCCCAAAAATTTGTACAGAGATTTTTTAATTTAAGCCGTACTACAATACTTGTATCGCAAGACGTCGCTTGTATATCAAGTCAATTTTTTTAAAATAAATATTTTAAAATTTGCTTGTCTTGCAAAACACTCTCAAACCAAGTTACTTGCAATCCAAGGTATTACTGTAATAGTTAATCTAATAGTTTAGGGAGGCAGACATCCTTCTCCATTATTCAGAGATTTTGTCCGTTTTTCGCTTCCCTTCTAGGAATGGGGTAGGGCTGTTTGTTTACTGAAATTGGTAAGGTGGAGAGACCTATCATTGCCTTGATGTTACTGACTCTTGTCATCAATATGACTCATCAACAGTAGTAGAGTATGTTCCCCTTCCACCATAGGGTGTGGGACTCTAAGAATAGTGGCAGAACTTGACTCCAGTAACAACAACTATTACATGACTCGGTCTAGTTGGCTGAACTGCCAGAGCTGCAATGCTAAGGAAGTCAATGCTCGGGTGTGTGCGTGTGCGAAGAGTCTCTCAAATTAATAGTGGAGGAAATAAACAACCTTCCATAAAGCTCAATTTAAATTCCCCCCCAAAGCAAGGAAATACAAAGCAGAACAATTTCTGCCCTCAGCGGGCAGCACGATAATGCCAACATTGTGCCGGTGGCCATATCCACAAAGGTTTAACCATCATCATTAGCCCTTCTCAGGGAACCCCAGTAAACTAGTTCTGTAAAGAGGGCTAGATATCTCTAACACAGGGGTGTGTAGCTTGTGGCCTCCATGTATTATTTCCCCCTGCAACTCCCATCAGCCCTAACCAACATAGCCAATGGTGAGGGATGATGGGAGTTGTAGGCCAAAACATCCGGAGGACCACAAGTTGTCCACCCCCGTTCTCACAGAATTCTTGGCATTCTTACCAAAGGACAGTTCCCTGCATTCTGTGGGGCAGCCATGACAGTTAAAGTGCCATAAAGCAATGCAGCTTGATAGTGCCAGTGAAAATGGCTCTGCTGGGAAAGCTCCTGCAAATCTAAGGGGGGGAAACTGGGTGCTCTTTTCTTCTTTGCATCAGATGCTACCTTGTAAGTGGCTTCTTTAAAGCAGGCTAGGCACTCTGCTAGCAACCCCACCCGCCAATCAACCTACTCAACTCAATAAACAGGGCAATCCTATGCATGTCTAGTCAGAAGTACGATAAGTCCTATTGAGTTCAGTGGGGCTTACTCTCAGGTAAGTGTAGTATGCATAGGATTGCAGCTTCTATAGATACTAGAGAATCAGCACATACAACACGTTCAAAGCTTTCACTGGGAAAGGGATAGGTTCTGGAACGTTGATTATCTCACGAGCACAAATTACACTGAAATTGACTCTCAGCATGAATGTGAAGGGTTACAAAGCCAAGCAGCCTGCCCCCACTTTCAGGGTTTAATACCTTGCTTCTTAAATTACTCCCTTCCATTTTAATAACATTTACTGCTGCTTCCCAAATTCCTCCTCATAGAATTACAGATTTATTGGGGCCTATTTACCACTGACATAGCTAGTAGGCATGATTTTAGAAAATGAGTAGATGAGGGTAGAAATAGGAAACAAGCTCCAGCAAGTCAACAATACAGGAACATTTTAAAATTAGAATTAGGCTTCAATCCTATACCCACCTACCCGAGAGAGTAAACCCCTCCCCCCATTTTGAATTCAACAAGACATGAATAGGATAGAAGGGGACTGTTAGTTGGCTATTTTAAGTTGAGAAATAAAGGGCAAATATGTTATTTTAAACTTCTCAATGTTAACGTTTTAAAACTTTCAAAACATCCTGAGTTACTTTCATAAACCATCTTGCCATCATCAGCAGAAATGAAGTAAAGGAAATTCATAAAAGGAGAGTTGTGTTACAAAAGTAGTGCCTGATGTACACAATGTGCCCCTGGCGTACAAGAGTATCCCCATTCATTCGATGCATCTGTTATTTTATGTGTCTCTTAAGGCTAACCCTAACCCTATGCATGTTTAAACAGAAAAAAGGCCTACAACTCCTAGCATACCCCAGCCAGCCACACTGGAAGTTGTAGGTTTCTTCCCCCCCCCTCTAAACATGCATAGGACTGTACCCTTAAGGAGCTATTCTATGGTCCCTGGGAGAGTGCCCCAATGACCACAGGATATTTTGGAGTTCCCCCTCCAACACCGCTATGAACTCATAAGGGGAACTCCAGATGGGGATTGCCGTGCCATGGCTTCCTCACCCAAGGAGGCAGATGAACCACGGTGACTTCCTCACCTGTGGAGGCGGGGGGGGGGGCAGGAGGCACCAAAGATATGCAGAACCCTAAAGCCTCCCAGCTCCCATCCCCACCCTTGACTCCGCTAGACTCACTGAAAAGTGCTTCTAGTGAAAAAAGGAACAGAAAGGAGGACAGAGAAGCAAAGATCACCTCAGCTGCCCCTTTTGCTCTGCTGGGCATCTACCAGTCGGAAAGCATGGGGTTGCTCCCTTATATACTAACAGCGAAATTATTCCCCAAGTGTGGGCCCTTACGTAGCCAAAATGGTACCACCACCACCCCACACCAGGGGAGCCAGTATCAGCAGGCTTTCAGGAACCCCGACCTTTGCAGATGTACAAGAGAATCTTTAGGGGGGAGGGGAACCCTAAGGGGTAAAAACAGACTAATGAGGAGTAGGCACAGAATGCTGGCTGCCTGTTCAGAGGGAGGAAAAAAACAACCCTGGAAAACAGGATCAGGGGGAAGGGAGGATGGAATGGAATATTCTGGAAGAGGACATGCTTAGCCAGCTGAAACCCTTAACAGAAGCACTCCACACTGCCACATTTTGTTGCAGGTTCCACTTGTTTAAGGGCTTCTCTACATGATGCTTTCAACCCACCACTTTACTGAGGCTTCTGCTTCTGGATTCTTTGTGGGATTAAGATCTATTCTTTTACACATATTTTTTTTCCTCAGGACCTTTTCTTTCTCTGCCTTTCTATATGTTCCATTACACAACCACAAGCACAATTATAGCAGAATTGTGCAAATATATGAGGGTCTCATTCCAGTTCATTCCACCATTTCCAGATAATACCAGACTTTCCTCACTCTAAAAAACAAAAAAGCCACAGAAGTGCTTGGAAAGCACGGAAGAGGACGACATTGTGTAAAGCACGCACAAACTACCACGAGTGAGGAATCGCGAGCGCACAATAAATGCCTCGTGTAGAGAAGCCCTAAATTAGTATCAATGTTTCTATACTGTCCTTTTTGCCAAAAGACACAATCAATCTAAAATAAAAGAACACAACCATAAAACCAAAATAAACCATTAATAAAACCATTAAAACATTAAAGCAGGAGCACACTATAAAGAATGCTGACTGGGAAAGTCTGTGCACACAGGGAATCCAAGCTCATACCTAGAGCTCTGATGAGGCATAAAAACCTTTAAACAAGAACAAGCTGAAAATGGAGGTAAGGGTCCATTATTCTGATATATATAGATATATATCTATATATATAGATATATATCCAAATTGCAGTTATGGAAACTTTGCATATGTTCTGGGATATCATTTCCTGTGAAATTAATTTGGCATAACAACAAATTTGTCTAACTCTACTCTGCAGTTGTTGTTTAAAGTATGACTCTTCCTAGTACACCTGCAGCTTTGGGATAAACATCCAGTTCTTAGCTGTGTGACATTTTTAGCTGAAAGTGTTTTTAGTTTCCCACTGAGGCAGTTGCCAATTCTTTGTGCTGTATTGATACATACCGAAGGGACTTAATTACTTTGATCTTCTGTCAGCAATGAATTGCAAATATACATAGCTTACTGGTGTTCCTTATTAAATGTGCCAAATGTTTGATTAACAGTTTGAAAATTATTTTTTTTAAAAACATACAAGCCAAGGTGATTGCCTTGGAGGGTTCAGTGATAGCTTTTTATCCATTTTTCTCTGTTTCAAAAACTCAGTAGCTATCCTGCTGTTAGAAAAGTTACTCGAAGTAAAGAGCCTCTTCACACACTCAAGGAGCTGCATAGGAACTGGTTCCCTGTGGTGCTGTCTCATACAGCTGCATTGTGTGTCTGTGTGTGTGAGAGAGAAGAAAGCAAATAATTGCATGGGTCTTTTTCACCTGATTACCTCCAGGAACCAGAGTGCTGATTGAATAGGAAAGACACATGTGATCTGCTCCGCCCACATGGGTGTTTAATACACACACACACACAGGTTATGTTAGGGTAGCACTGCTGGGAAGAAGCTCCTAGAAGCCCGGGAGAGTATATGAAGGGAGCCAATCGGGTCTCAAAACAGTGCATTCTCAGCATCATGCAATATAAACCCAATTCTTCCAAATCAGTGATGGGGAACCTCTTGCAGCCAGAGAGCTGAATTCAGTTTTAAGGAAGCTCTCAGGGGCTGCGTTCCAGTTGTGGGCAAGGGCAAAAGGGGTAGCTCCAAAAGGCTAGCTTATTGGAGCTAAAAGCTCTTACTGCCAGTAACTAAGCCTTAGGAGAGACATTTGAACCTTTCAGAATGGGGGAAAAAACTTGTAAAAGCTAGAAGAGCCACCAAGGGAAAGGGGTGTGGTCATCTGGAGAACCCAGCTGGCTAGATTTGACTTGTGGGTCAGAGTTTCCTCGCCCCTAACTGGACCTTCTAATCAACTCCTAATTCCCCAAACAGGGGAATTGTCCAAACTGGACCAATATTCTGAGTCTGAGGCCAGCTGATTGCAGGGCACAATTATTATTTATGAGGTTTCTACAAGGCTAAGAACAGACTAAGCCCCAAGTGAAAGCAAGGCTTGACAGCTGGCCCATGTTTTTCATAAGTTGCCACAGTCTACTTGCTGGACCGACTTTAAGAGCCAGAGCACATATTGCACTTCCTGTGAATATGCAGCCAAAATTGGCATCCTTGTGGTGAGTTTTTAGCTACCCACCTTTAATGCACAGCAATCTTTTACCATATGGACAACTGTCATCATCTAGAAAGTCTGCAAATATTTGCCAGAGGTTACCAGGAGCATCTGATGGGCATATGGAGGCTCTCCGTTGATGGCTGCAACAGAAGGGTGGGGTATAAACGTTCTAAAAATAATAAATATAGATGGTAGTTCATATGGCAAGGCAGGGTGGGCTACTTGTGGCCCTCCAGATATTTTGGCCTACAACTCCCATCAGCCCTAGCCAACATAGCCAACGGTGAGGGATAATGGGAGTTGTAGGCCAAAACATCTGGAGGTCCACAAGTTACCCACCCCTGGGGTAAGTCATATGCAACCATTTCTTCATTATATGAAGAAATGACTTTCTTCATTTTTGTTATAATGAAGAAAGTCTGGTATTTCTGTGAATGGTGGCATGAAACCCTGGTCTATTTTGTGCAATTCCACTATACCACAGCACCACCTAACCTAATGGTTGTGTAATGGAACATATCGAAAGGCAGAGAAAGAAACCCACCAGAAAAAAAATGCATGTAAATGAGAAGATGATGTCATCTGGACTTCTCCCTCATAAGTTCTGTGAATGAGGCTGGGTGATGGCACCATAAAAGCCTTGTCTAGAAGGAGATGCCAGTGATTGTACTTGGCTCTTCCTGAGTGTGAAGAAGCTGCTGAGCTATGGCACTTCCCTTGAAGATGCCACTTGCAAGAACAGTGCTTGCAGAGCAGGGCAAAGTCCTATCTGGTCCAGCATTGTGTTCCCATAGTGGCCAACAAGAGGCCCATGGGAAGCCCACAAGTAGGACATGAGCACAATTAGAGCACACTCCAATTAGAGCATGAGCCACAGACTCTCCATCATCTTTGAATCTGGGTAGTCTGGCCCCTTTGAAGGTCTGGGGCAGTCTGACCTTGAGAGAATGGTGTCACTTCTTATATCCCAGACAGTGAAATGCCATACGCTAGTGTCTACTTAACCAGGGGAATAAAGTGGTGGAGGAATTGGCCATTATAAATATGGACACTGGGGAGGAAAAACAGCTCAAAGGCAAGGGCCCAGTTGCATGAGATCAACCCGTATGCACACACATACATTGGGGTAGCCAACAGTGTTGTTGCACCAGCAGAAAGGAATTGCTGGTGTGACAGATTTCCCCTGCACCCCAAATCTGCTTCTCTGCGGCAGATTTCGGGTACACATGGGGGACTGTAGGGGGAGGAGAGGAGAAGGAAGTCCTATTTCATAAGTGGTCTTTGGCTCATGTGAGAGTTGGATCCAACCTTCTGCATGTGAGGCTTTTCAGGGGGTGCTGCTTGAAGGGAGAGTGTGAAAGCCCCATGTATGATGGGTAGGTATCTTGGCTAATGATTTTAATACATACATCTTGATACATTTCCTCTTTTCAAACTGCCACTGCCTCCCAACTGAACATGCTCCCCTTTCTAGGCTGCTCTCCAGGTGTCTGTTCTTTGTAATACCACAGAAGTAGTTGCTTCTTAGCAGGGGTTGGGAACCTGAGGCTCAGGGGCCAAATCCAACCCCCCAATTATGACCCCTTCCCCTTGACCATCGAATGTTTGGTGGCTTCCTGGCTTTGGTGCAGTTCCCCCCCCCCCTTCTAAAAGGTCAAAATGCCTCTCTTAAGGCTTAGTTACTGGCAGTAAGAGCTTTAAGCTACAATATGCGGGTATTTTTTGTATTTTGGGCACCACCCCTTTTGCCTTCAGTCCCACCCACAATTGGAATGTGGCCCCTGAGAGCTTCTCCAAAATGGAATTTGGCCCTTAGACTGAAAGAGGTTCCCTGCTCCTCCTCTATAGATTCTACTGCAGGTTATAGTGGAACGCAGTGAGCCTTCTAGCGTCTGGTTGTGTAAGCCGTTTCTTACCTGTGAGTGACTGAGGTAGGGGCTTGAAAATAGGAGAAGAGCCCAGCTCTAGCTCTTGGGTGCTTCCGGATGGCCAGGTCCTGGCACAAACAGTCAGCAGGTATTGTACTGCTATTCCATCTTTTTTTTCTTAATGGATTTTCCATGGTAAGAAAAAAGATGGAAGAAGCGGTGGATAAACACGGGAAGGTTATGAGTGGAAGATGTTATTGTCTGGACACCCCATCAAATTCTGTGAATGAAGCAGGGCAACAGTGTAATAAAAACTTCATCTGGAAGCCCCCATAGGCTGTGATGGCTCTGGGTGACTGAATCGGATACATTTATATACAAATAATACACAAGTGCTACCAATCAACCACAAGAACTTTGCCTGCTATTGAACTGAACTGGCAAGTACTCATAGGTAAGGAATCCTCACGTGTGCATTGCAGCCCCTCCTTCTAGATAGGAGTAACAATCTATGTTGAGAAGGTGAAATATTACCGTATATAGAACGATTTCCAATTTTATTTTTTAACAAAAAATAGAGCTTACTCATTTTTATTCTAGTCAGTGGATTTATATTGAACAGTATCGGGTGAAGCCACATCAAAAATCCAGGAATGAAGGGCTGAAAGAGGTTCCCCATTTCTGTATGCAGTATATTGTAATGTATGCAGTATATTTAACATTAAGAAAATAAATAGTTTAAGTATAATGTTTTAAGAGTACCGTAGTTCAATCTAAATCTCCCGCTGAATGGAAATCATTCACTGATATCTTTTGACATTAGGAAGCAGACTCTTTGTTTTTACAATGTCACATTTTAGTAACTTGGGAGTTGAACAAATCGAGCCTTTATGCCCCAAATTCTTCTTGTGCCCACCCAAACGGCCTACTCTCCGACTATCCCTTAAAGGACTCTCTAGAGGCTGTGGCTCTCTATGTGGCTGGAAATATATTCTTTCTCTGGGACTCATGCACAAATGTACTTTATCACAATATACTTTATATATTAAATATCTTGGGTTCCCCCCGACCTTCCAACTAGCAGCCCACACAACATGGAGAACAGAGCGGGATGCAAGATGCAAAAGGCATTTCTTCACTAAATTTCCTTGACAGAGAACAGGTATGAAGCCTTTCTAAAAATATATTGTAGCATTTTGTATCTTTTGAAGACATTCTAGGTCTACCATAGGTGTTTTGCTATTTAACATGATTTTTTTAAAAAAAATAAAATCATGGCATTGTTGCTCCTAGTATAAACATAGTGGGTTGTTTCCAATGTTAGTGCTACTTAGAGTAGACCTATTGAAATAAATTGGATTTAAGTTAGACTAACATTGGATGCAACCCTTCATGTTAAGACGGAAGTCCTTAAGCATATTATAGTATATAGAAGTGAGCCCCGCTGGACTCAGTAGGATGTGCTTCTAAATACACATGCTTAAGCTTGGGCTTTAAATGTTGTACTGATTTTATGAAATAAGAAAAGGTGGTTTTGAACAAAGGTTATGATATTTTGGATACCTGTCCACATGGTCCACTTTTGCAAGCAGAAGTGAACAAAGAGTTCATCTGGATCATGGCTTCCTTTGTTCCTTGTCTAGCGCTGTAGCACACATTTATTTATTTATTTATTATATTTATACCCCACCTTTTTTCCTGCAAGGAACCCAAGGCGGCTTACATAGTCCTCCTCCTCTCCATTTTATCCACACAACAACCCTGTGAAGTAGGTTAGGCTGAGAGTCAGTGACTGGCCCAAAGTCACCCAGTGAGTTTCATGGCCGAGCGGGGACTAGAACCCGGATCTCCTGAGTCCCAGTCCAACACTCTAACCACTACGCCACACTGGCGTATTCTCCTAGGGAAAGAGAAGCATTTTTATTTCTTCCAGAATGCTTCTGCAATGACTATGGAGAACCAGCTATGCGGAACATATAATCAAAGCTGGGCCTGCGTAAAGGGTAAATTGTAACACGGGGGCCTGAACTACTGACAGTTCTGTGAAACTCTGGGTATCACAGATCTGTCAGCGAGCCGGGTGCATATGTTATTTGGAACTGAACTGCATTTTCAAAAATAGTATCTGGTACAGCCCTCCCATGAAAGCACCACTTCAGAATGTAGGTGGATTATTCCCATATTTGAATGCTTGCCTACATAACTCCCCTTTCTTTTCATAGACAACTAGCACCTAATGGAAAAGTTTTCTACCTGATGTGCTAGTTTTCCATATACACAGATTTATTTTTTTTAACATGGGTGAGCACAGTTGAATAAGCTGAGCTGGTGTATTTTTTTAAATCTATGTTTTGAAAAAAGTTGGGCAGGTGTGGAGATACTATGGAAATATAGGGTATTCTGTCTGAGATTAAGGAACCTGGATTAAATGATCACCAAATCCTGTTTATTTATTTTATTTTTATTTATTTATTATATTTATACCCCACCTTTTTTCCTGCAAGGAACCCAAGGCGGCTTACATAATCCTCCTCCTCCTCCTCTCCATTTTATCCTCACAACATCCCTGTGAGGTAGGTTAGGCTGAGAGTCAGTGACTGGCCCAAAGTCACCCAGTGAGTTTCATGGCCGAGCGGGGACTAGAACCCAGATCTCCCGAGTCCCAGTCCAACACTCTCACCACTACAGCACGGCCGTTGGTGTCACTGATTTTGTTGTGTAGTGATTCTCTTAGCCTGAGTTATGTTTGCCTTGTGATTTAAGCATCGTAAAGACCTGGATATGTTATACAGGCTGTATATAAATATATCTAAAATAAATTCAGACCCACAGAGCATTTCCTGCTTTAGCGTTGTCTTCAATGTTAGCCCTACTTAGAGGACACCAATTGAAATGATTGGGAGTTAAGTTAGTCTCATCCATTTCAATGGATCTACTCTAAGTAGGACCAACACTGGATACAACAGTTAGTCCCCACAAGGGCACAGGCTTTTTTCACACCCGTACTCACCCGTACATACTTACTTAGGAAACTAAGTTGAATTCTAATGTAACACTTTTACACTATAGAAATGTAACACATGCATGGTTTTGACTTTGGAGTTCTCAGGGTTTCTGTACATGAGGCCTTGAACCGACCACTTTACCAAGGCTTCTGCTTCCAGATTCTTTGCAGGATTAAGATTGGCTCCTTTACACATGTGTTTTTTTCCTGGGGTTTTTCTTTCTCTGCCTTTCTATATGTTCCATTACACAACCACAAGGTGCTGCTGCTGTATAGCAGAATTGGGAAAATACACGAGCTTCTGAATAATACCACACTTTCTTCAATCTAAAAAGAAAAAAAGCCGTGGAAATGGTTGCAAAGCATGGGAGAGGCCCTGGATGATGATGATGTCATGTAAAGCGCCTGCCAACTTCAGTGAGTGAGGAATCACAAGTGCACAATAAATGCCCCGTGTAGAGAAGCCCTCAGTCTACGGAGTTATTAAGCAGCATGTGCAACTTTTCCTCAGTGGGTCCATGAACAGGATCCCAGATTACTGTGTGCGGATTTATCTGCAGCAGTTCTGCATGGATAACTCTCCCCTCCCAAATATCTCTCTGTGTGAAGGCACTCATCACTACATCACTTTTAACAAGACATTCCATGAGCTCCAAACGACAGAATTAGCTCTAAGCAGGTAAAATGCTCATTCATCATTTGCCTTCTTCAAGAATGCAAGATCCATTTTGCACAGATTCTGTAGTCCAGACTGTGCTCTAGAGACTTGCTTCTGCTATTGTTTCACGCCGGTACCCTTGAAAATAATGTTGGCTTTGTTCCAAAATGAGTGACACTATGACTAAGTTCGCACGACACGCTCAGTCGATTAATTACTACTGAGGCTTAGTGTGTCGTGCGAACCCAGAAAGGGTTAGACAGGGTGGTTAAAGAGCGTCTCCTTAACCACCCTGCTAAACCATGGCTTGTTCTAGGGTTAAGAAAACCCTAGTAGGCTTAGTGTGTCATCTGATGACACGCTAACTCTCTGCAAAGCCAAAAAGGCACAGAGCCCCTTGGCCAGAGCGGCAAAAAAGGGCTGCTGCTTTGGTCAAGGGGCTCTGGCCGATGACAGCTGCCAAAGTGCCCAAGGGGCACTTGACGCAGCTGTCATCAGCTTGCGCCCATGATCCTGCAGGAGTGCGGGGGGGGAACCCCAAAGGATGGCAGTGCCGGTGGGGCTCCAGGCACCTGGCTGCGCTTGCTCTTGAGCAAGCGCGGTAGGGTGCCTGGAGGCCTGCCACCTCTGCAGTCCATTTGGGGGAAAGGAGAGGCTCCAAACGCCAGGCTGTGCTTGAGAGGCCCGCCATGGTTCTTATTGGGAGAAACCCCCTCCGTCTGTGGCATGCTGCCCGCTCAACCCCCATTCAGGGCCTTGGGAGGTGGCACATGGCGGGGGAAGCCCAGTGGGGTCCTTCCTACCCGCTGCTGACACTGCAACCAAAAGGGCCGCAATGTTGCTGGTGGGCAGGAACCAGCTACTGTGCTTGCCTTCCTCGAGAGGAAGGCAAGCACAGTGGTTTGGCACCCCCTGCCCCATTCCCCCCTCCTCACTGCTGCAGAGAGGGTCCATGTACGCAGCGCTGACAGCGAGAATCGCTCCCCCTCCCTCCAGGACTAGCGAGACGGTCGCTCGCTAGTCCTGGAGGGAGGGGGAACTGAATGGGACTTCCTCCTTTCAGTGCTCCCACGCGGCGGCCCCTGGGATACCGGCAGGAGGACTGAGGGAGGAAGAGGGGAGAGGCATTGTCTCTGGACCCCCACTGTGCCCGATCATTAGTTGGGCACAGCCGGGACCTGGGGCAACTTTTAGCCCACATAAGCCACAGAGCCTCTGTGGGCTTAAAGTGTCGTGCAAACCCACCCTACGCCCAAAGTTGAAGGGTCACTTCCGAGTTGCACTTCCACTGGGTGTCCTCCAAGTGACTGGCAGCTGTGTCAACCATTTGTGTTGTGTAGTATAATGTGTCACCTTAAGACAGTGTAGCTGGCTGGGGCATGCTGGGAGTTGTAGGCCAAAAACATTTGGGGACCCAAGGTTGGAGAACACTGCCCTAAGATCTGACAGGACTAGGGTTTCTGGCCTCATTTTGTAAGAACATCTCCTAACCCCACCCCACCCACCATTCTGTCTATACCCATGTATTCCATGTCTATACCCATATATCTGTCTATACCAACTGAAAGTATGCATTTGACAACGTGGGCTTATGTCCCAATATATTTGTTAGTCTTTAAGGTACCACAAAACTCTATTGTTTTGACTGCTGTGGAATTCCCTGGGAGAGGGACAGAAATATTTTAATATTTACAAGCTGAATATAGACTGTGTTGCCTCTGTGTCCCGCCCCTCATTTTTTTTTAAACCAGCTGGTGTGGAGACAAAACAATTTCAATCATTTTCTATGCATGTACAAATAAGCAGCAGAATAATATAGTATCTGCAGGGCATGTCTCTACATAACTAGTGATTAGAAAGTTTTAGTGAAGTTTGTGGTGGCTAATTTATAATCAGCACTTCTTTTCAGGAACATTTCCAGAATCAATTTGAATAAAAAATTTAAATATCAGAGTTTGGTAATTGAGTTTTCTTCTGTTAAATTGCATACCAATTGGCTCTGATTATGTCACCTCAGCTGTGAAACTGCCATCTTTTAAAGGATAATGTAAATCAAAGTATCTAATTGAAGTCTTTATCTGAAGGGGAAAAAAGATATCTGCTTGCCATTTTCTATTATGCCAGGGGCTAAATTTAGGATTCTTTTTAGTGAATATGTCTGTTGTAAAATGGTGCTGCAAACTGCAAAGGCAGAGAATGGATCCTGTATAAACTATACCTTTTAATAAAAAATCCATATAGTGTAATACCTTTATTAGGCCAGCTCAAAGATCACAAAAATGTTCAAGCTTCTGAGAACTCCAGATCTCCCTATCAGGCAACAGTGGGTAACAGAGGTGGGCTCATAGGTGTTTTTCTGGGCTAGTGACTTCTGTGGATTTATTTGCAAGGCTTTTTTTTACCCCTGGGTGAGCTATTTACAATGCTGAGTCAACATGTACAAATTCAACCAGGGTTGACCAGAAAAACAAAACAAAACAAATTGGAAAATATGAATAGCAAAATGGTCGTGAGAGATGAATGCATCCTAATTCTTTGGAGAAAATGTTTTCCTGCAGTTAGATCCAGTGAAATAGCCGCAGGGAGGTTTGGTGCAGATGGGGCAACACAGCACTAGTTTCTGTTTTTTGTTAAATATACTCATTGTGTGTGTGTGTGTGTGTGTGTGTGTGTATTGTAGGTTCCTTCTGAATCTGGATTCCTGAGGTTCACATTTGTTCCCTCATTTGGAAGGCTGCCAACTCAGTTCCATGTTGCCGATGCCACAACATTTCTTGGAGTTGCAGAGGGACCTGTGGATAAGAACTTCCGAGAACGTGCTAGAAACAGAGTAGGACTCTTGCCTATTCATATTTTAATACTGATTTATAAGATATGGGGGTGGGGGCAAATCTTCCAAATTGTCTCAAAATATTCATCCTGTTCTCTTTCCAATGACTGTTTCATTGTTAAACTTAGGCACAGTTTGGGAATGTAAGGTTGAATACAGTATGTAATAACATAGTTTTGTCATGACACCCAGAATTCTGATGAGAAGGCGGCACAGGCTACTTCCTTGGGTTTCCTTGGGAGTTGGACAGTCAGTGCTTTTTTCAGGGGCCTCCTGGCCAGAGAACACAACCCTGCCATTGTTCTCTGGCTCAGGATGAGAAGAGAAGGTGAGACACACAGCCAAACTATAATTACTTTAAAGTATGTAGCTAGCAGCAATGCCCTTTCCCCTGTTTTTTACTCTAAAGTAAGCACAGGGGATGCAGTTCAGAACACGACCCTAACACAGGTTAGGGGGGCTTTTACCCTTTGCTCCCTGCTGTGGTCCCAATCCAAAAGAGGGGTCCTGTACCTCCAATTTACATTGCCAAAAGGTGATTCATCACTTTTGAGCAAAATAAATTGCAGGAGGCAAAGGGGGTAGCAATCTGGATTGACACCGCAGCAAGGCATAAAGGATTAAAGCCGCTCTTACCCCACACTCTATGGTGCCAATTCAGACCACGTCTCCTGCACTTACTTTAGAGTAAAAATACAGTGGTGGTGGTGGGGAAGAAAAGAAATATAGCTGGCGGTAACTACATCTTTAAAGTAATGTGTAATCTGGTCCACTACAGTCATGTAACTGGAAGAAAATGATCCGGGAAGCAGTATGCAGAGTGGGCATTTTGTACCCGTAAAGGTGGAGGGCAAAATTAGAAAGTTAAATAAGGACAAAGGTGATCTGTAGCCAATCAAATCTGTAGCACGTCTGTAGTGTGTAGGAGACAGGGCTGGCGGGTAGGCCTGATTGGGCACCTGTCAAGGCGCCACACACCCAGCAGGGGCCCACTGACAAGAGACCCCTGGACGTGATCCTCCTCTTCACCACTGCAACCTGCTTGTTCACCTACCTCTCACTCTGGCCCAGATAACAGTGAAGGTGAAAAATAGGAGCAGTAGATGCCACTGCCGAAATGCTCACTGGCTCTCTGCCTGTGAAGCAAGCAATTGTTACCACTAGAAGCAGCTAGTGACAGTGGTGGTGAGAAGGTAGACTAATTGAGGGAGGGGTCACATTGAGGGTATCTTGCCCATGGGCCCTCAAAAACCTAGAGCTGGCACTAGGAGACACTACAAATCTAATAATAAAATAGCCCTTATACTGGAAATATGTTACAAGTATGCATTGCTGGATAGAGCAGAATCTCTATCTAGTTATCTCTACTGTTCTGTTGTTTAAATCCCCGAAGAGATCACCATAAGAAGTAATGACTTCTTTGGCTTCCCAAAGTAGTTGTGTTCTCACAAGAAGTTAACAGCAGGGATTCTTCAACAAGTGCCATATGTAGGGTTAAGGGTGCAGGATTGGGCTGTTTCCTTGTGGGATCTAATCTTGTGAGAAGGGAAATAGAAGGGAACCTATGCTACAATACAGCATGGCTATTTCTGGCATTCAAGGAGTTAAGGACCTGAATCCGAAGCTCCAGAAAACGAGTCCCTATAACAGAACAATTCTGCTTTGTACTAAAATGCTTACACTTACAAGTACTGTCTAGCTCCCCAACTGCAAATCCTTTTGTTTTGTCTGCTCAGAGACTGTTCTGGTTTGAAGCCCTTTTGTTCCTTTGATATGTATTGGGGGGCAGGGGAGAGTTGCCCCAGATTTGTCTCTCTGATTATCGTGGGATCCATTGTTTTGTTTTTGTGTGTCCCATGGCCAGAATCCAATCTCCATCACCCCTGGTTTAGAAAGGCCTTACGCTCCATTCTGCCCGACTCCACCCAATTTCTGTATTGTTCATGCTATAATGTGAATGATTTCTTCTGTTTTTCTCCCTTATGTAGCTAGAAACGGGCAAGTGTATAACCTTGTATCGGACCCTCAGACAGACAGTGTGCTGTTGAAAGAGGGTAGGTGCCAACAGTAGAAACCGTATTATTTCAGCAATAAAGATCCCACACAATCTTTTTCTTTGACATTCCCCGCCTTTCCTGATGCCTGAAAAGTTGGACATATTTCTGGATTTGCTGTAGGGTTAGCTTGTAGTACTACAAACTCCTAGTTCTTCTGTTGCTAAGGAAAATAAGCATGACAAAGTATAGTATTGATCCAAATATTTTCTTTCCTTTTTTAAAATAGATTGAAGCAGTTGCTGAAGACCAGGCCTTAGGAAGTGGAAACAAAGGTGAAGCCACCAGTTGTACAAACAGTTGCCTCACAGGTTTCCAACCTGAAGGACGTAAGGCAAGCAGAGAGGAAATGGAGGGGAATGACCTTTTCAAAGCTGAATTTGTCTTCATTACTGACTCGGATGAAGACACGAAAGCTGCTGCAGACAACGGCCATGCAAGGGCCAAGATTTTAGATACATCCTGTGTGTCTGCCAGTGCTGAGTCAAGAGGACAACTGAATGCGCCGCAGCTCCCACTACACATGGAACTTCCTTACAGTTCTGCCAGTCAACAGAAACACACCCAGGTATAATGTTCTTCAAAGTGTGTGTGCGTGCGTGCGTGCGTGCGTGCGTGAGAGAGAGAGAGAGAGAGAGAGAATATTGTCATCTTTATGGAAACCTGTTTATCTGGACTGCTCTTGGTTTCATAGATTTCATAGATCATAGAGTTGGAAGGAGCCTACAGGGCTATCGAGTCCAACCCCCTGCTCAATGCAGGAACCTAGAGGAGGGGTCTCCCATCCAAGTAATAACCAGGCCTGACCCTGCTTAGCTTTCCACACTCAGACAAGCTGAGCCAGCATGAGCCATAGGCCTGTGTTGGAGTGCTGTTCATTCATTACCCACTTTATTATGAATTAATACCATGTGTATATTGTTGTCTTCTATAGCTGACAGGAGCTATAAGTCCAGCTAGGAGATTGGAATGATGGAACCCGCTCTCCCCCCACATGGCATTGAGAGGGGGCAGTAACATAGTCTATTAAACTTTGTACTTTCAGTGGGACTGTATGGCTATGGAAAATGGTGTGGACTGTTTCTGTGCTTGTTCACTTCATGATCAGTGGTGTAGCCAGGGCTGGAACTTGGGGCCAAAGTCCATGGCCCTGCAGCCCTGCCCCCTGGCCAATGACCACCTAGAGAGCATCAGGTGATGGGGGCCTTGACCGCATCAGCACCAGCACCGGCATGATGGGGTCACCAGTGCTGACACTGGTTACCACAGCATCATTTCATATTCTTATTTAAAAAAATGTTTTTGACTCAGGAGCAGCCGGACAGACATGTACATGGTTGTAGATGTTCAATTTATTATTTTTTACTTTAAATTGGTACTATCATCTTCTACAACAAAAAGTGCATATTCCCAAGTAAAGTAAATGTGTTTAGCATCAGGGCAACGGGAACAAACACCATTTTATTCTTGTAGTCATGATGAGGCAATGCTCTAAGTGAGTTTTGGAGGTGAAACTGCACATGGCTAAAGCATTCCTGTCTTAAAATCAAGGTTGGCAAACCATCTTTTGTTTCTTTTTTCACTCTAACATAATCAGGAATACACAAACAGTTTTAAAGCAAGGAATGGTGCATGGGGGAGAAGAGAAACTTTAGTTGTGTGTGTCACAATTGAAGTAATAGATATGGTCATCTAACACCCCCCCCCGCAGTAAGGCCATTCAGTCCAGGGTCCAAAATTACCTAGCTGCACCGCTGCTCATGATGGCCGAAGCAGCGTTTTACCTCAGTGAACATTTTACTTAGGGCTACGGTACACATTACAAAATTACTGTACTGTATGTCCAGGTAGGGTAGGGAAAAGTCTCTTCTGTGGAACCTTGGAGAGCTGCTGCTGAATTGAGACCAGGGGTGGGGAACCTCTTTCATCCAAGGGCCGAATTTAATTTCAGAGAAGCTCTCGGGGGCCACATTTCAGTGGTGGGTGGGCCAGGGCCAAAGGCAAAAGGAGCAGGTCCAAAAATACAAAGAATAGCTCAAAGCTCTTGCTGCCAGTAACCAAGCCCCAGGAGAGTCATTTCAACCTTTTTTCGAATGGGGGAAAACTGCACAAAAGCCAGGAGATCCCTAGACCAGTGTTCTCCAACCTTGGGTCCCCAGATGTTTTTGGCCTACAACTCCCAGCATGCCCCAGCCAGCGTAGCTGGGAGTTGTAGGCCAAAAACATCTGGGGACCCAAGGTTGGAGAACACTGCCCTAGACAGTCAGTGGTTGGGAAAAAGGGGTTGGGGCAGGGGAGGGGCCTTCTGGGGAACCCCAGAAGGCCAATTTGGCTCCTGGACCTGAGGTTTCCCCACCCTTGGTGTGTAGACTATATTGAGCTTGATGGACCAATATACGGTTGCTTCCTAATTCGTTTCCGTGTAGGAATGTGCAAGAATCCCACATGTGGATCATCGTATGTAAGTGGCTTCCCCCAGTATGTGTAAACAATGCTTTACAAATATGCAAAGTCATTCCACATGATGCATGTGAAAGAAGGATTCTAGGGGGGGGGGGAATGTCATTTTGAACGTCGTTGGCGAGCTCTTGCTGTAAAAGGCTGCTGCTGTGTGATATAAGGAGTGCTTCCTATAGACAAGCTACCACTCAGTCTGAATTATATTTCTGACAAGTGCTCACACCAATGGCTTCCTGACAGAGGGACCCTGGAGAGAAGTAATGAGAATTCATTCAGTGTGATGAGCACAGTGTGATGTGTCAAGCTGCCCAGGTTTGAGTGGCCTTCTGGATTCTTTTCCTGAATTCAGTTTTGCTCTCTGAGCTTTGCTTCTTGGTTTTTGCCCTTGCCACTTGTCCCGTGATTACTTACTTACTTACTTTCTTACTTATTTATTTTATATCCCACCTTTCTGCCAATTTTTTTTAATAAAAAAAGGGTACTCACTCCTACTTCAGTTTTCAGACTGTTCCAATATGTGTTGAGGTTGGCACACGGCACATTCAGAAGGGGATTGAACCAGGAAAACTGGCAGCACATCGAAGCATTCAGAAGACCACTTTACTTTGCCCCCAAAATGTAGGGAACATCCAAGGGAAGTGAGTGTGAAAAATGGTCAGATGAATGAGTTTTAAAACCATTAGTATTTTAGAAACGGGCAACCAAAATCCCTTTAATTTTTCAGAATTGCAATATTCCTTAATGTTTTTGTTTTAATATACTCTGGGAATGCTAATTTCTACTCATCCTAATCTGATTGCCTATGCAGAAGTTGGGGGTCTGTGACGGTGAAGTATGTGTATAGGGCATACTTTTTTTTTACTCTACAGTATGCACAGGGGTCTCAATCTAGATTGGGACCCTAGCAAGTGCTATGGGAGAGGGGTGCTGTAACCACTGCAATCCTGATCTGGATTGTTATTGGTGCTCAGTGGGGCAAGAGGTGTCTTTCATCAAGAGCTAGCAAATAAATGTATATTACATACAAATGCAGTACCGCAAATCCATAGACCATATGCACACAACGTTTGTATGTGCATAAGGGCTTTCCTGTTGTTGTTTTTTATGAGAAGGAAAGTATTGATGCAAATAATCCTCATGCATGTATGTAGCATTTCCCTTTATGGAAAAAAAACCGAAATTCCCAATATCCATGGATCTCTATACATATATAATAGGCACCGGCTTAGGTCCAATGACAATTTTATAGTTGTATTCTGATTTGTATGCTATGGAATGTTTCAGGTAGCTGCAATCCGAAACACAGCCATGCTTCTACATGCACATCAACTTCTTTGGGATCTACACACAAATAACTGTGAACACAATTGCAGCCATTAGGTCAACTTGCAGCTCCATCATACAAAAAGTGCTTGCTAGTATAGAGAGTATCCAGCTGTGCCCCAGAGTTTGCGCTAATGATGCACTAGGGTAAACCAACTAGAGATGTGTGAGGAATATGATAGGAGGGTGAAAATCCAATGGATTTTCACGATTCAGCCCCCTGGATTCCAGTTCGTTAGCCCCACGTTGGCACTGATTCACTGTTGTGCCAGTCGAGACAGCTCATGGACGTACTTCTCTAAAACAGGCTGCAGTTTGAGCATTAAAAAAAAACAACACTAAGGAAATTTGCACAAATCACACTATTTGCATGATTTGTGCAACTTGGAAGCTGAAAACTATGCAGTTCTGGCACCATTTGCAGAAATCACACTAGAACATGTAGTTTTTGACTTCCAATTTGTGCAAATTGTGTAAATTTGCACAGATTGCATAAATTTGTGCAAATTGCACAAATAGCATGCTTTGCACAAATTTCCTTAGCGTTCAAAAAAAAAAAGTGCAAACCATAGCCCATCTTAGAGACGGAAGTCCATGGGGAAAAAACCTGACCTGGCCTGCTTCTGATGATCGGATTGGAAGTGGGCAGGAAGTCTGTCTAGCTGAGTGTTCTCCAACCTTGGGTCCCCAGATGTTTTTGGCCTACAACTCCCAGCATGCCCCAGCCAGCTATGGCAAATGAGCTGGACTTCCCAGTGTCAGCATCTCCCTGAAACTAACGCATGCACAGTGTAATTAGCACTGGCGAGGGCAATGGGGAAAAGCAGCAATTTGCCATTTTGCAAATTGTTACTTTTTCTCATTGCCCTAGCAAATGCTAGTTACATTGTGCAAGTGTGTACGCTAACATGACATCATTAGTGCTAGCGCTGGGGCACAGTTGGACACAACTCACTGTCTATTCTGAGTTTTGAAAACTTACAGCTTTTGGTATCTTCTGTTTACATCAGGCAGCTGCTAATGACATTAGTTAATGCACAAATTATTATTTTTGCAAAGGTATGAAACAAATTACCGTAGCACTGAATATGGAAAATGGATACATATAAATAAAAACCAATTATGTGCGTTGGTTGTTTAATATTAAACAGCAGCCAATTAGCAACTCAGCATGCTATATAACACTGATAATTAAAATTAAAAAATATTCTGTTAAAGCATGTAACAAATGCAATGAGTGTGGTGATAGAATGCACAATTTTAACAATATCACAGATTCTACTCTGTTTTAACATTTCTTTTTTCTTCCCCCCCTCCAGTTAACTTCTCCTCTGTCTACCTCTGATCATCTTTCCCATAAATCACCTGTTGCCCATTTACTCTCTCCAACTAACCTGAGGGTAGAACGTGAACTGGCTCCTGCTGTCCATCAAGCCTCTTCTCTGCAAGAATCCCATAGCCAATGGCAGTCTGCAAATGGATCCTCCATATGCCAGTCATCTGCCTACATACAGTCCACCACTTCTTCCAGTCTACCTTCTTCCATATTGAAAAGGCCTTCTTTTCCATTTAACAACCTTTCAGATAGTGCTCCGTTACTGAGTGGCCTCCAGGCTAGCAATCTTCACAAGACATCTGATTCCACCTCATCACCACCTTTGTCAAGCAAGGACTCATGTCCTTCTTCACAGGTTCTCAGTTCAGCAAGCACTCTTCAGAGCTCCTCTCCACAGGCTAGTTCTCCTCTTCCTTCCAAGAGATTTACCACATGGTCTGTGGCTCCTGTCTATATCACAACACACTTATTATCTCCTAGTCCAAAGCCTCTGTCTTCTCCTCTGCATGGTTCCTCCTCAACCATACATAGCACAAACAACCACTGTAGCCAAATGTCATCTAGTGGAAATCTTCTGACGTCTCGGAGTAGATCCCCTCTGCCAACCAGGCTTTCTCTTTTGACTGCTATTCTGAAGTCAGGATCTTATCTCAAAAGGCCATTTTCTCCTGCATCTTGTCCTGCCACATTTTCTCCCAATTTCCTTAGGCTCTTCTACTTTGACAATAGACCAGAAGTTTACAACCCCTCCAACTCCTAAGAAATCTGCCTCAAATGTTTTGATTAGGTCTGATTCTCCAAGCCAAGATGAATTTCACCTTTCTGTATTTTCCAACAGGCCAAATCACATGACCTTATCCTCAAAGTCCAGCCCTACTCTTAGATGTAGGTCACTCTGCCCTAAAAGCCACCTCAATGGCAGGGCACTTTCTCCTGACAAATTGCGCCCTTTGTCGCCCACAGTTTCCTCCTATAGAAAAACTGTTGTGTCCCCTCTATTGCAACCAAAGTTACCCCATTTTTCCTTACCTCCCCATGTGCCGAGAAAAGGGGCACTCTCCCCCGTCCACAGAACACGAGGGCCTGAAAAGTCTAAGATGGTACATACCTACTCCCCAACTTTTACTGCCAAGTCCTATCCTGTGTCAACTCCTGCTGTCAATCCAAGGGACACAACAATCTCCCCCACTTCAGAAAAAAGTCCTCTCTCTCCAACCTTTAGGAATTCTAGTGATCAGTCTAAAGAACATTTACTACAAGTCTCTGCTAAGGACCCAGATACTTATTCATCAGCTCCATCACCTCACTGGCCTTTTTCTCATCCAGTTTCAACCTCACCTACTCCTCCAGGCTGTGCTAAATCCCCTTCACCTCAGACCAATTCCTCCTCAGTTCACTCAAGCTTCAGAGCTTGCCCTCCAACTTCAAGACCCAGGACCCCAACAGTATCTCAGCATAGATCTCCGACCATGGTGCGCTCACCTTGCTCATGGTTGTCAAGAGAGCTGAATTCACCGTTGTCTTTCTCCCTGCATTCTGACTCTGACAATAAGACACCCCAGGTACTCTGTTTGCTTACTTGTTTGCTTGCTTTTTGCGTGCTTCTGATTCCCCCCCCTTCCTCCTCTGATCCAGGAAAATAGTGCCCAAAGAAAGAAAGAAAGAAAGAAAGAAGGAAATTTCTCCGCAAATATTTTTTATTATTAATATTTATTACCCCCATCTAGGGATGGGGGAGAAATTCATTCAGTTTGCAGTTTAATGTGAACTTACATTATTTTGCACTTTCAAACGAATATACAAGCTGAAACTCAGTCATCCTTCAAAATTTGCACTTCTCTGAAATTTGTAATAAACTTCTCCAAACAAAAAATGTGCACAAAACTGCATATACTGGGGAAAATTACACTAAAAAATGCATTCGATTAGGAACATTGCTTGCAAAAAAAGTGTGTATTAGGCAAAAATGCATGTATTAGGAGAAATGTACTTAAAAATACTTAAGAATTTTCATGTGAACTTAAAAAAAAAAATTTTTTTTGACGTTCAGGATGAACCAAACTTAAGACTGGAGAAATTCTAAAACTTTGAGACTAACTGAATTTAAGATTGGAAAAATGAGAAAGTGAGAGAAATTGAAATTGACAGATTTGTTCATCTCTACCCCTATCTAGCAGTGTTTTCCAAACACATTGATCCAGTGCATACAGGAAGCTCCCCTGCCTAGAATGGCTTTCCTGGTTGTTTGAATGGATGGAATGGAAACAATGCATGTTCCCCTATTCCCTTACAAAGATGGACTGCGTTCCTCCATTGAACTGAATGGGGATTTTCACCAGAGAACTGTAGGTGCATCTGAGTACTTATCGACCTCTAGAATGGGGCAACTGTATTTGTAGTTTTTAACATTGCATGTGACTAACTGTCTGTTTTAGATTGCAGAAGCATGTAGTATTTTAGGCTTTATTTTGAAGTCACTTGACATATGGAATTGTTACCCTTGGAAAGTTTTGACATGATTAAATCTGTACAGTCTGGTTAAAAACACTTTTTTCTCCATTAATTTTTTGTTCATAATAAAATGACAGTTTTATTCTGTGATCATCAGTGAGAAGAAAGAACCAGGGGAAGGCAGCTCTACTGGATTAATTAATTTTGGAATAAAATGTTTCAAGAGCCAGTGTGGCGTAGTGGTGAGAGTGTTGGACTGGGACTTGGGAGATCCGGGTTCTAGTCCCTGCTCGGCCATGAAACTCACTGGGTGACTTTGGGCCAGTCACTGACTCTCAGCCTAACCTACCTCACAGGGTTGTTGTGAGGAGAAAATGGAGAGGAGGATGAGGATTATGTAAGCCGCCTTGGGTTCCTTGCAAGAAAAAAGGCGGGGTATGAATGTAATAAATAAATAAATAAGTGCAATGCACCCTGCTTTCTGAAACAGAACGTGTTAAGCTTTTATTAACAATGAGCTGGTTTAAGCGATTTAAGCTTTTATTAACAATGAACTGGTCAGTGGAGAACAATTTTTGCTGCTGAGAATTGGCTTTGTGGCTGATTCCATGGAACTAGTTTTAATTCAGTTGAAAATGCAGCAGTTCTCTTACTGGTTCTAAATATTTACAAATAATCTGTCTCCTTGTAAACCTCAAGCAAGCTCTGTTTTGTGATGAAGCACATCTTAAAGACTGCTGATAATTACATCCTGTTCCTGCATTCATCCCTCTGTATAAGGGATGAGGAAGAGGACAAGATGGAGGTAGTATCCATCTTACTCTCCAGTAGCAGAGAGGAGAGGAAGGGGAAGTCCCATAGTTTCCCCTTGCACAAGCATTGGTTTCGGCTTGCACAACTTCCTTAGTGCTAGCCAAGTGACACAGTTGGATACTACCCCATGGTATGCAGTTTGCTGCACCCTGCAGTGCAGCCTGCAATGGGCAGGGGGTTAGACTAGGTGATCTCCACGATCCCTTCCAACTCTATGATTACATTTAACTATATTTTTGCAGACACAGGACAGAAGTCTTTCTATCTTGTGCATGGACTAGACACCCCTGCCAACACACACCCCCTGTTAAATATATATATATATATTTAAAAAAATAGCAGGGACAGCGCCACATTACATACTAGTGCATGTAACAAGCCCCATGGCCACTTCTATTAGGCAAATGCACTTCAGAAGGAGGCAGTTAGCATCCAAGAAGTGGTGGTGGTGGTGGGTGCTTAACCCTTTCCCTGCATACTATCTTTCCATTGCAACTCCCTGTCATAGTCATTTTTTCCCTATGCAGATTTCAGATGCATGTTTCCAAAATAAACTGTCCATAGAATGCAATGGATAGATCTGATGTGTATCTGAAAGCTAATTTGCATGCAAGTGTACCTCCCTTCAGTTGTTACTCGTGTGAAGGGGCTCCACACAGAGAAAGGGTCGGGGGTGGGGGGTAATACAGCTGCCCTGGCCTCGACCTTGACATTCATGTTTTAGGTGTGGACATTTGAGCTGGGGAAGTTGGCTTCCCTTGTTCAGACATCCACGTCTAACCCGTTGTTGGGGTGGGGGAACCACATGACTTCAGATGTGAAGAGCCCCCTTTACATGAGTAGTGAGAGATGGGTTCTTAGGTTTCCTGAGTAACAGCCATCTCTCATAGGATTGGCATTTTGATGGTATGAACCTGCGATCTTGAAAGCTGTGAATGCAGAACTTGCAATTAGAGCTCAGCTTTCCAAGGGCTCGGCTTATTGAAAGGAGCACTGGGGGAAATCAATAAAAGCATTCATTCAGACTGTAAGAAGCAAAATAATAAGGGAAGAACAGACAACACGAGCACAATATGATGCCGGCTTTGTTGTGACTTCACTGATGACTCCGTATGGTGCAAATTAGTGAGTTGCCAAATCCAGTTTGTCCCTTAAGAGTTTCTGTAATCTGACTCTAATAACACATCCCAGAACGCTAGAGAAGGAAATCTAGTATACAGATTATTACATTTAAATTAATAATATGGAATGACATGTATGGAGTACTGTATTCTAAAAGTCAGGATACTGTATTCATGTGTTGCATAATTCCCTCTACCACTGATATAACATTGATAGTTAAGCTGTCAGAGAATTACCTTTAATGGTAGCATGTGTTTTCTCTTGCCATTCTCCTTTCCCTTCCCTTTGATTTTGATGTGCAACCATACAAGATCAAGACAAGCTACAAGGCATTTGCAGCAATCCCTACAAACACACTCCTTCTGGAGCAGAAGGTTAGTTGTTTGCTCAAAAGTATACTTGAGTGTTAATATTGATTTCATAATTAAGAGTTGTCTGGCTTTTATTCTGGAAAGCCTCTCCAAGTCCAAACCAGATTGACTGCTACCGGCTCAGGCCTTCATAACACATGGCCCACCAGGCCAAATGCAACCTGCCAGTCAGGTAGTGGTGGCTCACCTGGACCTCAGTGCACCTCCTGGTGCCTGCCTATTGCTGTAAAAACAGTCACTTGTTTAGCACATAGGAGTCCAGAACTTCCACAAATGATGGAAGCCTGGAATATCTAGCACTTGTTGCAATAGTGATGGCGGGGAGACAGGACGTCAAAACATTGTGCAAACTAAGGGTTAATTTGTTCTTGTGTGTGTGTGTGTGTGTGTGTGTGTTTTAAACTGCTTTTTTAAAAGTTAGTAGGTGCAGTGATGGAGTCACTCAGGGTACAGAGCTAATTAACAGCTTTGGATTCATAGTGAGCCTTAGGTAGAAACGGGGGTCACGGGGGGGGGGGAGATGTTGTCTAGCAGCCAGGTGGAGCCAAGTAAGTTTCCATGTTCAGTATGTTACATAGAAGTGGTGGTGATTTCATTCTGTTAGAAACCTGGCCTAATTTGCTCTTCTGTTTTGAACTTCTGGCTACTTAGCCAGGGTGCTGTCTGCTTATGACTCAGTAGAGTTTGCCAAGCCCTTCACTTTCTGGATTCAGTCTTCTTTATTCAGCCACTTTTGCTAACGGTGCTGTCACAGGCAGTGCCAGATGGACCAGTGGTCTAATTCAGTATAAAGTAGCCCACTATGGGTCAATGAGATAATGGGTGCTTCCGGATGAGGCTTTTATTGTGCAATCACCCTGCATCATTTACTGAATTGGTGTGTGTGTGTGTGTGTCAGGATGATGCCATCTTCTATTTTTAATCCTCCGCATTTTCCCACTGCTGCTTCTGTCCTTTTTCTTACCAAGAAATATGCTAAAGAGGGAAAGATGGAATGGCTGTACAATGTCTTTGGTTTGGTAGTGCTAGGAGCCCTCAGTCTGGAAGCATTCAAAGAGTTTGAAGGCCAAGCCCGACTTTTACCTGGTAAAAAGCAGTGACAGGGAAATCTGTTTTGTCTGATTTTCTGCCCTGTTTAGGAGTGTGGTTTTGAACATGTAATCTGTTGAATAGAGAACTGTTCTCGGTATGGTGGGCTGTATTTACAATAGAAATCTCTATTAAACGTTCAGTACTATAGGAGAGAAGTAAAGCAGCAGTGTGTATGCTCCCTCTAGAGGGCAGGAGGGCACACTGCATCAGAATGCTGCTTGACTAAGTCCTCGGGGATGTAGTCAAGCCCTTGACTGCACTTAAAGGATTCCGATGAATACTTTCTTCTTCTTTTTTTAATCGCCCGGGGATGGGGGTGGAATTTGAGGATCAAAACAGGGGTGGGGAGAGGCAGCTTAAGCCCTCCTCTCCCAAACCACCATGGTCCCAATTCAAGTTGGGGCCATCCGTGCTTGCAGGAGAGTAGGGGAGATAATCACGTGTAGCTCAGCTATGCAGTGGAGGCTGGTGGCCCCAATGTCAGTGGGGCTGTGTATCCACTTCAGATTTTAGTCTGAACTTTAAAGGAGCTATCCATGGTGCTGAACCCTCCCCCCCCAAATAGGTAAGAGCAGAATCCGGATTCAGAGCAAAATCCAGAGTAGATACACAGTCCCATTGGCGTTGGAACCACTAGCTTCCACTGCAGCTACGCATGGTTAAAGGAATGTTTAGTTTGGCCCTCAGAGGGTTTTTCAGCTGGGTAGGATACAAATGATGGCAATAAACTGATGAACAAATGAATAAATTCTCCAATTGTATTTCTATCCTTGTTACTATTTTATTATCATTCTTTTATTGCTCACTTTGATCTCAAAATAATTTGAATTCATCTGTAGGCACTTGATGAACCAACTAAAGCCGAAGGAATGGTTGAAGACAGAGCTTTGGATACACATTCAGAGGTGACTTTAAATACTCTCTGTATTTAAACTATTAAATTGAATTCACTTCATTTCTGGGCTCATCTCCATTTGCACTAGTTTTTCTTAACTCAGAATTGTCCACAGTGAATAAATATTTGTGTTTGCGAATCACCCATCAGATGTAGGTCAGTGGCAGGCAACTTCTGGACTTCCAGATGTTTTGAACTACAGCCTACAGCTCCCTTCAGCCTTAGCCAACATAGCCAATGGTGAGGGATAATGGAAGTTGTAGGCCAAAGAATCTGAAGGGCCACAAGTTGCCCACCCCTGATCCACGCTGTTGGTGGTTGTACCTTGGCCACCACGATGGGCCTTTTAGAAATTACTGTGATATTGGTGCAAAGACATCAAAGCAGTGGGATGAAACATGCATGGTTTCAGAGAGGTTCAGCTATTGGGTAGTACAGAAATGAAATAAATAAAAATAAATAAATAGTCTGAGTGGCATTGTGTTGAGAGGACCATGGGAGAGTTCCGGTGTTCTGTTCTTATGCAAACCCTCCCAGATGCTTAACAAGACTGGATGTCTGGAGACAGCTGAACAGTAGTCATCCTTGCCTGGGGAAAAATGGAGAAGATAAAAAGCATGTTGGTGGAGCAAATACAGTGAAGGAATCGAGAACAAATGGAGGAGGAATAACCATTCCTTGGCCTCCCAAGGGCACTGTGATAGATAACATGAAAAGGTTTGCACTCAGCAAATCAGCACACTGCTGCCTTTTGTGCTTGTCTATAGAAGAGCTACAGATTGTGAGAGGGCATCAACAAAACAAGGACACACAAGGCAATGTTCATGGTACAAGCTAATCCCAGCTGTAAAAGCAGATGATCACGTGGAACAGGGATGGTAAACATACCCTTAGCCTGAAATCGAGACGCATGGAGGTAATAATCTCTCTCTAAAAATTTTGTAGATCTGTTCCCCCGCCCAGCTCAGGCAACAAACTGAAGAGCTGTGTGCTGCTATTGATCAAGTCTTACAGGACCCGCTATCTATGGTATGCCAGTGGAGAGGAGGAGGAGGATTATGTAAGCCGCCTTGGGTTCCTTGCAGGAAAAAAGGCGGGGTATAAATATAATAAATAAATAAATAAAGCAGCTTATTTCTATGCTTTCTTTCCATGCTTCAGCTTCTGTAACTGAATGCCTGTACTTTCCCACCCATTCTTTTTAGCACCGATGTGATTCTTCTCCAAGCTCTCTGCAGAACATATCAGATTCAGAGATAGGCAAAGTAAGTGAATATTATTCCCCTAGATATTGGGTTACAAGTTATCCAACCCAGACATTGAGATTGATCACTTTATTTGCTTAAAACAGGAACAACATTAACAAATAAATTAAGAAGGTTCAAATTCAGTTAATATGAACGGTATCCCTTCTTTTTCATTTTAAATATGCACTATGGTTAGGGAAATAATGCATCTTCTATATCTACATATTTACTTCAGCTCCTCCACACTTTTAAATGGCTACAGTGTCTTACTGGTTTTTCTCAATAGTAGGACAACATTCTCTTAAGGAGACAAAAGACACATATGCCTTGCTGAGTTTAATACATTTACTCCTTCATCGTGCAGCTCCTGCACCTCCAGGTTGAGGTTTACACAACGGCCAAGCCCAGCATCATCCGGCCTACTGTTGATACGGAGGCCCTGGGCCTGCTTTTACTCCCTCCCCGATGCTCTGATCAGCATTAGACAGCTGGGAGTCACCATTTACATTACCCATAATGCCCCTGGTGTAGTGTCACTCTAGGGCATAGTGGGAAATTTAAATGGCAGCTCCCAGCTTCCCAGCACTGATTCTGATCACTGCTGCTACCGTCACCTCCACCATTAGGATGGCCCTCGAGGGCCCAGTGATGTGAGAGGACCCCCACAGAAGGCACTTTGCCAGGCCCCCCTCAAACCTGGAGCCAGTCCTGACAACGGCTGGAGGAGGAGAGGAAGTGACCGGTGTCAATGGAAAGATAGTCTGCACGTACATTTGAAAGAGCCTTCAACTTCTGTTTATCTGTCTGCCCAATTTATCTGTCTATCTACATCCACCAGGTCAGGGGTCGCTTGAAGGGTGCTTGCCACATGCCACTGCTGTGATGCGTAGCACAACTACTGTAATTGCATGGCTCTTCAGAACTGCATGGAAAGTTTTCCATGCTAGTGCCACCTTTTCCTAGTGGTGCTGCTGCTGGCAAGGAAATTCTCAGTGCAAGGCAGAAGAAGAATGAAGTGCCAGCCATGAGGGGAAGCTATCACATGGAGCAAAGCTGCTGGCCCAAGACATTTTGCTGCCTGAGCCAGAGCAATAAATGCCCACCCCCAACTTTACTCAAGGCTGATATAGTTATTTTGACACCTGAGTCAGAAAACCCCAGAAGTGCCTCTCCAGTGCAATAAACATACAGTATCAGTAAATTAAATATCTAATAATTTGAGGTGGCCACCTTACTCTACCTAATGATAGATGTATGGACTAATCTTTAGATATATATATTTTATTCCCAGAGGGAGTATGTGTGTGTATACACACACACACACACACACACACGGGTTAAAGAATGCTCTTGACTGCTGCAATGAATAAATTGTTATAATGGTTGGCCACAATCATTTATTATCTTGTTTAAAATGTCTTAATGAGACTTTTTATTTCTTCCTCCATGTATACAACCAACCTATTGATTAAATGTGTACTTTACTAATCTTTATTGCTATTTGGTAGTAATGGGGAAAGAAACCAGGAGTGCCTGAATGCAACAATGTGGCAAAAGATCGCTGCACAATGCACATAGAACTATCCCAGTTTGCAGGACACGGAATAATGGGCTCAAGTTACAGGAACCCAGATTCCACCTAAACATCAGAAAAAAATTCCTGACTGTCAGAGCAATAAGACAATGGAACCAACTACCTAGGACGGTGGTGGGCTCTCCCACTCTGGAGGCATTCAAGGTGCAGCTGGACAGCCATATGTCAGGGATGCTTTGACCTGGATTCCTGCATTAAGCAGGGGGTTGAACTCAATGGCCTGGTAGGCCCCTTCCAACTCTACTTTTCTATGATTCTATCTGACCCATGTTGCTATTATATTATTCAGTTGATTAATCATGACCTACAGACATCTACAGCTTCAGAGAGACCAGCTGGACGGGAAACAAGATTTGTAAGTACCATCTGTTTTCAATAGCAGAGCTCAATCTTGGAATGCATGAATGGAGGAAAGAGCCTCTGAACATGTGCAGAGTACTTTCCGCCTTATCACTGAGTAACTATAGTGTGTCCCTACATACTAGGGATTAGGAGAAGAGCATCCAGATCTGTGAGTGGCTTTTCTAGACAGTTTTTTGAGCCCTGACGTGTCTCTTTCTCTAGCTAGGAATTGAGCAGTGATCATAATATCTTTAGGGTTTTTTTTAGCAGCGGGAATACTATATTCAAGATCACATTACACATTGTAATTGAGGTAACTTTTATATCTACCCAGCTGAATGACAGAAACCCATCTCTGGGGAGTGAAGGCTTGAAGGCATCAGCATTTCATGAAGCGTTATCTCTTATTTATCTCTTCTCCTAGCAGCAGTTCTGTCATAATAATTCCCTACAGAGCAGATGCTTGAACAGACATATTCAAGCCTATATGGGCTTTTTTCCGCTTAGCTACTGTAAGTAGCAGTTGACATTACCAGCAGTTGGGTGTTACCAGTCTAAGCTAGTAAAACGTATTGCTGGTCCCTGCAGTCCCCCGAGGCTCCCTAGTTAGTGCCAGTCCAGAAGAACATTCAAACTGCATGCTTGGTCCTTCACAGGGAATGCAAACATGTCTAGGGCGCTTGCAAGCCTCCATCCAGAGTACTCGGTTTCCTTGCCCACAGTACCTCTGTCTTGTCTGGATTAAGTTTCAGCTTGTTTGCCCTCATCCATCTCAAAACTTCCTCCAAACACCAGTTCAAGAGTTTCGCGGCCTCCCTGGGATGGTTAGATGAAAATGAAAGGTTATCTTGTAGATACTAGAGGGGAAAACCTATAGTACCAATGAATAAAATGTGCTTTTCTTGGATAATTGGGTATCTGATTACATTTAAACAACAGAATGTGTTTAGTCAAGACAGTGTAAAAAGAATCAGTTAAAAAATTCGAGAGAAAATGATATTTTCTCGCTGTAAATTTTCTCGCTGTAAATTTACAGGGGGACTGTAAATGCAGTCCTCCTCCCGTACCACAAGTGTTTTGTTTATAATGTGGTAGTGAAGTGTAGAGGTGTTAATGGAATCACATATCGATTTTCCTTCTATACGGACTTGCTGAGGTAGAGGTAAAAGGAGAGAGCATATAAACATTAATTCTCAAAGTGGAGAAAGGGGATTGTCCGGATGCCCTGCAGGGACAGCAGAGAGTCAGTAGACTGCAGCCACCCCTTTTATATCTGCACCAGCCCAAGCCAGGGGATTCTTGGATCTTTCAGGACACACTTGGGGCCACTAAAATAAGGGTTCAAGCTGACACCCTCTATTTTAAGCCCTATGTCTGAAATGTTACACAATAGCAAAATACCCCACCCAAAGGCACTGAAATTAGTACTGAGATTTATCTGAAAGGACTGGAGGCACATACAGCTCTAGAGGTAGATATGAAGTATATTAAGATGGGGAAAGGTGGGATAAAAGTTATACAGAGTCACAGAGGACCTTTGAAACAATACCCCAAACAAAATAGCAAAACAATAGCTGGGCCTATCCTATACATTACTGAAGTAAGGACCTCCCAACAGGACAGGGCCCCATCCAGGATCCAAGAACTCACCAGCCTGAAACAGGTTGGCACAGGTAGGTGGAGACCACTGGGCAGCTCTCCATCTCCCCTCTGTATCTTCCTGTCCCTAGGAACTCTGGGAAGATCTGTTGCCAGCAATCCTAGGCCAGCTCTAGCACAGCTCCCAAACCCTGAGGGGAAGGTGGGGCATGTTCTCACAGGAACACCGCTGAGATCACTTGGCCCAATTAATGAGGCCTTACTCTAGCCTTGAGCGCTGGAGCTGCCTGAGCTGCCTGGACTGTCTCTAGATAACAAATTCACAGGTGGTTACATCTCTACGTGCCATTATGGCTTGGCCCGATGAACTGAGCTCCTAATTAGTACAGCAACAAGATGAAACTTTTGACATGATCTCACAGTCAGAGTACCTGACAGAGAGTGAAGTTCTTGACACTGGAGGTAAAATAATTTATTTCAAGATAAGTTAATGCTGCAGTTTTACTTAATATGAAAACCTAGTACATATGCAGAACTTGTCTATTTGTCAGTTATGATTAGGGTAGCCATTTATGCATCTCCAAAAACAAAGACATGGGTTTAGATACATTTTGCATATGCTAATTTATAGGTACAAATCCAAATTGAGAAATAAATACCATAATTTTAATAACAATACAATACGTCTCAGGCCAGATGACCTGTGTGCCTGTTCTTTCGCTTGTCCAGGTGCTCGCTGTTGGTGAACAAATTCAAGAGCTCTCCCTTCTTAGGGTTCTTTATCCAGGTTCTTGGAATGGACAGCTCTTCAGTCATAGGACACCTCCAAATAGAGGACTGTCCTTTGTAAAGTAGGACACATGGTCACCTTGGTTATGTTGTGGCTTCTTGGTCTTTCTGATGGCTTGTTGCAGAGTTCCTTGTCCGAGAAGAAGCAATTTAAAAAATCTCCAGTTTATCTTTTTCTATATTGCTTAGTCAATGCAATAAGCAGCTAGAGAGGCGATTTAGGATTTTATTGTGTGCTCTGTCTGCTATGTTGGCCTGTAATGATTACAAAAGGGAATGGAAGTGATAATTCTCACTCTGCGGAAATAGTCAAGCTCATATAATGGTGTCTGGGACATTGTTCCAATTGTAACTGTCTAGGACTTTCCAAATGATCAGTTTATGTAGTACAACAACTATGCAGTGGTTAGTCATTTGTCATAAATACTCAAGTTATATCAAAATGAAACTCAGATATAATATCCATACAATTGAAAGATGGTGTTGTGAGTATTTCACTTTGTGCAATTCAGCACATTGCTGGTAGAAACCGCTCTCATTTGGGCTCCTTTCCTCCTTTGTTTACTTTCCCATTGGTTCTATAATATTGTGATGGATTGTTTCCTGTGTATTTTACTTTTTTAAAAAAGCAAAAACAAAGCCCTGACCCATCATTTCTTTGGGGTTTTTAAACCACCATCTGAACCTTTTCCCAAGACAAAGGAAGACTGTAAAAAAAACAACCCAGAAACACTGTGAGGAACACCGAAGCAGTGTGAGCTACTGAATCCTCTTTTTCAGCTCCATTCCTTTTAAAAGGACTAAAAGTAATCAATTTTTTGGGGGGCTGACTTAATATTGTGTATATTTTGTTTCAGGCTAACTTCTACTTACCGGGGCCTGCAGTGCCAGAGAGTCCAAAGGTATGTTTTGTGTCTGAACTACCACTTTCCCAACGAAAATGGGCTCTGTCTGATCCAATATGCACGCAATAGCCCTGACTAGGGCCAAACTGCACATAAAACCGAGCATTCATTTTTAAAAGTGAGCTGAGAACTGCCCACTTTCTTTTCTCTGGAAAAGCAGCCGTGTTGGATTGGGCCCTAATTGAGATCAGGGCCACAGTTCACAGGGAGGGGGTTAACCCTTTCTCCTTACGCACATGCTGTTTTCCTGCTGAACACTCCCCCCATTGGTATTCCTCCCCCCAGTTGCTATTTATGATGATCAGCTATGTGATGGAAAGTTTGGAGTGGAGACTTAGTCCAGCTCCTTTACTCCTCTCCTTTCCCCAAAAGCTGATAGAAGGGTGCTAGACAGGGTAACTGGGGCTAAGCATATGGTCCCAGCTAGTGCACTGGGCAAGGAAATGGCACTTGCAGCTGGCATTTTGCCCATAGATTCCCCATCCAATGTATGGCTCCCAGTTATGACAGGGTGTGGGTTTCTGAGTTTTATTACAAATTAACAGAAAGCATGATGGAATGCTAGGGTGGTGGAGGAATGCAATATACCCAGCACGTTGGGTGGGTAAACAGGCAACATCTCAAGGAGGGTGTGAACCTGGCTGCAGTTCTAACACATTACTCGTAGGGTGACAGCCTCATTGACCTTACTTTAGAGTAACCAAGCTTAGAATTGGAATCTGGGCCAGCTATAATAATTGAGTATTTGTGGACCTTTGGGATTTGTGGAGAGCGATGTGGGAAGGGGAATATTTCAGTATTTGGTTGCAGTCTGATAAAGCCTTAGAGCAGGAGTGCGCAACCTGTGGCCCTGGGACCTCATGTGGCCCTTGGCCACTTCCTGTGCAGACCCCGAAGCCAGCAGGATCCCACTCGTGTTTCCAGCAGCCTAGCTGATTAGCTGGGCTGTGGGTGGGGGGAACACACACACACACACACACACACACACACACACACACACTGTTCCCTGGCTTGTGGGATCACTGTTTTCCCATTGCTGCTAGAAGCAGTGGTGGTGGGGAACAGCAATCTCGGTGGTGATTGCAGATGGATAGGAGAGACTTTTACCTCCATTGCAACCACTAGTGATCCCTAGATCTCAGTGGGCAGGGAGAAGAGATGTGTGTGTGGGGGGGCAGGGAAAGTATGCATGCGCATGTGAAGCCCATGGCTCCCCAGCTGACATCAGATGTGGTCCTTGGGGCTGAGAAGGTTATGCGCCCCTGCCTTAGACTGCCCCTGCGTGAAACTATGCCATACAGGGGTGAGTGCAACATGGCATCAGCAATGCTCATGGGAAGCAGAGCCATGCATGGTATGTATGGGAAAAGTGTCCAGCATGCAAAATATCTGGCTCCTGTTGAAGCACAGATGTGGTTTGCCTAGCACAGGGGTAGGCCAAGCATGGCCCTCCAGATGGTTTGGCGTACAACTCCCATCATGCCTCACCATGGCTATGCTGGTTATATGGCTGCTGGGAGTTGTAGGCCAAACATCTGGAGAGCCACAAGTTGCCCATCCCTGGTTAGCAGCATAATGACTATCAAGTGACTGAAAAAGTGGTTTTCTGAAATACTTCCTTAAGAATAAAATAAATGCAGCGGATGTTTAAAATCCTGCTATTTAAAAGTACTTTGCAATTAAATGGCATTAACTAAGACCATGGTATGTCATGTTTTTAGGCAGGCAGCTGAACCGTAGGGTTGCATCGTTTTATTAATTGAAAAGAAAAATTCACCAATCTGTTTATGCCAATAAATATAAAGTGGAAAACCACTGGTTTGGGGGCTCTGTGAGCAGTAGCTACATGAATCTTTAAAATATGCCTTCTCTTCATTTTCAGCTCATGAATGGAACCTTATTACTTAATATAATAAGCACTTCATAGCACTGCACTGTAGGGCTGAAAGCAATATTGAAAGGTCCAATCCTCTAGCAATCCAGGCATTATGAACAGGGCTGTGTACAAGCTATAGCATCATTTCAGCATTCTGAAAATTTCACCTTTCTTTTCACTTAAAATCAAGTTTCTAGTCCTTATGACTGTGAAAATAGGCTTTGAAAGTGTGACAGCAATGTCTGGCAAAATCCTCCCAGGAACGTTTTTTGTGCACCTCTCTTTCACCATGGGTGATAAATAGTTGGACTAAAAACACACTGAATTTTGTATAAATGAAGTATTCATCCCTGATCACAAAGAGTCCTGTGATGGGGGAAATGGAGAAGTGGGAGGGCAGTAATAGAGTAGAAGCAAATATAGGTGATATATATCTGACTGAAACATTGCCTTCCATAGATCATATATTAGGGCTTGATGTTTCCTTTATTGCAAGGCAACAGATGAAGAATGTCATCCAAGAAGAATACTTGAATCTCTGTGGAATGCAAAAGATGGTTGATTTTTTTACGTGAAAAAGTAAAGTAGCTTGTATCTCAAAAGGGTGAATGTCCATGGAATTCGTTCCTCCATCAATACAGAAGCAAATAAAAGAATTGCCTTTCCCTGCCTTGGTATTTATAGAGAAAAATAATTTATTTGGCAGGAGGAACCAACAAATTAGGCTTTTAAAAAAAATAATCCAAGGCATTTTCCTATGGATTTTCTGATACATGAAAAGAAAGTTGTATTGCTTTCTGAGTGATTGTGCAAGACACCTGACTTTTATTGCTTTTAGAATTTAAGATTTTTTTGATAATACATTATGTTCTGTGAATACATTATGTTCCCAGTGAAATATAGCCCTGGTAGAACAATGACAGAAAAAGCATTTCAAGTCATTTATTATCTAGTTCGGTAGAAGGCTTTGCACTGGAAAAAATGAAACTTTGCTGTGTGAAGCTACAGTGCCCCCCTGACATCTTCTAATAAGCAGAGATTGGGCTCTTTCCTGCTTCCTCTCTCTTATGCACAACCAGTTTTGGTGTGGAAAGGTCTGGAACAGCCACCATGTGTGGGAAGACTTTTCTGCACCATTGTTAATGTAGTTAAAGTTCCTTCTAAATCCAACAGGTGAGACAGGTATGTGCTACTACATCTATCCCAGGTGCTCAGCTTTTAAAGATGTATTTAGTAGAAAGCATTACCATATGAAAATGACGTTATTGTAGTAGTTGTTTATTTATTTGTTTGTTTACTACATTTTTAAACCACCCAATAACCTACATTCTCTGGGCAGTGTACAAATGAAAAACATAAAAATACAAAATAGTAATAAGACAATAAAACAAACCAGATAAAAGCAAGATAAAACAAGTCAAATAAAAACCAAGATAAAATCAGCAGGAGAACATAATAAAAACAGAAATACAGGCCTGTGGCTCACGCTGGCTCAGCTTGTCTGAGCGTGGAAAGCTAAGCAGGGTCAGGCCTGGTTATTACTTGGATGGGAGACCGCTCCTCTAGTTTCCTGCATTGAGCAGGGGGTTGGACTTGATGGCCTTGTAGGCCCCTTCCAACTCTATAATCTATGAAATAAAATCAGCGGCAGCGATAACATGGTACAAAGATTTATTGTGTTTTTTAAGCACTCAGTAACCTACATTCTCTGGGCAGTGTACAGATGAAAAACATAAAAATACAAAATAGCAATAACAATAAAACAAACCAGATAAAAGCAAGATAAAACAAGTCAAATAAAAACCAAGATAAAACCAGCAGCAGTATATAATAAAACCAGAAATAAAATCAGTGAACTGGGATAAAACAGTGCAAAGATCTATAAGCACTAAAAACGGTTCCTAAGATGCCTGGGAAAATAAAAGGCTCTTCACCTGTTGCCAAAAGGACCACAGCGTAGTGCCAGGTGAGCCTCTCTGGGGAGGGCCTTCCACAGACTGGGCACCACTATTGTTGTAGTGGCGGCAGCAGTAATAGCACTAGTAGGGATGTACAGACATTGTAAAATCCATTCTGTCTACATTTTGTGGATTGTCACATGCCTTTTGTTCTGTCATATGCTCATTGATGGAATCAGACTTTGTGCAAATGCGTTCATACGCAATTGCACAAATTCTCACTTACGCAAATTCACACTCCCAAAAATGCACAAATCCCCCCCCCCAATACACAAATGCCCAGAAAATGTGTATTTTCACACTTTAGCCTATGGGGGAACTGCACATTTTTGGTTGGGTTTTTAAAAGTGTTTTTTTCATATTTTTCTCTGATTAAATTTGTGTAAAATTATGGAGAGTAAGAAAAAAAGGCCCACAAATCTGTGGACTCCATGGGACTTGGGAAAAGCCAGTCCGCTACAGAATCCGTGGGCCAGATGCTTAGAAATTCAAACTTATTTGACTCTGTAGTAGATTTCTCTGACACCCTAGTAGCAATAGTGATGGTGACCTTGGCCCTATTGGAGGAATCCTCGACTGTGGTGACTGAAAATGTAAGCATTGCCATTAAGAGTTAAGCTGCACTGAGATGCCCTCCAACAGGATCACTGACATAGAAAGCTGCCTTCCACCAGGCCAGACTGTGGCCCAGTTTGCATGTAACGGGAAACCACCATGGGCGAATTTCCCTGTGGGGCTTCTCATTGTGGCAGCAACTGCCATTTTGAATATTTGGGGTGCAGTGGGAGCATGCCGTAGCTTCTCGTTATATGTGAACCTGGAGAGGGTGAGTTGTTGGGGTGGTGGACAAGCTACCCACAACCTTAAAGTAGTCCATGGGTTCTGGGTGACTTGTCAACTATCCCAACAACCCACCCTTGCTGGGTTCACACATGGTGGGGGCTTGGATTGCCAACCTGGCACCCTTGGGTGCCTCAACCCACCATGGCTAATAAGCCATGGTGAGCTGCAGTGATTGTGCAAACCAGGTCTATTTGTCCATCTAGACCAGCACTATCTACTGTGATGGGCAGTGGCTTTCCAGAGTCTACGGGAGAGATCTTTCCCATCTGTTGCTACCTGATCCCATTTTTTTAAGTGGAGATGCTAGGGATTGGTTGAACCTGAGACCTGGACTCTAGCACCGAGCCATGCTCCTTCCCCAGTATTGGGAGACTGGAGACCACATGGCTCTCAGGCTGTGCGACAACCATCAGTCTGCTCACAACAGCTCTTGACCAGGAACCAGGTGCTGAGGGCTTATGGCTTACAGTTTACAGTTGGCAGCTGTTGGACTGTTCTTACACACTACCCTCACTGGCTGTTGCAAAGGAGCCAGTGCTGACCTGTGGAGTCTCTCAACCCCTGGCATGCGTGGGGTTCATTAGCACTGAAGGAGATAGGGTGTGGTGGCGGCAGCAGCACAGCAGGTTTCAGGATTGTGCCCAAGTCTCCAGTGACTTGTCTTACACTGTTATCTGGCGGTGGATTCCAAAAGTATGCCTGCTGCAATTACTTAGCTGAATGTAGCCCACCAGTCACATTTATTTATTTATTTATTATATTTTTGAATCACCCATCTGGCTAGTCATCCAGCCACTCTGAGCGATGTACAGTGCAATAAAATACACTTATCTGGCAGTCCACTTGAAGCATGACAAACCTGCTGTTTTTGCTGTCTGTCTGGGATTGCAAAATAAACAAACAAACAAACAAATTACAAAAAGGTCAGTAGTGTCACCAAGCACCTGTCAGGACACAGTTGATAGCTACTTGGCTACATCCAGTTTGGATTGAATTAGTGTGAAATGATGGGTCATGTGGAAAAGGTTTAATGCAAGTCTGTCCCAGCAAGCATAAAAGAACAGTACCCTACAAAACAGGCCTGTGGCTCATGCTGGCTCAGCTTGTCTGCGCGTGGAAAGCTAAGCAGGGTCGGGCCTGGTTATTGCTTGGATGGGAGACCCCTCCTCTAGTTTCCTGCATTGAGCAGGGGGTTGGACTCGATGGCCTTGTAGGCCCCTTCCAACTCTATAATCTATGAAATCTATGAAAACCTCAAATTAGCATTCTGCCAATCTAGGCAAATGATGAACCTATTCACAAAACCAGCCACCATAGGCAGATTGACACTAGATTGACAAAAACATGGTATGGTTTGGATCCAGACTTAGTCATCCTTAAGAGTGGACCCATTGAAATTGATGGGACTTAAGTTAGTCATGACTGCTCCTCCGTGCATTTATCTAATCCTTTTAAAAAAGCCATCATGTCAGAGGCCTCACACCATCTTGTGGCAACAAATCCCACAGATTAATTGTATGTTGGGGCAGAAATTGGGGGGTGGGGTGGGGGACTAGGATACATGATTTGGAACAGGGCTGAGAAATTGGTTACAGAGATGCAAACAAGACAGAAGGACTTTGCATGATGGGAAGTGAGGGGCACTGGGAAGGAAGAGGCTTCTCCTCTTCCTCTGGGCTTCTGTCCAACTGGCTGCTGCTGACTGAGCAGCTTGACTGGCCCTCAGGCACCCTATTCACTCCCCAATCTATCCCTGCGCTTCCCACAAAAAATAAACCTTGTAGGTAAAAGAACATTCCCATCCCTAGAGGCTGGCTGAGATTCAGGGCATTCAGAAAGAGATTTGGAGCACAGGTCCCATATGCCTATTGTTAGCAACACCCATGGTTCCATTAATTCTCCACTCCACAATCCAGTCTCTCTCTCACACACAACACTGTATTTCATTTTCTTTCTCAGTTAACATACATACATGCCACTTTGAGTTTCACGATGGAAGAAATACAGGACATAAATGTACTACATAAAATGTGCTAAACTAAGCACACATACCACCCAGGCATCAAGTTGTTCAAGGATCTATGACATTTACATGTTTCCTGTCTTGGTTTGAGGGCGACAAAAGGGACAGAGCCACTGGGCCACCTTTCAGGCCTCCATACAGTGATTTCAATTGTGATCAATCCAGTAGGACACAAGAAGATGAGGACTTGTCAACTTACAGATATCCTTGCTTTGAAGGAAAGTAGATTTTCAGTGCAAGCTAGGGATGTCAAGGAAATCCACAACACACTCGAATGAGTTTGAATTTCTAAGAATGTGACCTGCAAATTCTGCAGCAGACTGGATTTTCCCAAGTCATGCGGATTCCACAGACTTTTGGACATATTTTTTTTAACTTTATGTAAATTTACACAAATTTAGATGTAGAAAAATATGAAAAATAGACCAAACATGTGCATTTCCCCCACAGGCTAAAGCATAAAAATATACATTTTGGGTAAATTTGCATATTTTGAGGGGATTTGTGCATTTTCTATTTACATCGCCCAGGGTGGCCGGTTGCCGGCCAGATGGGCAATTAATAAATGTAAATAATAAATAAATAATAAAATAAAATTTCAGGAGTGTGAATTTGTGCAACTCAGAATTTGCGCAAATGCGTATGAACACATTTGCCCAAAATCCGATTCCATCAATGAGTGGATGACAGAACGAACGGTGACTGACAATCTGTGAAAAGTAGGCAGAATGCATTTTACAACATCCATACATCCCTAGTGCCACCTAGAATAAGGCTGAAGAAGAAGTGGTTAGCCAGACATGTGGCAGAATGAAGAATTCCTCTTACACACTTGACAATCCTTGGACTGGACAAGGAGGGATGTGCAATGAAAGCAACCAATGTATCTCTATTGTATATTTAAGACTGGAAAATTAATATCTAACAATCAATTCAATTTTCCATAGCCTTTGATTCTCTCTCTCTCTCTCTCTCTCTCTCTCAAAAATAATAATAATAATAATAAATCTCTGTCTTGCTGTTTCTTGAAAACAAGACAAAGCCTGGTGTCATCCGCCCAACAATGGTGAAAGCAAAAATAATAGTAAAAGAAGAGGAGCCCATCCAGCCAAACCCATTCAAAAAATACCTAGAAGAAACCAACAATCCCGAAAATGAACAGGTAAGGTGTTTGTTTCCCCCCCTTTGGCCTGGAACTACCCTAAATTAGGCAGACAGAGTGAGTGGACAACCAAGAAACCCTGAATGCTGCCTTTCCGCATGGTGTCTAGACTGAGTGGGATTTTACAATTGTATTAGGGTTAGGGTTACGAAAAACTGGGTCCCAGTGCATGTCCAGAGGTCTGGAACTAGCCTAGATTGCGCAGACAGAACTAGCGGTGAATGGCAATAGCCTGAGTACTGCCTTTCTGCCTGCTGCCTGCATGGAGAGGGATTTTTCCACTGTATTGGGCTTAGGGTTAAGCTTTGGGTTAGGACTATGAAACCTTGGGTCCCTGTGCATGTTGAGGGCTGTGAAAGTGGCATAGATAAGGTAGACAGAGCGACCGGTCAACAGAAACATCCTGAGTGCTGTCTTTCTACATGGTGACTGGATGGCGAGGGATTTTACCACCATATTACGGTTAGGGTTCATCTTCGGGTTAGGGTTAGGGTTATGAAAACCTGGATCCCTGTGCATGCCCAGGGGCCGGGAACTAGCCTAGATTGGGGAGACAGAGCGAGGAGTCAACAAGAGCTACCTGACTGCTGCATTTCTGCATTCTGTCTTGATGGCAAGGGATTTCACTGTGTATTAGAGTTAGGGTGAAGCTTTAGGTTAGGGTTAGGGGGTATTGCAAAAAGGGCAAGGTCAAAAATACCAGCTGGTTGTAGCTTAAAACTTTTACTGCCAGTAATGAAGCCTTAGAGGAGGCATTTCAAATTTTAGAATGGGGAAAAAACTGCACAAAAACTGGGAAACCACCAAAGGAACAGTGGTTGGGGAAAAGAGGGTGGAGCCAGGGGACAGGTGGGGCCCTCTGGGGAACCTGGTAGTCCAGATTTGGCCACCAGGTATGAGGTTCCCTACACCTGATCTAAGGGCTTCTGGATTGTGCCTGTATATGTCGTGTGTGTGTGTGTGTGTATTATTATTGCAATCTGTTGTAAGTTGTCTTAAGTGTCATTCAAGTTGAAAGGCTGTTTATAAATCTTCTAAATAAATAACATGAACGAAAATAGAAGAGATTCAACACCACAATCAGTTAGGCGCTCCTGGGGGCTGGCTTCCATCAGCACAAGTTCTTCATAATTTGCAGCTTTCCAGGAGAGATCAAAGACTGCCGAGTGTAAGTGTGCAAGGCATGAATGAGAGTTGCCAGGTTTGATCTGGAAATCATGGTGTCATACTGGATGGATGAATGGAAGAAATGAGATATTCATGAGCTACATGTAATACTGCAATATTAACCATTTCCTTACTTATCCAACTATCTTATGAACAATTGTATCCACTCAAAATAGTAGATTCCTTACTGAGATGTTTTTAAAAGGAATCCTTTCAAACCATAATCATAATAACTTGCTACAGTAACTATTTTAACATCATTCTGAAAATATCTGAAAAAGCCACTCTGAAATAACAAGTTGATCATTAATCTTACAGAATTCAAGGAAACTGGGCCTGAGTGCAGGGCGTCTTTTGTCATCCATTAACCAAGCTCTTTGTCTACTTCTCTTTCTTCTAGGATTCATCTGTTTTCCATCCTTTTTTTCATACTAAACTGAACCCACCTACTAAGTCCCCATTTCATCCACAGCAGACTATCTCTCATGCTGACTTGCTAACTCCTGGACCATTCAACCATTTGGGTTCCATCTTGGGTGATATCCATGACAATTCTTATAGTCCTTACCATCGCAATACTTTGTATAATAAGGTGAGCGAGAGAGAGAAAAAAAAGAGCAGGTAAATGTTTCTGAGACAAAAACAACCATCTTGTGGCACCTTAAAGACTAACACATTTGTTCTGGGATAAGCTTTTATGCATACTGTCCACTTAATTAAATTCATGAAGTGTTAATCTCAAATTGGCAGATCTATATACGCATGCTGGGGGTGGGAGCAGATGTAAACTGTGTTGTCAGAAGGAATTAATATGCAAAAAAGTACAGACAATGATGATTACCTTAACAGTTGCCATTCACAAAACATTGTTGGGTGATAACAGCATTGCAGCGGTGTGCTGATTACCATATGTAGTGTGATAAAAACAACAACAACCCTTTGTCCTTATTAAAACTACAAGAAATAGAGTTGAATCTCTTGATTATTGTACTTCAGCATTTTCATGTTGGTATCTGTCTTTGAAATTCCTTTCTTCAAGAATGTCCACTTTATGGTCATTCACAGAGGGCCAGTTTGCACAATCTCCAGGCAGTTAACAGGCGGGCTTGTTAACCGCACTGTGCATGCTGGTCACGTACCAGCTGGATTTCCCTAATTACCCTTGCTGGCGTGGTTTGCCATGTTGTCCAAACCCTGGTTGCATGGCTTTGAGGGGGCAACAACCCTCAAATAACCCATGGGCTGTTGTTGGGTTCTTTGAGGGTTGCTGCCCACCCCCAACAAGTCATGCCACCCAGGTTCAGATCATAGAATCATAGAAAAGTAGAGTTGGAAGGGGCCCACAAGGCCATCGAGTCCAACCCCCTGCTCAATGTCAGGACAAATGTCACTTTTAGGCAGAAATCCTAAGGATGCTTGGAAGGTACTCTCATTGACATCAATAGGACATATGTGGTTTCTAATAAGGAAAGTGTGATTCGTCTTCCCAACGGCCTTGTGAAGTATGTCACTGGAACAATAATACCCAGGCCCCCTGTATCAAGTTCTTCCTATCCCTGTAACATTTAGGAGTGCAACCACACAGCATCATGTTCTTGTGAATTCCACACTCCATATCATTATCTGGGGAGTCACAATGTGATGATGCCACATCACATGGGGAGCATTGCTAAACATTATGGAGTGGAAAGATATTTTACCAAGGGGATGCCTAGCGGCATCCTTATGGGGAGCATAGTGCACATACAGCCTTCCCCACCTGGTTCCTTACAGATGTTTTGTACTTCAACTCCCATCAGTCTCAATCAGCATGGCCTATAGTCAGGAATTCTGGGAATTGTAGTCAACCCATCTGGAGCGCATCATGTTGAAGAAGGCTGGCAGAATATGACCAGCTTCAGTACTAAGTCCAATGCTAGACCAAAACAAAATATTATGGAAATGATCCAGAAACATTTGGATGCACATACATCCTTTGAAATGCATGGGACATAAATGAGTTGAACTATCTATAAGCTTTACATATCCCAGAGCTAGAGGGCTAATAGCTATAGAACTCATTTTTGTTAGCTGCTCCATTTTTATCTTTGGCATTTTTAGAAAGGACTTCCTCTTTTCAACATGATTTTAAAATAATCAGGCATTATCTCAGTCACTCTCTCACATTTTAATCTGAGCTGTATTTTAAATATTTTATTTTAACTGTATTTTAAATTGGTGGAATCTTTCCACTGTCTACTGTAACGCCTGAATTAACCAGCTATATATGTGGCTTCACATTGCACTGTGTTCAGTTTACTGCTAGAGAGTGAGATTCTCTGAGCAAAGTCAGGGTGTTCTTGTTTACCGCTCGCTCTGTCTCACCAATCTAGGCTAGTTCCCAACCCCTGGGCATGCCCAGGAACCCAAGTTTTCATAACCCTAACCCTAACCTGAAGCTTAACCCTAATCCTAATACAGTGAGAAAATACCTCTATCAAACAGAAAAGCTACCTCTATCAAGACGTCATGCAGAAAAGCAGCAGTCAGGGTATTCTTGTTGACTACTGGCTCTGTCTACCTTATCTAGGCTAGTTGCACAGCTGTGAACATGCACAGGGACCCAAGTTTTCCTAACCCTAACCCTAACCTGAGGCTTCTCCCTAACCCTAATTGGGTGGTAAACTCCCTCTCCATCCAGACAGCTTGCACAAAGGCAGCAGTCAGGGTGCTCTTGTTTACTGCTCGCTCTTGTCTTACCAATCTGGGCTAGTTCCCAGCCGCTGGGCATGCACAGGAACCCAAGTTTTCATAACCCTAACCCTAACCTGAAGCTTAACTCTAACCCTTATACGGTGGTAAAATCCCTGTTTAACCCATGAATTGGTGTTATGTGCGAACCAGGTCTCTAACAAAATAATGTTAATAATACAACTGAAACTCTGTAAGAATGTCTGAGATTGAGAACCACCTCTGTCTATACTAACTGGGCCAGAACAATGAGGTAAACTTTGTCCCTCCCTATCAGAACTGTAGCAGGTAGGCACCAAGCTTTCTCTGACCTGGCACCAAGGTTATGAATCAGCCTCCTAAGACTCAGTCTTGCCCTAATCCATCCAAATCCATCTGACTCCATTTTTGATTGCCTTCCAGAAAGCGGGAACCTTCCCCCCCCCGACATCTTTCAATGGGGTTTTTAAAGCACTACATTTTGAAAATGGTGCTGACAATATTATCTCTCTTAATATTATGTTGCTTGCTTGCTTAAATCTTTTAAACTGCTTGCAGTGTTTATAATTTTTTTAAAAGTTAAATGTACTATGGTAAGATTCATTGATTTTGTTGGGCCCTGAGTTTACATAGGTTTATATAGAAGGAAGTGGTTCTTAATCTCAGTATCAGTAATCCTTACAAAGTTTCAGCAGTATTAGTAACATTCGTTTCTGTCTATACAAGCAATCCTATGTGTGTATAGACAGAAAAAAGTCCTGCAGCTCCCAGCATTCTTCAGCCAGTATGGCTGGCTGGGGAATGCTGGGAGTTGTAGGACATTTTTCCTGTCTAAATATGCATAGGATTGCGCCTTAGACACTGAGTATTTGCCGGACACAAATCTGCCATCCTTTTAGCAAATAAGACAGGCGTTTGAGCCCAAGTAGCTCCCTTCCCTTGCTGTGGGCAGGGAACGGGAGCTGAGAGGCCTGTGATCCACTGGATCCATGGCCTCTCTCCTCCTTACGCACTAGCCTGCCCCCAACATGCCCCTTCTTCCCCAACCTCAGGAACGGCAGCCACCATGGAGCTTTCTGCGGCAGCCAGCATGGGGTGGGGAGATCCATGATTGGATTCCCTTCTCCAATGTCAGAGCTCTGTCTCTGACCTCAGAGGAGGAGATGTACAGTATCCTATGGCCCCTAGGATTGCTCTCTTTGTCTTATTTGATTGATTGATTGATTGATTGATTGATTATATTTATACCTCGCCTTTTTTCCTTCAAGAAACCCAAGGCGGCTTACATAATCCTCCCCCTCCCCATTTTATCCTCACAAGAACCCTGTGAGGTAGGTTAGGCTGAGAGTCAGTGGCTGGCCCAAAGTTATATTGATTATGGATTTTTTGTATCCTTCTTTGTGCAAGTTGCTTTGAGGATGCTTTGCAATGGGAAGTGATGCATAAATATAATCAATGAATTAAATGAAAGGCAGGCACAACAAAAGGAACATACACATTATAAACACACCAATAATATGTAAGTGCAATGTATGAATTCTAGCTGACATGAAAGGTTATTGTTACCTGCACATCATCTTCTACACACTTTAGTTTTGACAGATACAGAGCTTTTCTACAGGAGGGATGCCTTGTGTGCTCATCATTCCCTACTCACAATTGTTTTACGAGTTCTTTAGACAACATTGTGACCCTTCAGTTTTGTTTCTGTTTGTAAATGGCAGTTTCTGTGAGGTTTTTGTTTTTTTTTAGAGCAGGGAAAATAGGGTATTATTTCTGATGGCAAAAAAAGCGATTTCCTTTTGTGTATTTACACTATTCTGCTATACCACAGCACTACCTAGAGGTTATGTAGCAGGATAGCAGGAAAGCAAATACTCCTCGTGTAGTGCTCAGATCTCAATTCTGCAATGAAACTGAAAGTAGATGCCGCAGATTAGCACCCTTGTGTAGAAAAGCCCACAGTCCAAAGTTTCTGCAAATTGGGGGAGTTTGAATTTCTAATCACAAGGAATAAATTATCATCTATCTACATATGAGAATAAGTATTCGCTATTTACCAAAGAGGAGTTTATCATAGAGATGAATGTTTAATTCTCAGCTGAATAAAACATTTAGGATACATGTTTTTAAGATTTTGTCATATACCACTTGTAGCACCTTGGAAGAAGTGTAGGACAAATGAAGTAAATAAATATAAGATAACTTCTTATGGTTCTTTGTAAGAAAAGGTGCTTTTCTGTTCATTATAATGTTACCTTTTCACTTTTACTATAAACAAGTTGTAAAAGATTGCTGTAGAAATAAATTGAATAATCCATTAAAAACAAAACATTTTGCAAAGTTTAAATGCTTTCCCCACAACCCACATCAGGACGAAATAGATCTGCCTATCTTAAATGCCCAGGGCAAATGAATGTTTGAAGGAGATAAACATTAAACTAATAGAAAAGACCTGGAAAGCAAAAGAGCCACACAGTTTCGTTGCTATGGTTTTTGCCTATTGCCAACCATTTGTCCTTGATGTCAAGGCTGCTGTATAGCTCTATTGAGATGAAAAGAACTACTGCAAAAACATTCTCCTGAAATCCCAGATTACTGCTGTGAATGACAGCAGGTGATCTACCATACTATTCAAAACACTGAAAGCAAACACAGACCAATCTCTTATGCTAAAGGAATAAAACGGTTAAAACCCTAAATGAATCTGTTATGACATCTTCCATAATTGCAACTACTGTGACAAAGTTTGACAAAGGTTTTCCCAAGAATAGCTGCCTGAGAAAGAACAGTGACCGAAGCCTTTTTCAGATGTTCAAAGAGGGGAAGGGGAATGTGTGAGGGGGGAAGGACCCTTGGCCTGTTCACTAGACCCCTGACCTGCACCTGTCAGCCCCCATATGCATACCAGCTGCAGTAGTTTGGAGTTAGAGCTGAACTACACATTACCGTAGCTGCATAGTTATGGCCTGGTGCAAAGTCCTCCCCCTGCCCCCCAAATGGTCAGGCTGTGTAAATGTTTCTTTGTGGGAGGGCTGTGTGTCCCAATTCCTCTAAATGACGGGGGTGGGGACTCAGACTCGAGGACTCAACTCATCGTGAGTCGGACTGAGTCCCCCCTCTGACTCGAGTCCCAGTATTTTTAATGGGACTCGCGCATGGAAGCGAGGCGCGCCGCTGCTCGGCCACTATGGACAGCTACCAGGAACGCAGCCCCAACGATATGTTGAGATTTATCTTGATTGATGTGTTGTTGTGGGGGGGTTAGGGTCAGACATTTTGGGTTTGTCTGCCTCTGCCTGCCTGTTTGGGGTTCCCAGCCTCCTCTGCCTGCCTGGTCTCTTCTTAACCAGTTCCACAGTTTGAACTATCCAAGACAAAGGCCTCTGCCTGCCTGTTTTGGGGTTCCCTGCCTCCTCTGCCTGCCTGGTTATTTTGGGTTTGTCTGCCTGATCTGTTCATGCCAAAATCAGTTGCAGAGTTTTGAAATAAAATGGCACACTTGTGCCTAGAATTTACTTAAGCCACACATCTGAAGTAGCCTTATTTTGTTGGGGGGGGGAACCCCCCATTGATTTTAATAGGGACTCGTGGAGTCAGCTTTGGGAGTGACTCGTGACTCGTGAGTCACCATTTTGGACCAAGGACTCGGACTCGAGACTCGGGTCCAAAGACTCGTGACTTGACTCGTGACTCGAGCCCAAGGACTCTTCAACATCCCTGCTAAATGAACCTGTGATAAGACTACTTTTTTGTGAGGAGGGGACACCATGAATGGATCCCAATCCCACCACCCTAAATAACTAGGCCTTGAGTGCCTTTTTTCTTCGGTGAAAGGTGGGGTACAAATCAAATAAATAAATCAATAACTATCAGCTAGTCTTCAACATTCCTTTCTGAACAAGGTCCTAGAACAGTGATGGCGAACCTATGGCACGGGTGCCACAGCTGGCACGCAGGGACCTCTCTGTGGGCACTCGAGCCATTGGTCACCAGATCGTGAAAAGACCGTCCCCTTCTGCAAAACACTAGTGATTTTGTTCTTTCTCACAGTGCGGAACAGAATGATTTTATTCTAGAATTCCTGTTACAGAATTCTTTTCTACATTGTTATCACATTTAAAAGATTTTGAAGAATGATGCACAGAGCATGGCTTGGATGTAAATCCCTAACAGTTGACCTGAGTGCTGCATGTGTTGCTCTCAAACTAACGGAGTATGAGCCAAGGTTTGACAACTTATCAGCATGCATGCAATAGCAAAAATCACATTAATTGTGCAAAAGCATGCCCAATGCAAACTTTTACCTAATGCAGTGTTTGCAGTCCAAGACATAAAGTGTTTAAAATGTGTTAAGCACGTTTAGTTTTCTTGTTTATCTTGCTCATCCTAGTACAGTTTGACTTTTACTTTTACTAATCCAACACCTGTAGAAGCAGGGAAAGGACCCGGGGTAAAGCTTGCCCCATACAATTTCAGTCTGGCATATAATCATATTACAAGTTGAGAATCCCTTATCCAAAAATACATGTGCCTAATTATTTAAAAAGTTTGTATAAATTCCCTTCAGGCTATGTGTACAATGTAGTACTAGGGATTGGCGATCGAGCCTCGCCGGGGCAGAATGAGCCCGAAATTGGCCCGCTCGTGCCCGGCGAGTCCTTACCTTTTCTTCGGGACGGCTCGCCCTCTCCGCGGCGAACCGCCTGCACGGTCCGTCCCGTTGCGTCCAGAAATGACGCGACGGAACCCTGTGCAGGCGCGCTGGACCTCTGTGATGCGTTCTGCGCCTGTGCAGGGTCCCGTCGCGTCATTTCCGGTCTCGGAAGCAACGTGACGGGAGGGAGCAGCCCGATTGAGCGGTGCTCTGCGCCGCCGAAAAAACGGAACCGGGTCGGCAGAAGCCCCGAAAAATTGTTTCGGAGGCACCGACCCGCTTGGATCCACCGCTATGTAGTACTATAATAATTTTTTGAGTTGATTTTTTTTTCAACAAAAAACTGTATCATTGAAAGCTCTGTTACTGTGTTTTTCTTTAAAGACAAAAGATGTTAATTAGTTCGGACAACTGTATGAGTTGTTTTTCTAAAACTAAAACCTCGGTATTCAGGTTTAATTACAGTGTTGGCACTTGGAAATAAGTTGGTTTTGTATTGCAGTTTGGGCACTCGGGCTCAAAAAGGTTCGCCATCACTGTCCTAGAACAAGTGATGGTGTCTTAACTGCAGGGTTTCTTGGATGAAGCTGATTATATTTTGGATCCTTTCAGTCCTAGTTTTGGGATAGCCTTGGTGGATGACCTACACCAGAAACTAGACAGGGGGAGTGTGTCCATGTTGGTATTGCTGAATCTCTCAATGACATTCGACACCATCAGCCATCACTGGTGAAAGCCAATGTGGCGTAGTGGTGAGAGTGTTGGACTGGGACTCGGGAGATCCGGGTTCTAGTCCCCGCTCGGCCATGAAGTTCACTGAGTGACTTTGGGGCCATCACTGACTCTCAGCCTAACCTTCCTCACAGGGTGGTTTTGAGGAGGACGACCACAACTATGTAGGCTCCTTGAATTCCTTGCAAGAGGAAAAAAGGCATGATATAAATTAAATAAATAATACTGTCAATGATATCCTTCTAGGCATTTGACCAGTGTAGCCAGTATAGAACTTGGGGACACTGTGTTGCAGTAAATCTGATCTTACCTGGCTAAATGTTCCCAGCAGATAGTGCTGGGGGACTACTACTTGGCCCATGGCCACTGGCTCTTCGTTGTCCCCTATGCTTTTCAACATCTACATGGAGCTGCTGGAAGAGCTCCATGTAGATCATCCGAGGTTTGGGGTTGGGTATGAAACCCTTCATTTTTTCATATAAGCAAATGGCTGCTATTGGCTGTGGAGAAAAGTGAAGCACAGCACTTGGGCAGCGAGGAACCTGACATCAACTCTGACACTGGGTATCCTGGCCACAACCGACAGGGACTCAGTGGGTAGAGTGGCAGATCCAGGGCCACTAGTTCTAAACTGGGAGCCTGGTTTAGAGCAGGGAGGTGGCAAAGAGGGCAAGGTAGAGCACTGCCTCTTTTTCCATCCCTGATCCAAATGGAGCTTCCTGCTTGGAAGGGGGAAGCATTCCTTACCTCCTGCCGCTCAGGTCCCAGAGATCCTGTTCAATTTGGGTGAGCAGGGCAGGGTCTGCTTTGGAAAAGAGGGTCTGGCTTGCTCCCTTTGCTGTGCAATGATGCCCTCAGTGGTGGGAGGATGAGGAGTGAACGGAGGAGAAGCAGGGCTGTGTGGCTAGGGATAGGACTGTAACTCTGTATTCCTAAGAAGTGAAAAAGAGCCCTGCTGGATCAGACTAGACATGACTTTAATTGTGTTTTTGAACCCTGTGCTTGGAACTGGCCCAAGTCTCTTTCTTTACAAAAAAAACCCCCCAGCTGTGGGGTCACTGGTCTGGATTGGGGCTGCAGTGTGTGTGTGTGTGCGTGCGCGCGCGCACGTGTGTGTGTGTGTGTGTGTGAACTCTTTCTTGTATTACATTCCTACTGAAATCCCACTCGCCCCCAGCTGCTATTTGCCCCAATTTAACTTTTTTTAAAAATAAAATGGGATCAAGAGCTGGTTCAGAGAGGCAATTTTCACCAGGAAAGTTGCTGTGCGTGTGTGTGTGTGTGTGTGTGTGTGTAGGCCTTCCCCGATCCTGTGATTCTGATCTGGATTGGGGCTACCAGCAGCTGCCTCTTCTAAAGAAAGAGACGTGGCCAGTCCCAAGCACAGGATTGCAAACGCCAATTAAAGTAGCATCTAGTTCGACCCTCAGACTAAGGTTCATCTGCTTCAGCATCCCATTCCCGATAGTGGTCAGTTGGATGGTTCTGGGAAACCCACAGGCATGGCTTCATCCTTGAAGATGATTGTCTTCCACCACCGCTGGCCCCTAGCAACGGATATGTCGTGGAGACTGCCTCTAATATGGAGGATCCTTGTAGCCATCTTGACTAATAGTGGTAGACAGGTGTGAGGGATTGGGGCCTACACAGGACTGGGTTTGTTGAGGCCTACACAGGCTTCAGTTTCTTGAAGCCTGAAGGCCCAAACACTCCACGATGGGGGGGGGAGTTTGAGAGTTTAAGTTACCCAATAGGAGTTAAGAATTAGATATTTTATTCTAGGTCACATGGTTATAACCTTCCATTCCTGGGAAGACTATATATGTGGGGTGTGGTCAGCTAGCAGGGAGAGTGTGTGCTGAGCAGCAGAGAGAAACAGCAGAGAGAAGCAGAGAGAGAGAAAGAGAAACTGGCTGGCTGACTGCATAGGAGTTAGGTAGACTGAAGTGAAACTAGAGAACATTGTTTGTTTGTTTTATTTCATCATACATGCTTTTGATTTAAAACCACTCTATTAAGTAATTTCCCTAATCCTATAAGTAAAGTTTGTTGTGTACCCTGGAGTTTGGAGTGACTTATTCACCACGCCTACAGCCTACACCCACGTTACTGGGGGAAGCAGGCAAAGGACTGGGTCTTTGGGAAGAGGCAGAGATCTCCCAAAGGGCAGATCAAGGGGTCCTAGCAGTAGAGGAACCTTGACAACAGGTAAGTTGGTAAGGTAGATATAATTCCCTTTTAAAGCCATCTAAGCTAGTGGAACTGCTATATAGCTAGTACTCCTCCAAGCTAGGCAGATAGGAGCAGGCTTAAATTCTCTGTGGTTGGGGCACCAAGATACTGGGAGGAGGTTTAGCTCCCATCCCAGTGATGTCTCTGCATGCACACTTTCCCTGTTCAGTCATGGGTTGTAGCGGAGCCAGGGCTCACAGGGACACAGCACCAACACTTTTTCTTATTAGCAGGGACACTGAGGTCATCTGCCACTTCCCTCAGAGTTCCCTGTTCCCTCTGCACATAGCTGCAATCCTTGGTAGCCTGGTCTTGAACGGGCAATTAAGACCCATTAGCTTTACAAAAGACCTGGAGGAGATTAAAAGGTTTGTTGATATGGATCAACACAGCTGCCTGCATTTTTGGATTCTCCTTGGGGGCATGGCTATGAGGACTGTCATGATGAGTGCCTGCACATCAACATTTAGCACAACACCAGTGTCAATCATATTGGGGAAAGCGCTCTTGGGGCTACTGTTGCAGCGAGGGGGAAACTAGCCATTATTAAATCCCATGCAAGATTGGGAGGCTTGGTCTGCAGAAGTGGAGGCGGAAGGTTGGCTGCCTCTGCACACAGGGATGCACTACACGCAGTTCCAGGATCTTTGGAGTATACAGACCCGCCCTCCACACAGACATGCTGCCCATCATAAGGATGGCATTTTGCTAATAATGTGGCACGTGGCGTTTCTCAGACATGGACTTATGGAAGGATCTCCCCGACGAGGCCCGCCTGGCTCCAACATTGTCATCTTTTTGTCACCAGGTTAAGACCTTGCTCTACTCTCAGGCATTTGGCAGCATATGATGAGGTTTTTAATCGGGTCCTGGGATTTCTTATTGTTGATTTTTAACACTGTTTTTTATGTATATGTGTGTGTGTTGCCTGTTTATATTTTTGTATGTAAATGGTTTTTAGTTTATGTACAATATTGTATTTTTAGTTTATGTACAATATTGTATTTTTAAGGGTTTAAAAAAAAAATTTAAACTACCCAGAGAGCTTTGGCTATTGGGCAGCAGAGAAATGTAATGAAGGAATGAGTGAACATGTGTGGATCACAAACATGCCTGCCTGCAAAAGCCAAACATTTAATCCTGCATTGACCTCTCATTTACAACGTGCCAAGTATTTTTATGCTTATGTCATTATATGCCATTGTGGCTACTTAAGCTTCCTGGTAATGTCCTTGACCTTTCTGTTCTTTGCAGCCCATTCATCCAATAGTGCCTATTCCAGAAAATGAAGCACTCAGCTCTAAAGAGGTAATGGTCCAGCACTTTTCATTTCTAAAGGCACGCAAAGATATGCATGAAACTAGCTCAGATCTATTTTTGTGGGTGCGATGTAGAAGGAAAGCCAGGGGAGAGAAAAGAGGTGTCAGAAACCATTTTATTTTAACAAGTGAATATGTTCACATCTGCAGGTCCCCTGTCTTTACCAATTAATTAACCTTTAGATTGATCACCAGGCAAAAGAGAGATCCTTTTCTCTCTTATTCAGCTAGGGATGGACCTCAGGGCCAAAGTCCAGCTCCCTGCTCCAATTACCACCCGGAGAGTGGCAGGCGATGGGCGGGCAGTGGCAAACAAGCATCCCCCCCGCCCCAGGACCGATGGTGCTTACGGAAACATCCTTTCCCCCTCCTCCTCCCATAAATGTAGTCAGAGGCCAGGGTGGCTGAGTAGAGATATACATGGTTACGGATGCTCATTTTATTTTTACTTGAAAATATGTATTATCCCTTTCTACGACAAAATGGTGCTTATTATTCCCAAGTAAATGTGTTTAGCATTGGGGCAGGAGAGGCAAACTCAATTTTATTCAAGTAGTCATGATGATGTGTTATGATTTAAGTGAGTTTAAATGAAAAACTGCTCAGAGAGTATTTTTTTAAAAATAAAATAATGTTTTTATGAGGGCTGTTTTTTCCCTCTCCTGCTTCCCCCCCTCTAACATATCAGGAATGTAACAGCAGTTGTAAAGCATAGAATGGTGGTGGTGGTGGGCAACAGAAAATGTAGTTGTGTCTTTCATGACTGAGATAATGCAACATGGCCATCTAAAGTGGGGGCAGGGGCATAAGACCATTAAGTCCAGGGTCTGAAATTGCCTGGCTGCACCACGGCTCTTACCCAGTTTAATTGACAGCCCTTATTTACTTCATAAAGGCAAAGGGGTGGTGGTGGTTTGATTTCCTGGGCATCACCAGTGAGCAGTTAGATAAATATTTAAAACAAAAAACAACAACACACCCATTCTCAATTAAAACTTTTAAAATCAGAGAACTAACAAATCAACAAAAAGTTAGCTCTTGGATAACATCTGAAAAGGTCTTATGTTGTTCTAAAGTTTCATTGTGGCCGTGAAAACAAGCTTGGGAGCTAATCCTGGTGTGCCCTGCACAAGCGTTACAATTTTCAGGGAGCTGCTCCTCCCACCCCCATCCCCAGATTTAAACTTCCCCAAGCCTTCCCTGCAGAGCTCCTCAGGTCACTTTCATGAGCTGAAGTTACTTCCTGTCACCAGTTTGCACTCCAAAGTTGCCTGGCCCAGTCCTGCTCGCTTCCTGTACCATCTATTTCCTGTTGTTGGGTATGCTCATTAGTGCCTTAGAAGCTGCTAGAAGTCCAGATTCAGGGGTTGTTAAGGCCAGCCTGACTTGGGGAATTAGTTCCTCCAAAACAATTTTTTAAAAAAATAATAATCCAGTATCTGCTTCAGCTTTCTTCCTCCATATGATCTTGCCATGGTCACTAATAGAATATAGATGTCATGTCTGACGCACAAAGTGAACATGGTCATCATGAACTCAAAGCAAAGTGTGGGTGTTATAATTAGTTACTGGCATTTTTACTGAACTGTACTATTATGAAGCGAGATCTGTGTGTGTGTTTGGCATTATTTTTTGTTTATAGAAATGGCTTCCTCCAATTAGCTAAATAGATAAATGGCTTTTGCAACCTGACAAATTACCTTGACAAATAATGCCAAAATGTCCAATTTTAGTTATGCAAATGGTCCCTTGACTCACGTCCCGATGTTTGTTCAGAATGCTCTTTTCTGTGAGATAAAATAAAAATAATGGACATAATGGAAATAACGGTATAGAATAATCCATGAGCACCTCCACTAGCACAGGAATACACAGAACTTGGTCTGAAGAGTCCTAGTATTTATCCTAGGATCTTGATTGGGATGCTGGCTCTGCTGGAACAGGGCTGGAGTGGAGACAGTGAATGGGTTCACAGTACACGACAACCCCCCCAGCTTATAAGCCACGAGGGGTTATCGTATCATGTGAACCCACCATGGGTTATCTGTGGTGGCTTATCAGCCCAGTTTCTAGGTTTATAAGCCACCCCAACAGACCATGGCTTGTTGTAAGGTTTGGTAGCCACCCCTGGGGTTGCCATGACATCTAAACCCGGATGACATGACAACCCCTGGGGTAACCCAAATGGCTACAAAGCTGCTTGGCAACAACAGCAGAAAATCCTTGCCATTCTTGCCAAGCAGCTGCTGGGTGAGCACCACTAACAACCATCCCCCAAGTGCCCAAACGGCACTTGGGGATGGCTGTCAGAATCCACTCTGTGGTTAGTCGGCTCATGAATCAGCTGAGCACAACGCAGCTCAGTGACCCCCTATCTGGCGCCACCGCTGCCAAGCAAGCCTGCTTTGCTGGGATTGGTGGCAGTCGGACACATCCCTGTTGCACCCGCCGGCCATTCGGGCTGGCGGGGAAGAGGCTTCTGCTGCTATCCACTGCCACAGCCAGCCCTTTCAGCTAGGCATGGTGGCAGGTGGCAGACATAGCTTCAGCCTATTTGCAAGTAGGTTGAAGCAACGGCAGATCCCCCGTTCCCTCCCTTCCCCGCTGCCACTGACAAATGGTGGTGGGGATGGAAGGAAATTTCGGTGCTCCTGCAGGGTCCCCTGGGACACTCACAGGAGGACTGAGGGTAGAGGAGGGGGCACCCTACCCCTGATGTGCCCGGTTGTCTGTTAGGCACATCGGGGGTAGGATAGCTTATAAGCCACACTGCATAGCTTTCTATGCAATGTTGCTTATTGTGTTGTGCAAACCCTCCCAGTGACTGGGTTCGCATGACATGACAACCCACCATGGCTTATTAGCGATGGTGCATTGTGTCATGTTGTGAACCCGGGATGGGTTTGTCAGGGTGGTTTATTTTTGGCTTATAAGCCACCCTGACAAGCCATTCCTTGTAGTAGGGTCTGTTTGACCCACAATGGGTTGTCGCTGACAGCCGCCCCCAAAGTGCCCAAGTGGTACTTGCGGGCGGCTCTCAGAGGCTTCCCCAATTTCCACTGCATGCCGCCGCCCATCATATGCTGCCGCAAGCCCTGTGGCATGGCGCCGAGGAGGAGCAGTTCTCTGCTGCTTGCTCAAGAGGAGATGGGGATCATCATCGGGGTGGTGGCATGGAGTGGAGCTGTCATCCCTGCCACCGGCTTGAGAGGTCTCCTCTCGAGCAAGTAGCAGGGATCGCCTCTATGCCCCCCACCTGCCTCCCTGCCGAAGCGACCATGGCTCCCCCTGTCCTGCACTGTCGCTGCTCACGGCAGCAGTGTGGGGCAAAGACTGCTTCAGCTGGCTTGACAGCTGTCTGAACTGATCACTGCTCCCCATTCCCCTGGGGGGGGGAACCTTGGTACTCCCGCAGGGTCCCCTCGGTGGGAGGGGGGACCCTACCCACAATGTGCCCAATTGTCTGTCAGGCACATTTTGGGTAGGGTGGCTTATAAGCCACACTGCATAGCTTGCTACGCAGTGTGGTTTATCGTGTCATGCGAACCCTCCGAATGACTGGGTTCGCACAACACAACAACCTGCCATAGTTTATAAGTCATAGTGGGTTGTCGTGTCATGCGAACCTGGGACGGGTTTGTCAGGGTGGCTTATTTTTTACTTATACGCCACCCTGACTACCCATGGCTTGTTTTAGGGTTGTTGGACCCACGATGGGTTGTCCTGTAGTCTGAACCTGGACAACATGACCCATCGTGGCTCAAGTCCAGCTACAAGAGAGCCACTTGGCAAGAGTGGCAAATCCCCTAGCTGCCCTTGCCAAGTGGCTAGCTGGCGGATGTCTCTGACAGCCACCCCCAAAGTGCCCAAGCAGTACTTGGAGGCGGCTGTCAGATTCTTTCCCTGCTGCCTGGATGGTGACCACTTTTGGGCCCGCCACTGCGGTGTGCGGTGGCAATTGCCACCACCTTGCATATCGGTGGCAGTAATCTCGGGTCCCACACCCCACACCGCTGCGAGCCCTTTCCTCTTTTGTTCTCTTTTTTGGTGACACATTTCCTTTTTTTTGATAATTCATAAGTGGCCACCCTCAAAGAAAACAGCAGTTCTGCTGGCCAAACCTAGGAAAAACTTGTTCTATAGTTAAACCTTTATTCCATTCTTTCCCAAATCCACTTCTTCTGAAAGCTAGTTTTCCTCCCCCGCCATTCAAATGCAAGAAACAAAAAGACAGTGCTTTGTTCAAATAACAATGTCCTTTCCAAATGCACATTTTACAGCTTTGTTCAGTTAGAAGGAAAGACAAGCTACATTTGCCTCTCTACCAAGAAAATAAAGATCTAAGCAAAGGAAACTTTCCTGACAATGGAAGGCCGCACAGCAGAGATCATTCTCTACTCAGCGGAGATCTTAGGAAGAGTTCTGCAAAACCCAGCTAAGGTATAGCGGTAATTCCTGTTAATAATCCACCTTTTGCTCTGTAACTGCGTAAGGCATCAGAAGGCTCAAACCGAGCACTCTGCAGCAGGGTGCAGGCACCATCAGGGCAGCCCTAAGGCGGAGGGAGCTTTCAGCCTGATCTCTGCTCTGCTGCGGTATCATCCCTGTCATGGCTGCCCAAGACAGTACTGTGGCTTTGTCAGCCCACCCAGACCAGGTGACCTGTGGAATCAATAATGGCCTGGCTTGGGCCCCGTTTATAATTCTTGCTCCAGACTTGGTTCCTCAGTTTGAGCACTCATCTGTGAGGCAAGGTGCTAGAGAGCCCCTGCCTCTGCCTCCTTGTCTGCCTGCTCTAGAACCTGACCACCAGCCCATCTTAGACCATGTCATCTGATCCTGCTGTGCCCTGACAAACCGATCTTTAATATTCCACATTCATGAATGAAGGGATATTTGCCACGAATAACAAGGTGCCTTGGTTGTTGAGCCTCTTATGAGCATAACCTTTCAAAACTTAAAAGCTTTAGAGGAAAGTCAGGCTCAGTATGCACCTTATAATGTACAGGTCAGATAATATACCTGTCTTGGAACAGAAATAATGGTTGGGCTTTCCAATGGAGTTGTACACATAAGTTGTGTCTCATAATTCTGGCCAAGCTCTCTGAAGAGCCACATTGGGTAGAAAATTTGCTGGCATGGCTCTTCAGGGAGGCGGGCATGCCAAAATGCACTGCGGGAGTAGAGTATGTCCCTGGAGACCACCCACAGTACAGTCTGCTGGGACACCCCTCCTCCCAGAAAGCCTGACCCTAAGGAAGGACCGCTCAGAGCCAGACATTTGGGTCTGGCTGCCTCTCTGAAGAGCAGTGCCAGCTACTTTTCCTGCACAGTGGGTGGCAACGGCGGCAATGTGGTAGGTAGGTAGGGGATAGGAAGTGGGGGGGGTAGAGAGGGAGACAAACGCGATGGGTGCAGGGAGGAGGGAGACGGACGCGGCAGGCAGGCAGGTGGGCGGAAGAGGGAAGGAGGCAGCAGCAATGGTCGCTGGAGGTGGCAAGTGTTCTTTCCCACCTCAGGCGCCAGTTGAGTTTGTGCCGGCTCTGCTTACAGTTACCTTAAGTGCTAACTAGCCCATTTCATAAGAATGCAAGATCTGTTGTGCTGGATGAGAACATGGGTCCATCTAGCATAGTTTTCTGTCTTCTGACAGCAGCCAGTCAGCTGCTCCAGAATGACTCACAACAAGTAGGACATGACAATAACATCCACACCTGTTTCTCCCTAATACCCGATAGAGCTGTAATTTCCATGTGTATGGAGGTTTACACTTGTACATGTGGCTAATATCCACTAACAGACCTATCCATGTCATTCACGGAGGAGAAGGCTGTCAATGGCTACTAGTCCTGATGGCTATATGCTACCTCCGGTATCAGAGGCATCATACCTATGTACACCAGTTGCTGGGGAGCATGGGCGGGAGGGTGCTGTTTCACTGATGCCCTGCCTGTGGGTTTCCTGTGAGCAGCTGTTTGGCAATTGTGTGAACAGAAAGCTGGACTAGATGGACCCTTGGCCTGATCCAGCATGGCTCTTCTTATGTTCTTATTGTCTAATCCTTGTGAAAAGCTCAGCAGCCATCACAGCATCATACAGCATTAAACTTTACAAGGTTTATCAGGTACTTATATTTTTTTGTCCTCTCTTTTAGACAAAGGCTGCCACCATGAGATGTTCTGCCTAGGAGCAAGAGCAGGTATTATGTTTTCAACTAATTGCTACTCTTGCTTCAGTTACACTCAGATCATTTAAGAAGTCATTTTGAAGCTTAATGAATAATACATGCATGTATTGCCCATATATTAAGTAATGCCACATTTTCCTTCATACTCGCTGCACGTAGAACTTTTGGTTCCTTGAGGAGCTGCGGGGCGTGCAGACCGCCATGGTGAATGTGCAACCCCCAACTGGGGTTTACTGTGGCTTGTCATGTTGTGCGAATCAGGCTGGGGAGGGTTATTTGAGGGTTAAACAAAACAAGCCTAGCATAACCCTACAACAGACCTAGCATAACCCTACTATCTTACCTAACCCTACAAAGTTAACCCGCGATGGACTATTATGTCATGCGAACCAGGTCTATACAATTTTGACTAAAACTGTGGTTATATTTCTGATAGCATCTGCATGAAAAGGCTAACCCAGCTGAGGGTTCAAGTTTGTTTCACACATCAATTTCACATCTCTGTGTTATAATGTCAGCTGTTATTTATTTATTTATTTATTTATTATTTGCATTTATTTATCGCCCATCTGGCCGGCAAACCGGCCACCCTGGGCGATGTACAGAAGATAAAACAGAATAAAATACATTAAAACATTGTGCTCCATTAAAATACATTAAATTACATTAAAACAGTATAAAATTTTAAAATCTTAGCCCACCCCATATTCCCGCCTGAATAGCCAAGTTTTTAATGAGCGGAGGGGCATGGCAGAGATCACTTGGGAGAGAGTTCCATAGTACGGGGGCTGCCACAGAGAAGGACCTCTTCCTCGTCCCGACCAGTCTAGCTGCTCTGGCTGAAGGGACAAGGAGAAGGCCGTCTGTGGCAGATCTTGTTGAGCGGCCCACTTGGTGTTGCTGGTATTTGGTATTTTAAAAAATTTATATCCTATTCTTCCACAATAAGTAAGAACAATGACCACCACAACAGTTGCCAGGCCATCCTATATCATTTAAAAACAAAATAACCATCCCCCCCCCAAAAAAAACCCAGCAGTAAAAGACAATGGCAGAAGATACATGCTATCTAAATATTAGGGTCAGTCATTAAAATCCTAATCAGGCAAAAGAAAAGCGTGTCTGAACAATACGTTTCTTTTCTTTTTCAGCCACCATTTAGGATTAGATGCTAATGGTAGAGAATACTTACAAGTCTGGTGCAACGTTGATATGAAATCCATGCTGAAGTAAACGGAAATGTTGCTGCTTAATTTTGCCTCTCTGCATATTAACTGAAAAATATCAGAAGCACACTGCAAGTAACCAGGATGCAACATGGCACCCAGGAGCTGTATGTTGAAATGACTGGGGAAGATTTCTATACAATCTCCCGAACTGTTAAATGGATTTTTAATCTGCATTGTGAAGAAAATAGTACCATTTATCTAGAAAGCTACTTACATTCTGAAATGAAATAAAGCTGAACTATATATTGAGTGAAGCATTTATTGTGAATCATTATGCCTACTGAATGCCAGTTAGAGCAGAAACAGACATTACAGTAATACCTTGGATTGCAAGTAACTTGGTTTGAGAGTGTTTTGCAAGACAAGCAAATTTTTAAATATTTATTTAATTTTTTTTTACTTGATATACAAGCGACGTCTTGCAATACAAGTACTGTAGTACGGCTTAAATTAAAAATCTCTGCACAAATTTCTTTTGGGGAATTTTGTTTTGATATAAGAGTGTTTTGGATTACAAGCATGTTTTTGGAACGAATTATGCTCTCAATCCAAGGCATGACTGTACTTTAAATCCATATCTAGCAGCTTTGTCTTTTCATTTTTACTCTAGAGTAGGCACAGAGGGCCCAATCCTGATTGGGACTCTAGCATGGGAGGTGGGGGGCTTTTAAGATCTGGATTGGTCCCCCTGGTCCTACTCTAGAGTAATAATGAAAGAAAGATATAGCAACTAGATACGGATTTAAAGTAATGCCTGTTCTAGCCCGTAGAAGCAATATCTTAATTAGGTGGAAGCAATAGCTTCCACCTGCTTAAGCAAACTTTGACACTGTTTTATAACAACCACACAGTGATTGCTGCAAGCACACTTAGATTTTAAAAAAACACCACATTTTCTCCCTTCCACACAAGGACCATTTTCCTCTGACACTATCAGAAAACATGAAGAGCTGAAATGGAAGAACCACATCTCTCCCCCCTCTCTCTCATGCACATCTCTCCCCCCTCTCTCTCATGGGTTTAACAGTTGAATGTTTGTTTATGTTGCACAGCCTTATTCAGACATTCTGTTTTATGGGATTAGCCATCACAATTAACAAACCTGTAGGCCCCACCCTGCTCCACCCTCCACATGTTGGGGGGAAACATGTCTGTATTGGGCACAGGACCGGTGCAAGGCAGTTTGGTGCCCTAGGCAAGATCAGATATTTAGCGCCCCCCCTTCCCACTTGAGAGCACTGTGTTTCCCCCCCCAAGGCGTTTCTGGCGCCCCCCTTTAGCCCTGCGCCCTAGGCAGCTGCCTGGTTGGCCTAATGGTAGCACCGGCCCTGATTGGGCAGCCTGCTGTACTTCTGTGGTCACTCCCTGTGATTTGGAACCCCATGTGATCAGATTCATTGTCACCTACATGTGTAGAGTAGACCAACGGGAACATGTGAGGCCACCCTCCCACCCTCACGGGATTGTTAATTGCCTGAGTAGGATTCAAGGGTTCATTATTTATTTGATTTGTACCCCACCTTTCTACCAAGAAAAATGGCACTCAAGCTGGCCATTGGTGTTGCCTTCAGACTATTTCATTTTAGCAATTTCTACTTAAAACATGTTCCAACATTCCAGTTTCAGGTAAAGTTGTTATAGGAAAGCATGTTCTATTAAGACAGGGGTGGACAACCTCCAAGGGTTGGGGAGCCACACCCTGCCACCTAATATACGATCGAACTTGCTGCGGTGGTCAGAATTGTGGTGATTTTTCATGGAAATGAGGCACCCCGGGAGGGGGCATGCCTTGTTTACGAGCAGAATGGTGCTTCTGGAAATGCCAGTCTGCTTGCTAACAAGGTGCACACACACACCCATGCCTTGTTTCAGTGCAAAATTGCTGCACTTTCAGCTGCCCCCACAATTTCAATGGCCACAGACTGTGGTGGCAGGGCAAGAGGTGGGAGCCACTAAAACAGCCAGGGGGTGCATCTGGACCAGCGGCCATGTGTCGTCCACCCCTGTTTTAAAAGCAGCGGGACACATTTTCTAAAGCTGTACACCAATGGCCTCTTCTTGACTCTATTTTTGGCAGAGAAATTGGGGGGGGGGCATTTCACTAAATTTCTATCTATGCCTGCTTGGACAGAAAATGCTGGGAGTTGTAGGACTTTTTTCTGTCTAAATAGGCACAGGATTGGGTCCTAGGTAAATATTCATGTTGCCTTGATACTTTAGAAAGAAATTGTTTGAAAAGCAAGGCTTTAATTAGAAATGAGAACAGTGTTTTTCAGATGTGTGTCATTTTTCTTACTTCTTATGTTTGATTGTTTCTCCGCCAATTTGAAATGAACATGCTTGAATATTAGAATCTTATAAGAAGATTTATTCAGCTTACATTTATGCTCTGATGATATTTTTTAACACCCTGAATTCTTTTTTTGCAGATTTTATTTAATTTGTACTAATAATTTTTGAATATTTTTGTGGCAAGATGATCAAGGCTAAAACTTTAGCTTTGATTTTAAAATAATCAAATTGTTTACATAGTTGATATAAAGTGTTTGAGAAGGGAATGTCAGATTTGGTTAACATTCTAAAGAAATTTAAAGCTTTCATTTTTACAACTTTTCCAAAACAGATATAGACTTTTGTTACAAAGGGTTTTGTAACTTTCATTCAGCTCTAATCTTATACAAACCTGATGTGAACAATATACAATAGTATAAGACAAGAGATGAGTAAGGGCATAATCCTATGCTCCCTGGGAAGGCGGCTGAGAGGCCCTAGGATGCAGCAGAGGTATTGCTCTGCCAGCAGACCCACCAGAAGGATGGCATATGGGGCTTTTTTACATAAGGCACTTATCGTGCACTCATCACTCCCTACTCATGGTTGTTTATGGGTACTTTAGAGGTCACCATGACCATCCAGTATCACTTCTGTGTCTAAAGAGCAGTTTCGGCGAGTTTTTTTTAGAGAAGGGATAATGCAACATTTAATTTGAAAGCAAAAGAAGGCACAATTTCCTCTCGTGTATTTGTGCTATTCCACTATACCACAGTGCCACCTAGAGTTATGCAGTGGAAAAGCAGGAAAGGAAATGCTCCTCGTGTAGTGCTCAGACCTCAATTTTGCAACAAAACTGAAAGTAGATACAGCCGATTAAGAGTGGATTAACAGTCCCATGTAGAAAAGCTCATCTATCACTGGAGATCCTCCTAGTGGCAGTGGCAGAAAGCTCCACTGTCAGAGGTGAGAGCTGAAATGGGGCATTCTCGGGGCATGTTTGGGGAGGCCATGAATTTGCAAGATCCTAATCCCTCTCATCCCTTGATATGCCCCCAAAGAGGTCCTGAAACAATGTCAGCCATAGAGCAGCTGTAGTTAATTCCCTCCTGTTTTGTCAATGGGAGTTGTGGTGCGCAGGGGATTGAAGAAGCAGAAGAAAAAAAAAAGAAGCCACCTCTCACACACTTCCCAACTGCCCACAGTGAGCCAGCAGGCCTTTGGATGTAGCAATTGCTCCACCATGGAATCTCCCTCATCACCACCATCCACCACTGCATGAAGGAAAAACATTTCTGACTTCAGCTGGGAGGTTATCACAAACAGAATGTCCAACTGTTTAGGAAAGGATGCATTAGGACCAATGGGAAAACTGTTCCTGGATCATAGAATCATAGAAAAGTAGAGTTGGAAGGGGCCTACAAGGCCATCAAGTCCAACCCCCTGCTCTATGCAGGAATCCAGGTAATGCTGGGATCATCATACCACTACAGGTTGTAGGTGTACGTTTGAATGCAACCCCAGGGTGTGTGGAGAATGAGAGAGGACCTTCATGCCCCTCAAATAATACACATCTAGAAGAAGGCCTGACTGTACTCTTTTCCCTATCATGTGGGTTTTGTATATCCCCCAAATATATATTTTTAATGGGGTAGCATTCAAACATGACATTCCTCTATGAAAACCGTTATCCCCTGATTTCATGGCGTGTAAAGTAAGAAGGTGGGGTGGAGGAGGTGACCTGTCAAAGGTATTATGATGTGCAGCCAATGTCCTCCTAACATACTTTGCATACATGGAGGAACTGAACATCATCAATGGGAATAGTGTGATGGTCATAATGGTTAACTAGACTGGATATTGTGAGCTCCTGATTCAAGGTGTGCTGGAATGAATAAATAATGACAGTCTAGCCCAGTGTTCTCCAACCTTGGGTCCCCAGATGTTTTTGGCCTACAACTCCCAGCATGCCCCAGCCAACATAGCTGGGTGGGGTATGGTGGGAGTTGTAGGCCAAAAACATCTGGGGACCCAAGGTTGGAGAACACTGGGCTAGCCCATCGTTAGGAATATTTCTTCATGCAAAAATGCCACAATGTTATGGGGACAATGTTCTGGCGTGTCCACCAGCAGGTGCATTGGTAGACCAGAGGCTCTCTGTTACTTGTTGAAAATGTAGTGAATATGTCATACTGTTTTACAGCGATTGGTTAAAAAGTGATGCCTCAAGGAAAATGAATGAAACATACTCCTAAAACTCACATAACGTAATTAGATTTCACTTAAACTGAATGTGATTTTAATGGGTATTTAACACGCTTATTACTGTGTAGCACAAGGTTGGCAATGGCTTCCGTTTTCTGCTGCTGCCTGGAATAGCAAGAGAGAGAAAAAAGCCCCATTCAGGCATAAGGGGACGTGTGTAGCCTAAATGCGTTAGGAGTGGGGAGCACACCACCATAGTTTCCTTCAGTCTCTGGAATGTAACTTCCTGAAAGGGGAGCCTCCTATATCCATGCAATTTTGAACACTGATTTTCCAGCTTTCCAGATTGCGTGGAGAGCCTCCACAGTCCACAGATACAGGAAGCGTTCCCCTTCAAAAGGCTGCCCTCTGCATTAAGTGGGCAATGGAAATGCATGAAGATAGGGCAGAGCTAGCAGCACAGTCGCCCCTCCACATGCATCTAAGCTTCCCACTTTCCGAATGCCTGCATAGGGCTAAAGTCCCAATTATGCGGGGGCATTAGGACCAAACTATATGGTATGTGTAGCCCAAGTGGAAGAGGAAAATCCACTTCTAGAGGCTCTGATGGGGTATGAAGGCTACTAGTCATGAGGGCTATATACTTACCTCCAGCATCAGAGGCAGTATGCCTTTGTACCCCAGTTGCTGGGGAATCTGAGTGGGAATCTCGTACTAGATGGGCTCTTGGTCTGATTCAGCATGGCTTTTCTTTTGTTCTTATGACAAGATAAAACCTTTCTTTGACTTCTCCGTTCAGTGCACACAAGCATTCTTATCCACCTATGAAAATCAAGGGCCTCTGCACAAGGTATGGAATGCCATGCACGTAGATATGGCAGAACTAAATTAGGCACCACAGTAGTTTCTAAGTAGTCCCTTAAGTCTTATGCTAAAGCAGGCATAGGGAACCTGTGGCAAGTGGTCATGGATGATGGGAGTTGAAGTTCAACAACATCCAGAAGGCACCAGACTCCAATCCCCTGTGCTAAAGCCTAACTGGGTGAGTGCCGGCTGGTGAGAGGTGGGGCAGGTTTCCTCTTCTTTAATGCTGCCATTGCTTCAGCCTGAGGCATTTGCTCTGCCAAGGAGGATTCTTCACCCTTCCTTCCAACCTCAGCAGTACCTCCAGATTCTGGAGGAAGAGGGCTTCCTTCCTTCCTTCCTTCCTTCCTTCCTTCCTTCCTTCCTTCCCCCTCTCTCTTTCTTCTCGGTTTAGGGATCGCTTCTCTTCTCTGGCAGTGCTGCTATGAATGTGGAGAGGAATGGGGAAAGGCAAGCTTTGGGCTTTGCATGGGTTTTGCAATTGAGCACAAGAGGGGGCAGACAGAGAAGAAAACTCTGTAAGCTAGGTTAGATACAGGACAGCCTGTGTGTGCTCCCTGGGCTGTTTTTGAGGTAAAGTGGGTTATAGTGGTGCAGTGAAAGAAAGAAAGAAAGAAAGAAAGAAAGGTGCAGGTGGAGGCTAATGCTGGGCTTTCTCCAACCCTACCCCTGTACAAGAGTTTGTACAAAAGCTGAGAATTATGAACTTCTGATATGAGGGATCCAAATGGATCACACAGGGTGGCCACTTATGAACTGCCAAAAAGAGAGAGAGGAAATGCATCACACACAAAAAGAGGACAAATGAACACTGATTTTCACAGAATTTGCATCTGGGAATTCATATGTTGTCTATTTTAATTATAATAATTATTTCCCAATTTGCATTTCTACATAATGTAGAAATGCAAATTGGGAAATAATTATTATAATTAAAATAGAAATCCAGTCCATTTCACCAAGTGTGGAAGGCTGTGACCAGGTGATTTGCGGTGTGCCTGCCTTGCTCAGTCTGCTGCCCAGGTGCCCTTCATGGGCAACTTCAAGGCCCTTTGGCTCTCCCTTCTGCTGGTTCTTTATCTTTAAACGGGGCGTGGACTGCAAAGCCCTTCAAGTAGAGGATGCCTTCCAAATAGAGGAAAGTCCTCTGGCAGGTCTTAAAAGAGAGGACTGTAAAGGAGGACACATGGCCACCCTCTGTTCACATGACAGCACAATCCCCATTCCCAATCACCCCCTCCCCCCTCCCCCTGTGAAGCAGCTCTCCCTCTTTAATAAATGGCCAGTGGTCGGCCTACAGTGACACGCCTTTAGCCCTCAGCAACTGTGCAAGTAACACAGGCAGGGTATTAAGGTAGCATCTAATAAGGTAGCATCTAGTAACAGCAGGTGTCGTGTGAGCTTAGGTCTGTCCAATATAGGACTGCAGGAATTGTGTTATCAGTGTTGACTGTGATTTAAAGTGGGATTACAGTTGCCTGCCTTGGAGGTGCAGTACGGTAAATTGCAAAGAAGATTGAGGTGGGTGCATGGCAGTCAATAGGTCCAAGAAAGATGTTTCTCCCTCCTTCGGCAGATAATCCACAATAACAATAAGGATAAACATTCAAGTAGCATTGAATATACAGGACTGGCATGTTTTCCTGACTGATCTCTTTTTCAGTATTCCCTTTCTGCAGTTTGCATTAAGTCTGGAAAAAGGTTACCCTTTAACATCTAATTGATATTTATTGGGCAATGACACATCATTGTGGGAGATTAAACCATTTCTGCACATCGTTGCTAAAAAATAATAAATTCTGGGTGACATAAAGAAATGAATTTTAATTTACTCTTATCCTGAGAGTTCTTTCTTTTCATTTGCCCAGACCAGGGCCGGATTAAGGCCAGCTGATGCCCTAAGCACAGCCCAATAAAGGTGCCCCCTCGGCCCTTCCATTGCTTAGCTGGCAAGACATTAAGACTCGATAAGTGCTGAAGGTGAAATCAGACATTAAAAACTCAGTTTTCTTCAAGGCCATTCCTGCACGCCAGAACACAGCATGAGGCATTTGCTCTGCCAAGTCCTCTCGCCTAGACTACTGTAATGCGCTCTACGTGGGGTTACCCTTGAAGATGGTTCGGAAGCTTCAGCTGGTACAGAACGCGGCGGCTCGCCTGATTAAGGGTGGCCGCCGGCGTGATCATATCACGCCAGTGCTTGATGAGTTGCACTGGCTACCAGTTGCTTGCCGAGCTGAATTCAAGGTGTTGGTTTTGACCTTTAAAACCCTACACGGCTCCAGCCCAGTTTATCTCAAGGAGCGCCTCCAGCAACATCAAGTAGGCCGCTCAACAAGGTCTGCCACGGACGGCCTTGTCCTTGTCCCATCAGCCAGAGCAGCCAGGCTGGTGGGGACTAGGAAGAGGGCCTTCTCTGTGGCGGCCCCCACATTATGGAACTCCCTCCCTAGTGACCTTCGCCATGCCCCCTCCGTGATGAGCTTCCGCCGTGCATTAAAAACGTGGCTGTTCAGGCGGGAATATGGGGTGGGTTAGGTTTTTAAAAGAACTTTTTATATTGTTTTAATTATTATTATATTTTATTGTATTGTTTTATTGTATTTTAATTGTACATTGCCCAGGGTGGCCAGGTGACCGGCCAGATGGGCGATTAATAAATATAAGAAATAAATAAATAAACAAACACACAGCTATATTAAATATAAACTGTTTTTTATTATATTTATTTAACACTAAATAGCAGCAAGCAGTATAAGCCAATTACTTACTTATAACTAGGGCAACAGAAAGAAATACAAATTTTCATCACTGTTTTATGCATTTTTTAAATAAAACTGTTATAAGGAAAAAAAATGCAAATGCAAAAGTTTGTGGTACTCTAGTACTCTGTGGTGCACCCCTTCCCTTGGTGCCCTGAGCACGTGCTTATATTGCTTAATGGTTAATCCAGGGCTGGCTGGCCCAGACACAGTTTTTACTCATGCATCTATATGAAGCATCAATCTCCTTTGCGTGCCCAGCAAACATTGCTCTCCTGCAGCCATAGCTGAACTCGGTGATATGACAATCTGTCTACTTTATACAAAAGGACACTTACAGAACTGCTGATGGTGCTGATAGATAAAAACGAAAGGATAGTCTTCACTATCTTGCCACTTTCATTTCTCTCTCTTTCCTCCAGTATCAGAGGCAGTGTACCTTCGTATACCAGTTTCCAAGGAACACAAGCAGGAGTTCGCTGTTGCCCTCCATGTCCTGCTCGGGGGCTTCCCGTTGTGGCACCTGCTGGCCTGGCCTGGTCGGCCGCTTCGTGAACAGATATGCCTTTGAACCAGATATGCCTTTGGTCTGATCCAGCATGGCTCTTCTTCTGTGTTCTTCCATTGGAAATAGGTTTATACTAGGAAATAAACATTGAGAATACATTGGCAATTATGGCAATTTCTATTTCTATATTTCTACTGCAAAGGGAAGTGCTTGCCAAAAAAAAGCCGGATTACTCTGTAAAAATTTGCAGAGGTGTGTGTGTGTGTGTGTGTAATGTAATCATACAGATGGATTTCATTTCAGAGGTTTCCAGGTCACTATGGGGTGAAAGGGTCCTGAGTTCAAGCCTGGATCGATCGGGCTTCCACTGCTTTTGAGTACTTTGTGAACCCAGCTGCATTTTTTTGCTAAGGCAAATGTTTCTGTTGCTTTTTATATTGACCCACACAGTTACGAATACTTGTGAGGATCTCATCCTTCCCCCCCCCTACACACACATACACATGCATGCATTGATACACACACACATATTTATATATTCATGCCTGATCCAATGGAGACTTTGGATAAACACTGCTGCTAATTTATTTATTTATTTTTATGCCCCGCCTTTTTTCCTGCAAGGAATCCAAGGCGGCTTACATAATCCTCCTCCCACTCCTCTCTGTTTTATCCTCACAACAACCCTGTGAGGTAGGTTAGGCTGAGAGTCAGTGACTGGCCCAAAGTCACCCAGTGAGTTTCATGGCTGAGTGGGGACTAGAACCCGGATCTCCCGAGTCCCAGTCCAACACTCTCACCACTGCGCCACACTGGCTCTCATGAGGGGTCTTTGGTAGTATCCGGTGCTGGCATTCTGGTAACACCAATGACATTGTGTTAGCAGAAACCAAGGCTAGCACAAGACCTCCTGCCTCCTCCTCCTCCTCCGCCATCATCACCCTCCTCATCTCTTCCTCCTCTGGGTGGCGATGGTGACTGCTTGCCTCGGTGCCTTGCTCTGAGGGGTCTTGTCATGGCTGCCTCTCTCCCCCTTCGGGGTTAAGCACAGGGACTGTTTTTTTAAAAAAAAAAAATCACAGGCTTTTATGATGTTTCACTGTGACCAAGCAAAGCTAGTTGTAGGTTACAGATCAAGCATTTTATAGTAATCCATAACAAAAGAAACAAGCTGTGTTGGCTTTCTATAGAACTAGTCTATTAGTGCAATAAAACCCAGCTGAAAGTTGATTTTAGACTACTTGGCATCAACCGCGCTCCCCTTCCCAGCAACTGAAATCCTAAAGACCAAACCCTCAAGGCGGTTCTTTATTTCTCAGAGCCAGCCCCCTTAGAACCTCTTACCCCTCGTAGTTGGGCCTCCTCTTTTAACTGACATCCCACCCTTGGACCAGTCACACCTATTTCCCTCCCACCCTGCTCATCTTAAGAAAGGCTATGGTTTCCCACGGGTTCAGGAACAGCTTGACTCTCTCCTCCCCATTCTGTTATCTGTGTTCTCTCCATCCTTGGAGGTTGGAGCTGCATTCACAGATTTTTTTAAATCCTCTTCTTCATCTGAATTAGAATATATTCTTACATCTCTTGGAGGCCCCTCTGCAGAGCCCATGGGCCCAATCCCTACAGGTCCTTCCTCAGAGGAAGGCATTCTGGGTGAGGTGGTCTTAAGAGGCCACCTGTGCTATGGCAGCACAGGCAATCTCCAAGGCCACCTCACCCAGAATGCCTCCCTCTGAGAATTAATCCCTCAGAGTGAGGCCTCTGGACTGGGTGGGCTCTCGGGATGGCCGTACTGGGCACTAGTCAGTCTGCTGTGGCATTGCTTCAGCAGGCATTGTTGCAGCAGGAGAATGAGCGGTGCTGCTGTCCAGAGTGGTGGGAGGGCTGATGTTTCGCTTTGAGTACCCCTCAGAGCGAGGTATTGGCTCACCTGCCTGTCCTATGGCTTTGTTTTCCCACTGCACAAGTACCTGCTTGCATTCGCTTTGCGCAACTTTCCCAGTTTGATTTTGCACAAATTTCCTAATCGATCGCAGCAATCGCAAACTCAGACAGGAATCTGATGAGATGAGATGAGCGACAAGATGACGTTCAGAGAATCCTAGCAATCTCGAACATCACCCATTCATTCATCCCTAGTCTAAGATGAACTGGGTAGCAACTAAGGGGAGGGCATTTTCAGTCATTGTACTCTGGTTATGAAATGGCTTCCCTCAGGAGGTCCACCAGGCAATACTCTTTCTATTCACTCAGGCTTGCAAGTACTTTAATATACTTTGATGTATTGTTGGCTGCTTCTCCCCCCCCCCCGTCCCCCAGTTTAATCTTTTTATTTATGGCTTTATGTATATGACTTTGCACAAACTGCCCTAGAAACAGTTCTGATTAGAAGCAGTGGAAACATGTTTGAAACAAACAAAAAATGCCTTTGGGCCCTGGGGAAGTTCCTTCTGAGTACACGTACTTGGGATTGCCCTGTCCAGGAGCCAAATCTGAGGTCCTCAAAAATATATTCCTCTGTCAGATTGATTTATTGTATTTATACACCACCTTTCTGGGCAGAAAGCCCCCTCAAGGCGGTTTACAAAATTAAAACAAACAAACAACTACAAAGATAAAATACCAATATTATAAAAACAAACATCCAATACTAGCCACAAAATACCAGCAGCCATTAAAATTCTCCAACTACAAATCAGCTTCAGTTAGTCAATTAAAACAGTTTCAATTAAAAGTAAAGCCCCATTGAAAGCACTCAATGGGAGAGCCAGATGCATTTTCTGGGGGAGGGAGTTCCACAGTGTACTGAGTTCAGAAAGCTGTGGCAACCAGTGTAGCTGATATGAAATTGGTGCTATAGGCTTTGATCGCCTGGCCCCCGCAAACAACAAGGCATCTGCATTCTGCACCAGCTGATGCTTCTGAACTGTCTTCAAAATATAAGTTGAGTAGCATATCCTCTAATGCTGGCTGGGGCATGCTGGGAGTTCTAGGCCAAAAACATCTGGGGACCCAAGGTTGGAGAACACTGCTCTAATGTAATATGGAGAAACTTCCAATATGGCGAAACTTCCAAGGGACCCTGCCAGACCCTTAAAAGGTCAAAAGACACTGTCTGGATTATGCTGGTAGACCAGAATTGGTTCATTTCCAAAAAAAAAAAAGGTATTTTATAGCTCAGCTCTATCAATTTGCTCTGTTGCTTAGTTTCAATAATCTTAAAAGATTTCAGTTCATTTTCTCAGAGCTAGAATCCTGTACTCATGCGATACACACACACGTGTGTGTGTGTTTAATCTTGTGTAAACAAGGCATTTTATAGCATCTCTGAGCAATGGTTAAAGTGCAAATGTTTTCCACATCACAGAGAATGTTAGTTTTCAAGTTTCGGTTCAGAACGTTTTGCTGAATCATGAGGAGTTTTGACATGAATACTTGATAGACAAACTTTTTCAAGAGTCCTGCTCAGTGACCGTCCAGTGCAGAAAACCTGGAAGTAGTCTGCTAGAATACACAACAATGCGGATCTATACCCAGATTTGGGTTTTATATTGCTTTGCCATCATGGTTTGCCTGGAGGAACAATTTGCCTCCAGAAACAATGTTCAACTGAAAGACAATTCTGCTGAAGATGGCAATTGTTCTGGAAGAAACAGAGCCAAAAGGGCACCATCCAGAAGAAACTACTGTAGACTACGTGGCTGCTGTCCAGGCAGAGATGATGACTGCACCTTTCAATACTATGCTAGAAATGCCACTTGTTACTGCGATGATTTCTGTACTTCAGATCCTCCTGGCTCTGCAGACTGCTGCCCTGATTTCTGGACTGTTTGCCGTGAGAGTCCTGCGAGGCACCCTGTTCCAGAGCATATAAGAACACTTCCATTACAGCAAGTGGGTAAGTGTTCAAAATATGATACAGCTACATTGGTGCAAAACAGAAGACACTTATGTCTTCTCCTGAATGCAACTGGCCAAATGCTACAATTTATTTTAAAACTGTAGAACCTATAGGAACCTCAGAGGAAGAGTGCTCTGAGATACTTCAAGATACCATGAATGCAAACCATGAATGTGCAAAAAGAAAGAAATAATTAAGGCTACATCCAACATCAAACAAGCAAACTTCCTCTCTCTCAGCAGGACTTTACCGTCCTCTCCTTCCCTCTGCACCAACCAGTGCACCACCCCAAACCTGCTCTGGGTGTGTGTCTGTGTCCCAACCCTCTGGAGCAGATTTTGGAGCTACGTAGGGGATGCAGACAGGAGGATGATCTGTTCTTCCAACAGTGTGTGTTCTGCTGGCATATGGACACATTAACTACAACCCATAAAGTGCACTTTTTGCATTGCCCCTTTCCCCCCTTTTAAAATAATGTTAGTGACATTTAATGATAGTGGGGTTTTTTTAATGTGTTAATATATTACAAAACACACCAGCCATTCTGGACTCCATACATAAACACTGTCATGATAGATAAAATACAGTATACTACAGTATAATGTTTTTTTTTTAAAAAAAACATTAAGATAGCTATGTATTACCTTTCTTTCCACCTCCTACAACCCTAAACCTAACTTCACCTCTTTTCCTTCATGTCTCTTAACGTGTTCAATTCCATTGAAAAATTCTTCTCTATTTCATAAAAATTGTAACAGGTGCCCAAGATCTCAAAAGGGCATCTATCTATCTATCTATCTATCTATCATCAATCATTATTTCTAGGCTGCCTTTAAGGGTAGAAGCTGTACAAGATAAAACCACACTAAGTGGATATTCCACTTCCGCCGCAATTCTGTCTTTGCCCTCGCAGCTGCAAAGGTGAGTGAGGGCTCTAGTCCTGCAAGCAGAGATGTCCCCCATTTAAAGCGGGAGCAGAAGCTGATGGAGCAATGTCTGGTCCTGTTTAGTGTAACTGGCCTCTCCTTGTTGAACCAGTCTTTTAGGTTCTAGCCATGGTGTTCTAACTCCATGTAGCTTAACCTCATTCTGTTGGCTTTAAGAGAATTATACCGATTTTATGCCAGCTGCTTCAAGATCCCTATTTCACCCAAGATCAAACTAGACACAAGGATTAGGAATTAGGGACATCAGAGGAATCTACAATGGATTCAGATTTCTATGAATCTGACCTGCAGATTCTGCAGCAGATGAAAATTTTCTGAGTCATGTGCATTCTGTGGACTTGTGGACTGATTTATTTATTTTACTTTTGGGAGGGGATTTGCACAAATTCACACTCGCACTAATGCGGACTTGCACATTACCGCATTTAGTGGATTAGCGTGTTTGTACAAGTGTGTGTAAACGCTAATGGGAATAAACACAAAGAATGACATTTAGCTTTAAAAAATCTGATACCATCAATGAGTGGATGATGGCATGAAAGACACCTGACAATCCATGAAACACAGAAAGAAAGGATTTAATAATGTCCATACATCCCTGTTAGGAATGTAGTAGCAACAGTATCACCAAACTAGGTATTATTCCCTCAATATGGGAACCAAAGGTCTGATACAGTATATGCGGCCTTCATGGGATCCAATGCCAACTAAGACTCCAGTCCTATAAATACTTAATTCAGAGTAAATCTCATTGGGACTTACTCCCAAGTAAGTGGGCATGAGATTGCAGCCTTACCATGCAATTCTATGCATGGCTGTTCAAAAGGGACTGTGCTATAAGGCTGCTGCAATCCTATGCTCATTTACTTGGGTGTAAGCCCCACTGAACTCAACAGGACTTTCTTCTGAATAAATATGCATAGGATTGCACTGTAAGGAATGTTAGAGTAACCAGAACTATTCTAATTCGTACCATAAGAAAAGTTTGCTAGATTACAATACCATGAGACTGAGTTGCAACTTCCTCATTCATAGTTGGCTTTAAACTCAATTACACTGTGAAGATCAGCTGTGCTGGTCTTGTTCGTCACTTTGCAAGGTGGGGTGGGGAAGACATTTTATAATTTAAAGGAAACTCATTGATTTTATCTCCATCTCCAATTCAATGCTATTATTAAAATGAGACTTGCATCAGGCAAACCTGTGTCCTGAATAACAATTAGTTTTAATATAATTTTCAGCAATGAATTTTTTTTTTAATGACCCTGAAAAGTTGGTCTTAAATACTTAATTGTGAGTTGCAATATTCAAAACGAATACAAAAATGTACAAACGAAGGCTTCAATTCCAATTTGGCTGAAAACAGAAGAGCATTTTTTAAAAGGAAGAAAAAAAAAAAAGAATAGTACTGTCTGTTTCACACTTCCACCTCTGCACTCTCAGGAAGAAGAAAGGCAATCCCTACTGAGTACAAATTGCATTTGGCGCCTTTCAGTTAAATAACAGCCAAATATAGACGGCGCATTTTCTTCCAGCTGGCAGTCCAGCAAAAAGCTGTCCTTGCCAAGAGAAGCCTGCAGAGAGTATTAAATTGTTACTAATGGTGACAGAGACCCTTAGTTTGAGCTGGTGCACATTGCGATCACTCACATCAAGGTGTTTGGCTGCAGAGCTCAATGGGACTTGCTTCCCCAGGCAAGGTGGAGGCAGGAAACTAAAGCTGGCATCCTTCCCATAGGCTGGCCCAGCTCCACCCGTTTTCTTTGTGGCCGGAGGTTGAGTACACAAGTCCATCAAGCCAGCTACAGATAAGAGCATTGGTTTTTATATGTGTTTACTATTAGAAACTCTCTCCCACTTTGAAAAGAAAGGGATTATTGGCTTTTCTAGATGAGGCTGTTAATTGGCTTTTAATTGGCTTTATCTACTTTTGGTTTCATCTTAGAATTGATCCGAGTGCTACAAAAGGAGCGTTTCCTTCCCTGCTTTCCCACTACATAAGCTCTAGGCATCACTGACTGTGGTACAGCGGCATAGTGCACACAAGAGGAAATTGTGCTCTCTTGCACTTTCAGGATTAAATGCCGCATTTTCCCTGTTCTAAAACACACACACACACACACACACACAAAACCCTTGCTGAAAGTGCTGGTTAGACCCAGAAGCAAAACTGGAGCACGACGTCATTTAAAGAACCCGTAAATAACCGTGAGCAGGGAATGACGAGCGCAAGATAAATGCCTCGTGTAGAAAAGCCCTATGTCCAAATAGAGCAGTGTTCTCCAACCTTGGGTCCCCAGATGTTTTTGGCCTACAACTCCCAGCTACGCTGGCTGGGGCATGCTGGGAGTTGTAGGCCAAAAACATCTGGGGACCCAAGGTTGGAGAACACTGAAATAGAGGAACAAAAACTCCTTTTTTCTCCCAGAAATGGTGGTGGGGCAGGCTGTTAATACTGCTCCATTCACAAAATGTTTATATACTCTTTGTACAGTGCCTGGCCAATGGTAGGCACTGCATTAATAATAATGGCCTGAGTCCGGCTAAAGTCATTTGTATCTAAGACTGCAATACTGTGCACACTTACTTAATTATTTAGCACCATCCGTGTTCCTGGAGCTTCACTGAGTACAAGAGGACAGGTCCCTGCCCTGAGGAGCTTACAATCTAAAGTTTGACACAGGGGAAACAACAGAGGAAGAGAAGGGAAGTAGAAGCAAAGGCAAACAGGGAAGCAGTATGCAGTTGTTTCTGTTGCTGTGCATGTGGTTAGGCTTAGGTTCAGGCTACATTACAGTAGGGCATGAGAACTAGGGGGCTGTGCTATGCCAAAGTGTGACATGCACTTTTTACTGACCAGAAAACCTCTGTTGATCAGGCTGAATTTTCCCAGGATCTTACAGGGGCGGAGATAAGGAACACACCAAGTTTATATTCATTTATATTTTTTATTGTGAATTTCATCAAAACAAAATAAAACAGACAGACACAAAAGAACAGAAATAAGGGGAGGGGGAAGACTGAAATTAACAATTACGGATATGTAAATATCCAAATAACAGCATAAATCCAAATATATCAATTATACATAAGTATAAGGCAGACCAAATATCCATATATACATCCATCTGAGAGATGTCTGCATCTGCACGTCATCTGCTCAAATATTGAAAGTGTTGTTATTAAGTCTTCAATCCATTGCATCATAGGAGGTAAGCTTTTATCTTTCCAGTGTGTAGTATCAGTCGTTTAGCTGTCAAAAGGGCACGGAAAATCAATTTATGTTGACCAAGCTTTAAGTTCCAAGAAACAAGTAGATAATTTAAAAGAACATGTACATCAGAGAATATCAGAGAGTGTTCTAATACAAAGTTAATCTGGTATTATAACATCCACCAAAAAAGAGGCAACTACTGGACATTGCCAAAACATATGACTGAAAGAAGCATTAGCAGTATCACACCTTCAGCAGTTTGTCGACTTAGACAAACCCTTATTGCTGAGACATTGTGGCATCCAATAAACATGGAACACAAGTTTTTGTTGAATAAGATGTAATCTGAGACCCACTGAAGCTTCAGATATCAACTCCAAAGCAGCCATCCACTGTCCGGACTAAATAGGACATTCCAATTCTCTATTCCATTCCTCCATTAGACCCAGTACCCAATGTATTCACCGAAAATATATATTTATAGACATGAAATGTGGGTCAATGTAACTGATCAGCCTCAGTATTTCCAATAACTCAGGAGACTGTGGGGCTGTAAATGCTGCAAGGCTGAACCTGGATTCTAACAAATGTTGCAACTGTAAGTATTCTTACTCAGCCGCCGCAGGCATTATTGGGCACACACAAATCAGAAAATGACAAAAACTCATCATCTTCCCCCCCCCCACTTGATCCAAAGTAAAAATTAATTTGTCCATCCACGTCCGTCACAAAAATATCTTTCTACCAATTTTTAAGTCTGGGTTTTGCCATAAAGTCAATTTAGTATGCGAAAATGGGTGAAACGTCTGCCACATGTCTCAAGCTGCCTTAACAGTAGGAGGGACCCTATCTGTTTTAATATGCTGGGAGCCTAATGCCATCCACAAGTCCAGACAAGAGGATTCCAAAACTGATCATGATGGAAAATCTAATCTAAACAGAAAAGACCAAAATTTAGTACAGGACAACAAATAGACCCAATAATATAACACACGATCTGTCCGGAAAGCCAAATCCACCTTCCTTAATAAAAAGTTGCATCCTTTTCAAAGATATTTGTGGTGGAGAGGAACCCACCCAAAATTTATGGAACAAAGAGTTAAATTTTTGAAAATATTTGCCAGGCATATATAAAAGAATCCCACATAACACTTAAACAGTCTTAGGTATGATATTCATCTTCAGTGTAATCTTACTCCACAAGCTTAACTTTATAGATGCCCATCTGTATATGTCCTGTGATATCTCATTAATCATCTTATTCAAATTTAGCTTAATCATTTCTCATTTGTGTTATTTCTCTAGGAATGAGTATTCCTAAGTAAGTAATAGACTCTGGGCACCATCAAAATTGCCAATTGGCTAATACACTATGAGAAATAGCAAGTCCAATTGGTATCAGTTTGGACTTCAACCAGTTAATTGAATAACTACACAATTTACCAAAAGTGTTGATCAACTGCATCAAAGCAGGAATGGACATCTGGAGTAGCGAAATAAACAATAATAAGTCATCTGTGTAAAGGATAATTTTGAATTCTAAACCATTATGAACAAAGCCACGAATACTGGTGTTCTGTCTAATAGCACAGTCCACGGGTTCTAAACATAAGTCAAATATCAATGGAGAAAGTGGGCATCCCTGTCTAGTCCCTCTTCCAAATGGAAAAAAGGCTGAGAAGAACCCACTGGTCATAACTGTCTCTCGGGGTTGAATACAAAATTCTAACCCATTTCAAAAATTCAACAGGAAAACCGAAATTTATCAGTGTCACAAAAATAAATTTCCAATGAATTTTGTCAAAGGTCTTTCAGCATCCAAAGAAACAATGGCAGCCTTGTCTATTCTATCAGAGTTTAATGCAATTAAGTCAACAAATGATCTGAGGTTATCGAGCCCCTGTCGGTGCTTAATAAACCCTGCCTGATCAGGTTGAACCAGTGTTGTAATAACATGTTGCAATCTATCAGCCAAAACTACAGTCAATATTTTAATATCAACATTAATTAACAACATAGGTTGATTCCGCAATAAGGATGATCCTTGCCAGGTTTGGGAATCATAATATAGGCTTCATTTAATGATTCAGAGTGTGAGCCCAATTCAAAAATATAGGAATACAAACCAAGTAGTTTTGGAACTAAAAAGCTAGAAAAGGTTTTATATCACTCAATTGGTAACCCATCTGGACCAGGTGATTTCCCAGTACTCATGTTCGTAATTGCCTTCACAACTTCCTCTGTGTGTACAGGAGCTGAAAGAAACTGCCATTGTGAGGAATTTATACATGGGAGATTAATCTGGGGAGAAAATGCATCCATAACCTGCTCCGATATTTTTTACTACCCCCATTGTATAGATAGATCCAAATAAAACCTTAAACATTGTAAATTTATTTCTGCAGGAGAGGTGTACATCTTATCGTTCTCATCTTTAATCTTGGCAATTACATTTTGGTGTTTCTGCTGTTTAAGACGGTGTGCCAAAATCTTACTCGGGCATTCCCTGTTCCCCCAATCATCCTGTCATATACAGGTGAAAGCAAATTCCTCCTGCTGTGAAAGAAGATTCAATTGTATTTAACATTCTGTAACTCTTGATAGAGCTGTGTGGATGGAGAACTTGCAAACTGGGTTATAAGCAGTTCTAACTCCTCATTTAGCAACGTTTGTTGCAATTTTAAAAATTTCTTCTTATTTGAAGTGTAAGCAATGATTCGACCCCACATAAAAGCTTTGCTGGCCTCCCACTCAGTGGCACGAGAATCAACGGTACCCTCATTATTTTCAAAATACTCACAAAGCTCAACGGAAATCTTATTTTAAAACACCTCATCATTAGGAAGTGAAACATTAAAGAGCCAAAGACCTGAAGGCCGAGGCAAATCTGAAAATTGCAACTCCAAACAGACTGAGGCATGGTATGAAATTACCAATGTTTCAATTTTGCAAGCTTTAATTTGAATTATCTATGATGCAGAGACCAGAAAATAATCTAATCAAAAGCAATTATGGGTTCTACTTCTATTCTATACTGTAGTTTTAAATTTTATACTGTATTTTATGTTGTATTTTATGGTTTTAATTGTTATGAACTGCCCAGAGAGCTTCGGCTATTGGCAGTATAGAAATGTAATAAATAAATAATTTTAATTTATTACATTTCTATATATACCACCCAATAGCTGAAGCTCTCTGGGTGCTTAACAAAGATTAAAAGATTAAAACCTTCAAAATACATTATACAAACAAACATATAAACATACATCACAGAGAGAGGCACACACAAATCTAAGAACAATTTAAACATGGACAGAATTTGTCTGCACATGCCAATGGAACTAACATCTTCCATTGGTTTCCATTGAAACCAATGGAAGATGTTAGTTGTGACTGTCTTGAATCCCATTGCTCTTAATGGGACTCAGTCACAACGAACTCTAGCTGGATTTGGGCTAATAATCACATTTTTGAGACATTCCAAATCCATCACTTTGCAAACAATATTGTATTCAGAACTGAACATGTTTTATTCAATTTTTACACATATCTAATGGGCTTGCCTGCTTTATTTAAAGGGAGTACACAGCATAAAAGCTTCAGATGAGACAAGGAAAAAAATGGAATGGTAATTTTCTTGGTAGAAATGTGAATCATTATATTGGAACAAGGGTGATTTGTAAACAACATTTTCGATTGCCATTATGAGCATGCATCCTGAAAGCCTTCCTAGATTTGTTCAGGCATGATTCTTTTATTAATCAAGTTCACTGATGCAGAAAATTGAATATTCTACTTGACATGAAGTGGGAAAAAGAGGTCATCCTCTGTCTTTAGGTATAAGAAATACCATCGATTACTTCGTAGCAAGCTAATTATTACCTCCTTTTCTATGGATTGCATTGACAGGTTGCTTAAAAAATGGTCAGCATTATGGAGAAGGAGCAATGTTGAAAGACAACTGCAACTTTTGGTAATGGCCTGGAAAGAAACAAATGGAACATCTTCCCTATTAAGGCTGATCTGATCCGATAACCATCATTCCCCAAACTTGAAAGGATTTTCAGGCTGGACGACTACAAGATGGCTACACGAGAACAGCCAAGGGTGCCCATGTGTGGCTTGCATACGTGCTGTTGTGCTGGCACAGTCTCAGGATGAATCAGATGCAGTATGCCTCTGTACTCCAGTTGCTGAGGAACATGGGCGGGAAGGTGCTGTTGTACTGTGTGTGGGTTTCCCGTGGGCAGCTGGTTGGACACTGTGAACAGAATGCTGGACTAGATGGACCCTTGGTCTGATCCAGCATGGCTCTTATGTTCTTATGATGAGTTGATGAGGGCATCTATGCATACTGGGTGTTGCGGCTCTTGCATCCTTAAATACTTACAATGGTGCAAGAGGCCAAGGACGTGGGGAGAGGGATTTCCTGGACATTCTTTGTGCACAGAGCAGCATTGGAGTTGGGGGGGGCAGGGAGATGGAGTTTAACTGCTGTGGATAAAGGCATTTCCTGCCTTCTCCATGAGCAGATGCGCTGCTGCTTATTCTGAAAGTGGTCAGTCTTACCATTTGGCAGAGTGAGACAGCTGCCACAGGCACTAGATGCTGGAGGATGGAAAGCAGTAGTGAGGTGCTCAAATGTTCTGCAGTGTGTGTGTGTGTGTGTGTGTGTGTAGGGGGAAGGGGAATAATAAGCAGATCAATTCAGGACCATGTACTACACACTGTTTATTTGTTTAAAACTATTGTCTATCTTGTCTTCTTATTCCTGATCTATTAATTCCAGCAAATGTGTAAACAGCAATTGGAAATGCTCAGATGAAACGTGCCTCATCCGGCCCAATTTAATTAAGCAAATCAACGATGGGAACTATGGGTAAGAATCCTGTTCTGCAGCACTAAGATGCAAGTAGCTTCCATTTTATTGATAGAGAAAAGATCAACTCTGCCTTTTTCTCCTTACACAAGTGTCTTGAAAGCACCATGTCCACAGATGGGAATACACATTTTATTATTATTGCTCTCCTCTGAGAGAGCAGTGCAAGCTGCGTGCACTTTTTCTAGCCTCTTTTCATACTTAGAAATAAATCTATGCAATAATTTATTTTCAGATAGGGGAAAAAATCCATTGAATGCTGACAGATAATTTGTGGGAGTTTGTTTTCAAGGTGGAAAATGTTGATATTTTTTTTTGCAGTTTATGATGTTAAAATGAATGCTTTCATCATTCCTCTTATAGCTCACATGGGACAGTTATTCCACTACATATCAATCTGTGCAACACATCCATAATGTTATGAAGTACTGTGCTACAGCTACATTATCAAGATTTGCCCTTTTTTCATATTAATTGATCCCATGGGAGAGAAGACATTACGGTATTTCCATATCTCACTTCTGATAACATAGTACCTGTCTGATAGCTGTATGCGCTACCATTAGCAGCAGATAATCCGCAGTTAAAAAGGTAATGAATGGACCTGCTGGCATCACTTTGTAAAAATAACCCCACCCACCTTCGACTGTCTGTACCCATGATGATATGTATCTACCAACTGAGGATAATAATTCATGCATCTGATGAAGTGAGCTCTGCCACAATAACTTTGTTCGTGTATAAGATGCCACCAGAGAATCAGTGGTTTTTAATGGACCAAAGGATGGACCTTTAATGAACCTTCACTTATGTGAATTGCATCATCTTGTTCTGGGTAATGCAGAACAAGATAAGCAATCGTATGAATGGTGTTAGCATGACAGAAAGCTAGAACTGTGAGAGAGGCATGGCATGACAGAGTATCCACAATGTACACTTTTGTGTACTGTTCTTGAAAGTTTGCCAGGTGAGGCCTCAGCAAGTCGGTTTCCATTTCTTAAGAAAAGACAAACAAGTTTCACACTCTGTGTGTGTGTGTGCGTGTGCGTGCACACACATGTGCACGCACTAACAGCCTTCATTGTTCTGCCTTGTTCTCTGAGTGTTCTTTCATTCAATTTTGCAGTATTTTTGAGCTTACCTAATCACTGAGAGGTGGTTGAGCTTTCTATTTCTCTGTGTGTTCTTTCTATTACACATTTCTCCTTTGCTGTGCAGCTTCCTGGCTGCCTGTTCTTCCTTATCTAAAAAAAAAAAGCCCCATGTGATGTCTTCTCCTGGGCTTTAACTGAAGTGTGGGAAGCTGAGGAGGCTGCAAGCTGCTGGAGAGATGATTGTACAATGAAAGGCAGGACACTCTTGCATACCTCTTGGCCACCTCCTAAGTAAGGTATGCACAAGAACCCCAAACCCAACCCAACCCAGAATTTCTCTCCAAAATTTTCTTCACCATTGAATTTCTTTTCAAAAGCAATTCCTCTTCTATCAAATTGGATGAGAATGCAAAAAAAAAAAAAAAAAAACGTGGGAGAAATTTTCGGCACTAGTCAGTATCATGATCAAAGATTCTTGGGAATCTTGACCAATCATGGTTCCTAGAAGTATGTCTACTGTGAAATTTTAGACATTTGAACACCATTTGAGTGCTACAGGAAAACCATGCCTGTGGTGGAAACATTGGAACCTGTCTTTTACATAACGTACAAAGCAGGCCTAAAGACAAAATCTGAGGGCTTGGATCCGGGATCTGGCTTCTGCATAAGGAAGGAACCTTCCACAGGAGGAAAGGTTTCACTCATGGAAGTCCTCTGGCCAATTTGGGGGGGGGGATCCCCTTTCAGCCCCACCCACAGCTTGTCCCACTCAGCAGGGTCTCCTGACTCCCTGTATCGCATTTTCAGGGGGCTGGAGCCACTCCCACTCCCGTCCCTTCCGTAAGTGCAGTTGATCCATCTTAAATTTGGATCCCACACAAGTTCAATAAATCAGGGTTGGTTACACATGAACGTCTTGTGGTTGTGCTTGCCACCCCACCCACATAGTAAGCTCAATCTTATGTTGACCTCTCTTTCCATTGACATGATGTACTTTATACTAGCTTATAAGTGACATGACTATGTCACTTATAGCACAGTGAGCAATGGGTTTATGTGAATTTAGTACAAGAGCAGGGATGCCACTTTAGTGTTAAATGAGCAATATCTTTAAAAAGAGGGGTGACGCATTCATTTTCATTGTATGAATTCCGCCCCAAAATGACAAGTGTAGATGTTTCATGACTGGGAAGTAAGTGGAGGGGAAATATATGCAGAGTTTATGTCTGGGAACTAAATGGAGAGGGGATATAATGCTAGTTTCCCCTCCATTTACTTCCCAGCCATGAAATCTGCATACAGTAATACCTTGGCTTGCGAGCATAATTAGTTCCGGAACCGTGCTTGTAATCCAAAACACTCATATATCAAAGCAAATTTCCCCATAAGAAATAAAGGAAACTCGGATGATTCGTTCCACAACCATTTCATCATATAAAAATGATTATAGTAATACAAAATACAGTATACAGTAAAAATAAAACAAATTAACCTGCACTTTAGCTTTGAAAAGAATCGTGGCTGGTGTGAGGGAGACGAGAGAGAGGAGAGGAGGAGGAGGAGGAGGAGGGTTATTGTGTAGGAGTCGGGTTGTACAAAAATTATCCCCCCCCTCTAAGGAAAGCATCAGATCGCACTGACCTCATCCCATTGCACGCAGTGGGCCTTGCTCCCGAGTAAACGTGCATTAGATCGCACTGACCTCGTCCCATTGCATGCAGTGGGCCCAGGGCCGGCGCTACCGCTAGGCCAACTAGGCGGTTGCCTAGGGCGCGCGGCTGAAGAGGGCGCGCGGCTGAAGAGGGCGCGCGGCTGAAGAGGGCGCGGAAAAGCTGCGCTCCTCTTCGCTGCCGCTGCGCCGCCCCCGCCAGGCCTCCGCCGCCGCTGCGCTGCCCCCGCCAGGCCTCCGCCTCCCCACCCTCCTGCCTGCCGCCGCCGCCGCCGCGCCGCCCCCCCGCCTGCCCGCTCGTTCGCCGCTGCGCTTCTCCCCGCCCAGCCACCCGCTCGCCGTTGCGCTTCTCCCCGCCCACCCACCCACCGGCCCGCTCGCCCGCCGCTGCGCCTCCCCCCACCCACCCACTCGCTGCCGCTGCACCTCCCATCGCCATTGCCACCCCCCCGTCACCCCCCCCAACCCCCCGTCACCTACCTTCGTCGCGTCGCTTCCGGAGCCCCGGCCGCGTTGTTTTGGCGGGAGGAACCAGGGCAGAAGGGCTTAAACAGCCCTGTTGCCATGGTTTCCCCCGGCAAAAAACAGCGCGGGGGTCCCGTCGCGTCGCTTCAGGAGGAGGAGGAGGAGGCAGCAGCAGCAGCAGCAGCCGCCACCGCAGCCAGGGCGGGGGGGGGGAAGGTAGGTTGGTGGTGGCGGCGCAGTTTTTTTTTTTTTTTTCTGCTTTGGAGGGGGGGGGCGCTAAATATTTTTTCGCCTGGGGCGCCAATCTGCCCTGCACCGGTCCTGAGTGGGCCTTGCTCCCAAGTAAACCTGAGTAAACGTGCATCAGATCGGGCAGCACAATGCCCTGCCCTTTCTTTCGCCTCCGCCTGGCTGCTGCCAGCCTCGTGCTGTTTGTTTGTTTCTCTCTCTCTGAAATGGCCGTCTGGAGACTGCCGGCCACGTGCTGTTTATGCTGGCTCTGGGGCGGGGTTTGCGCTCCGCAGGCAGGCAGGGGAGAGGAGTCCCATCATTGCGCGGGGAGGGAGAAGGATCCAGCCGGCAGCGGCGCGAAGGACAGAGCCCTCCCTCCATCTCCTTCTTCCTTCCCTCCCTCTCCTTCCCTCCCATCATCCACCTCCCCAGCTGATCCGGAGCGGCTGCCCCCCTGCAGACTTAGGGCTGGAGCACGCTCAAAACAGAAAAAGAAAAAAGTGAGTCTTTCTCTGTCGTTCCCCCCCCCTTCCTCGGGGAGCGTAAAAGAAGATTCCAGCTGCGGTTGGAAGTGTGTCAGTTTATGTAGCTAAGCCGAGGCAGTGGAACTCTGCGATGGGAGATGTGTGTGCGTGTGTGTATTTTGATTGTGCCGGAGTCGCAGCAGAAAGCGCCCCCGCCCCGCCTGCAGGTTTGTGGACATCCCTACGTCGTATTGCAAGACCTCGCTCATTTATCAAGTTAAATTTTATTTAAGAATTTTGCTCGTCTTGCAAAACACTCGCATACCAGGTTATTCGCAATCCAAGGTATTACTGTATATTTCCGAGCCCCCCCCCCCCCAAATACGGACATTTGAATAGCAGTTTTTAAAAAAAACAACCTTAGAGGTGGCAGAACGGGATGGAGCAAATGGGGCACCAGCACCAGTGGGACTTACACCCCTCCCCAAAGTGGCCCCATTCACTCTGTCCCATTCAGCTCCTTTCTCAGGTGTTTAGAACTGTCAGGGAACCGCAGGAACCGCAGCAGTAAATGCTCAGAAAAGGAACTTCCAAAAAAAAAGGGCGGGTTTAATACTTCCCTTTCTGGAGTAGCTGGAGACCCGGCAAAGTGTCAGAAATGTGGTGAGCACTGAGAACGGTCAGTTCAACACTTGAAATCCAGAGGATTATATTACTAAGTGGGGAGGCGGGGATCATGTTGCCACCCCCTTTTTGGTGCACCTACTTCGCTCACTTCCCCCCCCCCCTTTATTGGTGATTTTCAATTGACTACTCAGCAGCTGTGTGCAAATTAGCGTATACTGTTTCATCATGTCAATTTCCATCTATGTTACCAACTGCATTTCACTCCCTTTAACAGCTGAAACTTACAAGAACATCAACCAGGCAAGTCTACATACCATATTGTTCCGAGTATAGGCCGCACTTTCCCCCCCTAATGTAAGGCCTTAAACTAGGGGTGCGGCCTACAATCGGAATGTTGCCCCCCCCAAAAAAAATACCGGCCCACGCCTGGGGGAAGACTCGAGCGGCCGGAGACTGCTCCCAGCAGCGGCCACCGCTCACGGAAGTTTTAAAAAGTTTAAAAAAGTTAAAAATTCAGTTTTTTTAAAATAGCACCAAACTTAAGGGTGCGGCTTATAAACAGGAGCGGCCTATATACTCGGAACAATACAGTATATCTAAAACTGTAAGTGCGCACTTGTGCACCTCTGAGAGACTGACCAAAAAAAAATTACAAATGCAACTGTGCAATTTTCTGGGGCTGGAAACAAATGACCCCAACTGCGCATTTCTGAGGCTCTGAAAAAGATATGATGGAGAACAAAAAGGGGTAGCAATCGGAGCAGGGAGGGGGAGACAAGATGGGTTCTGCCACAAAGGACACTGGGATACCGGGTGGAGGACCAAGGGGAAAGGAGAGGAAGAACAACTTATGGTGAGCCTGATTGTCTGTCGGGGCACTGTGGGTTGTTCTGTGAACAACCAACCCACTGTGGCTTATTCACAGGGTGGCTTAGTGTGTTGTGCATACCTGCCCAATGATGAAAAAACAATACACCATCTTCATGGATTCAACTTGGCCCAAGAAGCGAACTCTTATGAAGGCTTCAAATGTTACAAATGGCAACATCACTGAACTGGACTGAGTTAAGACAGCATAATGTATGAATGGCTGACACACTATGTTTTTATATTTGTGAGGCAGATGGAAAGCTAATAACTACAGCCAGTTTTGGGGAATGAGCTTGAAAGAAGGCTTCAGTTATCGTCTTGGCACATTTCCCCCATCTGCTGCTCTGCTGGACATGAGGCCACTCACAGTAGGTTTCCGTTTTCTATTATGTTCCATTCAAATAACAGACATCAACCAAAGTCTTCTCAGTTGTCCTTACTACTTAAATAATAGATTCTTCCATCATCCTGTGCACAGCACTAAAATAAAAATGCTGTCTGACAGGTAAGGATCACCAATCTTCCTTGCGAAAATGCTTTGTTTTCTTTTAGGTAAACACTATAGCAGAAACAGTCTTCCCTGAATTTTTTGTGTCCTGGTATGAATGGCCTGGTTGGATTCATGATCCTTTGGACCAAAGAAACTGTGCAGCTTCCTGGGCTTTTTCAACTGCAAGTAAAGTGTGATTTCTATTGTCTTTCTTACATCTTAAAATGTGATAGAGGCTGTTAGCACTTGAAACCTTTCAGTAAGTAGCTCAATTCTTGCTAATCAGATTTGAAATGATGATATGTCACTTTACTCTGTAAGAAGCCTCAAAGGGTTTAGTATTTTTTTAAATTTAGTGTGAAAGGCTTCCCCCCCTTGGGTTTTCTCCCCCCTCTTTTTAAAAGTATTTTATTACTTCCCCTCTAGAGTCCTGGGGGGAGAGAGAGAGGGGGGAGAGATACTAAGGCTATTTCCAGAAGAGGCTTTTATCACACCATCATTCTGCCTCATTCACTGAATTTTACAGGGGGTCCAGATGACATTGTTTTCCACTTGTAACCCTCCTGTATTTTCCTACTTCTTCCTCCTTTTTTTGTACTGCAGAAAATCCATCAGGAAGAAAAGATGGAATAGGTGCACAGTGCCTTCTGATTGTTAGCTCTAGGAGCCCTCTGTCTGGAAGCACCCTACTATGACAAAGTAATTTTGTAAAAGCCAGGTCCAAGCTGGAGCGCTATGCATCGTACACCTGTAATCTTGCCCATTCACTTCAATGGAGGGTTCAGGCAGCACATGCATGCCTTTCACATGGAAGGACTGTAGTGCTCTATGTGCAATGGGGACATTTGGAGCTCTCTGCACACATAGGAGACCCTGCAAGGGGGTCAGCAGAAGAGAATGGAGTACTCTTGTTATCTACAGAAGACTGCAGAGTTTTGCAAATCAATGGACTAATGCCAAGGCAAGGGTTGTTTTTTTGTTTTTGTTTTAAATGACACAGCAGTTTAGCAATAAAAACAGTGTCGTTTTTTTTCTTAGATGAAGGGCTGCTGAGAGAGGTCATTGCCTCTTTCCATAAAGAGCTCCAGCAAGTGGAAGAGCAGCCTGGCCCCAGACACCGACCTGGTTCACACGACATTGGCAACCCACCATGGGTAACCAGTCATGGTGGGTTGTCATGTCATCCGAGCCCAGGCCCGTTTCTGCAGGGTGGCTTATTTTTCATGAACAAGCCACCCTGAGAACCCATGGCTTGTTCTAGGGGTTGTTCAACCTACGATGGGTTGTTGTGTCATCCGAACTTGACAGGGCAATTTTATCATGGGTTGTTGGGAATGGTTACAGAGCTGCTTGGCAAGAGTGGAAAACCCCCTGCCACTCAGCTTCACAATCTTGCCAGTGACTGTCCTTCCACCGATGCCAAAATGGCACTTTGGAAGAAATGGCACTCATTCCTTGGCTTAAAAAGAAAAAAAAATTGGAGCCTCAAAAAAGTGATATTGGGTGATATTATTTTTAAAATTATATTAACACCCCCCCCCTTTCAGAGCAGTTACTGCAGGTGTGCAAATTTCCCATTCATTTACTTCCCAGCCATTAAATTTGCGTATATTTCCCAGTCCAAAAAATTGTGCATTCTTTAGTACTGGTGTGGAACTGTAGTAACCACAGTACAGTAGTAAGTGCTCCAAAAAGGAGGTGAAAAAAGGGTGAGGGGAGTTAAGATAATCCCTTTCTGGAGTAGCTGGAGACTCAGGGAAGTTGAAAAGGTGGAGGGTACTGTTGAACTGTCAGTTCAACACTTAACATTGGGAGGATTACATTGCTAAGTGGGTGATATTGCCCCCACCCCTTTTGGTGCACATACTTTTGCCACCTTTTTGCCCTTTACTGCTGCTTTTCCATTGACAGCTATCCACCTGGTCCCAGACAACTGTGCGCAAATTAGCCTATATGCAGTCTTGCCTTGTTCTTCCTTTGACAGCTGAGGCAGACAAGGAAATTGACCAGGCAAGACTACACATACCGGATAGCCATAAGTGTGCTCTTGCGCACCTGCGAAGGACTGATCAGAGTGGGGAGGGGGAGATAAGATAGGTTCTGCCATGAGGGACACTGGGAGGAGGGGGAAGAACAAGCCATGGTGAGCCCGATCATTTGTCAGGCACACCGTGGATTGTTCAGCGAACAACCCATCCACTCTGGTTTATTTGCAGGGTGGCTTAGCGTGACATGCAAACCCACCCTAGAGGACTAGGATTGGACAAATCCACCAGTTTCGCTTTCTCCTGCATTCAAATTTTCTCTCCCAAATATGGAAGAACTTCGAGAATTCTGGTAAATTCTTATTTAAAAAATGAACTGAAATGAAATTCTCCCCATCTGCACTGGACAAGCAAATGGAGAGGACTAGGTTGTACCTGCTGGCCATAAAGCTTCTTACAGATGATGTCAGAAAATAGAGGTGGAAACTAGGGATGTGTGTGGAGCTCGATTGGGTGGGTGGGTGGAAGTCCAGCGAACTTGCCAGGCTCAACCCCCTGAGCTCCACTTGCCCTACCTGCTTCCCTGGCTCGACTCACGTTCTCACGAGCTGAGCCAGGGAAGCGACTTCCGGGTTCCTAGTGCTACATTGTTTACGTAGAAAATGGTGTAAGATACATTAAAAATGACCACAATTTGCACAAGTTATGCAAATCGCGGCCACTTTTAATGTATCTCACGCCATTTTCTATGTAAAAAACATAGCACCGGGAACCCGGAAGTCTGGTGAGCGCCTCGGCTGGTGCTCACTTTTGGCCCAGCTCAGCAGGCATGGCAGCAGCACTTGCTGAGTGCACCGCGAGTCGAGTGGTGGGTGAATCGCCCACCCCTAGTGGAAACCCTAATTAAGCACTAACATGATTCAGTACACAGGTATCCAAATCAGATTTTTAAGAGCCAAGCAATCAAAGCCCTGGGTCTGAGTGGGTGAATCTGTCAGTTTCGGTTTCTCCCTCATTCAGATTTTTAAAATCTCAAGTTCTTTTTGCCTCAGATATAGAGAACTATGTGCATTTTGGTAAATTCTGATCAAAACCAAATTAAAAGCAATTTTTCACCCATCCCTATGAGAGGACAAACATGTGTTAGAAACATCTGCTTCTCTCTCTCTCTCTCTCTCTCTCTCTCTCTCTCTCTCTCCCCACTCCGCTACTATTCCCCCAAATAACTCAATTGTCAGTTGCCATGTGGCTGCAGAAGGAAAGGAGACACTGGGTCCAGTTAACGGCCAGAGGAACAAGTATTGCAGGAGGGTTGCAACCTTCTTGCCCAGCAAGAATAGAACACCAGAAAAGGGGGAGGACAACTTTTTTGCTTCTCTTTTTAAATGTGTGGAGAAACGAGCCTTTGGGGGTACACACACACACCTCAGGTGTGAACCGGCTGGGGTGGGGTGTGCATAGTTAGCGTGTGGAAAGAGGGGCCCTTGGGGGTTCCTGCATGCATGCAGGAACACACACACATGCACACGCACACGCACACACACACACACGCCTCCTCATGTGTAAACCAAGTGGGGGCTGGGAGGAAACGAAAGCCTCGGATGGAATGGGTGGCGCCTAGATGCCTAGAGAAGCTGGCCTAGGCTTTTCATATGTAAATAGTTCAAGCCATGAGTCATGAGTTCCCTTCCCCCTGCCTGGCCAGGTGAGGTGCATGGTGATTGGCTAAGAGGCAGCAGAGGAGGGGAGGGGGGAAAAGGTATATTTCCCCACGTGTAGCCTTTGTGTCTTTGTCTTAGTCTTTTTGGTAGCGTGCCTGGTTGGAGCCATGGCAGCGTGCCAGCGAGGCCCCCAAGCCTTTAGGCCCCCCCCTCAGGATCCGACCCTAGGCAGCCCCTGGTAAAATTAGCTGATTGAGGGCTCTGGTAAAGGCAAGCCTTGTGGGAGTTTTACCCATCTCAGACCTGCGGGTACATGGGGTAGTTCCTCGGGCGGCAGGGCTGTGCTGGATCTAACCCTGGAAAAAGATTGACCCTCAGGTAACAGGTGTGTGCCTGAGAGATATTAAGGAATCAGGTTTTATTGTTTTGCAGCTTTACTGTGTGCTAAAGTGTCTCTCTCTCTATTGTGTGTGCTTCTCTCATTTCCCTAATCTTGTTGTAAGATGCTACCAGAATAAACCTGTTTGGTTTTACCCCACATGGGTTTTGTAGTACTCTGTTGGTTCAGTATCTAGATCCAGGTTACAGAATTGAAGGCGAGTCCCTAAACAGAGATCCAAGTAGGATTGCAGACAGCTGAGGCTGGCAATCTGGTATCTTGAGATCTCAGGGGGTCTTGGTTCCTTTGCAGGGAGGAAAGGGTGGGGGTCTGGTGGGCCGGCCAGCCAGCTCCCCCTTCCTCCACAAAATGTATTTTAAAACACACACACACACACAAACACACATTTGTGTAAGTTGCTCAGACCCTTGAGGATGGAGCAGGATATTGACTGATCAATCAAGCAATGAGAAAATGTTTTCAAGAAAAGAATGGGCAGACATTTGTTATTTTATATTTATTTATATTTACATTTTTATACCCTGCCTTTCTAGTTCACCCGAAGGGACCACAGCACACACTGTGTTTTATATACAAAACAAGCAGAGCAACCTTCAGAAAAGCTCTAAAGACCTGTTTGTTTTCTTTTGGCTTTCTCCCAAGTTGTGTTTTATGTTGATGGCTTTTTAGCTGCAATTATTTTAGTTTTTCTGGGCTGGATGTTTGTTTATTATTGCTGGTGCTTATTAATTTCCTTGATTTTTGTTGTTCAATTAGTGTACTGGGCTTTTAACATGTAAACTGCCTTCAGAGTCAGCTAAAAAGGCAGTCTAAAATTATTGTTAAATAAAATCAACAAACAAAGGAGAAAAGGTGAAATAAGGGGATAAAAACGATCATCAAGGCCATTGTTTTCTGGTAGCGCCTAAACATCACTTGGGTGGGAGCCAAATGGATCTTCTGGGACAAGGTGTTCTACGACCTTGGAGCTAGCATAGAGAAGGACGTCTCCCACATTACCACCAACAGTGGCTGGATGCAGAGAAGGGCCTCTCCCGCTCTAAGTGGATGGGCAGACAGAGATGGTCCTTTACATATCCAGGTCTTAAGCCATAAAAGGCTTTTTAGTGATGCTTTAGGTAGGACAAGTCATGTAGGCAATCATATTGGGGCATCTTGAGTTTCTCCATCTCCCCTATGAATCCAACCTGCAGATTCCACAGCGGACCAGCTTTTTCAGAGTTGTGTAGATTCCTTGCAAATTGTTTTTCTTTTTACTTTTGGAGGAAATTTGCTCAAATTTGTACTTTGCTAACGTGCATTAATGCTAATGTGCATTAATGCTCATGCGCACTTATGTAAGTGGGGAAAAATTCTCATGTATTTCTAAAAAAATCCAATTCCGTCAATGAACAGACAGCAGAATGAAAGGTGCCTGGCAATCTGTGAAACGGATTTGACAAAACCCATACATCCGTAACATGGTTGTATATATTCCATCATATTCATTGAATATATCTGGTGCCAAGAATTTTATAAAGCATCCACTATAGATTATTTAGTAATCCTGACTGTTTCCCATTAAACAGGTGTTGCTGCGGATAGAATAGCAATTCATTCCAAAGGCCATTTCACAGACAATCTTTCACCTCAACATTTGATCTCTTGTGACACCAGGAACCAGCATGGATGCAAAGGAGGAAGCATAAACGGTGCTTGGTCCTACCTAAAAAAACATGGGTAAATTAATATTTTACTAATTATGATGTTTAGAGTTCAATAGAATCAAGAGTAATAATATTCTAAGAAAAGCAAGAGATCTATGTGAACATCATGAACCAAAAAACAACAACACCCCAAACTTCTATATTTTAAATGTATACACAGCATAAATGCAGTCAGGATAAGGTTCCTCAACAGCTCAGACACTTCTATCATCCCCTGAACATGCTGTTAAATTGTATGGAGGGGAGACCTTGGTGCTGTTTGAGTTGTATTTGTTTGGCAAATTATAGCTATGTAGTTTCAGTGCGTAACCGGTGCAAGACAAATGCTATAGAAAGAAACACACACTCTGCTGCTTCAAAAGCAAATAACATTGTACTGGGACTTCATAGCTCCTGGGGAAAAAATAGTTTCTGATATAAAGGTTGAGTGCAGCCATTATGGCTGCACTGTTCAGACAAAGGAACACGTACTACTGATGAAGAAGGAGGAAGGAAAGAAGAAAAGCCTGAGAGTTGCAATCTACATCAAAGAGTAGTTACAAGAAGAAACTAGTGGAGGAAGAAGACAAGTTCCCTTTTGTCTATCGTCCTCCCCACCTCCGCACTGCTTCTGATTACTTATCACAAGCCTTGTTGCTTTTAATCCAACAGGTACAAATATGAGTTCATCCATTGACTTATTAGTGGCCTTAGACAAGTCACTTTCTCTCAAACTCAGTTGCCCATCTTCTTGTGAAGATGAATGTTGTATGGAAATAAATTGAGTCACACAGAGCCTTAGAACCAGGCCTGTGGCTTACGCTAGCTCAGCTTGTCTAAGTGTGGAAAGCTAAGCAGGGTCAGGCCTGGTTATTACTTGGATGGGAGACCCCTCCTCTAGTTTCCTGCATTGAGCAGGGGGTTGGACTCGATGGCCTTGTAGGCTCCTTCCAACTCTGTGATCTATGAAATCCATAAGTAAGGTTGGGTGCAAATATTTCCCAAACTCTGAAAAGCACTCCCTTTGGATTTGTGATGCGTCCTTGCTCTTTCTGCATTCAGAAAGGGGGTCTTTTTAACTTGGCTTTTTACATTGTTGTTATGATTGTTATGGCTTTTAAAGCTCATTTTTAATGTTTTACTAGGCTTTTATTTGATTATGGTTTTAATGGTCTGAAATTTTTGCAAACTGCTTTGGTTTGTTTCAGAAAGGCAGTATAGAAATACAATAAATAAATAGATAAATAAAGCAAGCAAGCCTTGGAGCATGTTGTGGTCACCAAGCTTGGCCTCTGGCATAAGCAACTTTTGAAATTAATTCAGAATCCGATTTGACATTTGGCTAGCACTTCCCTGACCATCAGGGTCTATCTATTTGAATGTCTTTGGTAATCCAGAGGGGTCGATGTCTTAATTTGCTGCAGCAGCTGCATCTGATCAGGTGGATTCTAGTCCACAAACACTTATGCCGTACTATGTTTGTCTTTAGCCATGTTACTCTTTGTTGGTTTAGGGCACAATCATATGCATGTTTAGACAGAAAAATCTCCGTCTGAATGAAAGGTGCAATGCTTTCCTCTGGACCTACCTTTGTACATCGTGCATGTCAGCTCTTTGGAGGCAGTAGCACAGTGTGATAATGAACTTCATACTGATCTAAGGAAGGCATTTATGGGAATTACCAGTAGTGCAGCTAGGGCTGGACCTTGGGGCCAAAGTCCAGGGGCCTGCAGCCTATCCCCCCCCCCCCGACTCCCAAATGACTGTCTAGCGAGTGGCAGGTGCCAAAGCAAATTCTGTGTTATTCCTGTAGTCATGATGGTGCTATGATTTAAGTATGTTTAAAGTGCAAAACTGCTCAGCTGATTTTTTAACAGGGTTGGCAAACAGTTTTGTTGTTGTTGTTCTAACACATAGGAATGTAGAAGGAGTTTTAAAGCGTGGAATGGTAGAGAAGGGGTGGCAGGGAGAAGAAAAATGTCAGTTGTGTTCTCCACAACTGAAGTAATAATACTCATGGCCATCTAAAGGTCATTAAACCCAGGGTCTAAAATTACCTGGCTGCACCACTTGGAATTACGCTTCCGGACGACGCTTTCTTCATATTTGGATGGGAGGTATGCAAATGTTCCCATATCTCGGTGCCTTTGTATGTGTGGAGCTCCATAAATAGAGGATATTATTCATTATGTATTCTTCTATGACTTGTATGCCAGTCCCAGGAAAAGGTTTCTTGTACCTTTGTTGGGGGGAATATCTGATAGATGTTAGGTTGAGGGAATGTGTAAACTACTTGTAGATACAGATCCTTAGGTAACCAATCACTGCCGCTGCTAAAAAGATAAGAGCGAAAGTCCTAAAAATGGTTGCTGTAAGTTGCACAAATGATGAATTGATTTGGTTGGCCTGGCTCTTTTTTTATATTCTTTTGTGGCTGGTAAAATTATAAACCCATGGTTATATGCAATCTTATTAACTGATGGACTGGTGTGCAGTGAGTCACCAAAGTGAAGTCTGTGCACAAGCTTGTGCAAGCAAGTCTAGGACTGGGTGTGCATGATCACAGAGGAGAAATAAGCCATGGTGGCTTACTTCCCCTTCCCATGTATGCCAGGGGATTAGCCTAATTACCTCCAGCAGTGTGGTTTGTCATGTTGTGCAAACCCGGCAGGGTGGCTTGTTGTTGTGGTTAACAAACCAGCCTGAACCCATGGGCTGCTGTAAGGTTCTGGGTGGCTTGTTACCCATGGCAACAAGCGACCCTGGCTTGGGTTCACATGACATGACAAGCAATGCTGCTGGGGGTAATGATGTGAATGATTGAATCCCCCATGGCACACAACTGGCATGTGCAGGAAAAGGAAATAAGCCACCATGGCTTATTTCCCCTCTGTGAATGTGCAAACCAGAATGTGTGTCTGAGCAAGTTAAGTGATGGGTGTGTGGAGCCTTCTGCTGCTCCTATAAAGGCAACCTTTTTTGGTAGGCAACCTTTTTTGGGCTGTGAGCACATTTGGTAATTTGGGAAGCTATCATGGGCATAACTACAAAATGGCTGCCATGGGAGTCATGGCAAAGGGCAAGTCACCTGCCCAAAAGACTGAGTACAAGGCGGAAGTGGGGTCTGAGCCCCAACACACTAAACAACTCCTTTGACCCCACAATTTTCAGCACCAACAGAAACCTATTTCACAGCAGTCCCAGCTGCCAGTAAAAAAATGTGTTCATTTTTTTAAAAGTGGGAGTGGGAGAGCACCTTGCTGGGTGCTAAGAAAGGTGTCCTGGGGTGAACTGGTGCCTACGGACACCAAATTGCCTACCTCTGTTGTAGATTATGATGCAATTGTTGCCAGAAATCAATCGACCAAATACTGAACGTATGCCAACTTTAAAACTGCTTTCCAGTCTATATGAAGCTCATATTTATTCTGCAATAATACTAAGAAACACCTGCTACATTTCCCTCTCTAACTTTATTTATTTGCAAACACCCTTTCTTCTTTCCATCCAGGAGCAAAATAAGTCCACCTCCAGAGTTAGTTAATCCCTCTATAACAGTGATGGCGAACCTATGGCACGGGTGCCACAGCTGGCACGCAGGGACCTCTCTGTGGGCACTCGAGCCATTGGTCACCAGATCGTGAAAAGACCGTCCCCTTCTGCAAAACACTAATGATCTTGTTCTTTCTCACAGTGTGGAATAGAATTATTTTATTCTAGAATTCCTGTTACAGAATTCTTTTCTACATTGTTATCACATTTAAAAGATTTTGAAGAATGATGCACAGAGCATGGCTTGGATGTAAAGCCCTAACAGTTGACCTGAGTGCTGCATGTGTTGCTCTCAAACTAACGGAGTATGAGCCAAGGTTTGACAACTTATCAGCATGCATGCAATAGCAAAAATCACATTAATTGTGCAAAAGCATGCCCAATGCAAACTTTTACCTAATGCAGTGTTTGCAGTCCAAGACATAAAGTGTTTAAAATGTGTTAAGCACGTTTAGTTTTCTTGTTTATCTTGCTCATCCTAGTACAGGTTGACTTTTACTTTTAGTAATCTGACACCTATAGAAGCAGGGAAAGGACCCGGAGTAAAGCTTGCCCTATACAATTTCAGTCTGGCATATAATCATATTACAAGTTGAGAATCCCTTATCCAAAAATACATGTGCCTAATTATTTAAAAAGTTTGTATAAATTCCCTTCAGGCTATGTGTACAATGTAGTACTATAATAATTTTTTGAGTTGATTTTTTTTCCAACAAAAAGCTGTTTGTATCATTGAAAGCTCTGTTATTGTGTTTTTCTTTAAAGACAAAAGATGTTAATTAGTTCGGACAACTGTATGAGTCGTTTTTCTAAAACTAAACCCTCGGTATTCAGGTTTAATTGCAGTGTTGGCACTTTGAAATAAATAAGTTGGTTTTGTGTTGCAGTTTGGGCACTCGGGCTCAAAAAGGTTCGCCATCACTGCTCTATAATATCTCCTTCAGAAATTTGTCAGGATTTATACACGAATACTGAGAAGGAAAAGGCATTTAAAAAGTATCAGCATATTAGACTGATTCTACTTTCCCCTGACCCCTGCATTATTATTATTTTGGTAGTATGGTGTTTAGTTGGGTTGTGTTTTTTTTACTGGATTAAAATAGTAAATAATGCTGTGATAGTGACAAGGCCTCATCACTGTTAGTAATTATCCATGATGTGATGATGTGTGACAGATTATGGGTAAAGAAAATTAGATCAACGTCTCAAAGGAGAAATCTAAAATTCTGCCTTCTTGTTCACTGTGGTTTAAATTATCTGTTTATATCTGAATAAAACAGAATAATTTGATATTATAGCAGCAGATTTTATGTCTCTGGAGTGCCAATTTTCTAAATGCTCTTAAGAAAATATTCTAGGTTTTCACAAAAATTTGAACATCTAAAAGGCGTCATCTGTACTGATGTTTTGGTAATCCTATACCCACTGGGGATTACATGGGGACAAGCCCCATTGAATTCAATGGGAATTATTTCTGTGTAGATATGAATAGGATTGTACTTTAAGGCTGCCATCCTGCTTTCTGCATGATCAGGTAGGACACGGTGCAACCCCCTTTTAAGAAGCCAGTGTACCCTCCCCGCCACCCCCATTTCTCATTTGGGCATCACCATGGTCCGTCATTGTTGTGTTAAGCATGCTGTATTTTGGAAGGCCCATCCTGGCAAACCAGGGGTGGGCATTGGGCAACCCTTTTTCTGTCAAGAGCTGCATTCCCTTGCAGTTAATCTGTTGGGGGGCACTTGACGATGGTGATCAGCGCCGAAGGCTGGGCAGGGCCAGACCAAAAGTGGGTGATTCTCCCCCTTTCCCTCTCTCAGTTTGGAAAGCAAATAGTTGCTTTCCAAACTGTGTTCCTAAGTACCCTGTGGTTCCATGGAGCTTACTGGGGTGGAAGAAGTGGGGCTGGATGGGGCTGCAATCCTGATGAAAATTGCTTCCCTCAATACTGCTATTTGTATTGGGAGGAAAGCCAGTGTCACATTTAGTTTGATCCCGAGGGAGTTGTGCCTTGCAAATTGGAATTGCATTTGAGCATTGGCATGCCTGTTACCAACAGAATTACTTACAGAAACGATCACAGTGAAACAGTTGCCTGGGTGAGGTCAGGAATCCATATATATATACGGTATATAAATTGTTATTTTGTCCAAATAGGTTGGTGTCTCATACCTGCTACCCATTATTCTGGAATCAATCTCACCAAACCGCTTGTGCAATTTCAAGTGTATTTGATGCAGATGGGAAAAGGCGTGCCACACGGCCATGTCCAAATAACTTAGAGCCAACTAACCACATTTACCAGTGTCCTTCTCCCTACAGAATCTCTTCGCAGGTAAGTGCAGCACACAGCCCCAGCTATTTACTTTTCTTCTTTGTTATAAGATGGCCACTTACACACTGCTAAAATCAGAGGAAATGCATCACCCCAAAAGAGGACAAAAGAGGACGTGGATTTGCATAAAATTTCCCTATGTGTATGTATCAATGCAAATGTATAAAAAGTTCCTATAAATTAAATAGAAAGAGAGAAAGACACTTCACCGTAGTAGAGACAACTGGGACCAAGTGACATGTATGCCTGTTCAATCTGCTGTCCAGGTGCTCAATAGTGATGGGCAACTTCTACCCTCACTTTTTATGGTACTTCATCTTTAAACTCAACTTGGACTGGACAAATAGAGGAGGCCTTCACACAGAGGAGCGAACTCTGTAAAGAAGGACACATAGCCTACCTTACATTGTTATTCTATCAGGAAACTGGCAACTTTTTAACTTTTCTAAAGTTTAGTATATATTTAGAAATGTTGTACATGTGTACCTTTAAGAGGAATGGATTAATCTTTGGGTTTGGTTGCCAAATTTGGGACTTTTCTATAGGGAGAGCACTATTACCTAGGAAAGAGCCTTGGCCAACTGGCAACCCAACCCATATGCCACACATTCCTGCAAAGCTGCTGAATTAGGATTTAAACTAGACATGCATGAGAATCCTGATGTTTAACCTGAAAGGGGCAGAGCTTTTGTGAGTGCCTGTTTTGACTAATTGCAAAAGTAAGTAGTCTTTTGGGCTTGTGGATGCTTGAAGGAAACTACTGTCATCACCTCCCCCTGGCCCCAACATGGACAACTCACCTTGGGACCAGCTGAAGGCAGTGTAAGCACTGGAGATGGTTGCCGGCACTCCAGAGGACCTCTGGTAGAACATCTTTCCCTGCCAGGGATGAGACTGGGACTGCAGTCCCATTATTGTGGTTGGGAAATTATTGCTTGCTGTGTGATTTCCATGGGGAGAAGACACAGTCCAGGGCCCTGGAAATGCTTCACTGGTTCCTGCTCCTGCCCCCAAGGCAAGTCCTTGAGGTAAGGGAATGGGAAGGAGGTGGTGGCAGGGCTGGCCCAAGACATTTTGCTGCCTGAGACAAAGGACAAAATGCCCACCCACCTACCATTCCACTAACTGGCAGTTGAACATTGCAAAGGGACATCATCCTCTACTGCACCTGAGGGCAGCATGCTAGCTTAGAGGGCTCAGGAAGCCACATGGTAAATACACCTCTGTCATCTAACACCTCACTGCCACTCTCTGCCTTTCAGCATCTGCTGCCTGCCTACTACAGCCTACTGGTAGGGACAGCCCTGGGCAGTGTCAGTGCGTGCTGTTTGTGGGGGAAAGGGTGTGTGTGTGTGTGTGTGTGTGTGTGTGTGTGAGAGAGAGAGAGAGAGAGAGAGAGAGAGAGAGAGAGAGAGAGCAGTAGCATTGCATTCCATGCTTCTCACAAGCCACTCTGCCTCAGCTTTAGCACCCCCCTGCCCACACTTTAGGCTTAGGGCAATATGGAAATGACAACAACGGATGATACTGTTACTGTATGCCTGGTACACTTCTTGAACCATTGGACAAACTATGATAGGATAGTGTGGGGATAAAATGGACTATCTTACTGGACTAATGTAAAGATTACAAGGATAATATATTTGGAAACCTTATAGCATAATATAGATGTATGGTATAAATATAACATGGCATTCCTGAGCCACAATAAATAACATTTTGTGCCAGCCTCCAAAGAGAGGAATAAAACTTTAAACCAAAGTCCCCCCCTCCAGAATAATCGTGCATGTGCCTTAGCAGTTCCTTTAAGCGAAGGCACTTGCAAATTCATGAATGCACCAAACAGCATGAAAATTCTAAGTGAAGGTGTTAAGTAAAAGCTAGTATACCTTATCCTAATCTGCTTGTGCACCTGGAAGATCAGACCATTTATCATAATTGTTAAATGTAGCATAATGTGTGTGCCTGTGTGTGTGTATCTGATTCTGAAAGGTTAAATGTAGAAGAACATATGTAAAAAATGGGTAATTAGTGTCTCTTTCCCCCCACCTTTAGGAGACTGACATAATGACAGAAATTAAAGAAAATGGGCCAGTGCAAGGTAAAGAAAAGTGGAAAACAACTTGGATGTAGATTTTAATTTATTTTTTTATTGTACTCAGACCAGGCATAAAAGCAAGCACTATATATGCTCCGGCATTTTATCCTGCTCCTCTTGCCAAACTTCAGATCCCTGGTAGTGTTGGTGACCTATATTTTGCCCTTGTTTTCCCCAAAAACAAAGGAACAAAAACAATGGTAATTTACTACTAGGATTTTATGCAAATCTGGTTGTGCTGTGTAGATTCAATCCTTCATCACTACCACCTTTAGCCTATTTCAGTACTTGCATGGAGGGGCTTGCTCAGTTGCTCATCCATAAAAGTGCCATTGTGGGCACGGCCAGTCACAAAACACTAACTTCCCAGAAGGCAAACTGCTGATACTAATAGAAAAGTAACTAGCCCAAGAACCTAAGTACGAAATGGAGACAGTGGGTCTGAGCTCCAATTTTTTTTAAAAAAAACAAGAATAAAAACACTATTTCAGTACTGTGGGAGCCATTCTTTTCTCTCAGTAGTCTTAGTTCAGAAACTCCTTTGATTTACAGTGCAATCCTATACATGTCTAATCAGAAGCCCCATAGTTTCTCTTTCCTTCTCTTCCTCTGTGATGGCACTGTGACTGGGACAGATGTTTTGAGAGTTCTTGCTTACTTGGTCAATATCCAATTAGATTTTATGTTCACTGGTTTGGGGTGATGAAGTGCAATGTTCCGGCAGCTCATCGGAGACCTCCCCTCCCCCTTTTCGTTTTAGTCAGAGCACTTCTTTTAAATACATGCTTATCTATACTTAAAATGGTACATCATGTCTCAGGCTATGGCTGATTTTTTTTTAAATGGTGCTGGTATCCAGTGGAAGCTGGTGGGCCCACTCTGGGTTTTAGACTGTACTTTAAAGGAGCTGTCCATGGTTCAGAACCCTGTGCCCTATCCCCAAAATTGGTTCAGCACCATGGATAGCTCCTTAAAAGTTCAGACTGCAACCCAGAGTAGATACACTGCCCCATTGGAGCCTCCATTGGCAATACCAGTCTCAAAGTGCACGCTGCTACAGGCAGTGTGTGTGTATTATTGGCAGGAGGGGTGAATGCTTTTCTCCCAGGACCACAATTTTAAAAAATGTTCTTCCCAGCAATGTTCTAACTGCAATGTCATATCTGGATGTGCCTTCTTGTTGCCTTCTTCTAAGTCAGAGCGTCCACCCGTCTAGCCCAATGTTATCTACACGGACTGGCAGTGGCTTTCCGGGTTTTCAGGCAGGGGTCTTTCCCAGTCCTCCCTGGAGATGCCCAGGATTGAACATGGGACCTTTTGAATACAAAGCACGTACTCTACCACTTAGCTATGGCCCTTCCCCTTGAAGTGTTCTGGGCTCCTACAATCCCACCCATCTTTGAAATCCTGATAGTCTGGCCCTTCTAAAGATCTGAGGCTGTCTGACCTTGAATGGATAGTGTCTTCTCTTATATCCCAGGCACATGAACTAGAGCAGTGAAATTCCTGCTCCAGTCTGTATCAGACCTTGCCCACCCACTCACCCCCCAGCCAGTTACAAAAGAGGACAGAGAACCTGCACCCAGTGGCGGCTGGTGAAGTTTGAAGTTGGTGGGGCCAATTTCTTTCTTTTGCTTGTGCAAACTGGGAGATTGCCATGCTGCAAAGCAAAGCGCTGCCCTTTATTTGGGTCCAAAACCTTTATTTGAGTTCAAAAGAGTGTTTTTATTGTTTTTTTTAAAAAAATTGGAGCTCAGACCCACTGTCTCCATTTCGTACTTAGGTTCTTGGGCTAGTTACTTTTCTATTAGTATCAGCAGTTTGCCTTCTGGGAAGTTAGTGTTTTGTGACTGGCCGTGCCCACAATGGCAGCCATTTTATGGATGAGCAACTGAGCAAGCCCCTCCATGGTAACCATTTTGTGAGAGTGCCCATGACACTGTCCAAATTCTGAATGTGCCCACCAACCCAAAAAGGTCAAGGACCACTGATCTAAGTAGACAAAACTGTTTATCTTATTTTGTTTTTCTCCTCCCCCCACCCCAACATGCCTCTCAAGGTCTTCTTACCCATCTCGTGTCATTTCTTCTCCCCTTCTCCATTCACACTTAACTTACACCCTATCCCCAACTGCTAGTTTCTTTCATCCCTCCCACCTGCTGCTTTTACATTCACTTCCTCCTATAACAGCTTCCCTCTCTTATCCCCTTCCTCTTTATTCCCAGCCAGTTTTGGTATTTTACACAATATCAACTGCTTTCAAAAATCTCGAGATTAATGCTGATACCTGAAGACTCCAGGCCAATCCTGGAGAGGTGTCAAGTCAACCCTAGCAGAACTTCACAATGTATACTTTTAAGACCATTCGTGTCTGCTCTTTAGAAGTGCACCTTTTCTTCCTAATATGGCAATTGGTTCCTATATGGCCCTGCCCTCATAGAGAAAAGTTAGCCAATTGGAGGAAAGTAGCATCCAAAAGGTATCCAAGGGGCTGTCCCTACTCAAGGCTCGCTGGATTTGTATGATTGGCTGAAAATTGTCTGACAACTGCTGGCAGACTCAACTGAAAGCTTTGATAATTCCCTGAGAAGAGGGGCCCAATAGTGAAACGAGTAATTTGGCCCTCCCTGTACTGAGAGGATTGGAGCCAGGGAGCCCTGTCATGTGAGAATCTAGTCTGCAGATTCCTCCCCCTTGCCCTGACAGGGTTAGAGAGGCCTGAATGAAAAGCCAGCTTGAAACTAGAGACTTAGACATGAAAGAAAAGCAATGGGACCGGGCAACTAAAAGAAAAAACAGGATTAATTAGATAGTCAGTGACTTAGCCTAGGTCACATAGAAATATTTAACTGATTAATTTAATGCAATTAAATCTTTAAATACATGTTTTCTTTTTCTTCTTTCTTGGGTGGGCAGGCAAACAAATCCCATTTGGCCCTATGGAGGAGCCTCAACTACTTCTGTAGAAGAGGGAATTTCATCAGGCGTAGCTGATGTAGCAAGCTACACCTGCTGAAATATGGTCCATCTTTTACACAACTATCAGGGATGCCTGATGCCTGTGCTCTTTTATAACTGTCTGCCCTAATGGCATAAGAAAACCCAGATCCCATCACAGAGGAACTTTAAATTCTGAAACTGAATAAGGGACAGCTGCTGATATGGGAAGAGAAGGTAAAGGTTTCGCATTAATACTGTGAGCAAACAGTGAGGTTTAGACTTGAGGATTTGATGTTTTGACTTGAATCAGACTCAACTCAGTGTGAGTTCTTCTTTTCTGATGGGCATGGGCATCAACAGAGATTCACACTGGGTTTTTCTTTTTTGTGTCCCCCCCGGACACATTTCAGAACAGAGGGAGGGTCTCAATGATTTATGTGTTTTCATTAAAGCCTCAGAAAAATCTGGGCAATAGTGTAAACTGATGTACAAAAGAAGCAAAGAAATAAAGTGAATGAGAGTATAGCCAGAGATAGTCAGTTCATGAAAACTGTATGAAACACCAGGAATGGGAAGACCAAAAGAAACAAGAACACACCCATATACTATTAATATGGACTTTACTTCTACTTGGTATTATTTGCTTAAGTTAGTACTTCAGATATAAGGGGGGTGCTAAGAAATCTTCCAAGTGGCAAACTGATATATCAGCAATGAACAATTGTTAAAATTAGATGAATAAAGAAAATAAATATTCATTTTGCTTGCTTTTTTAAAATATGTAGCTATCATGCAAGTATATGATGATTTCTTCCTTTACAAGAGTGGGATTTATAAGCCCAGTAGGAGCACAGCTGGGCAACCACAACATGATCATCCGACGAGAACACATTCTGTCAAAATTGTTGGGTAAGTGAAACAGGGGTGTTTCAACATGCCTTTTCATATATATATGTACCTTTTCCATAATATATAATGAATAGGCGGTGAACTCAGCAATAAAAAAAATATATGTTCTTCACTTTGCTTCACCTCCTTTCCTCCATGATGTGCAATGAGCTGCATCAAGTTAGGCCTTTCCCCCCTTTTTTGCTTCATCGCCTTCTTCAGGGCTGTAGCCCAAAGGTAGGCCACAGTGGTGGAGCATAGGGTTAGGGTCACTTACTGACTTTTTTCCACTGGCACTGATTTCTACTGCCTATAGCCCAGCATAAATGAAATAATTATATCTTGAAATAAAGCAATATCATTGTACCTCTGAGGCAGAACTAAATTACTTTTCTTAATCTGAGCTGTTATCCAGCACAGGTGCAATACTTACAGCTCAGTCTAGTGAGATTTTGATAAGAGACCTTGGATATGTTATCAGAAGAGATCAGGTCCTCAGTTCATGAGTGGGGCCTAAATTATGAACATCTTTAAAACATGAGACTCTTGTATCTTTTGAACGTTATTGGTGATATTTTTCTTGTAAAGGAGGTTGTGGTTCTATATAGTAAACATAGTTTCAGGAAATTACTTTCTGCTCACACTAAAGTAATTTCTTGCTTGAAGATTGTGTGTGTGTGTGTGTGTGTGTGTGTGAGAGAGAGAGAGAGAGGGAGGGAGGGAGGGAGAGAGGAGGAGGAGCCTGACCAGGAAACATTTCTGACTTACTTTACATGTAACAATTTTAAAACTGATACTGTATCATCATGGATTAACTGGAAGCTTAGTGCCTTCAAAATGTGTTAGACTACAACTTCATTCACCCCCAGCCATTATGGCCATGGGCTAAATCCAACATAGCATGAGCAGACTTCCCCTTGTTCTACTCTCCCAACAGAGAAGATGTGGGAGGCACATGGGAGGCTGCAGTGGGGGTGGGGGGAGGGGAAAACCATTCTTGCCAGTGATTTCTGTTCAGGATTGGATGCAACCCATCAATGGACAATTGTAGTCCAACACATCTATCTAGAGATCACCAGGTTGGGAGAGCGGATCAAAGGGTTTAACTACACATTCATTGCAGCATATGCTCCCTTTTGTTGCTTCTTCCTTTGGTACACTTTTTAGCCTTTGCGAAGAAACAGATTTTTGTGAGGTAAAAGTTTAATATGTTCAACTGTTTTGTGTTGATACAAAGACTGACGTACGAAGTGGTTAAGTGTAAAAGGAAAAATCTGTATTTGCTATAGCAGCCTTCTCCAACCTGGTGCCCTCCAGATGTGTGGGGCTACAATTCCCAGCATGCCCCAGCCAGCCATGCTGACTAGAGGATGCTGGGAGTTGTAGTCCAACACATCTGGAGGGCACTGGGTTGGAAAAGGCTGCGCTAGAGCCAGAGGAAACATACAATTTTTATCTGGTATGCTGAGAGTTTGTCAGTTACTATTACCATTGAGAGGGTAATATGAAGCTAGGTTCTGGCTATATGGGAAGTTAGAATCTAAACTGATACAATCTGATTGGTAGTTTTGGAACATTCTAAAGGTGATTATTGACAAGAAGGTGGTGTGGTGGAATGTTGGCCACAATGGAGCTGATTGGCTGGAACAGATATAAGGAGTTGGTGAAGAGTCTTCATGGAGAGGTCATGAGGTGTTGTCTTCCTGGCTGACTCTCATGACAGCAGCAGCAGCAGCAGCAGCAGCAGCAGGAAGCCAAGCTGAGAGCACACAAAGCAGAAGCTGAGGAAGCTCTCTTGAGGAAGAGCTGAGGTCTGAGTGTCAGCTGGCGACGGTCACGAGGAAGACACAGCAGCTGCTGGACCAAACTGAAGATGCCAGGGAAAGGCTGGTGAACAGCCTTCAAGGTTCCAGTTGGCAGCCAAATGCTACCAGAGTGAAGACATCTTATCAAGCCCTCATTGCCAGGCCTGTGAGAGCCAAGCTACACATTATGCTAATCTTGTAGCATGTAGCTGAGGCTTGCCTTTTTCTTTTCTTTTACTCTAGTGTAAGCATGCGAGGCCCTAATTTAGATGGGGACCACCACACTTCAGGAGGGAAGGTTAATCCTTCCCCACAGCCCACACACCTTTAAAATAATTTTTTTTAAAGAAAAGACAAGAAAAAAGTCTCCATTGAGGCCAACAAATTGTTACTGTTTCTTTAAAAGGTTTTTAGGATGTTATGATTGCCACCAGAATCTGGCTATGGAAGCTTTAGTTCCTAACCCTAACCAATCATAGGCCAATTGTCTTATCAAGCTCCATTGCAGTTAACTCATATTCTGCTGCACCATTTAGCACACAGCTATCCCCGTGATAAAAAATGAAGTGAACAGCAGCAAGGCTGTTGCAGCAGCAGGGCTGTCCCTCTTCCGTCACTTGGGACTGGATATTGTACTATCGACCCTGGACAAAAGTAACGTGCTAAGCATAAAATACTGGAGATGCTTGCTTGGCTCAGGCAAGTGAAAGATGATTATTCGCTGTAGGCCTCCTTTCCAAGTGAAAACAATGGTTGCTGCTGAGAAATTCTTACATCAAAGCTTTATTTGCATCAGAAGCCAGCTGAACTAGGAACTACAATCCTCTGCACTAGGAATGGAGGTGATGTGTTGCACCCCCCCCCCCCCGGGAACTTTAACACTCTCCTCCCTGAACACCCCAGCTAGTTTCCTCAGAAGGAGGGGTATGTAACTTAGCTGAGCTTCTTCTCCTTCATGATTCTGGGCTTCCTCTGGCTCTGAGAGCAGCTTTGGAGGACCTTCCTCCTCATCCTTTCCCTTCATCTGCTTCTCATAAGCAGCTCTCCAAGCCATACCCATTTCTTGGTCCACTCTGGCCACCTTCATCCTCACAAGCAAATCCAGTTTTGCAAGTAGGCCTTCACTCATACGCAGCCTATAATGCCACCAGCTTTGGTCTGGAGGGGCGTTTCAGGCTGAAGCGCTTATAGGAATCATGTTTCCCTTCTCCGGGGCCAGCTGCCCTGGGAGATGTGGTCACCTATTGTCTTCAGAGCAGGGACTCTGCTTTTTCCATGGTTCACCCATTGAGCTGGCTAGGCACCTTCTTTGCACTCTCCTCTGGCATGGATCCTGCCCTTGCACCCCAGAGAGATGTAGAGGTCTCTGGTCACATGCCTTCCACAGTAGCTTGCAATTTATTTACTTCCTGCTGCTGGTTAGCCCTCACCTGCATTGCATTTGCTACTTCTATGCGTCTAATCTACCCTCTCCCTTCATCTTTGTCCTTCTTGTCTGTTATTGCTGTTGAACTCTGACTATATGTAGGCAAAATGTGAGTACAGTCATGCCTTGGATTGAGAGCATAATTCGTTCCGGAAACGTGTTTATAATCCAAAACACTCTTATATCAAAACAAAATCCCCCCCAAAAAAATTGTACAGAGATTTTTAATTTAAACCATACTACAGTACTTATATTGCAAGACGTCGCTTGTATACCAAGTAAAAAAAAAAAAAATTTAAAAATTTGCTTGTCTTGCAAAACGCTCTCAAACCAAGTTACTTGCAATCCAAGGTATTACTGTATATAACATTAACCTACTTCTCAGTGTAGCCATCCTTTGCTTGTAGGTACAATAAACAGCTTCTATTGTCTATATCAACAGCTTAAGTAAACTCAGTTAAAATGTATAAAGGTGCCTTTTTAATGCTACTCCTGTTTCTTGCAGCTGTTTTAAGACAGATATATCTGTAGTTCTAGAAAGAAGTTCACTGGCTCTCTGAGAGTATGACTTCTGCTACAATTTAATCAAAGATATATAGTAAAATTATTCCAGCACTAGGGATATAGAACCATTCTCAGCTTGTCTGAGCGTGGAAAGCTAAGCAGGGTCAGGCCTAGTTATTACTTGGATGGGAGTTTCCTTCATTGAGCAGGGGGTTGGACTCGATAGCCTTGTAGGCTCCTTCCAACTCTATGATCTATGAAATCTATGAAACATACGAACATATAAGAAGAGATATGCTGGATCAGACCATGGGTCCATCTAGTCCAGCATTTTGTTCACACAGTGGCTAACCAGCTGCCCACAAGAAACCCACAAGCAGGACATGAATGCAACAGCACCCTCCTGCCCATGTTCCCCAGCAACTGGTGTGCATATGCATATTGCCTCTGATACTGGAGGCAGCATAGAGCCATCAGGACTAATAGCCATTGATAGCCTTCGAATACATCTTGGGATAAGATTGTTGGAGACCATGCCTCCCCATCAAACTCCATCCCTTCTGATGTCTGCAGGGCAGGGCTTGTTTTCCAAGATGGTGCAGCAGTGCTACTGGCTGCTATTACCCTAGCAGAGAGCGCAGGGCTGAGTGGCAGTCTTGCAGCAAGAGGACAAAGTGCTCTTCTGTAATGATGTGGGTGGGTGGCTCTTGTACTGGACCTTATGCTTTTTCATTTCTGCACTAGGTAGGAAGATGGGAAGCTGTGTTATACCGAGTCAAGCCACTGGTACCCCTAGCTCAGTTTTGTCAACACTGACTAGCAGAATCTCCCTAGGGTTTCAGACCAGGTTCTTTCCTAGCCCTTCCTGGAGATGTTGGAACATTCTGTATGCTCAACCACTGAGCTATGGCCCTTGCTTATCCATTGCAAGAAATATTTTCTGTTAAATACATTGGAACCAAGATCCAAACTGGAAGTATGATTACGTATTGATTTATATGTGTTCTTTGTCAGGGAAGCTATTAGCATTCTCAGAGGATTGGCTTCAGCATGAACCAGGGTACTTTGGGATTTATTTTCCCTAGTGTTGCTGCTGTACCTTATTACTAGAGAACTCTAGCTGCGGGGATACATCAGAGAGTTGACTGAGAATACAAATGAGCCAAGGGGTCATGAACTCCGATTCCTACACAGATATTGCAATTGAGACAAGGCATTGGAAGCCATAGCTAAGTTCACAGGGAGCAGAGGTCTTTGTAGCCTGTTTGATGCAGACATTCCTAACACAATAATATTTGTGTTGGAAGGAAAATGCTAGAATTGCATACATGCTGTTTGGCTATAGCTCAAGGTCCCCTTGTCCTGGCTAACATCACTGAAAAGTGCCATAAATGAACCATGTGGAAATGAATGCTTCTAAAATTGTTACTATGTGGTATGATTATAATAAATAATATTTATTATACATTTAAAAATGTAGAACCAATGAAGGGGACTGAGTTAAAAGAAAATGGCTTTATCTTGATGCCTGGATTTTGGATATTTTGAGGAGTTGGGAAAAGGACATATAGTCACTGAATGGTGGCCAAAAAACAACAACAACCCATCCCCAGTGACACAATAAAGAGTGGCTTGTCTAAAGTCCTTCAGCAATCAATAGGAAATAGAACCTGCTGGTCCAAGCCTAAAACTCACAAAGGCATTCAAGGTGCAGCTGGACAGCCATCTGTTAGGGATGCTTTGACTTGGATTCCTGCATCGAGAAGGGGGCTGGACTCAATTACAGGCAATTTAGCTTAACATCTGTTCCAGTTAACTTGGTGAAAAGTCTTATTATGGATAAAATTACCAAGTATATAGAAGGACAAGTCTTGTTAAAAAAAAGAATCAGCGTGGCTTCTGCAAAGTTATGTCCTGTCTCACTAACAGTGGTGTAGTGGTAAATTTTGAAGTGTGGGCACTCATCATGAGTCCCCATAGCCATGCCCACAAGGATACACTGGACAGGTTCTCACAACACCCTAAACCCTTAGGAATTTTAGCCATGCACTATGGCTAAAATTCCCAAGGCATTCACCTGTGCCTGACAGAGGTTTGGGCACAGTGGGGGTGGGTGGGTAGGGTGCCTCCTCTTCCCTGTCTTCCCCACCCTCAGACCTCCCGCCAGTATCCCAGGCGTAGCTAGGACTTGATGGCATATGAAAAATAGCCATCACCTTTGTAAACTGGCTTAGCTTGTTTTCAGCATTTGCATTTTATAAGATTGCCCGTGCTGAAGGAGCTTTTGTCTCTGAAACAGGCTGGGTTCAAATAAAGAAGTTTCCCTTTGGCATCTTTGAGTATATGTTCTCTTTTTGCATTTCTGTCTGCATAGCTGGCCATCACCATCCTAATTCCTTGAATTCTTTGCTCACCTAGCAGTAGCTTCTTTAGTTAAAAAAAGCGGCAGAATTGACTATTACCAGTCTAATTAGAGGCATAACTTCAGGGATGATCTGCAGTCCCAATTCTGCCAATTAAGTACTGAGCCAAGGAATAGATGGCTTTGGAATTGAGCTAAACATAGAAGCAGAAAAGGGAAACATCTTAATATTTATTCATTGACCGAGTTTGCATGTCACTTTATACCCACAGAGGTTCTGAAACCTCTGTGGGTGTAAAGTTGCTCCAGGCTGTGCCTGACTAATGGTTGGAAACAGCAGGGGTCTAGAGGCACCGCCTCTTCCCTCAGTCCTCCGGTTGCTATCCCAGGGGACACCACGGGAGCACTGAGGGGAGATAGGCGGGGATGACAGCTGCCAAAAAGTGCCCAAGCTGTCAGTGGCTTCTTACCCTTGCTTGGCAGGGTTGTGTCCCTGCCAAGCAAGGGATGTTAAAAGTGACGTGTGAGCCCAGCCATTCTCATTCAGTTAAGTTTGATAGAGCTTGCTGGCAGTCTTCTGACAGAAGAAAACTTATTAAAATTTAAAGAAAAGATTAGACTATTTCCATGATGGGCTGGGAGGGATATGCTCTCATATCATGTGAAGTGTTCCATGCTGTTCCTGAAAATATGCTTCTCAGCGTGGCAGAGAAATTGTCAAAAGACGTTTAAAAGTTACACTTCTCTGTTATGATCTACAGTCATGCCTTGGATTGAGAGCATAATTCGTTCCGGAAACGTGCTTGTAATCCAAAACACTCTTATATCAAAACGAAATCCCCCCCAAAAAAATTTGTACAGAGATTTTTAATTTAAGCTGTACTACAGTACTTGTATTGCAAGACGTCGCTTGTATATCAAGTAAAAAAAAAAAAAATAAATATTTAAAAATTTGCTTGTCTTGCAAAACGCTCTCAAACCAAGTTACTTGCAATCCAAGGTATTACTGAATATTGTTTGTTTGTTATGTTTTATATTGTTTGTTATGATTTATATCAATTGCTTGCCGTAGAAAAGTCAATAGACAAAAGCTCTTCCCTTCATGTTTCTTTCATTTCCCCCTCCTTACTAGGATGTACAGGGGAATAATATTGACACAGCATATCTTACTGATGCCATGTCTTTGGACAGGTGGGGTGCACTGCAAGATGCAGAGGGACAAAAGCAAAAATTTTGGGTAAGTGATCTTGACCTTTAAAATAGAGATAGGATAGAGGCCCCAATCCAGGGAAAGTTCATTGTGAAATCAATGGGACACTGTAGAGTTTATCACACTCTGCACCTCCTTACTACTGTCACCTCATATTGGCTGGCTGGAGCCGAGAAGATGCACAGAGCAATGTCACATCTCATGTTGCAAGAAGGAGAGATACAGAAAAGTAGCAGCTCCGTCGTCTTTTATAACATCTAGTCCAGTCTCATAAGACCTGGGTGATATCATGAAGGGTGGTTTTTACTAAGATCACGGCTGGGGAGGGAAGGTTTAAACCTCCCCTCCTTGTGCACACCTGGTATTTAATTAGAAAAATGACAATGTGATTGCTAATATGCCCCTCTCTGAGGTTTTCCTACCTCACCTGGCAGTACCTCTCGGGTCCGGCCGAGGCTGACTGCAGGAAAGGCCTTCCAGCACTGTGGTGCTAGCCTTGCTGATAGCTGGTGTAATTAGTACCCGCACTTTTTTTTCCCTTCGTAGATCTCCAATTGATGATTCAATAAATGTGGCCCATTACTTTTACCAGAATTGTACCCTACAACTGTGTCTGAGTCGTTATTTCTCCTCTATGCGCGCAAATGTAATGATCATCACATATATCAGAGGTAGGCAACGTGGTGCCATCCAGATGATTTGGAAACAATTCCCATCTGCCCCAGCCAGCATGGCCAATGATCCAAGGATTGTGGGAGATGTAGTCCAAAACATTTAGAGGGTGCCAGGTTGCCGACTTCTGACATATAGTTAAGTAGCTCAGGGAGCTCTTTATAAGAGCCAGGGGCAACCAAAAGTCTCTTTGGAAGAGGACAATGCTACTACCACCACTACACCTATTCTTCAGGTTTGGGATATATCTCCTCTTTGTTCTCCTTTCATTGCATTCCTGCTTGGTTACAATTTGGACATTCACAGTAATATAATGTCATGTCTCTCCTACCTTCAGATTGCTGCAAATTCCTGGGGAAATTCCTGGGGAGAAAATGGCTATTTCAAGATTTTACGTGGGCAAAATGAATGTGATATTGAAAAGCTGATAATAGCTGCTAAGTGTCACTTTTAGGATGCTTTCATTTTTGCCATTCTTTCATTCTAAATGGAATGTATCATCTAAAACATCAGTGTGCATACTTGTATTATTATTATTATTATTATTATTATTATTATTATTATTATTATTGGTAGCCATTTAACCTTCACTAAACATACTGTACTTCTGGGTGAATTAAAGAATGGATATAAATCCGCCACGATCAAACTCTCTGTTATTTGCTTTTGTTCCTGTTACATGGATGCTGAAATTTTGCTTACCTTTTTATTCATCATTGCTGCAATCCATAAGTAGTAGATGTGCGTAAGAGTCAGTTCTCGCGGCTCTTTCCTATGACTCTTGGAGCAGCTGTGGTTATTTGTCAGTGACAGCTGATGTTTAGCTGTGCTGCCACATGCTCATATATATATATATATATATATATATAAGTGTCCTGACTGACTGACTGACTCATAAATGCCCAGCTCAAACCGTTTAATCTAGGAACATGAAATTTTGAAGGAGCATTGCTTTTATGACGTAGAGCCCCACTAAGGAAGGATTTTTGGAAATTCCGCCCCTAAGGGGGTGAAAAAAGGGGGCAAAATCACCCCACTCTCATATCTCCTATGGGCAAAACAACAGGGCAGCAATTATGCAAATCGGCCTCACCTCAGAATTGCTGCAGGAGCCAATAGGAGCAGTTATGCAAATAGCCCATACGACACTTGGAATGTTCGTATGAATTCCTACAGGGGCCAATAGGGGTGGGTATGCAAATCTCCCCTCGGCCGTTTAAAATGTTCTCTGAGGGGGTGAAAAGGGAGGGGACATTTTTAAATAACTGCCTGACTGAATGACTGCTGTGTGCGGGGCATCGTCGCATAGGCTCCATCACGTTTTGATGGATCTACCCCAAACTTGGCACGCATACTCTCCATCACCCAAGGACAAAGACTAGCAGGTTCAAATCCCCGAAAAACCCTCGCTGCGCCTGTACGACCCCAAATAGATGAGAGCCAATGGCATCACTTGGAATGTCCACAGGGGCCATTCAGGAGCGGTTATGCAAATTGCTCCAACAACATATAGAATGTTAGTATGAACTGCCACAGGGGCCAATCAGGAGCAGATATGCAAATCTCTCCTGCGTCAAAACAGAATGTTCATATGAACCACAGCCCGGGCGGAGCTGGGATTTTATTGTTGTGTAGTCCTGGGGGGGGGGGAGCAGGGATTTCATTGTGTGGTCCTGGGGGGGCAGGGATTTCATTGTTGTATAGTCCCGGTGGGGGAACAGGGATTTCATTGTGTAGTCCTGGGGAGGGGGGGAGCAGGGATTTCATTGTGCAGTCCCGGAGGGGGGGGCAGGGATTTCATTGTGCAGTCCGGGGGGGGACACCAGGGATTTCACTGTGTAGTCCTGGGGGAGCAGGGATTTCATTGTTGTATAGTCCCGGTGGGGGAACAGGGATTTCATTGTGTAGTCCCGGGGGAGCACGTAGTCTTGGGGCAGCTGGGATTTCATTGTGCAGTCCCAGGGGAGCTAGGATTCCATTATGTAGTCCTGGAGGACCTTTCCTATTGAGCGATTCAAAATAGCGGTCAGCAACCTTAAGGAATTTCAAGCAAATAGTGCCTATAGGAAAATGACGACCCGTGCAAGCTTGGCACAGTCCCTCTTCATCACGCAAGCAAAGCCGCGGGCAAAAGCTAGTGTGTATATATATATATATATATATATATATATATATGCCTGAGCCATGCATTGAAGCCAGGTATCCAATTAAGGAGGCAATCCTATAGACATACTTACCTAGCAGTAAATCCCATTGAACTCAATGGCGCTTACTTCTGAACAGACAGGGTAATTCCCGTTGATTTCAATGGAATGAGAAAATCAGCCATGTCCATCTGCCCTCTCCACACCTGGATTGTGACTAATGGCTCCAATCCAGCTCTTGGGAGCAACTGGTTGCTTGTAACAACTGATGGACCTGAATGCAGATACATTTTTAAAAAATGCAGTTAGCCTGTCCTGTAGGGCCAGAGAAGCATCACAATGCAAATGTAGACTTGCTTTCAGATACACATTTGAATCCTCTATGCTTGCAGAAGGCTACTTCTTTGCATGACTCTTCCTTTAATAGGGGATTAGACAAATTCATGGAGGATAAGGCTATCAATGGCTGGGTTCACACAACACTTTAAACCTACAGAGGTTCTGAAACCTCTGTGGGTTTAAAGTTGCCTGGGGGCCCGAGTAACGATGGGGCACAGCTAGGTTCCCTAGCCATCTCCCCCACCCTTTCTCCTCATTGGTCCTCCTGCAGGTATCCCAGAGTACACGGCAGGAGCACCAAGTTCCGCCCCCAAGCTGTCATTTGCACTACCCCCTGCCACTGGGGATTCCCTCTGGTTTTGCTATTTCCTGAGGTACTATCGACTTGGGGTCGATGACAAAACTGAGGGGACAGTTGGGGCTTCCCAACACCCCACAAAACCCCAGGGATCCTGTGTGGAAGGGGGGAATTGAGGGCATGTCCCCCAAAACACCCTTTTTTGCAGGATCTTGGGATTTTTTAGGGGGGTCCTTGTGCCTCTGGGTTATCCACACTTGGGAAAGTGAGTGCAGCCCGAGCGGACATGAGCTCCCACAAAAAACCCAAAAATTCTGCTGCAAAGGGTGCTTTCCACTTCCCCCTTTTTTATATTAAAAAAATGTAAAAGAAATAGGTAGCAGTGGGCTACAAAGTTCCAGTTTGGCATGGACACTGTGTCCATTCAGACAAGTGTCCAAGCCAAATTGGAACTTTGTAGCTCATTGCTAACTATTTCTTTTACATTTAAAAAAAAAGTTGGAGGGAGTGGAGAGCACCCTTTGCTAACCCCTTGGCAAGAGTGGCAGCCCTTTTTTGCTTCTCTTGCCAAGGGACTCTGTGCCTTTTTGGCTTCTCAGTGGGTTAGCCAGTCGTCTGAGTTCAGATAACATGCTAAACCTACCAGGGTTTTCTTAACCCTACAGCAAACCTTGGCTTACCAGGGTGCTTTATAAGACACACCAGGCTGGCTTATAAACCACCACACAGCATTCAGACAACATGCTAAGCCACTCTGCCTCTTAACCTACTGAGGTTTAGCATGTTGTGTGAACCCAGTCAATGGCTACTAGTCATGATGGCTATATGTTACCTTCAAAGACAGACAGAGCATGCCTCTGAATACCACTTGCTGGGAAACAGCTGCAGGAGAGGCTAATGCCCTTATGCTTTGCTTTTTGGATTGCCATAAGCACGTTGACTTGTGTTGGCTACTGTGGGAAACAGGATGCTGGACTAGATAGGCCTTTGGTCTGATCCAGCAGGGCTCTTCTGTTGGATCAGGGCAAATGTCCAAGCTTTGTTGTCATCAAACTATATAACTCCCTTTTCTCAGTAAACCACATCAACTCTGATTCTTTTAAAGAATCTAGAACAGGGGTAGGTGATCCAGTGCCCTCCAGATGTTTTGGACAACAAATCTCAAAATCCCTGACCATTGGTCATGCTGATGGGGGCTGATGGGAATTGTAATCTAAAACATTTGGAGGGCACCAGGTTGCTTACCCTTGATCTAGACAATGTTTCAATGTAAAAATAAAAATAAAAATCTCTTGACTTTAAATGGGGAGAAAACAACTAGATATTATTTCCTCAAACTTTATTCAAATTCCAACCCATTAGCAGAAAGTGTCTGTTTCTTTCCAGGGTGCATCTTCTTTGCCACACTTCTGTGGGCCCAAACTTCTTCTAAGGGCCAATGGATTCTAAGCAGGTAAGCAGTCTTGACAATATGGGCCAGTCACTGACTCTCAGCCTCACCTACCTCACAGGGTTGTTGTGAGAATAAAATGGAGAGGAGGAGGAGGAGGATTATGTAAGCCGCCTTGGGTTCCTTGCAGGAAAAAAGGTGGGGTTTAAATATAATAAATAAATAAATAAATAAAATAAGGCTTTTCAATGTCCTGTTGGCCGTGTGGTTCCCCATTATGTGTTGTTGGCATTATGTACTGGCATGGAAAGTAATATGCTTTTCACCAGTCAAATTGGCTGTGTTAGATTTTGGTTTTCCCTTTCCATTCCTGATGAGGTGCTTTATGACCAAGCTTCTGATTTTCTGTTCCTGTTGTTTATAAATTAATTACATTTATATCCCACCCTTTTTTTTCCTACAAGGAACCCAAGGCAGCTTACTATCATAGAATAGAATAAGTAGAGTTGGAAGGGGGCCTATAAGGCCATTGAGTCCAACCCCCTGCTCAGTGCAGGAGCAGGAGAACAGATGTGGGCAGCCCAGGCAGTCACCCATCCTGGTTTACATAATCCTCCTCCTCCTCCTCTCCATTTTATCCTCACAACAACCCTGTGAGGTAGGTTAGGCTGAGAGTCCATGACTGGCCCAAAGTCACCCAGTGAGCTTCATGACCGAGTGGGGACTTGAACCTGGGTCTCCCGAGTCCCAAGCCAACACTCTAACCACTATGCCATTATTGTATATAATGGAATGTACAATGATTCTTCTTGTCATCAATGTTCTAAGGGGCAGCTATTTGTAAGCACAGAGACTTCATCAAGTCGGACTAAGGACACAATCCTATGCTTGTTCAGGCAGAAAAAAATCCTACAACTACTAGCACTCCAAATGCTGGGAGTTGTGGGACTTTTTTCTGCCTAAATATGCATAGGATTGCACCCTGATTGTTGTTATGCATGTAAAAGGGAGAGTTATCATAGAAAGTGAAAAATGATAAATGTAGAGAGAGTCTTGACAAATCACTATGCTTAAGCACTAGTAATGATTAGTATTTATGTACCGTATTCCTTTTCTTAAATACTCAAAGCAGTTCATAAATATTATTTCAGTAATCCTTACAACCAACCTCTAAGTAGATTGTACCTGACACCTGAATTAAGAGTGTCTCAGTATGTGGGGGTCTGGGTGTGGTGAAGGAGCCTGAAGACTTAAAGGCAGTAGTTTGCCAAAGGCCAGCCCTGGGGTGGAGAATGTTTGGCCCTCAAGAATGTTTGGCCCTCAACTGCAAGTCCCATCAGCCCTAGCCAGCATAGCCAGTGATGAAGATTGATGGGAGCTGTGGTCCAACAACATTTGGAGGGCCACACATTTTCCATACCTGAGGTAGCCAATAAATTCATGGCTATTCTGAGGGTTTGTTTGTTTTTTTAATCAGGGGTTTCTGGATCCCACCTCACTCTTAGAGCTTTTCTACACAAGGCTGTTAATCTGCTGTATCTACTTTCAGTTTTGTCACAGAACTGAGATCCAAGCACTAGACGAAGAGAGTTTCCGTTCCTGCTTTTCCACTACATAACCTCTAGGTGGCACTGTGGTGTAGAAGAATAGTGCAAATACGCAAGAGGGAATTGCACTTTTTTCACTTTCACAATTAAATTCAGCGATTGTTTTTAGAGCAGTGAACATGCTGCATGTGCTCATTAGACAGAAAAGTGAAACTGGAGGGTCAAGACATCATCTAAAGAAGCCGTAAACAAGCACGAGTAGGGAATGATGAACACACAATAAATGCCTCGTGTAGAAAGGCCCAGTATTACTTTACACTCTTTCAGAGCTCCCAGATGAGTCTTTTATTGTACATTCACCCCGCCTCATGCATGGAATTTTATGGAGTGGGAGTTCCAGTTGTTGTTCTCCATTTGTAACCCTCCTGTTCCCCCCTTCCACAACTGCTGCTTTTTTCTTACCAGAAAAAAATCTGTTAAGAAGGCTAAAGACAGAATAGCTGCACAATGCCTTTTGACTGGTAGTGCCAGGAGCTGTCCATCTGAAAGCACCCATTCTCAACCACCCAGAGAGCTTCAGCTATTGGGCAGTACAGAAATATATTAAATAAGCAACAATAAAATGTCTCTCTTCTCAACTGACTGATAAGAAACAATAACAAAACTGTTTCTTCTCACTAATGGACAGAAATGACCATTGACTTGAATTTATTGCATCAAGTACATTGACTTGAGTCAAGTTGCTATGTAGAGATTCTTAGAATAGTTTTTCAGCTTCATTGGCTAATCTTTCTTAAATAGCATTCCTGGCAGCATGAACTGAAGCCTGGCAGTTGTCAGTTTGAGGTAACCTTAGGAACAATTGCATATGTCGGTTTGATTCCCCCCCCCCTTTGAGCTTTTAAATTACTTAAAACCAAATAGGTTCATTTTCTTCAGATGTTTTCAAATCCAGATTGCACTATGAAACTTTCTGTGAGATCCTGCCTGAGTGTAAACCGCTGCTTATAAAATCCCCTTCAAATCTCTTACTGACCTACATATCTGAAGGCTGAATATCAGAAAGCATCAGAACAACATGAAAGGCTTCTCGTAAAAAAAATTTAAAAATGGAAGACCAACTTTGAAAAGTAAGAAATAGGCAATATCTCAGCATTTCAAAATAAATACATAAATGGAAAAATATATCACTATGGGTTAGCTGTTAAATGGATTAGTGAACTGATACAAATTCCTGCAAGCTTAAATCAAGTGATTTGAATCAGAACTTCAAAGGTGAAGTCTACAAACACACACACACACACACACACGACTTGGATTCCTCCCCAGTCTGCCCTGCACCTTGTTTCTGCATAGCTAAAGTACCAGGATTTTGATATTTGCTTGCACAAATAGCTTGCCACCCAGTGAACACTCACCATCCTTCCAAGGTGGTTAGATAAGCCTTCCCCAGCCTGGTGCACTCCAGATGTTTTGGACTTCAACTCCCATCAGCCCCAGCCAATGTGGCCAATGGCCAGGGCTGATGGGAGCTGTAGTCTAAAATATCTGGAGGGCACCAGGTGGGGGAGGCTGAGTTAGAGTGTCAGGCCAGGATGGGGAACTGTCTGTACTGAAGTGCATGACTGTCTCCTGACGGGTCTTATGGAGAAAATAATTCCTCCACTGCACACCCCATCATGGATGATATGTTCAACAAATCTCCTTTAAAAATCCTCATATCTATTTCTTTCTTTCCTTTATTTTCCTTAAAATATTTTTATTTGCAATTATAACAGAAACAAAAAAAGCAAAACAAAAACAGCAACGGGGTTGGGTTGGGATGGGAGAACAGGACCAAAAAAATAAATAAAATCTATTCACAATGATGCTTCTCAACACCATTAATTAAAAAAGAAAGAGAAAGAGAAAAAGATTAAACACTTCTGTTTCAAATATATACATTACTAGAAGCAGTCCATATATCTAAATAAGCATCCAGATGAAATTGACGATCGTAGGATATATGTTCAACTGCAGAAAGAAAGGACAGTAAGATCTTCAGACCATTGAATAATAGACAGTAATTGAAAGATAGGTGATAACCTATTCCTTTATTAACAACAAAAGACCATGTCCGATGTTAACAATCACTGGGAATGTTAAGATTTTTATTCATGCATTTATTCATTTTATAGGGCTACCCTTCAAAATAAATATTCTCAGGGCATCTTACACAGTGAAATAAATACAAAACAGTAAAACAATGATGAGAATGAAGAAACTCAAATATTTTAGAAACAGCAAATAAAACTGGCAGCATTTTAATAAAATATTAAAAATCACAACACTTTAACAATTAAAAACCAGGGAAAAGGGGAAAAAAAGATCTTCACCTGGCACCAAAGGGATTACAGAGCCAGTGCTTGCCGCTTGACAAGCTGCCCCAGGGACAGCATTCCAGGAACAGGGCAGTACCCCTAAGAAGACTTTCTCCCCAGTTGCCACCCACCTCACTTCAGAAGGCCTCCAATGATCTCAGTGCATAGTTAGGCTGGTATGGAGGCAGGCATTCCTTTGGGAATCTGGTCCCAAGCCACATAGGGCAGGGGTAGGCAACTTGGTTGGATTTGTATTTATTTCACTGTGTGAGATGCCCTGAGAATATTTATTTTGAAGGGCAGCTGATAAAGTGAATAAATGCGTGAATAAAATTTTTAACATTCCCAATGATTGGAAGCATGGGACATGGTCTTTTGTTGTTAATAAAGGAATAAATTTATAACATATCTTCCAATTAATATCTATTATTCAGTAGTCTGGAGGCCCAAGCGTTCCTGGTGTAGGGCTTCAATGGCAACCAACTACACATTGAATTGGGCTCAGCAGAAGCACCAGACCAGTAACTTCAGGGCCAGCCCTACCATTAGGCAAACATGAAGTGGCTGGATGTCATGAAAGACCAGCAAATTGTTAGTTATTTAATTCATGATCATTGTGTTGTTGTTGTTGTTTACTTCCAGTCAAAAGGGGAGAGGTGCTTATGGGATTATTATTATTTGCTCCGGGTGCCAAATTGACTTGGCTGGGCTTGAGTACTGTACACCTCAATATGAGATGGGGTGAGGTGGGTCACCGTTTTCTGCCCCGTGTAGAGCAGCACCTTGGTCTGGTCCTTCTGATAGCTTGCTGTATACTAATTTTATCGTGTGTTTTAAACAAAACAATCCACCCTTCCTGAGTGTCAAACTAGATGTGATGGGAAGCCATGTTTATTTAATCACATCTTTGCCCCATTCATGTATAAAGCAGAGGGTGTGGGGTTATCGATTTTAATATCAAAAGAGTGAGAGGAGCTGAGTCTTCCCTTGCCTTAGCTCCCTGTACTTTGTCAATCCAGGCACTTTTCTCCCAGTCCTGGTGGCTTCTGATACCATGAAAAAAAAAGTGTGAAAAAAAAGGAAAGTAATGGGAAAGGGAGGCAAGGGGCAGGAAGGGTTTAGCAGCCTGTCTGATGAAAAAGTCCAATTTCCACACCCCTTTGCTTTATGTGTATTCAGCCCTGACACATGAATCACAAACATGACTCCACCACATGCAGTCAGGCCCTCAGCTTCAATGGCTCCATTAAGAATAAGTGGGCTGAAGGATGCTGCCATTAAACTAAGCAGCGCTGACTATACTAGTTCAAAGATCAAATGCAAATCTATTCTTTTTGGACCAAATGCCTTTTCTTTATAAATAGATGGCTGTTGAATCCTAGGAGTGAACTGCACACTCTAATATGAAATTCTAAGAGTGGAGGAAAACTTTGCCAAAAGCCATAATAATAATAAATGTAAGCAGGCATCTTCCTGATGTCACTTTTGATCTGCCATTGATGGCTATATAAAGAACAGTGTGTGTTGGTGTGTATGAAATATGCATAGCAATTTGTGCATCTGTTGTGTGGGAGGGAAGATAGGTACGGTTGGAAACTGTAATTGCAGAGATGAGATGAATGGCTGTTCTGTGAAATTTACATACAACATCTGGCATCACTGTTTCCCTTCTGAATATCATCCACAAGGTTATGTCATGGGAGGAGGCACACATAAAATGTGTATTCCTTCTTCCCACTACCTGTTATTAAGGATTTTTTTTAAAAAAGCATCTAGATTCTAAAACCACTGATGCTTTTTAGATGCTTCTAGAATTATCATTGGTTTTATTCTTTTTATCATTGGTTAGAATTATCATTGGTTTTATTCTTTTTGCTTTTATTATGTATCGCCCTGAGAGCTTCAGCTATAGGACAACTCATAAACTGAGTAAATAAAATAAGAAAGCAGGTGACTTAATAGTCATCTTTCTTTGCTTTGTTGTACCTCAAGTGCTTAATCTTGGAATAAATCATGGTTTGTAGCACTGGGGGGCAGGGAGCACACATTTACTGATAAGACATTAGGCAATATCATGATCATACCATGAGCGATCTGTTTTGCCTGAAACAGTTTTCTAGAACATACGGATCTCACCCTCCTGCAATATCATGGAGAAAGCAAATCTGTGTATCTGGGCTGGTGGCCTGGTTCACATGATCAAACAGCTCACCATGGCTTATTTACATGCGCTGTAGCTTGTCGTTACATGTGAATCCAGCGAGGGTAGGTTGTTGGGGTGGTTGACAAGTCACCCAGAACCCATGGAATGTTTTAGGGTTGCAGATAACTTGTTAACCATCCCAACAACCCACCCTTGCCTGGTTCACACATAACGACAAGCTACTGAGTGCCCCTGCAGCAGCTTGAATATTCAGAATGGTGGTCGCCATAGCAATGAGAAACCCCACAAGGAAATTCACCCACGGTGGCTTCTTGTTATGTGCGAACCCACCCAATGTATACTATTGATCAGAAATGGCTCAAAGAGGCAGGGCAACATGAATTCCTGATTTACTCTGTTTCCTCAAGGGCATTTGCATCACTTCTTGGTGATGTTAGTGTCACTAGAAGAAAAACAAGCAGAGAGATCCAGTTGGGAAAGCACCTCGACATGCACACAAATGACTTTGATGGGAAGGGATGAAGATGTCAAAATTTAGAACAAGCCAATTAGGATAAAGCTTTTAATGAGGTTTCCAGTTGTTTATTCACATGGGTTGTGAAGGTTAAGGTTGCAAAGTCATTATTCATTGCGCATGAATAATATCTTCCAGGTAAGTTGTGAAGACAAATTTGTTTAAAGCAGAGGTGCAGCTAGGTAAATGTAGACCCAGGACTGAAAGGTCTTGCAAAGGGTCTTGCATGTGGCAGCTTTAGATGGCCTTGTATATTACTTCAGTTGTGAAGCACACAACTAGCATTTCTCTTTCCTCTCCACTGCCATTCCATGCTTTAGAGCTAGTTCTACATTCCTGTCATGTTAGTAAAACAAAATCAAAACAAGATTGTCTTCAAACCCTGATAAAAGAAGAAATACACTGAGCATGTGCAATTTCACATTTTAAACTCATTTTATTTACTTACTTACTTACTTACTTACAGGATTACATAGCACCATCATGACTACAGGAATAAAATGGAGTTTGCTTCTGCTGTTCTGATGCTAAACACATTTACCTGGGAACAAACACCATTTTATTGTAGAAAAGGAGAATATATATATTTAAAGTAAAAAAATAAATAAAATGGTCATCTGCAATGATGTACATGCCCAACCAGCTGATCCTGACTATAAAGTCATTTTTAAAAAGAAGAGGAAGGATGTTGTGGTGAGCAGTATCAGCCCCAGTGTGATGCTGGGCTGGTTTGTTACTGGCCCGTCACCTGCCCTTTGGGGGCCCTGGACTTTAGTCCCTGTTGGAATATGCGACAAGAAGATGTCAACTCTGCAGCGTGGGTTTTTGAGTTGACTGTCAAGTAAAGGGTTAAGTCTGCTGCTGCTACTGTGCTCTACCATCAGTCCCAAAGTTCAGCCCTAGATGTGCCACTGGTTTAAAGTACTCAGGTACCATGGTAGTGATCAGTTAAGTAACTAGAGAGATAGAAACCAGAATTATTATTTAATTGGATTAATAATGATAGTGACAAAATCACTTGGCATTCCAGGGCTGCTGCCATATGAGCAGGCTTTGTCTAGGCAGTAGCTTTATAATATACCGTACATATGTATATTGCAGCCTTCCCAAACTGATGCCCCCAGATGTTTTGGACTACACCTCCCAGCATTCCTGACCATTGACCATGCTGGCTAAGGCTGATGGGAGTTGAAGTCCAAAACGTTTGGAGGTCACCAGGCTGGTGAAGGTTGGTATATTGTATCATCAAGGGAACAGCAAATAACATGAGTGATTAAAAACAAGCTAATACAAACCTGCTGTATCCTTTACTATAGCACTGCTGCCTTCCATTTGTAAAATCAAATACAACACCAGGGAAGAACAATTTGTTCACTGCATGCAAAGCATGTGAACACTACTTCCACTGCAGAGATGATATTTAGTCTGGCCCCAGATCCTATTTTCTCTGGAGAGTGCAACTGTCTCCAAGAACCAGTTCAAGTGAATTTGATTGCTAGAATATATAGTATACAATTTTCCCAAGTTATATGGATTTGTGATTTGTCAGTGTTAAGAGCAATTGCTCTGTAAAAATGTATCCTACAATGCTAAAAGCAGATGGAAGTGAAATGAGTTCAAAGGCAGAGAAATGTGTGACCAAAATAAACAACTGACGTGCATTGAACTTCACTGTGTTTGTTGTATATATTTTTATCGATTACTTTCTGAATTTGTTCATGCTGTCATGAGAAGAATCAGGAAACATTTTCAGACCGTAACATTTGAAACCGCAATGTACCATTTTTCTGTTACTATGAGTCACTTTGCAAACAAGGCAAGAGGCATAAAGCATTTGATCAAAAAGTTTCTCAACATCATCCAAGACTTTTACTGCCTTCTGGTCTAGCTAGATCAGGTCTGCTCTGAAACCTATTACACTTTGACTATGCTATTTTTCATTTAAATTATAGCTGGTTTGGGTCTTGTAAAAATGCCCTATGGGCATGATGATATCAGCCAATGAATTCTGAGAGCAGACCGGGCCCAAATGAAAATACACCCATGCCCTAAATTTCCACTGACCATTTAATATAATGGACAGTCATAGTGCTTTATCAAAGAGCATCCTCAAAGTGCCATTGCAGGTATCTATTAGTCTGGGTTGGTGATGCAGGACAGTCTCCATACAAGATAATAAGGAATGTAGTGTGATGAGAAAAGATGAAACATATTTCAAAACTCCAGGATTCAAACTTGGAAACTGATCTGAGAACAATATGAATCTCGGCTGCAATTCCAGATAAATGAGGCTGCAAGATATCTTAAAACAGGAGTGGGGAACCCTCCAGATGTTGCTGAGCTACAGTTCCCATCACCTCTAACCAATATGGCCAATAGTCAGGGATGATGGGAATTGTTGTCCAGCAACATCTGGAGAGCCACAGATTCTGCACCACTGGCTTAAAGGTCTTCTCCATTAAGCTTCTCTTTTAATATGTTCATGTGCCATACCAAAGTCCACATGTTTTGTGCGTGTGTGTTCTCTCATACCTCCCTTCACCATACATGTGCATATGCAAGCGGGCCCAGGGAGACAAATTTCTAGAAATATTGATTGTAATAACATCAAAAAGCATTAGCACATTGTTACTTCTCTGTTACCTTCCCCTTCTCATGAGGCAGTCACTATACCTTCCAGCAGTAGTTCATAGATCTGAGTATCAAAGGAGCATAGCCAGTGAGAGTTGTGGAGGAGAAGTGGGAGAGGAACTGCTCCTTCCACTATTTCTCTTGTGACAATATCAGCACAAAAAGATGGGACGAGAGAATGGTGCAAGGCTTGCCACCTTCCTGCAAAAACATCTGAAAAATCCAGTGCTATTTTGCATGTGCACACACACCTGTACACAGCTGCCTCAGGACCAAACTACTATTAATGTAATTTGTAGCTTGACCCTCAGGGAGATTTGTTCCAACCACCCTAGAGGATTAGACTGCCTGAAAGCATGATGAGAGCTGAAAAGCTGTGTAACTATTTCTTAGTTTCTTTGTTATGAGTCCATTGGTGGAGGGGCCATGGCTCAGCACATGCTTTCTTCGGCCTGAAACTCTGGAGAGCCACTTCCAGTCAGCATCAACAATACTGGGCTTGATGGACCAATGGTCTGCCTCAGTAGAAGGCAGCTTCCTCTGTTCCTATTTCTAAATCCTTCTCTGTGACTATGAGGGGCTGAAACATACTACTGATTTTTTTAAAATTAAAACTGGGATGCTCCTATTTCTAATAACAGCATGCCAGCTGCACCAAATACGGTACCCCAGAGGGCACACATGACATTTATACTTTACGTCTCCACTTGCTGCCCTTGTACACTTACTGACATTAGCAGGCCATACAGTGAATTTCATTTTCATATTTTGTTATGTAATCAAGCTCATAAAATGTGCAATTACCAAAATAAATATATTTGAAAAAGAAAGCAAAACCGAAAAGTCAGTTAAATTAGTCCACACAACATTTTCCATGTGAGTGCAGCCCACTAAGGGCTCAATAAACCTTCTGCTATTTTCTTCCTGTCTGTGACGTTAAAAACTAAGAGTAGGTGTGTGGCAACTCAAGTACCTGGTATGCTGCTGCTGCAGTACATGAATGGGGAGTGACATAGATTTCATAGATCATGGAGTTGGAAGGAGCAGGCGCTCCATCGAGTCCAACCCCCTGCTCAATGCAGGAAACTAGAGGACGGGTCTCCCATCCAAATAACAACCAGGCCTGACCCTGCTTAGCTTTCCACGCTCAGACAAGCTGAGCCAGCGTGAGCCACAGGCCTTCGAGTTTGTGTTCTAGCAAATGGCTCTGATGGCAGATGATTAAGGGTGCAATCCTATGCACCCTTAAAAATAAGTCCTGGCTGGGGAATGTTGGGAGTTGTAGGACTTTTTTCCGTCTAAACATACACAGGATTGCATCCTAAGGATAGCTTGCTGCCATGCAATAATTATTTTTTAATTACATTTCTATCCTGCCTTTCCACTCAAATTAGTGCTCAAGGTGGCTAACAATAAAATGCAAATAAATAAAGTTATAACTGAAAAATCAAAACATCAAATAAAATCACATTCCAAGAAAAAACATCAAATAACACAGTGAACATTTCTACACAAGGCATTGATTTAGTGCTTGTCATTCCTTACTCATGGTTGTTTATGGGATCTTTAGAGGACATTGTGACCCACCAGTTTCGCGTCTGTTTTTAAAGAGCACTTTCCACAAGTTTTTTTAGAGCAAGGAAAATGAGGTATTATTGTGAAAGTGAAAGAAATCTCTTTTTCCAATTGTGTAATTGTGCTATCCTGCTATATCACAGTGCCACCTAGAGGTTATATAGCAGAATGCTCTTCATATAATGCTCAGATCTCAATTCTGCGATGAAACTGAATGTACATACAATGGATTAACAGCCACATATAGAAAAGCTCAACAATAAAAAGGAAAAAACAGCACCAATCAGAGTTAAACCTGCTCCAGCAGTTTACCAGCTTAAAGTAATCTTCAGCAAGTATTTGCAGATAAAATTGATCGTATCTGACTTTGCCAATGTGGGTGCCATAGCAGATACACGGTCTGGTGGATGTAACTTTGGCCCCTGCTTTTCTGATTATAATGGATACTTTTCAATTTGTTCAGCCAGGTCTGTGTAATAATGTCTGCCCCAAAACAGACATCCATGAACTGCCCAGATATTGTCTTTGGAGTCATTTCTCATTCAAATAGAGATATCCTTTGTTTTGGCTATTAGCAATTTCTCCTCAAATCACTCTCTTCCGGTTAATGTTTATAAGGCATTCAAACATATAAAGAAGGCTGTGAGTAAACAGAGGAAACACACAAGAGGCACCCGTTGTAGCGCTGGGTCGCCTGGGCAGAATGACCAAGCCAATTTATCAACATCTTTGAGCTTTAATTCATCTTCTTTGTCTTCTTTGCTAAGAATGCCTAGGTAAAGGCAGACTTTGCATATTGGGCTTGTATGCTGTAAATTGAAATTTATTTATTTATTTATTTATTATATTTATAGCCCACCTTTTTTCCTGCAAGGAACCAAGGCGGCTTACATAATAATCCTCCTCCTCCTCTCCATTTTATCCTCACAACAACCCTGTGAGGTAGGTTAGGCTGAGAGTCAGTGATTTATTATTATTATTATTATATTTTTATTTATTATTATATTTATCAATCGCCCATCTGGCCGGTCACCCGGCCACCCAAAGTCACCCAGTGAGTTTCATGGCCGAGCGGGGTGTCAAATTATAGGATTGTAATCAAATGATACACCATGGGATGGTAGCATTTACCCAAATATTCTGCTCAATGAAAATTTTACAAAGACTTTTGATCATACATCTTATTTAAGCAATAAAATTAACACCTGGGATAGTCACTGACAGTAGAATTAAGCTGCCCTTGATCTGTCTCATTCACTGCTCTAAGCAAAAGAGCAACTTTCAGGCTTTTAGATTAATCTGTCTTGCTGGGAAACCTTTCATTATTTTCTTTCATTGTACTAGCCAATCTGTAATTTTGTACTACATGCCTCCAGGGTAATTTTAAAAAGATAACATCATGCTGGCCAGTTTCCAACTCCCTCAGGCTACTTTTGTTTGAACTGCTTGAGCATGTGACATGGACATCAAATCTGACATTATGAAACCAATTACAAATAGATATTTAACTGCTGAACTCATTCTGCGAAAGACTGATAAATCTGTATCACCTGCACACTTTGCAAATGGGGCTAGAAATGTTTCTGGGGATAATACTACGTTATCACGTAGTGTCATTTCCTGCAGAATTGTATGAAAAATAAGATGGTTGCCCCCTATTTCCTCTCCACTGTAAAGAAAGGTTTAAAAAAAAACAAGGAAGGGGGACAGCTTTGCACAGCCCTAACAACATGGCTGGCTCAAGACCTCTCACAGCCTGGGGTGGGAGGACATGCTGCTGGTGCGGGGGAGAGGAGGGTGAGCTAGTGGCACACGTGGGGTAGGAGAGGAGCAGCCCAAGCACTGATGCTGTGTGGGAGAAGAACTGTGAGCCATGTGTGGGGAGAAGAAACATGAGCTGTGTTTGCGTGTGTGGAGAAAGAACCGTGAGTTGCATACACTGGCGTGAGGGTGAGGTGGGAAGAAGCGTGAGCCGTGCAAGGTGGGAGGAGGAGCTATGCTGCCAGACAGGCCTGTGGCTCACGCTGGCTCACTTTGTCTGAGCGTGGAAAGCTGAGCAGGGTCAGGCCTGGTTACTACTTGGATGGGAGACCCCTCCTCCAGTTTCCTGCATTGAGCAGGGGGTTGGACTCGATGGCCTTGTAGGCCCCTTCCCACTCTATGATCCTATGATGGGCGGGGGGAGAAATGCAAGCTGCTGCCATTGTCTGGGGAAGCGTGAGTTGTTGGAAAGGCTACCTTCCCATCTGTCAGCAACCTCCACACATGAACAGAACCCATGGATTGTTGTTGGGTTGTGAACTGTGTGTTGTTTGTAGTTAACCAACCAAGGTTTGTTAGCACAGCTGGCTTCATACAACTCACACTTCAAGAACAACCCATGATTCAATGACAACCCACACTCAACCCATACTCTGGCGTGTCATGTTGTGTGAACCAGGTCAATCTCTCTCTCTGAGGGGTCCTTTGTGAGAGCGAAGCATTGGTGGGGAGGTGGCCATGGAGACCACCTGGGGTGCAGCAGCACAAGAGATCTTCAGGACCACCTCTCCGCCAATGCCTCACTCTCACAAAGGCCCCCTCAGAGCCAGGGGCAGAGCAGCTGCTGCCTATGCCTCAGTCTGAGCAAGGCATCAGGTGGGCCGCATGCTGGAGAGCCACTGGACACTCTCTTGCTGTGGCCTTTGCTGCAGCAGGGGAGCGGTCAGTACAGCAATCCAGAGTGGCTGCCCGCCTTATGCCTCACTTGGAGAGGCATAGGGCAGTGGGACCCATGGCCCTCCCGGTGGCAGGGTGCAAGGCATCTGCTGCCCTTCCAGATCCGCCACCTGAGGCAGGAGATTCAGCCCATCTCATGGAGGTGTGGCTCTGCCTAACAAAGGGCTCATGCTGGACCTGGGAGCGAACACAAACCTAGACCGAAAGCAGACATTCCTTTAAAGGTACATCTAGCAAGCAGACATTGTTTCTGATTTATTCTAGAGTAAGTGCAGGGAGCAGAACTGGATTGGGACCCTAGCATGGAGGTGTAGAAGGGCTTTAGCCTCCCCCCCCCCATGGCCCCACTCCAGATCAGGTGGGGGCATGTTGGTAATTTATATTACTAAGTAGTGATCCATTTGCTTTAATGCGAATCAGATTAATTCAGATGCAAGTCCACATTCTGTCACAACTAGAGCTGGATTGCCGTAATTGGTTTTTTTGTTGTTGTTTTTACATATGATCCTTATTGTATTTGTTTGTTTGTTTGATTTGAAATCTGCCTTTCTACCAAGAAAATGGCACTCAAGGCAGCTGAATTTGAATTAATCTCATATGGATGTCAGAACTGAACTGAACCCCTGAACTTGATGCTAGAACAGGGATAGAAATTCAGATCATTGCCCTCCCTATCTGTTTTTTAAAAATATATATTTTATTTTATTTATATCCCACCTTTTTTCCTGCAAGGAACCCAAGGTGGCTTACATCATAATCCTCCTCCTCTTCATCTTATCCTCACAACAATCCTGGAGGTAGGTTAGGCTGAGAGTCTGTGACACTGGCCCAAAGTCACCCAGTGAGCTTCATGGCCAAGTGGGGACTAGAACCCGGATCTCCCAAGTCCCAGGCCAACACTCTAACCATTACACTACACTGGCTCTCCCAACTAAATGGCTTAGTTGGTGGCAGAAATGTTAGACCAGACAGGAAGAAGCATGCAGTAGGCCTGGCCATAGATCAGTGATACCCAAACCTGGAGACCCAGTTTCTAATCTTCCCAAGCTGATTCACAGCTGGAGTGAATAAAAAGATTGTCAAATTGGCTTCTCCTAGAGATCTGAAACACAACCCAGTGGTTCTGCATAGCCTTAGTAAATAACTCTATGTTCTCATTGACTTTCAACCCATCCAGTTACCTCCATTTCCCCTTCCCAGTAATTCTGCATGCCACAGAATTGGATCCAGGAAGAAGCAGAGTTCAGTGGTAGAGAACTTGCTTTGTATTCAGAAGGTCCCAGGTTCGGTCCCTGCCATCTCTCCAGTTTCAAGGATCAGGTAGCAGGTGATGGGGAAAACACCTGGCAGAGACCTTGGGGAACCCCAAGGAGTAGTGAGTACTGGGCTAGATGGACCAATAGCCTGAGCTGGTATAAGGCATCTTCCTAGGTCTCCTTCACCTGTCTCCTCTGAGGGGCTAACCCTAGTGCTGATTTTCTCTTGTTTAAGGATACCATTAAGTTTTACAATGACTGGGTTCACACAATACGATAAGTCATGGTGGCTTATAAGCCATGTTTGTTTCAGGGTGGCCTGTTATGTTATCTGAACCCAGCAGCATGGTATGTTAACCACGCACAAACCATTCTGGGATTTCTGGCTGTGTTCAGACAACATGACAAGCCACTCTGAAACAAACATGGCTTATAAGCCACCATGGCTTACCGTGTTGTGTGAACCCAGTAAATGACTGGGTTTGCACAACATGCTATGCCACCGTGGCTTCAAATCTGGTACCCACCCCCCGCAGTGTGGCTACAAAGGCACCCCAGGAAGCCTCTGTGGCTTAGCGTGTCATCCAAACCCAGATGACATGCTAATCCATGGTCAAGCCTTTTGGCTGCAGACTCCCTTGGCCAGAGCAGCAGAAAGTCTTGCAGCTCTGGCCAGGCAGGCATGGGCTAGGGGAGGCGGGGCGCACTGTCATTGGGCTCCTCAGGAGGGGGAAGCCCAAAGACAGCGGGACAGCAGGGTAGAGGAGATCACACCAGCCAACTTGCTGGAGCTATCTCCTCTTCCCCACTGTCTCCTCTGTCGCTGCCGGTGTCCACTGCACCGCCTCCCAAGCCCTGCACCTCCCCTCCACCAGTGTGATGGTGCCACCTGGAGGGGGGGGAAGGAGGCCCTGGAGGACTGCCTGTGCCATGGCAGCACAGGCGATCTCAAGGCTGACCTCCCCGCCAATGCCTCACTCTGAGGAAAGAGACATTTGGGCTGGGAGGGCTCTGTGCAGAGCTGCACTGGGCTTTCTCTCTTGCTGTGACTGCCTATGCCTTACTCAAAGTAAGCGGGCTAGCAGCAGCTGCTTCAGAGAGCCACAAAAGCTGCTTTCCTGTTGCAGCATTTGCATTATATCTCTTTGACAAACAAAGGAGACTCAAAGTGCAATTCTATTACATGTCTACTCAGAAGTAAGCCCTGTTGCCATCATTGGAATTTTCTCCCAGGTAAGCATGCATAGGACAAACCCTAAGTGTGTTTCCTCTGTTAACTACCAGTCTAATGGGTAACTGTGGAAAGTTTGTGAATGTACTTGTTGGCTTGAGTGTTTGCCTCTTCACCAACGTGCATATAAAATACAGTAGTACCTTGGATTATGAGCATAATTCGTTCCAGAACCATGCTCGTAATCCAAAAAACTCGCATATCAAAGCGAGTTTCCCCATTAGAAATAATGGGAACTCAGATGATTCGTTCCACAACCATTTAATCTCTGCTTTGCCGGCTCCCTGGCAGGGAGCCCCATGGAGGGAGCCGGCAAAGCAGTGATTAAATGCTTGTGGAATGAATTCCCGGGAGCCAGCACAGCAGCGCAAGGCGCCTGCAGAGCAAGCGACCGCGCTGCGCCGCACCTCCACTCGCTCTGCGGGCGCCTCCCGTGCTGCCGTGCCAGTTCCCAGGCAGGGAAGAAGCACCGCAGCGCGAGGAGCCAGCAGAGCACGCGCCCGCGCCTGGTCTCTGCGGCTCCCTCCCAGGGAGCCAGCAAAGCATTGCCGGCTCCATGCGTGGAGGTGCTCCCGCCGCTCCCCACCTTTTCTTTTCCAGCGGCGGTGGCTCACCTCTCTGCGGCAAGCCGCCCGCGCTGCCATCGCCGGTCCCGTCACATCCGGAAGTGACGCGCCTCCACATATGGAGCTGGCAGTGCTTTACCAGCTCCCACGTAGCATGGAGCCGCCCAGAGCCGGCAGCGAGTAACCCGGTGTGCTCGTTTTGCAAGACCTCGCTCGTTTAGCGAGTCAAAATTTTTTGCAAAATTTTTGCTCATCTTTCAAAATGCTCGCACACCGGGTTACTCGTAATCCAAGGTATTACTGTAGTAATTTGTGCTTCCTTCGGTTTCCAGAGATAAAAACTGCACTTGAAGCGAAAGCTGAGGGGTTGGATTTGGGGCGAGGGGGGGGGGGAGAGGCAGACATCATTTTAGGAACTCAGGAAGCTTGTCAAGCAGTTAGCTAAATCATTAAGTGCTTGTTAAGAGGGTTTGTGTTCATTTGCATCCTTTATATTTGTTAGAATTGATACAGCCTTTTCCAACATGTTTTATGAAAAGCTATTTATGGAAATGTTTCACAGTGGCTTTAATGTATTGATGGAAAGGGAGGTTGGGGTGCAAGAACATAGGCACCAGACATCTTCAGACCTTTTGAGACTTGACTTTTTAAGATTAATTTACTAGTTATAATATCTGAATGCTGGGACTGGGAGTAGGGATTTTAATGAAATCTCCCATCCAAATTCCACCATGGTTTTGGAGTGTTCATCATAATAACCTGTTTTTGTTTGCAAAGTGACAACAATCCACTAGTCACCTGCCATTCTTCCATTTTTAAATGTTCAATTCAGCCTTTATTCAGACTGCTGCGCATACACAGTTTGCTGCAGTTTTCAGTCTACTTCTTTCCTCCCTTACCGATTACTAATGTAAAAAAGCAGACAGCACAAAAGGGAATTTTATGGGGATGGAGCTATCGCATTAAAATTAGTGCTGAACCAAAAATATCCCCTTCACCTGGCAGTAAGTCCCTCTGATCTAATGGGGCTTACTTCTGAATAGACATGTATAGGCAAAAGTGCCAAATGATTGTCAGCATTCACTGGCGTGTGGCCAAAAAGTGTGTGTGTGGCCAAAAATATCTATTTTCTGAGATTTGTGACAGTCATCTGGGATTGTCAGCATTCACATGTGGATGTCAGCATTTGCCACATGTTGGAAATTCACAGTAACAGGAATGACCCTGCTGGGTATTAGCAGTAAGTCTTCTTGTGGTCACTAGAGGGCTGTACAGCTAAAAGAGTCATGTGAAAAATGCCTTGTTGAACTTGTCCTGCAGGCTGAAATCAGGTAAGGAGCTTCATCATGCTACTAGAAAGCAAGTGTTTCATAATCCCACTATGCCAAATGCTATCACAAAGTGTGTGAAAACAAAAGAGTGGCAAAAATACAAATATTACAGTCAGAAAGACTACTACTGGTAAGTGTGCACTACCGGTATGTTATTCTATGACCAGGTTCGCATGACACGATGAAACACTCTCATTTAAAACATGGGCTGTTGTGCACAAGTGGGAGAGAGTTGGCACACTGCCTCCCACCCATACGTCACTTCCGCTTTTATTCAGCAACCCATAGGTTGCTGAGTGTGTCATCGAAACCTGGACTGCTGGGTTGTTTAGGGGCTAACCATGGTTTATTGTTGGGTCAACCATTGGGCTGCTTAGACCCTAAACAGTCCAGCTGTCCAGGTTCGAACGATACACTCAGTAACCTATGAAGGATCTGCTCGTGGGTTGCTGAGTGAAAGCAGAAGTGGCGGGTGTGCAGGAGGCAGCATGCCCACTCTCTCCCACTCGTGAGCAACAGCCCATGGGTTGTTTAGCCCATGGGCTGTTGTGTCATATGAACTGGCCCACTATGCCAATAGGAATTTTACTAATGTTTGCAGACTTAGGGATGGGTGACCCGCCCAGCACTAGACTCGCGGTGCGCAAGCCGAGCTGAGCGCGAGCACCAGCTGAAGCACTCACCGGACTGGTCCCTGGCTCTACATTGTTTAAGTAGAAAATAGAGTAAAATATATGTTTAAAATGGCCACGATTTGCGCAAATTAGGCCGTGATTTGCACAAATTAGGCCATTTGTAACATATGTCATTTTCTATGTAAACGACGTAGCACCAGAACCCAGAAGTCGCTTTCCCTGGTTCAACTCGCGAGAATGCGAGTCGAGCCAAGGAAAAAGTAGGTCAAGCGGAGCTCAGGGGGGGTCAAGCCCAGCGAGTTCGCTGGACTTTCCACCCCCAATTGAGCTCTGCGCACATCCCTAGCAAAGGTCCATCTAGTCCAGCATCCTGTTTCTCCACAGCAGCCAGCTGAATGCCCCAAGGAAGCCTACAAGCAAAGCATGAAGGCAACACCCACCCCCTGTCAACCCGAGGAACTGGTATTCTGAAGAATATTACCTCTAGACATGGAAGCTCCATATAGCTATCATGGCCCATACTGTTGGTAGACCTATCTTTCATGAAGTTGTTGGATGCACATTTAAAGCCAGTGGCCATCACCATATTTTGTGGCAGTGAATTCTCTAAGTTTGCATCATGAGAACAAGGACTTTTTTTTGTCCATCCTAAATCTACTGCCAGTCAATGACCCGGGGCCCAACTAGACATGACACTAATAATGTGAATGCAATTAACATGCAAAATGTTATTATTATTTTTAAAGTTAGCCGCCTGTGTTGTGTTGTGTGATTGTGTGTGTAGGATCAGGACCATGAGGGGGAAGGCAGGTCTGTATAATTATTTTCGTACTGCAGAAGAAGGCCCTCCAGATAGTTTGGCTTACAACTCCCATCAGCTCTAGCCAGCAAAGCCAATGGTGAGAGATGATGACTGTTGCAGGCTAGAGGGCCTTGTCCCAGACCTAGAGGGCCACCCACAGGTTGCCTACCTCTGTAGTAGACAGTGGGCAATATCCAATGCAACACTGCCGCAGATGTAAGTTACAGTTGCTCTAGCACAGTGGTTCCCTACCTTGGGTCCCCAGATGTTGCTGGACTACAGCCCCCAGCATCCCTTGCCATTAGCCATGCTGGCTGGGTATGCTGGGAGCTGTAGGCCAGCAACATCTGGGGACCCAAGGTTGGGAACCACTGCCTAGCATAAGTGATCTCTGGCACAATGCCAATAGTGCTTGTTGGTATGATGGGTTTTCCTGAATGTACTATTGGCATTGTGCTAGAGGTAGCGGTAGTACCACACTGACTACTGCCCAGTGGCTTGCCTAAAGTCATCTGGGGCATTTCCCCACATTACAACTGCTGAGGGTAACACCAGTGTTTTACTACATATTGACCTGGTTCGCACAATCAAAGTAAGCCATCCATGGCCTGTTGTAGGGTTATTTGAGGGTAGTCTCCCCCTCAAACAAGCCATGCTGCCTGGGTTTGGGTGACACAACAAGCTGTGCCTGGGAGGGTAATTAGGGGAATGGTGCCCAGCATGCGCCAGGGATTAAAACAAGTCACCTTGTTTATTTAAGCCGCAGTGGACTGTTTGATCATGCAAACTGGTCCAGTATGTAGACATAACACAATGTCCATGTGTTACATATTTGCTGCAGGAAACACCAACGTAACATTAATATTTCATGCAGCAATTGTAATCTGTGGAGCTGCCCCTAGGTTTGGATCAGGGATTTTCCAGTTTACAGACTGAGCCAAGTGCACTACACCACTGCACCGCATACAGTACTAGTTGCATGCAAAAACCTTTTGGGAATGAAGGGAGATGTGTGAAATGACTGCAACAAAAGGGAAGCAAGGCACCTTAAATAAGCGTAACACTGATTGCACAGAAAAGTCCCTAGAAACTGAAAGTTACTCATTTTTCAACAAAGATAAGCAAGCACAAACGGTACTTGCTACTGCCTGATGAAGACACTTCTGTCCTGACCTGTAAGGAGTGCTTTCGGTGTAGCTATTGGTCTGTTTCTTTAAAATTGCAGACAGAAAAGTCACTTGAAGAGAGGTTTTGCTGGTTTTAAATAAAAACACATTTCCTAGAATTTTGTATTACATTTAACTTCAACACTATTTTAGTATTCATTAATAATTTTCATTAGAAAGCTTGTCAGGTTGACTTCAGTTCAGGACAGACATCATAGACCAGGAAATGGTGCAGGGCAACCAAAATGATCAAGGGGCGGGAGCACCTTCCTTATGGTTTAGAAGAAAGATGATTGGACTGAGCCTGCAACCCTGTACCCACTTACCTGGGATTCAGTCCCATTGAACTCACTGGTACTTACTTCTGAGTAGACACGTTTTTATAGGATTGTGCTCTGAGACCTTATAAATAAGGTTTAGGCCTGAATCTAAAATGTAACACAAAACTAATCTAGAATGCTAGCATCCCCTTCTAAATTTAGGCATTCCCCATCTGTCTATTTACAATTGTGTGAAGCTTTTGCAGAAAGAAAATAATGTTTGGAAATTTTCTCGGCTTTCAAATACTCACCCTATCACACCTTCAGTTCATTTCCATAATGTTATTCAAGATTAACAAATAGGTGTTGTATGCTTTTGATTTCTTCTTGCTAGACGTCAAACTGAACCTTCCTGAAGGCTAGCTTTCCAAATGAGTTTGAATGTGGAATTCAAACTATGTTTGAATATACTGCTCCCTATTACTTATCTATTCTTCCCATACATGGGTGTACTTTCCTTTAAACCAGTGGCATTACACTGGAATGTATTTCATCCTATTTATGTTGGTAGACTGTAGCTGTAGCAATGCCTAATAGCTGGAGGTCTTAAAGACTGAGCCAGGTCCTTTTGTGTTATTTACAAAGGGCACTAGCTCAGTAGTACAGCCAGGACCGGTGCAAGGCAGTTTGGTGCCCTAGGCAAGATCAGATATTTAGCGCCCCCCCCCTTCCCACTGAGAGCACTGTATTTTTTTTCAAGGCGTTTTTGGCACCCTCTTTAGCCCTGCGCCCTAGGCAGCTGCCTAGTTGGCCTAATGGTAGCACCGGCCCTGAGTACAGCATGTGTTCTGCATGTAAAGGGGTGGCAGATTCAAGCTCTGGCATATGGTAGGGCTGGAAAAGACTCCTGTCTTAAATCCTGTATCTTTCCACTTTCTAAGAAACACACAGAAACAGACAGTCCCAAGTCTATGGAGCCTCTGGAAAAATCAGATGTTTAGCCTTCTGCTACACTGGTCAATTTCTCTCCATTTCTGCTACATCTGTTTTGTTGTACCATTTGGTTTGCACAGGAACGGCTTCCATTATCTGATATAATAGCCCTAATACCATCCTTTTTTCAGTTTCATTCAGCATTTACTTTGGTTTGTTTGGACTTGCAATTTACAAATTCACTGAGGCCTACTGATCTCTGGCATTTTAATGTTTCTTTGTTAAACAAGCTTTATAAAAATCAGATTTTTGCTGAGCCACGTATTTTTAAATTAATGAGGGTATAGTTGACTCATGTTCCACTGAGTGGGAGGCCAGCAAAGCCTGTATAAGGGGCTGAATTACTGCCTTCGCCTCTTATAAAAACATTTAAAAAAAAAGAAAAGAAGAAGCAACAAATAGCCTTAAGTGAAAAGTTGAAAAATCTCATAACTCAGTTTGCCATTTCTCCAACTGCACAACTTTATCAGGAGGCGCAGCATGTCAAATATGAGTTGAATAATATTTCACAGCAGGCGGAATTTGCTTTAACCTGTTTAAGACAGGCATATTGGGAAAACGGCGAACGCTCTACTAAGATTTTGGCTCATCGGCTCAAACAACAAAAACATCAAAATATTATTTCAGCTATTAAAGATGAGAGTGGTAGGACACATCTCCTGAAGACATAAACTCTCAATTTTTAAAGTTCTACTCAGAACTGTATAGTAGAGGTAGTGAAATATCGGAGCAGGATATGGATGCTTTTTTTTCTCATGCCAATCTTCCCCACTTAGACTCCTCACAAAGACAGTCTCTTTTGGCACCTCTGTGTATTGAGGAAATCATGAAAGCATTAACTAATGTGAGAACCAGGAAATCTCCTGGGCTGGATGGATTTCCAATTGAGGGGTATAAAACATTTTTCAGCTTTTCAGTTCCAAAGCTTTATCATTTGTATAACTTTATTTTTGAATCAGGTTTTCTTTCATCAGCACTCAATGATGCGTACATTACTGTCATCCCTAAGCTTGATAGGGATCACACCTACTGTGCTAATTATCAACCTATTTCATTAATTAACATTAAAATATTAACTGCAATTTTGGCTGATAGATTGCAACAAGTTATTACAACATTAGTCCAACCAGATCAGGTGGGGGTTTATAAAAAATAGACAGGAGTCAGATAATCTCAGATTGGTTGTTGACCTGATTGCACTAAATATAGACAGAACAGATATACTGTAGCTGCCCTTGTTTCTTTGGATGCGGAGAAGACCTTTGACAAAATTTATTGGAAATTTATTTTTGCTACATTGAGAAATTTTGGTTTTCCGCAGGATTTCTAAAATGGGTCAAAATTCTATATCCAACCCCAAGAGCTAGAGTTAGGATCAATGGCTTTTTGTTTGATTTCTTTGTACTTGGGAGACGTACCTGTAGCGGACGGGACCCCTTCTCCAAACCTCACACCCTTAAAGTGTACTTCGCTCTCACCAAGTGCCACCTTGTATTGATCACTTCAGACTTGAAGCTGTCTTCTTAAACTGCGTTAGCCGATTATGTGTCTTAGGTCTTATATGTAGCTGTTCACCCACGTTTGTTTGTGTTTATTAAGAGCAGTTTGTTTTATTTGATTACTTGAAGTAGGGTGCTCCTCCGTTAATTCCCTTCTTACCTTCCTGTACACCAGTCAGACTCTGGACACTTAGAACTTTGAATAAAAAAGTTGATTTATTGTTCTAACAAAGTCTCTAAACTGATATTCAACTAGTGGCGTGAGTGAGCCTGCAGCAGCTGGCTCACGAATTACTTCGAGCTAGTCGGCCTTGCAGCAGCTGGCTCACGAATCACTTCGGGCATGTCGAGTCTCTTCTCCCCCCTCCACTGCAAATTCGAACCCAACTGAGTCATGAACAGCAAGATCTTTTGTGTTTCTAGTGCTTCTGTTTGTGTTTCTTAATTGACTTAAGTCTTAATTGACCTGACTGAGGAAAACCCTCGCTACACTTATGCTAAATTCCTTGCTAAATTCCCCAGGGATGATTGTAATGCTGATTTGAACAGCAACATCTCTGGCTGGCAATAGTCCTTACATTCCTACTTAGAAAAAGTATTTTGTTTTATAGACATGTTCTGGCTGGCAATAGTCCTTACATTCCTACTTAGAAAAAGTATTTTGTTTTATAGACATGTTCTGGCTGGCAATAGTCCTTACATTCCTACTTAGAAAAAGTATTTTGTTTTATAGACATGTGCCAATTGATTTTAAGGTAACTTTTCTTCTAACTCTGACTGACTGAAAGGAAAGCCTGCTCAGTCATATGCTAATGGTTTCTTCCTTCAAGGCTCCAGCCAGACTGCTGGTGTTTTTTGCATATGCATAGCACCTGTTTAACAGTTGCATCTCAATATGCATAGCCAGACTGCTGTTTTTTGAATCTCAAATGGTAAAACCTGTTTAACAGCTCTGGCTCGCAGAGCTCGCAGATATCTCTGTTAATGGGGGACGAACTGCTGTTAACATCACAAGAATCATTAATTATGCTGAGTGATAAGCGAGCAGAGCTTACTCGAAGAAGAAAAAAACTCGCGATTTTTTTTAGCACATAATTCAACTCAGGCACAGATAACTTGGATTTTCAACAGTTAATTCATTCAAACTTGTTCTTTGCTTAGATTCAGGTTAAAGGCAGGCAGATGTTATACAGTGCTCTTTGTCTCAACTTGGCTTGGTTACTTGAAGTTACAGTATCAGACCAGGGAACTTAACTGTCCCTCTCATTAGTCCAGAACTTCACCTACTTCCTCAGACAGAAGGTCCTTCACTCCCTAAGTGGAAACTCCTGTGAACTGTTCTACACTAACACCTTCACGTTTGCTTTCTCACAACTTAGTTCTAGATTTCCTGTCTGAACTCTTCCCTTCAGTACCACCTTTCCCTACCTACTCTACTAACCTTCCGCTCCCTCTCTCACTCCAACCCACTCTCTCTCCAACTGACAACTGACTCCCCCTAACTGCCAACTCCCTGGGGGTCTATGTTCTCTGCTTCAACCAATCAGAGCCTCTGGAATGTTCAGGTTGGCCCCTCCCTGGGCTTCTGCCTGTCACAGTACCAGACAGGGAAGTCCACTTTCCCCACTGATAAAGCTGAGATGGGGCTTATGGGAATTGTGGTCCAAAATGTCTGGAGGGCACCCAGTTGGGGGAGGCTGGTGCAGATGATAAAACTGAGCTACATGGACCAATAGCCTGATTTGGTATAAGGCTGCTTCCTAGGTCCCTAAATTTGTTACAGGTTGACTTGTAAATAAGGTGGCGGAACACAAATGTTAGGGCTTTGAGCCAAGAAAATTCTAAATCGGCACTTAACAAAAGCCCTCAACAGCCTGGGACCACATTGCTTGAAGGACTGGCTCCTCCCACATGATACTTCCTGTCCAGGGCAAGGCTGCACCTCTGCTCTACTCCATGTCCTGCCACCATCAGAGGTGCAGTTGGCTGGGACACAGGAGAGAGTCTTCTCCATTATGGTGAGTGGTCCGTGAAGCTCCTTATCCCAGAAAATTGGAACAACCCCCTCCCAAATTATGGTTAGATGCCAGGCAAAAATGGTTTTGTTCTGAATTGACTAGAAATGTGTTGTTCTTCCTCATGGCTCTGAAGTTATTGAATATGTGTGCTGCTGATTATATGTTGTGGTGGTTTATGCTTTTGAAATCTATTGTATAGTAGTTGTGATTTTTTTTAATTGTTACTGATGTTCACTGTCTTGAGAGTCTTAATATTATCAGATAGGACGTGGGATGTAAATTGTTTACATAGGGGGCGGAGCCAGCCAGCATGGCGGACTAGACGTTCGTTAGAAAACAAAAGTTTGGATAAGACTTTTGGGGGGGCGGGCTTAAATACCACAGGCATGTGTTGATTTATATTATTTGAAATAGACTTGGATTGCTGGAGGCCTCTCTGTTACAGTTAGAAAGAATGGGAAGGTTCTTATTTCCAGAAGGGAATGCCAGTCTTTTGAAACTGTAATGAAATTAAATCAGGGCAAGCCCAATGTTACCTAGCCTTACCTTAAGGATATAGAGACAGCTACCAAACCTGCCAAACCTGCCTGCTTTCCCATGCTGTTGGGATTCATCTGGCAGGAAGAGAACTCAACATTGAGGAGTAGTCTGGATTCACGATTACCTTCCATGTTACAGCATGAGGCTGTGCTAACATCAGCGGTGACTGCAAATTAGTGTATCAGTGTTATATCCAAGTCGATTATACCGTATTTATTTCACACAATTCCAATCTTAATTTCTAAATAATGCAACTTTAATGGGAGAAATACAAATGGAGATCAAAGAGTTCAATGGCACTTATTTCGAGGTAAGTGTGTATAGGATTGCAGCCTTCTTTACTTACTGTTTTTTTTATAGTTCACCCATCTCAAAGACATACATTGAAAAAGTCCATGAAGTCTTCATTCCAAAATAGAAATACTGAGTATATTCTTAAAGAGAGGTGGAGCATCAGACATTCTAGTTGCTGCAAGTTATTATGGCCACCTCTTTGGATTAAGCCACTACTCCAGGACTTTTCCTCTTTACTCAGAAGCCTTGAAATCTTCTGGGCAAGAAGTCACTTGCACTAATTTTCTGTGTTAAAACATTTTATGAGCCTATTCCTCCTCACCCCAATAAATGCATGGGCATGATCCAGCCAAAGTTAAGCATTTTAAAGTCTCACTGACTTCAGTCACAGACATTTAGCACATGTTGAATGATAAATGATACTTAAAAGGGCCCCACTTTAGCGGGGTCATACCTGTGGTTTATGGCATCATTCTATCTGAGCAGCTTCAGTCTTTGTTACTTTTACTCTCAGAAACTTCCTACTACGACAAATGTGTTTTTTTTCTAGCATCGCTGTTTCAGAGCTAAGGAAACTTGAGGCACAAATAACCTGAACACGCAACATTTTGGACCAGCAGTTTGCAGGTGTGTGTGTGTGTGTGTGTGTAAGAAATGCAACCACATGGCAGCTCATGTGGATCACATGACTGGCACCCTCCCTCCTAGCTTCCCTCATTAAATGTGCTGCTAACCCTGGAGTGGAGGAAAGGTAATGGTACCAATTAGGCTGGGGAAGATGCTGCACAAACCAGTTCTGGAACTGAACAGCGGCACTGCATAGATCCCACTAGTCCATTTGGACTAGCAGTGACCATCAGTAGTCTCAGAACGGTCCTTGTTTGGCTTGCTGATTCAATCTCTCTCTCTCTCTCTCTCTCACACACACACACACACACACACACACACACAGCCCTTCACTTGGGGGTGTCTTTCAGTACACATGCCTATCATTGCCTTTGCTTTCTATTCATCCCACCCACCAAAAAAATCTTAGGGTGATTCCAGATAAGGCCTTTATTATGCAATTGCCCTGCTTTATGCACAGAATCTTATGGAGGGTCCAGATGAAGTTGTCTTCAATTTGTAACCTTCCCATGTTTTCCCACCACTTCTTCCATCTTTTTTCTATCCAGAAAAGAATCTGCTAAGGTTGAAAAGATGGCATAGCTGCACAATGTCTATGGATTGGTAGCACTGGGAGCCCTCTGTCTGGAAGCACCCTTAGATACTTCATTTATCCTCTACCAATAAACTTCATGGGTATCAATGAGCTATATGAGATACAGTGAGTGGAGAAAATGGGTGGGTTCGCATATAACTTTAAGCCCACAGAGGCTCTGAAGCCTCTGTGGGCTTAAAGTTGCCCCAGGCCCTGGCTGTGCCTATTAGTCGGGCACAGTGGGGGTCCGGAGGCACCGCCTCTCCATTCTTCCCCGCTCAGTCCTCCTGCTGGTATCCCAGGGGACACCACACAGGAGCACTGAGATGAGCGGGGATGACAGCTAGCTAAAAGTGCCCAAGCAGCACTTTCACCCGCTGTCATTTGCCCTTTTTCGGCACGGCTGCTGCTCAGCTGAACAGCAGCCACACCGAGAAAGGTTCCCCCCCCCCGCCCCTGTACTTACCTGGTGGCTTTGGTGGCAACGGCAAGGGTCTGGTGTTGGAGACGTCCTCAGGTTCTCCTTCCCCCATGTTCTCCTTTCCCTTCCTTCCAGATGCCACTGTCAAGTGGCACCCAGGAGAAGGGGGAAGAGGGAGTGTGGGGAAGGAGAACCATTCCATGTGCTGGGTTTACATAGAAGTAAGCCCAGCAGAAGGGAGCATTTAAAATGCTCCCTTCTACTGGGCTCACTTCTATGTAAACCCAGCACAAGGAATGGTTCACACACACCCTTTCCTCTTGGGTACCACTTTTCTGAGCTCCTGGGAGAATGGGAAAGGAGGGAGGGAGGAGAATGAGCCCCCACCCACTGCATTCTCATTCTCTCTGCCAGTACTGCATGCATGTGTATTGTTGGCAGAGAATCCCCCCTCCTGCCCCCTCCATTCGCTGGACATGGCGCCCACAGGTTCAGACAACATGCTTAACCTACTATGGTTACCTTAACCCTACAGCGAGCCATGGCTTAGCAGGGTGGTTTAGAAGCCACTCCCAGGTCACTTCTAAAGCATCCCATAGGTGTCAGATGACATGCTAAACCACAGTAGCAATTAACCTACTGAGGTTTAGTGTGTTGTGCGAACCCAGTCAATGGTGGATGGATGGGGCTCTAGTCTTGAAAACAGCAGCACCTTGGAAATGCAGCATGAAGAATCTGAATGGTGATTTTTCTTGTAAGTAATTGGAGAAAACTTATAAATTTCTAGTTTCTGAAAGAGTCCATCAAGAAAACAAAATTACTGAGAACACACTCCTACTAAAATAATAGAAAATATTAAACTGGTCCCATATTGCATACATAGCATAATTCTTCTATATGCTGTTTTTTCTTTGGAAAACTCAGAGCAGCTTGCCAGAGTTCCCAGGGATCTCCCGCACAGATCTGGTCCACACCTCTTTTGCTTTGACAAGTGCTAGAGGGATTAAGTGCTCCCAGACCATTCACGTGAACGGATAACAGGGGATCATGCTGAAACTGAACCCCAACAAGACTGAGGCACTTCTGGTGGGAGACAAGGGGAGGTTAGGGGATGTTGACCTGGTGCTGAATGGGGTACATCTACCCCTGAAAGACCAGGTCCGCAGCTTGGGAATCATTCTAGACACCCACCTGTCCATGGAGGCTCAAGTGTCAGCTGTGAGCCGGGCGGCACTGCATCAACTCCATCTGATATTGCAGCTGCATCCCTACCTTCCTAATCATCTGGTCCCATCGGTGGTTCATGCCTTAGTCTCCTCTTGCCTAGACTACTGTAATGCGCTCTATGTGGGGTTACCCTGGAAGATGGTTCGGAAGCTACAACTGGTACAGAACGCGGTGGCTCGCCTGGTTAAAGGCATCCGCCGGCAAGATCACATCACACCAGTGCTCAAGGAGTTGCACTGGCTACCAGTTGCTTGCTGAGCTGAATATGGGAATATGAATTCAAGGTGTTGGTTTTGACCTTTAAAACTATATACGGCGCCAGTCCAGCTTATCTCAAGTAGCACCTCCAGCTACATCAAGTAGGCCACTCAACAAGGTCTGCCACGGACGGCCTTCTCCTTGTCCCATCAGCCAGAGCAGCCAGGCTGGTGGGGACTAGGAAGAGGGCCTTTTCTGTGGCAGCCCCCAAGTTATGGAACTCCCTCCCCAGTGACCTTCGCCATGTCCCCTCCTTGATGAACTTCCGCCGGGCTTTAAAAACATGGCTTTTCAGGCGGGAATATGGGGTGCGTTAGGATTTTTTTAAAAAAAACTCTTGTATTGTTTTAATTGTGTTTTATTTATTTATTTATTACATTTATACCCCACCTTTTTTCCTGCAAGGAACCCAAGGCGGCTTACATAATCCTCCTCCTCCTCCACCTTTCCATTTTATCCTCACAACAACCCTGTGAGGTAGGTTAGGCTGAGAGTCAGTGACTGGCCCAAAGTCACCCAGTGAGTTTCATGGTTTTCATGGTGTTTTATTGTATTTTATCTTGATTGTGCATCGCCCAGGGTGGCCGGGTGACAGGCCAGATGGGCTATTTAAAAATATAATAAAATAAATAAATAAATAAATGTTCTGTAGTAAACTATAGGCATGTTTCCTTTTTGCATAGGTTACAAATCTATAGTCTTAGTATCAGTTGTAGAAACTATTGAAAGTATGGAAATGCTTTGGTGGAGTTTTTTGTACCGAGCATTGTTGTAGATTCCAGTAAGCTCTTAGCTGATTTGATTGTTTCAATGACGAAGCGAAGCGTCAATGTTAATTACAGGTTGGAAAATATGACTTGAAGTAATGTCAGTGTTTTACACTGAAGCAAGGTCACCTTTTACATTGCCACTTCCAACTTCTTCAGTATTCACAAAGCCTTTCACCCTTGAGTGCCAATAGACTTCAACTCAGGTGATTATAGAGTTCCAGACATAAAGTAGACATAGTATTCATGTTTGTTTTCTTTTGCAGTCTGTTGTCATACTTCACAGTGTACTAAGTCATTAAATAGCCATATCCTAGGTAGCTGAATTTCTGCCTCTCTTTTTAATTCGGTTATTTTATCAGTTGCTGGCTATAACCGAACGATCAGAAAATGAAAGAAAATGAAAATATGCCGTTTATTTGTATGATTTTTATGGGTCCCAGTCTAAAGTATCCCTCATGTATCAATTTCCTGTGTACATAGGTCTCTATTTACACACATCAGATGGTGAATGCTGTTTGCTTTGTTAGTGCCAGTCACCTGTTGGAAAGGAAGGGTATTGGTCAATGCTGTCAAAGTAGATGTAGCAAACCTAGTGTATACACAGGCTGAGGCAAAATATGTGGGGATCCAGCCAATATGTGCAGCATGCTTTTGCATGTCCAGTTCCCAATGCAGAAGGTGACCTGTTTCAGCGTATGGATCATCCTTGCTGAACTGGAGTGATCATATTTAATATTTTGTTATTGCAGCTAGGAATGGGGAACTACTATGCTAGAGGAAGTAGAAATATTTATGAGGTCATTCTACTTGGAATAACTCCCGTGGTGAAAGTAAACAGGAACTGGAAGAGAGCATCAAAATAATATTATGGGAATTCTAGAAAAAAACATGCAATCCACTTTCATCACAGAATACATCACAACATGACATATTGTTACTCTAAGCAGGGAATACTTCATAAATTGCTCATAGTATGGAGCAATTTATGTTTCAGTCATTACAACACTATATACCAAAAGTGGTGAATAGGAAATCAGATAGGAAATTTTCTGTGATTCCAGCCACATGACAAATTTTAGGATACAGGAAAGACAACATGTGCAAATGGGTAAACAGGAAACTTTGCTAGTATTTGGGGGGGGGGGGGATTCTATGATTCTGTAATATTATATTAACAAAACTTTAAAAAATTGATCTAAAAATGGGGAAGAGCACCTATTGTCTCTCATTTTATTTATAGTACCTCATTATATAAACTAATGGAAATGTTATTTTAATGATTTTTTTTTATAAATCAATCAATTTTGGTATGTTCATAAGATATGACTTTTTCTGAATGACTAATATGACAGTGAATACAGACCTAGACTGACATTACCTTAGCATCTTAATTGCCACTTCCATGTCCCCCCTGATAATGAAACACATGGGTAGAATATGTGATGGTTTGTGTGATGTAGTTAACACCTGCACAAGGGGTACCTGACCTTTTTGGGCCAGTGGGCACATTTGGAATGTTGAGAGTTTCATGGGCACTCTCACAAACTGGCTGCTGGGTGGGTCGGTGGGGTTGCCCATTCACAACATGGCTGTCATTGTGGCTGTGGCTAGTCAGAAAGCACCCATTTCCCAGAAGGCAAACTGGTGAGGCTAAAAAAGGAAAAAAGAAAATTGCTTAAGAACAAGGCACAAAACCACTCTTTTTGAACCCACAGTTTTCTGCTCCAACAGCCATTTCACAGAAGGCAAACTGATGAGGCTGAGAGACAAGTAACTTGGCTGAGAAACTGAGTACAAGGCAGAGGAGGGTTCTGAGCCCCAAATGTCAAAGCACATTTGCCCCCACAAAGCACAACAAAATGCCCATTTCACAGAAGGCAGGCTGGTGATGCTCAGAGAAACTCCTCCCCACCCACCCACCCACAACCATGAACCCAAGGCAAAACACATGCCATTCAAAACCAAAGAAACAAAACACTCTCTCTCTCTCTCTCTCTCTCTCTCTCACACACACACACACACACACACACACACACACACGGAGGGAGGGAGGGAGGGAAGGAGGGAGGGAGGACATTAAAAAAAACCAGGCATTAGCAGCTCATAGTCTGGGAAAGAATTCAATCATTTTCCATAGCTCAGTGTAATACCAACCCCTTAATGTGTAACAGTTAACAGGTTTACAATCTGATCTGAACTAGTCACTCCCAGTCCCAGCAGTAGGGAGTGGTTGCATAGAATCCATGGATGAGAGAGCATTTTGCAGCATGCATATTCTGGAAGGTGGCTGGAAGGGAGAAATAGCAGCTGAGCTTACCTCAAGTTGGCTTTCAACCACTGAATGCTGCACAATTGCTTTGCTAAATTTCCTCCTTGTTCAAATCTGTCTCCTTCTCCTGCCAGAGACCCTGGCAACCAGAGATATTAAAAATAACAAAGTGTCTTGTAGCACCTTAAAGGCTAATGAATTTATTTTGGCATAAGTTTTCATGGACTATAGTCTAGTTCATCAGATGCGTGGTGGAGTTAGGCGTATATGGCTCCATGCATCTACCCTCTGGAAACATGATTTACCTCAGGAAACGAAGTTATGAAATTATCCACACCAAATCTGGAACAATCAATGTGCACCATTGTTCAAACTGAGCAGAATGCATAGACTGCTGCCTAACATAACTGACTTCTGGAACACTCAATGCGACACCAAATTCTTTAAATATGTAGCCTGTTCTGTAGCCTGCTATGGTGCAAAGCGCTTCATATTTAGACATATAAGACCATGTGAAATGTGTCCACAATGGCGATGTTTCTGAACTAGATGGGGGCAAAACACAAGAGATGTGGATCAGATGAATTGGCTTGGATGTGCCTTTCTATACTGGATATAGCATAATTCGTTCTGGAAATGTGCTTGTAATCCAAATCACTCTTATATCAAAACGAAATCCCCCCAAAAAAATGTGTACAGAGATTTTTAATTTAAGCCGTACTACAGTACTTGTATTGCAAGACGTCGCTTGTATATCAAGTAAAAAAAAATTAAATCAATATTTAAAAATTTGCTTGTCTTGCAAAACGCTCTCAAACCAAGTTACTTGCAATCCAAGGTATTACTGTATTCTGTTTTAAACACTGCAAGGTCGTGCAAGCATTAGAAATTGTTTTATCCTCTAGGGCAGGGCTCTCCAACCTTGGGTCCCCAGATGTTGCTGGCATACAGCTCCCAGCATACCCAGTCAGCATGGCCAATGGCAAGGGATTCTGGGAGCTGTAGTCCAGCAACATCTGGGGACCCAAGGTTGGAGAGCCCTGCTCTAGGGGTTTACATCACATGCATATGTGCTCAAAACATCTATCACCATTAAAATGTGCTTACCAGGTAGCATACCAAGTCGCTTCCAGGGCCCAAAACACAGCTCTCTGTCTTTCTCAGTCTGCCTGAAGGGAAATCTGTCCATTACACAGAGGCTCTTGGATTACCACAATTCTTAGCTGGGACAGGTAAAGATCTGCCTCCCCCCCCCAACTGCCTGATGATTCTTCCTAAAAATCCTGTATCTAGAAGCAATTGGGTAGCTATTTAGTTCCCATGGCAACATATTTCTGGGCTAGGATTGCCTCAGGCAAACTACATGGATAGTAGGGTGGGTGCGGAGGTCTCCTCTTGTGGTAGGGCTGTGGCTAAGGCAAACCCTGAAGAGGGCCACCCATCCCAGGCCTTAGGGTGGGTGTGGTGGTCTCCTCGTGTGGCAGGGCCAGGCTGAGGTAAGCCCTGAAGCAGACGGACCCCCAGGTAACTGGTGAGTGCCTGGGAGATATAAGGAATCAGTTTTATTGTTTTGTAGCTCTATTGTTTGTACCAAAGTGTCTCTCTACTTTGTCTCCTTCCCTCATTTCCCACCTTTTGTTGTAATCTGCTACCTGAATAAACCTTCTTGGTTTTACCCCACATGGTGCGTGCGGTTGCTCTGTGGTTCAGCTAAATCCAGGGTATAGACGAGGGCAAGTCCCTGAACAGAGATTCAAGGCAAGATTGCAGAGCTGAGGCTGGCAGTCTGGCACCTTGAGATCTCTGGGGGTCTTTTGGGTAGGAAAGGGTGGGTTGGCGGAGTCAGCCAGCCCCCCTTCCTTCACAAAATCCAAGCCCATTTTCCTTTCCTGCTTTTCTATACATAACCTCTAGGTGGTACTGTGCTAAAGTTGAATATCACAATTATACAATTACATGTTTTCTTTCGCTTTCAGAAATAATATCCCATTTTCCCAGCTCTAAACCCCCCCCCCCCCGCCGGGAAAGTGCTCTTAAAAAGCAGAAGTGAAACTGCGGGATCACATCATCTAGAGAACCCATAAACAACCATAAGGAATCATGAGCACATAATAAATGCCTCGCTAATCACAGGAAGTCAGGATCCAAGCCAATGTGTTTTTTAAATTCTTGCATCTGACTCATAGATTTCATAGATAGAGTTGGAAGGAGCCTACAAGGCTATCAAGTCCAACCCCCTGCTCAATGCAGGAAACTAGAGGAGGGGTCTCCCATCCAAGTAATAACCAGGCCTGACCCTGCTTAACTTTCCACGCTCAGACAAGCTGAGCCAGCGTGAGCCACAGGCCTGCACTCCTGAACATTTTGATAAAAAGATACAGTGTATCTGAGAAAGCTTCACTCACAAATTATTCGCTGGCAGTTTAATGAGTTGTAGCAGTAATCTGTTATAGTAGGAGCAACTTACATTTCCATTTCTTTGCCTTCCAACTGAGGCTTAAATAGGCTTTGTCAGAATATCAGAATAAAAAATTGTGAGCAGCTACACTTTCACAGATAGCTTATCTGTTCTGATCCATAACTTTGCCAGGAATCATCCGGAACTCTTCTAGCCTCAAATTTTAAAATATCACTATGTTTTATACCAGCAAAATAACCTGAATTAAAACTTATAAGTGTAGACCAGTAAGGGAGGAATCATGTTAAATTTATTTCCATGATTCTGCTTTGGGATTTTCAAAAATACACAGCACAGCTGCTGAAGCTGCAATTTCAGGCTACAGAAGTGTTACCATGCTTGCTTGGGACCTGTGTCTCTAGTCATGTCTGCAAACTACTTCTCCAGGCTCAGGAAATCAGCCTTTCTGGAACATGAATGACTAGGGGGAATTCTGCATAACCGCGGGTGGGAGCGTGGGTGGAATCTCTCCATTTTGGTCCTGGCTCTATTCTGCCTGATGGCAGTCCAGTAGTGATTCTGTTAGTGAAAGCTCAGCTTTGATTTTGTTTTAGAATTTGGGCAAAATCTGTGTCAGCCTCTCAAATCTTCCTCCACAAGGACTAGGGCAAAACTTTTAAAGTTGGACAAGAATAAAGCACTAGGAATGCTAAAAATTCCAAGAAAACTACTATGCTCAGTTATTCTTGTGAAAATAATCCCCTGACCGTTATTTGTTCGTAAAAATCTAGAAACTGTTATACCTTAATCTAATCCCAATTTCTAATGTGCACTTCACCAAGGTATCTATTCAGCAAATTACATATCTTATAGATTTTAATATTCCTTCATTTCCAGATAATTTTGAAAGATACAGTTCCAAAGTATACTAACACCTTCATACTAACATACAGCCAATTTTCGAGGATCGGGATATTTGTAAGAAGACCAAAACACTGGTTTATGAAGCCATTGTATTACCAACTTTATTGTATGCCTGCGAAACATGGACTATCTATAAACGTCACTTCCACCTCCTTGAAAGGTTTCATCAACGTTGCCTCCGGAAAATCCTGCAAATTACTTGGGAAGATAGGCGAACAAATGTCAGTGTACTGGAAGAAGCAAAGACTACTAGCATTGAAAAAATGATCCTTCAACGCCAACTTCAGTGGACCGGTCATGTTGTTCGAATGCCTGACTGCCGTCTCCCAAAGCAGTTACTTTACTCCCAACTCAAGGATGGAAAGCGGAATATCGGTGGTCAATATAAGAGGTTTAAAGATGTTCATAAGGCTAATCTAAAAAAATGCAATATAAATATCGAAAACTGGGAAGCTCTGGCCCATGAACGATCTAAATGGAGGTTGGCCTTTCACAAAGGTTCCATGGACTTTGAAGAAGCCCGAGTGCAAGGTGAAAGGGAGAAACGTGCTAAGCGAAAAGCACGTCAAATGAATCCTTTACAGGACCATCTTCTATCTGGTAACCTGTGTCCTCACTGTGGGAAGCTGTGTGGATCTAGAATTGGCCTCCACAGTCACTTACGGACCCATCGCTAGAGTCTACACAATCTTCTTTAGAATTTCCTCCTTTAATCCCGGAAGACAATCTTACTCGGTCACGAGTGATCGCCTGATGATGATGACAGCCAATTTTGGCGTCTGTGTCCTAGATTTATTGATATATCACTGCTAATTATTTACAGTTGAAGATGCTTCTTTATAAACATCTCTATTAAAACATCTATTGCTTTGCTCACCTTCCTCATAAAATAACAACTGGTCATTATGAAGCACTTGTTATTCTGTTGCACTGTGCGCCACTTATTTACCTTGTAATAAATAGTAATTGGACTTGGAGGTGCCCATCAATATACTTTGATAGGTTCCTAGGGTAACAGAATGCTAAACTAGCAATCTTGATCCAAAAAAGGATCAAATCTTTGCCTTTTTCAAGCAAAACATTACAGGCCCAATGCAGAGGTCATCTAAAAAGTGATTTTGTATGTAGGGTGGCCACTGATGCATCACCAAAAAAGAGGAAACCCATCACCTAAAAAGAGGATGAAGAAGAACACTGATTTGCATACAATTTGTGTGTGTTAATTTATATGTACAGAAACAAATTTAGGAATGCTTGGTATTATTTAAATAGAACTACAAGACATCTCACCATAGCAGGGAAGACTTTGATCAGGTGACTGGTGTGCCTGCTCAGTCTGCTTCCCAGGAGCAAACTGTTGATGGGTGACTTCAAGGCCCCTGCACTCCCTTCTTATGGTCCTTTATCTATAAAGTGGACTTAGACTGGATAGCCCTTCAAATAGAGGGCTGCCCTCTGTAAAGTAGGACATCTGGCCACCCTGTCTATGACATCACACAGCATGGTGTGTGTAACATGTAGAAATCCATGACACTGCGCAGAAGCTCAATAATATACAGTGTCTCTATGCCCACACGACACACCCCTAGTGTTAGCTGACACTGGTGCCAAGAAATTGCACAGAATTGAACTGATGCACACAATAAGCGGCTTTCAAAGATTACGCCTGCATTGTGGAAACATTCTTCAGCAGCTTCCACATGTGGGAGGGCATAGGATGACATTTAAATCAGCTCTAGGTGAACTTACATTTGAACATGCCTTTTGGGAAATATTTTGTGTATCCACAACATATTTTGAAAGGACACTCTTTTGAAAAGCTATATTCATATACCTTGATCTAGCACACCCAATTATGTTTGAAAACTATGTTTCATATTGGTCACTACAGCACATAGACCCTCTGCACTGCTTTCCCCTTACACATCCAGCTCCCTCCCACAGCCTCTGCACAACACTTATCCACTCTGGCTGCTTTATACCTCTTGACCCATGCCGCCCCATCTCTAACATGAGGGTAACTGGGGCTACAGCAGTCAGGACTGCATGGCCTCCCTCAATCCTCCCTTTCGGCTTTCCTAGTGGGATTGAAACTTGCACATCTATTGACAGCCACCACCACTTTCAGAAAGATTGTGTAAAGTATTTATATGCAGGCTTTATTAAAAAAACATTTATTTTGGAACCACTTTGTTTCAGGGGTTCTAAACCTTTTCATTTTTCTTTTACTGTTCCTTGCCCTTTTACTCCCCCTGCCACCCATTTCTTTACAACTGTGTGACCCAGTTCACACATAATGGTGGCAAATTGTGTGTTAATTAACCCATGATTTGCTGCAGTGCATGCTGGGTATGTTCCGTGGCCATTTTGAATATTCATCCCCTGACTGGGCTCATTGGGGATTGCTTATGTGACATCTGAACTAGGGCACCATAGTTTAATTGTGGGTTAAACAACCCACAGTTAACCTACAATTAGTAGTTAGGTTGACTGTGGGTAGCTTAACCCATGATTAACCTATAGTGTCTGGGTTCAGATGTCATTTAGCAACTCCCAGTCAGGGGCTGAATATTCAAAAAGGCAGCGGAATGTGCCACGGCAAATCATGGATTATATCCTGATTTGCCACTGTTACATTCGAACAGCCCCATTATTTATGTACGTATGTATGTATTTATTTTACCACCTTTCCACGAAGTCATCAAGGTGGTGCACAAACTTAAAATAAAACAAGAGTAACACCATAACCCCCCAGCAAAATCAACAATAAAACTATTTTAAAACATTAAAAACAACATTAAAACCACTAAAAGCAATTTAAAAGGCCAGATTGAAAAGATACGTCTTTAATACCTTTCCAAAAAACTGAGAGTGTAGGCCAATCCTGACTGTGAAGTGAGAGCATTTCACAGTTGGGGAATAACAAAAGAGAAAGCTCTTTCATGTGTGACTTGACAAACAAGCCTCTGTGAGCAATTGTGTGGGTTCGCATGACACAACAAGCTATCTATCCTTGTAAATTACTGTGATTGGTGGTAACTTACAAGGATGGTTCTGACAGACATAGTTGTTTCTGGTCATGATCATGCTTTTGTGCCCACCAGGGCCGGCGCTACCGCTAGGCAGACCCAGGCGGCTGCCTAGGGCGCGTGGCGGAACAGGGCGCAGCGTTTCTGCGCCCCTTCCTCGCCTCCGGCACGCTCCTGCCCCGCCTGCCGCCTCCGCCGCGCCTCCCCGCCCGCCTGCCAGCCGCTGCCGCCGCCGCCGCACCTCCCCCCGCGCGCGCGCCCGCCAGCCAGCCAGCCACCTACCTACCTTCCCGTCGTTTCTGGAGCCCCGTCGGCGTTGTTTTGGCGGGAGGAGGAACCAGGGCAACAGGGCTTAAACAGCCCTGTTGCCCTGGTTTCCCCGGCCAAAAAAAAAAAGCGTGGGGGTCCCGTCGTGTCGGAGGAGGAGGTGGCGGCGGCAGCGGCAGCCAGCAGCGGGGGCGGGGGGAAGGTAGGTGGTGGTGGGGTGGCGGCGGCGCGGGGGGGGGGGGTTGCAGAGCAGGGCTGCTTTGCTCCGGAGCCCCCCTCCCCGGCACGAGAGGGGGGGATGCTAAATATAATTTGGCCTAGGGCGCCAAACAGCCCTGCACCGTTCCTGGTGCCCACCCAGTCCTCCCTCCACCTCCCAGCATGCATTCCAGAGGCCATCATTCCCTCTCTATGTAGGCAGTCTGCCCTGTTCTTGATTGGTCCACTGAGTGCTCCCCTCTCCCTCCTCCTGCAGGAATCTTTAACCTTTTCTCTACCTCCCTGTAGCTGATCAATATCCCTTTTGTTGTCTGTTCCCATTGGGAAAAAAAAGATTCCTGTGTATGTTGCCCCATGCTTCTCCACCTGTCACTTTTCCTGCTTTTGCCTGGCTGCCTGTTTCCATCACCGCAGAGAAGCATTCCCCCCCCCCCATCCACCCACCATTCCTGGCGCCTCTAGTATGAACTTGTGAAGAAAAGAGCCTTTGGGGGGGTTCACACACACTCACCTCATGTGTGAACCGGCTGGGGTGGGTGGGGTGTGCATAGTTAGTGTGTGGAGAAAGGGGCCCTTGGGGGTTCCTGCATGCACGCACGCGCACACACACCTCCTCATGTGTAAACCAAGTGGGGCCAGTTGAGGGGGCTGGGAGGAAACGAAAGCCTCGGTGCCTAGATGCCTAGGGCTTTCATATGTAAATAGTTCAAGCCATGAGGCATGACTCATGAGCCTCCCTCATCCTGACTGGCCAGGTGAAGTTCAATCTAATTGGCTGAGAGGCAGCAGAGTTACAAGGAGGAGGGGAGGGGGGAAAAGGTATATTTCCCAAAGCGTGGGTTTTGGTCTTTGTTCTACCCGGCTGTGGTAATGGTGGTAAGCCAAGGACCCCAGGCAGCTCCTGGTGAAATTAGCTGGATTGAGGGCTCTAGTAAAGGCAAGCCTTGTGGGAGTTTTACCCATCTCGGACCTTCGGGTAGGTGTGGTAATCTCCCTCGGGCAGCGAGGCTGTGCTGGATTTAACCCTTGAAGAGAACACCTTCAGGTAACAGGTGTGTGCCTGAGAGATATTAAGAAATCAGGTTTTATTGTTTTGCAGCTTTACTGTGTACTAAAGTGTCTCTCTCTTTATTTTGTGTGCTTCTCTCATTTCCCTAATCTTGTTGTAAAATGCTACCAGAATAAACCTTGTCTTGGTTTTACCACACATGGGTTTTGTAGTACTCTGTGGCTTCAGTATCTAAATCCAGTTTACAGAAATTAAAGGCGAGTCCCTCAACAGAGATCCAAGTAGGATTGCAGACAGCTGAGGCTGGCAATCTGGTACCTTGAGATCTCTGGGGGTCTTGGTTCCTTTGGAGTAGGAAAGGGTGGGGGTGTGGCGGGCCAGCCAGCCCCCTTCCTCCACAGAACTGAGGCTTGACTTTCTCCTAACCTAGCCACCACTCCCATCTTCACTGCCCATCACAAACACCTTTTATGCTCCCCCTTCTCCCTCTCACCTTTGTTCTCACCTGGTCTAGGATACAGGTGATAATCATTAACACATTATACACCCCCCCACTGCCTGGCACCCCTTGTCCAAGCAGTGGCTTTTGATCCTTGCCCCCCTCCCTCTCTGAGCCTCCTGGCACCAAAGCCACTTTCGCTCTCCCCTCTCCACCCACCTTTGCTCCCATCTTGGCTAGGAGACAGGTGAAGGTTATTTACACCTCCCCCCCCCATGCCTAGGCTCTGCTTAGCACTGCACCTCTTTTACTTCTTCCCCATTCCCCCCCCCCTCGCATCCACAGGTGGCAGAGAACCTGCTATCTCTAGCCATTCTCCCATCTATCCTGCTTCCCACCTGTGTTACAAGTCTGAACTAGATCTTTTCCGCACCTTCCCTACCCCCAAAGCTTTTCTTGCTCCTGCAGCCAGAGTTTAGCCTTTACTTCATTTTTCCAGCCCTCTGCTTACTACACAACTACCCCCTCCCCTTCTCCCCCCCCACATACTTGTAAAGTTCTCCAATTGTAATCTACACTTCTTCTATTAAAAGCATACTTTATTTTGAAAGAAAATTACAGTTTTTGGTATTTTGATGGTAAAAGTAATAAACATACTACAATTAAAAGTGAAGCAAGCAGCAACATATGTGTTGCTGGGCAGACATCGGAAATAGAGATCGGATGACGGGAGCAGCTGCTTGTTTTGCCACTCATCATGCGAGTGTTGTTTTGCCACTCATCAATACCCCACAAATATGTGACCTGAAATACTTGAAGAAAAAAATTAAAGCATACTTTAGATGTGATTTCAAAGTTATATTATGTAGACCTTTTTATTAGAATACTTGTAAAAATTTAAAGACAACAGCTTATACTTCCCTTATTTAAATGTAAGAAAGAAACAAAGGTACTGAAAACTGTTGGCACACTAATTCAGCCTCCCCCAACCTGATGCCTTCTAGATATGTTGGACTACAACACCCAGGATCCTTCAGTCACCAAGGCTGGCTGGAGATACTAGGAGTCGTACTCCCAACACACCTGAAGGGCACCAGGGTGGGGAAGGCTGCACTTATTAATTTTAGTAACCCAAAGAATTGTGCACAATATGTTGACAACCACTCATCTATTTCAACAGAGTTCAATTCTGCTATTGAGGCTGTTGGGGCACCTTCAGTTTTGGTGTCAGTACTTATTAGTTCCATTTCACACTGAGACATATATGTATTTCAATGACATATGTGTTCTCTTCTACACTTGCTCGGGATTATCACCTGATAAACTTTAATTAGAACTTTAATGCTGTAATGTAACATTAATGTTGTAAAGTAACATTAACATAATTAATGTTGTAATAAAAACTGCCATGTTTGCCAAGTATTGTATTTGCAAATTGTATCTATTTGTTGTTACTAAAATTAGGAAATGGAAAGTTTTCTGCTGAAAAATAAAGCACTGGAAAAATTTCTGCCCCACATCACTGGTCTTTGTTAGAAAGATGATTTGATTTCTTGCAAACTCAAAGTATGGGCAGAGTAATAATTTTCTGTGATGCATGATAGCGATTCATAGCTCAGTTTCAGGCAAAGGTAGGAGAGAATTGTAAAATGTTTGGAATTTAGTAGAAACATGATACTGTATAGTCCAGGAAGGAGGCTAATGAAAGTTAAGAGCCAACCAAAACTACCGGTAATTATGAGAACAGGGATGTAACACTAAACCTTATAAAGTTTTGACTTCATTAACTGAGTTAAAATAGTCCTAAAATATAGCTTTTGTGATATTTCCTTAGTTTAGTTCTGTGGGTTTGTTGGAGAGTACTTGCTGTGTGAGATGGCTTTCAAACACACCTGCCCTAAGGCCAAGAAGCACCAGGAGTCAGGGTAACCTTGAGAACCTTCTTGATTCTTGTACAACAGATACCAACCAACAACTTGGTAGGTTGAGCTTGCTATAAAGCAGTGCTTCCCAACCTTGGGTTCCCAGATGTTGCTGGACTACAGCTCCCACCATCCCTTGCCATTAGCCATGCTGGCTGGGTATGCTGGGAGCTGTAGGCCAGTAACATCTGGGGACCCAAGGTTGGGAACCACTGCTATAAAGACAGGCTCACATGCATTAACCAGTTCTAACTGGATCACAGAGAAAACCACACCCAGTCAAGGAGGAAGGGGAGCTGCTATTAAAACCCACACATCCCTTAAAGAAACAGGTCACACATACTATAGCTTTCTCAGCAACTGCTGGAGATGAAGAGATTATGAAACTTTATACAGCCTATTGGCATTTTCAAATACAAAGGAGGTTTAAACATCCTGAAGCTGAAACAAATCCATCTTTATTACACACTTCAAACAAGTTAGTGTGCAAAAACAAACAAATGGCAAAAGGGCTTGCCATACCCTGCTAACACAATGATAATAATGTCAAATTCCAAACCTGATCTCATTGGGAGGCAAACTATCATCTCATTCACATGTCAAATATTTTGGCTAGGCTGGCATACAATGAGCACATCAATGAAAAAGGCTGGGGCATGCTGGGAGTTGTAGGCCAAAAACATCTGGGGACCCAAGGTTGGAGAACACTGCCATAGAGGTGGTTGGGATGAAGGCCGGGGGAGGGGTTTTTAAGGAGGGAGGCCTAGGTTTTTGTGTTCCAGAAGAAAAACCAATAAAAGATCTGTTGTGTTCCTAAACTGGTTCACTGTCTTCTCTGAAGAATAACCTGTCTGGCTAAGCTGCTAGAGAAGGCCAGACAGTTGCACAACAATATCATTCATAAGCTATGCCCCTGGCAATTTAATCATGGGCCTTCAGGGTAGCTCCAGCATTGAGTTCTGCTGACATCAGTGGTATCTCTCTACAGATTATGTTTTGTAGAGAAATGTATTTATAAGGCATTTAATTAATAAATTAAATACACTTCTGTACAGCTTATCGGGCAATGTCGACATTCTTTATAGTACAATCCTATGCATGTAGACATGCCTCCTTAGGAGTAAGTACCACTGAGTCCAAAGAGATTTACTTCAATGTAAATTTATAGGATTGTAGCCCTAACATATTACAGTGCAATCCTGTGTGTGTCTACTTAGAAGTCCCATTGAATTCATTGAGACTTAATCCTAGGGAAGTGGGTATAGGATTGCAACCTTAGTGTCCATTTGTAAAGCATGAAGATATTTTGTTGAACAGGTTTCTCTGACTTTTTTATACTGCAAATCTGTGCAATATGAAATTCTGATTAATAAATTGACAAAGATTTTGAAATGCATATTCCTTAAGCATAAAACCAGTATTTTATGGTTTTAATCAGCTATGGTTGTTATTCACCTATGGTTTTCCTATTATTCAGGAGCAGGATTTGCTGAATAATTAAGGCCATTTGTGGTAATAAACAGCATTACAAATGTGAATTATTTCCCATATAAACCAACTCAAGCCTGTTGCTAGACTTCCCTGGAGTGGGGGATTCCATCCTGAAGTTGAAAATGTTTTTATACTCCATTGTAAAAACATTTTTTGAAATGTGTCCTTTTCACCTGTTTTCAAGATGTGCATAATTTTAGAATGAGCCAATTTAAATGTGTCCAGATAATCCCTATGGAAATGGGTTATTCCTTTTAGTACTCATGTCACAGTGCAGAGTTAAGGCCACTGTACAATTCACTGAAGGTCACCAATTTTATTAGAATTGTTTCTATGATCATAAAGATATGAATTTTTTTTTTTACTTGATGTCAAATCTGTAATAGCAAATCAGTAGTAGCAGTTATTAGAATGATACCTCCATTCCATAAAGGAGATTTTACATGAACCCCCTCACTGATTAAAATCACACAAAGGGGTTGCAAGGTAATGTAAACTAGCCCTGACAATGTACATTATTCATCAGGGCCGGCGCTACCGCTAGGCAAACTAGGCGGTTGCCTAGGGCGCGCGGCTGAAGAGGGCGCGGAAACGCTGCGCTCCTCTTCGCTGCCGCTGCGCCGCCCCCGCCAGGCCTCCGCCTCCCCACCCTCCCGCTGCCGCCGCCGTGCCTCCCCCCGCCCGCCCGCTGCTGCGCCTCCCCTGCCCGCCCGCTCGCTGCCGCTGCGCCTCCCGCCGCCGCTGCGCCTCCCCCTGCCCTCCCGCTCGCTGCCGCTGCGCCTCCCCCTGCCCTCCCGCTCGCTGCCGCTGCGCCTCCCGCCGCCCTCCCGCTCGCTGCCGCTGCACCTCCCGCCGCCATCGCCACCCCCCCAACCCCCCCGTCACCTACCTTCTCCGCATCGCGTCGCTTCCAGAGCCCCGCCCGCGTTGTTTTGGCGGGAGGAACCAGGGCAACAGGGCTTAAACAGCCCTGTTGCCATGGTTTCCCCCAGCAAAAAACAGCGCGGGGGTCCCGTCGCGTCACTTCAGGAGGAGGAGGAGGAGGAGGAGGAGGAGGCAGCAGCCGCCGCCGCCGCAGCCAGGGCGGGGGGGAAGGTAGGTTGGTGGTGGCGGCACAGGGTGTTTTTTTTTTGCTGCTTTGGAGTGGGGGGCGCTAAATATTTTTTCGCCTGGGGCGCCAAACTGCCCTGCACCGGTCCTGTTATTCATTATTTTTTTTAATGTATCTCACCTATCAGACAACCACATTATCCCACTGGCCATGCATTCAGAGATGAAAGGGATTCCCCCCTCACATGGAGGACCATTATGAATGTACAGGCAGTCCCCAGGTTACGAACGAGTTCCGTTCTTAAGAATGTCTTTAAGTCGAATTTGAACGCAAGTTGGAACAGCATAGTGTTCTATAAGTTAAAATCGGCATTTACGCAGATTGCGTAAATTATGCAAATTGTGTAGTATACTACGCTATGTACTCGACGTAAACAACGTAGCACCAGGGAACCCAGAAGTCCGTTCTTAAGTGGGTTGTCTGTAAGTCAGACGTTCTTAACTCGGGGACTGCCTGTATATCTGTTTGCATGCAGGGCTGCTTCACATGGCTATGGAATGTCTCTGGGGTGCCCATTGGAAGGGGACAGGGCTAACATGCAAGCCTATAGCCGCCTTGAGTGCCATTTTTTGGTACAAAGGTAGGGTACAAATAAATAACTTGTGCTTTTAACACAAGTGGGTTCCTTTGAACTCCCCTTATATAGAGAAAAGAATTCTGACCAAAGTACTATATTAAAGAAACAGAACAGAACTAGGGGCCTTATGACAGAACTACTTCCCCACCCAGTCACAGTGTAGTCCTTGCAGTGAGTCCTGCAAATACATTGCATTAAGGGATACAAACAGGAACTGATCACAGAAAATCCTGGGGACCGGACATTACACCATTATCTGATCACAGAGATTATCTCACGACTGGAAAATATTTACTGTGAATTAGTTGTTCAATATGTGTACTTCAAAACTGGTTTGGACTGAGTTTTGCCTGGGTAATTTCAGTCGCAATTTCACAATGTGTAAAAGGAGTAAATGGATTGCAGCTGAATGGCTGGGTGGTGAACGGTAGCTACATTTAATAAAGAAACATCAGGAACTGGAAGTCTTTGGAGCACTAGCCTCATTAACATGCAATTAAACCATGTTGGCTTAAGACAGGTCATATTAAATAAGGGCTTGGTACCTAGACAAAGTTCTTATTTGGTGCATTCTGATCCTTTTGATCCATGTTTAGGAGCATGTTATATATTCTGTAGCTTGCATTACAGCATTGTATCTCCAGCACAGGAGGCAAGTCATCTGGCTTTGTTACTTGTACTGGAACAACAGCCACCCATCAATTTACTTTATTGTATTTATTATTTATTAACACCATTAATAACATCTGTTCACAAGGTGGTTTACAAAAAATAAAAATAATCTTATAGAAATAACAAATGTTAAAAAAAAAACTATATACAAGTACAATTTAAAAAATATCCATTAATTCCTAAACTCCTGGGAGAATAAATATGTCTTCAGCTGTCTATGAAAAGAAATCAGAGAGGAACACATATGAACTCTCTATTTAGGGCAATCCTACAATACTGTATATGGTTTTGGCAGCACTTTAGGCCAATCCTCCATGCTGCAGCGCCCAGAGGGGGTGAGCGAGAGAGGAGCTCTGCGCAGCCACAATCTAGCTTGCACGCTTCTTTGCCCCACCCGAGAAGTGGCAAAGCTCAAAGGAACAGCAGCTGCAGCAGCGGGGGGGGGCAGACCTGGGGGCTTCCTGGCGGGGGTGTCCCTCCCCCTGGCTCTTTTTCAACCTCTGCTGCAGGACAGGGGTAAGGACAAGAGACTGCTCTTTACGGTTTGATCGCCTCTCCTCTCCAATCAGCTGCTTCTCCTTGAAAATAAAAGTGTGAAGCACCCTTTTTCAGATGCTTGTTCAACGTCACGTGTAGTCGGGCTCAAATCCCGAACGTTCAGCGGCTCCTCCACTTTTTTTTTACTTACTCGCAGGTACGGTAAGTATGCCCCACCATCCCAGATTGGGTGCCGCACGCGGATTTGTGAGTAGGCAAAAAGTAGAAGGGCAGCTGGGCGCCGTGAAGTTAACCGAAGGTGTCGTTTGCCTTCTGATGCTAACCTTGCCTCAGCTGAGGCAAACTTCCTGTTCTTCCCGCGCGCCCCTGAAGCCGCAGCAGCTGCGGAGCTGACAATGGGAAGAAGGCATGTCGAAAGCATGTCATACTTTGCTCAGCGAAGGGCTGGGTCCTCTGGGTTCAAACTTCAAACAAGTTCCTGCTCCGCTCTTTTGGCGGCGCCTGGGTAGGATTCGGTGCGTAACAGTTCCCTAACATGCTGCAACTGGTTTCCACGCCCGGCCCGGCCCACAACGCTCCTCCTGAGAGAGAAAGAGAAAGAGAGAGGAGGATGGGAAATACCTGTGAGCTCGGAGCTGTGTTTCAACTTGAAGCTCGGCACCTTTTCCAGTACAGACACTTGCCTCCACGTTCTCATGCTGGGAACAGCTTCTGAGGGGATTGCCACGCGCCGGGACGCAGCAAAGTAAGTGGCCTTTTCAAAATTATTTCATTTTCCCGCCTTTCTCTCCCCCCTCCCCCGAGTTTGGGTGGGCTTCTCCTGAGGAGGCTGCGGAGCGGAGGGAGTTTGCGCCTTGCCACCTGAGCGCCAACCGCCTCCCTGTTTTTATGGCGGTTTCCATCTCATCCCTTGCGGAGAGGGGGCTGAAGCGTGTCGTGTCTCCTGACCTCGCTGAGTCAGGTCTCCAAATCCTCCCACCGACCACCACCTTCAAGCGACAAGCCGAAAGGTGTGGTTCTTCTAGCTCCCCTTGTTTCCTTACAGGTCAGACGTCTAGGGAATGTGTTAAAAAAACAAAAACAAAACCCCAACCTCACTGGCCATGGACTTAATGCAGCCTTCCCCAACCTGGTGTCCCCCAGGTGTGCTGGACTACAACTCCTAGTATCCTCAGCCAGCAGGAGATTATGGAAGTTGTAGTCCAACACATCTGGAGGGCACCTGGTTGGCAGAGGCTGACTTAAAGGATGGGAAAGGAAAGACTGAGGAGCTATTGTCCTGAAGTGAGGGGTGAGAATGTGGGGCTCAACTTAGGCTTTCCAGAGACTCGACTCACCCCACCTCATATCACCCCACCTCATAACGGACGTTGCGAGCTCTGGGAGTTACTGCCTTGTAAAAATGAGGGATGGTAATTTGAAAATACAGGGCACCTGGTTAGATCTTAAGAGTATAAGAACTTGGTTTACTTCCAGACAAGGCCTTTAGCACACCATCTCATTCATGGAATTTTATTTATTTTAGTTATTTATTTGTAGTATTATTTTTATACCACATAATAAAACCCCTGAGTGAATTTTAGGGGGGGTGGGGGTGTCGAATGTCATGATATTTCACTCTTAACCTTCCCTCGTGTTTTCCCACCGCGTTTTCCGGGTTTTTTACTGCAGAAAATCCATTAAGGAAGAAAAGATGGAATTGCTACACAATGCCTTCTGATAGCGCTAGGAGCCCTCCTTTTGGAAGCACCATTTGTGTATGTGATGGCAAGGGAGGTAGTGGGCTCTCCCACACTGGAGGCATTCAAGATGCAGCCGGACAGCCGTCTGTCAGGGGTGCTTTGACTTGGATTCCTGCGTTGAGCAGGGGGTTGGACTCAATGGCCTTATAGGCCCCTTCCAACTCTACTATTCTATGATTCTATTAGTGTGGGCATGGGGAGAGTGCTATTCGAGCTAGATTTGACTGGAGGGAAGGGAGAAGTTTTCATGAGCAAAACAAGGACGCAGAAAGTGCTTCCATGTGATGGGAAGTGCAGTGGGTCATGGCAAAGATGCATCTGACCAGATCCAACCATCTCTCACCCCACCACCTATAATTAAAGGAAAGTAAGCTAAAATTGCTGCTTTTTAAGATAACACAGGATTCTGTGTTTTCACGTAGAAGAGACTGCCAGTAACAAGCATTTCTGACTGTTTTCACATGTAAGGCTTAAATCGGTTTTTATTTAAATTAGTGTGGGAAGCAAATGTAAAACCTGCATTGGTGACAATGTACATTCAGGCTGCAATCCAACAACCTGGGAGTAGGACCCTTTGAACACAGTGGACTTGTTTCTGAGCAAACATGCATAGGATTGGATTGCAAGTTTCTCCTCTGCAATTTAGAGCACAATCCTATGCATGTAGGACTTTTTTTTTCCTGTCTAAAGAACTAGCATGCTGCAGCCAGCATTGCTCTCTGGGGTATGTTGGGAGTTGTAGGACCTTTTTCTGTCTAAACATGCATAGGATTGCACTCCTAAAGAGCAGAGAATGATGTTTACTTATCCTACCTTCCTGTTGTGCTCCTTCCCAAAGGCCCGCCCCCACACATACACACGTCCCCACCAGGATTGATCTCATTTTCAGTATGTGAGTCAGGCTGCAGAGGAAAAAACAGTAATCCATTGGAGGATGATTAGCAATTCTCACTGTGCATATGTTTTGCTCTTAAAATTAGACCCATCCACCAACCCTATTCTCAATAAAACTGGATCACAGCCAGTTTTAAACACACAGATCTATTGCCATCACAGCTAGTTTGGCCCTCACAAAGGCACCTTTATTGAGGTTTCGGGAATTAAAAACAGTATTATTAATTTAAAGAATCTTTACTTGGTTCTTAGCACAGGTTATTTCAATTTATTATGATATAATTTGATTTTGCTAAATATTTTAGTGCAGCAGAGCTTCAAGTAAGTAGATAAAATCCTTGAGGTCAGAGGGGCAGGGTATTTCAAACAGGTTGTTGCCTAAAGAGAAGCAGCGTTCTAAAAGTCAGGTCAGTGGGTTAGGAGTTGTTAGGATGGAAATGTCAGAAAAGGAAAATGGAATGGAGGCTAATGAGAGGGATACGTACTTTGCTGTGTGCATCAAAACTTGTAGTAATGTTCGATTTTATTTTCCTCATAACGAGGATGTCATACAAGGGTGTTTTGTTTACATGTATACTTTAAACTGTAAGGCTCAGATATTTTATGTCATGGAAAGCTTAGAGAGCACACCAGTCAGGGAGCTTGAAAAGAGCTTTATTATCTCTCTCAAACAAGTAGATAACAGCAACAGGAAACTCTTGACTCCACCCAGATATATCCAAGCCCAGTGCCAGCTAGGACTGGACTATATACTGTAGTAACATTACCCACATAATAGTGTCATAGTAATCACAATATGATTGCTATGATAATATATCATAATCATACTACAATTACTGTACTCTCATGGTATTAAAAACTAAGGGTCTGATTTTTTTATTTTTTTGAATGGGATGCAGGAGTTGTGAAAGTCAATTGAAACAAATGGGAAGGGAAGTGTACTTTTTTTAAAAGGGGGAGCTGAAAAAGGAAAAACACTGCTCCCCCCTCCACTTTCTGCCCTGCGAGCAGGAGGGCACCATATTGGGGAAGCCTGGTGTATCAAATTAGAGCTTTACAGGGCAATCATGTGTATGTTTATCCATAAGGAAGTCCCTCTGTGATCAATGGGGATTATTCACAGGCAAGTGTACATAGGATTGCAGGCATAATCTTTTATATTTGTGTTGCGTTATGGAGATGTACCCCTAATGAAAATCTGATTTAATTTATTTTCTTGTATAAATAGCAGACTTGGCTATTCAGATCTAAATCTAGGTAAGAATACTTTGAGAAGTGGGGGGGGGGAAGAGAAAAACAATATAAAATAAAGCTTCTTAAAGCTTCTGGATCAGAAATCTAGGAACTGGATATCTGGCATTAGAGCTTTTGACAATTTCTTTGTTTTAGCAAATAAACTTCGGACACAATCCTATGCACATTTAGACAGAAAAAAGCTCTATAACTTCCAGCATTCCCTAGCCTGTATGGCTGGCTAGGGAATGCTGAGAGTTGTAGGACATTTGTCTGTCTAAACATGTATAGGATTGCGTCCTTCAGCTGCAGTCCTACACACCTGCCTTCCCGAATTTAGTGCCCTGTAGATGTTTTGGACTACAACCCCCAGCATTCCTGACCATTAGCCATGCTGGCTGGAGCTGATCGAAGTTGTAGTACAAAACATCTGGAGGGCATCAGGTTGGAGAAAGCTGTTATATGTACTTACCTGGGAATAAGTCTCATTGAACTCTAGGGAGCTTAGTTCTGAGTAGACATACATAGGATTGCACTGTTAATCTTTTTGTTCTTTGCTTTAGACAGAATTCTAACTATATTGCAGCATTTCACAAACTGTGGTTTGGAACCCACCAGTGCGTCTCAGCCCACTTTCACGTGGGTCTCAATGCTGCAGGCTGCCCAGTGCCTCTTGGCTTGTACCATGGCCATTGCCATGCACAACATGCATAGGCATGTGTGGCAATAGGAGTTGGTTAGATAGCAAGGCTAATATTTATATGAATAATTTTTAAAAACTGGGAATAAAGAGGAAGGGGTTAAAAGAGGAAATGGTTATAGGAGGAAGCAGCAGGAAGAAGGGATGAAAGAAACTGGCACATTAAGTGTGAAAGGAGGAGGGGAGAAGAAATGACAGAAGATGGGTAAGAATACTTTAAGAGGCATGGGGGGGGGGGAAGAGAAAAACAGTATAAAATAAAGTCTTCTCTACTTAAAGCTTCTGGATCAGAAAATTCTGTCTGAAATGGGGAAGATGAATCATGATACCTCCAGAGCCAATGCATATACTTTACTTGAGAAATGATGAACTATGGAACTCTTTGCTACAAGGGAATGGCTGTGGCAAAGGATTTAGCACTTTCCAAAGAGGGAATAGATATCAATATAAAATGGTATCAGTAACTGCCAGCTGATTATGCCAAACTCTTCCTCCATCTGCCATCATTTTGGAACAGGCTCTGCCCCTGCACTGCCATTTTGTGACTGGTGGGCCTCAATAGTTTTCAGCTCCCTCAAGAGAGCCTCAGGGGAAGACATTTTGTGAATCCCTGCTATATTGGAACCTTTGGATTGTTTGGGAGGAAATTGGTAAGATAGTAAGGATTAAAATATAGCTGTGGTTTATTAGCACTGGCGATTTATCTATACAAGATTTATTTAGAATATTTATTTACAAGATTTATGTTCTGCTATGGAGTTTTCAAAGCGGTGAACAATAAAAGATAAAACAGATAAAAGAATAAAACAATATGTTAAAAACAAAATAAATAAACCATGGCTGGTTCAGGAAACCTTCCTGAAATAGAAGTGTTTTCAGGAGGCGCTGAAAACAGTACAATGCTGGCGCCTGCCTGATCCAGAGGCAGGAAGTTCCAGAGAAATTGAGCCGCTACACTGAGGGCTCTTCTCTGGGTGGACTCCAACCGGGCAATCAGTCCATATGGAACTACCAGGAACATGCCGTCTGATGACCTTGGTGACTGGGCAGGTTGGTAAGGGAGAAGGTGTTCTCTATAGTCATTAACGCATCAGTACCTTAGGTGTGAGTAAGTGTTAGAAGACATTTCTTTATTCTGTTACTAATGGCATTCTTGTGCAATAAGAACAAGTGTCAAAAACAGTTATCATTGCTTAAAGGACCTTGGTCTGTAATCCTGTGTAGAACTTCGTCTCTTTACAGTTATTGTTGACCCCGCTAAAAGTCTCTCTCTGTATATCAAGTTAAGTGCTAGTTCAGCTTCTTTGATGGATCAGCTACTTAATATCAATTTTTATGGAATTTTATGGAATTTTTATTCTGTTTTTATGCTGAATTGTATTGGTTGGTTTTGGTTGTGTGTTGTATATTTGTTTTGTTTGATTGTGATTTTGTATGACGCCTAGGGCATTTATGTATTGGCAGGATATAAATTGAATCATCATCTTCTAATTTTTCAAACTACTGAATAAAACTGTTTTTAAAATATGCACAACAAAATATGGTATAAATAGCATGTAGTTAAACCACTTTCACTAAATGGCTCAGTATGCACATGGGTCATTCCGTGTAAAATCAACCAAAAAATTTGAAAAATTTACCTCACCATCTGCGATTTTTTTAAAAACTGGCATACTGGTAGACCAGCATGAGAAATGAACATACACCAAATTATAGGTCATTATACCTCACGGTTCAAAAGTACAGTGTGCTCAAAAAATGCCCAAAACACGATTTTTCAGTGTTTGTCACTACACAAAAAGTATCATAACTTCCTTCAGAACTGACCTAGAAAGTAAATCATGGTGTCATATGAAAGCTCTCGAACTACCCTTTTATTTGATATGTAACATGAAGCATGCATGTGAAATAAAATATTCAAGGTCATAGTTTCTTTAATTTGACCTTGAATTCCAAAAAAACCAAATGTTTTTTTTTGCTAATTTTTTTCCTCAGATAACCCATGTTTACCTTGAGTATGTGTACCTATTTCCAGAACGGGGTTCCGAACAGTTCAGAAGATGTGAATGTTCTTATACATGCACAGTACCTCCCTACAATAACTTCACCCCCTTATACACACTAAAAACAGAACTTTTTGGAGGGAAATTAAACTTAAGCCTGCCCCCTCCCTTCCGGAGCTTCCAGGGCCTTCAGGCTGAAACCAAACCAGGCTTGGGTAGGCCTCAAACCTCCACAGAGATATATCTCTTTGGATGTCTACATTAAATCAAGCTTTATTCAAAGATTCTGATAAGAAAGAAAAAGGCAGGCCTGAAGCCGTGACAAGTGCCGACCCCACTTCTTTGCAATGTGTTCATGACTTTTCAAATTGTTGAATTCCTGCACACCATTTCTACAGGTAGCATAACTAAGATCTATTATTTCCCTGATGGTGCGGCAGCACAGTATAAAAACGGTAAAAACTTCAACAACTTAAGTAAGCATAAGTCAGATTTCGGTATCGATGCAGAATGGCACTTCTTTGCCACATCGTATGGAAAAGGGCCTTGTGATGGTTTGGGTGGCACTGTGAAAAAGTTAGCAGCTCGAGTAAGTTTGCACTTTGCAGCATCCGTATTAAAAACAAATCATGACCCCTCGTCAGCTCTTTGATTGGGCAAAGGAGAACATCACACAGGTTGCATTTCAATACACCATAAGTAAAGATTATGAACTGGAAGAAAAGCTTCTGAAATGTCGCTTCGAGAATTCAAGACGATTCCTGGGACACAGAAAATTCACGCTGTAATTCCATTAACAAAACACACTATTGCTACTAAAATATATTCATTTCAATGTGAAATGAAGGAGAACTGGAATTGCAAGAAATACGAGGATTTGTTACATGTGTTTATATCTCACAATGGTGGTTAGGTTGTGTTTTAAAAACAGATGATCAGAGAGCAGAAGTGTTAGTGAGCTTTCTTCATCCAGCTGGACCAGCAAAATCATTATTGTATCCAGATAAACAAGATGTCCTATGGATACCATCTTCAGATGTTTTGACAAAAGCTGATCCTTGTTGCCCAACAGGGCACATTTATACACTAACAGACAAAGAGTGTCAAGCAGCAACTTCAAGACTAGAAACTACTGTTATGAAAAGCTCCTTAATTTAAGACTTGTTAACAAAATGTTAGCAAGTAATATTTGAACTGCATAAAATCTGATCAGTATATATAAGAGTAAAATGGAAAATCTCATCTATGCACAATAATGGTTTTTCAAGCCCACATCTAAGTAAATAGCGGTTTTGGAAAATAACTATGCTAGTAAGAGTCTCATTTTGAAATCAGGTACATGTTTCCAGGGATGTTAAACGTTATTTAAAACAAAAGGAATTTTTTGTCATTATTCAAGGTTAAACTTCTGTATATTTATTTGAAAAAAATAAAATGAACATGTTTTCCCCAAGCATACTGGTGAGTACCTTTTTTAAAGTACATATTTTAAACCTCATTCTTCTGAAAACAATAGGCCCTGCAACTTATTTTTAATAAGCAGAACAAGTTCACCAAATCTTAAGCAATTTGCTTTCAGTTGGAAATATTCTTTGATTTCATACCAGAATGACCACCCAGAGGAAGTATCATTATTCTACACAAAATGTCAGAAGTATGCTATTGTGAAGAAGAATACCTAATTCAGAGCTGCATAATTATGACAGGGTAGCTTGTACTTGTGCACAATGTTTTATTCAAAACCTAAGTGATAATGCATATTTTCTTAAGATTCATACAGTGAGATAGCAATTCATATGAACTATGACGCATACACACAGAGCGCCCCAAAAGATGTAACTCATTTTCTGTTAAGAACCCCATTTTGAAAATTGGTACATGCATTAAGCACTGTCAGATGAAATACTAAAACAAAAATCATGGAGAAAAATCTTTTAGTTTTTGCAGAATTCAAGGTCAAATTTTACTATTTGACCTTGAATAAAACCATTACGTTACATATCAAATGAAAGAGCATTTCAAAGGCTTTCCATCAACACCATGATTAACCTTCTCGGTTCTGTAGAACTGGAATTACTGTAATTTTAATGTTGTCCGACACACAAACATTAACATTTTTCTTCATATTTTTGATTGCCATATCTCCAAATGTTTTTGTCCCAGAAGTCTAATTTTTGGAGCAGCTTATTTTCTCAGAAGACCAAACAAGTTCACCAAGTGTTTTCAAAATCGGTGACGGTCAGGTAAATTCATTGGTTGATTTTACATGGAATGACCCACATAATGACAACCCAGGGGTTTTGTTTTTGTTTTAAAAAAACACAAACCCCTAGGTTGCCATGAATGAACCCGCATGCTAGCTCATTCTGCTTGATTGAGCCTGCTCAGTTCCTCTTGCCACTGGGAGTGGCTAATCAACCCAGGGATGCTCGGTCTGAAGCTGGAACTCCGACTTGTCTCTCACCCGACAAGCCAGAGTTGGAATCCAGGGTTTCTTCTTGTTTCAGAAAACCCTTGGTTGTCGTTATGTGCGAACCAGACCAATGTGAGATTGTATCTTTACTTTGCACTAAAAGATGTCAATGGCTTTGGCTCCATGTACTGGCATTTAATGGTACAAACATTTCCAAATAGTCATGTTCACTAACATCGTGATGCTAAACTGTTTGCTACTAATTTCCACTCCAATACTAGGATATTCTTACACAGTTTCATAAGAGCTTCAGACTGTAGTGACCTGCTTCCCATGATCACAGTGGCTTGCTTAAATAAGCCACAGTGGGTTGCTGTGTGTGCCGGGCAGCTTTTGAATATTCAAGTTGCAATCATAGCTTGTTGTGTCCTTCGAACCTGGCGGGGGTGGGTTAAACAACCTTTGCATAAAACTAAAACAGGCCATGGGTTATGCAAAGGTTGTTTAACCTTCACACAACTGACCCCCACTGGGTTCAGATAACATGACAAGCTGCAGTCGCAGCTTGACTGTTCAAAACAGCTGCCTGTGCCACAGCCCACCATGGGCTGTTTAAAGAAGCCATGGTGGGCTGTTTCATCATGCAAACCAGCCCATTGAGGTTTTGCTTTGTTTGCATTGGGAATATCACTTAAATGTGACTGTATATGTATTTATATATCAGAAGTAATTGGTAAATTGCCAAGGAATTAAATTGCTGTGGGTGAATTCCCACTTTGTGATGCACTGACATCTTCCCTCCCCCCCCTTAATAAGCACAGATTTTCGCACTGTTCATAAGAGCAATCCTGGTTTTTAAATGTAATGGGATGGATCCAGACTTAGTCATGCTTGGAGCAGACCCATTCAAATTAATGGGAATTAAGTCAGTAACTTATCACATTGATTTCATTGGGTCCGCTCTATGCATGACTAATTCTGGATCCAATCCAATCTTCATAATAGATAGGGTGGATCACACTTCCTTTAGATCAGGGGTGAGCAATTTGTGACGTTCCAGATGTTTTGGCCTACAACTCCCATAAACCCTAGCTAACATAGCCAGTGGTGACTGCTGATGGGAGTTGTAGGGTCACAAGTTGCCCACCTCTGCTTTAGATGGTTTGAGATATGTTGTGATCGTATCTTACTGATCTCTGGTCTATTTGAATGCAAGATTATTAATCTAACTATCAGGGCATTTCTCTCTTAGCAACCGCAGGTAAAATATTTGCTAGGATTCTCGCAAACCGTCTTCTATCTATTTCAGAAGAGATCCTCCCTGAAACTCAATATGGTTTCCGCCCCTCTAGAGGGACAGTAGACATGATTTTTACTGCACGTCAGCTCCAAGAAAAATGCCGGGAACAAAATCAACCCCTTTATATGGCATTTATTGATTTGGCTAAGGCCTTTGATACTGTAGACCGTACAGCTCTCTGGACTATCCTTATGAAAATTGGATGCCCCAATAAATTTGTGAATATCTTGCGACTTCTCCATGACAACATGACGGCAACAGTTTTGGACAACAACGGCTCTCATGGTGCTCCATTTAAAGTGGGATCAGGTGTTAAACAGGGATGTGTTATCGCCCCAACATTATTTGCCATTTTCATCGCCATGGTTTTACATCTTGTCAAGGGGAAACTTCCCACCGGTGTGGGAATTATATATCGAACAGATGGAAAGCTTTTTAATCTCAGCAGGCTGAAAGCAAAAAGTAAGGTAATTACAACCTCCGTTGTGGAACTTCAGTATGCTGATGATAATGTGGTCTCTGCACATTCAGAGGATGATCTCCAAACTATCCTAAATGCTTTTGCAGAAGCATACGAAAAACTTGGTCTCTCACTTAACATCAAAAAAACCAAAGTGCTTCATCAGCAAGTGCAAGCCAATCCTTTGGTGATGCCATCTATCCAGCTTGGCGGGACAATACTGGAAAATGTCGATCATTTTCTCTATCTTGGCAGCTATCTTTCTGTTACAGCTAACATCGACAGTGAAATCCAGCATCGTCTGAGCTCCGCAAGTGCCGCATTTTCTCGAATGAAACATAGAGTGTTCGAGGATCGGGATATTTGTAAGAAGACCAAAACACTGGTTTATGAAGCCATTGTATTACCAACTTTATTGTATGCCTGCGAAACATGGACTATCTATAAACGTCACTTCCACCTCCTTGAAAGGTTTCATCAACGTTGCCTCCGGAAAATCCTGCAAATTACTTGGGAAGATAGGCGAACAAATGTCAGTGTACTGGAAGAAGCAAAGACTACTAGCATTGAAAAAATGATCCTTCAACGCCAACTTCAGTGGACCGGTCATGTTGTTCGAATGCCTGACTGCCGTCTCCCAAAGCAGTTACTTTACTCCCAACTCAAGGATGGAAAGCGGAATATCGGTGGTCAATATAAGAGGTTTAAAGATGTTCATAAGGCTAATCTAAAAAAATGCAATATAAATATCGAAAACTGGGAAGCTCTGGCCCATGAACGATCTAAATGGAGGTTGGCCTTTCACAAAGGTTCCATGGACTTTGAAGAAGCCCGAGTGCAAGGTGAAAGGGAGAAACGTGCTAAGCGAAAAGCACGTCAAATGAATCCTTTACAGGACCATCTTCTATCTGGTAACCTGTGTCCTCACTGTGGGAAGCTGTGTGGATCTAGAATTGGCCTCCACAGTCACTTACGGACCCATCGCTAGAGTCTACACAATCTTCTTTAGAATTTCCTCCTTTTATCCCGGAAGACAATCTTACTCGGTCACGAGTGATCGCCTGATGATGACACAATGGGGCTAAAACCCCTCTGACCTAGTGACACAAGAGATTGTTCCCTCAGAGTTTTATGGGCCTTGCTAGAACAGTAACTCTTTAAGTAATGACTCCTGTTTGAGACACTTGCTCCCATTGCACAAGGTAAAAGTACATATGTCTATATCATTAATGGTGCAATAAAGGAACAATGGACCAAATGGCTTGTCTGTATAAAAAAGCAGAACCAACAAGAGAAATAGAGAAAATATCAAACCATAAACCTTGGGTGGGTATGTTGTTAATTTGTATATTTTGTGCAACTTCACTATTTTAAATAAGGAAAGAGCCATAGATCCAGGCTATATAAAAGTAAACAAACTGAAATAAGAAAATGAACGTATATTTCTTTGTCCACACAATAAACTTATGTTTCTTGGTCCATGAACAAGCTGGCAGAATAACTGACTTGATCACAGGAGTGCCTTTGCCAAACTCTGAGGCCTCACACCCACTATTTAAAATACAATATGTGCATGAAGGGTGGAGATGCATGAAGAATAAATTGAACAGCATTGATTATTGCACACTACAAAGCAAGACAGAGTGATATAACAAAGGGCAATGCTAGAGTAGAATTCTATAAAAAAACCCTAATCTTTAATCATAATGAATCATAAAGGGAAAAGGAATGAGGCCTTCAAAGCAGCCAGGTACCAACTGGCTAGGATTTAGTTTGGTGTGTGTGTTGGGGCTGTGGTGGAGGAAGGTTCAATGGGCTATTTAAAATTTGCATGCATTTAAATTAATTACTATGCACAAAGAATAACGCTTGGCACCTATATGACACTTCAGAGCGTTCAAAAGGTTTTCGGTACTTTATGTGAATAATTCTTACAATCACTCTGCAAGGTAAGCCAGTACTTTATCCCCATTAAGCGAATGCGAGGGACTAGCCTAAGACATAGTAATTTGCCTAAAATTGCCAAGTGAATTTATGCCAAAGATGAATTCCATCTTCTACCACTGTGCTACATTAGTAAAAATGAGCAATAGCTGTGTCCCCCCTTCCTTGCTTTGGGAAGAAGTGGCAAATTTACTTTAATATATTCAGCCGTACTCCAGTGTAGTTGGGCGGGAGATCAAATTGTAATAGTAAAAGTGGTACTCTAGGGTTGTATCTGGTGGTGTCCTTCCACCAGTTACCACTGGTGAATCAGATTTCCTCCTCTTTGTGTGAGCCCCCAAATCTGTTCCAGGGGGTTGAGGGAGGGAGGAAGGAAAGGGAAACTCTCCTCACACAAGCCGAAGTCTGCTTGTGTAATGTTGGATTTAGCCCCTACTCCGTAATTTCCCTTTTATATTGGCATTTTTAAGCCCATACTAATGAGTGTGTTTGAAATGTCTATGACAGACTGGCTCAAAGGAACTGGGTTTGAGTAGTTTGATAAGGCTAACAGATTTATCTTGGTGCTCTAAACTATTTGGAACAAAGATCCTAGAAACCTGAAGGTAACTTACATCATTGTCCCTCCATAACTAATAACCATCTTCAATGAAATCATTGAATTTAATTTCCCTCAAATACATTTTCATAATTGTCATGTCATTAATTTCAGATGCCAACATTCATCCATTTAAAGTGCAATCTTAAGCTTTTCTACTCTGAAATCAGTGAGATCAATGGGACTCACTCCCAGTTCATTATGTATAGGATTGCAGCCTTAATCGTACATATATAAATAGGGTAGGATCTAATGGTGTAATTCTGCTGACGGAACTGATTCTGTTAATGGAAGTAGGAGGGTGGGCGATAACCCCTAACTCTTATAATTTGCTCCAGAGCAGATTTTTGGGTGGCATGGACGGCTACAGGGGAGGAGATAGAAAGAATACTTCTGACAGCGTAACACTGGATTTAACCCATAGCATTAACATTAAGCAGTATTAATATTTCCTAGCCTTTTGATTTTGTAGTTATTAATACTCATGCAAAGGTATGTCAGATACAAAATAAGGTAGGTATTATCTTTTCCAGTCATATAAAAGGTATGCCAGCCATCAGTTTGCACAGAATTGTTCTTAAGTTCAAACATTTGCATATTCATTTGCTAATAAAAGACGAAGTAGATGAAGCACTTCACCTGATTTCTGTTATTCTCTTGGATCAATTTTATGGCATTCCTGTGGAGCAATAGACATATAGACCAAACCAAAGTGTTATAAATTAATAACAGTGATTTGGGGGGAAAGTACCAATGCTTTATTTTTCCATGAAAAAAAATCCATTTCATAAATTCCTTAGTAAAAATGAATGTACGCCAATTGCAAATACAATATTAGGCAAGTTTGGTAGTTTCAGAGTTGTAATTAAATGTTTTCAGATAATTATCCTTAGCAAGTATGTGAGAGACAGCATATATGTCATTGAAATACATACATTTTTCAGAATGAAATACAGTCATGCCTTAGATTACAAGTAACTTGGTTTGCAAGCATTTTGCAAGACAAGAAAATTTTAAAATATTTATTAAAAATTTTTTGACTTGATATACAAGCGACGTCTTGCAATACAAGTACTGTAGTATGGCTTAAATTAAAAGTCTCTGTACAAATTTCTTTTGGGGAATTTCGTTTTGATATGCAAGTGTTTTGGATTACAAGCACATTTCCGGAACGAATTATGCTCTCAGTCCAAGGCATGATTGTAGAACTAATAAATAATGACAGTGAAACTAAAGGTGGTGCCCCAACAACCTTACTGGAAGAGAGTTGAACTCTGTTGAAATAGATGAGTGGTTGGCAGCATATCATGCACATTTCTTTAGCACATTGCTAAAATTAGTGTCAACAGTTTTCAGTGCTTTCTCCCCTCTTAAATGTAAGGAAAGTATATGCTATTGTCTTTAAATTTGTACAAGTATTCCAGTAAACATTTCTATATAATACAACTTTTAAATCGCATTAGGTGTGATTTATTTTTCCCTTCAAATATTTCAGGTTGTAGTGTATTGGGACAAAAAATTAACATGGGGTACTTTTTTTAGCTTTGTTTACTAAGTACAAGTAAAATAAACATGCAAAATTAGACATCTCTAGGGCAGGGAGGGCAACTTGGCTCCCTCCAGCCTACGACTGGAGGTCGTTTTGGCCTACGACTCTTATCAGCTCTAGCCAGCATAGCCAATGATGAGGAAAGATGGGAGTTGCAGGCCAAAACTTGGAGGGCCACAAGTTGCCCACCCCTGCTTTAGGGCATCAGAACATTTTCCGATGCAAATGAACTTAATTTGCATTGGAAAATTTTCCGGAAAGCTTTCCAATTCAAACTTTCCTGGAAAACCCACATCACAGATTAGTTGTAAGATTAATGATATATAAACATGCTTAAATTTGCATGTGAGAGTAGGTGTAGGGAATAGTTAAATCCCTGTTTAATCTCTGCAAGGGTCACGTTAGCCTTAGCACATATAAGAGGATATTATTGAGAGTCTATGAGGATCTAGAATGAGGTGCAGTCAAATGACATGCAGCTCTATCTCTTCATCTGAGTCTAGTCTTGTGGTTTCATTATTATTATTTAAGCAGTTCCTAGCTGTGGTTAGAGATTTGTAGGTAGGTGAGCAAATTGAAACTGATCCAAGCAAAAGTGAGGTTATAATGGCTGACCCCACAGTGCACCGCAGCACGTTAGGCTGTAATAATGGCTAGGAATGTGGTTGTTTTTTGTTTTATTAAACAACCTGATGAGAAGATTGAAACCTTTTCTCTAGAGTTGACTGCAGGCTGCATAGATCTTAGAGGAGAAGAAGGCAGTCTTAAAAAAAATACTTTCAGAGAAAAATGCTAAAAGTATGAATTCACAGCAGAATTATGTCGGGGCCCTATAAAACTGAAATAGGGAAACAATAATTTTAGAACCGTTGTTTATGCTATATATCTTCTAGCCCTGAAACATTAAAAGTTTTAAAGGGCATTTATTGAAAGAAAGGATCTTAGCTATAGGCTCATTCATGTGTTCTGTTTCGGTGTACAGTAAACACATGAGGGGGGAGCACTTCAGCCTCCCCCCTCATGTATTTCATCATCCTGTACTCATAGAAGGTGACTTTCTGAAGAGGAAAACTTCCTGTATCTGTGGAGGCTCCCAGTGCGATTGAAAACACTGGAAAATCAGGGTTCTCAATTGCATGGAGAACCTCCACAGATACAGGAGGCTCTCCTCAGAAAGGAGGATGCCAGAAACATACAGGGGGGCGGGGCTAGCACCTTCCTCTTCCACACATGGTTAGTCTACTAAGATGTAGAATGCCTGAATAGGCTTCTGTGATCAGCAATTTGTATACATTTAGTAAGAAAGTAGAATTCTGTCCATAATTTACTCACTTAGCACCTATTCTGTCAAATCTATGAAGCATTCACTACCTCCATTCATGATATTTTTTGCCATCATAAAATGAATTACAGCAATGGTGGATATTAGTTGTAATTGGAGAGATGCAACAGTACATTTTGAACTTGTGTTCCTGTCTGCTGTAGACAAGGTTATATAGACCATTTCATTTAATTATGGAGCTTCAGTAGACTTTTTGGAGGCAGTGAAACTGTTGCAATAAATGGCATGCTGGGCCAGTTAATAAATACCTGTACCAGAGGAAACTGGATTTAAATCCCACTTCATCTATAGATTAACTGGTCTCAAACCAGCAAGGAAATATCCACTTACAGATCATCTCCACCACACATACAAAAGGCTGTTGCAGGGGTACAAAATCCCATGTCCAGCAACCCAGCTTGTTCATGTGGACATCCAACAGAGATCCATACTAGCAACACCAAACTGACCACTACCTTCTCCTGTGCTGTGTCCGGAGGAGGAGGAGCAAAATCCTGCTGATTGTTGGGGGAAGGAGATAAATTGTGTGAATTTATAGAGCAGGGGTGACTGAGAACAACTTGGCAAGTTATTCATGAACTTTATTCCCCATTGATAAAAAATAGTAGTCTTCCGCATAGGACTGTTGGAAAGATGAATAAAATCAGGATTGTAATGTACTTCATAAACTAAATGCTGTATAAAATTTAGTAACTAATGTGGCTTTACATTTAATCCTAGTAGATTAATTAATTAATTACATTTCTTTGCCACCCAATAGCCAAAACTCTCAGATAACCATTCTGCTCTTCTTTTCCTAATTGGTTTCTTTTCTTGTGGCAACATTAAGTCTTTACCTCAAAAAGCATTTCTTAATAAACACATTTTGATTAAAAACACTACAGACAAATGTTTCTGCTTTTGTGAACAAGCAGGGTGGATACCTATCATCAGCTTGCTGATTCAGTGTCTGATCCAAAGTGTGGGAGAAAAACCATTCTTAAGAGTTGGTCTGTTAATTAGTCATGGAAGTGATGTAGGTTGTGGATGCAAGCAGAAAATGGATTAGATCAGCATGGGAAAAACTGATAAAGAGAGTGGGTAGTAAACTGAGAGGCACATGATCTATGCAGCTGCAGATGAGTTGTGTTTCTTTTCTATAACTTGTGAGTGTAAAAGGCATGAGAAAAGAAAAAAGATTTGAAAGGATAAGGCATGGATGGAGTTTTACAGCACAATTCTATGCATATCTATTCAGAAGTAATTCAACAAGACTTAATTCTAAGATAAGAGTAGGTTTGCAACCTTAGGAGGATTTCCTACCTACTATTTAAGTGGCATTCTAACAACAATACAGCCATTTTTAAAAAAACACCTAACCCCCTCCCATCCACAAACAATTATCTGGATCAAGTATATATTTTGACATTCAAAGATTCTAACATAAATCTAAGTGCTTGTATCAGTAAATAATTTTAGTGGTCTCAGTTCTAGTATAAAGTAGTGAAATGGCCATTGTTACCATGGGTAAGGTGTGTGTAGAGGGGGCCTATATTGTTCATTGCACACCCCACCCCACCCCACCCCATGTCAGTTGTGACTGGACCATTTATAGCCACAGGTGGTGGGCAGCCATTCACTGATACAGTAGAAACTAAACTGATGCAGTTGCAGTGTCTTTTGTCCTTACTCTCTGCCCCTGGTGACTCCATTATTTTGGGCGAGGGGCAAATTTTGCCCCCTCTCAACTATGCCCTAAATTGCAGCCCAAAACTCAATGGGAATCAGTGAGAACTGAGCCAGCTCCTAGGGCAGTTCACATAGAGTGGTGTTGCAGTATTGTTTGGACTGAGGAAGGTCTGAATAATGGTCTCATTGGAATCTGAGAGAAAAGCCTGCAGCCTTCTTACCAGGGGAGCTGGTGAAGAGCACTCCTGGCCACCATTGCTACCTGGGCATCTAAATGCTGTGATTAATCCAAGAGCATTCCAGGAATAGAAGCCTGGTTCACTAAAAAGTGCTAAACCCTATCCGTAACAGAAGTCTTTGTTTCTCCCTGACTATCCCTGGCCAAGTCACTGGTATAAATCACTGTAACTCCGGTAGGGAGGGGCAGGGGGGGGGATCAGTTTAGAAAATACAGAACTAAGTAAATAACCCCGTGGGACTTCACAAGGAAGAAGCTTCTAGTCATCATTCCCTGAAATCTCTTTGCCAGGAATAATTAACAACTATTCAAAAGCAGTTCCTTAAATACCTGTGAAAGTCCCACAGCTGTGTGATCAACATTTCAAGATCAACACTTTTAAATGTTGATCTTGGGTCTAAAGGGCACACCTATCCTCCTTTATCAATCTTTGAGTACATAGGAAGCTGCCTTATATGGACTCAGACCATTCATCCATCTAGCCCAGTATCGTCAACACTGACTGGCAGCAGCTCTCCAGGGTTCCAGGCAGGAATTTTTCTAGTCATACCTGGAGATGCTGGATTGAACAGTGAAGACTGTTAACCAAGGGTACAAGTGCAGTCTCAGCCCACACCATGCACACCACACCCTGAAGCAGACTAGCAGAGGTTTGGAAAGTTGATGGTGCCTTGATGTTGTGAGGAGCTGGTAGGCAACTGCTCATTCTTCAGTTTTGCTGGTGGATCATAGCACTGTTTGTTCCTAACTCTCCCAGCCCTTCCTTCTAATAAAGTATCTCTATCCACCTTGAGCCTTTCCAAAAAGCCTTGTACATTTTCTGTGCTGCCCTTCAGAAGGACAGTGCCAACCCAACCGAACCCCAACCCCCGATTGACATTACTCATCAGCAGCGCTTCAAGTGCCACAGTAGTCACAGAGAATATCCTTGTAGCAACTGTCCAAAAAATCTATTTATTTGTCTGATTGTATACTCAGGAATAGGCAAGGGCCAAGCAGGGGATTCCTATACTGACACAAGGCAAAGGCCAGGATCTGCTTTGAGGGTCCCACATCCTCCAAGCTTGCCTGAAGCACAGTGTAAGAGAGAACCTGCAGACCTCCCTGAAGAAGAGGAGGATTTGAGACTCTGTCCCTGAGACAAATGTCTTGTACAATCAAAGCAGGGAGCCTCAACTTCTCTTGTGTTTAGTGTGCCTGGCAATTAATTAAGCCTCCTTCCCATGTCTCCTATAAGTCTCTGATTGTGGTAAAAGGCATGATTCAAGGCCACTGAGAAGCATCCAAGTGCAAGCCCTCAGTTGAGGGACTAGCCTTGGACAGTCACTGAGCCTGAATGATTATTTAAACTTGGCATCTTGACATGGAAATGCTTTCTCACAGCTGATTTGTCTCTAATCCTGTTAACAGTGTTCTACTACTAGCTATCATTTTTTAAAATATGTTTTACTGAATTTTTCCAATCATACAACTAATAATGAATAAAACAAAAATACAACATAAACATTGTGCACCCCCCACCTCTTGGGACCAAGTTATATTTCCCCCCCCCTATATATATATATATATATACATACGAGAGATATTATTCTATATTCCAAAAATGTAACAAATCTTGACAAGGTTAGTTCCCCTTCCCCTTCACCAAAACATAATCCAAAAATTTACCCCAAATGTTCACAGAAGTGTTTTTCTCCAATTGTCCTTTTTGGCACTTTATTACAAGTTAATTTATCATTTAGTGCGATATCCCATACCTCTTTATACCACTCAGTAATTGAAAAGACATGTTGAACTTTCCATTTCCTAGCTATCATTAATTTAGCTGCTGTTAACAAATTCACAATCAATTCTTTAGTATTTTTAAACATACTACTTTTTCTGTTATTGTTAACAATGCTAATTTTGGGCAGACCTCTAATTCCATTCCAGTTATTTCTGATATTTCTGCAACCACTTTCTGCCAAAGTTCCAGAACATTTTTACAACACCACATGTGGGCATATGTACCTTTTTCATTACACCCTCTCCAGCACATTGCGGAACAGTTGCTGTCTATCCGATTTAATCTTACTGGAGTTACATACCATCTCCATACCACTTTATAGAAATTCTCTTTTATCCTAGTTGACATAACTCTTACAATACGTCTATCCCAAATATTTTTCCAACTTTGTTTCGATATTTCCTCATCAAATTCATTATCCCATAACAATTTAAGAGAATCTTTATGTTCTTCTTTTTGTAACATATATAAAACCTTTGTTGTACCACTTTTTGACACATTACCTTCTATAGCTTCTCTAGTCAAAACTGTCTCTTCAAAATTGGTTGTCTTTCACTAAAATATCTTTTCCTCCACTTTTTTAACCACAGTTCCAGTTGCATTAAATTTAACCATTAAATTCTTCCTCTTCCTACGTTTCTATTATATGTTCTCTAGTCTTCAGTTTTTCCACCCAATCCATTAATTTAATCACCTTATTTTTCCTTAGTGTAACTTCCAAATGTCTTACATCTGGAAAATCTTCCATTACCACTACCGGAGTTAACGGGGATACCTCTGGTATAAAAATTTTCCTCGTGCTATTCCAACTCTCTACTAGCTATCTAATCATCATCATCAGGCGATCACTCGTGACCGAGTAAGATTGTCTTCCGGGATAAAAGGAGGAAATTCTAAAGAAGATTGTGTAGACTCTAGCGATGGGTCCGTAAGTGACTGTGGAGGCCAATTCTAGATCCACACAGCTTCCCACAGTGAGGACACAGGTTACCAGATAGAAGATGGTCCTGTAAAGGATTCATTTGACGTGCTTTTCGCTTAGCACGTTTCTCCCTTTCACCTTGCACTCGGGCTTCTTCAAAGTCCATGGAACCTTTGTGAAAGGCCAACCTCCATTTAGATCGTTCATGGGCCAGAGCTTCCCAGTTTTCGATGTTTATATTGCATTTTTTTAGATTAGCCTTATGAACATCTTTAAACCTCTTATATTGACCACCGATATTCTGCTTTCCATCCTTGAGTCAGGAGTAAAGTAACTGCTTTGGGAGACGGCAGTCAGGCATTCGAACAACATGACCGGTCCACTGAAGTTGGCGTTGAAGGATCATTTTTTCAATGCTAGTAGTCTTTGCTTCTTCCAGTACACTGATATTTGTTCGCCTATCTTCCCAAGTAATTTGCAGGATTTTCCGGAGGCAACGTTGATGGAACCTTTCAAGGAGGTGGAAGTGACATTTATAGATAGTCCATGTTTTGCAGGCATACAATAAAGTTGGTAATACAATGGCTTCATAAACCAGTGTTTTGGTCTTCTTACAAATATCCCGATCCTCGAACACTCTATGTTTCATTCGAGAAAATGTGGCACTTGCGGAGCTCAGACGATGCTGGATTTCACTGTCGATGTTAGCTGTAACAGAAAGTTAAGTAGATACCACCTGCTGTTACTTACAGCCGTTGCCATTTGTTTGCACTGCTCCAAGTTAATCTTCTGAGAGACTGGTACATAGTGTAATGGTGACCCTGCTGAATAGGACAGTGTAGAGAATGAATGCAACTGGCTTAGATTTGTGAACTAGCATCGACAGGCATTATATTTAGATCACCCAAGTGTTTTTTTATTGCCTGTGTTTCTGTGTGCATGTGTTGAAACAGCCAGGAGCAAGGAGTCAAGTGGCCAGGCTATTCTGTGACATACTTTCAGACAGTGACTGGGTTCAAACAACACGATAACCCACATGCAAGGGTTGAGTGTGGGTTGTTGATGAAACGCTGGCTATTGTGTTGTCTGAATCCAGCTGTGCTAACAAGCAATAGCTTGTTAACCATGAACAACCCATGAAGAGAACCCATGGTTTTTTCTTGGGTTATGAACTGTGGGTTGTTCACTATGGTTTGTTATCTCGGCTGGGTTCAGACAACATGATAACCCATGTTTCAACCACAACCCATGGTGCAACCCACACTCAACCCTCTCAACCCATACTCAACCCTTGAGTGTGGGTTATCGTGTTGTCTGAACCCAGTCACTGTGTTGAAAACATTACTTTGTGCAAGTTACTACCTATGCCAGGGGAGAGGACTCTCTTTGAGCCTGAGGGCCAAATTCAATTTCAGAGAAGCTCTCAGGGGCCACATTCCAGTGGTGGGTGGGGCTGAAGTCAAAAGGGGTGGGGCCAAAAATACAAACAATACCAGCATGTTATAGCTTAAAGTTCTTGTTGCTGGCAACTAAGCCTTAGGAGAGGCATTTCAACCTTTCATAGTGAGGAAAAACTGCCAATAGGCTGGGAAACCACCAAGCGATCGGTGGTTGGGGCCAGGGGAAGGAGTCATGGCCACTTGGGAAACTCTGGAGTGCTGGATTTGTCCCCTAGGCCTGAGGTTCCCCACCCTTATCTGCCATAGTTTTCCTACATATAAAATGTTTATTTAACTGATGGGTTCCAAGATGTAAAGTTTTGTATCTGTTAAAAGTTAGCTGTAAAACAAGGGATTTTTTTTCCTGTTTCCTGTTGTTCCTGAATAGTATCGAAAATAGCTTAAATATTGTTACACACATTCTGACTGTTGTACGTTCCTGTTTTTGTTTTAGGTACATTCCACAGTGCATGAATGGAAGTTTAAGAGGCCTTGCCACTAAATAACTGTGAAAATGGAAACTTCATCTCTGTTGTCATCTTTACATGATGAATGCAGATCTGACAACTACCTTGAACCACACTACAAGGAATGTTACAGGCTTGCCATTGATGTGCTAATTGAAGGTGGTACAGAGGTTTACCAAGAATTTCTTGCCAAGGAGAGATGTTCAGAGTTTCTAGCAGATAATGAGATTAATTATATATTGAACACTGTTCAGAAAATCCCCCAAAATACAGTTTATGCTCCTGACAACACTGCTGATGATGCCTCTTCCTCAGGAACATATTGGCCTATGGAATCAGATGTGGAGGCTCCTAATCTTGACTTGGGTTGGCCTTATGTAATGCCGGGAATTTCTGGCAGTACAAATATTGAGCTGCTCTTCCATCCTCCACGAATACAACCTTTTACAATAAAGGAAACTATTAGGAAGATGGTAAAAGAAGCAAGAAAGGTAAATATTTACTTTTTTTTCTTTTTTTAGAAAAAGCATCAAACTTACATTGATAATAGATGAGTGACACTGATTTCATTGGGAGTCCAGATCAATATTATCTAACCAAAGTTTATCACAGTATAAAGTGACACTTTATCTTCCAGGTTCCTTGAAACACTTTCACACAGCTTGTGAATGTCTGCGAATGAGTAATGAGAATGTAGCCACCATTATTACAAGGGTGAAGTTAGAAATGTGACAGCAGAAGTATAAAGAGCAAAGAAATACAGGGGATAGCATAAGAAGAAACTCGGGTTCAAACCACATGTTGGTGCTCCCAGTGTAATTTTCTTTTTTGTAAAAGCAGCTGTGAGTGAGATGGGCTGATTTGAATCAAGGGAGGGGAACCTAAAATTTTAAGCCCACAAGTTTTCCCCTCTGTGGCTAATAGCTCCAGATAGTGTACACAGTATAGAGGAGAAATGGTTAGAGTAGACTCTCCCACACTTGGGTTGATCGCAACCCAAGTCAGGGAGGTGCATGCCTGTTTTTACAAAAATAAAATGATATAGGGGTCTCCAACATAATGAGTACTTTGGCCCCAAATTTATTTATTTTCTTGAACTATTGAAAGTACTTCTAAATTCCTGTTGATTTCAATGGAGGAAACATGTGTTTACCTCTCCTGGACTGAAATAAATGGGAATCAAATGTAATTAACTTTGCGAGTACAGGTATAGTTGTAAAGTAGGGAGAAGTGAGAAAGCTATACTGTTCATGCATATTTTGTATGTGTAAATTATGTGAGTACTGATTTTGGAAGAAAAGAAAGCCAGTGTATTCAGATCAACTTTTCCATGTGCAACAGTATTAGCAACATAGGCAACATAGATGTATTGGCAATGCCTGCCAGTTTTGGCTTTGCAGTATTAAACTTGGAATATCTGAATTAGCTAAAAGAGCAAGGCTGCTCTCAGAGATAGTTACTGGTTGCTTAATTCTCATTTATGGTTCTCTTCTCAGCATCAGCAATCAAGGTGTTGATAAAGTGTGTAAAATCTGTTTTTCTTTCTCTGTATGCCTTGTTTTGTGTTTAATCCTAGCTTCCCTTTTTCTTCTTAATGCAATATTTGAAAAGTTAAGGGCATATTCTTTCTTCTCTATTATTTTATATAACATTCCTCCACAGCATTCCTTCACTTGCCAGTAAATCTTTACTGATTTCATTGGAAGAAAGTAAGCACACAAGCATTTTTTTGCATACATCGATTAGATCCTTCCTGTGATATAAATGGAACTCCATGAGTACCTTTGAACTCACATGGAACTCTGGACTGAGTCATAATTTTATTTAGGTCATTTTCATATGATTTAACAAAACAGTTTGGTCAGTGGCATCATTGCTAGCAAGTAAGTGACTGGGATGAGACAGCTCAAAAGCTTGTTTGGACACTGAAACACACTTCTGTAACTGCAATTCTGAGTGGTAAAATTGTCTTAAGCTATGGCATTAAGATTGTTGATCATTTTGATTGTGTTTGGGTGCACTGGGTAATTTGGGAATTTAATGCTCAGTCTTGAAAAGGAAGAAAAGTTTGAGTCTTACAGAACCTCACCATTCAATTATCAGTTGCTCAGATTTACAGTTCTTCTGAGTTTCATATCAGTGTAGTTGTAAACCATGTAAATAAGACTTCTTTTTCTCCAAGCTTCTCCAAATGTCTTGTCAAAGGCTCTTTAAATCAGTGAAGTTTCCTTTTCGTAACAGTCAGTAGAGTACATGTATTCTCCTAAGTGAAGAATAAAGATAACACTGTACATTAACCAGCCCCCTCAATGATTCTGTTCTATGCTTGCTTTCTTCAAGAATTTAGGGAATCTGTAACACCGGGCCGAACAAGACATAATTTTAACCATTAATGTGCATGTTATTTGTCCTGTAAATAGCAGCCACAGGGAAGCTTGAGCAGGCTTGGGGTTTTTTGGGGGGTGGGGGAGGGAAGGGAGAAGAAGTTAAACTCTTTCTCTCTCCCTGACAGAGTCTGGAGAGAAATTGCCTCTCTGAAGCTCCTACTTGCATTTCAAGGGACACACCTCCATTGTCTCCAATAGAAGAAAATTGGCTGAAACATTTATGCTTTCACTGTAAATTGCATACAGTCATGCCTTGGATTGAGAGCATAATTCGTTCCGGAAACGAGCTTGTAATCCAAAACACTCTTATATCAAAATGAAATTCCCCCAAAAAAATTTGTACAGAGATTTTTAATTTAAGCCGTACTACAGTACTTGTATTGCAAGACGTTGCTTGTATATCAAGTCAATTTTTTAAAAATAAATATTTAAAAATTTGCTTGTCTTGCAAAACGCTCTCAAACCAAGTTACTTGCAATCCAAGGTATTACTGTATTTGATAAAAATGTCAGTATTCCAGAAAGGGTTAACAAATCTGTGCCCTTTGAGGAAACAAGGAGAGTAACTGGTTTAAATCAGTTACTTTTCTCATTATAAAGGTTGGTCAAAGAGATGGCATCTATAGTGAAAAGGTGTGTGTCTGATGTGGGGTGGAATTAAGCAAACTCCTCAGGGTACATTGTAATAACAAGGGCATTGATAATAGAGTAAATGTGTAAGTTTTGGACTGGCTCCCTTGAAAAAATTGAATAAATAAATTATTTTTGTAGTCTTATGTTTGGCACCTCAATAATAAAAAGAGTTGAGAATTTTATCTTGAAGTAAAATGACTGCCAATAACAATGATATAATTAGAAAACCTACCAACAGTTATATTGGCAACCACCCTGAATGGGCCAGTATTGTTGGTTTTCTAGTGATAATCCTTTATTCAGATAATGAACATTGTATTTTGTCAGCTATAACATTCATCACTGATAAAGGAAAGTGATGATTTATGCCAGTGCTGACACTGAATTACCATTTTGGCGGAAAGTCATGAAAATAGCAACTACTGAAATAATCTTTAAAGCAGGGGTCCTCAAACTTTTTAAATGGGGGACCAGTTCATTGTCCCTCAGACTGTTGGGGGCCCGGACTATAGCCCCTGAGGTGCCGTTGATGACTTTGATGACATTGAGCGCTGGGTGGTAACAGAGGCTGCAGAGTCAGTCGGCATTGCAACGCAGGCAGCTGCCCGCAGCAGCAGCAGCCACTTGCACGGGCACCGGCGCCGAGGAACAGGACGCTCCCCCGGCCTCCTCCTCCGCCATCGCACAGGACAAGAGGCCCCGCGGAGCCGCTCAGTGACGGACCCGAGAAGAGCCGCCGCCACAAGTCAGCATCCGTGTCCGGAGAAAGGGTGAGGGAAAAGGGGAGAGGGGGAACGAAAGGGAGAGAGCTGAGTGTCGGCAGGAAATTATGTAATTACGCCGGATGTGGAACGGCGACAAAAGAATCAGTGCTTGGAAGTGAAAGAGTAAAAAAAAAGTCTGCTTCCACCGATTGGCCACCGGGCCGGATAAAAAGGCAAGGCGGGCCGGATGTGGCCCTCGGGCCTTAGTTTGAAGACCCCTGCTTTAAAGAGTTGTTCTGAGACTTGGAGGTTTCATATTATGATGAATTGTTTGGGATGTGTTGGTTGTATCAGAGATGGAACAGGTTTCAGAGAGAGTTTGGAGCAGATATATGTTCCTAACAGTTCCTGACTTACTCCGTTGAAAGACACTTGACTTCTGAAGAGATAAATGCATCGAAACATGTTTTCAACAAGGTAACATCAAAGGATGTAACTGTTGACCTGGATGCCGCCAAACACTGCCAATATATATATATATTTCATGGCAGAAAAGCAAAAAAGTTTAGAACAGCAAGACTTCGGCTTCAGCATATGAACATAGTAGGCATTTTATAAAGGCTGAATGAATAGGATTATGGATACTGCAAATCAATGCAATTTCACAAATGCTGCCAGTGGTCACAGCAAATATATGTCATGCAGATAATATCTTCAGAACATGTGCAAGCTTGCAGAAACCCATCCTGAAAATGGAATACATGTCATAAAGTGATCACATAGATATTGGGCTAAGCTGTCTTCTCATCAAGTCATAGAACTAATGAGAAGTTTGAAAATAGTGGGTGGATTGAAAAGGGGGGTATAGCATGACAAATGCAATGTTCATTGGAGGTGCTTTTTAGCCAACATTTTCTGAGATTGATATTTCAGTGGAGAGTATAATGAAGACATATTACAGAACCAGTGAACAACACAATACACAACAACTGTTTGAATTCCTATAAGGAGGGATCTCCATTTTTAGGCAATTCTCAATTACGGAACATAAAGGTATGGTGGCTAATACTGTAGTTACAGCAAAGGAAGTCAAAATACTAGAAACCTATGAGCGGGAAGTCTCTAAGAGTTTTCATTGAAGGGAAAACATCAAGCTGTACAAATGACAAGTACAAGGTGATGTATACATACAGCTAGGTTTATTTATTCTGTTCCAGAGGTTTAGAACTGTTCCTTGAAGAGTAGGAATCTCAGATTCTGAATGTTTCCAATATGCACAGTATTATTTCCTAAGTTTGTGCCATTCCAAGCTCTAAACAAACTAGACCTCTCTCAATGTCTATTGCCTTGAAACGTAGTATTGATGACTGGCAACACACCGTCATTACGGGGATAAGTAAATATGTTTTAGATAAAGGCAGTCTTCTGCATTGAATTCCATGGAGAAAGAAACATGAGCGATGTGACATTATTGATCATTATGTAACTTCTGTAGTAAAAAATATATTTAATACCCCCAGTGACACCATTGTTTCTGATGGTAATAAATGTTTTCCCTGGGTCAAAGGCATTATACATACACACAATGAAATCAAATGATGGGATGCAAAAATATTTTCACCAGAAAAACAGTTGAAACAGAGAACAATTTCTAGCTTGCAAGAAAAACACATGATTTCTGAACATATTGGCTGCACAGCTTAATGAAGGAGAATTCATGGTCATACCAGCTTGAGATGATACTGATGTGAAAGGAGTTGAGACTGAATTTCTCAGAGTGCTCTAATGCAGTCATTATAACAGAAGATACACTGATCTCAGGGGGCAGTATCCATCCAACGGGGCACTTACTCCCCCACCGATTCTCCTGCACCCTGCAAGTTCCACAAGTAGCACCCACTGCTTACGCAAGGGAGATTTTAGCAACCCCAAATGTGCAGAATTTCTGCTCCTTTCAAGGCTTCCTCCAGGAAGTGCTAAATCTCCTTTGCATAAGCGGTGGGTCCGACTTGCGCGACAGAATTGGCAGGATCCACCACTTGTGAAAGGGAATCAGAGGACCAGAAGAGAATCGGCGGGGGTGTAAGCACCCTGTTCGATACTGTCCAGTGTTTATTAAGTAGAAACCTATATTTTGCTCTAGAGCCAAAGGAGTAGATTTCATAGATCATAGAGTTGGAAGGGAGCCTACAAGGCCATCGAGTCCAACCCCCTGCTCAATGCAGGAAACTAGAGGGGTCTCCCATCCAAGTAATAACCAGGCCTGACTCTGCTTAGCTTTCCACACTCAGACAAGCTGAGCCAGCGTAAGCCACAGGCCTGTATGTAGCGCATCTCAAACATAGGACATTCAGAGCATTTTAAAATTAGCGAAGTCAATAAATATGCATCCTATTTTTGCTAATTCCACTTTCAGATTATATAGCACTGGCAAAATTAATTGAAAACAAAGATTTCAGTGCTTTTTCTAAAGTTGATACTGGAGCATCTGGGAAAAAGTGCTGCTTATATTATACGGTGCAACACATGAAAGAACTGGATGAACTTCAACAATTTTTCATACATGAAGTTGCAACAGTTAAATTTTGTTATAAACCCACAGCAATTTACACCAACATCTACTACAACAAAATACTGTTGCACACTCCCCACTTCCCTGGGTGAGCAAAAGTTCAAGGGGCAGCACTTCTTGAGTAGGGCGTCCTTTGGATGAAAGAGCACAGGAGGCTTATGGGGTTTTTTGTTTTTGTTTTAAATGAACACACACAAAAAGAAAATAAACCCACAAATCCATATAACTACAAAGTGCACCCGTCACCACGGGGCCAAAAAAATAATAATTATATCTACATAATCCATTATTAATCTATATTCAAAAAATACATCATATCTTGACATGGCTTACTCCCTTTTCCCTTTACTAAAACATAATCTAAAAATGGTCCCCATATATCCTTAAAATTATTTTTCTTTAATTGTCCCTTTTTACATATAATACTACATGTTAATTTATCATTTAAATCAATATCCCACACCTCTTTATACCAATCTATAATTAAATACTGATGTTGAACTTTCTATTTCCTTGCTATCAATAATCTCCCCGCTGTTAACAAACTTACAATTAATTCCTTTATCTCTCGAGAACACAGAAGTTTCTCCGTTATTGATAACAATGCTAATTTTGGACAGACCTCCAAATTAATGCCAATAATTTCTGAAATTTCTGCAAAAATTTTATTCCAAAAATCCAAAACGCTTTTACAACTCCACCACATATGAGCATAAGTACCAAGTTCCTGACATCCTCTCCAACACAATGGAGCACAATTACTATCTATTTTATTTAATCTTACTGGAGTCAGATACCATCTCCAAATAGTTTTTTAAAAAAAAATATTTTATCCTTACTGACATATTTCTTAATATATGTCTGCCCCAGTGCTTTTTTTCTGGAGAAAAGGGTACCAGAACTCTTGGATTACATTTCCTCGGGAGTAGATGGCGATTAAATTGTAATGCAATTAATAGAAGAAAAGGTGCTGGAACTCAGTTCCGGTGAGTTCCACCAGAAAAAAAGCCCTGGTCTGCCCCAAATATTTTTCCACCCCGTGTTCGATATCTCCTCTAATTCCATTTCCCATATCATTTTAAGATTATATTTTTGCACTTCAATTTTTTGAAACATTTTATATATCTCCTTTGTTAACCCCCTAGAAGAAACGTTCCCCTCTATAAGTTCTCTAGATAGCACTTTCTTTTCAAATCCAGTGAGTTCCCTGTCATGCTCATTTATCTTCTTCCATTTCTTAGTCCACTGATCTAATTGCATTAGATTTAACCACGAAATTCTACCTGACCCAAACATTTCAATTATTTGTTGTCTAGATTCAATTTTTCCCATCCAATCCATTAATTTGATAACCTTTCCCCCCCTAAATAAACCTTCCAAATGCTGTGCATTTTCTGGAAAGTCCTTCATTGCTACCACTAGGGTTAACGGGGATATCCCTGGTATAAAAATCTGTCTATTACTGTTCTAAATCTCTAACATATTTTTCAAAAAGGGATTTTCTATTCTTTTTACCATACTATTAGGGTTTTTTAAAAGTAATTTCCCCCCCATCCCAATTCCTATTTCCTGCGCTTCTAACTCTAACCACATAATATTCTTCTTAACTATTATGTTTTTGTAATATTTGCTTCATTTACAGGTAGACTGTAAGTGTAAGCCAGTGCTTCTCAAATAGTGGGGCGGGCCCCCCAGGGGGGGTGCGAGGCTCCGTAAAGGGGGGCTCATTTGACCTCAGTTAAAAGTTTTTTTTAATATTGTGTTCCTTTAAATCCTGTGCTCCTTTAAATCTTTTCTGCTACAGTTAATAAAGCTATTCTTTGTTGTAAATTGATCCACATTTCTTTCTTTTTTTATTCTCATACGTTAATAAGGATACAGTGTTATGCAGAGGTGTACTTATAACAATTTTATAGACAAATGATACTATTTACAGTCGCGCGGGGGGCGCGAAATATTTTCTTCTTCCTAGGGGGGGCATGACAGAAAATAATTGAGAAGCACTGGTGTAAGCAAAGGGGCACTCTAGTAAGGCAGCAGATCTGCTATACCAGAGCAGATCCCAGGGTGCCTTCAGTCAACTCACAGTGTGTTTTTTCTTTTCTGCGCTCTCTCTCTCTCTCTCTCTCTCTCTCTATATATATATATATATATATACACACACACACACACACATACATACACACACACACACCTACCCATACCTACCATCTTTCCCCTCCCTTCAACTGGACGGATGTTACCTTTTTCAAACTCTGATGGGTATCTCATTCATAAAAATAGAGCAATGGAAATATCTGCAGCCAATGAAAGACTGTTCTATTATCAAATCTAGGATCCTAATCATGCAACAACTTAAAACAAAACCGCAGTAATAGATCCATTCACAATAATCAAGCAGTAAGTTATCAACAATATTACATTATGGGGCTACAGTTATAGCCAGGAAGTGAACCAGTCAGGTTCAGGTTGGAAAATTCAAGAATGTACTCCCCCCCCCCCCCATGCCACCATCACTGCTGCATGTTGATTAAATGTGCCTGCAAAGAGAACTGTGAAAATTGCAGCTACAGGGGAAATGGACTTTTATGCAGTTTGGCATGTAGAACTTGCATGGCATTAAATGCTGAAGAATTTTAGAACAGAAATTTTATTCAGACTTCTAATTAAGTGTCTTTGAACCTTAGATGCTCATTGTTTTTACATTCAGTCTTGAGTTCTCTATGAACACAAAATAACAATTTTTGAATTGTTTTTTTAAATGTATAGTTCATGTGTTTGTCATCAGCAAATCAATTTTGCTTTGAGTTACATGCCCCAGCCTTTTATAACTCATAAAAACATCTGAATAAAATGAAACCAAAATAACTTATTTTGCAATTTGTTCATGGTTATTCTATGTATTAACTGTACTATGAGGGTTTCCTTTAAGTTAAATATAATGTTTATATTTACTTTTTGGAATATAATATTGCCAAGGAAGATAACCTCAAGAATGGCCAACCATACTTGGTTATTGAACCCCTGTACGATCTTGACTTCATTCATCTTCAGATTAACTTCTTCGTTAGCTCCCTTCAAACATTTTGGTGGTGGTAAGTAGCTCCCTGCATTCAGTGAAAAGATCTAGGGCAGGAAGCAAGAGGGTCTTGACAGTAAGCACATTTCAGTGCCCAGGAATGTGCCTACACACCCAAATTTCTCCATGTAGTTTGGAGCCCTGCAAAGACAGACTCATAGATGTGTGATGGAATGTGTATATGGCAGAGGCAGAGCCCCCTGCTGTATACATGGAAAGGTCTGTTCTCTGTTATGAGCCTTCAGTGAGTCCATGGCTGAGCTGGGATGGGAACGTAGGTTGTGCCGCTTCAGATCCTGCTGTTGAGGAGCAGTCACAACATTAAATTATTTTCTGCTATTTCCAGCTTCTGAGTTTTTAAAAACCTTAATTATCAAGTTAACATAATCAACTTAATTATAAGTTAAGTTAACTATACTTTCCTGGTGGATCTCCTCTGCTGCAAGTTCCCATCCTATATACTTTCTCTTTATGTTATGTATATATGGTGTAAATAAAGGGCCACATTTTATTAATCAAGATCTGCGAATGGTGAAAGTGCGGGTACTAACTAAAACTCGTCATTGGCCAGTATCCTGGGCAGATACATCCAAACCCGGGGGGTGGTGCAGCACTTCACCCCCCCCCCCAGTTTTACACCCTCTTGGGTGCTGGGAGACTTTCTCACAGTCCCCACCTCACGGTGCCACAGAACACCGATCCGTGTGATGTAAGCCATCCTCACTGGTGATCCGTATTTCCCCCCACTGAGCCACGAAACTCAGCAAGCGCTGAGATACAGGTCTCGCCAGCCACCTGAACAGCGCCATTGGATGATCACCAAAACCCTAACCCCACTGCCTATTCCCGCACTTACTAGCCAAATGTGACCGGATTGGACCAAATCACACGGAAAACCCAAAATAAAAAACACCCAACCCTGCAACACAGTGTAGAGTAGGCGAAACACACCCATTGCCCCCAGCCAGTCAGGACAATGAGCCAAAATTCCTACTTGGCCCCTGGAAATGGCAGCCAGCAAAGCCCACACTGAGAACAGGGAGGGAGGGAGGGAGCTGCAAAAGAAAGAGCCCAGAGTGTGGGCATGCGGGCCTAATAACGGTCCTGCACGCTCCACCCTTGTATCCTATTGGAGGGTGAGATCACCCCATAGTGGTCTCACTCTCCTTTCCTCCGCGCGCAAAATTAATTCTCCCCGCCCACAGTTGCATGTGGCTGGGGGAAGGGAAATCTCTTCCTTGACCTTCTTGTCATCAAGGTATTATGTGATGCTTGAATAGAGTTTCCTAGGGTTTCGCTATCATTTCCATACCTGATAGAGATGGAAGTTGTTTTATCCTGCTTTTGGTTTTTATTATATACGTGAAATAGATTACAGTAAGTTGGACTGTGTTTACCATGTGTTGTGTATCTTATGATGTTTTTGGTAAGCTGCTTTGAGTTTATAAAGAAATGTGGGGTATACTTTTTAAAATCAGTGTGCCCTTCCATTTACTAATGAACAAGACTATTATTCATAGATTTCTTGGCTGTCCTTCCCTGGGTAACATCAAAGCACACTGGGGGCCTGAGCTGGGAGACGGTTCCATATGCTGTGAACTACCATTGATAAATATGGAATATGGTGATTTCTGTAGAGCAAAGGACTCTTCTACCCCTCCCATGGTAATAGCCCTGATTCAACAGCAAGAGTTTGATACTTGCAATAGAGCAGAAAGGAAGAGACTCACTATTGGGGGAGGGGAGCCTGTTTGTTCCATTTTACCAATGGGAAATTGCTGTCACTTTCCTGAGAGTCGTGCAAATTGGTGGAATTTGTGAAATGGACCATATTTGAGTAAACCAAATTTTGGTCTAGACTATTTCATTTCTAAGAGAAACCTTGCACTTTTTTAAAAAATGAAGGCCTACATCTGCAGCTACATAGATATGTGCACATCATTTCACAAACTTAAACATTTTTAAAAATTAAAACAATTTCACAATTGCCCCAATTGAGGAGGAGGAGGATATGTATACAGGCCTTTGGCTTATGCTGGCTCAGCTTGTCTGAGTGTGGAAAGCTAAGCAGGGTCAGGCCTGGTTATTACTTGGATGGGAGACCCCTCCTCTAGTTTCCCGCATTCAGCAGGGGGTTGGACTTGATAGCCTTGTAGGCTCCTTCCAACTCTGTGATCTATGAAATCTATGTCTGTAGAGGTGCTGGGGAGTGAAGTATGTTTCCCTTCATGGGCCATATTTATATCAGCCTCAGCAGCACTGGTTATCTTTCTGGGGTTTGTGTTGTTTTTTTCTTAGGATTCAGCTTGCAGCTCTGTGTAAATCTATAAAACCAAATGGCGGGACACAAAAATGTACATGTATATGACAGGCAGTGACATCTCTATAATAATGACTCCATATCTCTGGAAATCTCTTGGGTGTGCTCAGCGCTGGGGCTGAAATCCTGTCCACACTTACTGTGGCATCATTCATTCAGTGGAACTTGCTTCCAAGTAAATGTACGATTAGGCTGCTTGTTAGTCTTGGACAAGTTTCAACATTTCTTCATACTGTAATGAATACAGATACACTGGATTTTGGCTGTAATGTAAGGACCAAACTACACATAATGCAGGAGATTCATTATTTTTTTGTTGTTTACTCAAATTGATCCACAGGGAATGTGTGTGTGTGTGTGTGTGTACTAATTTGATCAGAGCAGTGGCTCAGGGGGATGCTTAGCCCTTTTCCCTCTGGCTGTTTTTCCAATCAAAATTGGTGCTTACAGCTGCTTTCTCACCTATTGAAGGTAGGAAAGATTCATGGACCCCAAATCCTTATAAGCAGCCAGAATGCAGCTAAATTTGATTGGGAAAATGGCCTGAGGATGGAAAGGGTAAAGCGCCCCCTTCTTCCATGCCATTGCTCTGATAAAAATTTGTAGCCCCCTGCATTTGAGCAAAAACAAACCTGTCAAGAGACTAATCACGTGTCTCTCACACTATATATAGTTTTGTACTAATATATTCATTCACCTACTCGAAGCATGGGGGCAGGAGTACTATCAAGAAAGTACTTACGGTAAGTACTATTAAGGAGTACTATTAATCAAAATCTTAAGAATCAATGCTGGAACATTCCTAGCTCTTTGGGTTCACCATGACTACAGAGCTCTACCATTCACAGATATTTTTTTAATGATTTCATTTTGAAATAATCATAATCTCCCCCTCCAATCTTTAAAATGCAAAACAGCCTAACAGACTGCATAGAACATGTCTTGGCTTGATCTTATTGGCTGTACTTATTCCACTTACACCACAATTCCATAGATGTGTACTCAAAAGTAAGTCACGTTGAGTTTAGGAAATTGGGTACAAGATTGCAGCCTTAATGTTACAAGAAAAATAACACAAGGAAGAACTGCATTCTGTTCATCCATCAACTGTTTATGGATTCTGGGTCTCTGACCAAACACCATGATGTAGACATCCTCTCCACCCACAATTCGTGCATGTAGTAATAGGCAAAGGCTCTGATCCTTCATGCAAGAATCTCCCTTGCCACATGCGCTGATGCTGCTACACTGCCAATCAGCTGGGCAGCAGGGAAAAAAGATTGGAGTCAATGGGACGCATTTCCAGGTAAGTGTGTATAGGATTGTTGTTTAAATTTAGGTACCCGTCTTAACAAATCAGTATCTGAAAACATTGTTTCTTATTTCAAATGGGATTCTTCATGATGAAATTACACACTGCTAGGGTTTCCAACTTTTCAACTGGCCTCCAGCTGTCCCTTTCAGAGTAACATGATCTGTAGCAATTAGCAAGTGGTAATATTTACCCCAGTTCTGTGGAAAGTTTCACCTGCTTATTTCTAAACATCAGGCTGCTGTTAAAAGCAGAAAAGCAGCCTGGGTCAGGAGTTTTTTTTCTGATCAGTTGGCACTCCCACTCACTGCCAGTAAGGATTAAAACAGCCTGGGCCTGTAGAATACGTTTAGCTTGTCTGTGAAAACAAATAATCTGTCCAAAAGCTTTTGGAGTCATGACAGAACTTCTCTGACTTAAAAAGGAATACCATCTCTGCTTGATATGACTTGACAGAGATGCAAGCCCATGCAGAACCAGAGCTGCTTGTGCTTTCTTTAAGCTCATTAGGTTTAATGAACCAGATGTAAGTGTCAGCATAACAATCTATTAAAAAAAGCCTCATTTGTTTTTAATGAAACAGTGGGGTAAAGCTTATCCACCTTTGCATTTGAGGCCTTGGACTAAATAACACACAACATTGAAACTGCATGCTGAATATACTATTTAATTTAGCAAGGTTTAATTTAATTCTGCATTTAGGAAATGTTCTGTACCCAGAAGGAAATCTATTGCAGAAGATGGGTGTGGAAGACTGGATTGAGCAACATTTTTTCACCTCCCTAACAGGTCTCTTTGCTAGCTATCTGGGATATCATTTAAGCTTAGACCAGAACTGTGATAACTAATTGTGCTCAAGGTAATGTATCTCATCCCAGTTTAATTACAGAGGCTCTTATGCAGGGCTGGTGCAAGGCAGTTTGGTGCCCTAGGCAAGATCAGATATTTAGCGCCCCCCCTTCCCACTTGAGCCCTTCCTCCCTCCAGCCCTATGCTCCTGGCGCCCCCTTTAGCCCGGCGCCCTAGGCAGCCGCCTAGTTGGCCTAATGGTAGCACCGGCCCTGCTCTTATGTGTATGAGAAAAAAAAAAGTACCTTTTATGTCCGCAGGAGGATTCTTCTGATTGGCCTGAAGGTGTCCTCTCTCTAACACACACACACACACACACACACACACACACACACACACACGATTACAGCTGAGAATTCTCTAATGTGACTGCAGCTGAAATTTTCTAGTCATCTAAGTAGAAATTATTACCTAGCTAGCTGCTTTATCAGTAAAGTTCATTTTTACTTTTCGGAGGATGAACAGAATAGACAGAAAGATCCATAAACACTGGCCTTTTTACTCATATGAGAAAAGAAATTAAGACCAAACATGATGTAATTCAGAAAGAACCTGTTTTAAGTGTTCCTAGTTTTTCCTAGTTTCAGTTCTGAATTTCACTTCTGCCGTGATCTAATGTTAAAAAGGAGCAAACCATAACCCCTGATGGAGGAGGTACTAACCTTCATGCATTCATAATAAGAACTGAAAAGAGCTCCTCCACATGTAACTGGATTGTGTAGAGCTCTTTCAACATAACCAGCTAGGATCCCTGAAAAAGCAGGGATTGCACAGAGAAGCCCTATATGCCTACAGTTCCAACTTGCACACAAGGGAGTGTAAATGATGCAGTATGTTGCTTACTATGTTTTCTGTTAAGTTTGCTGTGAGTTGTTCATTAGCAATAAGCAAACCATGTAGCAGTAAAGGGAAGACCTAGATGGAGCTTTTTGAAGCCGAGAAAGGGAGAATACAATTGCTCTGACACATTTGCCTAATACAGAATGCCTCTGTTTGTGCATAGGATCAGGATAACTGCTGCATTCCAATTGCTCCATCATATAGTAAGTTCAGGCTCAGCATCGAGTCATAGAAAAAACTTTTAGCAATGTTACTGATAATGTACAATGTAAGCAATGTGTTTAAGTGGCAGAAAATGCAACAAAGAGCATCACATATCACTGTCATTCTTACAGCTTTTCAGAAAAGAGGTCTATGTTTACTTCAGAGCGGTAACGTATGTGCTTGTCAAGTACACTGGACAGACTGGGCTATCCTCCATGTTTTAAAAGAAAAAAATCATACTGTTTGGTTGTTAAGTATTTTGTTTAGACTCAAGTGAGCCTGTATTAAACTGGAACCCTTAGTTACATAACTTGCTTTTTAATAGTATTTAGAAGAGTCATCTCAGTAGAGAAGACACTTGAATTCTCTATGATAAAATTACATTTCAGAACTCAAGCTGTTTAACACAAACAAATTGTATAAATTTTTCACATGGACCCTTTGGGATTTAATTCAAAGAATGTACCTTAAGCATCAGTGATAAACATATTCAGAGAAGTTGAACATCTATCAATATGGCACGCACATGTCAGTGATTCCATCTAGAATAGATATTATATAAGAAAATAAATGAACACTTCTGCATAAAGTTTTGAGATTTATATATGCATTTATAAAGTAAGTGAGGACACTTCAAGGCATCATTAAGAGAGCACAATTTAGGTGTTAGTAGCAATTGTATTGACTGCACAAGGAAGAAAGTTCCTGAGGTTTGGACAATAAGTGTTTATATTGCATAATGGTGCACTCCGTTAATTTTTGGACCAGTGTGCATTGCTGTAAAAATACAGAAATTTTCAGTGTATATAGCACTTGACTAGTCACTTAAATGTTATCATGCACATAGTGAACTTACTAACGAAAGAAAATAGTTTAGTCACTACTGCTAGTCAATAGTCCAGTCACAGCATTTTTATCTCCAGTATATTGATTATCGATGACTCCATATTGTTGTGATTATCCCAAAACCTAATGTTCCTGTTTAGCCAATTTCTTTTGTATTCAAGTGTTTGGACATGGTTTTTAAAAATAAAATAAAATAAGGGTGTTTTTTTTTAATTTTTAAAATGTTGCACCAGTTTCTTTTTAAGGACAATAAGCTCAAAGAAGATTCAGTAATTATAACCCTTTTCTATTTTACAAACAGTTGCCCAAGTTTGATCTTGTATAAGAGTGTAATCCTATGCGCATGTAGCTGAGTGTAAGCCCCATTGAATATAACAAGACTTACCGGTACCTCTGAGTTAACATGCATAGGATTTTGCTGCAAGTCTTGTAGTTAGCCACAAAATAAGGGCACCTGTTCTCCTAGTCCAGGAGTCTGCTAAATTCACACTGTGTGACCATAGTTACTAATAAGCAGTAAATATGTTTTTTTTAGGGCTGTTAAATCTTCTTTTGTACTTACCTGCAAGGCTGCTATCATTATAAATCCATCTGTTTTCCATTGATGCAAAAGGGTGTGATCCTGACTACTTTGGCATCCATGAGCATCCTTTGGCATCCATGAGCATCCTTTGGCTTCATTACACTGAACACTAATTGTAGCTCCAGCAGTTCCATACAGCAGCTTTGTGGCATGTAAGGATCAAAGGCTGCCATCAGCTGCAGATATTTCATGCTAACGGGTTTCTGCTCAGTAAGGGTTAAAAGTTAGTGAATTATTGAATTTCAAGTGTTCAGGGCAGCAGCTCCATTACTCTAATTTCAGGCACCACCTGTCCTGGCTGCATTTTCAACAAATGCAATTTGACATCTGTTTTCCTAATCCAGGTTCTGTCACCTTTGTGAGTTATGTTCAGAATTTTTTTGTTTTTGTTTTAAGCACAGAAGCATCTATGCGCATTCAACCTCCTCTCCTCTCTGCTACTGTAGTCAGTCTGGGAATACATATTTATTTAGGGAGGGAAACTCTTTGTGGCAGCTTAAGTTTGGTAGCAAGTCCTATTGAAAGGGTGTTTGAGAATTGTATTGTGTTTTTCCTTAAAGCCAGCCAGGTATGAGGTGAGGAGGTACTGAGCACCTGCCAATTTAGTAACCACTGTGCATATTCAGGGCACACCTCAAAAATTTTTTTGCCCTTGGTTCCCATTTCAGAGATGATGGGTAATTAATTGGCATGTATTACGCATCACCAAGCTCAGGAGCTGTGAACATTGACACATCTAATGAGAACATTACAGAAATGTGTTTTTCTCCTCATTGTCAATAACCTGTGCTGGCATTAGGTAACTTGACACCCTCCCTCCCCTGTGCTACAAGACAAAGCTATCAGTGCACAGCTGTCTGCCTTTCCCTATTCTACTTCCCAACTTCTTCCTGTGATGCAAGGCTGGGTAGGGTACGCCTGGAAAGATGGGGCTGGCACTTAAGTCTGGTCACTCCCTCATCTTCTTGGGTTGCATTATCTGCTGTAATGTGTGCACATGACAGACAGCAAGAAGGTCAGCTCTGTGGCTGCATGGGTTAAGGCATTTGCTACTGGGCAGAATGATCATGACAAAGCTTTATCGGAACAAATTGGAAATGGAGCTTAAAACCATTTCAGTTCCAGTAGTGCCTACTTTCTGCCATGACCTGGTTGCTACTATGTTTATAGCCAGTGGTGCAGCACAGGGCAAACCAGATGTGATGTTACATGCATCTTTGCATTAAACTTACACTTTTAAAAGCAAGCCACTGGCGGTGGGAGGGGGCTTATCAGGATTGCACCAGATGGGGAGGGGGAGTTTTATCCTTTCCTTCCTTGCTGTGGCCCTGATGAAAATAGCTCCTTTGAAGCTGCTATTTGTGTTGGGGGAAATCCCCCCCCCTGGTGCCATTGGGAGGAAATGATGCCAGAGGAGGAAAAGGCTAAATTCTTCCTGCGTGCTGAGATCTTGATAATTGGCAGCCCCTTCAATGGCTGCTTCTTGCAGTTAAGAAACTGTGTATATTAAATCCAAAGACACATTAAAAGGCACAGCTAGTTTGGCCCTGTGACTGGGTCCCCGTGAGGCATTCCTGTTGCCTGTAGACTACTCCGACTCTGACCTGTAGAGGAGAGGCATCTGTGCCTCAGCCTGGCAGTGTGCGTAGTACCCCAGGGCTGTTTTGCCCAGTAAGTGGTTCCTTTTAAAAGATTGAGTGTGCACACCTACTTTCCCTCTAAAATAATTATGCATTTTCTTTTTACCTTGTTTTCATCAGGGAAATATTTTAGGGAGCTGAAATATTGTGCCCAGTGCCAAATCTGGGTTTTTGAGGGACCTTGCGCAAGACACCCTCAGTGAGCCCCCTCCCTCAGGGAGTCTGCCTTTTCACTGCCATTATCACCTGCCACTATTGCTCGTCATCCTCTTTCTTATGATTGCTATCACTTGCTTTCTTAACAGGCAGAGAACCAGTGAGCATCTAGGCAAGGAGCTCAGCTTGTCTTTGAGTGTGGAAAGCTAAGCAGGGTCAGGCCTGGTTATTACTTGGATGGGAGACCCCTCCTCTAGTTTCCTGCATTGAGCAGGGGGTTGGACTCGATGGCCTTGTAGGCCCCTTCCAACTCTATGATCTATGAATCCAGGGCCGGCCCTCCTATGAAGCAAGGTGAGGCGCTTGCATCAGGAGGCAGAGTGGGAGGAGCGGCAAATTGTACCACTCCCCCTACCCCCGTCAGGAGGGCACACTGCCACTGCCACCTCCAGCAGGTGCTCTGGAGAGTTCCACCAGCTGCTCTCCCACCATGGCACTTGCTGCAGCGAGAAAGCAGCTGGCAGGGTTCTCTGGAGCAACTGTCCACCCTCCGTTTCCCTTGTCTCATGCCTCCCTTACCTTTGCTGCCACAGCTGTCATGTTAGCTCTGTGGAGAGCCACGCAGCTGGAAGAAGCAACTGCGGAGCTTTTGCGAGAGCCCTGCAACCACTTCTCATGGTCACACGACTCTTCACAGAGCCAACATGGTGGCAGCAAAGGGAAGGGGAAGGGGAGTGTGATGCAGCAGCGCATGTTCCCTCCCACCTCAGATGGCAAGAGAGCTTGCTCTGGGACTGGTGGCATCTTCTGCTCTTCCTGATGTTCACCACTGTTTTCTGGGCCAAAGCAAGAGGAAGGTGAACAAGAAAGGTGAGGAGGAGGAGCGACTCCAGGGGGCTCTAGTCAGTGGACCCCTGCTGAGGTGTTGTACTGGAATTGATAACCAGAAGACATTGAGACGAGGAGTTAAGTGTAAACTATTCCCACTGTCCAGCACAGGCATTAAGTGTATTAATGAAACCAACATGTTTGTTAGGATTAATTGTTGTGAGAAACCTGTGGGGCCTCAGTGAAGGTATGAGATCACCAGCTATCAGGCGCTCTGTGAACTCCTTGCCTCATGTTTGAGATAAGGATGTTTATACATGTTAATTGGGATAGCTGGGCCTTCTCTCTCCCTTGCCCTGCCCGTCTCCCAGGAAGTGGGGTTAGAGCCTGTGTGTATACTGACAGCCTCTCAGTCAGGGGGAGAGAGAGACTTCTATAAAATCCATGATGAGAGGCGTTGTCCTTTGTTCTCGACTTGGGGAGAGGAATTGACGTGTCGCTCGCCCAGGCACCTTTGGAAGCCCACGGAGCATCCCCTTGGCCTATTCAGGGAACCAATATGGCCACAGATAAGGGGAGTGTAAGCTTTTCTTTTGCCTATTGATAATCTGCATCCATATTCCGACTGTGTATTCAATAAAATGTATGTTATCTTTGACAGAAGTGTTTTTGTTTTTCCCTAAGTATCCTTGAATCTGAAAGTGAGGTGCCTTGGCTGGACCAGACCCCTGGGGTAAAACAGGTGTTGGCCCATGGTAGGTCCCCAACAATGCCTACCCTTGATGCTGGTCCTGATTGTGCCCATCTCAACACTGTGGGTTTCTGTGGTGTGTATATATGGTGAATGTGTAGCTGTCTTGCACATTATTAGCCCATGCTAAATCTTTAATTGATACCTCCTTCTACTATAATGTGTGAATTGGCCCTAGGCAACTTTTTGTGTTACTTTTGTTCTGCAACATGGAAGCTGCTGCAGCATGGCTCCTTCCTGTGCCAGAGCACTGTGAAGGTGACGTCAGAAAGCCCAGACTGCTCCCCATCCCAGTGAAACAGAGAGGAAGTGTAGCATGAGACCCAAGGGCTTCAGACATTTCTGTCATGCCCCTGCTCCTTAGAGGAAGAGCTGAAGGACCAGGAACCACCTGCCACCAGTAATGCCCAGGATCTGCCAGTAGACCAGGAGGAATCCGGGCCCTCAGGGGTGACTACCATGCGGGCATCACCTGTGGAGGACAATGATTCTGCCTCAGACATGGAGGCAGAGAAATCTCCAAGCCCTTGGGAGAGACACTGCATGAAAAGAGAGGAACCTAGAAGGAGTGCTCTACTGAGCCAGAGGTCCCCTTGTCAGAAAAGATCTACTTGTACATAGGAGGCTTGCTCACAGGGAGGACCTTTTCAGCTGCAGTCACTAGCAGCTCACAGCCAAGTCTTGGGTGTGGCTCTAACAGCCTCTGCATAAGAACAGCAGTGTAAGGCTGAGAGAGTTGCTGGAAACAACCTTGACCAGACCTTCCTGAATCCAGCTTCCCTTGACTCTGTACTGCTGCCTTGACTGATTCCTGGTACTTCTGGACTGGGCTCTGATCCTCCTCCTACCTGCTCCTTGCCTGCTGTGTTGCCTTGGCGCCTTGTTGTCTGTTACCTGGACTGGACTGTGATCTTCCTCCTTCCTGCTCCTTGCCTGCTGTGTTGCCTTGGAACCGTGTTGCCTGTGACCTGGATTGCCTGATCCCTGTTTGTGCTGACTATCTTGGAACTCTTGGACCCTTGAACCTGCAACTGCTAGGTTCAGTCTCTGGAAATGTGACAATTACCTTCACTGGGGCACAAGGAGATGAGCCTTGCTGCAGCCACACCAAAAAGGGAACATGAGAAAGGACTTTCAAGCTGTAATTTTATATCCACTAAACTGGTAGTAAGCCCCACTGAACCCCACTGGAACTTACTTCTGAGTAAATGTGCATTCAGTGCTTTCATCACATGTCAGACTGAGCAACTGCCAGTAGAACAATAATAGAACTGTTCCACTAACACAGGAGTGAAGATTGTATGGCCCTCCAGATGTTGTAGGGCTCCAAGTCCCATCAGCCGCAGGAAGTATAGCCAATGATCAGGAGTTATGGGAAGTATAGCCCAACAACATCTGGAGGGCCACATGTTCCCCACCCTCACACTGAAAACTCATTTTACTACTGGGCATGTGCAAACAAATTTAGGGCATTAAATGAAAGGACATGCCTACGGTTGGATGGAACACATAGTCATCATCCACTTTCCTTTTAAGCTAATGCCTTCCATGTGATGTGCACAATTTGGAGAGTTTGCCTTGCACTGAGAGTCCAAAGCCTGCAGTCAAAAGGCTAAAATCAATTAAAGTGAGAAATGGGATTTCTGTGTTTTGAAATGTCTCTTCACTCATTACTTTTCATCTTCTTAGCTTTTCAAAAGGTGGAAGGATTATCCTTCAACTTTCTCAATAACTTTTGAAACTAAGCACAATGGTTTTAATTAACCTTTGCTGGAAAATGCTATTTATAAAATCTAAATCGTGTGTGTCTCTGGAAAGCAAGCCAATAGCTATTCAAAATGATTTCATATATCTAGTCATTCATCCATTCCGTTTGTTCATTCTTTTCTGGAAGGCTTGGTCCTTTATTTCACAAATGTCACACCATTTGAAAATCACTGCTGTCTGGAAAAGTCTTGAAACACTCTGTACCTAACAGGGTTTTTTTTTTGGGGGGGGGGGGTTAAATGATTACTCGCATCTTTTAGCACTGAATAATTCAAAGACTTGAAAAGGATCTGATTGAATTCATTTGTTATTGCTAAATTGTTTCTTCTAATTTCAATGATACTTTGCTGCTGCATTTGAATTTCTCAAGTGATTTTTCATCTTCCTTTTTATAAATAAAATTCCTTTCAGTTTTTAGAAACCTATGGTGGAGCATGATTTGACTAAAATTGGGAAGTTGGGATTTGGGGCTTGTAGTTTCATTAAAGGCTCTCCTACTTCCCCCACCCCATAATTTGAGTATTTTATATATACTACAGCAGCAAATCTGTACAGCAATTTTGTTTTAATTGTACTAAATATTCATATATTTTTTATTTAAGAAAATGTATATCCCACGCTTCCACTGTATTTAAAGTGCTCAGAGCAGAGATAGGGTTTCCCAGGATGCTGGTTATCCACCCCATTCCCCCTGCGGTCCTGAAAGCATGAGCATTTGCAGTTGCCTGGTTTTCCTACAACATGAACCCTTGGTGAGAGAGATGGGTGGGGAAAGCAGCAGTAGATGGGCTTCCCCCCCCCCCCCAAAAAGATAAAGTACACAGCTTGGATGTGCCGTTGGATCAAGTGCTGCTCCTGCATAGTCAGGCGGTAGTCAGGAGTATCTGTGCCCAACTTTGGCTGGTGCAGCAGCTGTGTCCCTTCCTGGGGAAGACAGAGCTGACCACAGTGCTGTAATTACACCGCATCTAGATTGCTGTAACACACTGTACCGCAGGTAAAATATCTGCTAGGATTCTCGCAAAACGTCTTCTATCTATTTCAGAAGAGATCCTCCCTGAAACTCAATATGGTTTCCGCCCTTCTAGAGGGACAGTAGACATGATTTTTACTGCACGTCAGCTCCCAAAAAAATGCCGGGAGCAAAATTAACCCCTTTATATGGCATTTCTTGATTTGGCTAAGGCCTTTGATACTATAGACCGAACAGCTCTCTGGACTATCCTTATGAAAATTGGATGCCCCAATAAATTTGTGAATATCTTGCGACTTCTCCATGACAACATGACGGCAACGGTTTTGTACAACAACGGCTCTCATGGTGCTCCATTTAAAGTGGGATCAGGGGTGTTAAACAGGGATGTGTTATCGCCCCAACATTATTTGCTATTTTCATTGCCATGATTTTACATCTTGTCGAGGGGAAACTTCCCACTGGTGTGGGAATTATATCGAACAGATGGAAAGCTTTTTAATCTCAGCAGGCTGAAAGCAAAAAGTAAGGTAATTACAACCTCCATTGTGGAACTACAGTATGCTGATGATAATGTGGTCATTCAGAGGATGATCTCCAAACTATCCTAAATTCTTTTGCAGAAGCATACGAAAAACTTGGTCTCTCACTTAACATCAAAAAAACCAAAGTGCTTCATCAGCAAGTGCAAGCTAACCCTTTGGTGATGCCATCTATCCAGCTTGGGACAATACTGGAAAATGTCGATCATTTTCTCTATCTTGGCAGCTATCTTTCTGTTACAGCTAACATCGACAGTGAAATCCAGCGTCGTTTGAGCTCCGCAAGTGCCGCGTTTTCTCGAATGAAACATAGAGTGTTCGAGGACCGGGATATTTGTAAGAAGACCAAAACACTGGTTTATGAAGCCATTGTATTACCAACTGTATTGTATGCCTGCAAAACATAGACTATCTATAAACGTCACTTCCACCTCCTTGAAAGATTTCTTCAACGTTGCCTCCGGAAAATCCTGCGAATTACTTGGGAAGATAGGCGAACAAATGTCAGTGTACTGGAAGAAGCAAAGACTACTAGCGTTGAAAAAATGATCCTTCAACGCCAACTTCAGTGGACCAGTCATGTTGTTCGAATGCCTGACTGCCGTCTCCCAAAGCAGTTACTTTATTCCCAACTCAAGGATGGAAAGCGGAATATCGGTGGTCAATATAAGAGATTTAAAGATGTTCATAAGGCAAATCTAAAAAAATGCAATATAAACATCGAGAACTGGGAAGCTCTGGCCCATGAACGATCTAACTGGAGGTTGGCCTTTCATGAAGGTTCTATGGACTTTGAAGAAGCCCGAGTGCAGGGTGAAAGGGAGAAACGTGCTAAGCGAAAAGCACGTCAAATGAATCCTTTACAGGACCATCTTCCATCTGGTAACCTGTGTCCTCACTGTGGGAAGCTGTGTGGATCTAGAATTGGCCTCCACAGTCACTTACGGACCCATCACTGAGTCTACACAATATTCTTTAGAATTTCCTTCTTTTAAAATCTCCTTTTTGTAAATTTTTATCCTAGAAGACAATCTTACTCTGTTACGAGTGATTGCCTGATGATGATGATGATGATTGATTCAGAAACTATAGCTAGTGCAAATGTGGTAGCCAGACTTTTGTCTAGTGGGCATTTTATAGACCACCCAACACAGGTCTTGAAACAGCTTCACTGGCTTCTTCTGTTTCTGAGCCCAATTCAAGTCCTAAACAGCTTGGGGCCAGGGCATCTGAAACACCACCTCATCCCCTATGAACATTCCCGGAGCCTGCATTCATCATCTGAAGCCCTGTTGCATTTCTCACCTCTGGAGAGGTGAGGTTGGTGGGGTCTCGAGACAGGGCCTTTTGTATAGCAGCACCCCAGTTGTGGAACTCTTTCCCCAGGAAGGTAAGGTTAGCTCCCTTCTAATTGACTTTTAGACAGCTGGTTAAAACTATACTGTTCTGCTGAGCTTTTAGTGATCACTGCAGCTCCTTGATATTAGGGTTCCCCATATATATTTTATCTGTTTTGTTTTTCAGTTTTCTGAAATTGTTGTATTTTATTATTTGTATGATTTTATTGTAAATCACCTCAAGCACTCACTGAGTGGGGTGAAGATTTTTTAAAAATACATTAAATAAATGCAAGGCAGGTGGAACTTGTTCAGCAAAAGTCAAGATGAAAGTTATGAATTGTATCCATATCTTTGGTAGACAATGTGATATAGAACCTGAATCTGAAGGTGCAGCAGAGTTAGTGGGGAGGTTTGGCAATAGGTTTGTGAAATCCAGTCTGGGATAGAGTAAGCGCTACGATGCAATAGCAGTATAGGAAGCACAGAACCTGATGCAATGCCTTTTAAAATAAGTGGGAATTTTACAAATAGTTCCATATTTGTGCAGTTCACATTAGCATGGGAACTCCCATCAGTCTTGAAATTCAGAGTTTCTGTACTGCAGTGTTTGGGCCAGTCACTGACTCTCAGCCTCACCTATCTCGCAGGGTTGTTGTGAGGATAACATGGAGAGGAGGAGGAGGATTATGTAAGCCGCCTTGGGTTCCTTGCAGGAAAAAAGGCGGGGTATAAATATAATAAATAAATAAATAAATAAAATAAAATAAATTAGATACAAGATTAAAAATAAAGTATGGAGGAAATTATCCTATGGCCAGTGGACTTGCCAGCAGCCCACTTTGGAAGACTAGTAGGGGCAGCTTGTCCCACTACATTCCCCACCCCCACTCAAACTGGCCATCCAGTAAGGCTGATCAAAAGTCTAAACAGAGATATGCATTGATATATTCTCCTTATGGAAGTGGCTGGGTAGAAGTAGGACAGAAAACACTACAGTTGGCTGAAACCTTTGCAACCTTCTTTACAAAGGTGGCCAGGTGTTCTATTTTACAGGGGACAGTCCTCTATTTGAAGGGCTGCCAGAGGAGAGTCCTCTATTTGAAGATGTCCTCAGTTTCAAGGGCTGTACAGTCTAAATCTGATCTAAAGATAAAGAACCATGAGAAGAGAGAGCAGGGAGTGGCCCTGAATTTGCCCATCAACAGTAAGTACCTGGACAGCAGACTGAACAGGCACACAAGTCACTGGTCAGTTTTCCCCACTATGGTGGGATGTTTTGTATTTCTGTGTAAATTATAGTAATTCTTTTTAAATTTGCATCTATACACATAAATGAGCATATTCAAATATTACGCAAATTGGTGTCTTCTTTTGTTCGCCTTTCTGGCAATGCATTTCCTCTTTTTTGGCGCTGCATCAGCCCGACCTAGTGTTCATTTTTATGCACCAGATATGTTTTAGTCCGCTTTTCAGTACTTACAGATATAAAATCCACACCACAGAATTCTGTTATATATTTAGAGGGCTGAACACATTAGAAGCTTTTGGCATTTGGCAAAAAATGTTTCTTTTTAAAGGGTATGGATATTCTCAATGTAGGTTATAGCTAATGTCAAGACATCCTGATGGTAAGCTCTGTATAGATTTCATAGATCATAGAGTTGGAAGCAGGACCGGTGCAAGGCAGTTTGGCGCCCAAGGCAACATCAAATATTTAGCGCCCCCCTTCCCACTTGAGCCCGCCCTCCCGCCCTCCAGGGGGGGGCTCCGGAGCAAAGCAGCCAGGCCCGGGAAACATCTGCTCGCCCAGCGCCCCCCCCCCCAAGTTCTCCTTTGGAAAAGTTTTTAGGAGAGGGCGGCGGAGCTGCGGAGAGCGCGCTGGGCTCTCGTGGGGGGGGGGAGGCGGGCACGGCTGGGGGCGTCTAGCTTAGCCCGGGTGCCCACTCACTCCTTGGGGATGCGCTGCCGGCGGGGAGGAGCGGGAGGCCGGCTGCCCGCCATGCTCCTCTTCAGCTGCTGCCCGCCACGCTCCTCTTCTGCTGCTGCTGCTGCTCCTGGCGCGGCTGCCTCTGCCTGGCGGAGCTGCGGGTGCGCGTCTGGGGGAGGGGAGGGGCGAGGCCTTCCCCGCCGGTCTAAGACACGGCTTTTTGTCGCCCATGGCATCTCCACGGCTGCCCCGCCCGGCCACCTCGCCCGGCCACCTCGCCGACAGATCCGGGCTCCGCGGCGGCGGCGGCGAGGAAGAGTCGGCCGAGCATGTGAGCTTCCTCCTGCTGCTGCTGCCGCTGCCGCTGACCTCTGCGGCCCAGGAATGAAGGAAGGCGCAGGAGCGGGGCGTTTCTGCGCCCCCTTAGCCATGCGCCCTAGGCAGCCGCCTAGTTGGCCTAGTGGTAGCGCCGGCCCTGGTTGGAAGGAGCCTACAAGGCTATCGAATCCAACCCCCTGCTCAATGCAGGAAACTAGAGGAGGGGTCTACCATCCAAGTAATAACCAGGCCTGACCCTGCTTAGCTTTCCACAGTCGGACAAGCTGAGCCAGCATAAGCCACAGGCCTGATATGAGCATTGGGGATGGGGAGCTAAGCAGTCCACTGTGTTATGTGTATGGTGGTGAAGTACAAGGAATAGTTGGTAGAAAAATGAGTCAGAAGCTCTACAGTGCATTAGTGAGCCTATCCACATGCCTGAAGGCCAGGGACTTTTCCAGTTGCTGCCCATATTTCAGGTTTTATCTAGATTCTCTAGGTGGAATGTGGCACACCATTAGAGTAGCTAGGTTACAAGGTCAGCAGCTTTTTGTAACTATGTTGCATGAGTAAGCTCTCAGAATTTTAACCACTATGCCTATTTTGTTTCAAGAGTTTAAAGATCATTGGTGGCTTAATTTTGTGACTCATGACTGATGCACAGCTATTCAGTGAACACTGATTTCAACCTCTGAATTATTTTGGTTTTATTTGTAATTATCCTAGTTTTCTTACTGTTACTCAAAATAAGAAGCAAATTATTCTAGTCAGTGGCTACTGTTAGTGACTGCAAACTACAACCCAGTATAGCATTGCTCCCTCAAGTCAATGAAATGTATTATAAAGTGCAGTCATGGCAAGACTTGTTGTTACAAGCAAAATTGTGTTACACTGTGTAGATACAGAAATGTACTGGCTGAGAATTCTAACCTGATATCCATGTGTCATGGCAATTTATTATAATGGGCTGCTTTAGGTGTTTTGTTACTTTGCAAATTAGTTAATGGTACTGCAGTCTTTTAATTATTCCTAATCTTTTAATGGGTTGTATCCAGTGTTAGTCCTACCTAGAATAGATCCATTGAAATGGATGGGACAAGTTAGATTAACGTTGGATAGAATCCATTTATTTCTAATCGCCTTTAAATGCCCTTGTTTTCTTCATGGTTTATCAGGGTATGTTTTCTGAGGCACAGAAGAAAGCTATTATTTTATGAAAATTCCAGTTATATCTGCCTACCAAATTTGAAGAGTGGGATTTGCTTGGATGAACGTGGCCTGGTGACTGTGGGGAAGGGTTGAACCAGAGATTGATGAGGGCTGGCATTTCCTTGGGCCCATACTCATTAAAGAGTTCAGTGACAGAAAGCCAGATCCAGCATCTTGATTCTTACTTGGCATGGGGTCTGGCCAAGATGAAGGCAGTGCACATTGTCTCTGTGCCAAGAGGGAGTGTGCCAAGGTTCCATATGTGGCAGTGCAAGGGCACTCTGGGTTACTTCATGCCTTTGCTTCCCCCAACTACAGGGCCGTCCTATATCATAATTACCAATGGTGCAAATAAATAAAAATAAATTGGAGCCAGCACTGGGTGGGATTTCTAGTTGCCCAGCTTCCCCACAATCTCCAACATTTATCAGAGAAAATGGACACTTGTTAAGTTCTCAAAATAAAGTATCAATATGTTTCATTTCATATACTATTACTAAGTTGTGTCAGTATCATGGGCAGGTTTTATAATCTAACAGATGTGCATTTAACATCACAGATGATGAGTAGCAACACAATTCCTCTGATACCACTGTGAAATAGCATAATATTAATAAGCTCAATATTAATAATGATACAATTACTATTATTTTAGAGACTTAGAGCTCCTCCACTGTGCCAGAGTAAAAAATGAGAGTGCATTTGGTCTCTTAAGTGGGGAATAACAAAAAAATCCCACCTTACATTACCTTACAGCCATGGTTGAAGAGTTCCGTCCCCACTCAGATGTGTACGGCCCAAACTCTGCCAGTGTTCAAATGGGTTTTCAAGATCCATCTACTTCAGGCTGCTTTTTCATGTGTTCAGTCTTTGATCTCTGCAGTTTTAAAATAAGTCACGGAAAGGGTTGGCCATTTTGTTAGCTCTGTTGTTTGAGCTATGATTAAGATATTTTTTGTGATTATCTCTGGTTTTATTATTTGTTTTTATTGTATTTTATGTTTTATGTGAACCACCTTGTAAGGTCTATGTCCTAAAAAGCAGCCTATAAATATTTATGGAAGTGTAAATAAATATCAACATTTTATTAGCATTAGCAACATTATGTGCCAGGTTTAGATTTCAAATTCTATAAAAATTTATAATGGCTATCATTAGTATATAATGGTATAACACCTTCCTTTTTTTGTTATACAGGTTATTGCCATAGTTATGGATACATTTACAGATGTGGATATTTTCAAAGAAATTGTAGAAGCATCCACTAGGGGAATTTCAGTATATCTTCTGCTAGATGAATCTAACTTCAGCCACTTTTTAAAGATGACAGAGAAACAGGGCTGTCAAGTCCAAAGGCTCAGGGTAAGTAATTTGTTCAACAAGATAGATAAATATTGAGCACTCATGTGCTCCATGTTAATAAATGGATATTATTTTTATGAAAAATATTACTGTTTTTATACATATATGCAACTTAACCTCAACAGAATACTATAACATACATAGATTCAAGTTTAATAAAATACAATTTATTTATTTATTTATTTATTACATTTCTAATCTGCCCAGTAACTAATGTTCTCTGGGCAGATTACAAACATTTAAAAAAGCTAAAATGCCATAGAACAGTTAAAAATATAAAATACAATCAAATATTTAAAAGAATAAAATACAATATAATGCAAAACAATAAAAGGCACAGGAATCTATAAAACAGCCATAATAACCTAGAACTTGGTGATATAACATATTAGTTAATAAACTAATAAACAGCTTATGAATTAGCTTAATTCATTTCAAATTCAATGAATTTGAACAGATACATAAGCAGCAGATCAGTATTTTATACAAAAATAATAAATGGATTTTGTTAATAGTGGCTCACGCTGGCTCAGCTTGTCTGAGCATGGAAAGCTAAGCATGGTCAAGCCTGGTTATTACTTGGATGGGAGACCCCTCCTCTAGTTTCCTGCATTGAGCAGGGGGTTGGACTCGATAGCCTTATAGGCTCCTTCCAACTCTATGATCTATGAAATCTATGAAACAGCCATGAAATATGAATGTCTAGCAATGAGCATAAGGAAAACTGTCTCCCAAGCTTGCAAATAGACACTTGCCTATTGCCTCTAGTATGTGCCTTCACCATGACACTGACGAGGCAACGAAGCTTTACTAACAGCACAGTCCTGTGCATGTTTACTTGAAAGTAAGCTATATTAGTGACCTGGTTTCACATAATGACAACCCAGGTTTTTTAAAACCATGCATTGTTGTGAACAAGCAGTGTGCCATTTCTTGCTGCTCGATGGCTCCTGCTTGCAAGAGGAGCCATGCGGAAGCAAGTGAGTAGCATGAACTAGCATGCCAGCACATTCATGGCAACCCAGAGTTTTATGTGCAAACCACGTCCAATGGGGCTTTAATCCCAGTATGTGTTTAGGATTGTTGCATAAGGCTGTAATCATTTGCCCAATTACTTGGGAGTAAATTCTATTAAAATAAATTGGATTTCCCTCTAAGTAAGTATAGATAGGATCAGGGTACATGGATGCAATCTAAACAGATTTATCGGGGACTTACATCTGAGTAAGAAACTTAAGGTTGCTTTGCACAGTTTAATTTCATTTCATTTTTCTTTCTCTTTTTGGAGTCACAAATGCATTTTTGAGTTAAATCTAAGTTGGGAAAGGCTGGGGAAATTTCATGGGATAGTAACCTAATGCTTTTTGGCATATTTTTGCTATTGTTACCTACCCTCAATTTTTGGGATATGGCAGGCTATAAATCTAAATAAATAATTATGCAGACTAGTGGACTAGTTTAGGGGTGCTCTTGGATCCACAACTGTCACTCGAGGCACAGGTGAACTCGATGGCATGGAGCACCTTTTATCAGCTTAGGCTGATATACCAACTACGTTCTTATCTGGACAGAGATAGCCTAGCTACAGTTATCCATGCTCTGGTAACCTCTTGTTTGGATTACTGCAATGCGTTATACGTGGGGCTGCCTTTGAAAATGGTCCAGAAACTTCAGCTCGTCTAAAATAGGGCAGCAAGATTATTAATGGGGACTGGCTGACGTGAACATATTATGCCAGTGCTTTCTCATCTGCACTGGCTGCCAGTCTGTTTCCTGGCCCAATTAAAGTGCTGGTACTAACGTTCAAAGCCCTAAACGGCTTGGGGCCAGGGTATCTGAAGGATTGTCGTATATACCTGCCCGGACACTAAGATCTTCTTCAGCGGTCCTTCTCCGAGAGCCCCTGCCAAAGGAAGTGAGGCAGGTGACTACCAGGAGGAGGGCCTTTTCTGCTGTGGCACCCCGGCTGTGGAATGAGCTCCCCAAAGAGGCTCGCCTGGCACCTACATTGTACTCTTTCCAGTGCCAGGTGAAGACCTTTCCCAGGCATTTTAATCATCTTAATCATTCTAATGTTGTATTTGTTTTAACTTTGTTATTGTAATTTGAACTGCTGCTGCTAGCTTTGTTGTTGTTTTTAATCTGTAGTTTTAAATCTTATATTTATATTTTATTGTATTTTATGGTTTTAACTGTTGTGAACTGCCCAGAGAGCTTCAGCTATTGGGTGGTATAAAAATGTATTAAATAAATAATAATAAATAAATAAATAACAATGTTTGTGGACTTAATTACATTTGTAGATTTTTTTCCAAAACTGCTTTCTGCAATAGGTCTGTTATGTTGGAAAACACTGATCTCTCTCTAGAATGTTGACTTCAAATTTATAAAAGATAACAGGAATTTCTAGATATTACCCCTGCAGAAATATTGCAGTTATGTGAAAATGAAATATATGGGTTGTGTGCTTAGGGATGTACCGAAACAGGGAAATCTAGGTCGTTTGAGCTTGACGGATTTCCTGCCTGCTTCCAATCCCATGATCAGAAGCAGTCCAAGTCAGGGGTTTTGCAGACTTCCATCTGTTAAGCCGCTAAGGAAATTTGTGCAAAAATGGGCGATTTTCGTAAATTGGCACCCAAACCCCAAGTGGATCTAGTGCGATTTGCGCTATGACCACATGGTTTTCGGGTGCCGATTTGTGCAGTTCAACTGATTTTGCACAAATCACGCTAGATCCACTTTGGTTTCAGGTGCTGATTTGCGCAAATTGCCTGTTTTTGCACAAATTTCCTTAGCAGTTTTTTAAAATGCACAAATTGTCTCTCTTACAGATGGAAGTCCACGAGTTGGCTCGACTCGCACCAGAGCGAGTTGGCGCCAGTGTGGGGCTAATGAACCAGAATCCAGGGAGCCGAATTGTGAAAATCTGACAGATTTTCACCCCCCTATCAGATTCCTCACACATCCCTGGCAGTGATGGATTTGCCTTAGTGGAAAGCACTTCTACTCATACAAGTCAGGGCATACAATTTTCACTGATCTACCCACTTAAACCCCCCCTCCCCAAAAGAAAACATTTGCTCCTGAGGGTTTGAGGACACTGAGAGTTGCAGTTAGGAAGGGAGGAACAACAAAATCAGACAACGTGACTTGTGCTAGCAGAAGTGCTTTCCGCTAATGCAAAGTCACCATTGGATAAGACCCATTTGTATTCTTGAGATTATGTTTTTTCTAAAACTGTTGAAATATAAAAAGAGAGATTTTCAGCATAGGAAGATTTCATCTTTTATTCTTCTATTATTTCATCTTCTGTTCTTTGGTTTTGATGATTTTTTCCCTACAGTATAGATTTTGAATATGAAAAGAGTAATATGAAAAAGACACATTTCTCCAGGGACCCCTGAAAGCATACAAAAATGCATTATCCAGAATTCCCTGTTTCTCTTATTTTGTTTGGCTCTGTAGTGAAAGATAGCAAAAACAACAATCTGATTTATTTGTTGTATTAATTTTATATATTTTTAATCCACCCAATAACTAATGTTATTTGGGCAGATTACAGGCAATTAAAATACTAAGATACCATACAAACAGTTAATATATAATATACAATACCAATATTTAAAAGAATGCAATACAATACAACAAATAATGCAGGAATGTATAAAACAGCCATAAACATCTAGAACTAGGTTGCTGTATTAAACTTGTGGTATGTTCTCTATTGTGCTTAGTAGGAGCAGGTTTGCACCTACTCATTTCAATTTTCTTCTAGACCTTGTAGTCCAATCTGTTCATGTTTACTCAGATGTAAATCCTGCTGAATTCAATAGGGCTTATTCACTAGTATGTATGAACAGGAGGAAGGATGGGATAAAATAAATTTGTTAATAAAGAAAGAAAGGATTGCAATTGCAGCTTGACTCTAATTCAGCTGTAATGGCAAACCCAAGGTTTGAACAAATACCCGTATATACTCAAGTACAGGTCGGCCCTAATATAAGTTGTGGCCCCTAATTTCACCCCCCAAAACTGGGAGAAACTTATTGCCCCCAGTATAAGTCTAGGGTGGGAAATGTATGAGGGGAGACTCCCGCTGCCACCCCCAGACACCCCCCCGCCACCATACCTGCACCCGCCGCCGAAGCCCCACCCCCGTACCTGCACCCGCTGTCGCCGAAGCCCCGCCACTGCCAAAGCCCCCCCAGGACCCCCGCCGCCACCCCCACCCCCGTACCTGCACCCGTACGCGTCACTTCTGGGGCCGGATGTGACGAGGACGGCACCGGCAGCGCGGCAAGCCGCCGCTGACAAAGAGAAAAGTAGGGAATGGCGGAGCAGCTCCACGTGGGTCCCGGGAACGAAGCAGCATGGCAGCGCGCGAGGCGCCAGCAGAGCGAGCGGCTGCTGGTAAAGGTATGGGGGGGGAGGAAAATAATTTTAAAGAGCGAGCGGAGAGGAACAGCGGAGTGGCTCCACATGTCTCCCTGCCAGGGAGACGCAGCCCAGCCACTCGCTCTACTGGCGCCTCGCGCTGCTGTGCCGCTTCCCTGCCTAGGAGCCGGCATGGCAGCGCGCAAGGCGCCAGCAGAGCGAGCCGCCGCTGACAAAGGTATGGGGGGGGGAGGAAAATAATTTTAAAGAGCGAGCGGAGAGGAACAGCGTGGCGTGGGGGTGTCTGGGGGTGGCGGCAGGGGTCCTGGGGGTGGAGGGGGGTGCCTGGCGGTGGCAGCGGGGGTCCTGGGGGGGCGCTGACCCAGGTATAAGTCGAGGGGGCATTTTTCAGCACAAAGAATGTGCTGAAAAACTAGACTTATACTTGAGTATATACGGCAATTTTGAAGGACAAATACTTTCAAAACTTCATAAATTATTTCTAAAATATGATACTGGGCCTGAACAACTAACTGATTATATGATCAAATGGGCACAGAATATAGGGGAAAATGTCTTAGCGGAAATTTGAGGAAATATTTGGATGAAAAATCATAATTTTTCTTTGAGCATAATGCTGAGAGAAAATTGTTAGAAAATTATGACAATATGATATTTAACACCAGTTTTTATAAACAAAGTAAACAAACATTTGGCCCCTGTTGGTTGGAAATGTAAAGACAAAACATGAGTTTAATTTCATCTATGGTGGAAATTTTCCTTAGCTCAAAAATACTGGAAAAGAATGAAACTTACTATAAGAAAGATTTTAGGTTATGAAATTCCTTTGGACCCAGCGATTTTTCTCTTGCACTTTATTTCTGGGCTCAGTAGTGCTGTTGAACTACTAGGATATTGTTTGCAAAGAACTGGAGAACTCAAAAACTTCCTCTGTGAGAGATTGGTAAAATAAAATGTGGGATCTATCAGTGATGGTTGAATTGACTCATTATATTAGAACCAAAGCAAATCAACAGAGATGGGGTACCTTTTAAAGAAAAGTGGAAAGTTTTTATTGATTATTGGAAAAAAAATATTTTTAATACATCCCATTGTGAAATACTATTTTTCTCTGCATTCCTCTTGAAATGTTTATGTTAAGAAATATGGTATATATTTTATAATGTTTCTTCCCTCCCCCCACTCATATTTCATTAAAGTTTATTCTTGTATTAGACTTTATTCTGAGGATATTGGAAGAAGATTGTTTTTTCTGCATATTGAGTAATATAATACAATGCATTGGCAGAAGAAGAAACAACAAGGGGAAGGGAAGGGTAAAGCATGCAAGCAAATCCTGTTAATGTAGTGCAGTGGTTTGGCTTTATATCAGAACTGAGCCTAAGTCCAACATACTGTTAGCAGAAGAAATTTCTGCCCTAGTAGAACTCCACTGCCTTTTCTGGTTGTGCAAGTGCTAGTGGACCACTTTGTAAACCTAAGATCTGCAAGCAGTTGCACAGCCGCTTGCAGAAGCAGAACTTTGGTTTGATTCTCCCCTTGCACATAGTTCAGAACTTGGTTTCTGCTAGTGTGCTGTCATTTGCACTAGTGGACTGACACCATTGGATGCAACCCTGTGAATGCAGTTGCATGTGATTTGGGAGTGGGGAGGAGCATTTTTTTTCAAACTGCTAGTTGCAGAATGTTTTCCAGCTAAGCTGAAGAAGACTGCTAATCCAAACATTAGTTTGTATGTTTGTTAGTTATTGTTGCCTCATGGTGGCTGCCTGAAACAGATATAATGAGCTATTAAGCACAAGGGATTTGTATGGCCAAAATGAACAGATTGCCAGTGGAATTTGTATGTTTTCTAAGCTATTGTGTCTGCCATTCATTTTCAACATTTTCTCCTAGTTAAAAGATTACAGCCTGATCCTCTTTATCAATGGGGCTTACAATCAAGAAAATGTGCACAAGACTGGGAGTCATGAAATACAAACCTAAAAAAGTTTACTCAAACTTACATCCCACTGAGATCAATGATGCTTATGGACAGGTAAAGGTGCTTAGGATGGCAGCCTTAGTACCTTAAATTGATCCACATCCTCTAACTGCTCACCATTGTGTGCCATCCTAAGTACACCTACCTTCAAGTAGGTCATACTGATCCTGTGTTACACTTTTCAAAAAGAAAACATCTATAAACAAATCCAAAGGGAACAATTCAATTTGTGCTAGTTATCAAAAGTTTAGTGGTTAATGGCTAAATGACTTAAATGATTTTTAAAGTCTGCTCAGATTTTTAATCTGAAAAGATCAGGTGAGACACACACAAGGTAATTTGCATCCTATTTTGGAGCACCCTCTCAGCATGGAGATAGCCCTGCATGCAGTGGGGAGTTGGCTGAGCAAGCCTACCAGGGTCTGATGCTCACCTTTTAAAACCCTTCATGGTCTGGGGGAAAGCATACCTTAGAACTACCTCTCCTACTATGAGCCCCTGCATTGTTTGTGTTCTGCAGGTCAGGTCCTGCTTCATACCTTTGGGATGCAAAGTTAGAGACCAGGTTTGAACGACACAACAACCCACCATGGGCAGCCAGCCATGGTAGGTTGTCATGTCATCCAAGCCCAGCGCATTCTTCGCAAAGTGGCTTAATTTTCACGAACAAGCCACCCTGAGAACCCATGGCTTGTTGTAGGGTTGTTCATACCCATGGTGGGTTGTCATGTTGCCTGAGCCTGGGAGAGTGATTTTATCCTCCACTTTTTCAACATTTCCCCGAGTCTCCAGCTGCTCCAGAAAGGGGAGATATTAACTCCGCCCTCCTTTTGCTGCTCCTTTTAGGAGCAGTTAGCACCGCAGTTACTGTACTTCATCAGATGTATAAAGGCAGCAAATAACTTGTATAGATAAATCATAATAAATACATACCATGGGTTAAGACATACGTAAATAAATACCAATTGAAGGACCAAATGGCACTAGCCAAGTCATGTGTATATTGGCTTCATGCAGTGGACTGTCTCACAGCCAAAACTTGTATACAGTCATGCCTTGGATTTAGAGCATAATTCGTTCCGGAAACGTGCTTGTAATCCAAAACACTCTTATATCAAAACGAAATTCCCCCAAAAAAATTTGTACAGAGATTTTTAATTTAAGCCGTACTATAGTACTTGTATTGCAAGACGTCGCTTGTATATCAAGTAAATATATATATATATATATATATATATATTTAAAAATTTGCTTGTCTTGCAAAACGCTCTCAAACCAAGTTACTTGCAATACAAGGTATTACTGTACATGTAGAAGCTTAGGGACTGATTACCTTAGAAAGGTAGGAGATGTTGGGTTTTGCATAGGCAGAACGAGATTACCACCTGACATCGAGATTATCACCTGACCTGGTGGGTGTCTCTTGAGTTCAAGTATACAAGGTCTCTAGTCATGAGACATAGTCTCGAGGTGATATGACTCAGCAACCTTGAACAGGTTTTGCAGATCAACATGTTGATGAATAGGTTATACAACTGGGTGAGTAATATCCTATTTATAGGTGGTATAAAGCTAACACACTTGCTGATAGCTTCACTTGCTCTCCTCCTTCACTCCTTGCTGTCTTGCTCGTCTTGTCTCGACATGTCTCTTGGACTTCACTTCATCTAGCCTTACCACTGGGGTATTGGATTTGTATCTGCAATGATCTAGTGAGTAGAGATGCATTGCTTGCCTTAATCCCATGTAATTGGGTCTTACAAATAAACTCTTTAATCTTTAGTAACTGCTGTTATCTCCTCCTTCTGCCTGCGTGACTGGGACTGAGGGTCATTGGCTAGGGGAGCTTTTGAACCCGGGTCAGTCCAGCTCTCACAGGAGGTTGGGTATGTTAGAATGGTAGGGAAGAAGGTGAGATCCAGCATGCCCCTTTGAACACTATGGGCAGTATCCAATACTGCTCCTGCACCTTTGCTTGTTCCATTGCAAAAGCAAGTCCAGTGCTAGTGAAACATGAACTAGCATTTCCTAAAGCTCTGCTGACCTGCCCCGTTCCAGTCAGAAACTACTATTTCTGCTCATTTCTGATTGCTTCAGGAACCATTAGCGGTGGTTCCCATTGTGCTAGCAGTTGGTCCCGCTGGTGCATGGGCAGCATTGGATACTGCCCTGTGCTAGTTTTCTCTCTAACAGAGATAGCTTTATGGAGCTACTGTTACTCCTGCTATAAGGCTACTTAGTCTTGGCATCTTTGGACAGTTGGGAAGGCTCCACAGCAACATCGGTAGAAGCCTCTGGGTGATTCTGCCTGCTGCCTTCATAGAGTTGACAGACAAAACAGAAACCCCTCTGGTGCTGCCACCATGCAGTCAGTACATTCTGCATGTTTTGATTACTTTTTTTACTATTCATAAAGGAAGATTTTATCGTGTTCAGATGCAGAAATCCTAGGACTGCATTTTCAGGTTGCCACAGGGATATTTCATTAATATGGGTTTTATGCTGACGCAGTAAGACTGGAGACAACCAAGCTGCATTTCCATGTGTGCAAATTTAATTGGATCAGTCAGTCAGGCGATCACTTGTGGCTGAGTAAGATTGTCCTCCAGGATAAAAAAGAAAATTTACAAAAAGGAGATTTTAAAAGGAGGAAAATTCTAAAGAAAATTGTGTAGACTCTAGCGATGGGTCCGTAAGTGACTGTAGAGGCCAATTCTAGATCCACACAGCTTCCCACAGTGAGGACACAGGTTACCAGATGGAAGATGGTCCTGTAAAGGATTTATTTGATGTGCTTTTCGCTTAGCACGTTTCTCCCTTTCACCTTGCACTCGAGCTTCTTCAAAGTCCATAGAACCTTTGTGAAAGGCCAACCTCCAGTTAGATCGTTCATGGGCCAGAGCTTCCCAGTTTTTGATGTTTATATTGCATTTTTTTAGATTAGCCTTAAGAACATCTTTAAACCTCTTATATTGACCACCGATATTCCACTTTCCATCCTTGAGTTGGGAATAAAGTAACTGCTTTGGGAGACGGCAGTCAGGCATTCGAACAACATGACCGGTCCACTGAAGTTGGCGTTGAAGGATCATTTTTTCAATGCTAGTAGTCTTTGCTTCTTCCAGTACACTGACATTTGTTCGCCTATCTTCCCAAGTAATTCGCAGGATTTTCCGGAGGTGGCAACATTGATGAAATCTTTCAAGGAGTTGGAGGTGACGTTTATAGATAGTCCATGTTTCGCAGGCATACAATAAAGTTGGTAATATCATTTAAGGACCTATTAAGATGGTCCGCCCTCGAAGGCTAATGGATCCTCTTGGATTCCAGAGAGCCTTGGAGGGGTCTATGGCTGGTACCGTCGACGAACCTGTTGAAGCCCTGGTTGACAGATGGAATCAAGATCTAACCAGGGCTATCGACATGATCGCCCCCAAACGTCATCTCCGGCCCGCTTCTAATCGGGCACCCTGGTTTACAGAAGATCTTAGGGAACTGAAGCGGAAAGGACGACGACTGGAGCGCCGATGGCGAAAAACTCGACTCATATCCGATAAGACACGTCATAGAGAGCATCTTCGCTCCTATGGGGTGGCAATACGTGCAGCGAAGAAAGTTTTCTTCTCTGCACGCATTGCGTCTGCGAATTCGCGTCCAGCAGAACTGTTCAGGGTGGTGAGGGGTCTAACACAGACACCTTCCCCCCTGAACCTGATTTTAGAGCCTACGGTTGCTCTCTGTGATGCCTTTAACAATCATTTCACAGATAAAATCTCTCGGATAAGAGCCGACTTAGACGCCCTCATTGTAGCAGAAGCAGACAATGGAGTGTCCAGCAACTCCGCAAGCAGGATTACACTGGATCAGTTTCAGTTGGTGAGTACCGAGGACGTGGACAAGCTGCTTGGCCGAGTGAAGAGGACTACCTGCCCTCTCGATCCCTGTCCTTCCTGGTTGGTTGTCCAAGGAGGAGATGCAGTTGGACTACAAGTACAGCGTATTGTTAATGCATCTCTCCAGGGAGGGAATTTTCCATCATGTTTGAAAGAAGCGGTGGTACGGCCTCTTCTAAAGAAACCTTCCCTGGATCCCTTGGACCTTAACAATTACAGACCAGTGTCAAATCTTCCATTTTTGGGCAAGGTGATCGAGAGGGCGGTTGCCTTCCAACTCCAAGCAGTTTTGGATGACACCGATTTTCTAGACCCATTTCAAACTGGCTTCAGAGCAGGATACGGAGTTGAGACTGCTATGGTCGCCTTAGTAGATGATCTGCGCCTGAGTACCGACAGGGGGAGTGTGTCCCTGTTGGTGCTTCTGGACCTCTCAGCGGCTTTCGATACCATCAACCATGGTATCCTTCTGGAACGCCTGAGGGGACTGGGAATCGGGGGCACTGTGCTTCAGTGGTTCCGGTCCTACCTCTCGGGTAGGTTCCAGATGGTGATGCTTGGCGATAGCTGCTCCTCCAAAAAGGAGCTGCTATGTGGCGTGCCACAAGGAGCTATTCTTTCCCCAATGCTATTTAATATCTACATGAAACCGCTAGGAGAGATCATCCGGAGGCATGGGGCGGGGTGCTATCAGTATGCTGATGACACCCAAATATATTTCTTAGCATCAGCTAAGGATAGTGTGTCTCCTCTGAATAAATGCCTGGAGGCAGTAATGGGCTGGATGAGGGAAAACAAACTGAAATTGAATCCAGACAAGACGGAGGTGCTTGCTGTCAAAGGCCACAACCTGGGTTTGGAGGTATGTCAACCAGTTCTGGATGGGGTTACACTCCCCCTGAAAGACTGTGTTCGCAGCTTAGGGGTGCTCCTGGATCCGTCGCTCCAAATGACATCCCAGATAGATGCGACGGCTAGGAGTGCCTATTATCAGCTTCGGCTGATACGCCAGCTGCGCCCCTTCCTAGAGTTGGAAGACCTAAAGACGGTAGTGCACGCACTGGTAACTTCGAGGCTCGACTTCTGTAATGCGCTGTACATAGGGCTACCTTTATACCTAGTCCGGAAACTTCAATTAGTGCAAAATATGGCAGCCAGACTGGTTGCTGGTACACCTAGGGGTGCCCATATCACACCAGTTTTAAAAGCACTCCACTGGCTGCCAATCAGTTTCCGGGCGAAGTATAAAGTGTTGGTTGGTTACCTTTAAAGCCCTACATGGTTTGGGTCCAGGCTACCTACGGGATCGCCTTCTCCCGTACAATCCACCCCGCACACTTAGGTCCTCTGGGAAGAATCTGCTTCAGTCAGCCAAAACTAGGCTGACTAGCATTACCCAGAGGACCTTCTCTTCTGCTGCTCCCAGATTATGGAATGGCCTGCCGGAGGAGATACGTCAACTTGTCAGTCTTTTGGACTTTAAAAAAGCCATAAAGACCGAACTCTTCCGGCAGGCCTATCCGGCGGAATTTTAGGATGTTTTAAAGATGTTTTTAAGATGTTTTAAAGATGTTTTTAGGATGTTTTAAGATGTTTAATAGTATATATTGTGTTGTTTTAGTTTAGGTATTTTATATTTTCTGTTGTTCCCCGCCTTGATCTAGATGGAGAGGCGGGTAATAAATAAAATATTATTATTATTATTATTATTATTATTATTATTATTATTATTATTGCACTGATATGACACAATTGTCCTTATTCAGGATGTTCCTGTTGCTTTAATAGGTTGTACACATGTTGTTCTGTTGATTTTACCCTTATAAGTCACTTGAGTTGCACTTCTTGTAGCAAATTGTATACAATTATATTGGATCAGAATGTATTAGGGAAGTTTCCAGTTTAACAAATATTAAGGTGGAACCAATGAAGCAACATTACTTGCTGTGTGGAACTTAATAATTGTACAAACCATGCATTTATTTTAAAGATTTATATGCCACCTCTCAGCAATGCTTCCAGAGCAGTTTACAAAGAAAAAACAAATGAAATACAATAAATATTGATATATAATTTTTAAAGAAACCAATAAGCAAGAATTGGTGCCAGTGTGGCGTAGTGGGAGCAAGCATTCTTTTGAGTATATGGGTCATGTAGGGTTTTAAAGGTGGGTACCAGCATTTTGAATTGTGTCAGCTGGTGACGTTCTTTAAGCAGCCATTAGTTATGTGTCCAACAGCCAGTTGTAGCAGTAGCCTAGCAGCTATATTCTGAGGGCCAAATTACATACTAATATGTAGCATACACAGAGTATATAAAAAGTAGAGCAGCAGCTACACATTATGCCTTTAATGTAACATATAGTTTGATCCTGAACCAACTGTAGTTTCTGAACAGTCTTCAAAGACTGTTGAATCCAACATACAACACATTACAGTAGTCAGTCCTAGATATTATACTAAGCCTTGGATGATTATGGCCATGCTATCTCCTCCTCCTCCTCATTATTATTATTATTATTATTATTATTATTTTCATTTTTATACCACCCAATAGCCAAAGCTCTTTGGGCGGTTCAGAACAATTCAAAGCTAGATTACTTAGTAACCTTGAATTTAGATTACTGCAATGCACTCTATGTGGCACTGCCTTTGAGGACGGTTCAGGAGCTGCAGCTTGTCTAAAATTCAGTGGCCAGATTGATAACATAGACCAGAAGGTCTGAATATATAACACTGCTTCTGGCCCGCTTGCACTATGTTTCCAAGCCAAATTCAAGATGCTGGTTTAGACCTATAAAGCCTTACACAGCTCAGACCGCAATACCTGATGGAGTACCTCTCCTGGCAAGAGCATCCCCGTACACTGCGCGATCATGATCTAAGGCCCTCCTCCAGGTGCCTCCTTCAAGGGAAGCTCAGAGGACAGCAATGAGGGAGGAAGGCCTTCTCAGTGGTGTGTCCCCCCCCATTTTTTGGTGCCAGGTTAAGACTTTCCTCTTCTCTTAGGCATCTGGCAGCATACAATGAGGTTTAAATCAGGTTTTGAATGTCCTTGTTTTTGATTGTTTAAAATATTGTATTTAGATATAAGTATTCTCTCTCTGTGTTGTATGTTTATATGTTTGTATGTATACGGTTTTTATAGTGTATTTTAAAGGTTTTAGTCTTTGTAAACCACCAGAGAACTTTGACGATTGGGCGGTATAGAAATCTAATAAATTAATGGATGACTGAATTCACAAAGCACAATACAATAAAAAGAGCATAAAAACAACATAAAACATTTTCAATATACAAAATTTAAAAAACAATCCAACAGCCAAAACAATTCCAGTACAACCAGACCTGTCAAAATTAGCTGACACAAATGCACCACCATGCCATCAAACACCCTTAAGTGCCATTAAATGCCTATATGCATATTAAGATGTTAAACAAAAATGCACATCCAAAGGGCACAACAAAGCAAGGCAACCCACCCACCCCCACCAAACAATGCAGACAATGGTTAGCAAACATAGTTCTTGTAAGCCAGTGCTTTCAGGCTCTATAAAAGCAAACATACTTGTTCTTCCAAGTCCCTACAACTGAGGGATATCTGTGCAGATCCTATACATTATGGCTCTCTCTTCTTACCAAGCTGGCTCTTATACCCCTCCAGCACTGCTTCAGCCCCCACCCTCCGTGGGGTCATTGATCACACTTTGGAAAATGCTGAGCCGTGACACTTTATAACCTTGATATCAACAGAATGTAAAAAATTGTTTGCATATTCCCAAGAGATGAAGGCAACAATCCTAAACAAACTTAGAAGGGGATGCACCTTGTTCATCATGATGGGATTTACTCCTGAATAAATATGCATAAGATTGCACTGCATAAGGGATTAAAATAATGAAGGTGGACCATCTTAACACACACTCTTTATATGTTATCCTTGTACCTTTTTTCATGGTGTTTTTTCTTCCCTTTTCTCCCTCCCTAGTGATTCAAGCACCTCCACATCATTCCCTCTATTTTCTTTCCTTGTGTAGGCAAAACAACACTGTCCACTTACAAGAGGGAAGGAAGCAGATTCAGGGGAGCCCCTAGGTTTGCTCAAGTACAAAATACTTTAGGAAAAACCTGAAGGGGCAGAAACCCTCCCAAAACAACCCAATGAGGACTGATAGTAGTCAGTGGCTGCAGAATGCTGATTGACTTTTGAGGGAGATAAAATTGAAAACTGGGTGGGAATGGAATGGGGTATCATAGAAGGGGCATGTCTGGCTGACACAAGAGCATACTGCAACATTTCGTTACAGGTCCCACTTCTTGCTCTTCTAATTCTAATAAATGTTAGGAAAATTATACTTTGTATTTTGAATGTCATCTACCACCACATTCTCTATTAATTATTTACACATACACATACATAGTTCATGTCTAGAACAACCAGAGGCTAACTTTTTTTTTTCTTACCTACATTAAATATTTTCAGCTTTCTGCTTGCTTACTGTTTGATTTACTTTTTGTCAGAATAGAATGTATCAGAAAATACAGTATATGTTAAGTAGGAAATGAATTATGAAAGAATCATGTCCACTTTTTCTTAATATGATTAATAGGATATAATAAAGAAGCCTGGTTTTTACTATTATATAATAAATTAATATTCATCTTGTGCCTATTATAACCAAAAGAGCAAAGACTGTTTCACCTGGAAAACATTAGATATTAAAATCCGTAATTCCAGTATGTAGTAATTCTCTGGAGTTGAATATCCACTGAGAAAAAGGCAGATCTTTCTATCCCTCCTTTCTTTTTTTCTTGTAATATTGAAACTATAATGGTCAGAGGGGGAGAGAAGAGGGGCGAATGGTGGGTAGACATGGGAGGAGGGGTATAATGTTTTGTTGGTTCTGTTGTTGGAACCTGTGTAAAGAAATAAATCTAATTATATTATATTATTATATTTCATTCCAGTAGGAACAGAAATTGTTTCTACAAACAAACTCCCAAGACTTAAGCAGACATTTAATCAGAGTAACAACTGAAATTGCAATTCCTTAAATCCATCATCAAAAGCATCAATTTGGGAAGAACAAAATTAATCCAGCAACAAGCTGGACTGCTACATACTTAAATCGCTCCCCACCACCCAATAATTCTTTTCATCTATTTCATTCCCACCCATCCCAGAAGTATTGGGGAGGGGACGTTTAGGTATGTAACAGTCACTCCAGGGATTGACATTATTCTGCATATCACACCATTTATCTTCGCCTTACTTCACTGTACAACCCAGTGTGCTGCAAGATATAATATGCTGTACTTAGACCAACATGGTCTTGGTTCAAATTCTCACTCAGCTGTTATTTTGGGGTATTTGCTTTTCAGCTTTCTATCACACACACACACACACACACACACACACACACACTTTTATTGTCTGAGTAGGACTAATCTATACATGGAAACCTCTTTCTCTATGCAAATAGTGGTGACTAGATCAGAGCAATTAAGGGCACACTGCTACAGTCTCTGGAAAGTGTCCCAGGGACCACAAGATTTTTCAGATTCCCTCTCACAAAGCTGTAGACTCTGCTACCAGAGTGAGACCAAGATCCAGAAGGGAGCATTCTGAGGGGAGAGGAGAGGCTGGGATATGCAAAATCCAATGGTCTCTCCAGCTCCACCCCTGCCCCTGGCAGCACGACTGCACTAGATGGACTCTAGATTTTTCATCTAGAGGAAAAATTAAAAATAGGATGGAGAGGCGAAAATCGCTTCTGTTGCTTCTCCCTCCCTGCTGGCAGCAGCCTTGCAGGGCATAGGATATTCAGAAGCCTCTGAGACTGGAGGCTTCCTTCTAACAGGAGGCAACCCTAACTTTACTTGTGCATGTAATAAGAATAAAGTGTCTACGGTTGCATTCCTCAACTCACTCACCAGGGATTAAATCCCATTGAACATACTGGGACTTCTGAAAAAAGAATGCTTGGGATTGTGCAGCACATAGTATGTCTAAAGCAGCAATTCTGTGCACATTTGCTTGGAATTAAGTCTTCTTGGGACTTACCTCTGAGTTAAATAGCCTGATAGGGATGTAAGTTGTTCAGTACTTGGGCTGTAAGTTGTACAGTGTTTGTTATATTAACATGTTCTGATTTTTCATACTATTTCTCTTTGTTTTCAGAACATGAGAGTGCGCACAGTAAAAGGACAAGATTATTTCTCCAAGTCAGGGGCAAAATTCCATGGGAAAATGGAACAAAAGTTTCTCCTTGTTGACTGCAAGAAAGTCATGTATGGTACCTATAGGTAAGAACTTATGTACATGTTATAATTTATGTATCTTCAGCAGAATTCTAAAATGTTGATTAAAAAATCTTGCCATACTTGGAATTATTTGCTATTTATATATTATAAAACTGTGAAGGGGTGTATCTAGGAATCTTTATAACAGAGGTCCCCAGCCCTTCTGGGTTTGTGGGCACATTTAGAATTTTGCAAGAGTGTTGCGGGTACTTTCACCAAATGGCTTCCATGGGGGGCTTGCCCATTCATAAAATTGCTTCCATAATGGGCATGACTGGCCACAAAACATTCCTTTCTGAGAAGGCAAACTGGTGAGGCTAAAAACAAAGTAACTTACCCAAGGCAGAGGTAAGGTCTGAGGTCCAAAATACAAATCCACTCTTTTGAAACCAAATAAGGATGGTGCTGGAAAACAATTTTTTTAAAAAAAATTAAAACCATCTCAAGAAATAAAATAAAAATCAGGAGAGGCAGGGGACCTGGCGGGATTCGAGAGAGGTATTTGTGGGCACATTGGTGCCCAGAGGCACCACGTTGGAGACACCAGTTCTATAGCCATGTCCTCATCAGGCAATTCTTTCCATGCATTAATTGAACATGGGTAGTGGGAAATAGGACCATGCCCGATGGCCATGCCTCCAGCTTCAGTACAACTGCTGGCCATATGCATCAGTGTCTCTGGCTGAATGTGTGAAAGGGGCTGCTACATGCATATGCAAAGGAGCCCCTTTCTCACATTAAACTGAACAAGTGGAGGTTAGGGACATAGCAAGCGGACACATGTATTCAGCGAATTCATGGAGTGGAAATAGTGAAAAGAGTTATGGTTCTAATGCAAAGTGTGGGAGATAGTTTATAAACAAGAATCTTGAATTCCCTCCCCCCCTTATGATTAATATGAAACTTTATTTTAAAACAAAATATATGGACAATTTCTGCTAAACATGTAGGATACATGTTTAAAGTCCCAATGAATTCAGTTTAAATATTACCACCGCCAAACTATTTTAAGCTGAGATAAAATCAGTTCCAATGAAACCCTCAACCTCATGGTAGGTGGTTTATAAACATTACAGCTTCTACATGGGTGTGCCACACATGGAAGCAATTTTTGTTAGCACATTGAGGAGAGGAACATTTGAACTGGTCCATTGGTGCATGTCACTGTGCACTAGATGAGGCCTTTAAACCAGAGAGTGTCTGGATTAAATTTCCAGTGGTCAGGGAATTTATGTCCTCGCTTAAAGATCTCATTTTCTCCTTTACCCATCCCAGTAAGGGCTCCGGCTTACATCATGTTGTCAGCATGGTTGCTATGGGGAGCAAAAAAACACTTATATGAGAATCCATTTGTGTGAATGGTTTCCCCATATGGTTGCTGCCATCTTGGCCATGCCAGCAACCACAATCTAAAAAGACATGACACAAAATGAAAAAGAGATGGAGAGGGAAAAGGAAAACAAGAAAATCCAGGCATCAATTCTTAATGTTATACAGTTCTTATAATGACTAGATGTGATAGAAACAGGCTACTCACAGTTCAAAATCAGGCCTCAGTAGGCCTTCAAGATATAGTTTGGTGATCGGACCTTCCTTGAAATGGCTGTAATGCAGCCAGATGTTGTTGGTGGGCCTTGGCCTTCTGAGACCTAGCTGGAATCTGATGATTTCTCATCATTGCAGGTAACTGCAGGTAAGGCTCAGGAAGCCAAATGATACCCCCCACCCCCAGGGCAGATGGTGCTGCTACTCTTCCTCATGGACAGTTGGTTCCAATGGCGTCTGAGATGGGGAGGAGCCCAGCCAGCTGATAAAAGCAGCAGTGAGTGGAGATGAGAAGGATGACAGTTCACCTTGCTGTCTGCTGCATTTTCTGTTCCTCACAGGGCAGTTGAAACTCATGGCCTCTGTAAAGGGACGGGGGAGGGGCCCAGCCAGTAATTATATGTCAAGGTCATCCCATTACTTATATAAATATGTCCTCCTCATTGCTTCCAATTATTATAGGAATTAGGATTACTTAATGCACAGATCTAACAAATAATAGTATATTATACACATTTGCAATAACCCCTTGGATAATTTACACATTGAAGTTGGATTGTAAAAATATGACAGTTTTGGTGTGCAATACTGATTTTATTGAAGGTTTCTGCCAAAGCAGAATTTGGGATTCTATTATAGAAGAACTGGTAGGGCAATTTATACATTTCTTAAATTATGTGAATATAAGGAGTTGTAGAAGGGAATGTTTGTGGTTAGATATAAACCCAACAAAATACCAATATTTTAAACATACGGTAATTGCCTGAACATTGCAATTTTTTTAATAACATGCATATTGGAAAATATTATTGAGGTTTTAATGGTATCTGTACTTACCTATCCCATAGGCTTATGGCAGATGGTTACAATATTTAAGTACAAAACACATTTGATCTTACTGTATGTATGTATATATCGAGTGAGTATTTGGTGCAGTATAAAATATTGTTTTAGACATCTGTGCGATTTAAACTGACTTTCCCAACTCTTTGTAGGCAACGTGAAGTTCTTCTTCGTGGTCTCTGTGCATCACACATATGGGCTCTGCGCGTGCGCGGAGGCTGCTTCGGGAAGATTCTAAAGCTGAGGTAAATTTTGGGCGGGAACCCCGCAAGGACCCTTGCGTCTCCTTTACGCAGGTTCCCGCCCTCTCCCTCAGTTCCTCTTCGACCGCCATCGCGTGTGGCTGTTTCTTCGAGAGGTTCTTCGATTCTTCTATAGAATCCAACTACAAACTGAGAATTCTTCAGATCTTTCCCCCCCATTTCATCGTGGGGATCCTTCAATATCACCAATTATGGCTCCAAAAGCCCCCTTCCGCAAATGCGTAAGGTGCGGGACAAAGCTTCCTCCGGCAGACGGGCACTCAGTTTGTCTTTCCTGCCTTGGAGAAGGCCATAACGTGGACGCTTGTCATCATTGCCAAGCGTTCACAAAACAAGCGAGGAAGCACAGGGCGGACAAATTGACGGCGATTCTTTACAAGAGGGCCCTCCAACCGCCCGTGGAAAATCCTATCCCCTTGGCAAGGCCTAGTACGCCACCTTCACACACAGTCTCCTCAGCGGACGCTCAGGAGGCCTACATGGCCACGATGATATCAAAAAGCAAGGCCAAGAAGGCTCGCAGAGAGAAAGAGGAGGCAAAAAGAAAGAGCAAGGAACGGAAGGAAAAAGTGAGGAGACTAGCGAAAAAATTGGCCTCGTCGCTCTTGGGATCGAGATCGACGCTAGCTCCGGATCCGACGGATGTCGCGACCGCTGAACGCCCGGCTGGGCTCAGATCTCCTCCTGCTATGGCTCCCTCGGGCTCGAGGGACCCACCGCCTTGCTCCACGCCGAAAGCTCCTTCGGGCTCGAAGGAAGCTGGCCAAGCCATCTCGTGTTCGGATGGTGAGATCGTGGACTCGCCTTCGGATTCGAGGCCCCTGGCACAGACCTCTGCTCTGTCGGCCCTCGCCTCTCCGGTTCGTGAAGTACGGGCTCGTACCCCACGGACTCGGTCCAGGTCACTCGAGATCGAGGAGGTGTTGATCACCCGGGACCGGGCATCATCCAGATCTTCTACCTCACATAGATCGCGAGACCCCCCACGATACAGGGAGAGGTCTCACGATTCAAGGGACTCGAGATACTCTTTGGCATCCCGCGACAGCTACCGTCGTGGACACTCCCCTGTGTCTGAATACAGATACCAGGCAAGGGCTTACCAATCCCGAGAAAGGTCGCCACTCAGGAGACGGTCCCCACCAAGGCGGGAGAGGGCACGTTCGAGCTCCAGGAGATCCCCTCCGACTCGACTCTTGGCCCTCCCATCACAGGGTGAAGGAAGAGAGGACCAGCTAACGACGTTTTCGTTGGAAGCTGTATCCCGCTCCCGTAGGTCATCGACTCTGGGGTCTCCCCTAACGAACTCGGACTCGATCGTTTCTCTTTCACCGTCTTCCACGTCTCCAGACCAGCATGTCTCCACTCAGGCCGCAGTATCCCCTTCTGAGGATATGGGCACCTTCCAGGAACAAATCTTTCGGATGGCCCAGGCCCTCGGTCTAGAGACGGCGGTTGAGGAGAAGAAAGCAGTCGACCCCCTCTTCGATGCTGTTTCGAAATCTCCCTCGGGTCCGACATTGCTCCCAATCACTCCGATGATGCTGGAGACAGTACAGGGATCATGGAGCTCCCCATCCACAGCTCCCCCTGCGGCAAAGCGCCTTGATGCGCTCTACAAAATCAGGCCAGACACAGCCAAGTTTCTCTTCTCTCACCCAACCCCGAATTCAATGATAGTGGAGTCAGCACAGTCCAGGTCAGGCAAGCAACACTCCACTCTGTCAGACCCCGAAGGAAAAAAGTTAGACAACTTCGGACGAAGAGTCTACACCTCGAGTGCCCTGGGGATCCGGGTCGCCGGGTACCAAGCTACGATGGCCAGGTACCAGCTTTTCCTTTGGGAGAAAATGAGCGGGCTGATAGACTATCTACCGGATGAGAAGAGAGACCAGGGTCTTCCAGGCCGAAGCGACAAACACGTCCAGGCAGCAGATTCACACTGCCAGACATCAAGGGGACTGTCATGGGAGATCCCTGGTGAGTGCAGTCGCCCTTCGCCGGCACGCCTGGCTACGGTCCTCAACATTGACAACAGAGGCTAAGGCCAAAATTGAGAACCTGCCCTTCGACGGAGTTGGTCTCTTTAACGACAAAAGAGACTACTCCCTCGATGCGGTTCAGAAAGCACGGGTGAACGCAAGAAAGATGGGCCTCCTTCCGCTACCATCTTCTAAACCATTCAGACGCCGTAGGTGGGCCCCATATCCGCCCCCAATAGCTCCGGCCCAGCAAGGACAGCAACATCAGCAGTGGCATGACAGTCGTTCTCGTCCACAGCAGCCCCGGGCACCGAACCGTCAGTATCAGCAGCAACGGTACCGGGGCTCCCGTAAAGGAGGCGACTCTCAAAGGCGACAGGTTTGACGCGACCCAAGGCACGACCGACACCTCGACTCCGATCCTACCGACTCCGATCCTTCTGGCTCGACCTCAGTTTGGAACTCGACTATCCCTCTTCCTACCATCATGGAAGAAAATTACCACCGATCGTTGGGTTCTGAGCATTATCCAGCACGGCTACAGGATCGAGTTCGATTCTCTCCCACCTTTTCTTGGCATCCGCACCACACAGCCATCCCTGGCGCTGCGGGAGGAGGTCGATTCCTTGCTGCTCAAAGGGGCCATCGAGATGGTTCCTTCATACCTTGCACAGGACGGCCTTTACTCCAGATATTTCATGGTGTCAAAGAAGGACGGAGGGCTCCGACCGATCCTGGACCTTCGTTCAGTGAACTTCTACATTCCACCCAAGAAGTTCAGGATGGTCACTCTCCAGTCGATCTTGCCTCTCCTCCGCAAGACCGACTGGTTTGCATCCATCGATCTCCAGGATGCCTACTTCCACATAGGGATCCATCGAGACAGTCAAAAATACCTGAGGTTCAAGGTCGGATCCGATACCTACCAGTTCAAAGTATTCCCATTCGGACTCTCGACGGCACCGAGGGTGTTTACCAAGTGTATGACAGTGGTTTGCGCTGCGCTTCGAACTCAAGGGGTGACACTCTACCCTTACCTGGACGATTGGCTCATCGTAGCACCCTCTGCTCAGGAGCTTCGGAGCACTCTCCGCCTGACTACCGACACTTTGAACACTCTCGGACTCTGCCTCAACACAAAGAAGTCCACACTCTTTCCAACTCAAAGGATCCAATTCATCGGAGCATTCTTAGATGCTACTGTCGGTCGTGCCTTTCTACCGAAAGACAGAACTCTAAAAATGCTTACCCTCGCCTCGGAATTACACAAGGCGACCTCGTGCACAGCCTATTCGATTCAACGGCTCCTCGGCCTCATGGCCTTGGCCATATCGGTCGTTCCTCTCGCTCGACTTCACATGCGCCAGCTCCAAAACTGGTTCATAAGGTTGTTCGATTCCGAGATGAATGCACATCGAGCCCGACTGTCGATTCCGGCCACCATGAAGCGATCGCTTCTTTGGTGGACAACGCGACACAACCTGATGAAAGGACTACCGTTCCAACCCGTCACGCCTTCACTCACGCTAACGACAGATGCTTCTCTCCTGGGCTGGGGAGCTCATTGCGGGGACCACACAGTGCAAGGCCAGTGGGGCCCACAAGATCGAGGGAACCACATCAACGTTCTCGAGCTCAAAGCTGTGTGGATGAAATCCCTCGAATCTATACTTGCTGCGAGGCACCTACAGGTGGTCACGGACAATACCACTGTTGTAGCCTATCTGAACAAGGAAGGAGGCACCCGCTCGATACGACTAACGAACCTAACCCTCCGTATATTCAGCTGGATGATTCCTCGCCATATCTCCGTGAAAGCCATCCACATCGCTGGGAAGGACAATACTCTTGCGGATGCCCTCAGCAGGATGTCTCTCGACTCTCACGAGTGGCAACTCGAAGACCGAATTCGACAGTCCCTTTTTCAACAGTGGGGGACTCCGATGGTGGATTTATTCGCCACTGCAGCCAACACAGCGTGCCACATTTTCTGCAGCAGAGCGGGGCACGACAGCTCATCGATCAGAGATGCGTTCCTGATAACTTGGTCAGGGACTCTATTTTACATATTCCCTCCGATCCCGTTACTGACCAAAGTCATTTCAAAGATCCAGTCCGAAGGCACGAACTGCATACTTGTGACCCCGTGGTGGCCAAGACAGGCCTGGTTTGCACCACTCCTCAGGTTGTCCAGGGGAGAGTATCGTCGCCTACCGAAGTCGACAACAATCCTCTCTCAAGCTCAAGGCTCGCTGCTTCATCCAAATCCATCCATTCTGAGGCTTACAGCCTGGCAAATCTAATACCGAGCTCCCTCCCATCAGAAATCAAACTCGTGTTGCGGGAAGCCTGGAAACCGTCCACTAGAGCCTCCTATGCAAGAAAATGGAAAGCCTTCTGCGAGTACCTTGGGGACATCGAGGTACCCTACCCTAAGGAGCCTATCCATCATGTGCTGCAATTCTTACTCCATCTGCAGCACAAAGGGCTTAAGACGAGCTCGTTGAAAGTCTACTTAGCTGCCTTATCAGCCTTCCATGATGGCCAAGACGGATATACATTGTTTTCGAACCCGTTGGTCAAGCGTTTCATGAGAGGACTAAAGAATATGAACCCCTCATTTAAACCAGTCACTCCCGTTTGGGACCTACAGTTGGTTCTGCAGGTACTCATGGCTAAGCCGTTTGAACCAATGGCGACATCAGACCTTCGCTTACTAACCTTTAAGACTGTATTTCTTGTCGCCATCACCTCTGCTCGCAGAGCATCGGAGCTGACAGCCCTAAGAGTGGACCCACCATACCTTAGTTTCCATAGGGATAAGGCGGTGTTGCGTCCAGACTTGGCCTTCCTTCCTAAGGTCGTGTCTTCTTTCCATCTTAACCAAGACATTGTATTGCCAGCATTCTTTCAAAGTCCGTCGACTCCGTTGGAGCATCAGCTTCACATGTTGGACGTACGAAGGGCTCTATTATTCTACAAGTCCCGTACTGAGTCCATCAGGAAGTCTCCCCGTCTCTTTGTTTGTTACGGTGGACGCTCCAAAGGCCTGCCAGTCTCGACGCAACGTCTATCCTCGTGGATTGTAGACTGTATCGAGCTAGCATACGAACTCAAATGACAGCTGTTGCCGAGCTCAGTACGAGCTCACTCTACCAGAGCCGTATCAACCTCGACGGCTTTCACAAGGGGAGTCTCGTTGACGGATGTTTGCAAGGCGGCTACATGGTCCACGCCTTCGACGTTCGTAACGCACTACCAAGTCGATGTTCGATCCCGGAGGGACAATGCATTTGGCAGAGCTGTCCTTTCCTCGGTCCTACAATGATGACGACACTGACCCTCCACCGGTAAGTCAGCTTGCTACTCTTCCCATATGTGTGATGCACAGAGACCACGAAGAAGAAGGACAGGTTGCTTACCTGTAACTGTGGTTCTTCGAGTGGTCATCTGTGCAGTCACACAACCCGCCCATCCATCCCCGCTACGGTGTCACTATCGAGTTCGATGGTGTACTGAACCGGGACCCGTGGGCGCACTATAATCGATACCGTGTAACACCATCAAATTCGACTTTCGGTATTGGTATCAAGAAATTGGGAGAACTTCTTCCTATGTTCTCCCTTAGCACTGGGATCGCGATGGAGGTCTCAGGGGAACTGAGGGAGAGGGCGGGAACCCGTGTAAAGGAGACGCAAGGGGGGAGGGGTTCCCGCCCAAAATTTACCTCAGCTTTAGAATCTTCCCGAAGCGGCCTCCGCGCACGCGCAGAGCCCATATGTGTGACTGCACAGATGACCACTCGAAGAACCACAGTTACAGGTAAGCAACCTGACCTTATTTTTTTCATGTTAATCTTGTTTCTGAAGTGCATATGAGTCTTTTTGTTTATCAGGAATAGTTTTCTGCTACTGGGGCTCTCTTCAAAGAAACTTCAGCATGCTGTTTTGTGAGCTGTTTGATAACCTTCACTTTGAAGCTTTTGCACCTCTCTGCTGCTCCTTATGAAGCTGAAAGACACATGTGCAAAGGATGCTTACATTTGCTCCCACACTACACATGCAAGGCACTAGTGAGAAGCGGCCCAATGTCTATTGTTACGTAATCCTACAGGATCTAGGTAACAGAATCTATAGATTCTGTGTATAGACTATAAATATCAATGTGTTGGTAAAAAATAAGTGTGCTGTCCAATGTACAGATGTGTTTTTTTGGCCTTAAAAACAACAAAAGTGATAAAAGATCACACAGGTGCTAGTTAATTTTGTGCCAACTTGTCCACCATTTCGGATAATACCTCCTTCCTCAGGGCCTCCCTGCACTAAACAAAACTCCTTGTCACTACACATTCACATTCTCTGAAACACTGGGCAAGTTGGCACAAAATAAACTCACCTGTGTGATCTTGTATCACATTGTTTTTTGGCTACTTTTGGCACCACCTTGTTGTTAGCTTCTTTGGCCTTACTCATCACTAAAAAAAATAAATGGTTTTAAAATCACAGTGCAGATTTCATAGCAGAACAGATCACCATATACATAAATGTTCTCATATATAACCTATAACTAATTTCTTAAATAACCAACACTAATTTCATAAATAAGTCACAACTTAATAAATAACAGTGTTTGCCTATTCCTGATTGGAATACTAATTGTCATTTCTTCATCTTTCAGCTTTATGTGGTCATTTGAAAAAGCCAACCTCAGCATGGTCCAAATTATCACAGGACAACTTGTTGAATCTTTTGATGAAGAGTTTAGGACACTATACGCCCGTTCTTCTGTTCCAAGTTCATTTGCTCCAGAATTAGTTAGGATTAATAGTCTCCGAGCACTCTGGGAGAATGACACATACCAGCATTCACACTCTTCCTTAGCTTCAGTTTCTAGCCAGCGTAACCTTTTTGGAAGGCAAGACAAGATTCACAACTTTGATCCCAGCTTTCTGAAAACTCGAGGCCCTGGCAGATATGGAATAAATGACAGTGACAAATTTAGTACTAGAAACCATCTCTTTCAGAAAACACAGTTTGCTCCAGGTTTTCATATGCAGAATAGAATCCAACAGTATCAGCCCAATGAAATAAATGAACATTGGAAAAGACACAGTTATGCAGGGGAGAAACCAGAAATGACTCCATATTTAATGCTCAACAGAGCAATTAATCGGCCAAATAATCCACCAAATATTTGGAAAGTACCATCTGATAGTCTCAGTATTGTATCTTCATTGCATGGAAGCTATAAAAATCACAATGTGCCTCAACAGAGTTTAGCTAACCGGTTCCCACAGCCAAAACTCAATATTGCAGATAGGAATTCAATTGTACGGAGATCTTTCAATGGAACAGACAGTCACATCCGCTATTTACAGCAGAAGATGCCAACCCTTGAACGCACCACAAAATCTTTTCTACGTAACTGGCGTATTGAATCTTACTTAAACGATCAGTCAGATTTTCCAGCAGATTCAAATGGCTCAGGGATAGGTGACAGGTGTGAGGGCTATGATGCAGCAGAAAACATCAAAGCCCATGCTCTTTATGCCCATTCTCGCCTGCGCTCCTCATTTGTCTTTAAGCCAACTTTGCCAGAACAGAAAGAAGTAAACAGCTGTACAAGTTCTTCAAATTCAACTATTATTGGTTCAGATGGTAGTGAAACACCTAAAGGAACACCCAACCATCTTCCTAAACTAGAAGACGCAGCTGATGACACTAAGGCAGAACCAAGTACTAATATCCCACTGGAACCTGATGTAGTAAAAAGCCACAATCTTCAAATTTCAGAAGATAAAAAACCTAGTGTAACTCCACCAGTTACTAGGGAGAAGTCTGCCTACCTGTATTCAACTCTGAGCACAAGCAGACCAGTAGAATTTCTAAAGAATGAAAATATACTGAAAAGGCGAAGTTTCCCAATGTTTGAAAATACAAAATATGCTTTGGATCATGGAGATAACAAAGAGGCATCCAGCTATGTCTATAGCACACTAAATAGGAACAGATTTAGGCAACCAGCAGCTCTAAAGCCACCTGTGGAGGACAACCTAAAAAACTCTAAAAGCTTACACAATGTAGCCAGTCATCTAGCACATGACAGTAAAAACCTCAGAAGTGAGCCAAAAAGCCCCACTACCACCAAGGCCACCTCTGTGGCTGTACTAGTTGAATGTAGCAAAGAAGAACCTGGCAAAGATTCCTCAGCAAAGAAAGAGAACAAAAACTCCCCTAATTTCTTGAAAAAGGGATCACAGAAATTAAGGTTGTTGCTGAATCTCACACCAGACAAGAAAGAAAGTTTGTCAAAAAACAAAGCTCCTGCTTTCTACAGAATGTGTAGCAGTTCTGACACTTTGGCATCAGAAAGTGAAGAAAATCAAAAGCCAAAAATGTCTGAAATGAAGATTGATTGTTCTCCGAGAAGAAAAAGAACTTCCTCATCTAATTCACAAGGCAGCCTACATAAGAGTAAAGAGGATGTTACAGTGAACCCAAAGTCCCCAAAATCTCCTAAGCCTCCCAAATCCCCCAAGCCACCTAAGCCACCTAAATCACCAAAGTCTCCAAAATTTCTAAGACCTCCATCTGACGAGAACATTAAAAGGTGTCCTCCTGTGAAACCAATGGAAAATATGTTGTTAGAAGTACCTCCAGGTGACCCTTCCGCTCCCAGATTTAACACTGAACAAATTCAGTACCAGGATGTCAGGGAGCTGCGTAAAAATGCAGGCCGTGAGCGGGTACCTCCACCTTCTCCTGCTGCCATTCCTCCACAGAGGGTCAATGCAGCAACACCTTGCCCTCCCAGCACAAAGCCTAACGATGAGCTGATGAGGCCTCGCTTGAACGAAAGGCGCGTTTACAGCCGCTTTGAGCAATTCTGCAAAACGGAAAGCCCTGCTCGGCCACTAGGAACTCCACCAGTAAGCAACACCCCAAAAAGCAGTGCCCAGTTTTCAGAAACAAATAGCAAAATCTCCAGAAATAATTATGCAAGGAGCAATCAGGTCGCTAATTACAACCCTGGTGTATACCATCCATTGCATCCAAATGAAAACAAGTTGCGAGGATTTATGCAAAAGTTTGGGAGTTTTATATACAAAAATAAATGAAACCTACATATGGTATGTTTTTAAAAACCTGTCAATGCTGTAAATACTTAACAAGTGTAGACTGATGGGCAGCTTTTGTAAAGCTTAAGTAATGTTACTGCAGGAATTAGAACACTGCTGTACATGTATATAATTTTACTTGGTCCAGAACTTTGGTTCAGCATAAGTTTTGGAATCAGATGTGTTTATATGTGTTTGCATTTTTATGGAATTTGAGGTGTATGAAAAGTCACCTCAGTGCTACATATTTTGTAAATCCTAATAGCAATGATACATATGGTATTAGAAGCCAACGGAAGCATTTAAACCTCCAGCCAAGGAAGAACCACTTGTAATATTTCAGGACCTTCTGTACTGATAGCAAAAAAGTGATAGCACAATAAATGCTTATTTGGTACTCATTTCTTACACACGCTTTTTACATGTCTTCTCTTGAGGCTTTACTTCTGTCAGGGAAATATCACATTTTCTGAACACTGGGCATGCTACATTTCTATACTGGAAAGAAGCCATACTCTTTCTCAACCCCCAATACCTGACTACCATTTGCAGCAGCAGCCACATGTATATTGTGACATGTAGTATTAGTAGTATACATTTTCATTAAAGCAAGGGTGGACAACAGGCAGCCCATGGGCCACATGTGCTCCCCCAAGTGTTGTGCTGCCCAATTTCGGTTGGGCAGCAGTGACAAAAAGATGGATTTTCCCCTTAAAACAAGGTGCGCAGTGAGTGTGCACCTTATTTTATAGGCAAATCGTGGTCTTCTGGGAGCATAGATTGCCTTTATAACAAGGTGTGGGCTCATTGCCTGCCTTGTTTTAAACTGGAAATGCTTTAAAATGTGACTTTTTTTGCTGTTGCCTCGCCACAAAATTTGACGGGAGCGAGTTTGGTGGTGCGGTATGTGTGCAGCCCCCGGTGGGGTCCTGGAGGGCCAAAAATTGGCTCCCAGACCCTTTGAAGTTGCACCCCTACACTAAAGTAATGGGTATCAGTGGAGCAGACTATGATTGCAATTACCTTTACCAGTGTTTGAATTGGCCATCAAATCTTATCCTTTAAAAATGGTTAAACATCTAGATAATAGGTTGAATCCAGTCTTAGTCATACTTAAAGATCCATGTTAGATCTATGACTAAGTGGATCTAACCAAATGTGCACAGGTGCAGTCTAGTGAATAAAAAGTCTGAATGAAATCAATAGGATATAAGTATGCTTTATTGGCTTGGTCTAGATATCCTAAATCTGATCCTTCAAACAATGGTTTGGAAGCTAAGGATAATGCCACAAGCTCACCATTCCTTACACACACACACACACACACACACACACACACGTACGTTCCCTCTTCTACTTCCTGATTTTCTGTAACCATAGTTTGCAATTATATCCAAATTGGCAGTTGATTATTACCGCTGCCTCCCAACCATGGCTTGGAAACCATGGTTTTAATCATGGTATGAAGCAAGTCACTAACCATCGTTGGGCCAATTTGGAAATTGTAGCAAACTATAGCTAGAGAAAATCAGGATGTTGGGAAGGAAACCCACATGCAAAGGGAGGGCAGCATTCAAGGCTAAAGCATGTTTCTGGACCTCCAAACCATGGTTTGAAAGCTCCATTCATGATATCAGAATCAGGTCTTTTCATACTGAATCATGCCCAGTACATTTTCAGCATTTAGGTATTCAATTATAGCCAAAAGCAATTTTGTTTTAGCATATATGTCATAGAATTATATTCATCTAAATCTAAGCATTTTAAAGTCCCACAGATGTAAATAGAGGAGATTGACCTTTCCTTTTTGCTTCACTGTGAAGCTTAGATGCATAGTATCCTACAACATTAAAAATCTGTTGGCATAAAGGTACTTAACTCTGGCTAAATCACACCCATACCTTTTAAACTAATTTTGAAAACTGCTTAGCTTAGCTTAGTTTAGAACTGATTATATTCAAATGACCCATTGAACTGTTAGGTCAAAATAAATATAAAAACTTTTTTTTAATACCCCATTTAGTTGCACTATTTTGCAGAGTATCCGATACCTCAAAGTTGTTTTCTGATAGATTAGTGGCAAATTTAATTGTTTATATTTAAAAATTCTGTATGCAAGTACCCATCTAGTCCAGCACTATGTCTACCATACTAAACAACCAGATGCTCCTGGAAAGCTTACAAGCGGAGCAAGATGGAGATAGCCATCACCTAGTGATGGGATTGTCCTATTTTATCGATGCAGACACAGGAGTGGTAGAGCATGTGCTTTGCATGCAGAATTTCCCAATTCAAACCTGGCATCTCCAGTTAGGGCTGGAAAAACATTGACAACACTGGGCTAGATGGACCAATAGTTTTTCTCTGTGTAAGGCAACTTCCTATGTTACCCATCTTTGCCATTCTGGGTTTTCCATAGATTTGCAAATATCTCCTTTACACAGCTGATATATATGCAGCTACCCCCATTTACAGTCAAGGAACTCCTAGACTTTTGGAGGCCTCGGCAATCTACAGATTTAGAAATATGTAGTACAGTCCTCCTGAAAGTAGTTCAAGCTCATAAGAGAGAACAACCTTGAAACATGTGATATCCCACCTGCAGCTTGAAAAAGTACACACACACCCTTGCCATGGCTCTCTTAGGCAACACAGTCCAGATAGAATCACTAATCAGTCACGCACTCCTTTACTTCACCAAGCTGCAAGAGGCCACTTACATTTACACCATTCATAGTCAGCACTCTCTGGTCCCACCTCAAAGAAGAGTCAGTTCATGACATGCCTTCCTTTATTCCTGAATCTCAGGAAATACATCTTGGCTTGCTAGGCCTCTGGATTTAACCAGAAGCTTAGCCCTGACATGCTCCATGATATCTGAAACACAAATAAAAAGAACTATGAAAAATACAGAGATGACGGGATGGGGACCATATTCCCAAGGGGGGTTACATTTGATGCCCAAACAATGTTGACCTCTGTTCAATTATTTAATATCAGGGCAGATATAATCCACCAAGGGAACACACAGTGTATAAATAAAGGGCTCAGTTACTAGGATTTCAGAGGTTTTTATAGAAGTTTCCTATTCTTTGCAAAACTTGGTGATGGAATAACATTTTGTGTTGACTGAGTAAATTTTACAAAGTAAGTCATATTTTTGAAGAGCTGCTATCCATTTTTCTGAATTACACTGTTAAGCATGGGGGGGGGGGGAATAGTGTCCTGTGTAGAAATCTGCCTTGATTTGTCATGCTTTGGAAGAGGTTTATATTTTTCCTGAGGAAAATAAAAAAAAACTATCTTGAAGAAGACTCTCTACTTTAGTCATTGCATCATTTTAAAAGGCTAAGACTGGAATTCCTCTGTGGTCACAGCTACTTTTTTTATTGGGAGAGGGCATCATTGCATTTTTATTGGGAGAGGGGCATCATTCTGCTCGGATGGTAAAATACCTTGGGTTGGTCCAATACAAATCACAAAAACCTATGCAGAAGAGTATCCGTTTATATTCTTTAGGCTTTATTTCCTAGCTGAAGATGATTGAGTTAAACAATATGTTCTATGTAGTATTTAAGGGATTCCAGGGATCTACTAAAACACCAGCCTTGTTTCAGTCTCTCTACAGAAATATACTCAAGTTTCTTAAAACTAATAAAACAAGTAAAGTAGCAGCTGCTGTTTCCCTTCCCTAGGCTTTATGTTGTGTTGGCAATGGGATAAGCATAAATAATAAGCATGATTATTTATCTGCAGCCTTAACCTTGAACTAAAAGTGGCTAAAGAAGGACATCAGTCAATCATCCAATTTTTAACAACTGACAAAAGATAGGAGGATGCCCATGTTCCATGTTTGTATGTACTAGGTTCAGAAAAGTGATGAACATAGGAAGCTGCTTTATCCTGAGTCATACCAAAGGTTCAGCTAGCTCACTGTTGTCTATACTGGATAGACAGGATTTCAGGCTGTGGCCTTTCCCAGCTCTACCTGGAGGTGACAGGAATTGAACCTGGGGCCTTCTGCATGCAAAGCATGTGCTCTGCCTAGGGGCTATGGCTCCTCATCTATGCCTGGACAATGACTGGGTTCAGACAACAGGATAACCCATACTCAAGGGTTGTGTATGGGTTGAGTGTGGGTTGTTGAAACAGGTTATTGTGTTGTCTGAACCCTTGAGTGTGGGTTATCTTGTTCTCTGAACCCAGTCATTGAGTAAATAGAAGCAGTTATCAAGCACACGTTGACTGGGTTCAGACAACATGATAACCCACACTCAAGGGTTGAGTATGGGTTGAACCGTGGGTTGTTGAAACCTGACTTGTCATAATGTGAGTTACTATGTCTGAATCCATCTGAGAGAACAAACCATGGTGAACAGCTCACAGTTCACAACCCAACAACAATCATGGGTTGTTCATGGTTAACAAGCCATTGCTTATTAGCATAGCTGGGTTCAGACAACACAATAACCCACGGTTCAATAACAACCCACAGTTCAATGACAATCCATATTCAACCCTTGGGTGTGGGTTATTGTGTTGTCTGAACCCAGTCACTATAGCTAGTTGGGCAAGTGGACTTGTTGTGGTACACATTTTTTTTTAAAAAAATTGTAATCCAGCATGGGCAATCTGCACCCTTTGGCACATTGTTTACACAGTCAAAAGATACAGCAGGAGGGGTGTGGGACCTGTGTCCAACACTTGGTGCGGCGTGCGGAGTTTTACATGGAAGGAGTAGGCAGACATTTGAGTAAGATCTTCTGGTAGATCAGTGAGTGATTTGCAGTAGACAAGGAAGAGTTTCTGAATCCCAAATATTTAACAATAGTAATGGCACTGCTTGGTCTGAGGGAGCCCTGGGCAAGGTACTCTTGGGGAGGGAGCTGTGCCAGGCTGCTCTGCTCCCTCTGGATCTGCCACGCTCGCTTTGTATAACCAGCTTGCACCTCCTCCCCCATTCCAGGTTTCTCCCCCAATTTCAATTTCCCCCCTCCCCCACCACTCTGGTCGCTTATTTATTTATTTTATTTATTATATTTATACTCCGCCTTTTTTCCTGCAAGGAACCCAAGGTGGCTTTCCATACCCCTGCTTACCAGGAAGAAAGGAAAAAGGAAGCCCCTTCTCTACACCCACTTACCAGGTGGCATAAGAAAAGGGATTCCTTTTCTTTAAAACAAAAACAAAAACCCAGTTGCAAGAGGGTGTATGTGGCTGATAGAGCTGCCTATGCTTCACTGAGCTGTGTTTCTGCCACTCCACAACTGTGTTTTTAAAAGGAAACAATAGTTCCCTGCCCCATGCACCTAGGATTCTGAATTCTGATCTTCCATAGCTCAGTTCCTACGGAGTCATGTGGGATGTGCTCTAGCACCAAGTGTTTGATGTAAGAATGTAAGAAGAGCTATGTTGGATCAGACCAAGGGTCCATCTAGTCCAGCATTCTGTTCACACAGTGGCCAACCAGATGCCTATGGGCACTCAAGTAAGACGAGTGCAACAGCACCCTCCCAGTTATGTTCCCCAGCAACTGGCATACATAGGCATACTGCCTCAGATACTGGTGGCATATAGCCATCATGACTAGTAGTCATTGATAGCCTTATCATGATTTTGTCTAATACCATGAATTTGTCTAATCCCCTTTTAGACAAACCCCCTTTAGTGTGAAGGGTTACATTCATTTCCCCCTCAGCTTAAAGATGATAGCATCAGCTACCTGCATTGCCTTGCAGAAGTATTCACCCCATGCTTTGACTTTTCCACATTTTGTGTTAGAACCTGGAATTGAAATGGATTTAATTGGCATTGTTACCACTTGATGTACACAAGATAACACTGAAGGTGAAAAATATTTTTTTATTGTGGCACAAAAGTTAAGTAAACAAAAACAAACTGACTCTTGTTGGTTGCATAAGTATTCACCCCCTGTGCTGTGACATGCCTAAATACAGTATGCAGAGCTCTGGTGCATACTGTAGCTGAATGGAGTCCACCTGTGTGCAATTCCAGTGACATATGATCTCAGATTAAATACATCTGTTGCTTCAGAAGGCCCCCGAGTTTGTTGGAGAGCATATCTCCAACAGACAGCATCAAGAAGAACAAGGAGCTATCAAAACAACTCCGAGATAAAGTGCAGAAGCACCAATCGGGGTTGGGTTATAAAAAAAAAATCCCAAACGATGAACATCCCCCGAAGCACCATTAAATCCAGTCTTACAAAATGGAAAGAATATGGCTCAACCACAACTCTGCCTAGAGAAGGCAGTTCACCAAAACTCAGTAACTGGGTAAGCAGGGCATTAGTAAGAGAAACGACCAAGAGGCCAATGGTAACTCTGAAGGAGCTGGAGAGATCCGCAGCTGAGATGGGAGAAACCGTCCATGGGACAACTATCACCTGGATGTTCCACAAAGCTGGGCTTGATGGAAGAGTGACAAGACGAAAGCCATTGCTGAAATAAACCATCTCAAAGCCCGTTTGGAGTTTGCAAAAAAGGCATGTGGGACACAGCAAATATGTGGGGGAAGGTTCTCTGACACCAAAACTGAACTTTTTGGCCTTGCCGCAAACGCTCTGTGTGGTGCAATACCAACAGTGCTCATTAACCTGAGAACACCATCCCCACGGTGAAGTATGGTGGTGGCAGCATCATGTTGGGGGGATGCTTTTCCTCGGCAGGGACTGGGAAACTGGTCAGGATTGAAGGCAAGATGGATTGAGCCAAATACAGGGCAATTCTAGAGGAAAACCTGTTTCAGTCTGCAAGGGACCTGGGACTGGGGGGGAGGTTCACCCCAGCCAAAGTAACACTGGAGTGGCTTAAAAACAAGAACGTGAATGTCTTTAAATGGCCCAGTCAGAGCCCAGACTTCAATCCAATTGAGATTCTGTGGCAAGACTTGAAAGCTGCTGTTCACCAACGGTCCCCATCCAACCTGACAGAGCTGGAGCAATTTTGCCAGGAAGATTGGGCAAACATTGCAGGATTAAAATGCAAAGCTGATAGAGACTTACCCAAGAAGACTTGCAGCTGTCATTGCTGCCAAAGGTGCTTCTACCAAGTATTGACTCGGGGGTGAATACTTATGCAACCAAGAAGTGCCAGTTGGTTTTTGTTTACTTAACTTTTGTGCCACAATAAAAATATTTTGTACCACTAAAATGGAGTTTTGTTGGTAGTTTGGTGATATAAAGGTTTCATTAGCACTCATTTGGATTATACTTCATCCACTTGTGATTTTTCAGCTCATGAGTAACATGCCAAGAAGGAAGAAAAGGGAGAGTTACATGATGAAAGCACTTGTGTCAACAGAATCCTGACAGAAGGTAGCATGAGCTTCATTCCAAACATGGGAATTATAGCCTTGTTTTATTAAGCAATTGGTAGAGTCCTGGACAGCACACTTTAGAATGTATGTGTTTTTGGCCTACAACTCCCAGCATGCCCCAGCCAGCGTAGCCAGAGAACACTGCTTTAAAGAGTACGTGTGTGAGAGAGAAAGAGGGATGTACTTGTCATGTGTGGTGTTTGTAAATAAATACTTCTAATCAAAATAACTAACCATTTGAAAATACATATACTTGTTATTCGATCAAACGGTTTCCAACTGATTAATCGGATGAATGGACTAAATGTCGTGGGGCAGTTCGCACAAGCAAGCAAGCCCTGGTGTGTGCCAGGCACCATTTCTATAATTACCCATCCAGGTGTGGCTTGTCATCTGAACCCGGGTGGCATGGCTTATTTGAGAGGGAACTGGTGACTCCTATTTTGGCGGGACTCCTAATCCATTGCAGGTTTTATTTGGAGCTTTATTGGAGATATGCATGGTGCTGAACTCCATTCCCAAAATAGGTTCACCACCATGGATAGCTCCTATAAAGCTATAAATGGATTGGGAGCCCCACCTAAATAGGAGTTACCAGCCTCCACAATCCTCAGATAACGCTACAATAGGCCATGGGTTATTTGACGGTTGTTTCCCCCTCAAACAAGCCATGCCACCTGGTTTGGATGACATGAGAAGCAGCACCAGGGTGGGTAATTAGGGAAATGGTGCCCAGCTAAACAAGCCCCGGTGGCTTGTTTTGATCATGTGAACCAGATCTGTGGCCTTATCAATAACACACTTCCATAGCTCTGTAAAATGGGGGTGAGGGTGTATTAAGCATCCAACAGGCCACACTATACAGCTCAGGGGTTGCATTTTGTTTGTTGGGTTACAGGAGTAGCCCCATTTGAAAAATAGTTTCTTTTAAAGTTCAGCATGAAAAGGATGGAACAATCAGAAGTACTCACCTGATTACCAGTCTTCATTGCAATGCCTAACATTCCAAAGGTAAATTGTAATGAAAATAAATGGGAGAAATTATTTCAGGTGGTTGAAGCAGGTTCTTATTTCCTTCTCCTGGAACTGGCAATCGATGCTGCGTGAATGAGTATGCATCTTTCACAAAGGTGCGTGTGTTTGCAAGCTTAACCTAATTGCAAAGCACTAGCACGAGTCCATTTTATTATTCAGTTGCAACAGCTGTCCCTAAAGTAGTTTATCAAAATAAAATGTTAAATTAAGTTAATTGCTATCATCTGATTCAATGTCTTCCCTGCCCTATCCCACAGGCTCAGGAATGCCTATATACGTGCTGATATCTTCACAATGATTAGCTCATGAGATAGTGATGTGCAGCACAAGCCCAGATGTTAACTTTGTGACCGAGCAAGGTTTTAAATCTGGTCTTCCAAGTTAAAAATGTTTTGAACAATAATTTGTGTGTTTGCATGCACAATGACTGGGTTCAGACAACTCGATAAGCCATACTCAAGGGTTGAATATGGGTTGAGTATGGGGTTGTCGTTGAACCATAGGTTGTTGTTGAAATGTGGGTCATTGTGTTGTCTGAACAAGCCATGGTTTGTTAACCACAAACAACCCATGAAGAGAACCCATGGTTTGTTGTTGGGTTGCAAACTGTGGGTTGTTCACCATGGTTTGTTATCTCAGCTGGGTTCAGACAACACAATAACCCACAGTTCAGCAACAACCCACGGTTCAATGACAACCCATACTCAACCCTTGAGTGTGGGTTATCGTGTTGTCTGAACCCAGTCAATAGGTTGGATCCATATCTAGTCATACTTAGAGTAGATCCATTAAGCCGGTTCACACAATTGGCAGACAGTTAACAAGCCATGGTGGCTTGTTAACTATGCTGTGTATACCAGTCACATGCTGAGGGAATTTGCATAATTACTCTCAGTAGCATGGCTTGTTGTGTCATGCAAACCTGGCCAGAGTGGCTTGTTGCTGTGGGTAACAAGCCACCCAGAACCCATGGGCTGTTGTAGGATTCTGAGTGACTTATTACCCATGGCAACAAGCCACCAGGGCTGGGTTCGCATGTCATGACAAACTGCACTGCTAAGGGCAATTATGCAAATCCCCCTGGCATGTGACCGGCACGTGTAGCATAGTTAACAAGCCACCATCCTATAAGATACAAAGAGGAGAAACTAAAGGATTCATTCATTACTATGTTTTTATTTGTTTCTCATAGATGCAAATTAGAAACAAATGGGAGTTAATTAGTTTTGTTTCATGTTAATAAAGCGTTATTTGTGTTTTGTAAGCTGGTTTTTTGTTTTTTGTTTTTTTAGTTTTTTGAAAAGTTTTTTTAGCTTAGGCTTAACTTTGTAACAACTTCTAACCAACTCTGGAGCCTTTTTTTTATATTGTTGCTGGGAAAATGCATTTCTCCCCAGCTGCTATGAGGATTGCAGGTAAGCTCAGAGGGACCAGGGGATTCGGAGGGCAGAAGGGGCTGGCAGATGACATTGGTGCTCCTGCGATTAAAGAAGTGCCAGCCCTGTGAGCTCTGGCTCTATTGCACCACTGGGCATCTCTACATCCATTGTGAATTTCATGCAAATACTTAGCTAAAAAGAATGGTGGCAGGGCAGAAAAAACGTATTTAACAGCTCCAGCTTTCAAGGTGCCTAGGCCAAGCAGTGCTTGTCCTGTTTGACTGCACTTTGACAGGACCCATCCCCACGAGGCAGGAATGGCATGAAGTAACACATGCCCACAAAGCAAGACAACGAAGCAGCTTTCCAAATGAAGCAATTAATAGAAATCTAAACCAAATATTCATTCATTTTTGCACAGCTCTATGTGCACATTGTACCTATCGGATAACAAGTAGCAATGTGCAATCCAGGCTCTGACTGTAGGGAGCTCTGACAGCTCCCCACCCCAGACAGGGCAGAGATGCTGGAAGGGATCTTATGACTGCCTGTTGCCTTTCTCCATCAGTTGTTTTCTATGCTTATGTTATGTATCATTAGCAACTAATTGTCCTCCTCCTCTCCCTCCAAGTCCCTAAGCAAAATGTTTTTGTCTGTCATATCTGCTCTGAAAATAGAAATTTATGTATATCAGGCATGGCTGTAATGAGCGCTTGAACCAAGTGATCAGTTTTCCATCTTTTAGTGCAACAACATCTGGAGTGACTCAATTGCAGCTGCAAGGGAAGGGTGTGGCCTGAGAGCTTAAAAGGAGGGGAGAGGCCTGGGAGCTCATTCTGTTCCTGACTCCCAGCTGAGCAGGAGCACAACAGGAGAGAGGCTCCAGCTGTTTTTGGGACTGTGATAAGGCAAGCAGGCTCCCAGAGAGCGAGCGAACAGAGCGAGCGGACAGGGAGAGCAAACAGGAGTTTGGCAGCGGAGTTCGGCAGGGGAGGTCAAGGGGGAGGTCCCTAAGAAATTTTCTAGGAAGGCAGAAACATAAAGGGAACAGAGCACTATGGAAGGAAAGGAATCTGCAGTGGTGGTGACCTGCAATGTTTGTTTTCCTGCCGGAGATCAACATGGCCTACACGTCACACGTGCAACAAGTGCAAGCTGGTCATGCTGTTGGAAGAAAAGGTCAGAGGACTGGAGCAGCAAGTGTCAACCCTCAGGAGCATAAGAGAAAGTGAGGAGTTCTTAGACAGAACGGTGGATCTACAGCAGCAAAGCGTAGAACAGGAGCCAGAAGGGCAACGGCAGGATGAGGCAGAGTCGGAGACTGCAGAGGCAAGGGAAAATAACGTAGGGGGAACTCCCTGGAAAAGGGTGACTGTTAGGAGCAGAAGAACTAGAAGACATTCTGCGCCTGTGGAAGCAGTGGAGCTATGGAACCGCTTCCAGGTACTTGAGGACGAGAGCGGAGGACAGCCTGCAGAGGACGAATTACCGGGCACCCAACGTGACAGCGAGCAAGAGGCTGAAGGTCAGTCAAGTGGAGGCAATCAAACCAAGGCCTACAGCAAGAGGAAGAGAAGAGTACTTGTAGTGGGAGACTCCCTCCTGCGGGGGATCGAAGCCAAAGTATGTCGCGAAGATCCATGGACTCGCCAGGTGTGCTGTCTCCCCGTGGCACGGATTAAGGATGTGACAGAGCAGCTGCCGAGGCTCATGCAGCCCACCAACACATACCCCTTTCTTCTCTTCCACGTGGGTACAAATGATACTGCCAAGCGGAGTTACAAAGAAATCACGGCAGACTTTGAAGAGCTGGGAAGGGAACTCAAGAACTTTGGGGCCCAGATAGTTTTCTCATCCATCCTTCCAGTACTTGGAAGAGGCATAGAAAGGGAAATAAACATACTCCGAGTGAATGACTGGCTACGAAGGTGGTGCCGATGTGAGGGATTTGGATTCTGGGACCACGGGCTACACTTCCTGGAAGATGGACTGCTGGCAAAGGATGGGTTGCACCTCACAAGGACTGGGAAAAATGTGTTTGGCCACAGCATGAGGAACTTCATCAGGAGGGCTTTAAACTGAATCCAACAGGGGAGGGAGACATAAACTCGGGGGTACCAATGGAAGAAGGCCTCTGTGCCACAATGGAGAGAACAGCTCCAGCAGTGCCCATTGATAGTCTACCACAAAATGTAGGGAAAAAGTCGGACTATAAAGCACATAGTCTTCGATGTCTCTATACTAATGCCCAGAGTATGGGCAACAAACAAGACGAACTTGAACTCTTGATACATGAGGGCAAGCACGACTTGATAGGGATAACTGAAACCTGCTGGGATGACTCCCATGACTGGAATACAGTAATTGAAGGGTATAACTTGTTCAAAAGAAACAGAAGCAACAGAAAGGGAGGTGGAGTTGCACTGTATGTTAGAAATACGTGTTTCTGCACAGAGATACAGGAAGAGGAGCTTGGCAGCCCCATTTATTTTATCTGGGTTAAAATAAAGGGGGCAAAGAATAAAACGAACATGGCGGTTGGAGTCTACTACCGACCACCCAATCAAGGAGAAGACAAGGATGGAACTTTTGAAAAGCAAATTGCCATTGTTTCAAGGAGGCACGATGTGGTAGTAATGGGAGACTTCAATTTCCCTGATATCTGTTGGGAGACTTATTCAGCCAAACATGGCCCCTCCAAGAAATTCCTGAGCTGTGCTGCTGATAACTTCCTCCTACAGAAAGTGGAGGAAGGAACTAGAGGATCGGCTATCCTTGACCTGATTCTAACCAACAGAGACAAGTTACGGTAGTGGATAAAGTGGCAGTTTCGGGAACTCTGGGGGAAAGTGACCATGTTATACTTGAGTTCTTGATTCTAACGGAAGCAAAAGCTGAGTGTAGCCAAACACGTACGCTGGATTTTAGGAAAGCCAATTTTAACAAACTCAGAACAATGATTAGTAAGATCCCATGGCAAGCAACTCTCATGAGAAAAGGAGCCCAGGAGGGGTGGGAGTTTTTAAAAAAGGAAATTTTAAAGGCACAATTGCAAACAATTCCCACAAGGAAAAAAGGCAGAGGGCAACAGAAGAAACCAATGTGGCTTCACAATAAACTCAAAGATGACCTGAAAACAAAAAAGGACACGCATAGGAAGTGGAAGGAAGGACAGGCTACAAGGGAAGAGTACAGGCAGGTAGCACAGAACTGCAGGAATAGTGTCAGGAAGGCTAAAGCTGAGAATGAGCTAAGGTTAGCGAGGGATGCTAAAAGCAACAAAAAAGCTTTCTTCAGATACATGCACAGTAAAAGACAGAAGAAAGAACTATGCAAAAAAAGTCTGGCTGGAGTCTCTCTCTGGTGGAGGCTTCTCCCTCTCAGACTAGAGTTAGAAAAAAAAGGTTACCTTAAAATCAATTGGACATAATACTGAGCACTGCAGGCTTCCCTTTCAGTCATAGTTAGAACTAGAAAAAAAGTTACCTTAAAATCAATTGGACATAATACTACTGAGCACTGCAGGCTTCCCTTTCAGTCATAGTTAGAACAGCATTCAGCACCTGCTGACTTGGGTTTTTCATTAGCTTTTTGCATTTCAATCACTGTTACTACATTTCTTTGTGTGAGAACTTCTTGCTGAAGCACATGGGGGGCTTGCTAGGGTCTGTGATATTCAGATTTAGAAGGGACCTCTCTCTCCAGCCTTGAGCAAAAGATCTTTCTGATTCGCAGCTCAATTTTGTATCGAGTGTCAGGTCTGTGAACAGGGAGAAGGAGAATCGAACTAGATCGGAAAAATTTTAAACAGGCTGCTGCAGGATCACTACGGTGGTTCAACTACGCAATGAGGATGGCAAATTGATAACAGAAGACAAAGAAAAGGCAGAAGTGTTCAATTCCTACTTCGGCTCAGTCTTCTCCCAAAAGAGGGTCTATGACCCCCTGGGCAAACCTGAAGTGCAGACTGAAGGGGCAGGATTGCAGCTTGAGATTGATAGGCAAATGGTCAAGGAGCACCTGATTGCTCTGAACGAGTTTAAATCTCCAGGGCCTGACGAGCTGCATCCTAGAGTAATAAAGGAACTGGCAGAAGAACTCTCAGAACCACTGTCTATTATCTTTGAGAAATCATGGAGGACAGGTGAAGTGCCAGATGACTGGAGGAGAGCAAATGTTGTTCCCATCTTCAAAAAGGGCAAGAAGGAGGAACCTGGGAACTATAGGCCAGTCAGTCTGACATCAATCCCCGGGAAGATTTTGGAGCAGATTATAAAGAAGTCAGTCTGCAAGCACCTTGAAAACAATGCAGTGATTACTAGAAGCCAGCATGGATTTGTCAAGAACAAATCCTGTCAGACTAATCTGATCTCATTTTTTGATCGGGTAACCTCCCTTGTGGACTGTGGGAATGCTGTGGACATTATATATCTGGACTTCAGCAAAGCTTTCGACAAAGTGCCTCATGATATCCTGATTAGCAAGCTAGCTAAGAGTGGGCTAGATGGAACAACTATCAGGTGGATCCACAATTGGCTACAGAATCGGACTCAAAGAGTGCTTATCAATGGTTCCTTCTCAAACTGGGGAGAGGTAACAAGTGGGGTACCACAGGGCTTGGTCCTGGGCCCGGTGCTCTTCAACATTTTTATTAATGACTTGGATCAGGAAGTACAGGAAATGCTTATCAAATTTGCAGATGACACAAAGTTGGGTGGAACAGCTAATACTCTGGAAGACAGAAACAAAATTCAAAGTGACCTCGATAGGCTGGAGCGCTGGGCCGAAAACAACAGAATGAAATTTAATAGGGATAAATGCCAAGTGCTGCACCTAGGGAGAGGAAACCATATGCAGAGTTACAGAATGGGGGACACTTGGCTCAACAATACTACAAGTGAGAAGGATCTTGGAATTGTGGTAGATCACAAACTGAATATGACCCAGCAATGCGATGTGGCTGCAAAGAAGGCAAATGCAATTTTGGGCTGTATTAATAGAAGTATAGCTTCCAAATCACGGGAAGTGATAATTCCCCTTTACTCGGCCCTGGTTAGGCCTCATCTTGAGTACTGCGTCCAATTCTAGGCACCTCACTTTAAGAAGGACATAGACAAACTGGAGAGGGTTCAGAGGAGGGCAACAAGGATGATAAAGGGACTGGAAACAAGGCCCTATGAGGAGAGGCTGAAAGAACTGGGCATGTTTAGCCTTCAGAAGAGGAGACTGAGGGGAGATATGATCGCACTCTTCCAGTATTTGAAGGGATGTCACACAGAGGAGGGCAAAGATCTCTTCTCGGTCATCCCAGTTTGCAGGACACGGAATAATGGGCTCAAGTTACAGGAACCTAGATTCCACCTAAACATCAGGAAAAATTTCCTGACTGTCAGAGCAATAAGACAATGGAATCAACTACCTATGGAGGTGGTGGGCTCTCCCACTCTGGAGGCATTCAAGGTGCAGCTGGACAGACATCTGTCAGAGATGCTTTGACCTGGATTCCTGCATTGAGCAGGGGGTTGGACTCGATGGCCTTGTAGGCCCCTTCCAACTCTACTTTTCTATGATTCTATTCTATGATCTTTAAATTGAAGTATTAAAATAATATGACTACATATCTGTGATTAGAAGGTGTTTGCAATCAGGCCGTGGACATTCTATGCATGTTGCCTTGCTGGTGAATTGGACTGGTAATATACCTTGTTGAATGGTAGCAACCTTGACTTCTGTTAGGAAATGTCCTGGTTTGCACATAATGAGAAGCCACTGTGGGTGCATTTCCCCACAGGGCTTCTTGTTGCGGCGGTGGACACCTTTTTGAAAATTCAAACCACAGCACAGGTGTGTGTGTGTGTGTGTGTGTGCGCGCCATGACTTGTCATTACATGTGAACACGGCAAGGGTGGGTTGTTAGGGTGGTTGATAAGCCACCCAGAACTCATGGCCTATTTCAGGGTTGCAGGTGGCTCATTAACCACCCCAACAACCCACTCTTGCTGGGTTCGCACATAACGACAAACTACGGCACCCCCACCCCCCCACTGCGGCTCGAATATTCAAATTGGCATCCACCACCTTGACGAAAAGCCCTGCGGGGAAATTCATCCACAGTGGCTTCTTGTTATGTGTGAACCTACCCACTGACTAAGGGACATATTAGATAAGATGGCACAGATATAAATTTTTAAACATGGATCTGACCCAGTTAAGGGAGGGACCATAGCTCAGTGACACCATGTCACATGCAGAAGGTGCCAAGTTCAATCACTAAAAGGATCAGCTCGCTGGTGATGGGAAAGATCTGTGCCTGAGGCCCCAGCGAGCCTCTACCAGTCACGGTGACCTGGTTCGCACAACACAGTAAGCCACTGTGGCTTAGTTCACCCACCGGGGCTCCGTGCTGCATGTCACAGGGGTGTGCACGCTGTGGCTTGTTGTGTGGTGTGAACCTGGCAAGGGTGGGCTGTTGGCATGGTTAACAAACTACCCACAACCCATGGGCTGTTTTAGAGTTGTGGGTGGTGGTTTGTTAACCATTAATATTCCCCCTTCTTCCCTCCCCATTCCTTTTTCCTTGTGTGTCGTGTCTTTTTAGATTGTAAGCCTGCGGGCAGGGACTGTCTTGTTAATTGCTGTAACCGCCAAGAGAGCTTCAGCTATTGGGCGGTATAAAAATGAAATAAATAAATAAATAAACCATGCCAACAATCCACCCTCACTGGGTTTGCACCCCCACCATGGCTTGCATATACAAAATGGCAGCCAGTGCACATCACAGAGCCCTGTGGGTGAGTTAACCCATTGTGGCTTGTCGTGACACAAATAGGCAAGTGCTGGACTAGGGGGACCAATAGTCTGACCTGGTATAACACAACCTCCTATGTCGTGCACTGAAGGCAAAGCCTGCCATCCACTGATACCACTGGGTTGTTTGGCATCAGTTACATGCATCCTGCAGGGAACTAGGAAATCTGTCTGTGTGCATAGAGCTGGACCAAAATGGGCCCATTTTCACTGGCCATTTGAAGGCTGCTGTGAAAATGAAGGGCCCTTTCAGCAATTGTTGGGAGGGAGATGAAATGGGCCAAAAGATTCAGGAACTGAACTTGGTGGTGGTGGTGGTGGTGGTGAAAGCAGCTCATCTCAGCAGGCACTGGATAATGGTTGCCATCCCCTCCCGCCGCCCCCCCACACCAAGACCTCCTCTATGTGATGTTACATATGGATTTTATTCAATCCGTTCCATTTTGTGGATTGTCGGGTGTCTTTCATTCTGTTGTTCGCTCATTGGTGGAACTGGGTTTTGTTTTTTTAAGGAAGTTTTTTTAGGGAAGTGTGAGAATTTCGTTCCACTTGTGCAAGTGCACATGAGTGCTAATGTGCATTAGCACAAGACCACAACGGTGCATTTGCACAAATCCCCTCCCACAGGTAAAAAAGACAAACAAAGAATAGTCCACGGAATCCACACGACTCAGAGAAAGCCGGCCCGCTGCAGAATCTGCAGATCAGATTAATAGTAATATGAACTCATTTGAATCCATTGCGGATTTATTTATTTTTATTATTATTTATTTACAGTATTTCATACCGTTCCATATCTAAGCAGATTTTAGAGCGGTGAACAATTAAATGATTTAAAAAACAGTTAAAGAATAAAGACAATTTCTCCGACATCCCTATATGAGGAAGTGCTGCTGCCACCAAATCAGTGGCAGTGGCAGCAAGTGAGAGGAGACAAGATGTTTTGCCCCTGAACCTGTCCCAAATTTGCCCAAAATGTCTCCCCAGGGGACCAGATATGCGAACCCTCCGCACATGTATACACATCATGATGATGGCCATTTTACTAGTAATTAAAGTAAATGTTTGTTCCTATAGACATCTTCCCCCCCTTTTGGCAGACAGCCAGATTAATCTCAAGGACTGTTTGTGTAAATGAAAATCTTTCTCAATACCTTCATGTGCAATACTTTATCTAGACTATGGAGTCACCGCTCCGGAAGGCCTGGGGTGCAGTGTAGTTGGGATATAATATTTATTCCAGGTTGGGCTGGTGGAACCTTTAGCTATTTCACATGTACAGTTTGTCTCTGTTCCCAAGGTTAGTTCAGATGTTAGAAAAGGGATCCATGACATGTGGCGCTGACAATTCCAAGGGCTACCATTGTACAGAGAACTCTAAGAGCAAAAGAAGTGCTCTTCTGGATCAGACCAAAGGGCCAGTAAGTCCAGTATCCTGTTTCACATAGTAGCCAACCAGATGTTTCCAGGAAGCCCACAAGTAAGCTATGATGGCAGTAGGGTACCCCCTCCCCTCTTGGTTTTCTTCCCAGCGATTGATATTTAGTGACCCACGGCCTCTGAACCAGAAGGTTCCATTTAGATATCAAAGGAACATAGGAAGCTGCCTTTTACTGAGTCAGATCCTTGGTCCATTTAGCCCAGTATTGTTGACACTGACCGGCAGCAGCTCTCTGGGGTTTTCAGGCAGGCGTCTTTCCAGGCCTGCCTGGAGATGCTAAGGATCGAACTGGGACCTTCTGCATGCAAAGCATGTACTCTGTCACTGAGCTATGGCCCTTCCCATTGTTATGGTCAATGGCTGTTCACAGACAGGTATAACCTTAGAGTGTTGGACTGGGACTCGGGAGATCCGGGTTCTAGTCCCCGCTCAGCCATGAAACTCACTGGGTGGCTTGGGCCAGTCACTGACTCTCAGCCTAACTTACCTCACAGGGTTGTTGTGAAGATAAAATGGAGAGGAGGAGGATTATGTCAGCCGCCTTGGGTTCCTTGCAGGAAAAAAAGGCGGGGTATAAATATAATAAATAAATAAATAAATAAACTTGAATCTAATCGCCTTTCAAAACTATCTAATTTAGTGGCCATCAGCATATTTCATATCAGTGAATTGCAGAGATGTCATGAGGTGCTGTATGAAGAACTTCTTTCTTTTGTCTGTTCTGAATCTGCTGTCAGTTCCACTGTCTGTGACTCAAGTCCTCCGTGCATATAGCCACAGTCTTGCATTATTATCATCCAAGATTGCAGGAACCCATTTTGCATTCATCTGCTGCGCTCATTTTACATTCTACAGTTCTCCATGTAAATATTTAGCTTGGAAAGTTGAGAAGCATTCCTGGAATCCTGCAGGGGGGTAGAAAAGTTGGTTATTGAACATTTTAAAGTATGAACACTTAAAATTGATTATCACTGATACATATACACACACACACACTCCACATGAGTTCTTACATGTCTGGTGGAGCTTATAACCTGCTCTAATAAAAATACCCACAGAGATATGGAAGGCCCCTTTGGTTTCAGACATGTATTCTAATCTCAGTTTCCCTCACTGTTTTATATAACTGATGACTAACTGGGCACTCTTGAGAGATACTCTGGAGGAGATAAAATGCAAAAGCTGTGATTCAATAGTAAAGGGAAATTTTGCTTGACATTATAGCAAGTTTCTGTTTCCCCCAAACAGGAGACACATGAAGTTGCTTTACTTGCAACCATGTTATCCCCACCCTGTTCCAAGTCAAAAAGGCTTTTGTAATACCACACCCATACAGGCTAAGACACCTATGAACCAACGCTCCTGTTTACAGGCACGACTACATAAAACTTAGGAAACTCCCTGCTGAGTCATCTGAAAATGCAGCTTGCAAAATTTCAAGAGCTTACTTGGGTGCATCAGAATGTTAACTAACTCAGAAATGGTCTACTCTAAGCTTCATTTTCCATATCTTACTGCAAAATATAAGAAAGTTTCACAATTATATCTGGACAGCAGACATAGAGTAGAAAATGCCTGGGAGTAGACTCTGTGCATGTCAGTGCAAGACACAGAGCACTTCACAATGGCATTATTTTCTTACACATTTGACATCTAAGGAATGCAAAAGGAAACCCATACATTTCATTTGGGGGCAATCTCTGCTAAAATTCAGAATCCAGTGCAGTCAGAAGTACGTATGTCCTTCTGCTAATTGCCCCCACAGAGTGTGGCTCTGTGATTTAGGCCCTGTATTCTCCTTAGCTTTGTTTCTGTGGGTTTGAGAGATCATGCTATGCCGGCTGGGGAAAACAAGCACTCTTCTTTACTTTCAACCATTTTTGTTGGCTCTGAAAGAATTCGGAAAAATCTATGGCCGATAGGATAAGTCTATCAATGGCCATTCTCCATGATAGCTAAATGGAGTTTCCATGTTCGGAGGAAGTTATATTCTGAATGCCAGTTGCTGCGAATAAACAACTGCGGAGGTTGCTGTCTGGAATCTGGTTGACTACTGTTGGAATCAGAAGGTTGGACCCAATGCACACTTTACTTTAAACAATTCTTTTGACATGTTAAAAGCACAGGTTTCTTTTTTTATATACTCTAGAGCAGGGATACACAACTCATGGCCCACAGGCCACATATGCCCCCCTGAGACCTTAAATGTGGCCCTCACGGGTGCCCTGACCCTCCCCTGACTGCTTCCACCAAATCTCCAACAATTTCCTACCAATGTACTACATAGAGTTTAGCAGCACTCTACATGGTAGACCATCTCCTTGTCCAGTTGTCCCTTATTATGCCTGGGGCTTCTGCTCCACCAGTCCCATGTAAGCTCCAGTCCTGGGTGAGAACAGCATGGTGAAGGGAATAGCTCCCCCTCCCCCATCACTACCTGGTCATGCCTAGCTGAACCTCTGCTGCAAGGAGAAACCAGTTGCAGCCATGGATATAGGGAAGCTGCCTGACCCTGCATACCATGCCCTCCTGTGGTATCTGGATCCTTCTCAGATTCTTGGCACCAGCAGAAGGAGGCTGATGGAGCTGCTTCTTGTGATGGGTTTTGGTGTGTGTGCGTGCGCGCGTGCGCTTTAATGGCAATATAAACTGCATGTGCAGGAAGCTGATCTGGACCAGCTTCATTAGATGTGCATTTTTAAATATTGAAGTATACAATATACTACTACTACCACTACTACTACCACTACTACTACTATGCTTTGTAGTCAGGATACAGGATTGGAGAAGTAATCACAGAATTGCATTTTCTACTCCGTGGCACCATTGTTTCTGAGCTGCCCATTTGCTTCTCCATTCTTTGTGTGCAATTCTTCTTCAGGTCAAGAATTGCAACCCATACCATATAAGAACATTTGATGAATTCAACAGTTTAGCAGGCTGAAGTAGAACCTGATTGCAATTAGAACTAGCACTGTGCTGAAACCCCACCTGCCCTTTCGCAACTTCTTTATTTCCTTGTGGAAAAGGCCATCGTTTTTCTGCCTCTTTAGCAGGAATGTTGAGTATTTAAGAGACATTTCTCCAGGTGCAGGGCATCAGAGCTTACTGTAAGGAGGTGACTGAGGGTTTTCTATGCACTCTTTCTTTTACCATTTTTATCTCCGGCTGCTTGAGCAAAAGCCCCCTAGAGGACTTAACCAGGACTACTTTCCTTCGGGCTTTTCAGCGCTGCTGCCTGCAGAGTGCCTGAAATCTGACCAAGGCATTTTCAGTTTGGTTTTGTTGAAGACAAAGAAGAAGAGCAACAGCAACTCCTCACACAACTTTCAAGATGTTTGTGTGGCAGTTTGCAGCAGCATGGAGAGAGCCACAGTGGCTGTTTCACGTGATTTGCTGCTCCCTGCACACGAACAGCTCACCACACAGGGCACTTGTCATCCACATGAAATTCCAATCAGTCTTCATCGGGGAGCCCTTGATTTCAATAGGTCTACTCTAAATATGACTATGTCTTCATCCAACCCAATGTGATACTTTGGAAGTGTATCTGCTCTGCTGAATATTGTCTTTATTATCATAAGATACTTTGAGAGCTTTGGTTGAAGAGCAGGGCAATCAATAGTCTAAATAAATACATAAAATGATATGATTCCATTATGTAATAGAATTCCCCCCTCCCCTCTCCAAAGTTGGCCTTCTAGTAGATTGCAAATTCATGTGGGAAGATCTTGGCTTTATTGAAGTCAGTGATAAACCCTCATGTATTCCAAAGGAATCATCATAACTCTGTTTCAAGATAGATGGACCTTTCTTATTAGCATTGTCCATGCCACAAAACAGAAATGACTCTCTCTCCTATAAACAGAATCAAAGTTAACATAGTTACATACGTCACACTAAATGACCCCTCTGAGATCACCCTGTGTCTCTGTGCCTGGAATAATGCAAATGCATGTTCTTGGAGTCTAGTTGCTAAGAGTATGAGACACTGAGATGTCTCAGTGCTTCAAATCTTATCTCGGTGATGAAATTGCTAGTTGGCCTCCAGGAAGGCGTGGTTGCTCAGCCTCACCCTTGCCTCCTGCTTGATAGGATGCTGATGCTGATGATGCTGACCTGCTTTAAAGTTTGAATGTGTTTATAGGTTTGTACACCACCTTTAACCTTCAGGAAGTGCTATATAAAAACCAATGTGTTCTTATTATATTGATCAAATAGATTCCAGGACTAGATTTACTAGGTTTCACAACCTTCCTTTACCACAAATAGAATCAGTGGTTAATATCTGCCTCCTCTGCAACACAGGATCCAAGAGAAGTGTTTGACACTGAGAAAGCAGTTGATGTGTTCACATTCACATTGCTGTTGGCCAAAGGTCGGTGTGATCTGTGCTTTCTGTGTTCTGTCTGGTCTTTCTCCCCATCTTTTCCACATATCATGATACCTGATAACAGCTCTCTAATAAATTGTGTGGGTTTGTTTTATGACTAAATGACCACTAACAAGCAAGTCATCTACTGTGTGTTTGTCTCCAACAGCCATCAACAATCAGTATTGCGTAGTAATTATACTTCAATTATCTTTTTGACTGAGGCCTCATATCAGATGCTGAGAATACTTTATTAGAGTCTTCAGTGGTGTGTTGTTTTTACTAACACATATGTTGATTTTTCTGAAGCCCTGCCAATGTTTGAAAATGCAGGACCAAATTTCCAGCCAGCAGGTATGCGTGTGGCTTGCTACATTAAGCATGGCAGACTATGAGTTAATTACAGCCATGCCTTGGATTGAGAGCATAATTCGTTCCGGAAACATGCTTGTAATCCAAAACACTCTTATATCAAAACGAAATCCCCCCCAAAAAAAATTGTACAGAGATTTTTAATTTAAGCCGTACTACAGTACTTGTATATCAAGTCAAACAAAATTAAATAAATATTTTAAAATTTGCTTGTCTTGCAAAACGCTCTCAAACCAAGTTACTTGCAATCCAAGGTATTACTGTATATTGACACAATTCACAAAATCATTATTTATCTTGAAGTCAAATTCAGTTGACATTTTCAGTGTTAAATCAGTCTTATTATGTATGGTCCAGGAGAATCTAAGGTAAAACTAAAGTTGGAATCTCTAATTGATTTCATTGGTCAATTAATCAATTTAAGTTTTCTATTGACTACTTAGTAGGGCAGCCCCATCCTATGTGGGTGGCCGCAACCCTCCAAACCCGGAGGTTTACGGGCATCCTATTGAGTGCAGGAGGAGCACAGTGGATAGGTTTGCCGCCGCACTCCCCTTGCCCTCAAAAACATTTAGACAGCTAATTTTGGCTGCCTAGAATCTAGGCCCTAGATGGTTTATATCTCCTCATGAGGAGGAGAGGCTGAGGCACTGCCTGGATTCTACAGAAGCTTGACGTGCCTTGCTCCTCCCCTCCCCTGGGAATGCCCCCCCATGGAGTAACCGAAGATGATCTTCCATGTTCGGTTCCCAGTCGGCATGGAAAGAACCACACCGGCTACAAGGTGGGGGGGGTACTCCATGGTGCTGCAACCTCAGAAGGGATTTCCGAAGTAACAGTGGCAACTATGCCACATCCTATGGCCCCCCCAGACAAGGTCAGAGGGCCATAGGATTGCACCCTAAGTCAATTTTAATCAATGAGAGCAAATTTTAATTGGTGGGCACTGAGTTAAGGACACACTTGTTTAGTTGTTAGGAGGCTATTTTTATTCTGCTTTTGTGTAGTATTGTGCTAGTATAATAGGCAACGAACAAAGTATTTATAAAAGGTAGTATTTCCTTCAAACAGTGTAAGTGGTAGCTTTTAGTTATGAAATTGCAACATATTTTATACTTCAATATTTAAAAATGCACATCTAATGAAGTTTTGATGATATGCTACATTAAATTTAAAGGATGAATTAAGTAATTAAAAGGAAAGTGGTTAATCAACAAACAACAATCCTATACATGTTTACTCAGAAGTAAGTTGCGCTGAGTTCACTGGGGCTTATTCCCAGGGAAATTGGTATGATCCTAGTAGGTAAATACCCAATAGGTGCAAATTAAAAATAAAGTTTTACGTGTAAGAAACATGATTTTTCTGTTGCAATTATCTTAGCAAGATGGTTTGCCCCAAGCTTAATTATGGATTATTCAATATGATCAATCTCAGCACATCTGGAAAAATCCTAGGAAGTGGCTTTAAGATAAACATCTTGAACTAGGATACTCAGGATAGGGTACAGTATGTTCAAATATTCACAAGTAAGAACTTGACATTCATAAATCAAGTGGAAATATCAACTCATCAAAAGATAAAGTATAGTTGGGTTTGATTTTTAGACTTCTTTAACTCTGGGCCAAATTATGACCTGCTTTGCATGATCACCATGACTTAAACAAGCCACAATAGATTGTCTAAGCCACGGTGCATGCTGGGTGCCATTTGCCTAATCCACCCACCTGGTCGCAGCTTGTCATGTCGTCCGAACCTGGGTGTGGCATGGCTTGTTGGAGGGGGAAACAACCCTCAAATAACCCAAAAACAGGCCACAGGTTATTTGAGGGTTGCATCCCCCTCCAATGAGCTATACCACCCAGGTTCTGATGAGACAACAAGCCACGCCTGGGCGGGTAATTAGGCAAATGGCACCCAGCATGCACCACTGCTTAAACCAGCTATTGTAGTGATTCTGTGAACTCTCTCATTATGTGATAATGGATATGTGTGAATGCATCTCCATCATCTTTAAACTCTCGAAGAGCAGCTGGGGGGATCCACATTGGGTCCAGAACATGCAGGGAAGGATTTTTTTTTAACTCTCCCCCCAGGACATTTTCACCATGAAATTCCCCAACTTGTTAATTGCCCTGATCAGGAAAAAACATATCTCTGTGTCTTTTTCACACACAGGCACAGACACATGCACACACACACACCTACTATTTATAAAAATTTAAAGGTGTCAATGTGTGCATTCACACATCTCCATCATCATGCCTAATTTAGCCTTCAAAGACTTGGTAAAAATACTAATACTTAATATTATACTCATAGAAGTGTTCAGAAATTCAGGGTTGACTCTGAGACCCAAAACAATTCTAATTATCAAGGGAATGGTCAGCAGGGCTTTACTGTTCCTTAGTGTTTTTGAAAGTCTGTCCAGAATTGCAACTGAGCCTTGTACCAGACTATTTGCTTAGGGATTTAATCCAGCCACTATACTTCAATGCCCTTTCCATGGCAAGGATTTTATAATTCTTCAGGAAACCAGTTGTATTATCCCCTGTATCAAAAAATGTTGATGAAGAAAAGGAAAGGCCTTTGGTCAGGCAAGCCAATCAGAGCTAGCGAAACTAGGTACTGGTAGCTTTGAGAGCATTAATGCATCACTAAGATGAGCTGATATCCAGTGCTACAGAACCTCCAGCACATGCTGATGTTTTGCAATCTGTTTTTCTTCCTAGCAGCCTGTACTGGCCTACAGTATCCATGGATATTGAATGCATGTGGGTAGGATGGGCAAGCATCAGTCCTGACTGACCTACACCTGTTCATTTGGGCATCTGTACAGGACATAGGTTGGGGCCCAGCTTGCTGCCCACCATAGATTCAATACCTGTGGATACTGAACACTGGATAAGGGCTAGTGTTTTAGGGCAGAAGTAGGGAATGTGTGGCCTTCCATATGTTGTTGGACTGAAACTCCCATCAGCCTTAGCCATCATAGCCAATGGTGGGGAATGATGGGAGTTGTAGTCCAACAACATCTGGAGGGCCCCACATTCCCCACCCGTCTTAGGGCCAAAGTAGACATGATACAGGAAATCCATGAGCAGGCTCTGTTTTTTTAGATAAAAGCAGCCAGAGAGGGGTTGGATCCAGAACATGACCTGGGAGATGGGGTATTTAAACTTCCCCCCTGTATACATGCCCAAACTCTTAGTATTTTCCATAAAAGAAAAATATACTGGTACCAATATGCCATGCACAACTCTAGCTGTGTCCTGGTTGCTCTTTTGCTCTTCACATCTCCAGCAGCCAAAAAAAGCACAGACATCCAAATCTGCACCATAGATGTAATAGCAGGCTCTGCTACTTAAGGAATGGCAATGCATCATTCCATTCTCCAAAAGCCTGCACCTTATATCCATTCTCCCATGCACAGTGGTGAGGGAAAGATCATAGAATCGTAGAACAGTGGAGTTGGAAGGGGCCTCTAAGGCCATCAAGTCCAACCCCCTGTTCAGTGCAGGAACTGACAGAAGAGACTGAAGGAACTGGGCATGTTTAGCCTTCAGAAGAGAAGACTGAGGGGAGATATGATAGCACTCTTCAAGTACTTGAAAGGTTGCCACACAGAAGAGGGCCAGGATCTCTTCTCGATCATCCCTATTGCAGGAATAATGGGCTCAAGTTACAGAAAGCTGGATTCCTCCTGGACATCAGGAAAACATTTCCTGACTGTTAGAGCAATACAACAATGGAACCAACTACCTAGGGAGGTAGTGGGCTCTCTCACACTGGAGGCATTCAAGGTGCAGCTGGACAGCCATCTGTCAGGGATGCTTTGACTTAGATTACTGCATTGAGCAGGGGGTTGGACTCAATGGCCTTATAGGACCCTTCCAACTCTATGATTCTATGATCCCTTACAACACCTCTTATCCCTTCTGTAGCTAATGGAAAAATTCCACCCATCCTTTCCCTCATCCACTTCTGGCAGCTTCCTATTGCTGCCTTGAATGGACGATCCTAAAAGGCAGCATGGGAGGTAGAACGAGAGGGAAGATTACATGTTTTTTAAAAATTGAAGAGTACCTAATGGCAGAGAATTGTTCAGGGAATGGAGAAAAGTGCAGTTACAGACTGTCATCAACCAAATTATAAGCTACCTTTTCAAACTAGGTGAGAAAATAGTTCTACTTTAGTTGGTACCAGAAAAGCTTATGCTACAAACCAGCAACCGAGGGGGAAAATAGGAATGCAATGGTTTGAGACAAACATCATTTAGATTCTCAGGAACACACGAATGAGTGAACAGTGTCAATGCCAGAGGAAAATGTACCCATGCAAACATCTTGTTTCTCTCTCTTGGGTTGTAGAAGTGAACTTTTCCCACAGAACAGAGCAGAATTTGAAGACCATTAAGTAGAATGTTAGAGAAATGAGTCGGTGGACAAGTTATTAAATTTAACCTTGCTGACAGAATTTTTTTTTCATAAAGATGAGATTGATTTTTTAAAATGTGTAAACGCTAATTGTAAATGCTAATGTCTGACCAATTTAGCAGAGTATTTTAATTCCACTTTAAAACGATAGAGTACAGTGCAGAAACTACTGAATTTCCAAGAAAACCAATTTTTAAAAAAGAATATTCTACATTTAAAAAATTATAAACTAGCTACAGTACATTCCTGAATCTGTTACACTGCTACACTAGCAGCTGGGTGGGATTTGGGCCAGGAAAAGGTTTAAAAATCTCCCCATGTTAAGAACATAAGAGCAGCTCTTCTGGACAAGACCAAAGGCCTACCTAGGCCAGTATTCTCTTCTCTCAGTAGCTGACCAGAAGCCTATGGCAGGACATTTTTTCAATAGCATCCTCCCCGCCAACTGGTGTACACAGGCACTGCCCCTTGTTGGAAGATATGGAAAGGAGTCAGTCCTATACTGGTTAGGACAAAGCAGAGTTTTTCCGCCTTATGCTCAGCCTGGTTATTGAAACTGGTCACCACATGGGTTGCTGAACCCTGCTAAAAAGACTTTTAAAAGGAAATGGATTGTCCAAACAAGGTTTAAAACTAATAAAGACATTTATTAGTTTTGCTTACAGTCCGTTTATTCATATGCGTGTGTCCGTCATGTTGGAGAGGAAGAGCAAGAGCTAGAGAGAGTGGGCCACAGAGAGAGCAGGAAGTAGGGAGGAGATGTTACAAAACATGCACCCTGGGGAGTGTTCAATTAACCCTTTCCTCCCACTGTAACTAGTGGTTACATTACCTTGTTGATTTAAGCAGGCAATATTACAATTTCCATCAGAAACTGAAACTGGAGTTAATATATAACCATCATGACTAGTAGCCATTGATAGCAATGACCCCAATCTGAATTGGGGCAGTAGTGCTTGTGGTGGCTGCATTTGCCCCGCTCCCTATTTTTAAACAAGAAATCTGATCACAGATCTCCTTCCATCTTGCCTAGTTTCATCCTTACTGTTACTGTCACTACAGATTGAGAATTTTCACTTAGGTATTGCAGGAGCAGAAATCCCAGGTCTCAACAAAGAAAACTGGACTGATTGCCTGAATCACTGAATCAGGAGGGGAGAGAACATTTCATTGCCTATCAAGGACACTTTTGTGTCGTGAGGTAGAAAATATACCTCTGTTGTCTCACATCTCACTGAACTATAGGTTTATGAATTCAGAAAATTCTAACTGGATGACATTTAGCTGGAGGGCCTCAAGTGACTTTCTGCAAGGATGTTAGTCAACACAATGGAATGATTTGGTTCCTAAATGTGTCTCATGTAGTTGATCCAAAGATCTCTGGTCTTCATCTTGTAAAAAATAATTAATCAATGACTGTAAATAAAAGCTGACATCATTGTATGGCTGGCAATGATGAATAGAAATAGAACAAATTGCATTAAAAACAATTGCATTGTCTTGATTGAAAATAATCTGTCATGAACTCATTACAGGGCCTTAGAAAACTGCTCTTTCTTTTTCTCATCCTTAGTCCTCCTTGCCTCTCTGCAGTATGGAAGACAATAATACTGATTAAACTTGTAGGGTTGTTGTAAGGATTACAGTTAGGTAATACAGGTGAAGCACTTTGAGCACCAGAAAGCACGGTGATGAGGCAAATGTTAAGTATTATTTGCAGGGGAGAATCTCAGGCAGTAGGAAGGCACTTAAATTAAATACTTGTGCCACTTGCTGATTTTGCCCTGGCTGCTTTCAGCCCATCTCTCTGCATTTACAGAGCAATCCTATGGCCCCCAGACAGCACCTGCAGTGCTATAGGATGATGCGGATCTCCTCCTCCAAGATCAGAGGCAGAGCTCTGATTTTGGAAGATGAGATTTGCTCATGGATCAGAGAGAGAGGGAACTCCCCCTCCCTCCCCAGCCTCTCCAAGTCACCACAGAAACCTCTATGGCAGCTCCTCCCCTGAGTTTTTGGGAAGAGGATGGAGAGGGGGGGGAAGGGGCATAGCCAGTGGGTGGGATGGGGAAGGAGAGGAGAGCAGAGAAGAGGCTGATGATCCAAAGTCCTCTCAGGCCCTGCCCCTGCAGCATGACCTAGCTAATGGGCTCAAAGATCTGTAGAGTGAAGAAAGGCTTTTTGGATGGCAGAGAGGCAAAAAAATAATAATAATCACTTCCATCATTCCTCCTACCCTGCCAGTAACAGCCCAGCAGGGCATAGGATTCTTGGAAGCCTCTGATCTCAACGGCTTCCATCATCTGGGCATCTGGACAATGGATTGTGACCTTAACCTCCCAAAACAGAAGTTAGCCCAACTGAAGGAACAACAGGCTGGGGGAGGGCATTTTGCATTGGAGAATCATTAAACACAGAAAGGGATTCTCACTCCTTCTCCCACCCATGGATTTTTGCGACAGCCCTGTATTGACATTACTACATCAAATACATGTCTGGGATTACATCTATAGCTCCTCCCTAAAGTATGCAGAGATATGACATCAATAGGGTGGGCACTTATGCATCACCATAAAAGAGGAAACACATCACCAAAAAATCCCACAAACACAAAATAGAACGTTGGCTTGCAGAAAATTTGGAAATGCTACTGTATATGTATAGATGCACATTTGGAAAGAATTACTATTATTTACATAGAAATACAATTTGTCTGACCATGGTGGGGAGGATGGTGATCCGTGTGGCTAGCTTGGTCTACTGTCCAGATGCTAACTGTTGATGGGCAACTTCAAGGCCCCTGCACTCCCTGTCCTTCGAAAGCCCTTCAAATAGAGAGCTGTACTCTAAAAAGTTGGATGCACAGCACAGCCACCCTAGGTCTAAAAGCAACTTCAAACCAAAATTGCTTGGAGGAAGCAGCAGCAAAATCTAGTTTGGAGCGGACAGAAGTTTGAAAGATGCTTGTAAATTTCACAAACAAATGGATGGGTTTTCTGCACCATACCACTTCATCCCAGAGTTTTACAGCCTTTGCTCTTTGCATCATTTCCATTCCTTTGAACCACTTTCCTCTTTGTACAGAAGAATCCAGAATGTTCCCAGGCATTTTCCAACCTATTGAACTAAGAGAGCAAATCTCAATTCTGTTCACGTACATCACGCTAAGAATTTTATTCAAAACTCTTCCGTGAGTCAGACTGAAATGCTCAGCATGAGAAATAAGGAAAGATGACCAAGGTTAAAACAATGTGTAAAATCTGTGAATCTTAAACCTCAGATACAGCTCTGTACAAAATCAAGAGCAATGCAGGGAGAGGCTACTACTACCACTCAAGCTGACTGATCCAAACACTTTGGGAAACACATCTCTAATGGCACCATCTCCAAGCCCAGTTCACACAACTACTACAAAATGCTGATGTCCATTTCCCTCTTCTCTCTCAGATGCACCAGGCTGATGGAAAGCCAGTTGTCTAAAGCAGGAGTGCAGGACCTCTTTCAATCCAAGGGCTGAATTTCAATTCGGAGAAGCTCTCGGGGGCCACATTACAGAGGTGAGTCCAGGTAAAAATACCAGCATATTCTAGCTTAAAGGTCTTACTGACAGTAACTAAGCCTTAGGAAAGGCATTTCAACCCTTTAGAATTGGCGGGGGGACTGCACAAGAGCCAGGAAACCACCAAATGATCAGGGATGGAAGAGGAAGTGGGAACAGGGCATGGCACTCTGTGGAACCCCAGAGGGCCAGACTGGGATCCCAGGAGGGCCATATTTTCCCCTTGGGCCTGCGGCTCAGCACCCCTGGTGTAAGGCATGCCATTGCCACCCAAGGGCATTAAACTGAAGTATGCTTGATTCTGAATGTGTAATGGCCTCCATCCAGCTAACCTTACTCATTGCTAAGGCTGCAAATTGCAATCCTATGCACAGTTCTCAGGGAGTAAGCCCCATTGGACAAAGTGGGACTTACGTCTGAGTACACATGCATAGGAACATCCATTGCATGTTACACTGCAAGCTATGGGACTTGAGTTTGTCATGACTACCTTGCTCCATTGGTTTCAATGGGACTCAGTCACTTTTAACTAAATGGATTGGGGCCATTCTGCATAAGAGATTGTTCAGGAAACATGGCAGCAATACTCTTTAATCCCCGTGAAAACTGTAAAAATTATATTTCATAATATAAGGAGAGAAAGAGATCTCTCTTTACTGTGCCAAAATTGACAGACAAGACCTCCTAATTGGACTGGCACATCCCTTTATGAAAACAATTAAAATTGATGCCTCATATTACAGTGCTTGAGTGAATTATTCTATTTTTCATTGTGAGTTTTGCTGGCAAATTAGTTCATTAAGGCAATATTTATAGCATCTAATTAATAGGAAAGCAGCTGAGAGTTACTGGAGTTAAGTATAGTGAGTAATTCTGCTTTCTTCATAGTAATTCATGCTGGCCTTACTACTGCCAGAGAGACTGCCAATACACTGGATGGGTTCACTCATGCATTGTACATCACATGCAGTGCAATCCCATGCATGTTTACTATGACGTGAAACCACTGCTTCCAATGAGCATTACTCCCAAGTAAGAGGATTACTGCCATACACACTTACCTGGGAGTAAGTTCCATTAAAATCAGTTGGATTTTCTTCTGAGTAGACACACATACTGTTCATTACAACAGACATAGGCAGAAGTTAGATCTCCAGATGGTTGGACTTCAACTCCCAGAAGCCTCTGCCAGCATTCCTGCCAAGGGTCAGGAATGCTGGGAGTTGGAGTACAAAATTTCTGCAGATCTACTTTCTGCCAAGCCTTGAGTTACAATATACGTGATGGCTGGTGGATGGAAGTATGTACTGGCTACATTAAAAAGCACTGTGTGTGCAGTGATAGAAGTTCTGTATCTCACTCAGTCTTCATCTGAGCTGCCCTTCCTTCTTTTCTCAGCTGGAGTGTACACCATTTGTCAATGCTGACGTGTGGCCCCCTCCATATGTGAGGCCTGGGGCAACTGCCCTGATTCCCCACTCCAAAGAAGGCCTGATCCTACCCCAAGAATAAGATCATACAAGGAATCACTCTTGCACTGCATAAGCAGAGGTTTGAAAGGAAAGAGTGTATGAAAGGAATGGTTAATTTACACTCATAAAAGGAAAGAGGAGCTTAAAATGAGAAAACAACCCATCCATCTGATTCCTTGCATCTATTCAGTGTTTTCCCCAATTTCTTCTTTCTCATATTAAAGCACGACAGAGACTTGATCATTGTTTTCAACTGTTCTTGCTAACTGTATATTGTGAATTTTGAATCAGAATGGAACAGCGTGTGTGATTCCTACTGCTTTGCTAGTGGAGACTGTTAAAGAGCTATTCTAGGAATGTGTTGCTTTCCAAAGCATATAGAAACTAACTTCACAGAACAGTTTTATTATGTGTAATTTCTCTCCATTCTCTATGCATAACGCTATATCCTCTTGCTCTCCTGGAAACAGCTTCAGGGGGTAATCTAAACTGAGCACATAGTATTGCAGACTAATTGTAATGGACCAAACTCAGCTTGTGCAATTAGTACAGGCATTTAAAGCACCCAGGCCCCAGACTGCAGCTACAAACAAGACAAGAGATTCATCTAGCAATTCAGATAAATAAAGGCTGAAATCCTGTGCACACATACCTAGGAATGAGCCCATAGAGCACAGCTGGACTTCCTTCTGAGTAAACAAGTATAGAATTGTGCTGTAGGAGTAGAACTTAGCTTGCATCTGCCTTTGAGATGTGTTCAACAGATGTAAGGTTGACATGGATAAATACGCATTCTAACTGTGTTGACCCAGGCCTGTGGCTCATGCTGGCTCAGCGTGTCTGAGCGTGGAAAGCTAAGCAGGGTCAGGTCTGGTTATTACTTGGATGGGAGACCCCTCCTCTAGTTTCCTGCATTGAGCAGGGGGTTGGACTCGATAGCCTTGTAGGCTCCTTCCAACTCTATGATCTATCTATCTACCCTTTTGTGGGTTAAACAGGGGTGGGTGGAGTTCATATGCCACTTAGAACAGGGATGGCAGAAGTGGAATTTTAAAACCACTGGAGTTTTAAAGAAATACCCAAATGTAATCCAAGTTAGAGGTGAGCAGAAAATAGATCTCCAGGCATTTTGGATTCCAACTGCCAGTATTCCTGACCATTGACCATGCTGGCAGGAGTGTCTGCGAGTTGAAGTTGCAAAACTCTGGAGTTATACTTTCTGCCCACCCCTGAATTTTCATAGATTTCATAGATCATAGAGTTGGAAGGAGCCTATAAGGCTATCAAGTCCAACACCCTGCTCAATGCAGGAAACTAGAGGAGTGGTCTCCCATCCAAGTAATAACCAGGTTTGACCCTACTTAGCTTTCCACGCTCAGACAAGCTGAGCCAGCGTGAGCCACAGGCCTGTGATCTAGATCACATTTGGTTATTTAAAAACAAACAAACACAACTCCAGTATTTATGTGAGCTAGGTGTTTCACAGACTTCAGTCACTGTATGTCCCATTTCTACCAGACCTGTCATGTGAGGCAAAACCTGCCCTACTAGAAGTACTCCTGGGGTTCAAGGATAAGGAAGTTCAGGTTAGCAGGGGAGCTGTCCAGCATGGAGCACAGTAAGAAAGGTAACGGTGCAGCAGCTTGTTGTGGGTTATTTAAATAAACCACAGTACACCATGTTGCATATGCAACTCCTGCTCAGGGGTTGTTGTGTCATGCAAACCTGGTGAGCATGGGTAATGCGAGGGTTAAAGCTGGGGGGGGGGGTGGATTGACAAGTAACCACTGATAGACTTTTTCCTCCATGAATTTGTCTAATCCTCTTTAAAGGACATCTAAGTTACTTGCTATCACCATATGTCTTGACCACTCAATTAAGTTTTAAATTAATATATACAGTACATGGGTTATCAGAATCTTGAATTCAGTGGATAATGGGACAGCAGCAAATATATTTTGGAACAATTTATTTATTATATTTATACCCCGCCTTTTTTCCTTCAGGAACCCAAGGTGGTTTACATAATCCTCCTCTTTCTCTCCTTTTTATCCTCACAACAACCCTGTGAGGTAGGTTAGGCTGTTTATTTAAAGAAAATCTAAACTAGATATTTGCAGGTAAACTCAGAGTAAGAGGCAAATTTCTACTAACTTAAGAAATATCAGCTATATGTAATTTTATTAACTTTTGATAACAGGGATGCTTTATGGATTGCATCTTATATTAAAAAAAACACCCTTCACTTCAAAATCCAATTTTCAGTTGCAAACATAGTACTATTAGATGACATATGGTCAGGAAATATTTTGGAACAAATATGATTATTTTAGTTTTGGGCTGACAGTCAAATGATCCCAAACAAACAAGCAATTGTACCACTCATTGAGTTTGCTCTTTGAAATGTAACCCTACTACTGACAGTAAGCTCTAGCTAGATGAGGAAATATTGTGATCTTTAGATTTAATTATTGAGAGGAAAACAGAGAAAAAAATAGAAAAGAAATAATAACTACTACTACAAGAAATAACAAACAATGGCAACAAATAGTAACTGTAAAAATAAATAAGAGCCAGTGCAGTATAGTGGTTAGAGTGTTGGACTGGGACTCAGGAGATCCGGGTTCTAGTCCACACTCAGCCATGAAACTCACTGGTTGACTTTGGGCCAGTCACTGACTCTCAGTCTAACCTACCTCACAGGGTTGTGGTGAGGATAAAATGGAGAGGAGGAGGAGGATTATGTAAGCTGCCTTGGTTTCCTTGCAGCAAAAAGGTGGGATATAAATACAATTTCTTACAATTTTTTAGATTGTAAGCCTGTGGGCAGGGACTGTCTTTGTTAATTGCTGTAAACCGCCCAGAGAGCTTCGGCTATTGGGCGGTATAAAAATGAAATAAATAAATAAATATAAATATAATGAATAAATATAAAAATAAATGCAAGAAATAAAAATGAAGCAATAATAGAAAAATATATTGCTTATGGGTAGAAGTTTTATATAATTATGAATTACTTATCTTTTCATACATTGACCGCATGTAATGAAATGTGCCTTTCTCTGAGGCTGCACTATCTCATATCTAATTTATGGCATTATAATTGTGCTGTGCCAGTGTTGGCATGTACGGAGTAGGCCCCTCATTCCTTTCTGCCATCTGCTCTCTGGCATTACAGTAGATTGTGCTACTCACTCTGCAGAAGGATGTTCTCAAGTTTTCCCACTAGTATTCTTTTTACAGTAAGTAGCACATCTCAGCAAGAAGTGTGGAACTCTGCCACACTTGCCACTGCAAAGCCTTTCAAATGCTCCTATTAGGAGAACAGTACTGTGTCCACATAGTAGACCCAGGACGCCGCCCGGGTCTCTTTGGTTCCCATGCAAGAGATTATACCAATCCTGCCTCCCTATCCAACCCACTGTTGCTACTTCTGCTTCATGGAAATTTGCTTTGCACAACACACTTGAGCCACACAGGGGCTTGCTGGGTATGCTCCCAACTACCCCACTGACTCCTACGACAGCAGTGTTAGATAGAGGCACAATTGGGAGACAAGCTGGAAGCCTTAAATCAGATCCAATGCATCATTGCCCAAGTGCAGTAGCTCATAATAGTAGATTTTACTGCCATTTCCATTGAAATCAGTGGGCATCATTGGTGCAGGATTGTCCCACTGGAACAGAATCAGAAAAGCTTTTCTGCAGCAATGCATAATGAGGGGTTCAGCCCACACATATGCACATGTACACACATAGGCTTTGCTCAGTCCTTTGGCTGAACATGTGGCAAACGAGGCTAGAGATAGCAAGCACACTCTACCCCACCCAGCCCAAGTATTTAGTGTACACTTGATTGCTGTATGAGTAGGGCTTTCATGAATATTTTTTTTTCTCTTACAGATTCTTATAATCTAAAGACCAGCCATAAACAAAATAAAACTCCTCAAGCATGTAGGCTAGTAAGGAACCATGTCAAGACACAACCATTGATGTAACAATCTCACTAGAGCAGCCTTCCCCAACCTGGTGCCCTCCAGATGTTCTGGAATATGACCACAACTCCCATCATCCCCAGTCACCTCATAAGAGAAGTTTTCCATGGTGGCTGGGACAGAGGGGGAAGATCCATGACTGGATCTCCTCATCTGTAGCCTGGGGAGCCATAGGATTGCTTTGTAAAGAGTTAAAGAGACATGATTCCCTGAGCATGAGCATTGCAAACGGGATGGTTACATTTCCTTCAGAAAGTAAAGGGTTAAACCAACCACCAACATCAGGACATGCATAGAAATGGCAGAGTTCAGATGCTTCTGTATGCAGACTGTTCAGGCAGAGAACACAGCAACAACTCACAATGCATCTCAGTTGAACACTCCATCTGTGGAATGCCCTTCTCCGAAGATCTGCCTGGCATCATCACTGTGTATATTTAAATGCCAGGTTAAGACCTTCCTCTTCCAGCAGGCATTTAATTATTGATATTGTGAAGGACCAGCACCCAGGTCCTATGCGTGAGTTCGGCACTTAACGGGTTAATCGGCACTGAGTTACAGCCCGTACAAGCGATTGAAACCGACTAGGAGGTTTGCACAACAAAAGGAAACTCCAGCCCTTTGTATGACCAAATAAGACTTTTATTTACTATACAATATACAGAGCAGAACTAATAGCTTTCTAGGAATACTATAACGTCAACATAACCTGACGTGATCTCTGAGCTTATCAATGAACGGGTTCCCAGGCCAGCGCATTGGGGATTAGTCAGTTACCTTAGACTAAAGACTTTACGCTGGTCAATTTCAGCCTGGCTCCGGGTCTGCCCGATCCGGGGAAGAGAACAGCTTATCCCAGCCACCGCTGGAGGACGAATCTTGATGAAAAGCAACCCGTGTTCCCAACAACCCCAAAAGGAGGGGAGAGGGGTTTTCTACCCCTGAGTTTCCCGCCCTTGCAGTCAGGTGGGGGTTATGCCTGCCCCTTTGTGTCAGGTGGGCTTATTCCTGCCCGGGGGAAAAAGGTGACGTGTTGGGTACTTTACAGCTCTTTGAGACTGCCCTGCTAGTTTGATGATCCTTGATGGTCCTATCCTGGATTTTGTGGAATCCAACTGAGGTTGGCATGCAGATCCGTCTGGCTACTTCCTCGTGTTTCCAGTCTCCCTCCCCCGCCTCCCTTGGGAAGAGACTGGGTTGTGCGTGCGCGCGTGTGTGTGCATGAGTACCCGTGTCAGGCTTTCTCCACAGATATGTTGTACTGTTTAATGTTTTAACATTTTTAACATTGTATTTTTGGATATTTTTGTGGTTGTTTTTTTTAATTTGTTTTTTAATTGTTTGTTTTTATGACTGTAAAATTCCCTGAGGGTATTTGCCAGTTGGGCAGTAAGTATATAACTAACAAAGAAAGACTGCAAATACTAAAGTTCATTAGTTAGTCACCAAGGCTCAGTACACATATGTGCATTATGAGCATAACAGATTCGGCCAACATACTGCCTAAATAAATTCAAGTTTCGGCGGCATCACCAGTGAAAAATCACAATCAAGTGGAACTGCCTAAATATTTAAGGACACCTGGATACATCTTAAGCATAGATGAAATGATGCCAAGAGGTAAACAGCCACTCGGAGATGTTAATGGCAATCCAGCGGGTGGGATGCATGGCTGTCTTGTGGGGGAGAGCAGGGGGAGCAGAGTGAATCATATGAATCTTGAAAGTATGCACATGTAGTCACTCCAGTTTCTTGTGCCTTCTTGTATGTCCTGCATTTCCTTGCAAAGGTCTGTGTGAAGAAATGAGGCAGTCGACAAGATTTGCTTTGACGCAGAGCACCTGTCAGAAAGTCTGTCATAATAACCAGAGCAAATGACCTCCAAGCCGGGCAATCTTCTTGCTCCTTGCATTAGACTGCGCATTGCTCACGCAACAAACACTGACTCCTGCTGTGTTCAGTTGCCAGCTGCAATTTGGAGGCAACTGTAAATGTCAGATTTGATCTTGTCACCCTTCTCTAGTAGAAGAACGTAGCACAGATACAGTGCCTTGCAGAACCTGAATGTCTTTAAATGGCCCCGTCAAAGCCCAGACCTCAATCTGATTGAGGATCTGCGGCAAGACTTGAAAGCTGCTCTTCATCAACGGTCCCCATCCAACCTGACAGAGCTGGAGCAATTTTGCCCGGAAGAATGGGCAAACACTGCAGGATCCAGATGCACAAAGCTGATAGAGACTTACCCAAGAAGACTCGCAGCTGTTTCTGCCAAACGTACTTCTACCAAATATTGACTCGGGGGTGGGTGGGGTGAATACTTACACAACCAACAAGTGCCAGTTGGTTTTTGTTTACTTAACTTTTGTGCCATAATAAAAATATTCAACACCTTCACAGTGTTGAGTATCTTGTGTACATCAAGTGGTAACAACGCCAATCGAATCCATTTCAATTCCAGATTGTAACACAACAAAATGTAGAAAAGTCAAAGAGGAGGGGGAATACTTCTGCAAGACACTGTACATCTTTTGGTTTTGAATGCTGCATATGAGAACCATTGTTTGACAGATTATCACTTGATTATTCCATGTTCGTCGTGGTGAGTCTTGAGTCTTGACGACCACAGAAACTGGAATAAATGAAATGTTTCATTTCTTGGCAAAGTGCTTCTTTTCTACATTCATCAAGTACGGTAACTCCCCAACCACCTCCAGAATTTCATTGTGATCTGTCACATCAGTCCTTTAGCTAAGTTCCCTTTGATGTTTGAAATGTAGTTTTCAGTCTGAACTTCTTTCTGCAGGCAGCTTTCATCAGGTTTATTCCACTAGTACAAGGGTTAAGCAATTTATACCACTTAAATAAGCCTAATAGATGGGCCAATCCACACATTACCATACTTTTTTTTTAATAAGCTGAAAACTATGAAAGCTAGCTATGGTCAGGAGTATATGTGAGCTAAATGCTGTGTGTACAGTACACTAAAGTTACTCCACTGAATTTTGTACTGTGCATATACAATGATCATCAGCTTGCTGCTTCCACCGGTTCTGCACATGTTCCATACAGTGGGTGGGATCCAAGCTTAGTCATACTTAGAGTAGACCCATTGAGATCAATGGGACTTAAGTTAGTCATGGCTAAGCCTGGATCCAATCCAGTGAAATTGTGGATAAATGGAGGGAAAATGAGATATTTCAATGAACCAAGCATCAAGAAAACCTAGGAACCCTCTATTTTAAAAACAAACAAGTAACAAGTGTTGCCATAAATTAGCACATATCCTTGAAGTGGCATCAAGTCAGAGGATTGGGAATTATACTTGTTGGATAATTAAATTGCAGTCAAAACCTATGGCTCAAGTTTCACCAGGTAGTTGGGTGAAATGGTTAAGATCACTGATACCTTCTAGGGTGGATTCCCTAGAAGGTACTCATTGAATAATTAGCAGAGCCTAAGCAGGAAGTAGGCATAGCTATCAGCTTCTTCCTCTTTCTGCTGGGACTCTGAGTGAGTGTGGTTGCACGTGTGTTGTCTCCACGTTGTGCTAGTAGCAGCATGTAACCAGAGTTGCTGGTCTGAACTCCACAAGTTCAGACCCCAAGTATTTCCAAATGTACTGTAAGCAACTGTAAGAAACGCTTTTAAGCCTGCCTGAATGAAACTGCATAATCTGAGTGAGTAAATGTTACTTTTAACTTTTACAAGACTGTGTCTCTGATTATTGTTCTGAGGGAGAGAAATGGGGGCAAAACCAGGGAAATCCAGTCTGCCTTAAAGCGGACTGGATTACCAAATGCTAACTAGCCAAATCTAAGCTTCTTTTAAACTGGAAAGGGACTCTACTCTGCTGATCTCACTAACGTGAGATAGGAAGGATATTACTCCACCATATATCCTCTCCTAGTATCTTTTTCAAGTCCCAACAATACTGAAGAACGTATATCTACATCCCGTATTCTGCCGAGTCCACTGTGCATAGGTTGGCCCCAATAGATTTCACTACTCCAAAAAAATTTCCCATGGCCAATTTTAGAGTGGTGCTTGCATTTTTAAAAAGAAAGACAACAACAAGCATGTCACTACTTCACTGACTTGACTTTAAATTTGGAGGCAATGGGTTAAATCCAATGTTGCGCTAACGGAAGTCCACTAGCACGGTAGAAGAGTGTCCTTCTCTCCCTGTTCCCTGCAGCCCTCTGTGCCACCTGAAAATCTGGTGGGTTTCTCATCCTTCAGAGCATATTTTGAGGGCACATGGAGTTCTACAGGGGGGGAAATCACCCCCTCCCAGTTCCATTGTTGGAATGACACCCTTTGATACAACCCAATATTTCTTGTTGTGTTGCAGTTTCTTCTTCAATGGACTCAGTGAAGTTTCAGCACTGCTTATGCTGGAAACATACGTAATTTTTCATCTCCTCATTAACAGTGATGCAAGGCTGTCAAAAAGGTAACAATATTAAGAATAGGGTTTTTTTTGTTTTTTTTTAAAGAGAGTTTATAGAACAGCTGGTTTTGTGTGAGAACTACTTCAGTAAGGGGAAAACCCTGGGAAATTGATTTGAGAAGGCTACTGCAGCTATGCAGAGAATGTTTCTTGCTGTGTTTGTGATATATTGCACCTGGTGTACTGGTCTTTAAGGGGCCTATGACATTATAAGCGTGGCTGGTTTTCTTATCCCAAGGAGGCTAAGTAAGAAATGTTAAAAGAACAAAGTTGTCAGGCACAGCATGTAGAAAATAAAATGACAGCCCCATCTTGCTGGAACAGAAGCAAGCTAGCTCATTGACAAGCAGGAGAAAATGGGAGGTTAAAGCCCTGAATGCACCAGAGTCAATGCCATACTTCTTTTGTTAACTGAACTTCTTGTATGTATTTTTTTCATACAGAAAACACCTTTTTGTCACAGAACAAATCAGCCACAGACCTATTCCTACAGTGACACCTTTTACACATGGTGAACAATCTCTTGTTCATATTTATATTTTACAGAGTTTTTATCCCCACTTGGGTACTGTAATACTTGAGTACCTTGTTTATATTGTATGTGGTCATCATCATCATCAGGCGATCACTCGTGACCAAGTAAGATTGTCTTCCGGGATAAAAGGAGGAAATTCTAAAGAAGATTGTGTAGACTCTAGCGATGGGTCCGTAAGTGACTGTGGAGGCCAATTCTAGATCCACACAGCTTCCCACAGTGAGGACACAGGTTACCAGATAGAAGATGGTCCTGTAAAGGATTCATTTGACGTGCTTTTCGCTTAGCACGTTTCTCCCTTTCACCTTGCACTCGGGCTTCTTCAAAGTCCATGGAACCTTTGTGAAAGGCCATTTAGATCGTTCATGGGCCAGAGCTTCCCAGTTTTCGATGTTTACCGGTATATTGCATTTTTTTAGATTAGCCTTATGAACATCTTTAAACCTCTTATATTGACCACCGATATTCCGCTTTCCATCCTTGAGTTGGGAGTAAAGTAACTGCTTTGGGAGACGGCAGTCAGGCATTCGAACAACATGACCGGTCCACTGAAGTTGGCGTTGAAGGATCATTTTTTCAATGCTAGTAGTCTTTGCTTCTTCCAGTACACTGACATTTGTTCGCCTAGCTTCCCAAGTAATTCGCAGGATTTTCCAGAGGCAACGTTGATGAAACCTTTCAAGGAGGTGGAAGTGACGTTTATAGATAGTCCATGTTTCGCAGGCATACAATAAAGTTGGTAATACAATGGCTTCATAAACCAGTGTTTTGGTCTTCTTACAAATATCCCGATCCTTGAACACTCTATGTTTCATTCGAGAAAAAGTGGCACTTGCGGAGCTCAGACGATGCTGGATTTCACTGTCGATGTTAGCTGTAACAGAAAGATAGCTGCCAAGATAGAGAAAATGATCGACATTTTCCAGTATTGTCCCGCCAAGCTGGATAGATGGCATCACCAAAGGGTTAGCTTGCACTTGCTGATGAAGCACTTTGGTTTTTTTTATGTTAAGTGAGAGACCAAGTTTTTCGTATGCTTCTGCAAAAGCATTTAGGATAGTTTGGAGATCATCCTCTGAATGTGCGGAGACCACATTATCATCAGCATACTGAAGTTCCACAACGGAGGTTGTAATTACCTTACTTTTTGCTTTCAGCCTGCTGAGATTAAAAAGCTTTCCATCTGTTCGATATATAATTCCCACACCAGTGGGAAGTTTCCCCTTGACAAGATGTAAAACCATGGCGATGAAAATGGCAAATAATGTTGGGGCGATAACACATCCCTGTTTAACACCTGATCCCACTTTAACTGGAGCACCATGAGAACCGTTGTTGTCCAAAACCGTTGCCGTCATATTGTCATGGAGAAGTCGCAAGATATTCACAAATTTATTGGGGCATCCAATTTTCATAAGGATAGTCCAGAGAGCTGTACGGTCTATAGTATCAAAGGCCTTAGCCAAATCGATAAATGCCATATAAAGGGGTTGATTTTGCTCCCGGCATTTTTCTTGGAGCTAACGTGCAGTAAAAATCATGTCTAGGCAAAAGTACATGGAAGCAGAAACTTGGGTCGGATTGGACCCTGGCTTCCATCCATTTTGCCAAGAAAAACAATAATTTAAATGTGATTTACATAACTACTTGAGCCAAGTGTATTTTGAAGGACATGGTGTGAGGTTATATAATGCTGCCAAATTGCTGAAGCTACGCAGGTCTAGGTCTGGTCAGTGCCTGAATGGATGATAGCTTGGGAAAGCGAAACCCAGGGGTGTCTCCTTGAGTTCCATGATGGAGGAAAGGCAGGATATAAATGTAGTGAATAAAAAAGTCTTATACTTGGCATCTGCACATGATTACAGATAGTAAGAAGTGGCCCCTTGAAAACAGAAATCACAGGGATCCATTTGGTTTATTCTCCAGGGGGCTGATCCTATAAGAATGTTGTCTCCTTGGAATGCAGTGACCAGAACTTCTGTGCCAATGGAACAACACAACATGACTGAGAGTGTCAACCCAAACCTGGCCCTGATTGTTGGTTTGTTCCAGCACAATATGATAGAATGACATTACTGTGCCCAAACTAGATACCAGTTGATGCTAAATGGGATTGTTTAAAGTTAGGGAACACCCCAGATCCCCACTTTTTCCCATTACATCCCCCCCCCCCAGTTCAGCCTCATACAGTGAAGGGCCTGACTTGGGGTGGATACCTTTGTGAGATGGCAGAGCACTTTGAGGATTTGACTGTGATTTCAAATGCATTCGCTTTCATGCATTCGCTTTCATGGTTGAATTCCATTTTTCCATCTACTTCATTTCATATATTACATTTCTATACCACCCAATAGCTAAAGCTGTCTGGGTGGTTTACAAAGATTAAAAACCTTAAAAATACAGTATTATGCATAATAGGAAAAACAGTGTTGCTACAAACATATAAAGAGAGCACACACACACACATGCGCGTGTGTGCATACACACACACACACACACACACACACACACATCTAACCAATATCCCATGATCTGATTAAAAACCTATCATATGCTACCAAATGCCTGGAAGTAGAGGAAGGTCTTAACCTGGTGCTGGAAAGATATTCAGATGAAAACAATGAAAAGATGTTCAGATGAAAACAATGTTGGTGCCAGGCAGGCCTTGCTGGGGAGTTCATTCCAAAATTGGGGGGGGCACCACCGAGAAGGCCCTCTCCCTTGTTGCCACCTTCCGAGCTTCCATTGGAGGAGGCACCTGGAGGAGGGCCTTACACAATGAGTGTAGTATACGGGTACTTCATCCATGCTGAGTGAAGGAGCATGCATGCATGCAATCATCTGATCCAGCTTGAGAGATCTAGGCTGAACCATCTCACTGGATTGGGAAGACAGCATAGGCCATGTCAGATGGTGATAAGCAAAGTGCCTGCAGGCTCACAATCTAGCTAGAGATGCGCATGCACAAGCCTGCTTCTATGTTCATCTGATTGACCACTAACTGCATCAGAACATGCATGTCCAGGTGAAGAGCACCCAGATCCATGACATCCATGACACTATGTCTGGTGACCGGAGCCTTGTGTACTTCATCTCAAGAGACAACCTCCATGTCAGGTGATAATCCTGATGTCAGGTGGTAATCTCGTTCTGCCTATGCAAAACCTAACATCCCCCTGCTTTTGCATTTGTCGCAGAACGTGGTTATTTACCTCATACAACAGCAACAGTTTTGTTGACACCTGATGCTGTTTTTTCCTCTATGGACTTTGATAAAAAAAACTTTTGCAGGAATGACTTTACCTGCCAGAAAATTTGAACCACCATCAAATCACTTCTGATGTATCCCTCTTCATGACACAGTTTTATTTGCAAACCCAAAACGTTGTGTATTGCTATCTGCCTGCAGCATAGCAATCCTGCCTTGGTTTCCTGAAAAAACTGTATTAGGTTTTTCACATCAATCCCAGCATCATTTAAACATTTTTTTACAATTTAAACTATTTAAACAAATGCATTCAGTTCAGCTTCAGTTGAACTCTAACTTTTAGATGATTGTTTCTATAAAATCAATCAAACAAAGTATGGTTATAAAAATAACAAACCTCAGGTGTGTTCTTGTTGTTCTTACTATCATAACCACAACTGGCATTTCTGTGAATCTGTAAGCCACCTGTGCTCTAACTTGTAAAGTAAGTCTGAAGTGTGATGCTCCCTTCAGATAACACTCAACTCCTTTTCAGAGCTCTCCAAGCATGTCCTGTTGGTCTAACAGTCTGCCCATTACACTGACAGCAATACCTGGCCTTGTTGCTTATACAATGAAGCTCAACAGCCCAATGCTTCTGTGTAGCATTCAAACTGTTTTTCCATCAGCATGTGCTTGAAAATCCTCAACTATTTGGAGTCTCTCACTGAGTTAACTATCTCCAAAATTCTCAATCACATCCATGATATTTCTCTGGTTTGTTGCAGTAAGATACTGCCCTCTTGGTTCTCCCTCAACTTCTATTTACAAATAAACAGTTGATCCTCCACCACCAAGCAGTTTCATTTTCAGATGAAATTCCAAACCCTGGATCAATTATATCATATTGCTTTTATCTGTCCAGAAAAAACAATAGATCATCCATCAAACAAACAGTCTATGTCCCTGTTCCTCCTGTTTAACAAACAAACATTGATCTGCCTCTCTGTGCAAATCTCAATTCAGCAATGTTTGAGTTCAAAACAGAATTCCAGCCTCCAGCTGATTCTAGCTTTCCTACAGAAAAATCTCAGTTTTCCAAAGACTTCCTCTCATTTAAAATGCTTATGTTCCAATATTTCCAACTATGAAATATTCATACATCTTTCCACATTCTTAAACATCAGTCTAACTGTTTCCAAAGCAAATTGTTGTTGCATTCACTCATGATTATCCAGCTCCTTTTTACTGAGCAAAATCACAAGCAACCAATCTTGCTATTTGTCATACACAACCTTTTCCAATCTGGTTAGTTTTCACTTAAAAAATCTATCTGGTAACAATGAGTTCCATGAACTGCTGTTTGTTTCACCAGTTTCCATGTTTTGTTCTTTATCCAAAGAATTCAACTCAGCTTGCATAGCCTGAAGCTATGGTTTAGCTTCCTTAACAGACAATTTTTTCACCTCTTTGAAATTTTTAGCTTTCAAATGGCTTTTCCTGCAAATTCATCCTGATATCTCACAGGTTGTTTGACTCACCTGTTCCTTACCTCATCAGTTATCAGGTTCTTGTTCCAATGAACTTGCACCAATGATGAACAATCATTTGTTTAATCTCCTCTAAACCAAATGTGTCTCAGAGTTTGTCAAATTTACCTGACTGTCTTTCAGCAAATGCTTTTCTATTCTGACTCTGACCTTGATGCATCCCCTGCATTAACAGAATTAATTTTGAAAAATGATCTCACATTTTCATTCAGCATTATACTCAACACTTCTAGATAATCTCACTATCCAAGTGTTATTCATGTGAAACACAATATTCTCATTTCTAGAAAAATCTCATGTAAGCTCCCTTACAGATTTCTTCTAACTTTGAGGTGTATGTACCTACATATCAGATCCAAGATCCTGAAATGTTTCTCCAGAAGATTCCTCCTTCTACACTACTTTCCATAAAGTGTACAGTTCATCACACAGAACTAAAACTTCTATCATGTACATAATCAAAACATTTAAGAGCTTCTACCCAAACCTCATTAGCCAAATTATTATCACCTCTTCTGAGTGTTTGTTTACTCTTCCACACAATCCATGTGTTCAATACCACATCCTGTTAGAAATGCATCAAAACATGCACTGAATTGAACTTCCCCATATCTCAAAAGAAATAGGTAACATGGGTAATATGCTTGTTTCTCACCCAAGCACAAAACACCTTGACTTTGTTCAATACTCCAGCTTTCTATCTAACATGTACACAACCTGTACCTCGTGTATTGATCAATTAACATCATGAAATAACGTGCCTCTCCTCTAAAAACCATCAGAGTACTCACAAGATTACCAAGAACAAATTGAATGAAATGAACTGGTTTTTCAGCTTGCCTTCCAGTTTACCTGTTGAAGCTAGCATCCCTTGTTTATGTGCACAAAATTACCTTTCATGTGAAAATTACAATTTCCAAATGCTTTCCCCAACATAGTTTGCATTTTCTTTCACAAGCCTGTGAATCTAAATGACCAAACATCATGTGATATGCATGCATGTACATGTCATACATATAAGCATTTAACTTTTTATAGTTGCATCAGTACAACTTTCCATTTCTTTATTACACCAGTACAGTATAAAAGAAATAATCCATCTCTTAGCTTTGCCATATAAACATACCTACTTATGCAGTAGTCTACATTTTGCTACAGAAAAATCCACAATATACTCAAGTCATATATACATTCAGTACACTTCCTGACATTTCTAGAGCATATATTACACTTTCTTGATTCCAAGTTATCCAACTTTCAAGAAATACAGTTCCAAAAACATGATTGTCAAACCTCTGACCATTTGCATAGTCCTCTTTCTGCTTATTTATGTCCAACACAGAAAGCTTCGTTTAAACAATCCAATGCTTCTGTTCACAACAAAATAATATCCATTTTGTTATGTCCAGGGTTAAAACACAAAGTTTTTCCCATCAGCAACACCCCTGCTGATTTCAAGCTCCTTCTTCTGTGATCCCACATGAAGAAAATGAAGAACAGCTTCCCATTTTAAGCACAGCTTTGTTTGTTCAAAACTGCCGCGCTGTTTCTCCCCTGCTGTTTTAAAACCACGCCTTCGCTGATTTAATACAGCCTCCCGTGTAGTATCAAGTTTCCCAAGATACATTCCTGTCACACGTGACTTTGCTGCAACATGACGCTCCAGACGCTTTGCCCACGTCAGACGTAATCCACGTATTTGTAATCCAAGCCACTTGTTGATACAATGCAAAAGATAGCTGATTCGCTGCTGAGCGAAGAAGCAAACTGTAAAAGAAATATGATCCTCCTGCTGTAGCCTTGACTCAAATGAGTAGACACAGAGCCTCCTGGAGATATTTCCTTGCCCGATACAGCTCCTTGACAATCACTCCAGCAAGCTGTGGAAAACGAAATCCTTGTGTCCAGCGTTGTTCACTTTTCAGCCCAGTAGCTGCCCGAACCGGCACCTCCGTTCCAGCTTCTTTTCACAGTCTGTAGCCTTGGATTTGCCAAGCCTGGCACCTCCGTTCCAGCTGCTTCCAAAACGAAAAATCCTTCGTCTCTCTGTCCTGCATTCTTCAGTTGTGCTGCATTCCAAGCTGCTGTTATCAGCACCCAGCTCTAGCAACATTGCCTTCCCGGTTTATTTACAAACCGTTCTTACAAATGTAAACATTTCTCTTAACCCTATAACTGCCGAATTTCTCCGTACTGCATCTCTGTGGACTTATCTGCCCCATCTGAGATAACCATCAGGCTTATCTCTGGTGATCTGGGCCCATAACCAGATGTGAGAGCTGGACTGACCCGGGTTCAAAAGCTTCCCTAGCCAATGACCCTCAGTCCCAGTCACGCAGGCGGAAGGAGGAGATAACAGCAGTTAATAAAGATTAAAGAGTTTATTTGTAAGACCCAATTACATGGGATTAAGGCAAGCAATGCATCTCTTACTCACTACATGATTGCAGACTCAAATCCAATACCCCAGTGGTAAGGCTAGATGAAATGAAGTCCAGAACAAGAGACAAGTCGAGAGGAGTGAGACGAGAAGAGTGAAGAGGAGAAGAGAAGAGTGAAGCTATCAACAAGTGTGTTAGCTTTATACCACAGACCCTGTACCTATAAATAGGATATTACTCACCCCAGTTGTATAACCTATTCATCAACATGTTTACCCCAAATCTGTCCCAAGGTTGCTGAGTCATATCACCTTGAGACTATGTCTGGTGACCGGAGCATTGTGTACTTCATCTCAAGAGACAACCTCCATGTCAGGTGATAATCCTGATGTCAGGTGGTAATCTCGTTCTGCCTATGCAAAACCTAACAAGGCTGAGCGTCAGTGACTGGCCCAAAGTCACCCACTGAGTGACTCAGCCACTCATGGCCAAGTGGGGACTAGAACCCGGATCTCCTGAGCCCCAATCCGCCACTCTAACCACTACGCCACATTGGCTCTTACACTGGATTAGACGCATGGGTGGATTAAACACAGCTAATCAGGAATCACAGAAAGAAAAGAATGATGCCACAGTGCTACACAGCCAATCAGATTGGCCATTGCGATGACATCATGTAGCTAAGTGAGACGAATAGAGTGCTGGGCAGGGTGGCGGGAAAAGGAATCACCTAAAAGAGGAGACATTTTTCAGCATTGCTCAAAGTGTTCATGGCAAATTGAGAGTAGCTTCAGCTCCATTCTAATATTGGAAGTTCCTAAATATTCCTCTTTGCTTGAAATATTGTAATTACATTATTAAATAATTCAGAATAAGTCTGTTTGGAAGATCAGTTTTTCTGTCTAAACTGATGACTGTTTGGATGTCATCAGTGCATATGCATTTGGAATGGATAGACTTCCCCCTCACACACACAAACACACACACACACACACACACACTCCTTTCCATGAGAAACAGGAAAAGCATTGCTTCAAAATTGGGTGTATTATTTTGATATAAGAACATGGGCCCTAAGGTACTAAGAATGCAGATGCTTAATTTTCCTTGTGAGCTCCAGAAACAGCCGTGTCTCCACATTTTAATTGACTTGGCAAAATGCACATCACAGGGAGCCAAAGTGCTGCTCTGCAAATTGTTCTGAAAAATTTATAAAGGAAAGTATAAAGGAAAGTATTATGTGTAGCAGTTGAAGAGTGCAATCCTATGCATGTTTAGACAGAAAAAAGTCCTACAATTCCCAGCATTCCCCAGCCAGCATAAATGTCTCATCCCTATTTAGTGGGGTCATGTTACAACTCCAAATGTATGAGAAGAGACTAAAAACATGGGAGTGTGGAGGGAGAAGTTATACAATGGTTTACAGTAGCAATTTTGCTGATATTCCAAGTGTACAAATAACCTTAATTCAGCTGGAAACCAGGCAGGACTTGCCCAAAACATTTTGCTGCCTGGGGTGAAGGAAAAGTAAGTGCCCTCCCCAATTCTATGTACAAAACCCAAGCTGACTGGCAGTTGAATCTTGCTTCAACACCATTGACAGGGCAGCAGGCTAACTGAGGGGGCACAGGAGAGGGTGTGTGGGGCACATAGCTCTCCCCTCAAACACCTCACTACTGGGGCCAGCCCAAGGCATTTTGATGCCTGGGGTGAAAGCCAAGATGGTGCTTCTCCCCACTCCATGTATCAAAGCCAACACCTCTCTCCACCATACCTGAGGAGAGTAGGCTAGTGTAGTGGGCTCAGGGCTGGCTGTGTTGCACGTACAGATCTGTCCTTCAACACCTTGCCGCCACTTCCCATCCCTCAGCATCTGCCACCTGAGGTGGCTGCTTCACTCTGCCTAATGGTAGGGCCAGCCCTGCTGGAAACAAATTGTAACAGAGGAGGCAGGCAGGCAGGTGTGTGTGTTTTAATATCAGTGATAAATAACTATACTAGTAGTCATTGTCACAATTAGTATCACATGAAAATACAATAAACAAGCCTCAGATAAGATGAAAGAGGGATTTAGGATATGTTTGGGATTCAGCAGGAAAAAAAGGAGGATTCAGCAACCACCTGCTTAATTATTGTTCAGGGTCCAAAGAATTGTGATTTCATAGATTTCAGAGTTGGAAGGAGCCTACAAGGCTATCGAGTCGAGTCCAACCCCCTGCTCAATGCAGGAAACTAGAGGAGGGGTCTCCCATCCAAGTAATAACCAGGCTTGACCCTGCTTAGCTTTCCACGCTTAGACAAGCTGAGCCAGCATGAGCCACAGGCCTAGTCCAGTGAGCTGTAGGGAACTTGCCACTTCTTATTCTGCAGCAGCAGCTCCTGATGCTGAATGACACACTATTTCTGAAATCTGTGGGAAAAATTCAGAAGCCCATCACGACACAGCACAAAGAAAAGTGCTGTAGCCAGCCGATAGGGATGGGTGAAGAAAAAGGGTAATTAGCACTCATGAACACAGTTCATGCTGCTCAGCTAATTAAGCACAGATCACTCTGCTAGGGCAATTAAACAAATGTATTTAAATAATTTTATTGTCATGATTGCAGCTGTTGAGCCTTTCTTTCATAAAATTACTCTTCTCATAAGAAGGCTGAAATAAGAAGGCTCTCTCATCTTTCCTGGCAGGCAGGCTGACTATATAAGCCTTCCCCAACCTGGTGCCCTCCAGATGTTTTGGACTTCAACTCCCATCAGCCTCAGCCAACATGGACAATGGTCAGGAATGCTGGGAGTTGTAGTCCAAAACACCTGGAAGGTACCAGGTTGAGGAAGGCTGGACTACATATAATGGTGTGAACCAGTAAGCAGTTCTTTAGACTTCAGCCAACATGTGTAAGGTGGCAATAGAGCAGCTGCACACTATACCTAAATTCTGCCTTTGGTTCCATGTACTCAGGTCTATTTCACATGTTATATTTTTAATACACCTAAGATGTTTTAAATCATCTTATTTTAATATTGTAAACTGCACAGAGAGCTTCAGCTATTGGGCAGTATAGAGATGAAGATGAAGATGAAGATGAAGATGATGATGATGATGATGATGATGATGATAAAAAATCAGGCATCGGGAACCTTTTCAGCCCGAGGGCTAGATTCTCACCCAGGAAACCTCCTAGGGACCCTGGAGGCCAGTAGTGGCCATAGCCATAGCCAACAGACTCACATGCCCATCCACACACAGAGAGAGATCAGCTGAGGAGGGAGGTTTAAGCCTCCCCACCCAGGGTGCCACAATGAGGATAAAAATTGGGTGCCCTCTGCTCCTCAGATGACCAGCGGCAAGGATCAGCCGGAGTGGAGGGACCCCCCTCTGTAGCCCCATCATGGCATGTTAGGCAGGGAGGTTTAAACTGCTAATTAAAGATGAGAGCTTTTCCTTGCCTTGGGAGAGCTGGAGGGGCCTAGGGAAGAAGTTGGCGGACCAGATAGGGGACCTCCCTGCAGGCCATATCCAGCATACAGGCTGGAGGCTGCCCATGCCTGTTTTAAGTGTTCACTTCAAATTGACACATGTTAATGCAAATCCAGTTCATTTGCAAACAGTTGTGCACTATCAAGGCGCTATAGTTGGCTGCAGTTCTCTACATTTACATCTGTGAAATGAAGGGATAGAATGAGTGTTGCAGGCAGCATGGCATGGGTGCTTTCAAGTGCGAGTGATGCATTTTAAAGCATCACTTGCCCACTGTCAAGGGTGGTTAGGCTCGTGAGTACAAGAGAGAGGACCTTTTCAGTGGTGGCCCCACATCTTGGGAATCAGCTTCTGCCGGGGCTTCATCAGGCCCCCTTTTTGAAGATTTTCAGGAAAGCTGTGAAAAATCATGTTTTCACTGGTCTTCCCCTAGTGTTTTTGGCTGCTGGATTTCATTGATAATATCTGTTTTTATTGATTTAAAAAAAAAATGGTAATCACTGTTTTGTTTTGTTGAGTCAACCACATATTTATTATTTTTTAAATTGTATCTGGTCTGTATGGGTTTTATCTTGAACAACACCTTGAGAGGGTTCCACCCGTAAAGGCGGTCTAGAAATAATTTTAAATTAAATAAGTACCGGTAATACTTGAAATTGAAACAGCTCTCCTTTCAGTGATTTCACTTTGGTAATCCCTGATTGGCTAGGACTGCCTGTAGAATCTGCATAGGAAGCACTGCTCTAAATGGGTTTCATGGTCTCTTCATTGCACCAACAAATAGCCAAATGTAAGAATCTACATACCATTGTGATGTCATCATCAATGATCCCTATTGACTAGGACAGGGCTCTCCAACCTTGGGTCCCCAGATGTTGCTGAACCAACAGCTCCCAGCATACCCAGCCAGCATGGCTAATGGCAAGGGATTCTGGGAGCTGTAGTCTAGCAACATCTGGGAACCCAAGGTTGGAGAGCCCTGGACTGGGATCTCTTGATGAGGAATGAAACGGAGAAGAAAAACAGCATCTAAGTTGGGGAAAGCAGCTGTGTGAGCACAAGAAAAGGCTGTTTGTAAAGATTTGCGAGAAGGGTCCAAAAAGCCAAAAGGTAACTCTGAAGAACCTTCTGCTCATTACCAATTACCAGACTATGATATGCGCAGCTTTCAGATTATTGGTCCCAGCACTCAAACAGCTTAAGGGGAAAATAATATTGCAGTGATAAAATGAGGTAATGCATCATAAGTCCATTGTGGTTATAGCAGACTAATTTGCCCTTAGAAGTGTGTTCACAGCATTATCAAGTTTTATGTTAAATCTCCACAAACTCGCTTGGGTTATTTACAACCCCTTTTACTATCTCGATCAATGCGCTCTTTCCATAAAAAGAAGGAAAAAATGCTTCTAGCTAGCTGGATAATGTTAAGTGCCTCTTGTATCATCACCAGCTGCAGAAGTCTGAAAGCACAAACAAATAATTCCCTCAATATAAAAACACTTACATTTTCAAAGGACACAGATTAATGTTGGAACAAAGAGAATGGAAAGAATTCTGGGAACCAAGGGAAGATTTGATCAAAGCAATGCTCATTGAATGGAAACCACCACCCCCATGCCTCGGTCTGTCATGCACTGCATGATTTGCCTAATTACCCTCCCAGTGCGTGGCTTCCTATGCAATCCAAACCCAGCGAGGTGCACAGCAGGGGTGGCCTCAAAACCACCCCAGAACCCATGGCTTGTTGCAGGGTTCTGGGGTGGCTTTGAAGCCACCCCTGCCACGCACCTTGCTGGGTTTGGATAACAAAAGAAGCCACACACCGCATGGGTAATCACACAAATCGCATGGCATGCAACCGACACATGCAGGGTAGGGAAAAGAAGCCACTGTGACTTCCTTTTCCCCACTGTTTGTGTGAAGCCAGCCTATATCTTTCTATCCTGAATGACTCCTGCCCCACCCCCTTCACGCTTTTCCGGGAGTACACTTTAATTAAAGAGACTCTTCCTCAGAACTGTTAGCAGCCATCAAAGCCATGGTGACTCCCCAGATACAGACAGGTGAGAGATGTTCATCCAGTTGTGCTTTAAAGCAGGGGTGGAGAATTTCCAGCCTGGGGAGGTCTCCGTCTCCCATCCGGCCCATGGAGGTCCCTTCCTGGCCCCACCCTCTTCTCCTACAACCTAGCCAGGCTCCTCCTGAGTCTTACTCATGGGGAAGTCTTACATTATTTTTCTTCCAAGTTGTATAACAAGAGTGAAGAATTGAGTGAAAGAATGATTAAGAGAAGGGGAGTGCGATGAAGTCATATGCAGGGATGTATGGATTTTGTTAAATCTGTTCCAGGCCCATCTGTGTTTTGCGGATTGTCAGGCATTGTTTGTTCTGTTGGCTGCTCATTGACGGAATCAGATACTTTTTACCAGAATTTTGTTCTACTTGTGCTAATGCACGTTAACACTAATGACCCCCAAAAGTGAAAAACTGGTTTGTAAAACCATGGAATCTGTGTGACTCGGAAAAAGATGGTCCGCTGCAAAATCTGCAGGTCAGATTAATAGAAACCCAAACTCATTTGAATCCATTGTGGATTTCTCTGATATCCCTAATAGGTGAAGTTAGGGTGAGTGGCAGGTGGCTAGATTCAGTGGCTAGACTCAGCATGCTGGGAATTGTAGGACTTTTTTCTGTCTAAACATGCATAGGGTTGCACCCTAAGTCAGTTGAGAAAGTTAGTTACTGCACAATCCTATGCATGTCTGCTCAGAAGTCCTACTGGGTTTAGTGGGATTTACTCCCAAGTAAGTATGCGTGGGATTGCAGCCTTAGGAGGGGATGAAATCAGAAGTTAGTGGGGTGAGAGAGAGACAGAAAGAAAGATGGAGGGCATAGGCTGGTGGTTAGGATAGCTGTTAAAATGGGGAGTCAGTTATGTTGGATTAGGTTATCAAACTTCCCCCAAAGGAAGTGAGGCAGGTAACTACCAGGAGGAGGGCCTTTTCTGCTGTGGCACCCCAGTTATGGAATGAGCTCCCCAAAGAGGTTCGCCTGGCGCCTACTTTGTATTCTTTCCGGCGCCAGGTGAAGACCTTTTTGTTCTCCCAGGCATTTTAATCATCTTAATCATTTTAATCATTTTAATCTTCTAGTTGTTTTTAATTCCATTATTGTAACTGCTGCTGCTAACTCTGCTGTTTGTTTTTGATCTGTGGTTTTAAATTTTATATTTTATATTGTATTTTATGATTTTAACTGTTGTAAACCGCCCAGAGAGCTTCGGCTATTGGGCGGTATAAAAATGTATTAAATAAATAAATAAATAAACATTGTACCCCACAAATGTTTTGGACTACAACTCCCAACATTCCCAGCCATTGGACATGCTGCCTGGGGCTGATGGGAGTTGTCATCTAAAACATCTAGAAGGCACCAGGTTGGGCAAGGCTGAGATAGAACTACTACCACTTATTCTTTGTCAAATGATTACTTGTTCTGGAGGTTCTGTTCCATCAGTAAATGTATGTTTACTGATGTATGTTTAATGTATGTTTAACTACCTGTGTCCTGGTTGATATGATTCTAAGGTTAGCATATCTCTCCCCATGTGCTGGTAAATAGCCAAATATACAAATCAGAGAGTCCTAGTGCTCAATGAATAAATCAGTAGGTGGCGGCAGCAGATTATTTGGGGAAATACTAGTAGACGACTGCACTCAGTGGACAGGCTGGGTGATGTACCCAATGACCTCCAGGGGACAAAGCCCTCTAGGGGACCCCTGGAATGTCACAAAAGGGGACTGGAAAAAATGTTGGGCAAAGGGAAATTTGGGATGCACCTACCCCTAGATGATTGCACTGCACAACTGCTCTCTTATGTATGTTTACTTGAAAGTAAGCCCAATTAACTTTGGCTGGCTTTCTCCAGCACAAACATTTATTTATTTTTTACTCAAATTTATATACTGCTTTCCAGAGAGAGATCAAAGCAGTGAACATAAAATACAATGGCATCAAAACACAGGGATGTTGAAGAGTCCTTGGTTTTGAGTCACGAGTCGAGTCACGAGTCCTTGGACCCGATTCTCGACTCCAAGTCCTTGGTCCAAAATGGTGACTCCCGAGTCCCGAGTCATTCCCAAAGCTGACTCCACGAGTCCCTATTAAAATCAATGGGGTTTTTCCCCAACAAAATAAGGCTACTTCAGACGTGTGGCTTAAATAAATTCTAGGTACAAGTGTGCCTTTTTATTTCAAAACTCTGCCACTGATTTTGACAAGAACAGACCAGGCAGACAAACCCAAAATAACCAGGCAGGCAGAGGAGGCAGGGAACCCCAAAGCAGGCAGGCAGAGAGGCGTTTGTCTTGGACAATTCAAACTGTGGAACTGGTTAAGAAGAGACCAGGCAGGCAGAGGAGGCAGGGAACCCCAAACAGGCAGGCAGAGGCAGCCAAACCCAAAATGTCTGAAAGGTTGCATTTTAGGAAAATGATTTTAAAAAATAAACTTGTTGTACTTCCTAAAACCTATCCATGTTGCATTTGAGGACACACGATTTTGGAACACGAGTCCTTGGTCTCGAGTCCCGAGTCGGGTCTTGAGTCCCATTAAAAATATTGGGACTCGAGTCCGAGTCAAGTCAGAGGGGAGACTCAGTCCGACTCACGAGTCGAGTCCCCGAGTCCAAGTCCCCATCCCTGTCAAAACAACAATAAATATAACAAAGAGGCTGTTGTTTAACCCACAATTAACCTATAAACCTGGTTCACAGGACACACCTGCAAACATGCATAGGATCAAGGCTCAGGGAGTTATGGGGAAAGGTGAAGAAGTATGGCAATGGCATATCCTATTTAGTGTGGATTCAATAGTAAAGGCTGAGATGCTTAGAAAAGCAATGCAATCTGTGCTTTTTGTATTTTTAAGTGCTTGCCTCTGTATGATATGCGCTCATTTAAAACTCAAGTGGTTTGATACTATAGTTAGGATGGCTGAATCATGAAATTGGCTGCTCCAATGTACCCTGACCTCTGGGCTCAGCTAGATTGAACTGAACCTTTGTACTCCTTAATTGGTGCTTAAGCAGGGTGAATTCAATCTAGAGCTCAGAAACTGAATGGACAAGGAGCTGGGTAATCTGTGTGGGTTTATGGGCATTTTTTATCTGTGGTAAATGAAAACCTTTGTGACCAAAATTAATGAACTCCCAGTCTTAAAATTTATTCTAGAAAGGGAGTACTAGGGCAATTAGGGGCTTAGACTGCAATCATATACATACTTACTTGTATGTATGTCACATTGAGCTTAATGGGGCTTTCCTCAAAGCTTTGTTGTGCGTGTCACATATCATATATTTTTAAATAGAGACTTGGTGTCTTTTAAAGTATTCTTGCATAACATCTCTGTGCTTACGGTCTATTGATTTGTTCTGCTTGTGCCTCCATTTAAGGGACCTCCTCCTTTTGTTGAGCACTTACTTTTGAGTAGAAACATATAGGTTGGCAATGTTAGAAGCTCTATTATCAATCAATGGCTACTAGTCATAATGGATACACACACGCACACACACCCCCGCGCGCGCGCGCGCACACACACACACACACACACACCACTTGTTGGGAAATCAGAGCAGGAGGGTGCTGTTGCACTCATGTCCTGCTGTAAAGGCATCTGCTTGGCCACTGTACAAACAGAATGCTGGACTAGATAGGTTGTGGTCTGATCCATCACATCTCTCCTTATGAGAGCCAGTGTGGCATAGTGGTTAGAGTGTTGGACTGGGACTCTGGAGATCCAGGTTCTAGTCCCTGCTCGGCCATGAAACTCACTGGGTGACTTTGGGCCAGTCACTGACTCTCAGCCTAACCTACCTCACAGGGTTGTTTTTAGAATAAGATGGAAAGGAGGAGGAGGAGGATTATGTAAGCTGCCTTGGGTTCCTTTCAGGAAAAAAGGTGGGGTATAAATATAATAAATAAATAAATGTTCTTATGTCATATTAATATCCTGTCAAAGATGCAGAAGTATACATTGAAAAGCTAACTGGAATTATGTTCCTACAAGCTGCATAGAGTAATTCTATGATGTTTGTGTATTAGCAGAAATTAAACTAAAATCAATGGTAATGGGTCATTTTCATGCATATCTGTGGCTAATGAAAATACCCAGGCTTGTACAGGGATAAATCTTTTTAGAGGAAAGGCAAGGGCCTGCATTCATACCATAAATTGCACCTTTCTTGATGAGGCACAGAAACACTCTTCAGATGCAGACTGTTCTATAACTATCTTTCTCCTGTGGCTGATGCATTTGGAATTAGCCATTCTTGGAGAGAGCAACCAAGACTACAGTTTTTCATTTTAGTAAGGCAGTACCTCTGTCAACAGAAGGTTGGTTCATATATTCCATTTTTCTGCAGATGAGCAGGCTACTTTGCAGCTTTCATCTGCAGAATCCTACAAAAACAGAACATGTGACTCAACCCTATAATGCAACAGAAGTACTTTCCATATTAAATTTCATACTCTGATATAATGTGATGGGTGAAGCGGTAATAAATACGTAGGCCTCAGCTGAGGATAGGTCTGTGACTGCCGTAGTTTTGTGGAATTTATGCTACTGCATCATGCATTGCATTTTACTGATAAAGACAAAGAGTGTCACTTTATAGCATTCATTGCTGCATGGATTTTCATAGTTAAGAGCTTGCTTTATTGGAGTTACCATGTCGGTAGGCACTTGCCTATGCAAATTCATATTTCAGCAGATTAGTTTGATTTTCAAGGAGCCACAGATTCTGTTTTCCTGCATTAGGCTAATACAACTACTCTTCTGGAATAATTGCACTGGCCAGCCATATTTGGCTATTGTCCCTGTGGCCACTCTTGCAGACCTAATGAGGCAGCAACACCAGCAAGACAGCACTGGAGAGAATTTTGGACATCACCATCCCTCCAGCACCTCGAACAGCCACCCATGCCGAGTTGTGAGAGCTGGGAGCCCTTCATGCCAACTAACAAAAGCAGCAGCAGAGACCTGGTAAGAGTGATCTAATGATGTCCCCCATTCCCTCTCTTCCCTGTAGCCACCATTAAAGCAGATCAGAGCCAGAAGCTGAAATGGTTTGACACCATCCCAGGTTCATTTGACCCTGTCAAGAGCACTCAGCCTTCCAAAGAGAGATCACGGAAAGAAGACTATCTTCTTCTCTCTCTGCAGGGATTCTCTCTGACTGAGAGGTTAACAATACAGTCATGCCTTGGATTGAGAGCATAATTCGTTCCGGAAACGTGCTTGTAATCCAAAACACTCATATCAAAACGATATCCCCCCAAAAAAATTTGTACAGAGATTTTTAATTTAAGCCGTACTACAGTACTTGTATTGCAAGACGTCGCTTGTATATCAAGTAAAAATAAAATAAAATAAATATTTAAAAAATTATCTTGCAAAATGCTCTCAAACCAAGTTACTTGCAATCCAAGTACTGTATTCAGAAAGAATCTTCTCCAGCGCTTGGATATACTTTGCGCTTGCAGGCTCTGTCATTGTGAAGGCAGTAACATCCACCTGCAAATTGGATTTTTATTGTTGTGAACCACTCTGAGAACCATTCTAGATGAAAAGTGGTTCACAAATTAGGGCTGTGCATTGGGTTCAGCTGAATCCAGAACTAAATCGGAATGATTCAGACAGATTCGGGAGATATCCAAATCAAAGTGGAGCTTCTCCAAAGTGAACCAAACCTGAATCTGAATACTCCTGAAGATTCAGGATTCAGAGGAACCCGGAGACACAGGCAGTGTGTCTCCAAAATTGATACATTTCTCTCCAAGTTCTCAATATAAGGAAAACACCAGGGCGGAGTGGGGAGAGAAGGGTGTGTAGATTTGTGACTGGCAGCTCTAGCTTCTAATAACAGTGAATGGTTTTACAAGGACTCTCGAATCCCAGTGCTTTGGGGAAGGGATGTTAAAATAATATATTGCAGGACTCATCCAGTGTTCAGTGCACTTTCCTATCTCTCTTTTGCAAGACCAGGAATGTTTTTTTTAAAAAAGTTTTGGTGGAGTCTTTGGGACCAGAAAGGGTGTAGCGTTGGGTGCTTGCTTGGAAAATGCCAGATGTACAAATCCTTCTTCTTCTGCCACTGTATGCTCCACATCCACCATCCACACCTCTCCTATTGCACATTCTATCACTTTGGTGCCAATTAATTTTTTTAAATCGATTAATTGGCACCAATGAAAAATGGTCTTAAACGGTCTGTTTTTCATTAATCATAACTCCTTAGCCCCTGCAGCTATCCTTATGGAATGTTGTCAGTTTCTTTCCTAGGGACACCTCAATGAAATATGCAGTTTTCATACAAATTGCCAAAAACCCATGGTGGAAAGTAAGGGGAAGTGAGTCACTTACCCTTCCCCCACACACACATTTGAACACTTCCCTTCCGCAAAAATTCTGCACCTCTCCTTCTGAAAGTTTGCAGGTTTCTTAACTAGGGCCTCTGTGCAGTATGTCATTTTCATAACAGTTGTCCACAAAAATGGGGGATAAGCACATCTGTGAAGGAGGAGGAGGAGGAGGTAGGGGGTTGCCCAACAGGCAGGGGGCAAACAAATTATCCAATAGGCTGCCACCACCCCTTACATCCTCCTCAGCCAGAGCCAAGGGATGGGGGCCGAGCCTGGTGCTTGGCTTGTGGGGCACTTGGTGAGCACTCCCACCGTGTGAGCTGAGCTGAGCCTCCAGCGAGCACCAGCTGAGGAGCTCGCCAGACTTCCGGGTCCCTGGCACTACATATTTTACATTAAAAAACAGCGTAAACTACATTAAAATGGCCACAATTGGCATAACTGGTACTACATTTTTTACGTTAAAAACAGTGTAAAATACATTAGAACAACCACAATTTGTGTGGCATATGCAAACTATGCAAATCACCATTGTTCTAACGTATTTTACGCTGTTTTTAACGTAAAAAAACGTAGCACAGGTTACGCAAATCACGGCTGTTTTAATGTAGTTTATGCTGGTTTTTTAATGTAAAACACATAGCGCTGGAAACTGAAAGTTCCTTTTCCCGGCTCAGCTCGTATCCTCGCAAAGTGGAGCGGAGCTCAGGGGGGTGAGCCCAGTGAGTTCACTGAGCTTCCACCCCTCTATTGAGCTTTGCGCACAACCCTAGAAGGGTCTCTCATTTCATTTCATTTATTTCATTTCTATACCGCCCCACAGCCGAAGCTCTCTGGGTGGTTCACAATAGTTTATACAGACTCTCAGACCTTTCCGGACATACTTGGGGCACAGAGATAAGGGTTCAAGCTGATACCCTCTATTTCAAGCCCCAGGCCAAAACCAGTAACAAGACCAAAGAGATGGCTCTGAATTTAATACTGAGGCATAAGTGGAAGAAAGCACATACAAACCTTGAAATAGATGTTAAGTTTATTTACAATAAGGAAGTGGGGAAAGGGATAAAAAGGTGTGCAGAAATCAAAGAAACCAGAGAAACTCTTTGGAACAATGCTGCAGGCAAAAATAACAAATCAATACCTAACCCTATCCTATACTTTACCTACGTAAGGGTCTTTCAATAGACAGGGCCCAATTCAGGATCCAAAAGCTCACAGGCCCAAAAGCCAGTTAGCACAGGCAGACAAAGACTAAAGATCAGGATGAAGACAAAACCAAAGACCAGAAGGAAGACCAAATGGCAACAGTACCCCTCTGGCCTTATAACCTGCCCCCCAGACAAATGTGAGGTGAGCCTCTGTGAGGGATTGAGGCCTACACAGGCTTGAGTTTGTTGAAGCCTGAAGGCCCAAACACTTCCCTCGAGTAGTGAAGCCTGAAGGCCCAAACACTTGGATGGGAGGGGGAGTTTGAGAGTTTAAGTTTACCCAATAGAAGTTAAGAATTAGATCTCCTATTCAAGGTCACATGATTATAACCTTCCATTCCTGGGAAGGCTATATATGTGGGGTGTGGTCAGCTAGCAGTCAGTGTGTGCTGGGAGAGAGCTGGAAGCAGCAGCACAGAAACAGCAAAGAGAAGGAGAGAAAGAGAAACTGGTTGCATAGGAAACAGGTAGTCTGAAGTTATACTAGAGAATATTGAATTGTTTGTTTGTTTTTATTTTATTTTATCATACTTGCTTTTGAATTATAACCACTCTATTAAGTAAATACCCAAATATTATAAGTAAAGTGCTGTTGTTTACCCTGGAGTTTGGAGTGACTTATTCACCACGTCAACAGCCTACACCCACGTTACTGGAAGCAGGCAAAGGACTTGATCTCCTAGAGAGGGAGGGGCTTTGGGAAGAGGCAGAGATCTCCCAAAGGCGGATCAAGGGGTCCCTGCAGTAGCGGAACCTTGACAGCCTCCTTAGCCAATCCCTGTCTGACTGGATAGTTTCCTCAGAAACAAGCCAATCACTGACAGGCTGAATAACTTCTTCGGCTTTTAGAAGGGGAGGTAGGGAGTGAAAAGCTCTCACCAGCCCAGCCCAGATGACATCATTCAGTCTAATTTGGCCAGAGTTCCACTCTGGCTTGAAGGCCTGGAGACTAGATCAACATGAAATAACACACATAGGTGGTTTCTAATTAGTGTGTGCAGGCCCACCTTCATGAAATGGAGTTTCCTTCCAAGCAGCTAAATCTTAACAAGAAAATGGGCTCTTTTTGACAACATCCTTTTGTGGGATCCCCCAAACTGAACCTAAGTATCTCTCTGTTTCGAGAATTGAAAAGCACCTGGAACTTGGCATGAGACAATTTATTATCCAGTTCCATCATCCAAGATCACAGGATGATGATGCCTATTGGGCCTTTCCCAAGATGGGCACTTGGCTCCTTTGTGAAACCTAGCATATGTTTACTAAGACATTAATCTGAATTATTTTGTGACAATCTCTCATATTCAGTCTTAATGTCATTTTAAGCCATTTTGCAGCCAAAATGCAATAAGAAGATATCATGTTCTAGTGCAGGGTGGGGAACTTTCTCTCTCTCTCTCTGTCTCTCTCTCTTTCTCTTTCTCTCTCTCTCTCTCGGTCTGTATTCCCTTGGGAGAAACCTGTCGGGGACTTCATGGCAAGTGGGGGCATCCCTTTCTGGTACCTCTTCACTCTCTTTCTGACACTCCCTCCTCTCCCCACTTCTCTTCCTTCCTGCCCAGTGGGCTGCTCTTGCCAGAGATCAGAACGGATTGCTTGCAGAGGGCTCTTGAAATTAGGTCAAGGGCCGCATGAAATTTGGTTGCAGGCTGCATGTGGCCCCCACGCTGCAGATTTATCACCCCTGTTCTAGTTCATTTCTTTATGATTTACTGGAATACTGGGAATGTATCTCTCAAGTCTCTGAAATGGTACCATTATATTCTTGTGCTGGTTTATCAGATGTGTTTTACTATGGAATTCTCACTTTAAATGCTTAGTGCATTTGTATATTTGTAGCAAAACTTCCAGATTGTTCATTTCTTTTGCTAAGTGACACAGGATAGAACCTTAGAATGGGGAGAGAGGGTCTGTGTTTCCATGGGACCACCTCACTGACGACCACAGGATGCATAGTCAGATTTTAAAACAACCAAAAAAGTAATGTGCGATTTATTCATACAGTCCAAAGTATCTCTACACTAGTAGAGATCATGGATAGTATAACTGCCTGAATGGAAAGCAGGCATCAAGGACACATGTAACTTTGTTCCCTGTGCACTTCCTCTTTTGGAAACCTTCAAAGCTCTTGCTGGATACTCAAAGAGTAGATGTGTGAGTCCCATCTTACTTTCTGTTGATTTTTCACTCATAAGAGTACCTGACTGGCATGAACAATGTAACGTATGAATTGGGAGCTCAAGAATTGCAGCCGTGGCACCTTCCGTGTGGGAGTATTGCAGGAGGCATTGGGAAACTGTGTGGGTGAAGTATAGTGGTGAAGGATGTGGCAGAAGGATGTTGAATAAAGGAAATTCAAGAGCAGTTGCCCATATAATAATTGCTAAGTGTCCACACAGATTTCTAAATGGAAAACAAAAATTTGGTGCAGTGCATATATACAAAATGTACAGTATACCCATCTCTCTCTCTCTCCCCCCCTCTCTCTCACAAACACACACACACACACACACACACACACACACGCATGCAGTTTCCACCACCACCTCTCTGTATGAATCCTCATTTCATGCTATCTATAGACTCTCCTAACATACTGTGTGTTCATTCTGCCTGTGACTGTAAGAATGTGATTTACACACACACACACACACACACACACACTGGCTGAATTAAGAAGCTGTATTGCTTTTAGCGCCTGCTGCTCTGTCACTGCAGCCTCCGAGTGTTCCTTCTCTCTCATGGAATGGTGTGTCTCTTGCCACTGGGAAATACTTGATGCAAAGCTAGTGGAAGAAGTTGCAGTTGGAGCTAGACTGTTTCCCTGCCTTTCCCCAGCTTGTTCTCTCTTCTCTCTGCATGCTCTTTTGTATTCCAGAGTATAACTCTAGATGGATGAGCTTGAGCCGGAAAGCCTGAAATACGGAGAGGCTGAATTCAGACCCGGAGTAGAACAAATTATGTCTGTAACTCAAGTGGAGGATGGCTCCCCATCTTGTAGGAACTGGTCATCTAATACAGAGCTGAATGGAACTCAAGAGCCTTTTGGGAACCCCTCTGCAGACTACGATGAGGAGGAATTTCTGCGATACCTTTGGAAGGAATATTTGCATCCCAAAGAATATGAATGGGTCCTGATTGCTGGATATATTGTTGTGTTTCTTGTGGCTCTCATAGGGAACATTCTGGGTGAGTATCATTTAGCAGAGTTGCCTCCTTATATATGCTTTGATACCATTAACACTGACACAGGTTTTCTACTTATAAAACTTTAAACACCAGTAGTACAACATGGGTTTCTTTAAAAGCATTATTTCTCTTTTATGAATGTAGAAGATGGTTAGATTATAGAAGAACATTAAAATTAATGGGATCTCACTTCTGTCTGTTTATTCTGAGGGTTTTGATGTGTGAAAGAACTTGCCTGTTCTTTCCTGTTGGAAATATCAGCTCATTACATTCCAGGCACCTGAGGCTATTGGAAAAGAAATTTCCAAGAAATTAATTTTGCACTCTGTTCATAATCATATTTATTTGCAGGATTTGGGTGTGGATTTTGAGTTAAGGCTGCAATCCTAGAACCACTTGCCTGAGACTAAGCCCCATTGAACTCAATGGGATGTACTTTTGAGTCGACATGTCTAGGATTGTGCTGTAAGTGTCCGTTGGCATGGAGCACTAGAAAGCATGTTCAGACATCCAGACCTCGTAGTGAGTCACTAACAGGTGAGGGACTCGCTAAACGTAAGCACATTAAAAGTCATATTGACCTCAATGACTCTTCAAGTCATATGTTTGGCTATTTTATTCATTTGCTGATGACAAGTGTTGGCTCCTCTGGTTTGACATTGCTGTCCACTAAGCTGGGGTGCTGAAATAGTCCAGCTTCATTCATATCATTAGAAGAAGGCTGACTGGCAGCGGACCCTTGTAGCTCTTCATTCACATCGGTAGAATTATGAACGGACTGTTTCTACTTGCAGCTTCATTCATGGTTGTCACCAGAATTCTGAATGAAATTCTGAATGACAATTTACCCTTCTAGAGCTAACAGCTGTTCTTCAGTGTTCTCAATAGTGGTGGCTCTCATATCCCCTGATCTCGATGTAGTTATTTCAGATCATCTCTGCCAAGTTGGCAGAGCTTAAATGTAACATTTAAATAGAGTAAGATGTGCCATGGGATGTGTCAGTGAAGTCACTAACAGCAATATAAAAGAAATCAGAGAGCTGTGACTCTTAACACCTCCAATAAATCATATGTTGCACACAGATAGTTAATGGGTTATATGATGATTGGGGAAAGTAAGTGATTCCCATCCCTTGCACAGCATACAATGCCAAGTGAGAAGGGACACCACAATTTAATCACTAACATTACACAAACACTCCAACTCATGTCTCTTTAGAATGAGCAGACTTCAGGCTTGCAGGATTGATATCATCATCATCATCATCATCATCATCATCATCATCATCATCCTGAGTTCCACAAACCAGAGCCTTTGTATTACAGAATTGATATGTTTTGAGTACCAGAACTGAATGGAGCTCCCAGTCCTTCCACACAAAAACCCACTCCTAATCACTCCAAGCTTTCTTCATTTCATAATTAAGGGTATGGAAGGGGAGGGGAGAATAATGTTGTTGCTGCTACTGTTAAAGAACTGGGAGCCAGAAATCCTTGCTGATCTACTGCATACTACCCAAAGATCTGCCAGTAGATCCAGACCTATCTTCTGCCCACCCCTGAAATAGGGGATATATGTGAGAAGGGTAAAAAAACAATTAGAAGTGCTCCTCAGAGAAACGAAAGATGGAGAATTTAAGGGAGGTGATGTAGATGGGTTAAGAAGGTATAGAAATAGACAGAGGGATTGATGTGGGCAGGGGGTCAGAGAAGCAAAGCAAATGACCTGCTTTAGGGAATTAGTGTATCAGGCTTAGGAAATCTAGTTTCCATAGTTCACATTAACTAATATCAGGATCCATATATTTATTATTTGTTTATATTGTTACATTTATATCCCACTCTTCTTCCAGTGCATCATACATGGTTTCTCCCACCCCACCCTGCTTCTGCCACCATTTTATCCTCGCAACAATCCTGTGAGGTAGGTTAGGCTAGGAGAGAGTGACTGGGCCAAGATCACCTAATGCAGTTTATTGCTGAGTGGGGATTTGAACCTGGGTCTTCCCAGTCCTAGTCTGACACTCTAACCCTCTTTTCTATGCATAAATATGTATAGATTTATAGATTTCCAGTGTCATATAACATTGTTAAAATATACAAGAAAGCTTTGGTTACTGTTACTTCTATCCTCATTCTTACAATTACTGCCATTTAGCTATTTATAAGATATAGCCTTGTTTCCCATTACATTCTATTTGGGTTTGGGGATCAGTTGCTAACATCTGACAAGCTTCCTTACAGCTTATTCTGATGCGTCAGTGCTCTGCAGGCCACCTCCTCCATTTGTGCCTGCTGTACAAGGTGCCATCTCAAATACAGCCTTCTTCAACTGTGCCACGCAAGTGCCTTAGCAGTGATGCAGAGGCCTCTGGAGGCAATCTGCCATTTTCAGATCCCTGGGACACTGGCTGTCTGGGGCAGCCTTCCCCAACTCAGTGCCCTCCAGATATGTTGGACTTCAATCCCCATCATCCCCACCTACCAGTCATGCTGGCTGAGGCTTGTGGACATTGTAAGTCCAACCCATCTGGAGGACATCGGGTTGGGAAAAGTCTGATATTCATCATTCGTTCATTCAAATACACGCTGGCTGCATTCTCTACCCAAACTGGCCCTTGAAGCAGTGAGCAAGTTCTCTTTGGATTGCCCAGTGTTGGTTCCCTTTGGGAAACCACTTGGGGGAGTTGTGCTGGCCATTTTCCCCTTAAGAGGGTGCCTACCCAATGACAAGCAGCTACTTGCACTTCCTGCCTGGAGGTGTGTGGGGGGGGAGGGGGATTGGACAGGGCAGGAGAAAGTGGCAGTGAGGGTTAGAAGCAGTCTGTGGGCTACCAGTTCACCACATCAGTCGATTATTTCACACAATATTCTAATGTTATGGATTTCCCCCAGATAATTTGGGTAAATACAGTTCAGATATCCCTCCCTGCCTGCCTGTTTCATTCTCTTTCTCACATGTGTATCCTACCCTTTCTCCGAGGAGCTCAGGACACTGTGCATGGGCTTATATGTTATTCTCACAACAGCACTGTGGTTAGACTGTGAGGTTGGTTAGACTGAGAAAGTGTGACTGGTGTGAGATCACCTAATGGGCTTTGTGGTGAAGAGGGATTTGAACTTCACTGCAAGTCCCAAACTGTGTGTGTGTGTGTGTGTGTGTGAGGGAGAGAGAGAGAGAGAGAGTTTGCATATCTATATATATATAAAAGAAGATGTCCTGACTGACTGATTTTTGATTGACTGACTCATCAACGCCCAGCTCAAACCGTTTAATCTAGGAACGTGAAATTTTGAAGGAACATTGCTTTTATGACATAGACACCCACTAAGGAAGGATTTTTGGAAATTCCATCCCTAAGGGGTTAAAAAAAGGGAACAAAATCGCCCCACTCTCATATCTCCTATGGGCAAAACAACAGGGGAGCAGTTATGCAAGTCGGCCTCACCTCATAATTGCTGCAGGAGCCAATAGGAGCAGTTATGCAAATAGCCCATACAACACTTAGAATGTTCGTATGAATTCCTGCAGGGGCCAATAGGGGTGGGTATGCAAATCTCCCCTAGGCCATTTAGAATGTTCTCTGAGTGGGTGAAAAGGGAGGGAAACTTTTTAAATGACTGAATGACTGTTGCGTGTGGGGCGTCGTCGCATAGGCTCCATCACGTTTTGACGGATCTACCCCGAACTTGGCACGGTCACTCTTCATCACCTGTAGACTCTCAGGATTAACCTGATTTTTCTTTAAGATCAGATATTTCTGTCAGAAACATTTTCTGCTGCCAGTACCCAGCCTAAAAGTTACACTTTCAGTCAGAGAATGACTGTTGTGTGGGGGGCATCCCAAATCCTGTGTGTCTGTGTGTCCGTGTGTACGGGTGTTTGTGTGCGTCGCATAGGCTCCTACACGGTTGGACGGATCCACCCCAAACCTGGCACACATACTCTCCATCACCCAAGGACAAAGACTGGTGGGTTCAAATCTCCGAAAAAGCCATCACTGCGCCTGTACGGCCCAAAATAGATTATAGCCAATGGCGTCACTTGGAATGTTTGCAGGGGCCATTCAGGAGCGGTTATGCAAATCACTCAACGACATTTAGAATGTTCGTATGAACTGCCATCACAGGGACCCAATCAGGAGCGGATATGCAAATCTCTCCTACGTCAAAACAGAATGTACATATGCACTGCAGCCGGGGCCTACATGGGGGGGGGGGCGGCTGGGATTTCATTGTTGGGTAGTCCGTGGGGGGCAAGCTGGGATTACATTGTTGGGTAGTCCCAAGGGGGAGTGGGAACAGGGATTTCATTGCTGTGTAGCAAGCTGGGATTTCACTGATGCGTAGTCCCGGGGGGGGGGAGAGCAGGAATTTCATTGTGTAGTCCCGGGGGGGAGCAGGGATTTCATTGTTGCATAGTCCCGGGGGGGGCAGGGAATTCATTGTTGCGTAGTCCTGGGGGGAGCTGGGATTTCATTGTGTAGTCCCGGGGGGGGGGGAGCAGGGATTTCAATATGCAGTCCCAGGGTGGCAGACAGAGATTTGATTGTGTAGTGGTGGGGGGAGGAAAGCAGGGATTTCATTGTATAGTCTCGAAGGGGGGAGCAGGGAATTCACTGTTGTGTAGTCCCGGGGGGGGGGAGCTGGGATTTCACTGTTGTGTAGTCTCGGAGGGGAGTGCAGGGATTTCACTGTTGTGTAGTCTCGGAGGGGAGTGCAGGGATTTCATTGTTGTGCAGCCCCAGGGGGGGAGCAGGGATTTCATTGTGCAGTCCCGGGGGAGCAGGGATTTCATTGTGCAGTCCCGGGGGAGCAGGGATTTCATTGTGCAGTCCCGGGGGCTGGGGGAAAGGGAACAAGGATTTCATTGCGTAGGCCTGGGGGGGGGCAGGTATTTCATTGTGTAGTCCTGGAGAGAGAGCAGGTAGTCCGGGGAGGGGAGCAGGGATTTCATTGTGCAGTCCCGGGGAGCAGGGATTTCATTGTGCAGTCCCGGGGGCCGGGGGAAAGGGAACAGGGATTTCATTGCGTAGTCCTGGGGGGGGGGGGAGCAGGTATTTCATTGTGCAGTCCCGGGGGAGCTGGTAGTCCCAGGGGAGCTGGGATTTCATTGTGTAATCCCAGGGGAGCTGGGATTCCATCATGTTTCTTTTAAAAACAATTGTACCAAATCCTAAAATCCACGCGAGCGAAGCTGCGGGCAACAGCTAGTGTATATAGTAAATTAACATACCCTTTTAGAGTTCCTGACATTACTGTGTGAAAATTTATGAGCCATCTTAAGTACAAGGTCTTAAATTATCCAGTGGCCTTTTAAATCTGTGAATTAATTTCAGTGGTGAACTCTCTAGAGCAATTTGGACTGACTTGAAACTAATAACAGGTGAGTTTAGAACTTACTTTCTGTAGCATGAACAAACGGAGTATGCCAGCTCCTCAACCAAAGGTGGCTCCTGTGCTTTTAAAGGGATCCATTTCGTCCACACTGTCCACATGTTATATCCCTATAACTTGCATCTTGCCGTGATATTAGCTGGTGTCCTAATTTTTGTGTGTGATTTAACTCACCCATGCTTTTAATTCTATCCTGTCCTATTCTTGACTATCCAGCCTTCTTGTACAGATGGTGTACCTCTTGCAACACAGATGAAGCAAAAGATATAGTCCAGCTAAACTTACAGCAACCTTCCCTAACCTGGTGCCCTCCAGATGTTTTGGACTTCAACTCCCATCAGCCCAAGCCAGCATGGCCAAGGGTTAGGAATGCTGGGAGTTGTAGTCCAAAACATCTGGAGGGCACCAGGTTGGGGGAGGCTGATTTACAGCTTATATAAAGCCCAGTAAATGAAGCTGCCAGTGTGCTACTACTATGGTCTTTGATTTTGTTAGAGTGGGCCAAGAAGCAGCTGCCATTTTGGAAAGCAAGTGGTCACTCTTCCCTTGGAGGTAAACCTGTTATGTCTGGGCTCTCAACTGACTTCTAACAGCTGTGCTTGGAATGTTTCACTCTTTTCAATCAGCAAATTAAATAATGGTTCACCTCCGGTCTCAAAGAAAACCAGTCTCTTTCTATATATAGAGATGTTGTGTTTTGAGTGCAGAGGTCTTCATCATTCAGCAGGCTCTTAGAAGGCTGTTTTCTGTGAATGGCCTTTGCTGCTCTAGCAATCAAATGCTCAAAGCTTTGGGTTACGTTCTGCAGGGAGAAATCTGGTAATTTTGTCTGTGCTTTTCATTTCAACTAGATAAAGAAATGCATGCTGCTCTTTCTGAATTCCATCATCAACTATTGCATAGTGATACTGCCAAGCTCCATTGACCATTAAGTCATAGTTTCTGGTTTCTGCCAACCCAGTTGGGCATTTTGGCATGCACCCCAGGTAGGGTGGCTATGTGTCCTCTTTTACATAGGACAGTGTTCTGTTTGAAGAGCTGCCAGAGGACTGTCCACTATTTTGAAAGCGTCCTCTATTTGAATGGCTATCCAGTCCAAGTCTGGTTTAAAGTCAAAGAACCATAAGGAAGGAATGCAGGGACCACCAACAGCACCTGGACAGCAGACTGAGCAAGGCACACGGCTGGTCCCCTGGTCACCGTTTTCCACACTATGGTGAGATGGACTGTATTTCTATTTCAGTTATAATAATTGTTTCTAAATTTGCATCTATATGCTATACATATAGTAGCATATGCAAATTTTATGCAAATGGATGTCCTCTTTTTTGGTGATTCACAAGTGGCCACCCTAATCCCAGGGCATGGTCTGAAGGCACAAGATGAAGCTAAACACTTGTACTTCTGGTTACTGCTTGGATGGGAGACCACCTGGGAAGTAGGGACCCCATGTAGGCTGCCTGGAGCTGTGTGATGAAAGAAAGGCAAGATAGAAAAGTAGTAAAAGAATGAAATATACCTGCCTTGCTGCTTTCATCCTAGGAAGTGCTGCTTGAAGGGTATAGCCTACTGATGAGCTGTCTCATCAATATTCTTCCCTAAAGAGAGATTTTCGTTTTAAAAGGTCAGCTGGTTGCATTGTATCTCATTACCCACCCAGAGCAAGCACACTTCCACTACATTTTTGAAAGTGTCCCCTGTACACTAAGAATGGTTGTTTCGTGAGGGGCTAAGAATTTGTTCTGAACAGATTAGTTGCTACCACAGAACTGCCATTCTAATTCTCCCTTGGTTGAGAGCATTACCAAACAGGCTTGAAAGCAGCTGAAGCCCACATACTGTAGATGGCATGGCACCAAGGGATGTAAAGTGCTGTGAACACTCCAACAGTGCAATCCTATGCATGCTGACTCAGAAGTGAGTCCCATTCTGTTCAGTGGGGCTTAATCCCAAGTAAGCATGTATAAAATTGGTCTGTGAAGTCCTATATGAATTTTTATCTGCAAGCAAGGTTGCAGGGAGTGCAGCCAATTGTTGCTTGGATTTCTAGAGAGGATAGGGCAGTCTCTGTGGTAAACAGAGGCATCCAGGGAAGGGATGTAGCAGACCGTATACCTGTAATATCTGCATCAGGGGTGTCGAACCTCTTTCAGCCAAATTCAATTTTGGAGAAGCTCTCGGGGGGTTGCATTCCAGTGGTGGGCAGGGACAAAGGCAAATGGGGCAGGGCCCAAAATACCAGCATATTTTAATGTAAAGCTCTTACTTGCAGAAATAATAATAATAAAAACATTCATTAAACTCCTGTTCACATGCCTGTTTCCTCCTTAAGTCAATACCGTTCTTTTTGAGAACAGAAGTTGTATCGAGTATAGGGTTCTGTTAAGCCAGGGGCAGGAAACATTTGGCCCTCCACATGTTGTTGGACTGCAACTCCCATCATCCCTAGCCAGCAGAGCCAATGATGAAGGATGATGGAAGTTGTAGTCCAATAACATCAAGAGGGCTGCACATTCCCAATCCATGTGTTATACTGAAGTCACTTTATGTGAATGTAGCTCCATTCACAGGCTCTGAGGCAGAGAAACCAATATGGATCAAGTTATCACTGAATGAGCCAAGGAGACAGACATTAATTTCCCTTAATTGCTATCACTTTTTTTTAAAGTTGCAATTATTATTTTTTTAAAGCACAGCCATCTGCAAGGCAATTCAGCTCTCATATTGCTCTTTTAATCTATACCAACAAATGTTGGAAGCTAAAACTACTGACAGTAAAAGATTGGAAACATGCCATTTTGATCAGAACTACAGTTCACATGCCAAACCAATCCCCAAGATGTATATGTTGCAGAGTGAAATACAGCTGGAGTTATCTGCAGTGCTGAAGGAACAGTTAAGGAGTATAAGGGTCTTTCTACACAAGGCATTTATCATGCACTCATCATTCCCTACTCAAAGTTGTTTATGGGTTCTTTAGATGATGTTGTGACCCTCCAGTTTTGCTTCTTGTGTCTAAAGAGCACTTTTGGCTAGTTTTTTTAGAGGAGGAAAAATGCAACTTTTATTGCAAACTAGTTTTATTGTGGCACAAAAGTTAAGTAAACAAAAACAAACTGGCAAAAGAATGTTTGCCAGGAAGAATGGGCAAACATTGCAGGATCCAGATGAGCAAAGCTGATAGAGACTTACCCAGGAAGACTCGCAGTTGTCATTGCTGCCAAAGGTGCTTCTACCAAGTATTGGCTCGGGGTGGTGGTGGTGGTGGTGAATACTTATGTAACCAACAAGTGCCAGTTTGTTTTTGTTTACTTAACTTTTGTGCCACAATAAAACTAGTTTGCACCTTCACAGTGCTGAGGATCTTGTGTACATCAAGTGGCAACAAAGCCAATCGAATCCATTTCAATTCCAGGTTGTTGTAATACAACAAAATGTGGAAAAGTCAAAGGGGGGTGAATACTTCTGCAAGGCACTCTATATTGATTTCTTCTTGTACATCACACATATACTTCTCTGTGAATACCAGTGACAGGACTTGCTCCTGGAAACTAGAATTTTCCTACTGGAAAATTTGCCATAGGGACAACCTTACCATCTTTTTATTGGGGATGAAACCCTGCAGAATGGGGATTTATTTCTGTTTCCAAGCATTCACTGACACATCGTGGCTAAATGAATGAACTGCAGCCACGTCAGACATTCTGCAAACAGAAAGGTGATGAATTGACTCCATGATAGTTTTGTTTCTTCTCCTTCCTGCTGTCTAGCATAGAAGAGACAGCATGGTAGGGAATCTGTGGGAAATTCTGTTCTGGTTGCCTCTGTTAGCCAAATGCAGATTAGAAAATTTGATGTAGTAAAATATGTCGAGATACTTCGAAGGAATGTGGTTTCTCATACAAGAACCATGGTGGTGGTTAATAAAAATAATTTATAATAATTGAGCACAATTCAAATAAGGAATACACAGGAGCAGGGTGTTTTGGAATACCAGGTTCTGGAGGGATACTGCATTGAAGCCCTGTTTCCCACAAGTGTTTAGCTGGGTGCTTTGGGCTTCCCATTGGCATCTGGTTGGCCACTGTGGGAAACAGGGTGCATAGCAGTAGCACATTAACAGTGCAATCGTGTACATGTCTACTCAGAAGTACGGCCCATTGAGTTCAATGAAACTTACTGTCAGGTAAGTGTGTCTAGCATTGCAGCCTAAATGAGTAAGGTTTCTCCAAGTCAAGATACCATTTTCTCATTTTTGTTTTGAATTGCCTTACAGCAGTGCTTATGCCCCAGGCAACCAAAGGAGATAAGAAGGCTCTCAATTGTATTCCCTGGAATGCTGAGGATTCCACAAGTTGTATCCAGTGGTAGTCCTACTTAGAGTAACTTAAGTTAGACTAATGTTGGATACAACCCCACCATTCTGACAAGCTGTAAATCTGCCATTATTTATTACCTATATATCCCATCATTCTTCCAAGGAGCCCAAGGCAGCATACCCAATCTTCCCTGTCTCCATTTTATCCTCACAACAACTCTGTGAGGTACGGTAGGTTATGCTTTTCTGTGTCTCCTCCAGAAATGTAGGCAGGTTCTTTTTTCCTCCAGGACATTCATGTAACTTTGACACCTCAGGTAGTGACTTCATATGCTTCACTATCAATGGCTACTAGTCCTGATGGCTATATGCTACCTCATCAGAAGAAGTATGCTTATGTACAGCACTTGCTAGGGAACATGAGTGGGATGGTGCTATTGTGCATATGTCCTACTTGTGGGCTTCTTTCAGGCAGCTGGTTGACCACTATGTGATCAGAATGCTGGACCTTGGTCTGGTCCAGCATTGCTCTTCTTATGTTCTTATACGCTTAACTGATCCAGAGCAGTGCAGGAGGCATAGAAAAGAGCTGGGTGTACTCAGTAAGGTGAATGTGTCAGAGGAAGGCAGGAAAGATTTGATCATTGTTAGTCTTAGAGAAGCATTGTTATATGAGGGCACATTTTGTGACAACCCTTGCTGAAAATACATTTGATTGCATTCTCCAGTCACTCCTCTTGCACCCAGATCATTGCTTTTATCTGACTGGCTGTTTCCAGATGTCTTTTTCACTGTGCTGACCTTTCTTTGTGAATACAGTTTGTGTTGCAGTATGGAAAAATCACCACATGAGAACAGTTACCAATTACTTCATCGTAAACCTCTCCTTGGCTGATGTCCTCGTCACTATCACATGTCTTCCAGCAACTTTAGTGGTGGATATCACAGAGACATGGTTCCTTGGCAACAGCCTCTGCAAGGTGATCCCTTATTTGCAGGTATTGTTTGCCAGGTTTGGGATGTGCATTTTAAAAAATAAAATAAAGGGAGTAATGCAATAGAACCTATAGCAGAGAGGTTGTTTCATGATTAAGTTATTGTGTCATGTAAGAAGAAGGGACATTTTTAAAAATTGGAATAGTATAATATTTTTTCAAAAAAACCTTGTTCTTTCATGTCCAGATTCAGACCAAATATATTTTGAAGCTTTCATTATCAAATACACATAAAGTACAAATCACATCCTCCTCCTCATTTTAATTTGTATGCTGCTTTCCCATGAAATATGCCCAAAGTGGCCCACAACACAACAGCAATACAGAAACAAAAACACGTACTAAAACATCAGTAGCAATAGTATGCTGTTATAATTATAATAATTATAATAATAATAAACAACCCAAACAATTCAATTCACTAAGGGTCATTAGAATATTTTAAATTCATTACAAAATTGGCAATATCAACCATTACAACACACTATCAATACACAAAGCCTGTCCAATGCAACATAAAGGTACATAAAATAAATAAACAAAAGAGAAATAAAATTTAGCCCCAAATCATTCTAGTAGTAGTAGTAGTAGGCGATCACTCGTGACCGAGTAAGATTGTCTTCCAGGATAAAATTACAAAAAGCAATAACTTAAAAGAAGCTAAATGTACTAAGAATTCAAGCAGACACCACCATAACAACAGTTGGGACAGATGGGAGACACCTCTAGATTCTAGGCACTCACAGTAGTTTGCAGCAGGATGAGAAAGACAAGATAATGGTGTTTGGGACTCCATTGTCCATCCCTCTGAGACTAAAGCCCTCTTCAGAAAAAAAAAAGTGCTCATGAATTCAGTAAGCACATGAGTGGAGAGTGTGGCCATGCCAGCTAACCACACATATGTTTTGTGCTGAGAAACACTAACCCATCTTGTGATTCCCTACCTCAGGGATAGGAGCCCTCAGGTTCAGGGCCAAAGACAACCCTCCTGGGATCCTATTCTGGCCCTCCAGGGCACCAAGGGGGTCACACACCCTTTCCCTTTCCCCCAACCACTGAGTATTTGCTGGTCTCCTGGTTTTTGTGCAGTTTTTCCCCCACCCCATTCTAAAATGTGTAAATGCCTCTCCTAAGGCTTATTTACTGGCATTAAGTGCTTTAAGATACAACATGCTGGTATTTTTGTTTGTTTGTTTGGTATTTTTGGCTCCACCCTTTTTTCCTTTGGCCCCACCCACCACTGGAATGCAGCCCCGGAGAGGTTCTCCGAAATGGAATTGGGCCCTTGGGCTGGTTCAACACCCCTGCCCTACCTGCAGCCTGAAATCATTTGGGCCAGACACAGGTGTATCATTCCATCTGCTCTTGGTGAGAACTAGGCCTACATCCCCTTCCCTTGCTTTCAATAGGACTGGATTGCAGCTAATCGTTTCTGGATCGTGTGCTCATGGTGTAAGAGATTCATTTGATCCTGAAAGAATCCTTGAAAGCTCCAAGCCAAAGATCCTGTTCTTTGATTATGACTGGTGGCATAGCTATGATAATGCAGGCCACATATAGTCAGATTTCTGCAGCAATAACAGACAAGAAGGAAAAAGGTGAAGGGAGAGGATAAGAAGATTAGCAAGAGCACATACTGTCTGCAGGCCACATGCTGAAGCTAAGCAGGTATAGATTTCATAGATCATAGAGTTGGAAGGAGCCTACAAGGCTATCAAGCCCAACCCCCTGCTCAATGCAGGAAACTAGAGGAAGGGTCTCCCATCCAAGTAACAACCAGGCCTGACCCTGCTTAGCTTTCCACACTCAGACAAGCTGAGCCAGTGTGAGCCACAGGCCTGTATGAGCCAGGTTGGTGCTTGGATGGGTGACTGCCTGGGCTGCCCACGTCTGTTCTCCTGCATTGAGCAGGGGGTTGGACTCGATGGCCTTATAGGCCCCTTCCAACTCTATGATTCTATTATCTTTTTAAAAAAATCACACTTTTATTATCGATAGTTATAGACTGCTGCCTTGTGTTCCTTTTCCCTTCTTAGACTGTGTCAGTCTCTGTTTCTGTGCTAACCCTCAGCTGCATCGCATTGGATCGATGGTATGCAATTTGTCACCCTTTGATGTTTAAAAGCACAGCCAAGCGGGCAAGGAACAGCATTATCAGTTATCTGGATTGTGTCCTGCATTATAATGATTCCCCAGGCAATTGTCATGGAATGCAGTAGTGTGTTCCCTGGATTAGCCAACAAAACCATCTTATTCACTGTTTGTGATGAGCACTGGGAAGGTGAGTGTTATTCTACCTTGATCTGGAAGGTATCACTGCCATGATGGAAGGGAAAGTGTATGTTTAAGTTTAACAAGCATGTTGTTGATCTTTCTCCTAATTATAAGGTATTGGTTGAAAAACCATTACTTTGCATAATCTCCTTTTATGCTGACTTCCTTTCTCAGTCTTTAATCTCTAATGTGTAAATTCAATTGGCTATGTGACTAGTTTTCTTAGGTACAAGTGTAACTTCATATTGCTCATTTAAGATAAAAACTGTTTACAGCCCAGCATTAAGCCCTTTGTTTATATGGATTAAGACTCCAGCACTTCAAAGGCTGCCTTCTTCCAATGAGCTTGCCACCCCCATGCATTAAAATCAGCCTCAGATGCTCTTCTCTGGGCCCAACAGGCATCAGACATGAGGCGGGTGGTGACTGAAGATAGGGTCTTTTTGGTGGTGGTGGTGGTGCCCTGGCTTTGGAATTCCCTCCCCAAGGAGGTGCATTTGGAGCCAAACCTGCTCATTTTCCAAGACCTTTTAGATCTGTTGTTTTTAATTCTGTTTTTGGCTGGTGATGCTGTTTGCTATGCTTTTAATTTGGTGTTTGTTGTTCTCTTGCTCTTGTTGTGATTTTACTCTATGTCTGGCTGTATGTGGGGATTGAACATTTACAATAAGGGTAGATAACTTGTGGCTCTCTGGATGTTTTGGCCCACATCCCCCATCAGCCATAATCAGCATAACCAGTGGTGAGGGATGATGGGAGTTGTAGGCCAGAACCACCTTGAGAGGGTTTAACCCTTAAAATATTTTAATTAAATAAAAACAAAAACATCTGGAGCTCCAGGAGTTGCCCACCCCTGGTTGAAATGCTCCTGCTGCACATATAAAAAGGCTCCTTATGTATAAATAAATAGTGTCTGAGGGAGGTGGGTAGGCCGAATCCTTTACCCATTTACTTGGAAGTCAGTTCCATTGACTCTACAGCTGTGTCAACATCACAGTTTCCCTTGCTCCATACTTTCAGATCGATACATGTGAGGGAGGATTCTTCTGCCTACTTGCCAAGTTAAGCATACCTTTTCTCTCCCTGACAGAGTATTAGACTGAACTTGCTTTATGCACTTATATTAATATCTATGGTGTTTTAAAGCTTCTTTAAGTTTCTGGGCTTCCAAAAGCCCAGCAGGGATCGCAGGAATACGCTTTCTGGGACACTTCTAAATTGCCCAAAAAAAGAAGAAGAAAAAGAGGAAATGCATTGCTGTCCCTGGAAAGAGGACAGCAATTTGCATAAAATTGCATGTGCTGATTTATATGTACAGGTGCACATTTAGAAATAATTATTACATTTATTTGTTTTATTTATTATATCTATATCCCACCTTTTTTCCTGCAAGGAACCCAAGGCAGCTTGCATAATCCTCCTCCTCTCCATTTTATCCTCAGAACAACCCTGTGAGGTAGGTTAGGCTGAGAGTCAGTGACTGGACCAGAGTCAGCCACTAAGACTCATGGCTGAGTGGGGATTAGAACCCAGATCTCCCGAGTCCCAGTCCAACACTCTAACCATTATGCCACACTGGCTCTAATTTAACTAGAAATGCAATACATTTTTACCATGGGGCGGAAGACATGTGTGCCTGCCTTTTCAGTTCAGGTGTTGTTGACGGGCAACAGTTCTGATGGTTCTTTACCTTTAACCTGGACATGGAAAAGGCTGCCTTTCAAATAGAGGAAGCCTTCAAATAGAGGACTGTCCTTTGTCAAAGAGGACCCTTGGCCACCCTAGAATACACTGATTGGATGAGATCAGGTCAGCCCTCCCATTAGGCAGAGTGATGCTGCCGGGTGAGGAGCAGAGGTAAGACAAGGAAGGACAGAGCTGTGTATGCAACCCAGCCTGCCCTGCACCCCTAAGTTAGCCTTGCGATACAATGGATGCTCTTCGGTTGGATACTTCCATTGAAATAAGATCCAGTGGCCAGTCTGGTCAGCTTTTGTATACAACATGGGGAGGGAGCGGGTGCTGTGCCACCTTGTCCTTTGTCCCAGGCAGCAAACTTCTTGGATCAGCCCTGGATGAGGTGGTGGGATCTATACATGTGGCTGCCATGATTAGCATCTCTAAAACAAGGACCATTGCAGTCATGCAAATCACAGCAGCTGGATGTCTAGGTTCCACATGGAGGTGCCAGTGACATGATCAGCACTTCCAGGTGATGCTTGCTTCACCAGCAGCTTCTCTCACTGGCCACTGGCAATCCTGTAAGGCCACTGAAGAGCCACCCAATGCTCCAAGTGATGTTTTGACTTGTCACCCTATATCTAAGGATTTGTTGTCCTTGATGAGGAGACCTCCAGTCTGCCTGGCTCTTTCCCATCCTGTCAGTCAGGTCTAATTATCGCTACATTGGTGGGATCTTTAGTTTTACTTAAAGATTAAAAATCCTTAAGCATCTGTTATGCAAAGTATGTGCCCTTTGAAGTTCGCTCCAAATGCTTCCCCCACCCCCACCCCTTGGGGCAGCTTCAAAGGAAAATGCTATTCTCTCCATCCATCCTGATCTATCATCAACTTCTACATAGGCTTGGCAACTTCTACATTTTTTTTTCTTCCTTTTTTTTTTTTTAAAGGCTTTCATTGTTAAGTTAGAAGCCATAAACCTCTGAAGGCTATTGAAATAAACACTGTAATTATACTTGCACTATGCCACCTGAAGGTCACCTTGCAAGCAGGTGGTGTCTCTTTATGAGATTTCTTCCGTTCTGCCACTGGCCAGCCGGGAGTTCAAATCCTTCAGGTAATGGTAATTTCCCCTGCAGTAAAATTTCAATTATAGTTCTGGCTCCCAAATATGGCAATGTTATTAAGGTTCAGTCCTTTTCTGACTTAGAAAGTTACAGAATCCCCTAGTATATTTTGCATACTGTGCGCTATGAGTAAAAATCACTCTTCTTAAGAAGTATACAGATCAGGCCAGACAAACTTCACAGTTGCAGATGCTGCAATCTGGCAAGTACAGTAATACCTTGGATTGTAAGTAACTTGGTCTGAGAGCGTTTTGCAAGACAAGCAAATTTTTTTATAAATTTTGACTTGATAAACAAGTGACGTCTTGCAATACAAGTAGTTCGTAGGGATGTAACCGCTCACCTTGAGCGGGTGTAGCAGGCCGAAATCGGCCCTGCTCACTCCCGCCAGAGACTCGCTTTGATATAAGAGTGTTTTGGATTACAAGCACGGTTCCAGAACGAATTATGCTTGCAATCCAAGGCATTACTGTAATGCATATTGATAGAAAGCTTGGGAGATTCACACCAATGAAGCTCTGCTGGAAGCACTTCAAGTTGGGCTGCCAACCAGCCAGTAATTCATTAAATTGACCATTAACAATGGATAATCCTGGTGTTTTTTTGGTGTTTTTAGGTCAGATTTTTATTATCGGAACGAATCCAGATTTACCCTGGATCAGCTGCAGTGACAGAAGTGGACTTCCCTGTCCCCTCTTTCCCATGACAGCCCCTCCAGCCCCCTGAAAATGCTACACAGAGAATCGGGAGACCCTGCTGAAAGGGGCAAGCTGTGGTGTGGGTAGGAGGGAGGGGAGATTCCCCCCCCCCCATGAGCTGAGGGACTTTTCATGAGCGAACCCTTTCCTTTCATGGCAGGCAGATCCTGGATCCAACTCACTGTATTTTAATTGTTTTAATGTGAAAGAATGGTTTATTGGTATGTGTTTTATTACTACTGTAAGCTGTGCAGTGGAAGGGCCACTATAGGAATTTTAAGTAAATAACAGTGCCTGCCCTGGGTTTTGGAGGGGCCTTGGGCAAGACACCCTGGAGAGCTGTTGACAGTCAGGGTAGGCATGACTTGAGGAACTCAGCCTTCCACCACCTGGTGCCCTTCAGACATTTTGGACAATGTCTCCCAGCATTCCTGACCATTGGCCATGCTGGCTGGGTGAAGTTCAAAACATCTGGAGTGCACCAGGTTGGGAAGGCTGATCTAGATGGGCCAATGGTCTAACTCAGATTAAGGCAGCTTCCTGTGTTCTTAATAAAAAAAAACTTTCAAAACATTCCACCTACCCCTGTGCGTCTCTGTTAATGCGGTATTACAAGGCACTAGCAGGTTTGGCACTGGGGCACTTTCAGACAAGTGATTCCCCACATACCTTTGAGGGAGTACAGTTCCACACAGGCAGGGGCAATGCTAGGTACGGAAAAGATCCTGGGCTCAGGCCCACAGGACAAAAAAAAAAAAAAAAAGCACAAATTTGCATAGGCTAATTTACATATGCTGTAAAGTTTCTCGCGCACGTGTGTGTGTGTGTGTTTAAAGGACCCTATCTCCTAAGGACACCCCTATTTGTAAAAAGGAATGTATGGACAGGGGAGGGGGACGGCATTTGATTTCAGAAAACAACATCAGGCAGAAAGATTCAAGGAGGTGAAGCACACTTGGGCAAAAAGCCAGCTCATCCAGGGGGATCAGATGCAACAGAGATCATCAGGGCCCCTGCGCCTTTATTGCAGCAAGTGCCCATGGACAGCAGCACGGTGGGGCAGATGGCCTCCCAGAGATCTGGGGTTTCAGACATGGTGGGCTGCCCCCGAACACTGCCTCTGCACGTAGTGAATACGCAAGCTCTAAGTCAAATTGGAACAATGGCAAAGATGGTCAAATGGAATAAACCTAGCAGCAAAGATAGGTGGTTAAAGGAGCTGGACTTTTATTTCTCAGGAAAAGGTGGCTGTGGTGCACTATACAGCCTTAATTAATTAATTACCTTTTAAACTGCCCAATAGCTCAAACTCTCTGGGCAGTTTACAAAGATTTATGGCAGTGGTGTAAAAGCCACTTTAGCCATGGGTTCATCCCATAGTGCTGCTGCAATGTTTAAAGGCTTGACACCATGTGCCAAATATGTTACAATCTGGGTGATATGAGTTAATAACATAGGAACAAATGTGCTTTGGTGTGATGGATTGTGCTTTAAGATGATCCTGCCTTTTCAACCCTCTGATTTTATAGTGGCTGTGTTCAGACAATCATATCTTGGCTTAGTAAGCTGAAATATGAATGAGCCTTTTGCCTGCATGCACAGGCTATTGCTCTTCCCCTTTGTGTGAGCCATAATTAAACTAGGAACTAGAAACTATGGTAAACAGCTTTGAAACAAGCCAGGATATTAAACCACAATTTGGAGTAGGTTTAATATCATGGGTTGTTCTGAAGCCGTTAACCATAAGTTTCCTGATTCAGATGAAACAGGAAACTACTAGGCCTGTGGCTCACGCTGGCTCAGCTTGTCTGAGTGTGGAAAGCTAAGCAGGGTCAGGCCTGGTGATTACTTGGATGGAAGACCCCGCTCTAGTTTCCTGCATTGAGCAGGGGGTTGGACTCGATAGCCTTGCAGGCTCCTTCCAACTCTATGATCTATGAAGCCTTCCTGTTTTGTTTGTTCAGACCATGAAGGGAAGATCAAAGGGGCTGTGTCCACAGGCAAAGGTTAAGTTCATATCTCAGCATATTAAGCCAAAAGTTATCATCTGAACTGGCTCAATAAGTTTGTACTGTGCATTAACAATATGCAACAACTAACAACTTTGAATGAGCAAGCACAAAGGGGATCAATGGAGATGTTATTTATGTGCCTTTTAATTTTCTTCGCAGCTGAAGTCTACCCCAAAATGTATCACACATGTTTTTTCCTGATAACGTATATGGCCCCACTGTGTCTCATGGTGTTGGCCTATTTACAGATATTTCAAAAGCTATGGTGCCGACAGGTAAGCTCTTTTGTATGAGTTCCAGTTTTGTAACCCACGTCATGTAGCCTCTTAAAAGCCAGAATATTTGTGTATTTCAGTGACATATATATATATATATATATATATATATATATATATAATTTCTTGAATTAAATAATAATGTATAATTCCCATAGATGAAATATTTCATTCAAAGTGAATAGTATTCTATTTAGGACCATTGAAGTACAGTATATTTATTTATTTATTATATTTTTGAATCTCCCATCTGGCCAGTCATCCGGCCACTTTGAGCGATGTACAGTCCAATAAAATACAAGAACAAAACAGAGTGTAATACACAATTAAAAACAGTACAAAATTTAAAAATCCTAACCCACCCCATATTCCCGCCTGAAAAACCACGTTTTTAATGCATGGTGGAAGCTAATCAAGGATGGGGCATGGTGGAGGTCACTGGGGAGAGAGTTCCATAAATTGGGGGCTCCCACAGAAAAGGCCCTCTTCCTAGTCCCCACCAACCTGGTTTCTCTGGCTGATGAGACAGGGAGAAGGCTGTCTGTGGCAGATCTTGTTGAGCATCCTACTTGATGTTGCTGGAGGCACTCCTTGAGATAAACTGGATAAATTAATACAGTGAAAACAAGTAAGTGTGCCCAACCAATCCACACACCCGTCACATACATATCTGATGCTCAGTCTAATGAGCAGAAATGTAATACTTCCTGCTAAGATGGGATAGTTTTCTTCAGGATTTCATAAGTTATCTCTGAGTGAAGGAATGATAGAAGAGACTAGAATGTAGAAAGAAAAGTGTTGTGATCATTCCAAAAACTTTTGCATTGCATTGCACTTACATATTACTTTATTTGCTTGTTTCCTATTTTTACTTAACGAGTAACAGCAGGAGCTGTTACTACTTCCACTCATGGAAAATTAACAGAGCTCTGTTTTTCAAGTATAGTTGCCAAAGTGGACACAATATTAAGCTAAGAGGAAACCCAGCAAATCCCACTTAACACTGATTATCTACTGAGATTTGACTCTTTTATCATGTCAGTGACATTGAGTTGAGCAGGTGTGCCCTGGTTGGTTGTTAGAGTCACTGAAAATCATAGTGCATAATTGTTTTTCAGTGGTATTAGACCTCATTAAGAGAGACAGTTGTTCATCAGTTAACCCAACTATATGTGTGTGTGTGTGTGATATATATACTGGGCTCATGTGACCCCAGTACTGCATATCTTGGTTTCCTTGTCTTGAACAGATAATCTTCCAGAACAGATTTGTGAAACTTTGACTGGTTTAAAACTAGCTTCTTTCGGAGAGGATAGGCCCCCAAATATTGCATCATTTGGTTTGTCTTATGGTTTCCCCCCGCCCAATATGGCAAGACAAGTATTTTGGAGATGTGCAACACTGTTGCACCATTGCAACATCATAGCTAGCGGCATTGGTCTGATGTGGCTAGCCAACCCTGGATCACGCACTATTACAGTAGCATGAGTTGGGTCTACCGTGGCAGTAACAGTGACTATTATCAGCTACAATGTTGTGTAAGGCATCAAAGCGTGCATGTGTTGTATCTCAGTTTTCACGACACACACACACACACACACACCCAACAACTTAATTGAGTTCCATCTTAAGAGCTGTCTTGATTCTAACGTTGCGGGCTTCAAGTTCAAAATGGAGATGCATGAACAAAATGAAAATGATTTAGTAAGGACATCTTTCATTTTACCCATAGAAAAGTGATTGCCCTGAAATCAATGGGTTGGATCCAGATTCTGTCATATGTAGAGTAGACCCATCGAGATCAATAGAACTTGTGTTAGTTATGATTAACTTGTCCCATGGATTTCAATAGGTCTACTGTGTATGAATAAATCTGGATCCAACTGTGTGTTTGCTTTAAATGTATCTGTGTTGTAACCTTACCTGGTCAATCAATGCAGCAAGTTTTCTCTCTGGGCAAATGGTGGTAATTAAGATTCCAATTACTATGCTCTGTTAGATTCCAGGAACTTCATCTGTGGTTCAGAGAAAGTGGAAGCCTCTGCAGTCTTCAGCGCAGACCCGAGGGCTAAGGCCAGCAGCAGATTTGAGGATTAGTGCTGTGGCAGCTGAAATCAAACAGATTCAAACCAGGAGGAAAACGGCACGTATGCTCATGGTGGTTCTGCTGGTTTTTGCCCTCTGTTATCTCCCAATCAGCATTCTCAACATATTAAAAAGGTAGCCTTCCTCCACAAAGCGTGATAACTAGCTTGCAGGGTTTTCTGGTCTACAAGTGACGGGCTGCTGTGTTTCTGGGATGATTTTGCACAGATGTCATATTAAAGAACCAGGAAAGTAAGACTCCGCCTACAAGTGTGAATCAGTGAAATAACCCCGTAGCAATGGTAGTTGCAGTAGGATAATAATGGTTCAGAAGTTTCAGCTGGTGCAGGATACGGCCACCTGAATATTGGTGGGTGCCGGATGGTCAGGTCATGTGACCCCAATACTGCACCAGCTGCAGTGGTTGCCAGTGCATTTCTGAGTCCAATTTTAAGTGCTGGTTTTCACCTTTAAAGCCTTAAATGTTTTGGGCCCAAGCCTTCTCCTGTAGCAGGCTGCCCACACTCTGAGGTCATCAACAGAGGCCCTTCTCACCTGCCTGCCACCAAGGGTCGTTAGGCTGGTGAGTACAAGGGAGAGGGCCTTCTCACTGGTGGCCCCACACCTCTGGAATCAACTTAAAGTAGGGTTCATTAGGCCCCTACTTTACAGGTCTTCAGGAAATCTTTGAAGACCCACCTGTTCTCACTAGCCTTCCCTTAAGTTTGGGCAATCGGCTTTTACTGGTAAGTTTTGTTTTTATTGATTTTAATTGGCAATATCAGTTTTTATGGATTTCATTGAAACATGTTTTTATGGATTTTTTAAAAATTGTAACCACTCTGTGTGGTTTTTGTCTTGTATGCTGCCTTGAGAGGGTTGCACCACTAAAGGCAGTCTAGAAATAAATTTAGATGTTAGATAGATAGATAGATGTAATAACAGAACCAACAGTATGGAGTGTGTGTGTATATATATATTAAGCTAGTTGCCTTGTACAGAGACAGACTGTTTGTCCACCAAGTCCAGTGCTATCTACTCTGACAGGCAGTGTCTCTCTGAGGTCTCAGGAAGAAATGCATTCTGTCTCCGTCCCTGTTCTGCCAAAGGCAGCGGTTCTTTTTAGAATCCAGAGACAATGAGCACACTTATGGGTGAAGGTTGAAAAGCTTTATTAGCAAACTAGAGGAAAGAGATTACAGAAGCAAGATAGATGCAGAGCACAATGCTTACATCCCTTCTGTTGTTGGGAACCCCTCAAAGAAACAACAGCGGACAGACTCCTTGAACCTCGACACAGACTTAGCTGCACAGAAGGTGATGTATGCAGACCAAGGAGTCCGTCCGTTGTCATTTCTTTGAGGGGTTCCCGACAACAGAAGGGACGTAAGCATTGTGCTCTGCATCTACCTCGCTGCTATAATCTCTTTTCTGTGGTTTGCTAATAAAGCTTTTCAACCTTCACCCATAAGTGTGCTCATTGTCTCTGGATCCTAAAAAGAACTGCTGCCTTTGGCAGAACAGTGCCCTGAGATCCTTTTAAGTAGAGATGCTGGAGACTGAACCTTGGATGTTCAACAAATAAGAAATGAGCACTAGTCATGAGCTCTAATGCATCCCTGATACGGTGTGATTAGCATCTGATTTTTAACTTTGTGGAGAGCCAGCACACACAGGCTCATGTCCACTCTGCAATACGGTCAGACCAAGCAGATGTAAACGTGGTCAGGCCAGAAGTGGTGGGCCACAGCCAGTGGCCCAGCATATCTGGGGTCTCTCGGCTGCTCCTTCAGCCATGGAGGAGGAGGAGGAGGAGGAGGGGGGGGGAGCCTGCCTGAAAAGCAAAACTATTCTGGGAATAACAAGCCCAGTGGTGAGCCAGGGGACAGCCTGTCCTTGCCATCTGAGCCTCAAACTACATGTGACACTAAACACGTAACTTAGAAGTGCATCAGAATTTTAAAGAAATTAATAATTGGTGTGAGGAGGGGAGATTTGGGACCACAATATGCAAGGAGCGGAGATTTGACCCTTCCCTCCCCATTTGTGATCCCAATGAAAATCCACGTACACACATACACAAACTGCTGTTAGCATTAGGGGGGAAAGCTCCCATTGGTGCCAGTGGGAGCTTTTTTCCTAACACTAGCAGCAGTATGGATGGGGGATTCTCATGGGGATCATGGCTGGGGAGGGAAAGGTTAACACACCCCCCATTCATGTATGTTGCGGTCCCAATGAAAATTCCCCACATACCTATTAATATTTTTTAAAATAGTAATAATAATCCCTGACATGCTTCCAAGTGACAGATTTAGTGTCATGTCTAGTTTGACCCTGAGAGAGGCAACACTGAGGCCAAGGAAGGACCAGGTGAAAGGAAGGGGAGTAGTCAAAGGACTGCAAGAGATACTTAAGACACTAGAGGGCACTCCAGTCTAAGGACTAAGGTGTGTTGTTGAGTAAGTGAGTTGAGCATGGGGGGGTGTTGAGCATGTCTCTGTAAATAGGAAATTGGAGCCACAAGGAACTATTCATGTCTCAATGATGACGAGCCAGCAGGTTCTCAGAAGAATATGGGAGATAATACAACGGCAACCCTAACCCATTCCCTAACAAAAGTGGACTGCAGGCTCATGTTCTGAGGACAACGAAAGCAGAGAGTTCACCAACATCTAAAAAGTATCCATATACAGTAATTCTTGTTCCCAAATTGGTCCCCTTGATCATTTCAAGCCTTTTAGAATGTGGAGGAAAAAATCTGCACAAAGCCAGGAAACCCCCAAGCGACTGGTGGTTGGGAGAAAGGGAGTAGGGCCAGGAGAAGTGGGGAGGGTCTTCTGGGGAGCCCCATAGGACTGGATCAAGACCCTGGGCCTGAGGTAATGCACCTCTGTTATAGAGGCATAAATGTTGACTGCCATATCTTGAGCTTCTAAATGGGCTCGCAATGTTCTCACCAGACGTGTGTTTCTGGCCTCCTCCTCCACTTGCCAGACAAACTGAGGCTTCCATCTGGCAGAAAGTTGTGCATTACAATACCCATTGATTTCAAAGGGATTTATGTCTAAGTCTATGCAGGTTTATGGATGATTCCTCCATGTGGAAGATGGGATGTAGCCCAAATATTTATTTATTTTTTATATGAAAACATTTCTATACCACCCTCATGTGTATCAGAATTTGGCATGAAACCAAGACAAAACATAAAAATGAGAAAGTGGCAGATAAAACTTGGAACACGGATTAAAACATGTTCGATTAAAAACAGTAAAACCCGTTTCAAAGCCTGGGTAAATAAAGATTTTTTTTGCTAGGTGCCTAAATGATAGCAGTGTTGCTGCCAGGTGAACCTCTTTGGATATGGCTTCCTATAGTAGGGAGACAGTTGCTGAGAAAACCCTCCCCTTTGCAGGTAATCTGCGTACGGAAGAGGAACATGGAGAGGAGATTTTCAAACAACTGATCAGTGTGTCTGTCTATAGCAGAAGTGCAGAACCTCAGGCCAGGGGGCTAAATCCGGCCCTCCAAGGGTTCCAATCTGGCATGTTAAAGAAATTCTCTCAGGAAGAGATGAGAGGCAAAAATGGGTAGTTCACTGGGAGCCATCTTTATTTGGAATGACGCATGTCGGAGAGCAAACAAGCACGGCAAGTCAGCTCTGCCATATAAAGGCAGTGGTTCACCTCATATAGACTTACCAAATGCAAGCCCAATTGTGGTCAGTACTATAGCCCACCCCTTCCGGCTCAGTGCCAGTAGGCAGTACACCAATGAGTTATTCTTTACATTCTTTGATCGTGCCCTGCTTTCCTCGTCTATCGTCTTCATGTGCTAATCTTCCATTGGTCAGCTGTTAGCCAACTGATTACAGCAGCAAATCTCTTTAGTGCCTGCAAATTCAACTAAGTCAGTATGCTTTTCTTCATCATGATGCAACTTCTTTGTTGATCTACCCTGTGTCTACTATGCACCTCTAAGTGAATGATTGCAGAGATTATTTAACTAATCCCATCATTCGAATGTTTGCCTCATCTCATCAGGCACTAGTCCAGGGTTCCCCAGAAGGCCATGCCCCCTTCCCCTGGCCCCTCTGCCTTTCCCCCAACAACCAGGTGATTTCCCAGCTTTTGTGCAGTTCTCCCCCCCCCCCCATTCTAAAAGATTGAAATGCCTCTCCTAAGGCTTAGTTACTGGCAGGAAGAGCTTTACACTACAATTTTTCTTTCTTTCTTTATTATATTATATTATATTTATACACCACCTTTTTTCCTTCAAGGAACCCAAGGCAGCTTACATAATCCCCCTCCTCTCCATTTTATCCTCACAACAACCCTGTGAGGTAGGTTAGGCTGAGAGTCAGTGACCGGCCCAAAGTCCCCCAGTGAGCTTCATGGCTGAGTGGGGACTAGAACCTGGGTCTCCCCAGTCCTAGCCCAACTAGGGATGTTACTTTTGCCTGCGCGGGCACGAGTGAGGCCCGAACTCGACCCGCTCGTGCCCATGCGCGGCTCTCCACGGCTCACGCGGGCCTACCTGCCTCTTCTCCAGCTCGTGCTCTCCGCAGCAAGCCGCCCGCACTGGTCCCATCACGTCACTTCCGGCACGGCAGAAGTGATGCGATGGGACCCTGCTCCGGCGCGCTGGACAGGGCTGTTTAAACCCTGTTGCCCTGGTTCCCCCCACCAAAAACATAGCGCGGGGGTCCAGCGCGCCGGAGCAGTCGGATGTGATGCGATGGGCGGCGGTGGTGGCTCCATCAGCGGTGGCTCCATTGGCGGCGGCGGCTCTGGCGGCTCTGGCGGCGGCGGCTCGAGCGGTGCAGAGAATGCTCCACGCCACTCAGAAGAGTGAGATCGGGCCGCCGCCGTGGAAGGACAAGCCGCGGTAAGGTTTGAGTAACACCCATAAGCCCAACACTCTTAACCACTACACCACACTGGCTGGAATTCCTTGTATTTTTGCACCTTCTCTTTTTCCTTTGACCCCACCGCCTTTGGCCCCGCCCACCACTGGAATGTGGCCCCCAAGAACTTCTCTGAAATGGAATTTGGCCCTTGGGCTGAAAACAGTTCTGTACCCCTGGAATAAAGAGTGAAATGTGCCTGTAGTTCCAATATAGAAAAAAAAACCCCTGTGTGCCCTAGCATCAAATATTTCAGAAACCCTGGTATAGCTTGGTTGACCTTATTGATCTTCACACACTCTTCTCCTGGCCTGATCGTTGGTCATCTGGTGGTTTCCCGGCTTTTGTGCAGTTTTTCCTGCATTCTAAAAAGTTGAAATGCCTCTCCTACGGCTTAATTACTGGAAGTAAGAGCTTCAAGCCACAACCTGTTGATGTTTTGGCTCAGCCCCTTTTGCCTTTGGCCCCACCCACCACTGGAATGTGCCCCCCCCCGAGAGCTTCTCCAAAATGTAATTCAGCCCTTGTGCTAAAAGAGGTGTGTCCCGTCCCCCCCCCCCCCCGGTCTATGGGTACACATATTTTGCTGCCCTGGGCATGGGAACTGTGTGCACAATTCCTCATCCAGGGAAGGATATGCCTGATTCTGTGTGCTTGTGGTCCTTAGCTGAATTAAGGCATACGGAGTAAATGTTGACAGCCACATATAGGATCTGCGCTCTCTCAGAGAACACTCATTGAACCTGCTGCGGTTCCTATAGTTAATGAGACTATTGCATCCACGTGGTCTTCTGCATTTTGACTCATATGCCATGTAAAAATCTTTACAGAGTATCAAAATCAAAGCTAATTTGAGATTTCTATTTTTCCCTCTCTTCTTTTTGTAAGGGTATTTGGGATGTTCAACAATGCTGATGACAGAGAAACTGTGTATGCCTGGTTTACATTCTCCCACTGGCTTGTATATGCAAATAGTGCAGCAAACCCAATTATTTATAACTTTCTGAGTGGTAAGTTGACCAGTTATGTCTCCAGTTATCAGTTCAGAATGCAATGGAGTTAACTGATTCATAAAGAGCTACTTTAATGTTCAGTATACAACTTTATGATATTTCACATGGGAAGGTCACTATTATTCCCATTATACAGATGGAAGACCAGAGGCTTAGAGGAAATGAGCTGCCCAAACTATCCAGTAAGCTGATCCAAGATCTAAATATACATTTCCCAAATGTGTTTTTTTATTGTTCACATCTTTCATTTTATTCCAGTTTTTATTTTCGGCCACAAGTGCAAAAGTATCAGAAAATATTTCTGCACTCCTCATCTCTGTCTGATTAGCTGCAGTCATAGGCAAAGCCAATCATGGATTAATGTCAAAAGCAATGGGTAGAGAACATTGTGTGACAAGAATTGGGTTCTCATCTGAATATCTGCAGTCTTTAAAGCCAGTCTGACATACACACAAGAATATGATTTTTGCAAGAGAATCTGGACAATCTATGACCATGGTAACAGAGGGTGGTATCCAATGTTAGTCCTAGAGTAGACCCATTGAAATGAATAGGACTTAAGTTATTCATGACTAACTTAAGTCCCATTCAATTCAATGGGTCTACTCTAAGTAGGAAGAACATTGGATACTAACCTGAAACAAGATCTTGGCAAGAGATGAGCGCACTAGCCCTGCTGTCTCCTCCTCCATTCTTGTCACCCTGCACATGTTGAGGGCACACATCTGCAGTGAGGAACCTTTTGTGTCTATGTAGGTTCTTTGCATGATGTAGAACCCTAGAAAGTCAGGGTTCTACATTGCATGGGAGCCTACACAGATGCAAAAGGTTCCCAGCTGCAGATGTCCACCCTCAACGCATGGAGGGTGACAAGGACAGGGATGGAGGGATATGGAGCTAGCATGCTCATCCTCGTTCTCCCACCTTACATGTTTGTTACACTCAGAACAGAACACCTGAACAGGGCTACTGAATCTCAAAGCCTGAGTCACATTTGAGCTTCAGTCTGTAATTCGGGGGGGGGGGGGGAAGAAATCTGTTTCTTGTCAGCTTTGGAATTGAGCAGATGTATAGAAAATAAATTACATGAAATGTAAGGGTGAAGATGGGTTTACTGTTGCAACTGATGTACAGATGTGACCTGGCTATGGTTTCTTTGCCCTCCAGTGTGAGCCTTGCTTCACAATTTAAACAGAAAATGTACATAACAATGAACTGAATGCCTGTTCAACCAAGATGCTGCAGACTTTATAGCTATATAGCTATAGTGACACTTCTGGTTCCCAATAAAATGTGACCCGATAGGAGGTTTTCTCCTTTTTCAACGTGGCCCTGCCTAACATATGGCAAAGTTCAATTCAGAACCAGGAGCACTGCTATAGCATCACTGCATTTGTGGCCTCTTATTCCAGCAGGCGGAGAGAACTAGGGCTGAAAGCCAAAGGGGAAGTATGGGTGCATGAAGGCTAAGCACGCTTCAAAACCAATGATGGCTTTGTGCTAGCAGAAAGCTCTTCTGCTCTTACAAGTCAGGCCATCTGATTTTCACCAAACCACTGCCCCGCCCCACTTCAGCCCTTATCCCATACTGTTCAGGAGGGTCCACCAACCCACAGGAGCAGTTTTGGAGGGGGCTGTAGTGGATATGGGGGATAAGAGAAAATCAGGTGCCCCATCCTGATTTCTGCTAATGCATGGGGTGCAAAATGTATGGCTTTGGGGCCACAGGCAGCTCCCCAAACCTTTTCTGGCGACCTCCAGCATCTGCCACTGCTGAAAAACTGGAAGCAGGAGGAAACACACTAGAAGCAGGCTCTATGGTTCAAGAACCTTGTGATGCCCCTCACCACTGAGAGAGATGCCCCTCACCACTGAGATTCGAACCCGAAGCTTTATACGGTCAAATCCCAACCTGGGACGCCACACCGCTCACCACCACCTGTCAGACCCCACCTCCACACTCTCTTATTTTATTATTATTATTTATTATATTAATATCCCACCTTTTTTCCTGCAAGGAACCCAAGGCGGTTTACATAATCCTCCTCCTCCTCCTCCTCCTCCTCTCCATTTTATCCTCACAACAACCCTGTGAGGTAGGTTAGGCTGAGAGTCAGTGACTGGCCCAAAGTCACCCAGTGAGTTTCATGGCCCAAGCAGGGACTAGAACCTGGATCTCCCGAGTCCCAGTCCAACACTCTCACCACTATGCCACACTGGCTCTTAATCTTAATCTCCTCTGCTGCCACCAACCCCCTTCAGGGTAACCAACTGAGACCACTCCTTTTAAGTTTTTAAAAAGGAAACAAGTTTATTTACAAACAAGGGTAGGGAAATAGATAATGTTAATGGATTCTAAATGTTGAAAACTCCCTCTCTCCCCCCCCCTCTCAGACAAGACTCCATCTCCCAACTCCACTCAGACTTCTCTCCCCACTCTCCCCCTCTCTCTTCAGACTTACCTCAGACTCCCCTCCACAGCTCCTTCAGATCACTTCACAGCTCTTCAAAAAAAACCCTCTCTCCCCCTCTCTTCAGACAGCCCTCTGAGACCCTCCGCCTGAAGCCCACTGTTTATATTACAGGCTTCACCCCCCTCTTCTCACTCTCTCAGCCAATCAGCAGACATCCAACATTCCACACTCCCCCTTCCCCTCACATACTAACTGATATAACGCTTTGTCCATGGGCAAGGGCATGATGACAAACACAAACCTCATTCCTAGAGCATCCCAGGAAGCAGTGGTTGAAGGTTCTTCTTGCCTGCTTCCTGGGATGTTTTAGGAATCTGGTTCTTGCTGTATGGCAGAGCCATAGAGCCTGTTCCTAGAGCATTTTTCCTTTTTCCTTTTTTTTTGGGGGGGGAGTGATTGTGTTGGGGTCCATGGGATGAGAAGAGGGCCTCAGAACCTTGACGCTGTTGCTGTAAGACAAAGATCTGTCGCTGCTGGGGTGAGTGTGAGAAGGTTGTGTGAGAGAGAGTTGTATGTGAGTGTGCATGAGTGTATTTATTTTTATTTTATTATATTTATACCTCACCTTTTTTCCTGCAAGGAACCCAAGGCGGCTTACATAATCCTCCTCCTCCTCTCCATCTTATCCTCACAACAACCCTGTGAGGTAGGTTAGGCTGAGAGTCAGTGACTGGCCCAAAGTCACCCAGTGAGTTTCATGGCCGAGCGGGGACTAGAACCCGGATCTCCCAGTCCAGCACTCTCACCACTACACCACACTGGCTCTCGAACCATTGACTGACATAATTAGGACAACACTGATGTTCAACTCACAGTCCCCACCGATTTTGCAATTTGTGTGTGGTGGTGGTGGTGGGGAGGCAGCAGATAGGTCATTTTAAATAATGAAGGCTGAGCATGCACAGTGCCATTTCACCATATCCTTTGGGGGATCCTGAAAATGGGACACCCATTTAACCAAAGGGGAGGCATTGAAATAAATACATAAATAATCTAAAATAATCTGTATAAGAGATGTCATCTAGTTGCCTCTTCTAGATTTATCCAAATTGTATTATTAATGGCATTTAAAAAAAAAAAATTGGATTCATTTTTGCACGTGCGTTGTTTGCTGAAACACATTTCATAGTATATTTTCTCATGCTTCTGGTGCTCTTGATTTGACAGGAAAATTCCGAGAAGAATTTAAAGCAGCCTTTTCTTGCTGCTGCTTTGGCATTAGTCACCACCATGATGAACCACTCAGGGGACGGACAAGCACAGAAAGTCGGAAATCCTTGGCCACTCAGCTCAGCAATTGTGATCATGTTACAAAGCTGTCAGAGCATGTTGCATTGACTAACATAGGTACACTACCAACAAATGGCACTGGTTCTATTCACAGCTGGTAGCGTACTAGCTTCTGCATCATTTAACACCTTTGTAAATAAAAATCTCTGCATCTGATAATCGAAACCGGTAACCAGAGCACTGCATACGGAAATGGAATGTCAGACTCTGAACTAACACAAAGTCAGGTTAATGTACAAATTTTGTTTGTAAAAGAAACCACAGCTTTGTGATTTTCATTGCATTTGCTTTCCAACTGTAAGAAAACAGTGTTTGGGAAATATATTCAATTATTTTTTTATATCTTCATTGGTCTGATCTTCTACTAGATTTGGTTTCTCAATATACTGGGTACATCTTGTGTTTCACTGCAAGTTTCAAAATATTGACAGTAAGGTGGAAGTATAACAATGGAAATACACATTATAACCAATGTGGGATTGTTTGCCCCATGTCAGGTTCTTTTCCTCTCATTTTATAACACGAAGCAAAACTTAAGAGTGTTCTGACATCTTGTATACTAATAGTGAACTCATTCTCCGAGTGTGAATCCTTATGTAGCCAAAATGCCACCATCCACACATAAGAGAGATATCAGTGGGCCTTGAAAAACCCAAATGTTTGCAAATGTATGCCCCCCAAAAAGTTTACAAAAAGCCCTAAAGGAAGCAGGGGACTCAAGATAGTTCAATGAAAACTGAGCATGCTCAGTGCCATGGAATGCTGACTGAAGAGGAGGGAGAGGAAAATGGGAGGGGAAATGAAAGGAATATCCTGGAAAAGAGCACAGAGACTCCACAATGTGACATTTTGTTGCAGGTTCCACTTGTTATGACATACTGCAGCTTTCCTCCTAAGCTGGTGTCCTCCAGATGCACTGGACTACAACTCCCATAACCCCCCAGCCAGCATGGCCATCACCATCGACCATGCTTGCTGGGGCTGATGGGGGTTTGGGAAAGCTGATTTCTTCAGCTACATTCCCATACCACTGGCTACTACTGGTAAGGGAGAAGAGATGCCACTTCATGACATCAGGACATAATACTAATATGACAAGACAAGAGAGCAGAGTAACATTTCTCATGCTGGGAGCAGGTGGGAGATCCTAGGAGATCCTTGTGCATATTTTATTGGGAGGAGTCTTATAAACAGTCACAGTTCAGGTTTCCCAAATTGGACAGTGCGACCACATTGAGAAGAAAGAGTACGGTAAGTTAGTGAATCCCTGACTGCTGAAGGCCAAGTTACTTCAGACTGGAGATCAAGTGATACAGGGAAAACAGTAATCATATCATCATCATCATCATCATCATCATCATCATCATCAAGTTTACTTATTGTAAATACTGCAACATGCCTTGTAACACTTTAAAGGCAACACATTTCTTGTGGCATAAATCTGTTAGTCATTACTAACAGTTGTCTTCATTGTTTATGCTGCAACAGAATAGCGGAATGGCTATCCCTCTGGAATTTATTCAGCATGTTCATCAGTCCTCAACCAATGACTTAACAAGTCAAATGCCTACAGCAATCTTATACATGAAAAGATGGGCAACAATGTGGCTACTTCCTGACATTCAGTGCATGCCTTTAGACTAGGGGTGTTGAACTCCTTTCAGCCTGTGGGCTGAAAGAAGTTTTGGAGAAGGCTTTTGAGGCCACATTCGAGTGGTGGGGTGGGCCAATGGCAAATAGGGTGGGGCAAAAGGGGCTGGCCGGGGGCAGAAATACCAGCATATTTGAGCTTAAAGCTCTTGCTGCCGGTAACTCAGCCTTCAGAGAGGCATTTCAACCTTTTAGAATGGGGGGGGGGGGGACTGCACAAAAGCCAGGAGAGCACCAAATGATTGGTGTTTGGGGAAAGAGGCATGGTCATGTGGGGAACCCCAGCAGGCCAGATTGGAATGCCAGGCTCAACATCCAAACTCTAGACTGGCTGAAGGCTTGAGCCCAGAAAGCAGACTTGTCATTCCTCCCTGGTGTGGGACACCTTTCATAAAAGAATCCCCCTTCTGTACTCCCAATCGAGGCCTGCCACCTGAACACCCTCCAAAGCATTCCTGCATTATGCTTCTCCATGTCCAATTTTATGGCTGGGTCGTCATGTTAAGCTCCTGTAGATCAACTGGCATTCTCACTGAGCCACATGATGATGCTCCTGAAAATCAGCTCCCTGTGGCTGCATCCAGCTCCCCCCTTCCTTTTCTTCCAGCTTCCTCTCATTCTATGTCTTTGAGAGGAACTCACCCAGGTTCTCCACATTTCTCAAGCCACACCTTGTTGCCATTGATAGTTTCTCTGCCGTCATTTTCACCCTGCCTGCCTCCCTCTTCCCCACAGCTTGGCTCAGGAATGTCCATATCTTTCCTATCACACCTATGCTGTCACAATCACTGCAAGCCAGGAGCAGGGAACCTGTCGCCTCCCAGATGCACTCATGCATCTGACCATTGGCCATGCTGGCTGGGGCTGTTGGGAGATGGAGTCTAACAACATCTGGTGGGCCACAGTTTTTCTGCCCTGCTGTAAACCATATTTCTTGTGTAGTGCTTATATGCGAGCTTTCTGTGCTCTAAGTTTAGTGCTCCCTACGCAGCTAGAGAGTGTGCCCTCTTCTCACATCACTAGGATGTTCTGAGCTTACCAGCATAACTGGTTCTAGAAGGTACCCTTCGATGTTTGAAGAAACAGCCAAGTGATTGCCTAATATTTTCACCCTGAAGAACATTAGATTCTCCCAGGTCACACAACACACACTGGGCTCATCAGGGGCCATTTAACCCCCATGAGCTGTGGCATGTGCCAGGTGATGTTTTGAATAGGCAATACCCACATGGCGGTTGCCATGCCATGCAAACCCAGCAACCAAGGGTTATTTGAGGGTTAAGCAACCCTCGCTTGACCCTCAGTTTTGTTCTAGGCAAACCGCACCACTGACTGAGTAGGAAATCAGCCCTTCTGTTGTTTTATTCTGCAATTATTTCTTCAAGAGGATGGAAAATAAAGAGCTTATCATAATGAAACTTGGATATCAGGGCTGAACATTTGCCTGATCAGACATTGACAGAATGGACTATACAAAAACAACAGAGTCCTGCAGCACCTTAAGGACTAACAAATCTATTCTAGCCTAAGCCTTCGTGGACATGGACCACTTCATCAGATGCTTCAGAAGTGGACAGTCAGTGTCCACGAAAGCTTATGCCAGAATAAAGTGCCACAAGAGTCTTTAAGGTGCCACAAGAGTCTTTGTTCTTTTTGCTACAGCAAACTAACACGGCTACCCCTCCGGAAATAAATAGACTGTATGATTCATCTGGACTGACAGGCAGCAGCATAAGTGATCAGCAACCACATCCAGAGCAGCTCTTACTATACTCTCTGGAAAGCTGCAACAGGTGTAAAACGGAGGGTTGGCGTTACTATCTCTGGGGTAATACGCGGAGCAGGCGGGGGCGGGGGGCGGGGAGTCCCACCAGAGCCGGCTCCCTCTTTCAGCGCCGGGCTGGACCAATCGCAGGCATTTCCTGCAAGCAGAGCGCTGTCCGGCGCGGCTTGGTGCTGAAATTACTCGCGGTGAGCGATTAAAGAGAGATTTCAGAGCGTATCAGGCGTCCACCTGCAGCTTCCTGTGCTCAGCGTCAATATCTGGAACTCCCTCTCGCGATGAGTCCCATTCTGTTCATCATAGGTAAGTTCCGAAGAGTTTTTGCCTTGTGACGCCAGATCCTATCCATGCTACTAGGAAGTAAGTCCTACGATATCTACTGGGGTTGATTCCCAATTAAGTGTGTGTAGGCCTTAGTTGCCTGTGGGTCAGGATGACATTTGGCAGCATCAGAATGTGTTGGACAGTTATTTCTGCCATTTCCGTTTGTATGTACTCTAAAGGATAGACTCTGAATTCGTATGCTAAGCTTTCTCAGTTAAGCTTTTCTCCTCCTCCTCTCCTACCCCATTCAAGCATTATAAAGTTGATGAAATGGCTGCTGTCTTGCTTGTTTTTTTAAGACTCCTTTTTGTCTGTTTGTTTAGCCTTTGTGACTCTCAGGGGAAAAAACAATTTAGAGTGCAACTTACATGTGTACTCAGAAGTAAGCCTCATTGAGTTCAATGGGACTTATTCCCAGGTAAGTGTATAGGATAGCAGCCTTAAAATATAAACATTCTGCTAATTTTGATGCCAGAGTGGCTAGAGCTGTATAGGTATAAGATACTCATAGGTGGCCACATTCCTGTGCTCTTTAGAATACATCCCATAGACTATGTCCCAATTTCACCACCTGAAATCAAATAGGTGGCAACAATATTGCTGACATCTATATGTGGCATCTCTTAAAAGCTAATCTCATGGGCCTTCTTTCTGGTGCATCACATCTACACTTCCCAAACAGATGTGCTGCTTTTATTTGTGCCCATAGATTTCCTTGTGCCAAACACAGGGATAAATAACAAACATTGGTCTTAGCATTCTCACTTGTATACATAATAACAACACAAAGCATTTGTAAGGCACCTTTCCTAGGAGCTCAGAGTGCATCACATGCGTTATGTTAGCAATCCCTGCAACAAGCCTCTAAAACAGGGATGGGGAACCAGTGGCCCTCCAGATCTTGCTGGACTCCCACTCCCATCAGCCACAGCCAGCATGGTAATGGTCAGGGATGATGGGAGTTATGGTCCAACAACATATGGAGGTTCCCGGGTTCCCTGCACCTACTGTAAAGCAAGCCAGTGTTTAATATCTACACATTATAGGTTGGATCCTGACTTAGTCATACTAAGTAAACTCATTTAAATCAATAGGACTTAAGTTAGTCATGACTAAGCTCTCCCACTAATTTCAATGGGTCCACTCTAAGCATTACTAAGTCCGGATCCAACCCAAAACTTGGGTGAGAAGAACACTTAATTCATAGCTGAATTAAGATTTGAACCAGGACTCACAGCTGATGCATGCAATCACTACATGACAGCAACTATTATATGCCTGCTGTCAGTATGTCTGAATCTCACATGTGAACTTACCTGGCCATCTTCTCAAAGTGCCACTTGTGGAACAACAAAACATATTCCCACCATAGTTAAGCTCTTTAAAATCCCATTGATTTTAAAGGCAGAGATTTAAGCAGGTGCTTAACTCCTGCTGAAATCAATTGAGGTTAAAAGTGCCTGACTTTGGCTGGATCAAGCTCACAGTTAATAAGAAAAACTGCTTGAGGGCAGAACGAGGAGGAGGAGTAACGGTTGGTTCTGTGCACATCAAAGAAATGATCTGATGTGATCACAAGGAGAGAACCTTAGTGAGGGAAGCTGTTCTTTTCTTTCTTTCTGTTCTATTTATGAGCAATTTGGCTGGGTAGATTCAGATAACCAGACTTTGCCCCAGTCAAAATGACATTTGCACAGTTACTAAAAGGTGAAAAAGTAGTGGTGGAGATGGGTTGTCTGAAGGGAAACCAGTGACTCCATACCCAACATGTCTCCATGCCTTACTGGAGCTTGGATCTCCATCCAGACAACTACTTCTATTTCAACTGCAAACATAAACCAGTGTTGGGAAGCAAAGCTGATCATCTGACTCAATCCGTTCTGCTCTGTTTCTTTAGCAATGGCTCCTCCCCCCCTTTTTGTGCCCAGGGTTACTGGTGCTCTGTAGAGCATGGCTAATCCTTTAAATGCTCATGACTGTTGATGCTTCATGAGTCATGTGGCTTTCTTGTTCCTAAAGGCAATGTGTGATTGGAACATTCTTCATGTATTCCTGGTATGGCTGGAAACAGCAGGATGTTGATGAGCAGGTGCTGGCTTCACACTCAGATGCTATCTCCAGGACAGTGTTTTTGTTTCTTTTGGGGGGGGGGGCTCCGACGGAAATGACATCCATATCTAGACCCACTCCAGTCTGTAAATACTTCCATGCCAAATCAGCCTAACACCAATATTGTTATGAGAAGTAACTATCAAGTAGACATGAAAATGGGAACTTATGTAAACAAATGGCCTCTTGTTTGCCAAGTAAAAAGCTTAAGTGTACATAAGGTCACAAGAAGAGCTATTGTTACTGTTACTGACATTGCCTGGAATGGGAAAAAAAAGGGAGAACAGTTATACAGGAAGCAGTGGGGCAAGAATAAGATGGCATTCTGTTCCAGTACAGTCCACAATTTTTATTTCATTTTACTTTTCATTCCTGATATTCTCTGCTGTCTAGAATAGATTATTTGTTAGCTTACTGCAGGAATGCAAATCAGCCAATAAGTGTCATAAAGAATATATTGTCTCTTTTGCAGTGCTGGTGCTACATTCCATGAATGCATCTACTTTTCAGACCCAGATCTCCAAGTGTCAACAGTTGAGAGAGAAATGTGTGATTGAAAAAATTGGATGTGAAAGTGTCTGGAATTTACTTGAAGAAGTTTGTTACATTTCAGGTAACTATGAGAAAGCCATATGTTGCTCTATGTTAGCAGAGGCACAGTCTTCCATGCCCAATAAGCTTCAGTAAAAATTGACATTGAACAGAATTTCACCTGGAAATTTTTCATTCACTGACCTCCAATGCAAGTGGTCTTCCCCATTCACTTCAATGGAATGGGGTGTACATTCCCATTCGTGTTCTCTAGCAACTGGTATACAGAGGCATACTGCCTCTGATACTGGAGGCAACACGTAGCTATCATGGCTAGTAGCCATTGATAGCCTTATCTTCCATGAATTTGTCTAATCCCCCTTTAAAGCCTTCCAAATTGGTGGCCAGCACTACATCTTGTAGTCATGAATTCCAAAATTTTAACTAAGTGCTGTGTGAAGTACTTATTTATTTATTTGTTATATTGATATCCCGCCTTTTTTCCTGCAAGGAACCCAAGGCAGCTTACATAATTCTTCTCCTCTTCTCCATTTTATCTTCACAACAACCCTGTGAGGTAGGTTAGGCCAAGAGTCAGTGACTGGCCCAAAGTCAGCCAGTGAACTTCGTGGCTGAGTGGGGACTGGAACTCAGGTGTCCTGAATCCCAGCCGAACACTATAACCACTACACCACACTGGCTCTCTTCCTTTTATCTAACTTGAATCTCATGCCAAATGATCCTAGGTTCTAGTATTATGGGAGAGGGAGAAAAATGTCTCCCTATCCACTTTCTCCACATCATGCATAATTTTGTACACCTCTTTTAATACCAATAGTAAATTTCTTATACTGAGCTCATAATTCTGATAATTGCACACCTGCAGTAATCATGGGCACTTAAAGCTCCAGGGATCTGGTAAGTGGAGTGGATAGGGTGGAGAGAAAGGAAGGGGCAAGGCAGAGATCCACTCAAGGCCTGGATTGGCAAAGGAACCTTCATTGAACCAGACCACACTATTTGTCCATCTAGCCCAGGACTATCAAGTATCAACTCATGTGGAGGCCTTTCCCATTAGCTAGAACCTGATCCTTCCTTCCTCTTCCATATTTCCTTTATTCCTTCCCTTTTTACCATGAATTAAGCCTGGAACCTTCTGCACATAAAGCATGTGCTCTTCCACTGACCTACAGTTCCTCCTCATGCTGGATATGCTGGACTTGGTGCGCTTAACATGGCCTGTAGGATTCCTAGAATGTTTAGGAAGCATTCTATATATATGTGTGTGTGTGTGTGTGTGTGTGTGTGTGATTATTAAGATATACAAGTTTTCAGGGGCAGAACAATATTTTGGAAGAAATGTTCAAAATGAAAATGTGCACTAATTGATTCTAAATATACGTATTCCTAAGTCCCTGTGAAATCTAAAGTGCTGTTTGTGTTGCTGCCCACATCAAAGGAAAATATTTTGAAAATCTAGTATCAATCATATCTGGTGGCTCCCTCTTGGTTGAAATGCTTTTATCATTACAATTCTTACCACGGAGATGTGGCGGCCCTAAAACAGATTTTCTACATACTTTGGGGAAACCATGTCAAGATCAAATCAGTTTGGGCACTGGTTTTGAGAAATACTGAAGAAATCAATTCAATCCATTATATCTTCTGCTGGGATATTTGGAGGATAGTTGGAATTTATTTATTATTTATGTATTATATTTATACCCCACCTTTTTTCCTGCAAGGAACCCAAGGCGGCTTACATAATCCTCATCCTCCTCTCCATTTTATCCTGATAATAACCCTGTGAGGTAGGTTAGGCTGAGAGTCAGTGACTGACCCAAAGTCACCCAGTGAGTTTCATGGCCGAGCAGGGACTAGAACCTGGATCTCCCGAGTCCCAGTTCAACACTCTCACCACTACGCCACACATGGCTCAATTGATCAATTGATTTGGAAATAGTTATGAATTTATTGATGGAGCAAAAATTAATATATTTTTCTACCAGAAGGGGTGATGTATATACATACATAAACACACATGCACACCTTCCAGAATGGTTTACTGAGCATGACAGAGGATTATGCTCAAGGTAACACATTACTGTATACATGGCTGGGGGAAGGCTGCTCGACCTAAGATTGTTCTATAGAGCCTTGGTCTTTGTTTTCAATGTTCTGGAATGAAAAGTTGCAAAATAACATGAGACTATGCAGATTTACTTTAGGCAGTATCCTACACTGCCTATGCACTAGCAGAACTGACCACCAGTGCAATAGGGACTAGCAGTTCCTGAAACAACCATAAATGAGTGGAAACGCTAGTTTCCAGAATGGGGCAGGTCCACGGAGCTCACAGAAGGGTGGACATTTCCACTTGTTTCTGGGGTTGTTTCAGGAACCGCTTGTTCCTGTTGCACTAGTGGTCAGTTGTGCTGGTGCAACAGAACTAGCGGAAGCACAGCAGCAGTCAAGGGTACTGCTGTATGTTGTAAAAGCTGGTGGGGGGGGGGGAAGAAAAATATTTGATCACTGTCAGTATTAGGGCCTCTGGCTCTGATCCAATGGGTTGCTCCTTAAATGCAGTAGTGCTTCTCAGACCCCACCTTTTTAAAGACCAGAAATAGCCCTTTATGTCCTTCATGATGCTTTACCAATGCTTGCTTTTCTTGCTCAAATAAAGGGGTATTGGCATGAAAACTATATGTTAGAATGATACTGCTGTTGTTAACAATTACAAGAATCCCTCTTGGGTCAGATTATGTAACCCATGGCATGTCAGACATTTGTTCTTAGTCAAACGTATATAGCCAGTTTAAAGTTGATACAAATCAATACTAAATCCCTAAGCATTTAATATATACAGACATTATATCAGAGGGAAAATCTGGTACTTTTCACTCGAGTGAGTTTATTTGCCAACAGTTCCCCTACTCAATAATCAAGGGAACAATGATAAAAAGTCCGACTCTGGCATAAATGAATTTCTGGCATTTTAACTGAGCAGCTGAATCAACACTATGAAGAAACCTCATGATACTCATAAAAGAAATGTACACCATTTAACACATGTCCTAACCATGCACAGAGCACATTAAAATCTTGTTATTCTGTTATAATTGAATTCTGAGTACCTTCAGTTTTTTCTCACTGCCACCTCTCCATCTCCGAGTAACCTGCAGATGTTACACGAGACTGAAAATGCAAAGGCTTTTGTTTGCCACTCTTGTTTTTGACATTTCAAAAAGAAATGTTGGCTTATTGTCTTGATGAGCAAGTACATTTTGCATCCTTCTCAGCTGCAGCCAATATCCCACTAGTCTTCAAGCGATGCAATGAGATAGACTCCACAATATATCTCATTGCATCACTTGAAGACTAGTGGGATATTGGCTGCACGGTGGCAGAGTCACTATTTTGTGTGTTCCCTTTCAACATTCACAAAGTAACAGAGCAATTCTACCTATACTGTGGACAGTTCCAACTTCAGAGCCCCCAATGAATGCAAAGCCCTGCCAGCATATGCCCAGCAGGACAAGAGGATGGAGCAGCATTTCCATTCCATTCCATCCCCACTCCCTGGCCCATTTTTTATATGTCACTAATTCTCTCCCATTGAAACCAATGGATGGAAATTTTTCTGTGCTAGCTCCAGGGCTGGTGTAGATCAGCAGCTGGTTTGGGGGCATGCCCAGGGCCCCAGGAGAGCTGTGGAACTGCTCCCAGCATGCCCCCTGTTCCACCCTGACATACCTCCCTTTCCTCCTTTCCAGCACTGGAATTCCAACATTCGAAAAGAACTACCGCAGGGGCTGGGAGGAGGTATCTGAAGTCAGATCTCCCCTTCTGAAGGTGGACCTAAAAGAATGTTGAGAAAAATAGGAATAACATTGTCTGCACTTGACTCTGCAGTGACTTTGTAAAAATGTTTCATTCCTCTTGACTGCAAATCAGTCAGGATCATAGTCACAGTGATAGGAACTGATGAGCAAATACTTGATGAAACGTGTGCTTGACTGAACAACTAGAAAAAAGCTTACTGCATATGGTTCACCGCTACACAGGCACATGGGAAGCCCTTTCTAAAAAGCTAAAACCAAGAAATGGAGTATGTGATTGGATCAGTGGGATTTTAGCTTTTATTAAGTGTTCTGCATATAGCCCCACCCACAGTCCATTAGACTGGAGTGTAACTATTTTGTGATGGTATAAGTTGTCATGCACTAGCGTTTGCTTCATCAAGTGCCTCTAATGACATGGACTGCAATCCATGAAAGCTTATGCCCCAATAAAATGGCAAGGTTTTGAGGTGCCACAGGATTCTTTTTATAGAAATGTGGGTGGTTGCATTGTTTCTTTCTTCTGATTATGGAAGTCTTAACCGCACCCATTGTGTTTTTGAAATCCAGGGAACAGCTGCACAGTGAAAGAGTCAACTAACTGTAATAAAATCATCCAGTTCTTAGTTGATCAGTTCCCAGAATTCAAAGACTGCATCTGCACAAAAGATAATTGTGGTGTCAAAATGCTGTTTGGCAAGCAATGTTTCAGCAATAAAGGTAATGGATGGTTTCATCTATGGTACAAAATAATGGAATGGAATAATGGTATTATGACTATTTTTTAAAAAATCTAGCTTTTAGAAGCTCATGAATTCAAATGTTCACACAGTTATATTGATTAACATCTAATTTGAGACTCCATGGCACTTCTAAGCAATTACAGTGGTTCTAAAAGACCCAAAGTGAGTTACAACAAAATTATTAAAAGATACAAAATAAAAGAGGTGAAAAGAATGTCCATTAAAATACAAGCCCATAATAAAATAACTAAAACATCAGTATAGGCCATAACCAAATCCACTGATGCATAAAAAGCCCATCATATGTCTTGAAATGCCTGGGAATGGAGGAAAGTCTTTACCTGGCATTAAAAAGATGACAATATTGGTGCCAGGTGGGCCACACTGTGGAGAGCATTCCACAGTCAGGAAGCCACTACTAGAAAGGCCCTCTCCCTTCTTGCCATCCTCCGAACCTCATTTAACAAATGCCTCATAAAATACATTTCTCTAAAATACATTTATCTGTTTTATAATACAGATAAAGTCAATACAATTGATGCGATACAAATGCAGTACAACGCAAATAAAACACAAATACTGCTAATTGCCCCTGCTAATTAGAAAGTCCCCAGCACATTGATTAGGATCCAAACCAATGAATTCAGTTGTCAGACAGTTAAGATCAACAATAAAAAGAGCAAAATCACACCATGATCCAGTCTCAAATAGGAGAAAAAGCAGAGCAGAGAAGAACTGCATTTGAATGGCAGAAGGAAGAGAGGGAAGGAGCCAGGCGCACACTTCATGAGGCACCCCCCACCCTCTAATATTTATTTTAGGGTCAGCCTGTCTGTTTCAGGAGGGGGGAAATGAATGCATACAAATTGCACACAATCTCTCCACCTTATTTTGTGATCAAAATCTCTTTTCACAGAGAAACCAGTACTTTCTTCAAGCACGGATATTCAGTCAAAAAAGCAGACAAAATGGCGAGAGATTGTGCACACAGGCAGACCAGGAAATGACTGCTCTCTTGCAAAGGAAATCTGCCGAGGAGATGACTCCTGTTTCATGCGGTATAAGAAATTCCAGAGAGTATGCCGTGCCGAAGTAGCAAAATGTAGCGTCCAAATGATGGTGCAACAATGCTTCACAGCATGGAAGGAGCTCACGAAAACTGTCCTGGGGAACTGCACGTGTCCGGAACCAACGCATAAAAGTTGCACGAAAATATGGAAAAATATCTTTAACAACACATGCTTACGGCACACACAGGAATATCAAACCTCTGCCATTAGTAAGGAAGCCTCTGCAGGGGAGGGAACTCAAGGCCACAATGCAGGTAAATGCTGGTAACCCTCCCTGGCATTTCCTTCTTTCCCAAGCAAACTTACCATGGGGGGGGGGGAGTGGTGTTGTGTATTCCTAGCTGCAATAACGTTTGTGGGGGGAGGTTGTAGACTTTATCCTAAGGCCTGGATAGATGCTCCTGCCCAACTCACTGGATTAGGAGCTACCATTCCCATCTGTTCCAGTGGCAATGGACCAGGCTTTAAAGATGAAGCATACACGGTATTTCTCTTATAACCTTGTGTGCATGTCTGAACAAAGATAGTAGCAGGGACTTGTGCTCAGCAGCCTGTTTTCTGCAGCCCATGGTGCGACCCGGTCCATCTATGGGTTTTATCAGATGGCTGACTCTGCTGACAGCAGGATTTGTCACAAGGCAAGGTTGCTCCTACTCCGTGGGTATCAGGCTCCCTACTAAGAATGTCTCTGATCAAACAGTTCAAATAGCATGTTTGTTTCCAAATCATGAAACATTTCTTAACATTGTTAGAATACTTCAAATAAGCAATCCCATCAGCATTGGGGATGTACATAATTTGTTAAATCCATTCCGTCTGTGTTCCACGGACTGCCAGGTGTTTTTTGTTCCATCGTCCGCTCATTGACAGAAATTTTAGGGATGTATGAGAATTTCGTTTCACTTATACAAATGTGCACTGGAAACCTACACCATTTCACTTCCAAACCGACAATTAACTTGCAGTATGTAAAATCCATTAATTTTGTATATGTTTTGTTGCAGATCATGTGAAAATAAAATCACAGTGGAAGTTATCAGCTCTTTCAAACTACGGTAAATGTCAGTTGTGCATGGATTTGTAGTTTCTGACCGACATAGGCTATGAATATTTCAGCCTGACTCCAGGGTCAGGCACAACAAGCCCACTTAAATAGCTGGACACACATTTCACCAGTATTTAAAGAGCACGATCCTGGACCAGGACTGGTGCAAGGAAGTTTGGCGCCCTAGGCAAAATAAAATATTTTGTGCCCCCCCTCCCACTTGAGCCCTCCCTCCCTCGGCGGCGAGGAAGAGTCGCCCGAACGAGCGAGCTTCCTGCTGCTGCCGCCGCCGCTGGCCTCCGCGGCCCGGGAAGGGAGGAAGGAAGGCGAGAAGAGGCGCCAAGCTGAGGTGGATCAGCAGCCACCAGCTGCTCCAGCTGCGCCCTGGTGGACAGAGGCGAACTACTCTACCTGGCAGTAGCTATCCAAGGTCTTGGCTGCCGAAACAGCGATCTCCCCCCACAAAAAATTTAAAGTGACAAAAAAGCTGCGGTGAGCCAAAAACAGCTCTGCATCATGGCAGGGAGAGACAGGGGGCTTGTTGCTCCTGCGGTGTCCCATTGGATTCTGCCTGAAGGAACAAGGGGGGGAGGGAGGGGGAGCCCGGAGGAGAAGGCGGAGGAGGAGGAGCGGCATTCGGGATTCGGCGCCAAGCGAGCGGCCCCGCACGGAGCTGCCTTCATGGGCGCGGCTGCTGCTGCCCCATGCCCGCCAGGCCACTCTCCTCGGCTTCCTTGGCCAGATCCGTGCCAAGCGCAGCGAGCCCCGGCTGCCTGACGCCTCGCGCGCTCCTGCTGCCGCTGCTACCGCCAAGAAATCAGGCTTGCTCGCTCCCGTCTTCCTCCTCCTCTTCCGTACACACGTCGCGGAAAGGAGCGCAGGCCCCACGCCCTCCCTTCCTCGTCCGTTCCTGGAGGAGGAGGAAGGGCGAGTGTCTGTGTGGGTCTGCGCCCCCTTTCGCCATGCGCCCTAGGCAGCTGCCTAGTTGGCCTAGTGGTGGCGCCGGCCCTGTCCTGGACTCGTGGTCCATTTCCAAGCAAAATTCAAAGTGCTGGTGCTACATGCATGGTACTTTAGAATCCTACATGGCTTGAGAGTGGAGTACCTGATACACTGTCTTCTCCTACATCATCCTCCCAGGCCATTGGATTAAATAAATTGATGGGCCCAAGCATAGGAACATAGGAAGCTGCCTTAAACTGAGTCAGACCATGGGTCCATCTACCCCAGTATTGTCGACACTGACTGGCAGCAGTGGCTCTCCAGGGTTTCAGGAAGGATATTTACCAGTCCTTCTTAGAGATGCCAGGGATTGAACCTGGGACCTTCTGCATGCAAAGCATGTGCTGTACCACTGAGCCACAGCCCCTGTCACAGGACTCAGCTACAATACTATATACAATACTATGCTACGATATTTATTTATTTATTATATTTATACCCCACCTTTTTTCCTGCAAGGAACCCAAGGTGGCTGACATCATCATCCTCCTCTCCATTTTATCCTCGCAACAACCCTGTGTGTGAGGTAGGTTAGGCTGAGAGTCAGTGACTGGCCCAAAGTCACCCAGTGAGTTTCATGGCCAAGCAGGGACTAGAACCCAGATCTCCTGAGTCCCAGTCCAACACTTTTACCACTACACCACACTGGCCACACACTGCATACAATACCATGCAATTGTATAGGTGGACATCCCTGCAATGGCATACTGAATGGTTTTAATCAATTCCATTGCTAGTACCTGCCCTTGGGAAGTGGGCCATGTTGTAGCTATGTTGTAAGCAATCACAATATATTAAGCAAACCAAGTCACACAGATCGTGTAGGCTTTGTATGGTGACCACAGCATCTATAGGCTGCATTAGACAGTCTAAGCATTCTGTGCCTCTTCTACACCCGCTTTCCACTGTTCCTATTCTGCATGCCTCCTGTCTGCTTCATCAGTCAGTCTGACACCAGTCTATAAAGGCAGAGCACCAGTTCAGTCTAGCAGGGTAGACTACTGGTACAGGCACAACATTTTGTTTATAGCTCTATTATTTATTTTATTTATTTATTATATTTATACCCCACCTTTTTTCCTGCAAGGAACCCAAGGCGGCTTACATAATCCTCCTCCTCTCCATTTTATCCTCACAACAACCCTGTGAGGTAGGTTAAGCTGAGAGTCAGTGACTGGCCCAAAGTCACCCAGTGAGTTTCATGGCCGAGTGGGGACTAGAACCCGGTCCCGGATCTCCCAAGTCCCAGTCCAACACTCTAACCACTACGTCACGCTGGCTCTCAGCTTGAATTTGTATTCACAATCAGCTCTTACAAAACAATTTTGAATAAGAATAAATGCAACTAATAGAACCAAGTTAAAGTAACTCATTCATATTTTAAATTAATTTAAAAATGCTTCCTCTTCTTCACACAATCTATTTTAGATTTGAAAATGAGGGTTCAATAAAATGAGAGTTCTAAGCAGAGGAACAAAACATTTCATACGACATTTTATCAGTGGACTGCTGCTTGGGCAATGGGATTTTCCCTTCTTCTCCTCCCTCCTGAACTTCCCTGTGCCCCCCACATCTTCTGTGGAGGGTCCCCCAACCCTCTGGAGCAGATTTGGGGGGGCACACAAGAGGCTGCAGAAGGGAGGGGGAAATCCTTTCTGCCAATGGTGTCCATTCCATTGGTGGACGGACGCTGTTGGATTTCCTCCAATATTTGGTCATGTTAAATTAATGCACATTGGCATGAAATGTTAATACTGAAGATAGTGCTGTTTGGATCTACTTAAGTGGATACCAAATTTTGAGAACAGGTTCCAGATGGTGTGAGCTGAAGGGACATGATGCAGCAACTTGGCTGAAGCTAAGTAGATCTGGATCTGGTCAATGCCTAGATGGGAGACCAGATGGAAACTCTATGTACAATGCATCATGATGAAAGAAAGGTGGGACATGTAAAGAAATTTCATAATTCAAATTTGGTATCAGAAAAAGCAAAGCTGGAGATCCCTAGAGTCCTTATCTACTCTGCAGACAGTTAACAAACACTGCCCAGCTGCCTCTGCCCCAGTGGACTTGGAGGATTGAAAGTATGCTTTTATGACTATCATCGAAGCAGAATAAGCAGAAGAGAATTCACAAGATGTGTCTCTCCTCCCCACCCACCCCCCTAGCAACCATTAGTTCAACTCAGCTGCCCAGGTTTCATCCTGTCTTAATAAATTATATTTTCATCCCAATAACCAAATATTGAGAACTGCATTCCTCGGCTTACTTTCTACATACAGGCCTATGACAGAACAAATGTTTTTATAGTGGGGTAAATGCAAATAGCAATTGGTTGCATACTGAAGAGCAGACATGTAATAATTTCCCATAAGAGTTCAAGAATCTTGGTGCTCACAAGAATACTCTTCATATTCATACTCCTGTAATCTTCTAATCAATTTGCTGTTTCCTTAGAATACAAGCATCGGCGATCCTGCTTCCAAGTAAATGTGGAATGCGTTGATGATAAAGTCTGTAACAGACAATTATCTCGGTATCTTCAAGTTTGCCGAGTGAATGGAACACAGTGCAATGTGGATCGATGCCGAGCAGCACTGCAGTTCTTCTATGAAAACATGCCTTTTAATGTTGCCCAGATGTTGACATTTTGTGATTGCATGGAGTCGGATGAGAGTTGCCACAAATCCCAAAGAGTCCTTCATGGCAAACCATGTGCAGTCAGCATGGTCCCACCACCTTCATGTCTCAACGTAATCCACACTTGCCAAGCAAATGATCTCTGCTGGTAGGTGAAAGTACACATTTTCGAATGATCGCTCACGTGTGTTTAATCTGAAAATACACTGGGAGCCCAGAATGGTGCCTTAGTTACATGCTACTTCATAATGCTTTTTAAGCTTGCAAAAACAATAGCTTTCCATGCTACACCATAAACAAAAGCTATAGACATGTCTGCCCTGCCCCACCCTGCCCCGGTGGTTTAAGCCTTCATCCTGACCATCTCTGGCCATTCAGGAAATTCATGATGATCTTTTGCAGGGCATGTCAGACATGTAACTCTTAATTGTACTTGAATGTGCATCATCATATGAATCAGATGCCCAAATGCTAAGCTAATGGACACACATGTACTATTTAAGATTGAACAACAGAGGGCTGTGTTACCCATAAAGTTGAGTACGGGACTGGGCTGGGTGTTCGCTATTACTATTTTGATGCCGGGAATGGGGCTCGGAGGAGTCAGGGATTTGGACACCTAGTAGAGGCTTCCTCCTGCTGCCACCACCACCATTGTTTCTGCTGCCTCCCCAAATTGCCATGATTCAAATGCTAATGCACATGAGTGCATGTGCACAGATGTCAAAATAATCACTATGCGTAGCTTAACATGGAGGCACATGCACATTAACTCTGAAAACATGGCAGGCAACAAGGCCATAGGTGAGGACAGTACTGGACAGCCAGTGGGAGAAAGGGCTATTAGTGGTTTGAATGTTCTAAGATCATAGTCCTTTTCAGATGACAACCTGAATGTATGGAGTCATGGTTGGTGGGTATGTATGTATTTATGTTGGGATCATGATTTGGGGGGGGGGGTTATCAGAGCGTGTGGACTGATCCTATCCCACTTTATACATTTTTTTAACAACATGGATAATACTTTGCAGAAACTATTCAACAGACCATCTTTGAGGTCCAACAGGTACACCCATCTTCCGCATTACACAAGCGTTTGTACAGCATAGCTGAAACAGGGAAAAGGTTATAAAGTGGCATCTCTCTGAAGACCCATAGAAACAGCTTGGTTTTGCCAACTCTTAATAACAGTGGTGGGATAATCTTGCACTCTTCTCCCTCCACCACCACCCATGTCACCAATGTAGCCCTGTATAATTGATCCTTTAAATGAGAGGTTTTGTTCTTTCCAAATTATTCTTTTGGTTCACTCGGTGCACCTCTTAGCCATTTGTTGTATTAATTAACACAGAGGCTGACACATCTGCTTAAAAATGAGGGCCATAATCCAGCCCAAAAGAAGAACATTTAAGTCTGACTGCTTGGAATGAGAGAGTTAAGTGCATCAGTGCTCCCATTGAATCCATGAGACTACACATAAAATGCTAATATTGGCTGAATCATGCCCGACCTATGTATTCCTTGTTTTCTCATGAGATATTCCTGTTTTTCTTTCTTTTGTTGTTTGCTGCTCTATCCTTCAGCTTTTCCTGCATTTCACAATGAAAAGGAATAGCAGTTGGGGAAAAAATACATATCCTCTTATATTTCTACAGGGGCAAATACGAAGCCTTTACATCAAAGTGTTTAATACGAATCAGCCAATCATGCCTTGAAGATAAAGCCTGCCTAGAATCTTTGGATACAAATGATCTTATTTGCTCTGACAGTGCTGAATGCAGAGCTGCTTATGTAGGAATGTGGGGGTCTCTCCTTCACATTGAGTGTACCTGTGACACCACATCACTGGCTGAACAGTTTGTGTGCAAACAGTTCCACCACATACTCCACAGCAATTCCTGCTTCAGTAAGTTGAGCCGATTGGAACGTATCTGTCTATTTATTTATATACTGCCCAACTGGCAGTTGCCCTCAAGGTGGTTTACTGTAAGAAGAAAACAAAAAACAATACAATACAATACAATACAATACAATAAGGAAAATATTAAAATATTAAAGCATTAAAAATATTAAAGAGGCAGCAGTAAAGTTAATAATCAGAGTAGCAGATTCATTCATTCATTCATTCATTCATTCATTTATTCATTCATTCATTCATTCCAGAAGGTTTCTGTACTGCTTTTCATTTACAAAAACAGACCCCAACGTGGTTTACAAGATTAAAGATGAAATGCCTGCGGGAAGAGGAAGGTCTTGGCCTGGCATCTAAATGTATACAGTGAAGGCGCCAGGTGGACCTCCCTGGGGAAGGGCTTTCCACAGATGGGGGCCACTACAGAGAAGGTAGCCAACTGTCATACCATTGTGGTACCCAGAGAGGAGCCTCTGAAGTTGATCTTAGTAACTGGGCAGAAACATGTCAGGCAGGATTGACATATCTTCATCATCTCAAAACAACAACAACAACCCATAAACCTACCCACTTTTACACCATTCTATCAAAAATAGTAGTTCCAGCCAGCTGAGATTTTACACTCCAGTTTTTAGGGATGGAGGGGAGGTGGCTGGAATAGAAAGGTGTGCAAACAGCCTCTCGAAATTCTCCACCCTATTTGTGGACAGAAGAATGGGGGGGGGGAGAATTTCACTGAATTTATCCAGGGAGAGGAGAAATTCTCCAACAATTTCTCACAGGTAGGGCTCACTATTGGCAAGGGTTGTAGCACAGCTTCTTCCCCCCTTCTTTTCTCCCCCCCCCCCATCAACCGTGTTGGCAGCCTGGTCCCCACTGTGCATCCTCCACTATACCCCATGCCTAGCATCATTCCAGGGCATTATGCATATGTGTGGTGTGGAGGATGCAGGCCACCCCCAAAAAAATAATGGTAAAGAAAATTCTGCAAAGTGGCCTTTTATTTCGGGGGAAGGGGGGGTTGAAAAAAGAAAAGTCTCAGGATGTTTCTGATAAATTTTGGCTCAGCTCTAGTTGTCATTTTTCAGGCTTCCGCACTTTCCCCAGGATCTTCCACATATTAAATTTCTGAGGGGTGATTGTGAGTACTTCTTGTCTCTAATGCAGGTGCTGATGATGATGCTCCTTCCGTGCAAGCCCTGTAGTGGATGGGGGGGGGGAATGGACGGACGGACGGACAGTGTTGTGTCCAGCTCCAGGGAAGAAGTGGAGCTAGTGCTGTGCCAAAATCTGAGCTCCAATTCCCTGGAAGTTTTCTTCCCCCATGAAAGAGGCTTCCATTTTTCTGCCTCATTCTATCCAATTGAATGAGAATGGTCAAACAAAAAATGTGGGAGAAATTTTTGGCACAGCACTAGGCTGGAGGTGGGTGACGTGGAGGTGAAACTTGGCTTTCCACCAAGATAAGGTCCATTTGTAAATTTAGTTTGTAATTTATCCCGTTCATCTTAATGCACAAGACATACAAGTAGTCTCACCTCCATTGGTAAACTTCTCCCATTCATCTTAATGCACAAGACATACAAGTCTTCTTACTGCCTGAGTGATTATTTGGTCAATCACAGCATTACCAAGATGACACTTCACACATTAGGGAGAAGAGGACATCTTTTTCTACTGAGGTTGATTCTGTGTAGGAAAAGTGTAACATGTGTGAACAGCCAGTGTCACTACAGATAGGGGCACTGAGGTCAGAGGAGTGTGTTGGAGGTATGATCCTCAATAACCTTCTCCTAGAAACCAGAATTTCATTATGAAAAGATTGCTTAGACAGGTGGGCAAGATTCCAGGAGGAAGTTATCAAAATCTCGTAAGAAGGAAGCACTTAAGAATGGTAATACTGACAAATATAAAAGCAGAGCTTTGATTATGAGGGCCACAACAATAGTAATCAAATAATCTCTTATTAGCATTTGTTATTTCCTTCAGCCCTGCATAAACCATTTCCTGCTTGGAAATTTCGTTAACCCGATTGATATAGGCAAGAACTATAGCTGCACCTTTTTGACCTTGTTGTTGTTACATATTAATAAGTTTCTTCTCCATAAAAATTAAGACTAGCATCTTATGATGGCTTTTACAGCTTCTATATAATATTGATATAATATTACGATGAGTTTTATTAATTTCTGTTGTATTTTAATTGTAAGCCACTTTTAGGACCTTCGGTTGAGAAAGAAACAAATAAGAAACCATTAGTAACCTGTGTGATGAATTTAGGGGTCCCATTTTATCAATCACATAACGAATATAAAAGATGATGCTCATTTTATAACCTTATGATAAAGATGGGCATTCCAAACATTGAGTTTTGTGTACAGTATAGCTAGAAATTTCAGTTCACTTTATCTAATATCCATCTTATATACGAATAGCAAATTCATTCTCCAAGTGTGGATCCTTATGTAGCCAAAACAGCATCATCCACACACAAGAGGGTGGCTGTCAGCAGGCTTGGGAGAACACCACGGCTTGCAGAAGTACAAAAAAAAAAGTTAGGGAAAAAAAACACCCTAAAGGGGAGAGGGAACCCCAAGAATAACCAGTGAGGACTGAGCATGCTCATTCGGAATGGAATGTTGACTGACTGTTGGGGGAGGGGGGATGGAATGGAGTATCCTGGAAAAGGGCATGGCTGCTGGCTGGGATCCTGAACAGGAGCCCTTCACTCTTCAACATTTTCTTGCCAGTACTATTTGTTTTCATACTATTGGTCTCTTTTTATATCCTCTCCTATTTAAAGGTCAGATAGGTGGAAAGAAGGCTGATCTTTACTCATCGCATATAGATCTACCTGGAAAAATACTTCCTGCAACTGGTGAACAGTCTCTGATTTATGGTAAGCTTGACTTTGAAAAAAAGGTACCATCAAGGACATTTGACGATCACAATGTAAGCCTGCGGGCAGGGACTGTATTGTTAATTGTTGTAAACCACCCAGAGAGCTTCGGCTATTGGGCGGTATAAAAATGAAATAAATAAATAAATAAATAAATGTTATTATGAGTGGCATGGGCCCTACAGAACAAAAAGCACAGATCCAGTGGGCAAAGGAGTAAGAAGGCTTCAGTGAGAATTAGGACTAATCCTGAAGAATTGTGTTATACAATCTCCCAGAAACAAGACAGCAAAACAAAACAAAGAGGTGGTATCCAATGAAGCCTGCCCACTGATGGAACAGTTTTCATTGGCAAAATAAGGAGGGGTGATTCATTTCAATGAGTCTACTTTATTTAGTATTATTTATTTAATAGATTTATATACTGCTGACAATATTTAAAAATATCTATAAGCTGTTTACAAGGAAATTAAATACATTAAAATACATTAAAATATACATTAAAATACAATTAAAATACATAATGCTAAAACATTTATATAAAACATTAATAAAAACATTAAAACCAATATAATACCATAATTACGAACAAACAAACTGGGCAGTACACTCACTGAGTGAAGGCCTAGGTAAAGAAATGATTATATTTAATTGGTGCCTAAAGCAAGCCACAACTTGTGCCTCCCATTATACCAGGGGAGAGGTCATTCCATAAGGTGAGAGCCGTGATGGAGAAAGCCCAGATTGCTGCAAGATGGCAATCTGCAGGTTACAGTACAACCGGCAGCAAGGCCTCCGATAATCTTAATGATCTCACAGGTCTGTATTGGGTAAGGTGATCCACTAGGCCCCAGGCTGTTCAGGGCTTTATATGCCAACAGCAAGATCTTGTAGTTGGCTAGGTAGTTAAAAGGGAATCAATGTAGGTAGGAAAGTAGGATGTCCCACTGAACTCAATGGTAGTTTCTTCTGAGTAGGCAGGTAGTATAGGATTGCGCTGTTAGTGGTGATTGGATTGTTTTACTTATAACTTCTGTATACTATAACATGTTGTATGTCACTTCAAGTGCCATTGTGCCTCCCATGTTTCTAAAATAAAAATACGAAGGAAGCACACATGCACGCACGTACACACATGCACACACGCATGCACGCACGCACACGCACACACATGTCCAGATTCCATTGAATTCTTTTGGGAATGACAGCTCCTAGGAGTGCATAGAGCATTCACCCCACCCTGCAGAAGTGCTTCCCCATCCATTTCCAAGTCAATAATGCACACCCTCGTGCCCATTCCTTCGCATTGTTCCCTTTGCCCCCTTCATTGGAATGACTGTGGAAGCCCAATGCACAGATGAGTTCCCTTTGCACGTCAGAAAGAGTGCACACAGATCTCTGGAATAGCGTAAAAGCCCATCAGCAAATTTGAAAAATTATAAGCTGGATCTAGACTAAATTAGTTGAATTTAGGTCTCCTTGAAATCAGTGGGACAAGCAAGTCATGACTCAACCACTGATTTAAGTGGAAACTAGGTTTATGACTTCTTTATTGGTTTCACTTGTACCCTGCCTTTCTACCAAAAATGACACTCAAGCAGCTTACAATCACTAATGAAACTCGATTAAAACAGTAATAAAACAAATACATGAAACACAACTTAACGCAGATCCTAATGGGATAAGAATCATGAAATATCTTCTCTCTCCCCTGCCTCTTCCCAACTAAAGATACTGTCTCCTGTAGATGCCCTTCCAAACAGTATGCTGATGCAAGAACTGGAACCCCCAACCTGCTTAGTACTAAGCACCTGTGCCAGTTCCAGGTTTTTGAGAGCTTTTAGGCAAGACACCCACAATGGGGGGGCCTCCTTCAGTGAGTCTGCCCTTTTACCGCCACTGCCACTAGTTGCTATTACTCCTCATCAACTGGGTTTGCACGATTGGGAAGGAAAAGAAGCCACGGTGGCTTCTTTTTGTTGGGAATGAAAATCCCCAACACTTTTCCATGCCCCGCACATGCCGGTGGCATGGTGGCTTCATTTCCATCATTACCCATGCCAGGCGCAGGTTTCCATGTTGTCTGAACCTGGCAAGGGTGGGCAGCAGGGGTGGCTTCCAAACCACACTGCAGCCCTAAAACAAGCCATGGGTTGGGTTGGGTTTGGAAGCCACACCCACCACCCAACTTGCTGGGTTGGTACAACATGACAACCCATGCCTGATGCAAGTAATTATGGAAATGAGGTGCCACACCACTGGCACGTGTGGGGCAGGGAAAAGAAGCCACCATGCCTTCTTTTCCTTCCCCAATCATGCGAACCCAGCCATATACTTTCTCATCATTGCTACCACTTGCTTGCCTGACAGGCATCTTCTGCTGCTCCTCCTTCTCACCACCACTGTCCTCTGGGCCAGAGCGAGAGGTAGATGGTGAACAAGTGGGTTGCGATGGTGAAGAGGAGGAGCAACCCCAGGGGGGTCTTGGCAGTGGACCCTAGCTGGGGTGTGGACCCTTGGCAGGTACCCAACCATGCCTACCCTTGACACAGGCCCTGCTAAACATTATTGCTGGACTCTCTTAAGGCATGTATTGATATGGCCCCTTGAAATGGAACACATCATAGCCAGAAGGAAGCAATATAAAGTCTCATTTACTTCAGAGGAAGCGACTTAAGCACAGGCTTATCTCCCATTGTGGAATCTGCAGATAATAGAAGTGTGTAATTTTCGCTGGTTTTGTGCAGTTCAATTTCTACTTTAAATATTGATCATGTGCTCATTGAGTAAAGTTTTTAATTGTTTTCACAATTTAATTCTAGATGATACAATCACCATCATTATATACATTGCTTGCATAATTCTTATCCTGGGAATAATCCTGTTGGCTTTGTTAAAGACCAGGTAATTTCTCCAGTATGCATTGTTTGTGTGTGGACTCCAGGCTGGTCAGTCTCTCTCTCTCTCTCCCTATCTCTCTCTCTCTCTCTCTCTTTATGTGTGTGTGTGTGTGTGTGTGTGTGTGTGTACCAGTGTCCTAATGTGTGTGGCTTACCTTTAGCCAATTTACCTGTGGTTCACAGGAAAATGGAGTTTCATGATTTCCAGCTTCATATATATTCCATGAGGGATGTATGTGAAGCTGAATAAGACACACACACACACACACACACACAGAGTCACACATACATATATATACTAGCTGTTGCCCGTGGCTTCGCTCGTGTGAATTTTAGGATTTGGTACAATTGTTTTTGAAAGAAACATGAGTTTTTTGTCCAAACTTTACGAAATATAATTTACAGGTTGATGTCTTAATGTAATAAGCAATGTTTATTGCAGACGCTAGTTGGGGCGTATTGGTTACAAAACAAAGATAGTTCCATTCATATGCGTCTATGAATTTTTTTGTGGCGTTATTAGAAACAGACAATGAGACAGACCAAAAATTTAAAAATTACTTATTTGGCATCTGCAACCTACAAAAAAAAACTATTTCAATACTTCTTTGTAAACTACATTAGTGGTTCTCCCCTCAGGTGCTAGGATGACCAGAGAGTTAGGTGAGCTCACTCTGGAACAGGCTACGTAAAACTGCCCATGTGAGAAGCAGTCTTCCCTTAGGTCAATCCCCGCTACCTGCAGAGTCTGCCCCTGTGACTTGATGGTCATGGCGAAACAAACCTTTAGGGGGAACTGAAGTATTTTGAATTCAAACAGATATACTGAAGGTATAAGAGGTATTTGTGGTATGAACACCGGTTCCCCTTGGCCAGAACCGGAAAACAAATTAGAATTTAGGAAAATGGAGCTTGAGGCAGAAAAGGAGGAAAGAGAGAGAGAGATGAAAATGAGAAAGCTTGAAGCAGAGAGAGAAAGAGATAGGGAGTTAATAAATTCTATTCGGGGGCAGTGAGAAATGTACACAATGTCTACCCCAGCGTAAACACCACAATAAACAATAATAGTATTTTAAAAGAGTGTATCCCCCACAGACAAATTATCCCAGTCAGTCAGGACTTCTTCTTTTATATATATAAATAATTACAATTTAATATTAAAGTAATTGTAAACAGACTAATAATAGCATATTTTAAATGTGCCGGAAGCCCCAAACACAACAGTCAGTTAGTCATTTAAAAATTCTTCCCCCTTTTTCACCCCCTTAGGGACGGAATTTCCAAAAAAACCTTCCTTAGTGGGTGCCTACGTCATAAAAACAATGTTGCTTCCAAATTTCACGTTACTACGTTAAATGGTTTGAGCTGGGCGTTGATGAGTCAGTCAGGACTTCATATATATATATATATATATATATATATAATTTATATATATGATTTATTGATTAATAATTTATATATTGATTTAGAGAGAGGTGGGAGAGAGAGTGACCTGGTTCGCACAATCACTGCTGCCCACTGTGGCTTGTTTAAGCCACGGTGAGCTGCGGGGTGTGCCAGGCGGTTTTTGAATATTGAAGCCACGGCTTGTCATGTCATCTGAACCTGGATAGCAATGGTTGAGCAAAGGTTAAACAACCGTTGCATAACCCTAGAACAGGCCATGGGTTATACAAGGGTTAACCCTCATACAAACCCCACTGCATGGGTTTGGATGACATGACAAACCACAGCCGTGGCTTGAATATTCGAAATGGCTGCCTGCACATGCCTGCACATGCCGCAGACCACTGTGGCTTAAATAAGCCATGGTGGGCTGTTTGATCGTATGAACTGGCTCAAAGAGATTGATTGTGTTGAGTCAACTTGTGCTGTTAAATTCAGGGGAAAGTGTATTATTATTGTTATTGACAGTAATGAAGCAGGGACATTTACCACTTAGCAGGAACACTGACAACACCTGCTTCCCAGAAACAGAGGGCACAATCTAGCTACTGTTAAGTACTTTCTGATTCCATTTCTTCTAATGAGAGAGTGTATGCTTAATTTTCTTCTAGGAATCAATGGGACCTAAAAGTACTTAATGGTGACTGGATCGTACCCAAAGTTTACACAGTAAATGATAATGGCTATTGATTTCAGCCAAGTAGATTAAGTAGCTTATGTTTCATGGATATTGAAAGGATGTTAATGCAACACACGTTTGTTTTCAGAGCTTGTACAAATGCTTATCAGGCCAAGGATGCTTCACCAGCCCATTTATCTGAGAAGCTCATGGTACCTCAACAACAGCCATGGATCATCAACTGTGCTGATAATGCTCTTCTAAGTTCTTCTCATTAGCCAGCCTGTTGCACATAGACCAGGAAAGAATGATCCATAACACCACTCTGCCACTTCAGCAAACACTGGGCAATTTACTATTCAAGAGACCACCTTCCACTTCCACTCAGCTGAGTGGAAGGGAAGCGGCAGGGCCGTAAACACCCTATGGGATTCTGCCCAAAGCATCTGCTCTACAACTGAGTTACAGCCTTTCCCGCTGGTTTCTGCCCCTGCCCTCCATAGTGTCCTGTCTACCTAATTACTGGTTTGACCCAATGCCTCCTAACTGGCATGAAGACTATTCTAGTGGAAGAGCAGAACCCTGGCCTGATGCACAGGCTGCCTTTGAGAAATAGTTTACAATGCAAAAAACACTTGTAGTTTGGGGGTCATCCTGATCGTTTAGAGTTTTCAAGTTCTCATAGGTCACTATTTTATTTTATTTTGGGGCTTCATAAAGTTTTCACTTGCTATTAAAAATAAACAAAAGTGTTGTTATACTGATGTATGAATTAATTTGATAAGGGCTTTGGTGGGAGTGATGGATCCTATCCAGTTGGTGAATGGTAGATTAGACAAAGACTAGATAAAGAATCTGTAGCCCCAGTAGCTCAACCCAACAATGGAAAGCAACATACATAGATGGAGAAGAAAAGAAGGGCAGCACCACAAAGTGAAAAAAAGCAGAGGGAGGCAACATTATTGATTATGATCTTCCTCAAGGGGAGAAGGGCATAAGAGACGTTCTATACCCTATCCTGATGGCAGCAACTCAAAAAGTTTATTTCAAGGATATTATAACTAAATAAGATGACATCAGGCATAAAGACCCTCTTGTTCCCCGAGGAAAATAATTTTCAAATTCTGTTGGACATATCACATGTTCTGTTAAGAACAACAACAAAATGCTTGAGTAAAACAAGTCTGAGATTTCGCTTCTCCTCTTTTTGGAAACACACACACACCTCTAATAATCTGCATGCACATTTTCCACTGCTGGGTTGCAATGCAGCATCAGCTTAATATCAATTACCCTGTCCCATTTAAATCAGCAATCACACAAACACAAATCAATATTTATTCATTTATAGGGTCTGACTCTGGCCAGCAAGCTACAATGCTGCTATTTCCAGTTGATACTCTCCCCCCCCCCAGGTTAATTTTATTGCTCTGTATCGACAACTGAAACATCAAGCCAAGAAGCAACTTAAATGGGAAATATGTTGTCAAAGTTATTCAGAATGTATTTCAAATTTCTATTTATTCTGCACAGCACTGCTCCCCCCCCCCCAGACATCACACAGAAAGCAGCTTGGAAAATGATGCACTATTGCCGTAAATCAAACTTTATACTCTGCTCTTAAGAGCTTATATGCTAAATAATCAAAGAGGCAAACTTAAATTTTCTAGAAAATAACTAACCATTGCATATTATTTAGTTCACTCATTTGGATTTTCAAATTGTACATGGATCTCTATTTTGATTGTCACCATTATTTAGCTGATTTGCATGATTACCTGCAAAAACAAGACACTGCTCTGAAACAGGTAGTCAGCTGTTCCAGCAAAGTTGTCTTTTGACATGATCTGGAACCCTGTTTGCACTTGATGCACACACAGAGTTACTACATGAGTGGGCTTTCCCATTCACTTCAAATAGAAAGTGAACAACTGAGTGTGCATCCATTTTTGTTCACATAGCTGGCCTGTCCTTTGAAATAAATGGGGATGTTCTTACAGGCCAAGGTAGTCTATATTGCACATTGAAATCCTGGTACCTGCAAGAGCCTTAATTTTAATTCACCTGTAATCCTATGTATGTTTACTCAGAAGTAAGTCCCAATTTATTTAATGGTATTTACTCACATGTAAGTATGCATAGGACTGCAGTCTTAGAAATCTTGTTAATAGTTATAAGTATTATCAGTGCTTTTGTGCACACTGGGAAGACAGACCCCAGGCAGGAAAACAAATGTAAGAACTTGGAAGGCTCCAAGTCTGAGCAGGCCCAGGGCAAAATGACCTTTGATGGGGTCACTCCTACCTCAGTGGGAGTGGGTGAGCAGCAGCATCACACTGAGTCAGTGCTAGCTGCTACTTTAACTTCCCACAATGCCTTGACCCTTGTGTAGCATCGCTCCAGGGCTTTGTGGGAATTAAAATGGTGGCTTCAAGCCACCTGGCACAGGACGTCAAGGCAGGCATCAGCATAGTGGTGGCCCCTAATTAGGAATGTGTGAATCAGCAAAACTTGAGCCTGCTGAAGTACTCTGAATTTCATTTCAAAGCTCGTTCTGACTCAAGTTCGTATCAGATTGCGAGCTTTGTGTTTTTTCTTCTTGTGTGAAAATCCATGTGTATTTTTCCAGATGTACGCATCAGTTGCGTGCATCTTTGAAATGTACACATTGTTCTCTCATTGATTAAAGTGTATTTGTGTGCATTTTTCAAATGTACACATGCTGTAGAATGCGCTTGGGGGGTCGGTCCACAAATCACATTGCAAGGTCGGAAATGTACAGACTTCGACCATAGGTTGTGTCCAAGTCCATCTTCGGTCCGGAAGATGCAAACTGGGTAAATCCTAATTTAAAAAAACAAATCTAAACTAATTTCTCATCCATCCCTACCCTCACATGGCACTGTGGTCCCAACAGTTGCCCCAAGGATGCCAAGCCTGCCACAAGCTTTTTCTAAAGCTGGTTTGGGTATCCTAATTTGAAATGACCAAGACAACAGAGAGAAGGAATCAAATCTCCACTGTTACTTAAAGAGATTAATCAGTTATGAGCCATTACCAATAAAAGCCAATTGGAACACTGATTTAAATAACTAAATAAAGGAATCAGAGGTGAATGTACCCACTCAGTATGGATTGTTATAGCCCAATAATGTCAACACTGAATGGAAAGACAGCTGATAATTATTACTGCTTTATGTGTATATTGGTCACCTGTAGCTGATGAATGCACCACTTCGTAACATATCAGGCTCTCTCCTAATGTTCTTTTTAATACTTAAGATAAACACTGTATACTGATGAAAGCAAATAACAGATGCATTCAGTGAAACCAGATCACTGATATGCTGCAGTGTTTGCAGTGAATTATTCAAAGAATGGTATTTAAAATGGTTCATAACTTTGTTTTTTTCAGGCGGGGTTGGTTTTGGGTTGTTTTTGCACTTCTACTTATAACAAAGAAGTGTACATGAGAAGGGAACTAAAATACTTTAAAAATCATAATTGAAATATTTAGTATTACTGAAGGTAAGCTATTAACTTGAAGGTTCTATTTTTATTTATATTTCATTAAATTTTGAATTTACAATATTATTAAAAAGGGCAGGTAAACTAAAACTCTAAAAAAATGCAATATAAACATCAAAAACTGGGAAGCTCTGGCCCATGAACGATCTAACTGGAGGTTGGCCTTTCACAAAGGTTCTATGGACTTTGAAGAAGCTCGAGTGCAAGGTGAAAGGGAGAAACGTGCTAAGCGAAAAGCACGTCAAATGAATCCTTTACAAGACCATCTTCCATCTGGTAACCTGTGTCCTCACTGTGGGAAGCTGTGTGGATCTAGAATTGGCCTCCATAGTCACTTACGGACCCATCGCTAGAGTCTACACAATTTTCTTTAGAATTTTCCTCCTTTTAAAATCTCCTTTTTGTAAATTTTCTTTTTTTTCTTTTTTTTTTATCCTGGAAGACAATCTTACTCGGTCATGAGTGATCGCCTGACTGACTGACTGAGACATTTCTAAAATAGGTGTTCTGACAATTTCAAAACATTCTACAAATCTTAGCTAGCTGTAGCTTTCTAGGCCTATTCACAGATGTAAAGTGATGCTGGAAGGCACTCAGCTGAACCATAGTCATGTTTTTAATGTACTACTGCCCCACAATAAAGCTTTTCCCCCATCTTTGGAAAGGTTTTTGTCCCCCGCATGGCAAAATGGGGGGGGGGGGGTTCCAGATGATTTGGATCAGCCCTAACCATGGTGCTTTTCCTTCTACATTATTGGTGGCTTCAAAAAACATTTGTTGAATTTGTGCCATTGCACTGATTCACCTTCAGAATTTCACCCATGAATTCCTTCTTAACAGAAGGTACACCTGGCTACTTCACAATTCCACATTTCACACAGAGGTTTTCTCCGAACTTTCTCAATCACATTTACTGATGTGTGCAGGTGCAATAGGGTGGCCACTTACGCGTCACCTGAAAAGAGGAAATGCACCACCAAATAAGAGGACACTAATCTGCATAGGCAAACATATATGTATAGGTGCAAATTTAGAAATAACTACTATTATTTAGATAGAAACAATTACGGTACTATTATTTAGACAGAAATATGAGACACCTCACCATAGTGGAGAAGATTAGGTCTTAGACGATTAGATTAATCAGTTACATCATCAGTCACTGATTAGGTGATTGATGATGAGCAGAAAAGACTGATGAGGTGTGCCTTGCTCAGTCTACTGTCCAGATGCTAAGTGTTGATGGGCAACTTCAAGGCCCATGCTGCTCTCCCTCCTTATGGTTCTTTGACTTCAAAACAGACCTGGACTGGACCGCCCATCAAATAGAGGATACTTTCAAATGAGGACTGTCCTCTGTGAAATATGCCAATTCATTATCATGACAAAAATAAAATAAAACCCCAAATCCACATTTCTGGGAAGAGGAAGAACCATGTACAACAGACACAGAAAGATTTGTTCAAGGAGGACAGTGAAGAAGATAGCTGAAGTGAAAGGTGACAACAGTGTTGGACTGGCCACACCTTTGGGGCATAAAGGCGGGAGTTGTGTGACTAAACATGTTACTGGTAGCAGAATCTGGAGAGAGACTGAACCTTGGTCCAAGGAACATATTGCATGCATTATGCTCAGTGGCTTTTATGAAGAAAGTGAACATGGCCACAATGCAGACAAAAAAATAGCCATGATGACTTTAAGTCCCACTGAAAGTATGAGACAAGTCAGTTGCATTTCAATCCAGTGTTGGTATTTCACAAGCTTGACTGGGTACCATGGAAGGGCTCCCGGGACTCAGAAAAGGCACCAGTATCAGCCAGGGACTTATGAGGGATGGACCAACATTCTGGCAGCTAGAGAAAAATGTTCATACAAAACCTCGTGGATGATGAACACATCCCTTTTGTTCCCACCTTCTATTTACCTTCATGCCAGCCTTTTACTTCTTTTATCTCACTGGCCTAACTTCTCAGATTTCTTAGCAAAGGGAAGAAAACCAAAAAGTTCCATCCTCTGCTTAGCATCCTGTTCACTGAAGGTTCTTTGCTGTAAGGTTCTACATGGCCATGGCATGGAGATTTCACACACACACACACACACACACACACACACACACCAAATCTGGGCTTGCTCACCGTTCCCCACTATGCACAGAGCCTTCATTGTGAATCTGGGCCTATGTGTGTGAACCCCGATGGAAATAAGCCCTACTCACATGATCTGTCCACTCCTTTTTCATGGCCCATGATCACCCACTCCACTGGTGCTTATGCCATAAGCCCCAATTCCCACTGAAAATTCTTCAGGCAGCTGGGAGGGTTGGGCACAGCTCAAGATGTGAAGGCCCGGGGAAAAAAAGGGAAAATGCAGGGGAAAGTCCGGCTTTTTTCTGGGCCTTCAAATCTCTAGGCACAGCGTGCCTCCATACCCATGGTGTATAACACACTGTGTATACTCCATTGTGTATAAAACAACGGGGCTATGTGTGACCTGGACTTAACTTTCTGCATTAAACAGATTGATTCCGGGGGTGAGAATTGAGAAAACATTTCTAGCAATTTGCGAACAAAAGCCTGCACTGTAAAAGTACTGGCGTTTTGAACTTCAAAAGGATTAAAACATTTCCCATTGCTGATCTGACTAGGTTGTACAAATACAGAAGCTGTTATTTCTTAAAACACTTTTGGCTGATTTACACAGGACTGTGCCACTCATTTGATTGCACTCAAACACACTTCGCTGTAACCTCATCCGACAACGATGTTTCTCCACCACACACCACAGTCCCAATCCAGAGTGTGGCTGCTATTTACTAAAAGCAAAATAAAACCCCAAAACACATGATTACTAATTGCATGAATAAGGTCACATCTAGTTTAACCTGAACTGTTAAAGGGGGTGATCCTAGAAACACTTCTCCTCCGTATCTTCAATTCTTTCAATAACTTTGCACAGCAGTCTTGCACTCCCTTACTTGAAGAAAAAGAAGAGAGAGAAAAAGGAAACTACAGCAGCAGTGCTAAGTGGCACTTTCCCTAATGTTATCACTCAAGTTTTGTTTTGTTTTAAACATATGGGATAAAAGTAGATTACAATGAATTTTATGTATGTAACAACTATAGGAGGGCGCCATAAGTTTGCAAAATATGGCAGGCTGCCATTTCCTACAAATTCTTGGAACAAGATAAAGTCATTCATATTCTTAACAGATGTCAACCATGGTAGAACATTACAAAAATGCTACTCATAGCAAATCTGGGTTTGGCTCCCTGTCCATAGCATAATTGACTTGGCAAATGAAAAGAGGTAATCTGAAGTAATAAGACGTAGAACTGCAAGGCCACACACAATGATGGACCTCATAGACTGCTGCAAATATTTATATGACACTAAAAGTCAGCTTGATTTAAGAAATAACAATGTACTTACTATCTTTAGAACTCTGCAGTAGATTGTGTTCAAACTAGTTTAAAATACCAATTAAGGATATGGTAATAGGACCCCCTTGAACTAGGTCCGCAGAACTTGTGACCCACCAGTCCAAATGCAACCCACCAACCTCCTTGTTTTTGCATTCCAAGGCAGGCAACAAAAATGAAGTTTATGTTCAAAGTGTGTCCAAAATTATTTAAAATGTATGGCCCGCCATACATGGCTGGTGGGCTGGTATTCAGCTTTAGAGGTATGGAGTACACACATTTGCACGGAAGGCCATTCTGTTTCTTACTCATTGTGCTTGAGTGTTTCTCAGTCCTGATTCTCAGATACAATTTCAACATGGCAAACTTACCAAGATGTGCCCACTTTCCATGTCATTTTAGCATAGCTAATATTGATTCTGAAGTATAATCCTTACACTTTGAAAGCTGCGATTAATCACATCTCAGAAAAGCTTTTGTAAATCTCTGGAGACAGATTGTGTTATTTATTTATTTATTTATTTAACGTTTGATACCAGGGTGGAGAATCCTTCTTGGTCAGGGTGCATGTTTTAAAAATAGGTCAGCAGACTGCACCAGAAAGCACACACATTCATGTTTCGAGAGGAGGAGTAGAAGGGAAGCAAAGAGGCATCTTAAAAAAGACTAACAAATATATTATGACACAAGCTTTCATGGGCTACAGCCTACTTCAGCTGATGCATGTGTACTTCTGCTGCAAAATCTCACACTGAGGTATGCTCGTTTAAATACATTTTTTTTAATATTTTTTTATTTATTATATCTATACCCCGCCTTTTTTCCTGCAATACATGGACATGGTGAGCATTTTCTCAGTCTCAAACATACATTTTCCTTCTCATGCTGTAAACACGCATGCATGTACTCTTATCTGCACACTTGAACACAGCTACACTTCTTTGAGGGGTCCCATGGGCATAGTGTTTAGAATGACATCAGAAGCCAGATGGGGTCCAGTTAACAGAGGCCATGGCGGGTTGCAGGAAGGCAGTCTCCAAGGGTCCAGAGGAAAGGGGGAGAGAGTTTCATTTGGCAATCAGGCCCGAGGGTATCCACTCCAATTTCATAATACACTGCTGCCCTCGACATATCAAATATTGACTATTCTGCCACTTCTCCTCTCTGCTGAAATGATTATCTGCAATAGGTTTGACTTATGTAGCTATAAATAGCATCTTGATGGACAAATATTTAACTTTAAGAAACAGCACTACTTCTTTTGCAGCTCAAGCACTGAATGAAGCTTGCACAACTTTAGAATTTGTTTTCTTGTTCAAGGCTGTGCAAATGAAGTTACCAGCTTCCATAACTTTGTAAAGATTCACACCCTAAAATTGAAAGAAAATGGGAAAGAGATGTTATTTTTATATCTCTTCAGGTAATTCAAGTTATTCAATATCAGAGATAAACTTCATTAGAATCAAGATCAACATACCCTGTAATCATTTAATATTTCCACATATTGGCCACATTTGCACATCACACTAAGCTACCCTCCGAATAAGCTACGCAGTGTAGGTTACACTGGAACAACCCACAGTTCAGGGAACAATCCATGATTTGGTTCACTGTGCCTTGTTCTCCTCCTCCTTCCCCCTCAGTCCTCCAGCCGGTATCCCAGTGTCCTTCATGGCAGAACCCATCTTGTCTTTTCCGCCCCACTCTGATTGCAACCCCTTTTCGTTCTCCATCATTTTTTTTTAATTTTTAGAGCCTAAAAAAAGTACAATTGGGGTCATTTTTAAATTTTATTTCTGGCCCCTGAAAATTGCACAACTGTGTTCGTAATTTTTTAAATCATTATTTTGTTTTTTGGCCAGTCTTGCGCAAATGCGCTCTTACAGCTGTCTGATATGTGTAGTCTTTCCTGGTCAATTTCCTCATCTGTTTCAGCTGTCAAAGGGAGCAGAGAAGTGGAGCAGGTAAGGGACTGACAAAGTGAAACTGCACATCGGCTAATTTGTGCACAGTTGCTTAGCTGTCAATACAAAAGCACTGGTAAAGGAGAATAAACATGGCAAAAGAAGGTGCACCAGAAGGGGGGCAATATCTCCCCCTTGGCAATGTGATCCTATGGCTTTTAAGGGTTGAACTGTTGGTTCTCAGTGTCCTCCACCTTTTCAACATTTCCCCAATTCTCCAGCTACTCCAGAAAGGGGAGATATTAACTCCCACACTTTTTTGCAGCTCCTTTTTGGAGCATTTAGTGCTGCGCTTACCGCAGCTTCCTGATGGTTCTAGAAGAAAAAAAACACCTGCAGAAATATACACAAATTCAATGACTGGGAAGTAAATGAAGGGGAAATTTGCACCCCTGTCAGGCAACCGCAGTAACCACAGCAGATACTCCACTTCACCACTCCTTTAACAGCTGAAACAGACAAGGAAATTGACCAGGCGAGACTACCAGATTGGACATCTGTAAGAATGTTCTTGCACACTTGCGAAAGATTGAGCCAAAAAAAATTACAAACACAGTTGTGCAATTTTCTGGGACCAAAAAAATAATTTTAAAAAAGTTGGTGAACCAGTGACAGATGCTCCAAAGCACCACTTGGGGATTGGTGGAGGGGCTGTCACTGGCGGTGGCATGGGCAATATTGCAAAGAACAGCAGGGGGGTTTGCTGCTCTTGCCAAGCGGCTCACTAGCCAATCCCCACAACCCATGATGAAATTGCTCTCCCAGGTCCAGATGACATAACTTATTTATTTTATTTATTTATTATATTTATACCCCACCTTTTTTCCTGCAAGGAACTCAAGGCGGCTTACATAATCCTCCTCCTCCTCTCCATTTTATCCTCACAACCCTGTGAGGTAGGTTAGGCTGAGAGTCAATGACTGGCCCAAAGTCATCCAGTGAGTTTCATGGCTGAGCGGGGACTAGAACCCAGATCTCCCGAGTCCCAGTCCAACACTCTCACCACTACGCCACACTGGCATAGGTTGAACAACCCACATCATGGGTTGAACAACACCTAGAACAATCCATGTGTTGTCAGGATGGCTTGTTGCCAAAAAATAAGCCACTCTGCAGGAAGTGGTTTGGTTTCGAATGACATGACAACCCACCATGGCTAGTTACCCATGATGGGTTGTCATGTCATATGAGCCAGGTCAATGTGTCACATTCTTATACCTGTTTGTGAATCTGCCTATCTACCATACCTTTTGTCCCTTGTCCTTTTTATAATCTACATGAAATTATCCAGATGTTTGGAGTTAGTTGTCATCAATATGCAGCTAATACACACCTCTATTTCTCTTTTTCATCCAATTAAGATGAGGTGGGGATAGTGCTAACCCAGGGACTAGTACGGTAATGGACTGAATGAAGGCCAATGCACTGAAGCTCAATCCAGACAAGATGGCAGTCTTGTTGGTGGGTACTTCATCTGTCTGGGTTACTGGTGTTCACACTGCTAGGCAAGATTACACTCTCACTAGAGGAACAAATTTGCAGTTGGGGGAAGCTGTTTTAGTGTATGGGCAGACACATGTTGAGGACAGAGAAGGATTTTGTATAGGAAGAAAGAGAAGGGAAGTTGTGGCAGAACCCACTTGGGGCTTAGGCAAGGAGGAGGAAGCAAAGAGCAAGGTGGCAAGGCCTGAGAAAAATAGTCAGATGAGGCAGTAGACATACGCGAGTGAGTTAACAGAAGGAAGGAGACAGAAGAAACAAGCATAAGGGAATAGAACTAAAGGAAGCCATTAGATGGCTTTTAGCTATGATAGTTATAGGAATCTCCAGGATCAGAGGCAAAATACCACTGCATGGAGATCAATCGTGGGAGAAGCCTATTCCTTTCCAATCCTGCTTTGGGTTTCCCAGAGGCATTTGGTTGGACATTGCAGGACAAAGTATGCTGGACATGATGGACCAAGAGAAAAGAACATGGGCCTGGGCTAGATGGGAACAAAAATGAGCATTTACTCAGCTGCAGCCTATTTTGTGGCCATGCATCCTGACCCATTTACTGCCCATCCCACTAATTATGGAATCAAAGATGTCAGTTGCAAATGACCAAGATGTCTGCTCCTTGAGGTGCCTTCCCCAAGTCCAAAACATCTGGAGGGCAGCAGGTTGCCTAGCCCTGTCCTAGCGAGTGAACCACCTACTGAGAGAAACTGAGTGGCAACTTAAGAAGGCCAGAGCATGAAGGAAAGGGATGCTTCTTCTCAAGAAATATTTTCAGAGGGTAGCAGTACAAAGTATTGGATGGTACTTCGAGAAAGAGATTACCAGACACATCGAGGGAAGATAGGAAGAAGAATCCAACTGTAGGTGGGCTGGTGGGAGCGGGAAGGGAGGTTGAAAATAAGTAGGGAAGTATAGAAAAATTGAGAGACTTGGTGGTGAGAATGATGGAACCTGTCTTTCTCTTGCACTAAGACCAACCTAATAGGCAAGCACTTTGTTCAATATCAGAATGCCAAGCATCAGACAGAAAAAGATTCCTCCTACCACACCACCACAGTTGGTGGCCATGAAATTTAGGCTTCTAATACTTCATCCTATCTCCAGCCCTTGGTGTTGGCAAAACAAGATATGATAATATAGAGCACATGCCCATAATATTACAGGAGCATGTGAATAGTACTTTAAAGGCTCCCTCAAATGGTCACTCCAAAACTATGCATCAGAGAACCCAAGCATGCCAAGGAGAATGACTAGTGTGCCTTGAGAAATAATTAAAGCTCCAGGGAGACCAAAATATCCTGCTGTATGAATCTGCATGATTCACTGTGCTGGCTTTCCTCCTTCTAATCAGCCTTCAATAAGGACAGGTCATTCTGCCCTATCTCTTCATCAAGTATGACTGGGGCATTTAAGCACTCCCAATCTGGAGATGCCACGGTCCCTGAGACGAGAGGCTCTTGTTTCTTCTCTGCAGGAGTCATTGTTCTGGGATGCTCTCATTCTAAACAGGAAGATACATACAGAGCAGGGACTAACCTGGAGAATAGAGGGACAGCTCCTCTGAGGGTAGGCAATACTTGGTCTTTTTTTGTACTATTAAATACTTCAAATGCTTCAATAGTAACGCTTTCCGGGTATAAGGGTGCAGAGGGAGGATAGCTCAGTGGCAAATCACATGCTTGGCATGCAGAAGGTCACAAGTTCACTCCCAGGCGATCTCCAGTTTAAAAAGTCAGGTAGAAAGTGATGGAAACCTGCCTGAAACCCTGGAGAGTCACTGCCCATCAGGGTAGGCAATACTGGGTTAGTTAGACCAATAGTCTGCCCTGGTAGAAGGGCACTTCCTATTTTCCAAGGCATTCTCCAATGTTAATCTGGAAAAATATGTACAGGAAAAGCTTCCCTGAGTCTAAGGTGGATGAGCTGTTCAGAGGAGCCAAGGCAACTGCTTTGAATACAAGCTGAGATCTCATGCACATTTATGTTTGGCAGTAAATTTCACTGAATGTGCACTGAGGGATCATGGGATACATTCTGTAGAAATCTGATGGGGGTACTTCTAGGTAAATGCGTTTGAGTCTGAAGTATAATGGTACTGAATGCTTACTATTTTAGGTTTCCAAAACTCCATTGATTTTGACCGACAAATTCTGTAAAAAAAAACTAAACAAAACTTATGCACCTTAAATCATATTTTTGTCTCTTGACAAACCTTCACAGATGATGTAGATCTGTGACACCAAGCTGCCCCTTGCAGCACCATACACTATACAGTAATACCTTGGATTGCAAGCATAATTCATTCCGGAAACGTGCTTATAATCCAAAACACTCTTATATCAAAGCGAGTCTCTGGAAGGCGTGAGCGGAGCTGATTTCGGCCTGCTACGCCTGCTCGAGGCAAGTGGTTACATCCCTACCTTGTATTGCAAGACGTCGCTTGTTTATCAAGTCAAAATTTATTTTTAAAAAATTGCTTGTCTTGCAAAACGCTCTCAGATCAAGTTACTTGCAATCCAAGTTATTACTGTATCTGTAGATGGCTCCAGTTCAGCTTTCTTTCAGGTAATTAACAATTTGACTAATCGTTCTGAACATGGTTTTAAAAGAGGCATTAAGTGTCACCCCAATGAGCACAGACCATCTGATGGATACTCAAAAACCATTTCATCCACTGTGTCCCTCTTTAAGCGACTTCAGTCAACAAAGCAAGAACATGAACATGGAGCTGAAAGGAAGCCAGGAGACAGTTCAGATCAAATGTAAACATTAGGCAATGTTTAATTTTAGTAAGTGGTACCTGCTATGATTAGAGAAACGCTAGCAAACACGAACATAAACTCCTAGAACATAAAGACCTAGAACATATGTGCAATAGTAGGTTGTTGTTGTTTTTCATTGGGGTTTTTTGGTCGTTGTTTTAAGGATGTGTATGCCCATCCTGGGAGTACCGGTTGGGTGCGTGTGCAAATCCACTTTTTTATATACAGTAATACCTTGGATTGAGAGCATAATTCGTTCTGGAAATGTGCTTGTAATCCAAAACACTCTGATATCAAAGCGAGTCTCTGGTGGGCGTGAGTGGGGCCGATTTCGGCCCACTACGCCCACTCAAGGCGAGCGGTTACATCCCTACGACTTGTCTTGCAAGACCTTGCTCGTTTATCAAGTCAAAAAAATTTAAAATGTTTTGCTTGTCTTGCAAAACGCTCTCAGACCAAGTTACTTGCAATCCAAGGTATTACTGTACATGAGAATTAGAGTGCAATCCTATCAAGATGAGCATGAGCCTCTGAATTCAGAGGTTCATGCTTATCCAAAGCAGAGTGGGCAGAGCAGCGGAGGCGATCTTCACCTCCCTGCTCCTCCCACTCTGCATGCATTTTCACTAGACAGCCGTTTTTGGTCATCTAGCAATGGCATCACAAAACAGGAGGGAAGGAGGCTGGAGTGGCTTCAGGATACTTCAGTCTCCTCCCTTCCCCCTGAAATGCCCCCTTTCCCCCCTCTCTAAGGTTGCTTTCCCAACCGTGGAGAGCAGCTGGCATGGTTCTTTCTACACCAGCTGCGAGGGGGCAGGGGAGGGGGATCACAGCTGTCACCGACCTCAGAGCTGGGAATCCAAACTATCCTATGGCCCCCCAGATGATGTCAAGGGGCCATAGGATCATCCCCCCTAATATTAATTTAAATTTAAAAATATTATTAATTAAACAAATATTAAATAATCCAACCATATGAGGAACAGTTGATTGCATATACACTTTTCCATAGAAATGGCACTGCTCTGGGAGGAAGGGGCATAGGTTCCATGAGAAAGATAAATGCAGCCTACCCACACATACCCTGTGTAAATATATGTTCAAAACAAAGAGGTAACATTTCTAGATACCCTAAATAATTTTGCCCTAGAACAGGAACTGATCAGAGTGGAGGTGACCCTGGACTTAATTTGAAGACTCTCCCAGAATCTAGCGTGAGATGTAAGTGCTGTTGAACCAATTGGAAACAGTCATCAGAATGCTATCAAATTTAATGTATATGTAATGGGAAATTGCCAAGGAAGTCCAACACTTGACTTCAAAAGATGAAAATACATAAACTGAGGGGATTGGTAAAAAGAATGAGAATGTCAAGGGGGTCAAATCTCTCCAGAATGTTTGGGGATTACTCGAAACCCCAATAATAGAAGCTCGGCTAGAATGTATACCACAGGTCAGGAAAGGTACCACCAAATCCAAAATACCAGCAGCATGGATAACGAGTGGTGTCAAGGAAGCTATTAGAGGCAAGAAGGCTTCCTTCAGAAAGTGTTGCCCAAACAAGGGGAACAAAAAGGAGCAAAACTTGCAGAAAAGAAATGGAAGCAGACAATAAAGGATGCAAAAAAAAAAAAAAAAAAAAAGGATTTTAAAGAACAGATCACCAATAACATAAACACCAATAAACAATTACATAAATCCATCAGAAGCAGCAAATCAACGGGGGGGGGGGTGCTATTGTGCTCATATCCAGCTTGTGTGCTTCCCATAGGCATCTGGTTGGCCCATGTGGGAACAGAATGCTGGAAGAGATAGGCCTTCAGACTGATCCAGCTGGGCTTCTCTTACATTCTTAGTTATATGGGGACCAGATGAGGACCAGTCCGCTTAGCTACTGTTTTAGGAGGCTACAGGGTAGCATGATTCAGCTAAAATCAAGTGCCACATTCCTCCTATAATGCCCCCTGCTTGCAGGTAGCAGGGCTCAGAAAGACATCTGCTTGAAAAACTTTACACTGCAATATGGAGTAGACAGTACAGGAACACATAAACCAGTGGTCTGACTCTGTATTAAGCAGCTTTTCATGTCCATAAACCTTTGGTCATTTTCACCCATATATAGACACATCCAATGTAGGTTTACATGCACAGACCATCTGTCTTATGAATGCGAAACCCAAACTGTTTGTGTACACCAATTGCTAGAATGGAGGACATTTAACTACTTACAGATAGGATTATACAATAGCTCCTTGGAAAGTCTTCTGTTGGTAACTAACAATGAATTTCCAAGCATATTTATTTTCTTGTAACAAAAGCCTGCAAGGCCAACCTTTTGACAGGATCAAGCATGCTAAATAGTCTAACATTTCCCCACAGTCATCAATCTAGAATGTATCAGTGCAGAATGATTCATAGCTACATGTCCTGTCAGTTGCAATAAATTATATATATTTATAATGTATAGTTTTAGGAAATGTGCAAACCCTGATAGGTACATTTAAAAAAAATAGCTTACCGTATTGATTCCTAAGCCATTAAGCATGTATATCACATCTTCTGTGGCTACATTTCCTGTGGCACCTTTTGCATAGGGGCAACCTCCTAAACCAGCAACAGCAGAATCCACAACATGAACTCCCATCTGGAAAGCAATCACAGCACAGCCGAGTGTTTTTCATCAAAGTGACTATTCTCAATTAAAATGCTCATTAGTGTAGGGTGTATTTTAAAAAATGGCTAACATAAGCTGAGAAGATTTTCTGTATTCTGTACATCTGGGCAATTTTCTTTAAATTATTCAGATGTCATTTAATCTGTTATTGTACCTTTAACCCCGTGCTTTGCGCAGCTTATTTTAGAACATCATTACCACACCTGGCATGCTTTCCAAGTCCCTGTTTTAAAAAAAAACACACACACACAAAACACCAATTCTTTATGATCTGATTCTAACCATCAGTGCTGTGGGAGCAGACTGTAGCTTGGGCACTGTATTCAAAGTCCCACAAGTGCAGAAGAGCCACCCACTGAAATCACTGGGACTTCAGCATTCATAAATGTGTTCTGAATTATAGTCATGGACAGAACATAGGATTCTTGGTTTTGATCTTTTCAAGTGTTTCTTTTCAGAGCGTCTCAATCAGCGGCATCCATCTGCTCATACATTTGGCAAGTTTCTCCCGGTGCAATCAAACGAAATGGATTTCTTGGCACTCGCACTGCGGCTCATTCATTGTGTGGGCTCCTTTAAATGTCTAAAGACGGTACATTTGGAAGCTTCGTTGGAAACTGACAATTACAGACAAACTGTCTACCTGGGTCTGCGCAGCTTATGACTGTACTGAGGCCTGCCATATGTTTAGTAACTTCCTTGTTTTAACAGTGGGAGGAAGAAAAGTTAGGCGAATTCCATGCTCATAAATAAATGCAAGAAACTTGAAAGCTATTATTCCACTGACCACTTGGTGGCACTACTGCCTTAAGATGTGTCGTTTTTTTGTTTGATTGAACTACTAGTGGAGTGTGAGACCGATCAAGAGCATTATATTCAAGATCTTTAAGTCTAGGTTTCACCTTAGCAAAGAAAAAGGGTGCCACATGCAGTGTGTTAATATGAGACCTTCATACTAGTTTACGTATCCTTCTCTACGAGCCACTGCCATTTAAAAAATGGAATGTTGTGGTCGCACTAACAAAATGGTTACATGCACAAACTAGGCACCAAACTGATCACAAGCATCAACGCTACACATTTTTGAGATGCGTGTCTACATCAAAAAACAGAATTTGTGATGATATAATGTATGTTATCTCTGCTCCAGACAAATACTGTGCAGGGCCAGAACCAGTTTTGAGGGGGCCCTTGCCAAGGTGCTATCCTGTAAGCTCTTCTCCTGCCGATGGCTACATCCCCTGATGCATCCCTGAGCCCTATTTTTATATAAAACCCTTTTTCTGGCACGCCAGTACTGACCAGTTTCTAGTATATGGATAAAGATGGCCACCACCCAAAAACATGGCTGCCTTTTTTCTTTTTCTGCAGTGGCCATCTTCTTTGTCCCCACAAAAATGCAGCAGTGGCAATCTCCCCCCATTCACAATCATGTAATTTTCAGGGCATTGGGGGCAAATTCAAGATGGCAGGCAGAAGTCATTTGGTGCCAGAGCACACACACAGAACATTTTTAAACATTAAAAATGAGGACCCAGCCAGTCATCAGTTGTTTGGGCCCTGGCAGCTGTCCGAGTATGGCTCATGATTTCGCTGGGCCTTGTTTTAGGATTTTTTCAATTCAGAATTCATGAAATAACCACTACTAGTGAGATATGCAAGTTACCACTTTGCATACTTCTTTTGCCACATGGGTAGTGCCATGCCACTGTGGTTTGCTGTTGTACAGTTAATATATGAGATGGGGAGATAGTGCCAATCCCGGTTCCTTGGCACAGGTACCTTGAAGATAATGGCCCAAACTACAGTTCTGTGATTGCCCTTTTCCCTGTACTGTGACCCCCATCCAAATCGGGCTCCCCACAGATGTCTTTTGAGACAGAAAAAAATGTGGAGGCTTTCAATTACAAAACTCCCATGTGTAGTTTAGCCCTATATACATCACTAGGAATCTGTACAGGTCAGTTTAAATGTGTCCCCTTTATCTTTCTTTAAAGCTTTAGAGCCAGTGTGGCGTAGGGGTCAGAGTGGTGGACTGGGACTCGGGAGATCCTGGTTCTAATCCCCAGTCAACCATGAAGCTCACTGGGTGACTTTGGGCCAGTCACGGACTCTCAGCCTAACCTACCTCACAGGGTTGTTATGAGGATATAATGGAGAGGAGGATTATGTAAGCCGTCCTGGGTTCCTTGCAGGAAAAAAGGCAGGATATGAATATAATAAATAAATTAACACTTCCAAAATTTAAGCCCATTTACGTCCCATTCAGTTCAAAGGGAGAGTAAAGTATGTGCTTAATCCCCATTGAAATCAGTGGGACTTAAAGTGCTTAACTTCAGCTGGATGGTGCCCCAAAACACTTTTAAAAGCCCAGCTTCTTCTTAGCAAGACCACAATAGCAAAACAAAACATAGTTGCAGCATCCTACCCCCCCACACACACACACTTGTTTACATGATTTCCCCCTAAAAGTAAAAAAAAAAATTCACCCTAAAGCAAAAAGGCAGGTATATTGCTGACATTCCTTTTCCAGAGCCTCCTTTCCACAGCCTCGAGGCTATAGCTGAAAAGACTGAAAAACCTGAAAATTCCTAGTGTCAGGAATATCTAGAGATGCAACATTTCCCTGAAGATTTTCTTACTTTGCTTCCAGGTGTTTGGGCCAGACCACCTTAAAAACACATAATGTTAACATTCTAAAAAGTTTGGCTTTTTCTCAGGATTATTTGACCTACATTGAACAAAAAAAATTGCACCAGACCCTTAAAAACATTCTGGTAAAGCCTGCTGAAATATCCACGGTGGAACAGATGTTATAACAATGCAAGATTGACCCTGAACTTCCCAGCTAATCCATGAATTCATCATTTTTGCTTCTTTTCCTATTTTTTTATTGGAGAGATGTCAACATGATGCAAACTGAATTTTAGTTTTTTTTTTCCTCCTTCTTTCCTCATCCCATGGTAGTATTCAGATAATTTTTATCTGAATATCTGCATAAATCTGCATATATGATTTGCAAATACAATGTACAGTACACAAATTCAGGGGCTTATACCCAATGGTGGCTTTGCCTTAGCAAAAAGCTCTTCTGCTCATGCAGGTCAGGGCACACAATTTTCATCAATCCACCCTACCTTCTGCAGCCCTCCACACCATATCCCATTCTGTTTTGAGGGTCCCGCAATGCTCTGGAGCAGCTTTTCACGGGGTTTGGGCTTAAATGAGTAGGGGTGGGCCAGGGGTTTGCAAAATTCAAGTGCCCCACTAGTCTGATTGGAAGTGCTTTCCACTAATAAGGCAAAGCCACCTTAGATACAGGGATGGGGACTCGGACTCCAGGACTCGACTCGTGAGTCGGACTGAGTCCCCCCTCTAACTCGAGTCAGACTCGAGTCCCAATATTTTTAATGGGACTCGAGACTTGACTCGGGACTCGAGACCAAGGACTCTTCAACATCCCTGGGCTGTGCCAGAAGGAGTGGAGAGGAGCGTGATCGCCAGCGAAGAGTGCATGGAAGCAAGGCGCGCCGCTGCTCGGCCACTATGGATGGCTACCAGGAGTGCAGCCCCAACAGTGTGTTGAGATTTATTTTGATTGATGTGTTGCCGCGTACTTGGGAGAGGCAGAGGAAGGACCTGAGATTACTCTGTGCGGCTGCTCTGAATGTGTTTCTGGTTCCAGCAAGTTCATCACCAGTGGAGCGGGTGGTCAGTGAGGGTGAAATTGTGATGAGACCTCACAGTTCCAGAATGGGGGCCAAACATTTAGAAAAAATTATGTTCCTCAAATGCAACATGGATAAGTTTTAGGAAGTACAAGAAGTTTATTTTTAAAAATCATTTCCCTAAAATGCAACCTTTCAGACATTTTGGGTTTGGCTGCCTCTGCCTGCCTGTTTGGGGTTCCCAGCCTCCTCTGCCTGCCTGGTCTCTTCTTGACCAGTTCCAACAGTTGAATTGTCCAAGACAAAGGCCTCTGCCTGCCTGCTTTGGGGTCCCCTGCCTTCTCTGCCTGCCTGGTTATTTTGGGTTTGGCTGCCTGGTCTGTTCTTGCCAAAATCAGTTGCAGAATTTTGAAATAAAAAGGCACACTTGTGCCTAGAATTTATTTAAGCCACACATCTGTAGCAGCCTTATTTTGTTGGGAAAAAACCCCATTGATTTTAATAGGGACTCGTGGAGTCAGCTTTGGAAGTGACTCGGGACTCGTGAGTCACCATTTTGCACCAAGGACTCAGACTCGAGACTCGGGTCCAAAGACTCGTGACTCGACACCAAGGACTCTTCAACATCCCTAGATATGACCCAAGAGAATTTATTTAAGTGCTCTGTCATTTCCATTTTCATTCACAGCAATACTAAACAAAGAAAAGGATGATAAATGCCATTCCAGATAGTAAAGCATCGAACAGAAACTCTTCAACAAAACATCCTGCTGCGGTATATGTAATTACAACATCCTCCTGCTATAACTGTTTACTATGTGCAGGCAGTTTCCACCACTGCGCGCACCCCCCCCCCCAAGAATTGCTTCATTAAAGCAGTGAAGAAGGAACCCAACCCAACCTACACATGCAAAATGAATAGGGCAGCCAACACATGCAAGAGATCTGTATAGAAATCTGGCATATTTGGATCACTGGGTGGGAACATGTGTTTGTATATGTGTGTCTCTATTGCTCCTTTCTATTTTAAATTTAAACAGGTTAAATTAATTAGGTTTTAATTTAAAAATGAAACATCACATTATTTGAGACAAATGGTTGTTTGGATGAATTCTTTCTATGTTACCTGATATATTGCCTTACAATCTTCTGCATATACTATCCCCATCCCCACAGATAAGGGGATGCTGTCTTGCTTCCCTTTCATTTTTTAATTTAAGTGAAAATGGTTGCAATTTTTCCATAGTAACATTTACTTATTTGAGCTCACTGTCCAGAAAGATCTGCCAGTCTACTTCCTTACTCTGCTTCTGCCAGCAGGTGAACATTCTCTTATTTTCAAAACTCATTCCTAATTATGATCATTTATCAGTCTAACAGTTTAAAAAAGAACTTCCTCTGAGGGTCAAACTAGAAAAGATGCCATTCTTGTAAACTGCATGCATGCATCACTGTAGTCCTGATCTGGAACAGAGCCTCCGTGCCTCTTTGCATTTATTCCAATGGAAGCCCCCCCCCCCTGCAAATAGCAGATATGGGACAACAAAGAGTTAAAGTCCTGGGCACTGTACCAGATCTGAACCTGGGCACTGTACCTGCAATTTAGTGTTTTAAAAAGCCATTTACTCAATTGTATGGCATCTAGTTTGGCCCTGAGTCACTTTGTAGGCTTTATATAGAGGAGCAGTAAAGTCACAAATACCTGAATATGTAATCGTAATTTTAAAGCCTTCTCCAAATATATATTTTATTTAACCCACTCATTGGATGGGTGCACCTGCATATAATAACACATTCCAGCTTACCCATCCACTGAAATCTTCTATAGAGACTTTCCTCATCCCACCAACATTTGAGTTGATCTTGGTTGGGACATGGGAGAAGGCCTGCTTCTCTGTAACTACACCTAGACCGACTTTGGAAATCCCTGCCAATGGAGGCCCGCTTTGCCCCTTCACTGATGGCCTTCCATGTCTGGGCAAAGACCTTTTTTTCTGGCAGGCATTCAGCCTGCTGAGATAATTTTAGTCTCCTGGAGGTGTTAATAGAAGTGTTTAGTTTGTAAGCCATCTTGACCATTAAAAATAAAATAAAATGAAATAGGAAGGCAATGTTAAAATACTTCCAATAATTAATTAACTACACTGTAAAATCCTATCGTCTACTCAAAAGTAAGTCCCATTTAGTTCAATGAGGCTTACTCCCAGCAAAGCGAGTACAGGATGGCTTCCTCAATCAATTCAATAATGCTGGTTCAGAGGAGATAAACTTTTACAAACAGTATTAAGTGATTTTCTTTATTAAAAAAAAAAAAGAAAAGAAAGAAGAAAAAAAGTTAAATATATCATCTAAATATATTGTCCAATTAAAAGCATCTCCTGGAATTTATTACACCAGGAAAATTACACAGGTGTATGCTCATCTTCAGCTATATTTGGAAAATTGAGACGGTATTCTTATTTTCTGTGCCATTAACTTATTTACAGCTGGACTGGAGACATTCTATTTATCATCGCAAAATAAAAAGCCAAATGTCCTTTCCTCCCCCAGTCCCTCCACCTTTTTTTTCAGGAGCACCACAGATTAACAGGTTAGAATGTTTTCCACATGTCATTTTTACTGTCAAGAGAATATTAAAGACTTTTCCCAGCTTCCGCAGCCGAGCCAGATGTCCACGGATCCCACGGTGAGAGCAAAATTGGTAAAGTAGCCTTCTCATGACCCCAGCATTGTTTTATCAGGGATCAGTTTAAAAGCATAAAGGGCCATTGCTTGCTGAGATCTGTAATGTTTTTCAGCCCTTTCCCCTGCAATTACACAAAAGTGCTGACTTTGTTGAACTACTGATACGCAGTAGTATTTCTTATGACTCCTCTCACACTGTGCTGTAATTGCTGTTTGTGTTGGCACAAGAAAGGCACCAGGTCTTGTTTCCACTGTACATTTCCGGACTCTGGTTTCAGTAACATCAGTGTAGGATATTGTACTGGGCATATGTTTTGTTGTGTAAACATTAGGCGGTCATTTACCCTGTCAATCTCCACAGACTAGCCTCTAATTACGGAGGACCTCGGATGGACAATTTCTAAAATATTTTCTATAGCTACACCAGTTGGTTTCCCTTTCACTGATGTACTGTGTTCAGAAAGGGAGACCTCCTAATGTATTTATGACAGAATTCTTTATTTAGATTTGGGCCACATTTTATTTTGATATTGAGCCCAGGGGGTTGGGGGGGTGGGGAGAGGGGAAGGATCCCAGCTATTCCATAATATTCTATGCTGCATTAAACTATTGACCCACAATAGCCAGGTGGGCTTTCATTTTGCTTCTTATTTTATAATTATGTATTTGTTTCTCTTATACAATTATATAGCTATGCCATCAGTGCACAAACGCATGCATGGAGACCTCTTTTTCAAGCAATCACATCTGCTTTGTTGATTTAGGGCGCAACCAGGTTCAGAACTCCAAAATCACACTGATTTTCGTGGGAGAGGTAAGAATCAATGCAAATCAGCACAAACCGACACATGTCTACTCAGAAGTAAGCCTTATTGAACTGAACTGAACTGACTCCCTGGGAAGTGTGTGTATAGGATTGCAGTCTTAAAAGTGTCTAGCCTGAGCATGATTGCACCCTTTCAGAAGCTCTCTGACAGTGAGCAACTCTACTCAAGAAGTAAGTCCCACTGAGTTTAATGGGACTTTCTCCCAAGTAACTGATGTAGGATTTCAGCCTAAATAAGACATTTCTTTGTCATGGCTCAGGTTGAAGGCAGAAGAGGGTGGGACACAATTAATGTAATGGGTTTTTATTTTAGTTTCCCAGGTGTGTGTGGGGGGGGTGTCTCTATTACAGAGACTTTGGGATGGGGTCAGTTATATAAATTTTAAAAATAATTAAATTAATTCAATATTTTTCATGAACAACATTCAAATTATGCATTGCTCTGACTCATACTATCCTGAACTATCATTATTTATTTATTATTTAGATTTATACCCTGACCTTCAATACAGCCATGGAGAATTCCATGGGAATAGGAGTACCGCTGGCCGCAGGCCCCAGAACAGGGTGTTCCAGAGGCATGTCCAGATCTTCTGGATCCACAGCCCCCTTGCTTCTCTAACAGACCCCTCAACTGGGCTCCTCACCTATGACAGCCTGGAGCTGGCATATATATTTCCCTCCCATTGGATTAGATGGGAGGGGAAATAAGAAAAAGAATTGCCAGGAAAAAAGCCCCCCCCCCCCATCCCCAGCTGCTTTGAGCTGCTCCGAATGCAGCAGTGGCTCCAATGTGTGGATCTTTCCCCCGCAACCCGCAGTACATAGGATAGGATTAAAATAATTCCTGGGTTCAGACAACACAATAACCCACACTCAAGGGTTGAATGCAGGTTGTCATTAAATTTGGGTTGTTGTTGAAATGTGGCTTATCGCGTGTTGTCTGAATCCAGCCAAGGTAACAAACCACAGTGAACAACACAGAGTTCACAACCCAACAACAAACCATAGGTTATCTTCATGGGTTGTTCATGGTTAACAAAAGTGTTAGGCATTGTTCCTCTGATCTATTGTTGTCTACTTGTTGAACGGAGTTTTAATTTGTGTAACAATCTTTTTCTGGATTGCCACCAGGAGAAAATTGGCTTTTGAACTTAGTTGTGACTGAGTCTTTGTGAGGTGAATCCACAGCAGAAAATGAACTCCTCTGGGAGTTCGATTTGGGCACCATAAACTTCGATTTGGGCACCATAAACCAACCTACTTTACTGAAATATTGGGGGGAAATAGACTAGGGTTTCCAAGCGCAATTCTGAAGACAGAAACCCTGTTGCAGTGGGGTTTTCTATTGCCCCCATGAGACCCCAAACACTGCCCCCATCCCTTCCCCCTTCACTTACTTGGCTTGGTGGTAGTGACTGGGTTCAGACAACATGATAACCCACACTCAAGGGCTGAGTATGGGATGAGCGTGGGTTGTTGTTCAACCGTGGGTTGTAGTTGAAACATGGGTTAATCGTGTTCTCTGAACCCAGCTGCACTAACAAGCCATGGCTTGTTACCCACGAACAACCCATGAAGAGAACCCATAGTTTTTTGTTGGGTTATGAACTGTAGGTTGTTCACCATGGTTTGTTATCTTGGCTGGGTTCAGACAACATGATAACCCACGTTTCAACAACAACCCATGTTTCAATGACAACCCACACTCAACCCTTGAGTGTGGGTTATCGTGCTGTTTGCATCCAGTCAAAGTCTATAAAAAGCAGCATCCAAAGCAGCAACTCTCTTAAAGCAGTACCCAAAATAAAACAGATCAACAAAAGTTTTAAAAAGCGAAAAAGCTTGGGGAAACAGAATGGGCACCAGGTAAGCCTCTCTTAAGAGAGCATTCAAAAAATGGAGGTGCCACCACTGAAAGGCCCTCTCCCTGGTAGCCAACCACCACACCTCAGATGGGAGGGGAACCCAGAGAAGGATCTGTGAAGAGGTTCTTAAAGTACAGGCAGGCACATGTGGGGGACAGAGAATCCTTCAGATATCCTGTCCCCAAGCTGTGAAGGGCTTTAAAGATTAAGACCAGCACTTTGAATTGGGCCCAGAAATAGATCAGGAACCACTGCAGTTGGCAAAGCACTGACATAATATGGTCATAATGCCAGGTCCCATGTAGCAGTCTCCCAGTTGTTTTCTGAACAAACTCCAATTTCCAAACCATCTTCAAAGGCAGCCCCACATATAGCCCATTAGACCAGTCTAATCTGGAGTCCACCACAGCCAAACCAACCTAAACTGATAAAAGGCACTTTGTACCATAGATGGAACCTAAACAGTGACAAAGGGCAAAAACAGACATCACAACCCATATCTAGCAGCTACATCTTTTTATATTCATTTTTACTCTAGAGTAGGCATAGCGGCCCCAATCCAGATCAGGACACTAGCACGGGGGAAAGGGTAAAAGCCCCCTACCCACCACACATCCAGATTGGGCCCCCTGCATCTTCTGTAGAGTAAAAATGAGGGGGAAAGGCATAGCTGCTAGAGACACATTTAAAGTAAAGTCTGTTTTGGTTCAATGATGGTTCAAGGAGTACCCCTAAACCACTGTTCTCCAACCTTGGGTCCCCAGAAGTTTTTGGCCTACAACTCCCAGTATGCCTCAATAAGATGAGACTACATGTTACTAGACAGATTGGGACTCTAGTATGGGGGTGGAGGTTGGAAGATTTTAACCCTTTGTGTCCCCCTCTCCCTGCTGTGCTCCCAGTCTGGATCAGGCCCCTCATTACTCCAGTTTACATTCCCAAAAAGGCAACCAGTTGGAATGTAAATTGCAGGCATAGGGCAAAAAGTTAATACCCCCTACCCTCTCCTCTAGTTTCCTGATGCATATGAAGTCTATGAGCTTACTTTTGAGTAAAAAAACGGGTGGGTGGGAAAACTAGCTACATCTTTAAAGTAACATGCAGTTTGACCCTCAGATAATTTGGGAGGGCTGGGAATGGAATTCACAGGTGCGGGGGCAGGGAGAGAAGAAGGATCCAGAGCTTCACTCCACCTTTCTGGAAGCCGAAATGCAGAGCAAGGGCCCCCCGATCTGTAATGAATGATGAGCACACAATAAATGCCTCAGGTAGAAAAGCCATGCGAATAAATTTTAAAAATGAAAACAAATTGCAATTACCTCTTTAACTTAAAGGAAACGCCACTGAATGTGATTCTATAAATCTATGAAAATATCAGAGAAAAGCCTTATTCCATTTACAGCATTTGGAAGCAATTTGCTTCTAGTCCAGAAAATGAATATCTGTTTCTGACACACACACACACACACACACACACACACACAAAGAAGCCTGGATTACTGCCCAGTCCACTTCAGAACTGGATGATACTGACTCTTAAGACAGTAATTTAAATTGTCAAGTTAAACAAGGCACAGTTAGATGATAAAAGGAGATCTATAAAGAGGCGACTGCTGTGATTGTGTAGGAGTATGACTATTAAAACAGTGTCTAGGGGGCCTTTCCCAAAAACAAAACCCCTTCGCTCTTCTTTTAGTGCTATACTCACACTAGTGTGAATCCATCATTAGTAGCGCAAGAGCCCCATTTCTCAAAAAAGGACTCAGCCTTGTAGGGGAAAGAGCCCTACTGCAGGAGTACCTCTACTTGTCCCTAATATATAATAATTCAGCACTGGAAACAGAAAGCCTTAAAAGTAAAAGAGAAATGGAAAGTTGCCGTAACATGTTGAGGCACTGCTAGGGAAAGGAAAGGGGTGGTCTTGCAGATGGTGGCCATTTGTTTGTTTGGATTTTAAAGGGTGCATTGAAAGCACTCCTATATTGGAGCGGAATTGCAAGGGAGTACCCCAGCCCTTAACAGTACAATCTTTTGTATATCTACTCACAAGTAAGTCCAATTGAGTTCAATGCATCTTACTTCCAAGTAAGTAGGTTTGGGACTGCAGCCTACAGTGTTTACAATATATCTTTTAAAAAACATTTTAACACGTCTAATAAAAACTGTAAATACATGTGCAAGCCTTTGTGGGCGGGGCTCTTCAATGCCGCAGGTGCTCTCTAATGGATGTTCATGAGACTCACAACCATATTTCACATTGCACTTTCAATATTAATGAGTGTGCTGAAGAGGCTGGCAGGGGTGGGTGGAATTGCATTTCCCCAGAAATAATATTGTGACTGGGGTACTCCTAAGAATTTGATATTCCCCCTCAACTGGTACTTTACCCTGGGAAAAGATATCTGGAGCCTGTGTAACGTAAGGATAACAACTGTCTATTTATTGTCATCATCATCAGGCGATCACTCGTGACCGAGTAAGATTGTCTTCCGGGATAAAAGGAGGAAATTCTAAAGAAGATTGTGTAGACTCTAGCGATGGGTCCGTAAGTGACTGTGGAGGCCAATTCTAGATCCACACAGCTTCCCACAGTGAGGACACAGGTTACCAGATAGAAGATGGTCCTGTGAAGGATTCATTTGACGTGCTTTTTGCTTAGCACGTTTCTCCCTTTCGCCTTGCATTCGGGCTTCTTCAAAGTCCATGGAACCTTTGTGAAAGGCCAACCTCCATTTAGATCGTTCATGGGCCAGAGCTTCCCAGTTTTCGATGTTTATATTGCATTTTTTTAGATTAGCCTTATGAACATCTTTAAACCTCTTATATTGACCACCGATATTCCGCTTTCCATCCTTGAGTTGGGAGTAAAGTAACTGCTTTGGGAGACGGCAGTCAGGCATTTATTGTACACACACATACACACACACACAAAAATCATTCAGAAAAGTGTTAGGAGAACAGTGAAGGAGAGTAAATTCACTTAAGCTGAATGTCATGTCAAAAGCATGGAGGAAGGGAGGCATCTGTTTATTATATTTTCCACCTCCCCATGGAGCTACCAGACTAATCCTCACCCCACTTATGTATTAAAATAGTCAACATTAAGCAAAAAGGGGGATTTGAGGTGGCCAGCAGAGCCCAAGCATATGTAGAAAACATGATAATGCATGCACAAGTGGAGGCTTAACCACTCATCCTGTATGGCATGGATCCTACTAAAAGATTTTCACAGCAGAGCTGTGGTTTAACTTGAACCAAATAGGCCTCAGTTGGGGCATTGTATGACGTTTTTATCACCATTTTTAAATAAATATCCCAGGCAAACTGAAGAGAATCCAGAAGCAAAGAGCTGAGAGGTGTGTTGTTGTTGTTGTTGTTGTTGGAGTGTGTATGTGTGTGTGTATTATGATGTATGACATTCAAGAACTAAGGCTTTTTAAAAAATGGGAATGTTCTTCCTATTCTCCATGGGCATGTGGTCCCTAGTGAGCACTATGGCCTAAAAAGGAGGGAGTGTATGCTAACCATTTCCAATCTCATGAAGAAGAGCGGAAGCAGCTATATAGCGTGATAACAGAGGGGCTCTCATTGAAGCAGCTGCTTCAAGATTCAAGTCGCACTTGGGTTGGGCTATCAAATAATAACATTTTCCTAGACTTTTTTCTGTCTTATTCAAAGATATATTTTTTTTTAAATTCAAGTCAACAGTTAACATCTCATCAGGTTTTCATCACATTCAACGTTCTAGACACCAGAAGGGCAGAGGGGCAAAGGGACCTGCTCAGAACTAAGAAAGAGGCAGGAAAAGCTGCTTTAATCTCTTGCCTGTTTCCCAGTTATCACAGCCCTGTCTCTGTGGTGCTCTGACCAATACATTTTGGAGGGGGCAATGTGAAAAGGGTATGTGTGTGTGTGTGTGTAGTTTGTTTGCATTTACTGAGAAGGGACACAGGCTGCCTGAGATGGGTCTATGAGGAAAGGTACCCAGGTTCTCAGGTTGACGAAAGAGGTTGAGTGGATTGAAAAGACATTTTACTGGTGAGGAATTCACAAGGACTGGCGGGTGGTGTGTGTGTGTGTGTGTGTGTGTGTGTGTGTGTGTGTGTGTGTGTGTGTAATTTCTCCACTACTTTATAAGTTTTTAAAAGAATGTCCTGAGTCTAAGCCTGCATTGGCAAAATTCCCACCTCGTAAAAAGCCTGTGAAAGTTTCTCATCCCTTCTCTTCCTTTACAAATCTCAAGAGAAGGAGATTCCACATCTTCTCTGGGCTGAGCATCTTGGACAATTGCTGCCATAATGAGGAAGCAGCAGCTCAACTGCTACCCAATTCCCAAGTGCTCAGTATTGTGCATTGTTCTACCTCCTGGTGGGCAACAGAGGGAAGAGTCCAAACCAACCTTGTTAAACACACAGTAAATAAGGGAGGAGTACGTTGGAGGTCAAGGGGAAGGGAAGGAGAGAGCTTGCTTGCTTCTATCTACTTTGGGGGACTCCCATATATTGCATATTCCTTGACTCTTTTGCAGACCCTCCTTTTTTCTTAGCCTACTGGGGTGGCCACATGTCCTCTTTTACAGACAACAGTCCTCCATTTGAAGGGCTGCCGGAAGACTGTCCTCTGTTTGAAGGCATCCTCTCTTTGAAAAGCTGTCCAGTCCAAATCCACTTTAAAGATCTTTTTTTTTAAAAGAAAACATCAGAAGGGAGAGCCAAAGGGCCTTGAAGTTGTCTATCAACTGCACTTGAGCAGCAAACTGAGCAAGGCACACAGCAGGTCACCTGGTCACAGTCTTCTGCACTATGGTGAGATGGACTGTATTATAATAATTATTTCTAAATTTGCATATATATATATATACATACATACACGAAATTTTATGCAAATTGGTGTCCTCTTTTGGCCTCTGTTTTGGTGATTCATAAGTGGGCACCCTATGGCTACAGTACAGCAGCCTTCTCCAACCTGGTGTCCTCAAGATGTTTTGGATTACAACTCCCTGAATTCACGACTATTAGCCCTGCTTGCTGAGGCTGATGAGAGCTGAAGTCCAAAACATCTGGAGGGCACCAGGTTGGAGAAGGCAGCCCTGCAGAATATGGCTAGTGGCCCAGTATGCATTCCATTCACCCCTCCCAAATAGGTCTTGCCCCAGCTCCCTTAATAAACAGGTTGGACTGAAGGGTAATAGGGAAGGGTTTACTGGAATTCAAGAGCCAGAGTGCAAGCAAGCAGCTCTCTGCACACTCTTCTAATATCTGAAGTATCTAGTATCCCCAGTTGCTGGGGAACATGGGAGGGAAGGTGCTGTTGCACTCATGTCCTGCTTGTAGGATCCCGTGGGCAGCCGGCTGGCCACTGTGTGAACAGAATGCAGGACTGGATGGAGCCTTGGTCTACTCCAGCATGGCTCTTCTTATGTTTTTATGAGGCAGGAAGGCCCAGGTTTGAGTCTGAGTGGAAAGATTAAGTCTGTAGCCAAGCAGCCTAGGAGACCTAGGTGAGGTACGTGCACAATACTAAAATAAATGCCAAAAGGAAGCATACAGAAATACAACGTGCTGCTGCAAATGGTCTTAAATCAACAAGTCTTTTTGCCAGGCACTTTTCAGCTACTGCTGTTGCTACAACCATTGTTTCAGAGAAAGGCATTTTGGAAGTAAAAGAAGTTAAAAACAAAACAAAACAGGGGTAAAACAAAGTAGAGACTACCTGATAAAAATGAGGACAAATCACTCGTGCACAAGAAGTAGAATCACATAGCATCTGAAGAAAGATATATGAAAAACTCATCTGCAGCAGCAATGTACAAGAAAGGCAACCAATGAAATGTTAAAAATGGTGGAAAACCTCATACATGTTGGATGTAAACTGTGTTGAGAATATGCAGAGGAAGCAAAAAAAAAAGTACTCAAAGAATTGGACTGTTCCAATTGCTAGTGGTATAAGATTGGATGGAGAAGATTGTTTAAAAAGCACAGTGAATCACCTTAAATCTGAACTTTATAAAGGTGTGAAGGTTCAACAGAAAATGACGTTGCAAAGACAGTCAGTGATAAGCATGCATTGCTGAAAATACTGAAAGCACATCATGCAGAAAATGTCGAATTCCTGATAACTTTGGCATATGATGCATGCAGTGATTCTTTTGGAAGTGCCAAAGCTTGAAAGTGCCTCTCTGCATGGTTGAACCCATTGAGTTCATGTCCCACCGCACACCCACAGTGAAAATTCCTTTTAAAACGCACTGCTTAGACCAGTGTTCTCCAAGCTTGGGTCCCCAGATGTTTTTGGCCTACAACTCCCAGCATGCCCCAGCCAGCTACGCAGGCTGGGGCATGCTGGGAGTTATAGGCCAAAAACATCTGGGGACCCAAGCTTGGAGAACAGTGGCTTAGACTAGTTAACGCTCAAGATTTGCTTTGAATTCTGCGGCACAGGTAACAGTCTGCTGGAGGACATATTTTGGGGAAATAGGGGCTAAGGAGAGCCAGTGTGGCATAGTGGTTAGAATGTTGGACTGGGACTTGGGAGATCCGGGTTCTAGCCCCCACTTGGCCACAAAGCTCCCTGGGTGACTTTGGGCCAGTCGCTGACTCTCAGCCTAACCTACCTCACAGGGTAGTTGTGAGGATAAAATGGAAAGGAGGAGGATTGTGTAAGCTTCCTTGGTTCCTTGCAGGAAAAAAGGCAGGATATAAATATAAGAAATAAATAAAATAATAAAGGTGGTGTGTGTTTTTCTTGAAATCAACAAGGTTATGTGTGGCTAACGCTGGCTCAGCTGGTCTGAGCGTGTAAAGCTAAGCAGGGTCAGGCCTGGTTATTACTTGGATGGGAGACCCCTCCTCTAGTTTCCTGCATTGAGTAGGGGGTTGGACTCGATGGCCTTGTAGGCCCCCTCCAGCTCTATGATCCTAAGACTCATAACAGAAATTACGCAGGAGACCATGAGTGAGTGTAGTTCACAGGTGAAGAGTATGAGCAATAACAAGAAGGCACAGCACCTGCCTTAAATTACAGCTCAGCCATGAACAAACTGGGTGGCATTACACAAGCAGGTGGCCAGGTGTCCTATTTACAGAGGACAGTCCTCTATTTGAAGGGCTGTTCAGTCCAAGTCCAGTTGAAAGATAAAGAACCATCAGAAGGAAGAGCAAAAGGGCCTATGCACATCTGCTTCGGAGTAAGTCCCACTAAATTTAGTGAGACATAAGAGGTCTGAACATATAACACCTGTTCTGGCCTGCTTGCATTGGCTGCCTATATGCTACCGGGCCCAATTCAAGGTGCTGGTTTTAGCCTATAAAGCCCTACACGGCTTGGGACCGCAATACCTGACGGAACGCCTCTCCCAACCACAATCTACCCGGACACAACGCTCAGCATCTGGGGCCTTCCTCCGACTGCTGCCCCCAAAGGAGGCTCGGAAGGTAGCAATAAGGGGGAGGGCCTTTTCTGTGGTAGCCCCACAACTGCAGAACAGCCTCCCCACTGACGCCCGGCTGGCACCAACTTTACTATCTTTTCGGCGCCAGGTTAAAACTGCCCCCTATGCTGAGGCATTTAATAGCTGCAAATAGCACATGGGGGGGGGGGTTATGTCATTTTTTTATCCAGTCTATTTTTTATATCTGTCTTAGTTATTTAAGTAATTTTAAAAGTGTTTTTAAAATGTTTCTGTAAATTTTTTTGATGTTTTTACTGTTTGTATTTATTTATTTTTATACTGTATTTTATTGTAAAATTGTATTTTTATTGTATAATTGTATTTTATTATGTAATTTTTATAATTGTTGTAAACCGCCCAGAGTGCTTCATTTACTGGGTGGTATAGAAATGGAATAAATCATCATCATCACCATCACCATCATCATCATCATCATCATCATCATCATCAAACATGCATAGGATTGGGCTACTTATGTATGCTTATTGGTAATTAGATACACTGAAATCCATGGGACTTCTTTCCCCATATAGCCATGATCGAGAGAACTGCTTTACATGCAATACAAATTATTGTATGCATCAGCATTTATCTGCCGATTTTCTTGAGAGACCAAAAAATGGTTTGGATGACTGACAAGGGAAACCGGTTGTGTTGTTTTCTCTTCTGGTTTTGTCCTTCAGATGATTATTCCTGGATGGGTATTATAGTCTGAAAAACGCCTGATTTAGTTCCTTAAATTGTGAGTCTCTCTCTGATAAGTATGAGCAGCTGTGACTGCATCGTAGTGCTTGTCTGTCGATTATGGATTTTGTGATGTGTCCTGGGTGGAAGCTGGAACCATGTAGGTATGTGTAGTAGTCTGTAGGTTTCCAATATGCGGTGGTGCTTATATGTCCATTATGTAGTTGCACTGTTGTGTCCAGAAAGTGAACCTGTTGCATGGACTGGTCTAGGTTCCTGGTGGAACTCTTGTCCATGGATCCGGATAATAAAGATGTCATCAATGAATCTCAGGTAGAGAAGAGTATTTTGGGGACAGTAACAGAGAAAGCATTGTTCGAAGTCAACCATGAAGATGTTGGCATATTGTGGGGCCATACGAGTACCCATGGCAATGGCATGGCAGTGCCATTGATCTGAAGATATATGCTCTCTCCAAAGTTGAGGTAATTGTAAGTAAGTACAATGTGGTAGAGTTTGGTGGCTAGATGTGCTGTAGCCCCATCTGGAATGACATTTCTGATGGCTTGTAGTCATGGGCAAGAAGACTCTTTGTTGTTTTTGCTGCAACAGACTAACATGGCTACCCCTCTGGAAACTTTTTAAAAATAGTTATTGACCTTGTTCACATGACACAACAGCCCACCATGGCTTAATTTACCCGCAGGGACTGTTGTCTCATGTCTGTGGGTGCCATTTTTACATGGTGCCCATGGGCACCTGACTTGCTGCGTCATGCGAACCCAGGCAGCAGGGGTTGTTTAAGGGTTAGACAACTCTCAAATAACTTGAGACTATAAAACAAGCCATGGGTTATTTATTATATTATATTATATTATATTTATACCCTGCCTTTTTTCCTGCAGGGAACCCAAGGCGGCTTACATAATCCTCCTCCTTCTCTCCATTTTATCCTCACAACAACCCTGTGAGGTAGGTTAAGCTGAGAGGCAGTGACTGGCCCAAAGTCACCCAGTGAGTTTCATGGCCGAGTGGGGACTAGAACCCGGATCTCCCAAGTCCCAGTCCAACGCTCTAACCACTATACCACACCACACAACAAGCCACAGCTGGGTGCCCATGGCACAACATGACAGCCCCCGCAGGTAAATTATGCCACAATGGGCTGTCATGTCATGCGAACCAGGTCTCTCTGTTCCATCAAGCTTTTTGACAGAGCCTGATTTAGTCTCCCTAAAACCTGAAACCTCGCCAGCCCCGCCCAAACCTCCCTAAAACCTCCTCCCCAGCCTAAATCCAGCTTCCCCATCTGATCAGCATCATTAGTGCTTCCAGAGGAATCTCCTGAAAGACAGTTATAGAGTGCAGGTTGTAGCCAGAGAGCTCTTTCTGGCCCCTGTGATTTCAGCGCGGCACAAAAGCCTCACACATTCCGATGTTACTAAATAATAAATGTTGAGTAGTCACAACAGCAGCAGCAAGTAAGACATCATTAAAAAGAAAAATCTTTGGAGAAGTTATTAAGAACATTAGAAGTAGATCTTGTGGAATTTGACATTATTCCAGTCTAAAGTACTCCGGGACAGTTTCTTTGAATTTCATACCTCAAGGCCAAACAACACATTGCACAGGAAATCTATGACTGGATCTCCTAACATTTTGATTTTTTTTCTTCTAAAAGCTGCTTGGGGGTGGGATGCACCCCAAATTTGATCAGAGCAGCAGAGTTATGGAAAGGGGTATCACATTTCCTCTTTGCCTGTGGGTCAGAGGGGTAGAGTACTCACTCAGGCTTCCATGCCTGAATAGTTTTTGCTCTCAGGTCAGCACTCAGCAGACACTAGGATCATAAACAGTTTCCTTTTTATTAGGAACATCACATGGAAACATATCTTCCTGGTAGCAGAACAAAGCAGCTTTTGAAGACTTCCACATACACACTGAGAGATGGAATAAATGAGAGTCACACCTAGTTGGATAAGGGTGGGCAACTTCTGGCCCTCCAGATGTTTTGTCTACAACTCCCATGATCCCTCACCATTGCCTATGCTGGCTAGAACTGATGGGAGTTGTAGGCCAAAACCTCAGGAGGGCCACACATTGCCCACCTCTAGACTAAACCACCATATCAGGCAAGTATCAGAGGGAAAACCAAACTGTTCCATTATAGATACACTCAATATACCGCAAGGGCTGTTCAACTCTTTCCCTAGTGCCATTTTCCTGATCTAAATTACCCCAGCTGCTATTAGCCCTGATAGGGAAAAATGAACAGGTACTTGGGACACCCACACACCTAGAATTAACAAGAGAATCTCAGGATTCATTTCTATATGTAGCATCATGCTAAGAACCATTGATATTGTTTTTCAGAGGGTGAACTGCTGGGCTGAAAAACCTGAGTCTATTTATAACATAAGACCTGTTACACTTACGGCTTTGGCCAGAATTTTCTTTCCTTCCTGAAGTATATATTGGCCATATGAGTAATGGATATCCAAAAATATCTGGGCTCAATTGTTTCTTGGGCTATTCTACTTTTCCCTGTTAAATAAATAGAAATCTGGAAATCTTGTCTTGAATTTCCATGGTTCTGTAAGACATATGCTAAAGAAATAGAACCTGTGATCAACAGACTGAAACTTCCACTACCTTGTTGGTATGATTTCCACAGCAGGATACATTATTTTCCATTTGCAGTTTCTATCTGTTTCAGCCACTTAGCAAAATTTCTGTTTGTTACTCACTTCCAAGCCATAATATTAATTTCCAGTGAAAAATCAAAGCACATAATGTCCACAACGTATCATGTATTTGGCAATGGTTTCTCTGAAGCATTCAGGAGACCAAGCCAGATTGGATATTCATTCTGGATCTGTGCTGATCTTAACCATTTTTCATCTTAACCTTGATATGTGCACACAAATTTCCCCCCTAAATATGTTTTCTGAATGCTATTGAAAGCCAAGCATTCAAGGTTTTAAATTCATCATCAGATAATCCACTTCTAATTCATAAATTAAATACAACCTAAATTAAATTATAAATATGAATAACATAGATGCTATAAAAAGGTATCAGGCATTGCTTGTCATGTATCCATTTTATATATTTCACTATGAATATGTCACTATAGTTGTATCAGTGCAGTGGTAAAATTTGAAATGCAGGAGCTCATCATGACAGTGTGTGTGTACACACCAAAGAGCAGCACTACATAGCATAATACTATGTTTGTTTATTTGTTGTTTCAACCATCATGGTTATATCATAATACTACAAGCAATAGTAAAACCTGAAAGCCTTCTTATTAGCTCATTCACTTGCCAGAGCATGGAGAACCTAACCACTCTAACACCTTGGCACTCCAGCAGAAGGCATCACTTGACAGTTGTAGGACTTCCTTCTGTCTTTTTTCTGTCTAACTATGCACAGGACTGCGCCCTAAATGTGTTTCGCATCAGGGAAGCAGAGACAAGCTCCATTTTATTCTTATAGTCATGGTAATGCTATGCTTTAAACAAATTTAAAAGTGAAAATGCATGTGCTCAGAGTATAATTTTTTAGAAAATAATAATCAGGGTTAGCAAACTGTTTGCTCTACTATATCAGGAATGTAGAAGGAATTGGAAAGCATGGAATGGTGGGGGCGAGGGGAAGAGAAATTATAATGGCATGCTTCACAGCTGCCATGGCCGGCTAAAGTGGGGAGCATAAGACCATGGATCTAGAATTACCTAGTTGTACCACTGGTTAAAGCCAAAATGTCATTATGACTTGTAATAGCAGCAGTACTTGGGGTGGAAGCAGTAACTAGTATCAACAAAGCATCTTATTGACTGAGGCAAAACCAAGCCATAACATAATCCCGCCCAAGCACAGGTTGTGAAGGAGGAGGTACTGTAGAAATAATGTTAAGTAAATTGGATGAAGCACTCATGTTGGAGAACGGAACGGTATTAGAGACGTTTGACAGACTGTTCAGAACATCAAAACTGCCTGTAACCAAGAATATTTATTTCATATTAAAATATAACATTAGCATTAAAAAATGTGTTAGCTGAATACACTGCATTTGAGGGGGGGGGGAATAGTGTTTTGCAACCCTCGATAAAAAGCACTACCTGTTCTGTAAACTGAATTCTACTCCAGGCAAGTGTCAAAGTAATGTAAATCCCCAACCATATTCTAACCTTGCAGAGACCCCTCTTATGTAAAAATTTCCTGATCAGCCCTTTCCCTCTTCTTTGGAGGTCTGTAACAGTTTCCTATAAATAATGGTTTGTCATTTCGTTCAGCTAAATACAGCCTTTGTCATGTTATCCAGCCTCCACATGCAATTTTACTCAAGACACCCTATTTACTTAAACAGGCAGCCATGCCTCCTTCTTTTTTGCTGACTTGGTCACTTCTATAAATTCTAGAGTCTGATATTTTAATATCCCAGTTTGTGGGTTCAGCCAAGTTTCAGTCACTGGGCAAACCCTCAGCCATTCTTCTGTTTAAAATCTTATTGTTTTGAAATATTACTTCATATGTGTTTTACATTTGCACCAAAACACACTCTTTTAGACAAAAATGACATCCCAACAATGTTCTACATTATTCCCTTCAACAGCATAAACAATTAGGCTCAATCCTCAAACCACCTACCCTCGGGGAATGTTGGGGTTTTTTTATTTTATTTCAGCAAAGCCTCTTCAGAATAAATGGCTTGGGCATTGTAATCTTAAACTTTGAATGTTTTGGCTAAGCATTCTGCCATCTTTCACTACCTACTGTTTTGTTAAAATAACACATATAAAACCTAACTTCCTAGGTAATTTCTTAGGCAGATTCAGCTAGTTTGTCCAATATTATTTTGGAAGTAGATATCCTACTACTAATAGATGGGAAGCATTTCCCACCAAATACGACCCAGGTAGCCTGAGCTAGACAGTGTGCAACCATTTGGAGAACACGTCAGGGATGTTGAAGAGTCCTTGGTCTCGAGTCACGAGTCGAGTCACGAGTCTTTGGACCCGAGTCTCGAGTCCGAGTCCTTGGTCCAAAATGGCGACTCATGAGTCACGAGTCACTCCCAAAGCTGACTCCACGAGTCCCTATTAAAATCAATGGGGTTTCCCTCCAACAAAATAAGGCTATTTCAGATGTGTGGCTTAAATAAATGCTAGGCACCAGTGTGCCTTTTTATTTCAAAACTCTGCAACTGATTTTGGCAAGAACAGACCAGGCAGACAAACCCAAAATAACCAGACAGGCAGAGGAGGCAGGGAACCCCAAAGCAGGCAGGCAGAGGCCTTTGTCTTGGACAATTCAAACTGTGGAACTGGTTAAGAAGAGACCAGGCAGGCAGAGGAGGCAGGGAACCCCAAACAGGCAGGCAGAGGCAGCCAAACCCAAAATGTCTGAAAGGTTGCATTTTAGGAAAATGATTTTAAAAAATAAACTTGCTGTACTTCCTAAAACCTATCCATGTTGCATTTGAGGAACACAATTTTAGAACACGAGTTCTTGGTCTCGAGTCCCGACTCGAGTCTCGAGTCTCATTAAAAAATATTGGGACTCGAGTCTGACTTGAGTCAGAGGGGGGACTCAGTCTGACTCACGAGTTGAGTCCTGGAGTCCAAGTCCCCATCCCTGGAACACGTTTTGCTTGGAAGTGAACAGTGGTCCAGTTTTGCCTGTTACAGATGCTGAAAGCAGACACTTTGGAAATCAGTCTCAGGAGTGCCTGACTTAGGGAAATGGGAAAGGCAATAATTGTCCTTTCCATGAACTATAGTAACAAGGAAAGGACAGGGGTGGGTGAGTATTGTCCTCACCAGAACAGAAAAAGTAATGGGTATAATTATGACATACTGTGCCCAAGGTACAGAATACCAGCACAGCAGTGCCTCGCAAACAAAAAGGGCTCCAGTGTAGATCCTACCCAAGTATAATTTTGTTGGGTCCAGTACAAATCTGTATCATGCCCCCACCCTGGTCCCCTTAATCCTTTGCCTGTTTTTAACAATGGGAGGATTGGCTGCTGTCCTTTAGCTCATTTTTGTTCCCTTGGTTTAAGCTCTTTGCCTTTCTAGCTGCCTAATTTGTATCCATAGCCATGGCAATATGGCATGCATACCCATTAATTATACATGAGTGACAAATGCACTTCAGGTGCTGTTTCCTGTGCCTGGGATCTACTGTCAATTCTTCTATGCACTCTGGAGATTAGAAGTCTAATTCATTTACTCATGTATGTTCCCAGGCCTGTAGATCCTATCAACAGAACTGGCTCCCACCATCCCTGGGATCACAGTGTCCCTGATTTATGATGGTGCTGGTCCTTTGCTCGTGTTGCCACACCCTGTTGGCTCTCCCTGCACACAGGAAATGCCAGCAGGGATTATGGAGCCTTGGGACTTCTAGTTCATAAACCTCCTCCAGCACATACTACAATTTAGCCTCAGTTCCCACCCTGCTCCCCATGTTAATGGGCTTCTTGACCCCATGATTCCCCATAGCCCGTATGAGCTCCCTATCTGCTAGTAGTGAGGCGTATTTTATTTTCAACCACCAATTTAGCTTGTCTGAATGGCTATGGCTGCAACTGAGAGAAAGTTAGCAATATTCTATAATGTAGCAATATGATCATACATAAGCTCTTCTTGAGTATCACAAAAGGCATTACACAAATACATCTAAAAACTAGAAGCCTACAGCTGCTATTACAATCTATCCATTGGTTATAGTCTTGTAAAAGACAGATGTTGCAAACTTAGGTTGGGACTAGTTTGCATTTCCTCTCCCATTCCTTTCTTCCTGTCTTCTCTGATCTTTTTCCTTCCCCAGACCTCTGTCTCCTCTACCTACACTTCTTTCAAGATACATTTCTTAGACAGCCTACTCTTCCCTCTACTTATATGCACCGTTCCTCTGGGGTCCTTGCTACTCACCTCCTACTTTGTAGGAACTCTTCCCATTCAGCTTTTAACTACGGTAGTCCTCAGTCTCCCTAGCTGCACCCAGAGCTCCTTCTGCTTCCAAGTGTGTGTGAGGGTTCCCCCACACAATCCATCATGCTCACCTCCCATCCCCTCCAAAGCTAGACTGTTTGGGCATGTACTTCAGAGTATTCCATTCCTTCAATATTTATAATGTGAATGATCATTCTATGACATCACAGAAGCTCAACTAATGACTGGGTAGGATTCCCCCAGCCACATTGTGACATTAAAATATGGATAGCTTGAACCAATTTGCCCCTCACACTTTTCATTTTTTCCCATCCCCAAACTTCTATACATTAAGGAATCAACCCAACGACAACCACACTGCCAGAACACAATACACATTCTCTCTCTTGCAGCTTTGCTCTTTTTTTTTTAACATTGTTATGAAAAATTAGAAAATATATATAGCTCACTCTGTAGAAAGAAAAGCAGTTGTGTTAGAAAAAATGCTTGCCGTTGGAGCATACCAGATAATGAATTCTACAGGCTTCATTTTTAAGGCTCCTTTATCCACATGCAGATTAATTCCTGTCTTTCTCAGTTAACAAGACATGGCAAATGTGCATTTGCAACCTAGATAGCTTCCAACTGTGACTTCTGTAGTCAGTAACAAATGTAGGAATGAAATCTATGTCTCCATTACTTCATTTGGAATTATAATTTTACAGTGCTCTGCCTAGGAGGAAGAATGTCTAATATATGACCCAGTTTTTAAAGTTAAACTTGATCAATTTATCATGCAGCAGGTTTTCAATGTGACAATTCAGTAGTCACCAACTGAGGTCAAGAAAAACTTATTTTCCTGAGGATATTTCAAATTGCCACATGCTTTCCCCCCCTAAAAGCATTGGAAAAGGACAGTCAAAATAGAAACATAATATTATATGGTGTAGTGCTGAAGAAACTTTTATATTTCCTGACAGCTGGGTTCCTCTTGAACTGTTAAGGTTTAATAGGTTTGCACATTAAGGGTGAGAAAAACATTTCCCCCAATGTCAGTGACTTTGATCAGTGATGGGAGTTGCAGGGGGGGGGAGTGTTGTTTTTTTTTGTTTTGTTTTTTAAACCTTGCTTAGTAACATAAGGCATGGTGAGCTTTCCCAAGTCATCTGAGTTCACCGGTAAAGCAGCCTCAGCCTTGACTTGGCCTATAGCATTCTAATAATTTAAGAACTTAGTACACATTTAAGAACTTAGTACAGTCATGCCTTGGATTGAGAGCATAATTCGTTCCGGAAACGTGCTTGTAATCCAAAACACTCTTATCTCAAAACGAAATCCCCCCCAAAAAAATTGTACAGAGATTTTTAATTTAAGCCGTACTACAGTACTTGTATTGCAAGACGTCACTTGTATATCAAGTCAAAAATAAATAAATAAATAAATAAAAATTTGCTTGTCTTACAAAACGCTCTCAAACCAAGTTACTTGCAATCCAAGGTATTACTGTACACATACATACCTGTGTCTGCTTTCTCCTCCTTTCTGCAACCTACATAAAGGTGAGAATAAATGAGACTGGGAGTTGTAAAATTGGATATGGATGAAACCAGAGGTTGGAAATTACCTGCATGGCTGTAAGGATATTGGCTAAAGCCTGGCCATATGTGTCGTGACAATGCACTGCAATAGCGGCCACTGGGATTTCCAGCATAACGGATTCCAGCATCCTTTTCATACTGCCTGGTGTCCCCACACCAATGGTGTCTCCCAGAGATACCTCATAGCATCCCATACTATACAGCCTTTTGGAGACCTGATGAAGGGAAGAAATGATTGTATCAAACACATGCAAAAGAACTGACAATGAAAATAGAAAATGACTTATTTACAATAATGTGTTACAAATTCACACATGCTGATGAAGAATTTCTGAGGAACAGAAAAGACATCGGAACCCACACATTTGCTTTTCATAATTTTTTCATTTTAACCCTGAGGTGGTTTGCTTCTACCTTGTCCTTTTCAACCTTTATGACACATCTAAACTCACAAAAACAGTATTCTCCTCTGAGTTTTTTTTTTTTTTAGTTTTTTTTTAAAGATTTGACTTCCCTGTATGGGCTGTGTCCTTTTATAGTTTTTAAGACCAAGTTCTTTGGTTGAACATTAACTTATAGTGCCAGGTGTTTTCATTTGGTTAAACAAATTAATAGTGAAATGAACACCTGGCCTGGCATTACTTTGCCTGCTTAATACAGCCATGAAAATAAAAGTGACTCCATTGTGTATGGATTAGATCCCCTATCTCTTTTTTCCAGGAGTGGGGGGAAATCTGAAAAATTGCATGTATTACAGAAAACAGAAAGACAAACATGGCCAGGGTGCGTGTGGAATCCCATTAAAAAATTACAGTCTTTCATGACATAAAATAGCTTTCAGTTTTGCAATCAGTAGTCAGTTATTCAGCACAGAGGGCTAGTGCATAACCTGCTGATCACTAAACCATTATTAAACCATCAGGGGCAGTCTGTGAACTCATGCTTTCACTCTGCCAACCCTCTCCCCTTCCTTCCAGACACTGAAGCTACAAAAAGAAAGGCACTAACAAAAACATTTTAACCTGGTTCACACGTAACATCAATCATAGGTTAATAAAGCAACAAATTACCCATGGGTTGTCGTTATGTGCAAACCCACTCATTGCTTATCTGTGCATAGGATGTTACTCAGAATATGCAACATGGAAAGTGTTTCCAAATATTTTATATTCAACATATTTCTTACTGCTTTTTCTATTGTGCTTTAAGTCTACTGAAAAGTACAGCATACTGTGACATGCATGGCCCCAATATTCAGACTAGCTAAAAAGGGGGCTAGAAATGGACTGCAGACAGAACTGGTAAAGTAATCTACAGGCTTTGCAAGTGGGACCTCTGTGGACAGGTGCAATAAAGGTTCACAGAGTGTGGAGCTACTAGTCCCTGAAGTCCTGGAGTTATCCTATTATGTGTTTAATTTGAAGAACAGACTATCAAGGACACAAGGAAGGTTAAACGGTGTTTTCAAAGTCTGCAAAGAGGATACGAATCCCATGGCTATGCTATGTAGTTTGATGTATGCTATGCCTGATGTGACAGTTCATGACTTACCCAGGTAAATTTCAGGCATTTCATAGTAGGTTGGGACAGGGCATATACTGTACAAATTTTCTGTGAATCTTTGGATTTGGGGGGGGGGGGGAGGCATCAGTGCTATTCATGACTTTCCAAGGCCCACTATGACAAAATGTGAAAACCCTGGTATAGAAGAAAGCATTAGATGGAAAAAACAGAGGATATTTGTGAAAACAAAAAGAGAGATGCACTAAAATGCTGAAAGGGACTCCTGTCGACAAAAGGGACACAGGCAAGGGTCCCAATCCAGATCAGGCCACCACAGCTTACAGTAAGGTAAATAAAATGGTGAGGATTAGCTGCACGCCACACATTTAATGTAACAAGTAGTTTGGTCCCCAGACATATATTTTTGGACTTTGTGTTTTTACTCAAATTAAATAGACGTACTTCTGCAACTTTCGCTGGTGCAATGTTTCCTTCATAAGGGCATCCCAATGCACAAGACACATACCTAAACAAAAAAGCACAGATACTCATTTGTAACATACATACACACTACAACTCACAAACACCAGTAAGCTACACAGTCCAAGAAGCAGAGTCAAGCAGGGGTCCAAAGGTCAGTAGCATGAAATCACAACAAATCAAGGTCAGAGAAACACAGCTTCAGGGCACTAGAAGTTGAGGTAAGGTGTTGTTTCCAGAAGCTCATGGTTCTAAACTGAAGGCTTAAATGCTGAAGCTTCCAGAGCTCCCAACCAGGACTCAGCAGCATCCTATCAGAGGCCTATGTAAGAAGTCCTCCTCATGTGGAGGGCCCTCCTCACAAGGATTCCTTTACTCAAGAAAGGGGGGATGCTTCACCTCCAGGTGGCAGCCTCTGCCTCCACTTACTGGCCAGAACATGCTCTAGAGCTGGGTGGAGGCCAAGCATTCACCCAGTCCTAGAGCATGTTATGGGGGATGTATGGTCCTCAGGGGCCCCATCCATGGGTTCCTCTGAGTCCACCAGTACTGGAGGACCCAGTGTAGCTTCCCTGGAGGTGCTTGGGATGTCAGTGTCAGGAGGATGCACAGGGTTGTTGGACTCTATGGTCTCTGAATCATCATCTAATGCAGTGCTTCTCAAATAGTGGGGCGGGCCCCCCAGGGGGGGCGCGAGGCTCCGTAAAGGGGGGCTCGTTTGACCTCAGTTAAAAGTTTTTTTTAATATTGTGTTCCTTTAAATCCTGTGCTCCTTTAAATCTTTTCTGCTACAGTTAATAAAGCTATTCTTTGTTGTAAATTGATCCACATTTCTTTCTTTTTTTATTCTCTTATACGTTAATAAGGATACAGTGTTATGCAGAGGTGTACTTATAACAATTTTATAGACAAATGATACTATTTACAGTCGTGCGGGGGGGCGCGAAATGTTTTCTTCTTCCTAGGGGGGGCATGACAGAAAATAATTGAGAAGCACTGATCTAATGAGTCATCCTGGCCTGAGTCAGATATGACATCCATGAACCTGACACTATTAAAACATATTGTACTTTATTGCTACTTATATTTTCTTTCTTAAATTAGCTAGGTGCTGATTTCAAATTCTTTATTGGATCTGTAAGTAGACTGTTGTAGGAGGCTTTGTGTTTTGCAAAAGAAGTTAGATATAAATATTTTAAATGAATAAATACATCCATCCCTACTGATTGGTATAAGGAGGTGTGGGATATTGCCTTAAATGATAAACTAACTTGTAGTATCAAATGTAAAAAAACAACTTAAGAAAAATAATTTTAAGGACATTTGGGAATTATTTCTAGATTTTGTTTTAATAAAGGGGAAAGGGAACATGCCATGTCAAGATATGTTGTATTTTTGGAATAATGAACCATAATTGATTATAGAAATAGAAAGTATATTTTGGTCCCGATAGTGGGAGCACTATATAAGTTTTATGTGTGTCATTTTAGTTGTCTTATTTACTGTTTGAAAAATTTTAAATAAACTTTAAAATACATACATACATACATACATACATCCCAACTAGGGATGTATGAATTTTGTTAAAGTCATTGCATCTGTGCTTCATGGGTTGTCAGTCATCTTTCATTCCATCATCAGGCGATCACTCGTGACCGAGTAAGATTGTCTTCCGGGATAAAGGAGGAGATTCTAAAGAAGATTGTGTAGACTCTAGCGATGGGTCCGTAAGTGACTGTGGAGGCCAATTCTAGATCCACACAGCTTCCCACAGTGAGGACACAGGTTACCAGATAGAAGATGGTCCTGTAAAGGATTCATTTGACGTGCTTTTCGCTTAGCACGTTTCTCCCTTTCACCTTGCACTCGGGCTTCTTCAAAGTCCATGGAACCTTTGTGAAAGGCCAACCTCCATTTAGATCGTTCATGGGCCAGAGCTTCCCAGTTTTCGATGTTTATATTGCATTTTTTTAGATTAGCCTTATGAACATCTTTAAACCTCTTATATTGACCACCGATATTCCGCTTTCCATCCTTGAGTTGGGAGTAAAGTAACTGCTTTGGGAGACGGCAGTCAGGCATTCTAACAACATGACCGGTCCACTGAAGTTGGCGTTGAAGGATCATTTTTTCAATGCTAGTAGTCTTTGCTTCTTCCAGTACACTGACATTTGTTCGCCTATCTTCCCAAGTAATTTGCAGGATTTTCCGGAGGCAACGTTGATGAAACCTTTCAAGGAGGTGGAAGTGACGTTTATAGATAGTCCATGTTTCGCAGGCATACAATAAAGTTGGTAATACAATGGCTTCATAAACCAGTGTTTTGGTCTTCTTACAAATATCCTGATCCTCGAACACTCTATGTTTCATTCGAGAAAATGCGGCACTTGCGGAGCTCAGACGATGCTGGATTTCACTGTCGATGTTAGCTGTAACAGAAAGATAGCTGCCAAGATAGAGAAAATGATCGACATTTTCCAGTATTGTCCCGCCAAGCTGGATAGATGGCATCACCAAAGGATTGGCTTGCACTTGCTGATGAAGCACTTTGGTTTTTTTGATGTTAAGTGAGAGACCAAGTTTTTCGTATGCTTCTGCAAAAGCATTTAGGATAGTTTGGAGATCATCCTCTGAATGTGCGGAGACCACATTATCATCAGCATACTGAAGTTCCACAACGGAGGTTGTAATTACCTTACTTTTTGCTTTCAGCCTGCTGAGATTAAAAAGCTTTCCATCTGTTCGATATATAATTCCCACACCGGTGGGAAGTTTCCCCTCGACAAGATGTAAAACCATGGCGATGAAAATGGCAAATAATGTTGGGGCGATAACACATCCCTGTTTAACACCTGATCCCACTTTAAATGGAGCACCATGAGAGCCGTTGTTGTCCAAAACCGTTGCCGTCATGTTGTCATGGAGAAGTCGCAAGATATTCACAAATTTATTGGGGCATCCACTTTTCATAAGGATACTCCAGAGAGCTGTACGGTCTACAGTATCAAAGGCCTTAGCCAAATCGATAAATGCCATATAAAGGGGTTGATTTTGCTCCCGGCATTTTTCTTGGAGCTGACGTGCAGTAAAAATCATGTCTACTGTCCCTCTAGAGGGGCGGAAACCATATTGAGTTTCAGGGAGGATCTCTTCTGAAATAGATAGAAGACGGTTTGCGAGAATCCTAGCAAATATTTTACCTGCGGTTGCTAAGAGAGAAATGCCCCGATAGTTTCCACAGTCTGTTCTATCACCCTTCTTAAAGAGGGTGATAATTATGGCATCCCTGAAGTCTTCTGGGATCTCTTCTCTTATCCAGATTTTTTCGATGAGTTTATGAAGATGTTGTACAAGTTCGGGCCCCCCTTCTTTAAAGATTTCAGCAGGAATCCCATCTGGTCCACTAGCTTTGTTGTTCTTCATTTGATTAATGGCTTTTTTTACTTCATCCAAAGTGGGGAGTATTGCAAGTTCCTCTTTAATTTGTTTTTGCGGGATTTGCGAAAAAATCTCATTATCCACCTTAGACTTACGATTTAAAAGGTCATAATAATGCTCTTTCCAACGCAGTGCAATAGACTCTTTGTCTTTTAAGAGTTTGGTGCCATCTTTTGATTGTAAAGGGTTTGTACCATAGGTTTTTGGTCCATAAATGGCCCTTGTGGCCTTAAAAAAGCCCCGTGCATCATGAGATTCTGCAAGTTGTTGAATTTCTTCAGCTTTCTTTTTCCACCAAGCGTTCTTAAGTTCTCTTGTTCTTCTTTGGACCTCAGCCTTTGCGCTAGCGTAGGTTTTTTTCTTGGCAGCGCAGTTAATATCATTTTGCCATATTTGGAAGGCTTTCCTTTTTTGGTCAATTATATATTTAATCTCATTGTCATTTTCATCAAACCAATCCTGATGTTTCTTAGTTTCATATCCAATAGTTTGTTCACAAGCTGCAGTAATGGAAGTTTTCAGCTTAGACCAATGGTCCTCAATGTTGTCAGGAGGTTCCGTAGGTAGATGTTCCTTAAGAAGTGATTGAAGATGAGTTTGCTTAATAGGATCTTGAAGGACTTGGATGTTCATTTTACGCCTTGGTTTCCTTCCTTGAAGCCTACGTTGGGGAGCAATGTTGATAACCATAGTGGACCGGATTAGTCGGTGGTCTGTCCAGCAGTCGTCGGCACTCACCATGGCCCTAGTAAGAAGTACATCGCGGCGATCTCTAGCACGGACAATTACATAATCCAGAAGATGCCAGTGCTTTGACCGTGGGTGCTGCCATGATGTTTTAAACTTATTCTTTTGTCGAAAGAGCGTGTTTGTGATAGTGAGATTATGCTCTGCACATATAGACAAAAGTAAGAGTCCGTTCGGGTTGCTATTACCAACTCCGTCTTTTCCAATAGTTTCTGGCCATAAATCAAAGTCACGCCCGACTCTTGCGTTAAAATCGCCCAGGAGGATAATTTTATCCTCCTTAGGTATCTCTGACAGGAGAGTGTCCAACTGGCTGTAAAAACTTTCCTTGATGTCATCATCAGCATCTAATGTTGGTGCATAAGCGCTCAAAATAGTTACCTGTTGGTTATTGGCGAGCTTTAATCGAAGAGTTATCAGGCGTTCGTTAATGCCAGTAGGAACTTCTGACAAAGAGTTCACTAGTTCATTTTTGATGGCAAAGCCTACACCATGTATTCGTCGGTCCTGCTCAGGTAGTCCTTTCCAGAAGAAGGTATAACCTCCTTTTTCTTCTTTCAGCTGTCCCTCTCCTGCCCTTCGAGTTTCTTGAAGTGCTGCTATGTCAATTTTAAACCGTCTCAGCTCCCTTGCAATAATAGCAGTCCTACGCTCAGGGCGTTCACTATCTATGTTATCCAGCAATGTCCGTATATTCCATGTTCCAAAATTCAAATGTCTTTTTCGACCGCTAAAATGGTGACCCCACTGGACGCGGTAATCCAGTCAGGGGAGAAAGAGGTAGACTATGTTTAGGGCACCTTTTCTAGCCCCCTCCCCATACGGGGTGAGCAGAGTGGATCCTAAATAGGGCTGCTCAGTCATGGATACAGCTGCCGAGCTGCTCGACTACCTCGTTCCTTGAACAGGGCGACTGAGTCTGCATCCACCGCCCATGTGCTGGTCCATGACTAGGGGCTTCCAGATTCACAGTCCTGCCCCCGTTGCCATTCGCCAGTCGCCATGGGACTTTTTTTGTTTGTTTGGTTGGTTGGTTGGGTTGGGTTGGGTTGGGTGGGTTGGGTTGGAAGACGCCTGTGCGTGAAACTGTTTTATGTGGGGAGATCGGTGCACAACGAATCACCACACAAACTTGACAGAGTACGGCAGAGATCCAATGGCACGGTTACCCTGACGATTGGAAAACCATTCTCTGCTGCAGCCTTCATCCGCCTTCACAGCCGTTGTAATTTAGGTTTAATTATCTTCCGCCTGTTCTGCCGTTGAGGACTTTATGTTTTGGATCGTTCTTTGTCTGGTTCCTCTCCCCGGACCTTACCGCCATGGGTGACCCTACTGGGAGTACATAGCTCCCGACGGCATTGCTCACAGGATTCATCGGAACACGCAAGCCCACTCACCACTTCAAGGTGACGATCCGGCGAGGATCATTGATGGAATCTGATTTTTTGTACAAGAATTATTTTGTTTGCAAATGCGCACGTGCACAAGTGCACATTTGTGTGCATGCGCATTAACGAAACTGCACATTTGTAAACAAATGAAATTGTGCAAATCCCGCCCAAAAGTTAAAAAGTTGGTCTGCAAGTCCACCTGACTCAGAAAAAGCTGGTCCACTGCAGAATTCGCAGCTCAGAGTCACAGAAAGAAATACGAACTTGTTTGAATCTGTTGCAGATTTCTACAACATCCCTAAATTTGGCTCTTGGAAATGTCTTGCTAAATACCACGGGTGTATGTATCATTATGGGATGGGGCACACTGTTCTGCTTGCAGTCCTTTAATGTGCCCTAAATCTGCTGATCATCATACTTATGTACAGTACAAGGAAGCAGCACCATTGCTGGGTTTAGAAAGTTACAAGAATACTGTCTGTATGCCTGCTCTTCAAAAGTTATGGGGGGGGGGAAGGCCGTCACCTATTTTGTACGGCCACACAAAAGAATAACCCAGTCTCTTTATCCATTGGCTTCCTGAGACTGGCTTTTCTAGGATAATGGTTGGGCAAATGCCAGGGCCCGTAGCCTTGGGAGGCCCACCAGGGCTGACTCCAGTTGCCCAGCATCCCCTTTTCTTTCTTTTGTAAACATTTTTACTAGGGTGGTGGGTAGGGTGGCCTTGTGTCCTACTTTACAGAAGACAATCCACTATTTTTAGGCCTCCTCCATGTGATGAGCTGTCTAGTCCAAGTCTGGTTTAAAGTCAAAGAACCCTATAGAAGGAGAGCAGGAGCGGGGCCTTGAAGTTGCCCATCAGTTGGACAGCAGAATGAGGAGGCACACAGGTCACCTGGTCACAGTTTCCCCCAATATGGCGAGATGTATTTCTATTTAAATCATACTCATTTTAAATCGTACTCATCTATTTATATAAATTAACATATGCAAATTTTATGCTAATTGGTCTTCTTTTTTGGTGGTGTGTAATTGGCCACCTTAGCAGTGGGCGTGCATGCTGTGAAGCAAAATGCTGGCAAAATTTGCAGCTGTTTATCATCTTCATTTCACACTACGTCAGGATCCAGAAGCATTCTGGGGAAAAGAAGATGCAGGCAACTGTGGCCTCAGCTGGCACTTTGCTTTGCAGCATGCCCTCCACCCTAGTAAAAAATGTTAAAAAGAAAAAGGGACTTCTGCCCACCACCACATAGTAAGCTTACCAGGGGGCACCAGGGGGACATAGTCTCCCCTGTCAAACCTGGCACTAATCCTATCTAGGATAATAGATAACAGCACATGGGAGCCTTCCAAAATGGCATAGAGTGGTGTATCACAAGGGATGCGTCCTTGGAAAATCATGCCAGCACACCACATATTGAAAACTTATTCTGATCTTGCAAAAAGTCCTGGTGTGTATCATAATGCACCAGCAATATTCAATAGGAAATGTGTCTTCCTTGGCTAAATTAGAAATGAATTGTATAGCAAAGAAGTAACTTATGTATGATCTTGCATAACATCTTGCTAACATCTGTATTAACAGTGTCCATTTTGTCTTCCACAAAAGAAAGAGGAGATGAAACCAGATAAGGCTCCCTTTGATAAGTCAATCCAATCAAGCCCCTTTCCTCCTTCCTCCAATTTCAAAGTGTACATCAGCTAAACTTGTGCATTAATGGGCAAATAAAATGCTCCTCTGTGTTTTAAAGGAAGACATCTGATACCCTAAAGAGAAGGGAGATAAAGTTGCTGCTCATCTTCATTCAGAATGAAAAACAGAACCAATACTATGGTCTTGCAGCTGGAAAACTACTGGGACTGAAAATTATTCTGTATCGTGGATGTGGGCCTTGTAAGGAGAACATGCATGAATGATGTCGGCCACATATAGGGTAGCTGTGCAATTAATCACCCTCAGCCTTCAGCAAAAGTAAAATCAACCCAAGCAGAAACTTGGTTCTGCACAGGAGTCAGGCTCTTGCAGGAATCTGTCTGAGATGGTTACAAAGCCGTATATACACACACAGCTGCTAGCACAGCTGAATGCAGAGAGCCCCCTGAGAACCTAGTCACAGACACAGATGCCGCTGCTTCCTGTTTATTATTACATTGTATGTTTGCATATAATTTACACTGTTCATTGCAGAGGTATTTATTTGCATTGGAAGTTCATGTTAGAAGAATAGACATCTATCCTAAGGCAAATTCTTAACGTGGCAGTTGATATATCCTTAGAGGAAGCCATATGTTATAAAGCAGCCAAATGTTTACTGCCAGCCCAGAATGCTGGAGGTTGGGGAGGGAGGGTGAAATAACAATATATCAAGGGGCAGAATATTCATGCAAAGTCTCCCAATCACAGTCAAAATATATGACTCTGGATCATTAAGGGCCGGTTCGCATGACCCAGGCTTCAGGCGGGGGAGGCACCATGGGGCGATCTGCGGGGTCCGGCAGGGCGCCGCAGACAACCTGCACCCCGGGCGCGTGGGTGGACCCTGGTGGAGCCGGCAGTCCCCGCACCGCAGTGCGGGCCTCCCAGCGCTAGGGGGCGGGGCCCGGGATGCCCAGAGGGGCCGTTTGCCCCTACAGGATGGAGCGGTGGCAGCTCCAGCCGCTCTGGGCTGCCGCCTCTGTGCAGCCCCGCGGGACGGCTGCCTGCTGTTTGCAGGCTGAGGCTTATCCCTCTACCTGCTGAGGCTTACCCCTCTACCGACCATGGTCACTTTGCGTGCATCCCACGCATGGCCATCTCGCAGAGGAACCCCCAGTTGGTGTTCGCACGACACGGGAACCGCGGGGGACTTCTGCTCCCCCGCGGTTCCCGTGTCATGCGAACAAACCCTAAGAATCAATGGGAGGGTTCACACAACATGCTAAGCCACCCTGCGAATAAGCTATGCAGTGTGGGTTTTTCAGGGAATAAACCACAGTGTGCCCAACAGATGATCGGGCTCACTGTGGGTTGTTCTCCCCCTCCTTCTCTCTCCAGCCAGTATCCCAGTGTCCTTTGCAGCAGAATGTCTCATCTAATCTCCCTGCTCTGCTTGCTACGCCGTTTCATTTGCTGCCTTTAAAAATAAATAAATTGGAGCCTCAAAAAGTGCAATTTGGGTTGTATTTTTTTTTAACCCCAGAAAATTGGGCAAATGTGTTCATAATTTTTTTTTTTGGTTGATGTTGTTGTTGTTGTTGTTATTATTATTATTATTTTGCAAGTGCACTGTTATGGCTGTCTAATATGTCTAGTCTTTCCCAGTCAATTTCCTTGTATGTTTCAGCTGTCAAAGAGAGCTGTGGAATAGGTAACATACATGGAAACTGACAAGGTGAGACTTCCCTTGTCTTAGAGAGTCATACAGTCATGCCTTGGATTGAGAGCATAATTCGTTCCGGAAATGTGCTTGTAATCCAAATCACTCTTATATCAAAACAAAATCCCCCCAAAAAATTTGTACAGAGATTTTTAATTTAAGCCGTACTACAGTACTTGTATTGCAAGACGTCGCTTGTATATCAAGAAAAGTTAAATAAATATTTAAAAATTTGCTTGTCTTGCAAAACGCTCTCAAACCAAGTTACTTGCAATCCAAGGCATTACTGTACCAGTATTCAGAAAGGATAGCATCATTAGTAATATTATTTTTTTGTGGGGGATCCAAATGTGAGCTAGAAAAAAACCTATTTTTTTTTTCATGCAACTTCTACCTAGAAGCTATATACCTCTTACAAGATAGGCCTTTGGTCTGATTCAGCACAGTTCTTCACATGTTCTTATGCAAGGAGCTTTGGGAAGCATCCTAGCAGTCATTAAAAATATTAACAAAAAAATGAAAATGGTGTTTTACAGTCAATACTCCATTTTTTCTTACAATGGTGTGAGTGAAACAGATTATACATAGAGACAGAGTGACTTGCCAAGACCACCCAGTGAGCCCCTTAGCTAACCAAGCAATTGAACTTATCTAAACGTAATACTTTCTTCACCTGCAACATACTGGCCCTAGTCTAACTACAATGTATTTAATTTACCTTCTCTCCATGTATTCCATTCACATTCCTAATAATAATACTCAAATGACTAGCTGCAAATTCTATGCAATCTTCAACTGGGAACTACTATTGTTAGTATTTAAATACTTGGATTTTTCTGCGCAATCTGAATTGCACCTCTGAACAGCAAGAGATATCATTATAATTTAATGTGTAGAATATGTGTACTTACATGACAAGATTTTGAAAACATGAACTTTGGCTGTGTTCTGATGCAATTTCCCCAAGACGTTAAGAATATTAGAAGAGCCCTGCTGTATCAGATGATCCCACAATGGCCAATTGGATGGTTTTTGTTTTTATTTATCGATTGATTTGATTTGTACCGTGCCTTTCTACAAAGAAAAATTGCATGCAAGGCAGCTTGCAGTCATAAAAAAAACTTGATGAAAACAATAATTTAAAAAATGAGTAAAACAATAACATAACAAAAACAGCATCCAACCCTACAGACCCACTTACAGCCAGGCCAAAGGCCTGCTTGAATGAAAAGGTCTTTGCCTGCCAGCTGGACAGCAAAAAAGGAACAAACCTAGCCTCTCTCAGCAGGGAGTTCCACAGCCTGGGAGTGGCTGGCCATCTTTTACGTCACCACCAAACACACTTCTGAAAATGGCAGTCTCGAAAGAAGGACCTCATCCCAAAAGATCTTAAGACCTGGGCAGGCTCATATGGGAGAATGGTCTTTCAGGTAGCCTGTTTCTAATCTGTATGAGTGTATAGAGCTTTATAGGTCATAACCAGCACTTGAATGGCTCACTGTTGACCTCAGTAACTGGTAGTCAAAAGTATATTATACTGAAGTCAAGAGAGTGAGGGATTCAAAGTGCTGCTTATGACCTATAAAGCTTTATACAAAGGTATCCTCCTAGTGCCTCCTCAGAGGGAGGTTCAGAGGATGGCAACAAGGGAGAGGGCCTTTTCAGTGATGCCCCCCCTGATTATGGAATGCTTTCTCCGGTGAAGACTGCCTGGTGCCAACATTGTCATCCTTTAGGTGCCCAGTTAACACTTCCCTCTACTCCAAGGCATTTGACAGCGTGTGATAAGGTTTTAACTGGTCCTGGAATTTTTTACTGTTGATTGTTTTAAATTGTTTTTGTATGGAAATGGCTTTTATATTATATTTTATATTGTATTTTAAGGTTTTAATCATTTGTAACCTGTCCAGACAGCTTTGTCTATTGGGTGGTACAGAAACAACAACAACAACAACACCTCAGAACCTAGAGATTCCATATAGCCATCATGAATTAAAGCCAGTGAATTCCATACATTAAACATTCCTTGTGGAAAGAAGGACCTTTTCATCTAATTTGAATCTACTACTAATCAATTTCATTGGAAGTGTTATTAAGAAGTGTATAAGTGAGACTATAAAATGACCTTTATGAAATGAGTAAGTAGTAAAGTATTTAGTCTACACAATTTTTCTATTTCTTCTTTTAATAAGCACTTGAAATCTTTCAGTAAACACTTAAATATTTTGTACTGTGTTAGGCTTTCATTGTGACAGCTGGCAACATAAATGTTCTATATGATGGTTTAGTAAATGTTGGTCCAGCTGTAGCAACACGACAACAGAGTAAGTCTCACTGAAGCGTTCAAGTACATTTTCCATTAAATTCACCTATTGCCACTGATTTACGCTTACTATATAAACCCTGGATTGCCAGGAAAAACAGAAAATAAAAACGGAAACCTTTCAGATTCTGAAAGTAGATTTCTAGCACCATTCTCATTGGGCCAATCTTCAGCAAATGGGAACATCACTGGGCTGCCTTGACTGCAGCTCCGTTGCCGCTTGTAATGGTGACAAAGCTTCCCCCCCCCCTTTGTTTAAAGGGAGAGAGAGGAAGGTCAAAACCCTCTGCTGCCTCATCTTAAACAATATTAAACTTCCCCTGACTAAAATAAATGGATTTCAGACAGCCCCCAAACTGTTTTCAGCCCATCCCACAAAACCAAAAAAGAAATATGGATCCAATAATTTGGCCCAGCTTAGAACAAAACATATTTGTGCTGTGATATGTATCACTTCACCAGCTGCAGCACATTGTTTACACATGGAAGGAACAGAATGGCTGTAAACAAGTTTGTTATGTCTTTCTAGATTCCCGTGTTTTTCGCATGGGAAGCTAGACCGTGGGAGCAATATGAGCTAGTCACATGGTTTGTATGTTCTGATGACGTGCTAACTTGTTTTTCTGTCTGAAGCCATCTTAGAGAGAAGCAGGACTGCTTTCTCTCTTCTCTTTTGTTTTCTTCTTGCTGGACTTTGTTACTGCAACAATGTAGCGTCTTTGCTGAGGTGGAGTGAAGCTCAACTTACTCCACTGGATGTAATGCTTGCTATGCATTTATACTCTGCACATGGACTGTAACTAGGAAATGTATACTCTGTAGAACTTTACTTGATAAGTGAATAAACAGGTAGAATTAGACCTGTGGTGTTACAGAGTGTTTCCTGACTCCATGGATTAATCTGCAACGGGGAAGCTGGAAGCTGGAAGCAGTCTGACAAGGCCGACTGGGCTGGTCTTGCTGGCACAACACGCTGCACGCTGCGCGGGGGGAGGTGAGATCTGGAAGATCTGTGTGTGGAATTTCAGGCTCTGCTAGCACACAGAGACAGGATTTTAATTCTCCCAACTCGCACACACTCTGCTCAAATTTAACCCCTTCAATTTGAAAACCAGAAAAAATGTCATTGAAGCAGTAGGTGAGGGTTAGGCATCCTTTTGGGGCCATGGGAACATTTGGCAATATGAGAAACTGAATTTGGCAATATGAGAAACTGTTGTGGACACCACAAAATGGCTGCCATGGGAGGTGTGGCTAGTCACAAAGGACAAGTAATCTGCCCCAAAGACTGAGTAAAAGACAAAGGTGGGGTGTGAGTCCCAACACAATGAACAATTCCTTTGAACCCACCACCAAAAACCTATTTCACAAAAGGCAAACTTTTTCTCTCCCCCTCCAACCCGATCTGCCTGCCAACTCATTCCCCCCATCACTTTTTCCTCTCCCCTTCACACCCTCAAGTACCGCCTACATTTTGTAGGAGGAAAATGCAAAAGATGCCCCTCTCTCCAAATATCAACTTATATATACAGCCAATGGTCATGTTTCATATTCAATTCAGTTTGGCATACATGCCAAAGGAACAAAAATAATAAATCACTTTTTCAGTTCTATAGGATTTTTTTTTTACTCAAAGGAAATTAATATTGATTAAACCAATTTAAAATGTATACTGTAACAAATCTGCATTTATATTATGCTTCTGATGTATTTCATATCACGTTCTGTACTGTGCAGTGAACAGAACTGCAGCCATGTTGTTCTCTACAAGAAGTTCATACTCAAAGATAATAGCTACAAGCAGAGGGAACTAAGAAAGAAGAAATGTAAATCAGATAGCCATTCAAGTCCCATTATTGTTATTTTATTCTATTCTCCAACTTGTACACCCTGTTCTACTCAAAACGGACCTTCAATCTTTTATCCACTTATTTTGACTCAGTTTCCTTCAAATTATTTGCTCCTGAAATGTAAAAACAAAAGTGTTAGGTATTGTTCCTCTGATCTATTGTTGCCTACTTGTTGAATGGGAGTTTTAATTTGTGTAACAATCTTTTTCTGGATGGCCACCGGGTAAAAATTAGCTTTTGAACTTAGTTGTGAGTCAGTCTTGCTGAGGCGCATCCACAGCGGAGAGTGAACTCCTCTGGGATCAATTTCAGTTTGGGCTCCATAAATATTGGGGAAAATAGGCTGGGGTTTCCAGGCCCAATCCTGAATTCAGAAACCCTGTTGCAGCGGGGTTTTGTATTGCCCCCATGAGACCCCCAAACACTGCCCCCACCCCTTCCCCCTTCACTTACCTGGCCTGGTGGTAGTGACTGGGTCCAGACAACACGATAACCCACACTCAAGGGCTGAGTATGGGATGAGCGTGGGTTGTTGTTCAACCGTGGGTTGTAGTTGAAACGTGGGTTAATCGTGTTCTCTGAACCCAGCTGCACTAACAAGCCATGGCTTGTTACCCACGAACAACCCATGAGGAGAACCCATGGTTTGTTGTTGCATTGTGAACTATGGGTTGTTCACCATGGTTTGTTAACTCAAACCATGCTGCTGGCTGAGGCTTTGGGGAGTTGAAGTCCAAAACAATTAGAGATTACCTTCTTTCCACCTTTGCTCTAAGTGATACTGCATATCTGTATTCTAGCTGTGACAAATATGTTCAAGCAATTAGGGCTTACTTTCACGAATGGCCATATTGGTAAAATGTATCGTTATTACCCTCGTACTGGAATGTCCATCTTTCTTGCAGATTTAACAACATCCTCAAATCTGTCCATGCTTTCTTCTATGGTGCAATTAATATTTATTTTGCTGAAAGACTCAGATGCTGCACCAAAGACTGACACTTCAGTTGCCCCAGCAGCAATCTAAAATAAAACAGAATAGAAAAACAGATTTTTCTCCCCTCAGGTAAACAACTTCACATATTTGCATTTAACAATAATTGTCCACCATCTTAAGCATTACTAAACAAAGGATAATCAACCCAATCCTGATTACATTTATATGGCAGTAATTCCTATTGATTTCAGTGAAAAATTACTTCTAGTTAAGGAGTTTAAGCCCTAGCTAGATATTACAGAACTGAGTGACTGCTGCTAATCCATGTCTCTGCAACAGTGTCTATTAACACGGAGCCCTCCTTGGGACAAGGGTTCAAGACCCACTAAGCTAGTAAAAGAAAAGTGAGACATGATGTCACTGTATTCATTGTTTCCCAATCCCTGCTCCAGTTGACTGGCTCCTGCTTGAAAGGGGAGGGCAAACAACGAATAAGCTGACACCGACTGCGATCAGACAACATGATAACCCACACTCAGGGGTTGAGTATTGAACCCTTGTTGTTGTTGAACCATGGGTTATTGCTGAAATGTGGGTTATCATATTGTCTAAACCAGCTGCACTAACAAGCCATGGCTTGTTAACCATGAAGAACCCATGAAGAGAACCCACGGTTTGTTGTTGGGTTGTGAACTGTGGGTTGTTCACCATTGTTTGCTATCTTGGCTGGGTTCAAACAACATGATAACCCACATTTCAACAACCCACACTCCACCCATACTCAACCATTGAGTGTGGGTTATTCTGATATCTGAACCCAGTCTCTGTGTCTCACACTTGACATTACTAGAGAGACACGGCTTGGCAGAAGCCATGTATCTTCCATTAACATCTAGTTAGGTCCTGAGGATCCCGCTTTTCTTCTGTTTATCTGCAGGATTACGTCACTTCCACAGACCCAGATTATCTTTCCTTTTTTATCAACTGGATAAGATCTTTCTTACCAAATTGAAATCTTCCTCTGCATCCACTTATATACATGTTTTTAGTAATAAGCCTAAGGAAGAAGCTGTATGAAGGCTACAGAAGATTATAAAGGAGGTGTGGAGGTAAAGATTAGTTATACAATTTGTCTGTAAATTGCTTATACTCTACCGGTTACAATTCTGATCAAATGCATTGGCCTTTAAGGAAAGTTTTTTTTCTTTGCTAAGATTTTATACTACGTAAAGAAGTGTTCCAAAGTGGTGTTTTTCTTAACTTAGATATCAATTCTATTTGTATTTATTCATTTATTTATTTGTTAATTATCACATTTCTATTCTGCCTTTTCCCTCTTGCAAGAAAACCAAAGTGGCTTACATGGTCCTTCTCCTCTCCATTTTCTCTTGCAAGAAACCAAGGTGACGTACATGGTCCTTCTCCTCTCCATTTTATCCTCAAAACAACCCTGTGTGGTAGGTTAGGCTATGTGCAAGTTTAACAGATGACTTATCCCTCCATATTGAATTACTTCGCCTGAAGCCTTCACATAATGATAGCAGATCAATTGTAAAACAAAACAAGAGTAGAATTTTATTGGCCACGTTGGGCTGGATCCAGACTAAGTTAGTCATGAGTCATGACTCACTTAAGTACCACTGATTTCAATGGGACTAAAGTGGGACCTAGCTAGGCTGGATCCAAGCCAAAGTGTGAAAGCTTTCTATGATTTGGATATTGTATCATACAATGCCTCAAATGCCTCAAAGGTTCTTTTCTTCTAGGTTGTATCAGAATGAATGGGCTGTTTTTATTTTTGGTAGTTGGGTTTTTGCCATAGCCAATGCTTAACACAAATGCAATGCAATCACATGCATGTTTACTCAGAAGCAAGTGCCACTGTGTAGAAAGGGAGCTGCTCTCATAGAAGTGTGCATAGGATTGCAGCTGTAATACATTTTTTTATTTATTATATTTCTATACCGCCCAATAGCCGAAGCTCTCTGGACAGTTTAATAACCTGAACTAATTCATGCTGCTAGTTATTGACTGTATTATTCTAATTCCCACTCCAGGAAACAACATTAATTTTGCTTTTCAAAAGCCTCTTTCTCGATGTAGGAGTTACCTAAGTACAAGTAAGGCTCCAACTCTGAAATTATATGAATGTCCTTTCAAGCAAATCTTTGTCATAGGTATAAATGGAACTCTTTCAGTGTATGATGAGTTTCCCACATGGAAACAAGAGGTGGTTTTGGGACAGAAAGCCATGCTCTTTCCACAGCCATTATGATTCTCATAAAAAGGCCTCAGCTGTCTATCTGAATTAAATTCTCTTTTCTTAATCAGAGTTTTAGAAGTAAGATGTTCTCTAAAGCTTCCACCCTGTGCCCAGATATTGAAATGTAGTCAAATGCAGATGGAAAGCAAAGAATAAATAAATAAAGTAAGGTAACATATTTCTTTTTTCCATTTCTTTCTTAGGTAGCCTGAAACCATAAAATCAGCTTGAAAGACATTGTGTGATTGATATTATCCACTAATATTCAAGTGTACAGAATTTATCATAGATTTATGAATGTGCTTAATTTGTATCATGAAAACTGACCTGGTTAAAGCTGTTCCATCTGGATTCTGACAATAAATAGCTAGCAGAGCAAACCAAACCTCCAAGCTGGCTGTGGTTGATCTGACCCTGCTCTGGCCACCTGGTGGTGGTGCAGCATCAGCCCAGGGTCAGCTATGACAGCCTATACCTGGTGTTGGGCCAGTGAGACAGATTGAGGATGTTGTTGGTGTACCACCCACCCTGCTACGCAACAGCCTCCCTGACCGAGCTGGCTGAGGTGGTCTTGAGCATGGTCTTGGAGAACCCCAGGATGTTGGTCCTGGGAGACTTTAACATTCACACTGAATGTTGACTGGATCAGCTCAGGATTTCAGGCCTCCATGACAACCATGGGGCTGTTTCAATTTATCATTGGGCCAATGCATAGGGCAGGGCATACTCTCGAGTTAGTCTTTGCCTCTGGACATAAGGGGATGGTCAGGATATTGGGGGGGGGGGTTAAAGTTGCACCACTATCATGGTCAGATCACTATCTGGTGAAGTTTGGGCTTACAATGTCAGTCTCCCCCTGCAGGGGTGGGGGACCCATTAAGATGGTCTGCCCCCAGCATCTTAAGGAAACCTGTGGATTCTTGTATACACTGGGGGAATTTCCAGTAGCCAGAGCAGGCAATCTAGTCAAGGCTCTAGTCACACTATGGAATGGTGAGACATGATTGGCTGTTGACATGTTCACTCCTCCTGAGTGCCCTCTCTGGAGCTGTGGAGCCCGAGGTGCTCTCTGGTTATCTGGTGAGCTTTAGGTGATTAAACGGGCTGGGAGACTGCTAGAACATAAGAGGCGTAAGACTCGTTGAGAGGCTGACTGGACATGCGTGAGAGTGCATAATAGCATCTACTGTGTGGCGGTGAGGGCAGCAAAGAAGGCCTACTTTGCTGTTTCCATTGCATCCTCAAGAAACCATCCAGCAGAGCTTTTCCGGGTGGTTTGGGGTTTGTTGCCATCTTCCCTAGTAAATCCTATGTTGGAGCCCTCTGTGTTAATTTTGCGAAGCACTTTGAGAATAAAAACACTCAGCTTCATGCCAACTTGAAAGCTGCTTGTAGTACAGTATCTGGTGAGGTGTCCAATGCATCATCTGGTTCAGCTGTATGGGATCAGTTTCAGTTCTTGAGGCCTGAGGATGTAGACAAGATGCTTGTAGCTGTTCGGCCTACGACCTTCTCTCTCTCGACCCTTGCCTATCCTGGCTTATTTGAGCTAGCCAGGAGGGATTGGCTGAGTGGATCCAGGGACTGGTGAATGCATCTTTGTGTGATGGAGTGGCACCTCCTGCCTGGAAGGAGGCAGTGGTGCATCCACTCCTGAAAAAGTCCTCCCTGGATCTGGAGGTTTATACCAACTACCAGCAAGCCATTAATACTCCTTTTCTAGGCAAGGTGCATGAGAGGGTGGTGGCTGGGCAGCTGCAGATGTTCTTGGAGGATACAGATTATCTCAACCCATTTCAGTCTCGGTTCAGTTCGGGTTTTGGGACAGAATTTGCTTTGGTCACCCTGATGGATGACCTCTTGCAGGAGAGAGAAAGAGGGAGAGAGATTTCGGCCATCTAAGTGTGGCATTCTGTAAGGGGGAGGGATGGAGGCTGAGGCACTGCCAGGATACCTCGTATCTTGGTGGCGTCGGTCTCCTCCCCTCCCTGCCCACCGGAATGCCCCCAAAAGCCTTTCTCTGAAGTCGCTCTTCGAACTTCAGCATGGAAAGAACCGAGCAGCCAGCTTGGTTCTTTCCGTGCCGGTTGAGAGGTGGGAGGAGGGGGATCCAAGCGTGGATTCCCAGCTATGAGGTCAGAGCAGTTTTCCAACCTTGTAGCTGGGAATCCGAAAAATCCTATGGCCCATGAAGTATAAATAAATACACTTTAAAAAATATGCTTTAAAATATTTAACTATGGCACTGCCCATTAAATATACACAATGTGGATTGAAAATAAAAACAGATACTTCTCCTCCGTTAGCCTGAGGTAGTTTCAAGGCCATGTGTGCGTGTATATTTGTGTATATTTTTGTACAAATACATTTAAGCAATTAGGGGTTAATTTATGGACAGATAAAGTAAGCAATATACATACAGCAGAATGGAAACCTTGAAGATTAGGAGTAAGTACTGGATAGCGGACTCCAGGATACCGCTCTATTCCTCGCATTACTTCTGTGTGATCTGCCATCTGAAAGGAAAAATATTGCTGTAATTTCATATGCAGTTTCAAAAACCCACCTGATGGTTATTAAGAAATGTGTTCAGAACAATACAATACTATTTTTTATATTATACATAGACACAGGGACTAGACCAAACTGAGTACCAATGCAGTAAAAATATCATGTTCAGTTGTGCAGTAAAAAAAAATATCACATTCATATATCCTCCAAGAGTGCCTGCAGCGGCTCCACCACAACCCTCTCAAGTACCTTTTATACACTTGGCGAGAAGTATATATATATTTTATACTTGGCTCTCTGTACCCAATTATCGTCCAAAATTCTGGATTGGTTTCAGCAGGGGCGTTTGGGCGGGGGGGGGGCGTTAGTAAAAGGATGGCAAATATGCACCTATATTAAAGTGGTTAACTCGCTCTAAGGCAGGGGTAGGCAACCTTAGTACCCCGCCAGATGTTTTGCACTACAACTCGCAACAGCCCCAACCCACACAGCCTATGGTCAAGGGTACTGCAGTCCGAAATGTCTGGAGGGCACTTGTTTGTCTATTCCTGCTTATATGCTTCCCGGGTTGAGTGGAAGGAGTTTTAAAAGTACAGGGTACAGCCCAGTCATTATGATGTGATTTTATTGTATCGCTGTTGCCTTTTAAACTACTGCATGCTGCCTTGGGAACGCTTGCCTGGAAAGGCGGCTTATAATTTAAAATATGCAGACCTGCTTAGAAGAGGAGAATGCTCCAGTAAACCACATGTCTGGCCTTGAGGGATGGAAGCTTCCTTCACCACCTCAGCCGCCAGAAAGAATGCAGTCATATCATACTACATCCATCCTAAAAAGTTGCATTAGCTAGGTTCACCCATTGAGATGCACAATATACTCCAATGATATACAATGCATAGCTTGCATTGGACTGCTTCAAGAACACTGTATTTTTAAATCTACTGCCATTTATTTTAAATGTATCCCCTTTATCTTTCTTTAAAGCTTTAGAGCAAGTGTGGTATAGTGGCTAGAGACTGGGACGGGAGACCCAGGTTCTAGTCCCCACTTGGCCATGAAGCTCACTGGTGACTTTGGGCCAGTGACTGACTCTCAGCCTTACCTACCTCACAGGGTGGTTGTGAGGATAAAATGGAGGGGGTGAGAGGGTTATGTAAGCTGCCTTGCAAGAAGGAAAAAAAAGTGGGATATAAATATAATAAATAAATTAAATAAATATTTTCATAGATGTTATGACTATTTGAAGTTTGATTTTAATTACCCATATTTAATTAATCCATATCCCATCAATTCCTACAATGTATATATTAATTGCTTTTTCACTGCATAAAAAATATCTTATTATATTTAAGGTCAGAATGTGGGTCTTACAGTGCTATCCTATATAAGTGTATAGAAGAAAGACTTATTGTGACCGATTATGAAAATAATGTCCCATCCCTGAAGCTGCTATTTGCCCCAGTGGGAAAAACATAATGGGTTGGATACAGACATCTTGTGAGCAGAGGTCTGCTAACGTCATGCTCTTGCTATAGGAGGGGAAAAAAATATTGAAGAGACATATATAAATTAACACAGCTATGTCATAATGTGAAGTTTGGCCACAAGAAGAAAGACCTATTTGAGAACAATGGGACTTACTCCCAGGAAAGTGTGTACAGTGATTTTTCATTCTTTTTTGTTTTAATAACAATAGCAAAAGCAATCAGTATAACCCTAACACAAAATATTTTAGTACTGTTTTGAATGTTTTATGGATGTTATTTTTATTGTATCTTTGTTACATGCTAAAAAATTATACATAAATAATCACATAACTGTGCACTGCCTGCTGGATCTTATAGCTCTAAAAACTTTAGTTCCTTAATTAAACAAAGAATGTCATCCATACTTCCTAGACCAGTGATGGCGAACCTATGGCACGGGTGCCACAGCTGGCACGCAGGGACCTCTCTGTGGGCACTCGAGCCATTGGTCACCAGATCGCAAAAAGACCGTCCCCTTCTGCAAAACACTAATGATCTTGTTCTTTCTCACAGTGTGGAACAGAATGATTTTATTCTAGAATTCCTGTTACAGAATTCTTTTCTACATTGTTATCACATTTAAAAGATTTTGAAGAATGATGCACAGAGCATGGCTTGGATGTAAAGCCCTAACAGTTGACCTGAGTGCTGCATGTGTTGCTCTCAAACTAACGGAGTATGAGCCAAGGTTTGACAAATTATCAGCATGCATGCAATAGCAAAAATCACATTAATTGTGCAAAAGCATCCCCAATGCAAACTTGTACCTAATGCAGTGTTTGCAGTCCAAGACATAAAGTGTTTAAGATGTGTTAAGCACGTTTAGTTTTCTTGTTTATCTTGCTCATCCTAGTACAGGTTGACTTTTACTTTTACTAATACGACACCCGTAGAAGCAGGGAAAGGACCCGGAGTAAAGCTTGCCCCATACAATTTCAGTCTCGCATATAATCATATTACAAGTTGAGAATCCATTATCCAAAAATACATGTGCCTAATTATTCAAAAAGTTTGTATAAATTCCCTTCAGGCTATGTGTACAATGTAGTACTATAATAATTTTTTGAGTTGATTTTTTTTTTTCAACAAAAAACTGTTTGTATCATTGAAAGCTGTTATTGTGTTTTTCTTTTAAGACAAAAGATGTTAATTAGTTCGGACAACTGTATCAGTTGTTTTTCTAAAACTAAAACCTCAGTATTCAGGTTTAATTGCAGTGTTGGCACTTTGAAATAAATAAGTTGGTTTTGTGTTGCAGTTTGGGCACTCGGGCTCAAAAAGGTTCGCCATCACTGTCCTAGACTAAAGAAAACCTTTGAAACTAAATAGTTAATGTAATGCTAAACCAATGGGACAAAAGCCTATGTTTTTCAGTTACAGCATAACTGAAAATACAATTAACAGGCTAAACAAAAAGTGCAATTCAAGCTCCATGAAACTTAATCATTGCAAATAAGGTTTATATAATGCATTTGTCCCCTTGATATTTTTCTTGTAAGGAGAGTCTTACTTTAACATGTACTTTAACATTTCTGCAATTAACCTTCAAAGTGCAATCAGATACTTAAGCAATAAGCATTTCAGTGGCACCCGTTTATCATTCTTGGCGATTTCAATTATAGGTGTGGGATCCTGTTTTATATGGCACCTTGCTACTGCAGAACCTTTTACTTCTTCTGGCTGTTTTGAGTCAGAAAATTTCTGCCAAACAAAACATTAGCAGGGAAATGGTAAAAGAGTTTTAAAATACTTAAAGAAAGAAAGAAAGAACGAAAGAAAGAAAGAAAGAGTTATGGAAACATAACTAGCCGCACTATTCCCATGACCTAAGAAAATAAAGAAAGAAGTACTAAGAAGACATAATCAAGACTGCACGCCATCTCCGAGGAACACGGCCTTAGCATATAAACAGAATTTAATCTAAACATCGACTAAGCCATTAAAACAAAACATCCAGACTTGAAATGGGAATAAAAAAGGGATTGTTCCCCCTTTCCCCCCGATATCTGACAAGGGCAAATTTGCAATCCAAAAGGCCTTAGAGGAAAAGGAAAGAATTCAAAACACTTTAAAAATCTGGGGAGAAAATGAAAAGGATGTTATATGGCTGCTTTAGATATTACTAGGAGGAAAAAATTTGTCCTTCAGTGCTGTAACTATCAAGAGTACAATGATACAGTGCACAATGTGCTATGACATATCTTTAGTAGGGTTTGTTTGTTTTTTGTAAAACATGGGATGTATAAGATAGCAGACTCTCACCCAGTTTGGCTTATTTCCCTTTTTTCTATTGGCCAAACTACACGTTGCAACAGAGAGGCATGAAAGCATCTTTGATTTCAAATAGCAGCTGTAGGATGGGGTGACAGTGATCTGGATTGGGATGACAGTGCAGGGAGGTGGGCGAGGGGGATTGGGGCTTACTCTTCCACCATGCCATTTCCCAATGAAAATAATGTCCCATCCCTGAAGCTGCTATTTACCCCAGTGGGAAAAACATAATGGGTTGGATACAGACATCTTGTGAGCAGAGGTCTGCTAACGTCATGCTCTTGCTATAGGAGGGGGAAAAAATATTGAAGAGACATATATAAATTAACACAGCTATGTCATAATGTGAAGTTTGGCCCTAAATTAGCCCTCTTAATGAGATAGGGAGGGGGAGAGATGTGTATTTGCTCCTCTGCAATAAGCTCATTTTATAGTCCTTGAGTTGCAACAAGATTCTTTGTTGAGTTTGCTACAACAGACTTAACACACCTACCCTTCTGGAACTCATTATACTAGTCAGTCCAGGAAGTAATGCCTCATGCTTGTTTCAGGATCAGTTCACATGATCCGTGGATACATGGTGACCACCAGAAAATCCTGTGTACACCAGTTTTCTACCTACAGCCGGATGGTCAGATGTCCCTGTTTGGATGCCACTACAAACTTCCACCAACTCTGTGAATTCACCCTAGGAGTTTGTCTTCCACAAGGACAACACCCAATGTTGCAATATGGTCTGCTTTTATATACCACTCTTTGAGGAAGAAGAGGTTACTTCTTGGTCTCCACAGTCTGAAGGTTTGTTAGTCTTCATCTAGCATTTCAAAGGCAAGGTGAACAGGTGAACCTTTTTCCTTTCCATGATGATTGCCAAGTGGATACTTCAAAGAAATATCCAGAAATAGGAATGCTTGTTCACACACTCTATGGCCCGGTTCAGATGTAATGGGGCCTTTCCAACAAACCATAGATTGATAAACCATGGTTTGTTGGACTGTGAACTACCAAAGAGCTTAAGCACTCCCTCCTCCCCACATTTCTTGCCTCTTCCTCTCACACTCCCAGCTGCCAAGACTTTCCCATTTCTTAAACCAGTCTTCTTCTGTGGTGTCCCATCTGGGAAACTATGGTCTACGTGCTGCCTACAAACCAGGAATGCAAACCAGTATCAGATCTTCTCCTGAACAGAGTTGTCAAACATTATAGCTGTGGGGCATATGGCTTTGACAATTCCATGCAGTCAATCCTGGGCTGTGTGGAGCTACCTCTTCTGTTCTCTACTACGTACTTGTTCTTATGGCTCTCTGTGTGTGTGTGTGTGTGTGTGTGTGTGTGTGTGTGTATCACACACACACACACACACACACACACACACACTTCAAATGAGAATCTGCCACTTTCTCTGCCTTACCAGCCTTATCTTCTTTATCTGATGATGGGAAGAAATGTTTGCCCATTTTCACGTGTCAATACTTTGTTTCACATATTGTTAGGCTTTTATTAAAGATTTTGGGGGGAAAGCAACTGAGGCCATCTAATGGAACTCTCATATTTCCTTTTTAAACTGCATTTGGAGATGTGTAAGATTCCTCGTGACAGCAACACATCAGAGCCAATATTACTGCAGTATCAAAGTTCAAGCTTTATCAGTGTTGTGAAAAACTGGTAGTCTGCAAAACTTATGATCAGAAGGATACACATAGCAGTTTCAATCTAAAACTACCTGATAGCTTATAAGAACATAAGAAGAGCCATGCTGGATCAGATCAAAGGTCCAACTAGTCCAGCATTCTGTTCACACAGTGGCCAACCAGCTGCCCACGGGATCCCACAAGCGGGGCATGAGTGCAACAGCACCCTCCTATCCATGTTCCCCAGCAACTGGTGTACATAGGCATACTGCCTTTGATACTGGAGGTAGCATATAGCCATCAGGACTAGTAGCCATTGATAGCCTTCTCCTCCATGAATTTGTCCAATCCACCCCTTTTACAGTCCTCCAAACTGGCGGCCATCACTACATTCTATACAAACAAGAGTGCGAGGGAACCATTTTAAAGTCTCTCTTTAAAGGAAGAGAAAATGAGTATGTGTGCAGAGAGGAAGGAATATGTGTGCAAAGTGCATTCTAGCTCTGCAATTAATGATTTAGTTGATTAACTGCACCAATTAAGTAACCAAAGCCTGCAGCCCTAAATTTAAGCCATAATCTTCATTACTTAGCTAAATCCAAACCCATTACAGGATCCTGGCCCCTTATTGTTAATGCATTTAACAGACAAAAAACCTACCAATTTCAAAGGCTGTTCATTTCTTGGCAGCTTTATGATAAAAATCAACATTTACTCTATGGATTAATCTCATGAGATGGTGAGGACAGGAAACTAACAAAGGATCTCTCTGTGGCCTAATATGTACTGCTACTATAAGTAGCTTCATTGTATGACACCAGGAATATTTCTGTTTCACACAATTAACATTATTGATACTGAAAAAGTTGCCAAGTCTCATCCAGCCCAGGAAATAGTCTGAAATAAATGAAGACGATTGCTATATCGAGGATCACATTGCTATTGCTTGCTATTATAGCTTCACTGATGACAGATGGATTTCATATCCACAGAGGTTGGTTGTTTTTGCATTAAGTTCAGAATTTTATTCTAGCTCATTGGGCCAGCTGACTCAGATAGCGTTCTTCTGCTCTGCCCTCTTATTGCTGCTGTATTAGAGTATAAGATTTGCATCCTATAGAACACTACATGCTGTACAGACATTCCTTCCCAGAGGGCTGACAATCTGAATTACAGTGCAATCCTATAAATGTCTACTCAGAAGTAAGGCCCACCGAGTTCAATGGGACTTACTCCCAGGTAAGTGTGTATAGGATTGCAGCCTTAGATTGATAGCAAAGGGATGGGGGCACGGGCCGGGAGTAATCATGGATTGACAATGAGTTGTGAGGATAAGATAGAGCAAAGTCAGGTGGGAGGAGAATAAAAGGTAAATCGGGGCGGGGGGGGGAAGACACACACACACACATACACAACCCTTTCAGTCCAAGGGCCGACTTCAATTTCGGAGAAGCTCCCAGGGCTAGTGGGTGGGGCTGAAGGCAAAAGGGGTGAGGCCGCCAACTACTAAAAATATCAGCACATTGTAACTTAAAGCACTTACAGCCAGTAACTAAGCCTTCTTAGGAGATGCATTTCAGCCTTTTAGAGTAGGGGGGGGGGACTGCACACAAGCCGGGAAACCACCCAACAATCAATGGTTGGGGGAAAGGGGTGGAGCCAGGGGTATAGGGTGTGGCCATCTAGGGAACCCCAGCGGGCTGGATTGGGACACCAGGAGGATCAGATTTGGACCTCAGGCCTAAGGTTGCCCACCCCTGAGGTGAAGGGAGGCTGGGTAAGGAAGTAATGGTTCAGAAAGTTCTCATTCTATGGCAAACACACATCACGTGATAACACTGGATTCTTCTGAGTAATGCTTGGAATTGTCAGTTGTTTTACCTACCTGAGGTACCCATTTTGAAGAAACAAAGCTCGTCACTTCTATGACAGGCAAGCCTGTTTTGGAAAGTCGATCAATTAATTCAATTTTGACATCTGTGGGGACTATCGCCTGTGAACAGGAGGGGAAATATGTCTTTTTTCTGTTCAATGTATGCCATGTAGTAAGAACATTTTGGACACGGACACACACGATATTTATAACACTGTAAAATGAAAATTAAAAATCACCAGTGATATTTTAAGATATGTGGTGAGAGATCCTATTTTTCTTAGGCAAAGGAAAACTGACACACATACAGGAAATTAGTCGTAGAAGTATGCAAAAGGGCCTCCTGGTTGTCCCATCACCTGCAGAGGTACATCAGACAGCAACCAGGGGAGGGCTTTTCTGTTGTGGCCCCTTCCTTTAGAATTCTCTCCTACCTGCAGTGCAACAGGAGCTATCCTTGAGAGAGTTTAGGTGCTGTTGAAAACTTACCTGCATCCCCAAGCATTTGCTGATTTTAACACCTACCTTGGTAGATTTTCTTTGTTGTCGTCTTTATCTTTATTTATCATTGTTTTAATGCTTTTTATACACTGCCCTGTGATTTGATAATGAAGGGCGGTATATAAATATTTTAAATAAATAATGATAAGTAAAAGCTGTACAAGTGATGCATATGGGTGACATAATGCCACATATGCACTATGGACAGAGAATATGAAGTATTTTTCCTGAATATTACAATAATTTACACTGCACTTTACAGACTAACCAAGGCAAAACAAAAGATAGGGACCTGCCCCAAAGAGCTTACTGGTTAATCCCACCAGTGGAGGAGATGACACAGGGAGGGGGAGGTTAATAAACCAGCTGACAGAATGGGAAAATGGGAGAATCAATAGGTAACAAAATGAAAGAAGTAAGAAAGCTGTTGGTTTGTTTGTTTATTACAATTCTAATTCACCCAATAACCAATGTTACATCCCACGGTGTGTGAGTGTATTTCTGCTTGCGTTACAGGACTTTTCCTTCTTCTCCTCCCCTCTGCAGCCCCCACCCCCGTGTGCTCCTCAAATCTGCCCCAGACCCTCCAGAACAGATATGGAAGGCATGCAGGGGATTGTATGGGAGAGGGGGAATAGTTGGATACTACAACCTTCATTCTATACAAGTCCTATCCGTGCAATGGAGGCTCATGATAGTAATGTGATATTCCTAATAATCTGCATTGATTTTATCTACTTTCAATGCTAATTTCATATCACTGCTATGTTAGCAAAATATCATTGCATTGTGCAGGGCTGAGCCAAGATATTTTGCTGCCTAAGGTGAAGAACAAGACGGCGCCCTCTGCCATTCCAAATATAAGAGCTAATGGGACTGGCAGATGAATCTGTTGTCAATATTGATAATAGGACAGCATCATCCACTGCACCTGAAGGCAGCAGGCAGGATAACTTAGGGGACACAGAGCAGCCCTCATGGCACACAGTCTCTCCTCCGACATCTTGCTGCCACCTCCCAGCATCTGCCGCCTGAGGCAACTGCTTCACTGCCTAATGATAGGGCCAGCTCTGGCACTGTGCCATTTGTCACCTTTGTGACACCGTGCTGGTGCAGCCCCATCCTATGGCCACCCACCCCTTCACAAGCACAAGTTCTATGGGATGCTTGGGGCCAGCTTCTCCATGGCAATGTTCCACATGATGCCTGTGTGTATGTATGTGTGAGAATATGATAACAACATGGGACGCAACATTTGCATCAGGAACCTCCCTACCAACAGCGAGCTGATCAGGTGGGAAAGGCCCATATGATTGTTACCAGCCATGTGGTTACAGTATTCACACACACACACACACACCACACACACACACACACACACTGCAGTCATGGGGGACAAGGAGAAGTGGTTTGCACATGGTTCAGGGCCCAACTAAATGTTCTTCCAATGGAGGTATTTTTTTTTAAAAGAAAACCATGGAAGGGTGGAATTTTTAGAATGAAAATGGGAGGAAGCTTAAAACCCCTCTCCCAGAGCACCAAAGTCCCGATCTGAATTGGGGCTGCGCATGCTTACGCTAGAGTAAATTAACCAATTAGAAAAACATTTAATTTGGCCTCCAATGTGAAGGGGGCTCAAGTCTTATGTGTTCCCACAATGAGCTTTAGGATTATGACATAAGTCTGGCAGCATGTCTCATTAGAACTTTTTTCTGAAGATAAAGTTGGCCACTATGTATTTTTGACACCTGTATTACAAAACCTGACCCATTTCATATTGATTGTTTGGGAGGGGAAGTGGGCACTCATACAAATCTATTAGCTGATTTGGAAGTTTCCCAAACTTTTTTTTTTTTTTTGGTTAAACACATGAGTGTTTTTTGTTGACCTTTCTAAAGAGGAAAGCCTCGAAAGACAAATACATTTTATTGGGGCAGCTAGGATATTAGATGCTAAGTACTGCAAAAGTAAACAAATGCCTAACTTGAGGGAAAGTAGTATTAAATTATGGGGTTTAGCAATCTGAAGTAAATTAACCTAGTATGTCTGGATTGATCAAGGTATATGTAGTATTATTAGTTTTGAAACAGAGTGGAAATATTTTAAACTTCATTGAGATACCAGACAAAATATGCTTTAATGATTCTGTTTTAATGGTTTCATTTTATTGGAATTGATATTTTAGTTTTTATATTTTATTTATACATGTAAGCTGCCTTGGAGAGCTTTGCCCTGAAAGGCAGCATAGAAATATTTAAAATATATAAAATCAACTGATTATCTGGATCCATTTCAGTCAGGTTTCAGACCTAGTTTTGGGACAGAAACTGCCTTGGTTGTCCTGTTGGATGATGTTTGTCAAGAGGAAGAAAAGGAGAGTGCAACCCTGTTGGTTCTCCTGGACCTCTCAGAGGCTTTCAGTACCATTGGGCACGGTATCCTTCTGGGTAAGCTTTCTAGATGGGGTGTGGAAGGCACCACTTCGCGGTGGTTCTGCTCCTACTTGGATAGCCATTTCCAGAAGGTGTTGCTGGGAAAATACTACTCAGCCCCTTGATAGCCATGCTTTGAAGTTCTGCAGGGTTCTGTTCTTTCTCCCATGCTGTTTGTCATCTTCATGAAAGTGCAGGGAGAGGCATCCAGAGATTTGGTTCACCAGTATGCAAATGACACCCAGCTTTATCTCTCATTTTCATCAGATGCAGGTGAAGCTATGGCTGTCCTGGGCCAGTGCTTGATTGTGACAATGGACTGAATAAGTACGAACAAATGGAGACTCAGTCCAGACAAGACTGTGGTATTGTTGGCTGGTGGTTCATCCACCCAGGTGAATGGTGTCCAGCCCATCCCTGCCCACCACCAGTAAGTGAGCTAGACAGGCTCAGAGGCCTGCCTACCAGACTTTTTGGAGGAGGAGGAGGAGGAGACTACATTGCTTCTGTCCTTTTCCTGCCCTGCCTGGCTCTTGTTGGCAGGGCATAGGATAGACAGATTGGGAGCTAAATCCATAGGATTGTACTCTAAATATATGTGTGTGTGAAACCAAAGCCCAAGCATACATTTAAGCATTTTTACTACACAATCCTATACTTGTCTACTCAGAAATAACTGCCACTGGGTTCAATGGGGATTACTCCCAGGTAAGTGGGTGTAGGATTGCAGCCTAAGTCTCACTGATTTCAGTGGAACTTTGGCATATGTAACCATCACCTGGGTTGCCCCTGTTATCTATATCTTTTTGTATGGTGTAGGGAACAGGATGAAGAGCAAGAGAGGCAGATGAAAAAGAAAACTTTAATAATGTGAGTGACGAACTCCACTCTCTGGGTTTAATTAATATAACATTGTCTTCCTCAGAGCATTGCAACCCTCACTGTTAAATTACCTTTTCATTCTGCAATCCATCTCTTGGACCGACTTCTACTATTTTGACAAATTCAGGAAATCCACTCGTGAGCAATTCCTGTAACATAATAGGAAAGATTTGTTAACACAGAAAAGATCAGGCTTTAATTTGCACTAAGGGTCCCTCCCTAGGGCTGAGCTCAGAGTTTGTTTTCAGTACTAGGGACCAGTCCAGGAACGTGCAAGTAGTAACAAAGAAAATTATCTGAGAATGTGTGCAGGCTGCCTTTCCATCTACACAGAATAACCACAATGTGCCCCCGCAGAATTAGGATCAAAAAGCAGGGGACTCAAAAGCGGAGAGCAACATGTGAGCATAAGACAATGGAACCAATTACCTAGGGAGGTGGTGGGCTCTTCCACTCTGGAGGCATTCAAGGTGAAGCTGGACGGCCATCTGTCAGGGATGCTTTGACTTGGATTCCTGCACTGAGCAGGGGGTTGGACTCGACGGTCTTATAGGCCCCTTCCAACTCTACTTTTCTATTATTCTATGATGCTGCCTTTTTGAGAGGTTAATAATAATGGTTATTCTGGGATTAATCAGCTGGATGATGGATACTAGCTCCTCACAAAATAAAGATTGTACAGTCAAGTCATAGGTCTCTTTGAGGGCTTTTAATAAAAAATTATCTCTAAAACCAATTTAGGACTACCTTATCTCAGGGGTCAGCAACTGGCAGCACCTAGGCCAAATCCACCCTACAGTTACCAATCCAGAGGTGAAAAAAGAGGGTGGAAGATGTATAGCTATGGTAACTGGTCTTGTTGGCAGGCTATTTTGAGAAGTGGACTTCAGACAGCCAAAGCCCCTTTTCCAAAATAGCCTGCAAGCAAGGAGACACTCTCCCATCTGCTTCTTGAATTGTCCCTCCAGCAAAATTAGTTGCTGACCAAGGCATTAGACAGAAGTCAGCTTTTTGGTTAACTAGAACTTGGGAGCTGGGCAATGAAAATGAGAATGGGCATACAACAACTCCAGATTTAAGATTTGACTATCCAGGTTACAAGTATAATTTAAAAACCTGAAATCATGAGATGGTATGAGGCTGATATGAAATAGTTACAATGATTAATCAAAAATAATTCAGGATGCAAAACCAGTAAGCTGAATTCAAACCCATGTCGGCTGGCTTGTCCTAGTTAGAAGACTGTGAGTGATCAGACAGTAATGACAGGCACAGCAGCAGAGCCAAATCCAAGGTCCTTGCTTCAATAGCTGAAGCACTCCATGGGGAAAGCTCTAGCTTTTTGATTGGCTTCTCGCTTCACAACCTTGACTTTCACTTCACTAAGTTCCAATGGAACAACAAATCTGACAGAGAACTAGGGGAAGATTTGTGCATAGAGAAGATAGGACTTGCAGATGTCAAGAACTAACTTCTGTAGGAACACACCCTGACTAGGATCCTCAGGATCTCTACAGCTACACATCTGCATTCCAGTGGGTTTCACCAAACACCCTCTCAATGAGTTGCCAAGTCAGGGACGCACGCATATATGTTTGGATGGTTTTCCCTTGTCAAGTACCCGCAATCACCCTTCCAAGCACCCGCGAGGGGCCATGGAAAAAGTGGCGCCCGGAAACCTCAACTCCCTTCCCGCCTGGCCGAATCGGTTCATCCTGTCAGGAGAGGGAGCGGGTTGGGGGATCAAGAAGGGATGAGTGAGGGGGTAAAAGATGCAGCCAAGGCTTCTGAAGGTTGTTGGGAGCAAGGTGCCATGGAGCGCGGAACCTCAGCTCAGGCCAGTCCGGACACTCAACCCCCAAGCAGGGCTCCTGTGTGAATTGCTGTAAGTTTGTTCAGTTTCTAGTTTTAGACTAGGTTAGAATCTCCTGTGTTAGCTAGATTAGCGTAGAATCTGTTGTTTTGTAGTTCTGACTGTGTGTAATAAGACACTTCCATTTCTGCTAGTTTCACTTTCCCTTATCTCCCTTTTCAATTAGTGTTGTTTACTATCAAATAAAGATACTTTCATTTTTGCCTGGAAAGTGGTTTTGCTTTGACTTGGTGCTAGATTCCAGTGTTTACTGCTGATCTAAATTGGGAATCGCAGGCAGAGCGCTCTGGGCTGTCAAAATAGCTGCGGAAGCTTGCGCTTTGCAGCGGTCCTTCACAGTAATACTATGCTTCTCTCACATTTGCTGCCATGGATGTCACCTGCCACAAACTCCTACATACATTAAATTAAGTCCCGTGTAGTAACATCCTTGCTAAGGTACAGTAAAAATATTCCAGTACATTTACTATGCATTTATGTGAGCACTGTAAAAAGAAATGGGAAACAGCTGTACAATATCTCTGATCACATGCAACATCTGGCACGCTAAACCATTCTTGGACCAAGCTGGGCCCACACTTGCTGAGAGAATATAAACCTATTTAAATGTAAAGGCAAAACTATCACATCTGCTGCATAACACACACACACACCCTCCTTTTGAAAGCACTTTTATTATAAATGGAAGACCTCCTCACAGAGGGCACACATTTGAGGTTTTCCATGATTATCAGATAATGGTTCTTACAAGACAAATGCCACATTCATGGTCTAAATAAATCTGTGACAGAAACAGGAGGATCTAAAGTGTGCTAAACATGTCGTGTCTTAAATACAATGCATTCAAAATGTGCATAAAACTTTTATTGTCATAATAATTTTCAACGATATGAGCCAAATCTTGTAACGGTGACTGAGTGCAGACTGTTCTACAGCACACATGCATAACCCTTCCTGTGCAAGTGGAGTCAAAGGCCAATAATGTGTTATTGTATGTTGTATTGTGAGTTATCTTTTGTGAAACATCTTAATGGGATTTCTCAATTACACAGACATGGCTAGAAGGTGGCTTGATTGTTTCTAGTTACCACAAAAGTAATCTACTCAGCTTTCTCTCCCTCAGTTATCTGTGGGTCAAGCTACACATTGAAGCCAATGGGGATTTCTTCTTTTTACCATTAGTAACTACCATGTGGGAGGCAGCAATTTTTGGGCTGGGAGGGGGTAATTGGGACCATGGCTGTGAAGGAAAGGATTAAACCTCCCATGTGCGGTTTCTTTTTTAATTATATTGTAAATTTCTCAAAGCAAAACCATAAAAAAGAAAAGAAAAAGAAAAAAAACCCAACAAATGTAACTACATAAATATGGATATATCAATTTTAATTAATACATGTGAAATATATATGTACTATGTACATACAGCTTTAAAAAAAAAGACTATACATAAACTTCAACAAAGGCAGGCCAAATATCCATTTATGTGTCCATTTGCGAATGGCATCTATATACCACCTGTTCAAATGTTGAAAACGTTACTAGGTCCTCAATCCATTGCATTATAGGACGTGAGCATTTATCCTTCCAATATTGTAATATTAGTCATTTAGCTGACAAAAGGGCAAAGAGAATCCATTTACGTTGACCATGTGTTAACTGCCAGGAATCAGGTAGATAATTTAAGAGGACATGTGCATCAGTAAATATTACTGTATTCCAATACAAAGAGTATTCCAATACAAAGTTTATCCATATTATAACATCTTCCCAAAAAGAAGCAACTACTGGACATTACCAGAACATAAGAAGCATTAGCTGTGTTACACCTCCAGCAGTTAGCTAACTTAGACAGATGTTGTGGTGTCCAATAGACACAGAACAAATGTTTTTCCTGAACAAAATCCTAAGATCCATTGACGCTTCAAATACAGCTGCTAAAGTGACAATCCATTGATTAGGCAAAATAGGACAGTCCAGTTCCCTATTCCATTCCTGCTTAAGACTGTATATTATATTTATTCACCGATAATAATTATTTATAAGCAAGGATCGTGGGTTGATATATCTGATCAGCCTCTATAAGTACTTCATAGAGAAGGAGACTCTGAAGGTGTGAAAGCAGCAGAGCCAAACCTAGATTCTAACAAATATTGCAATTGCAGGTATTGCCATTCAGCCGTAGCAGCAAGTCATATTTGGCATGCAAAGCTGAAAATGGCAAAAACCCATAATCAGCACCCAGTAATTGATCCAAGGCAAAAATCGACTTATCAGTCCAAGTCTGCCACGAAAACATTTTGGATCTGGATTTTCCCATAGTCAATTTAGCATCGGAAAATGGATTGAAATGTAATTGGCATGATATTATACACCACACATCTCTAACAGTCATAACTGTGGGAAGAACCCTATCCATTTTAGTGTGCCAAGAACCTAATGCTGTCCATTTGAAGAGAGGGTCCAGACAAGGTGATTCCAAAACTGATCAAGGTGAAAAATCTAACCTAAGTGGAAAAGACTAAAATTTAGTACTGGTCAACAAATAGGTTCCGATGATATAAAGCAAGATCTGGAAAGCCAACCCCACCTTCTTTAATTGGAAGTTGTATCCTTGTCAACTCATGGCAGGGTGGAACCCCCAAAAACCTCCCATGCACTGTGGTCCCAGTCTGGATAGGGGGCTCCACACTTACTTTTGAGGAAAACAGAAAGAGAGCTGTATGTTACATATTTAATATAAAGTGTGATTTTACCCTGTGACAAACTTTTACTGCTTGGTTTAGTAAAGATAATATCTGTCCTCAAAGACATGGGAGGCCCTTCTCTTGGCACCTTCAGAGGAGTGTTTGGTAGCAACACAAGAGAGGGCCTTCTCGGTAGCTGCTCCCAGACTGTGGAACTCCCTGCTGAGGGAGGCTTGGTTGGTTCCCTCTCTGCTGACCTTTCAACAGCAAGCAAAGACATTTTCATGCAAGCAGGCCTCTGGCATGTAAGCTGGTCTGTTTGGTTGGGTGCTGTTTTCATTATGTTATTGTGTGTTTTAACTGTGTTTTTAATGCCTTTGTTTGTTTTAACCAAGTTTTTATTTTTATTTAGTTCCTATGAGTATTAGCCACTTGAGTGCTATTTTCTTGGTGGAAAGGCAGGGCACAAACTGAATGAATAAATAAATGATGGATGATGATGATGATGATGGTGGTGGAGAAGGGTCTAGAGCTCTACACAGACATCAGGATGTAGTTTTCAAGTTGTCTGTGTAAGGGGGGTTTTCTTCCAGAGCTTCCTAGCCACTGCAATCTAATCAACACAGTTAAAGTGGCAGCCCTGTGGGAAAAACTGGTGGCAGTGAAAATGACACTGGGCCTGGTATTATTGTTTTGCAAATAATTTTACTGCAACCATAGAATGACTTCAGCAGAAAGACGAGAAGTCAAAGAGGAAGTTGCTTGGAACAGAACAGGAAACAGAACAGAACTAGTCTGCTAACAAACTCCATCTACTGTTGGGGGAGACCACTTAGTCAGTCAGTCAGTATACCTAACCTAGCTCTCCAATAGAAGGGCAGTGTCTTGATCCATCACAAATTCTGTCACCACAGGGAGGCAATGGCTCAGGTGAGATGGCAAGAAGCAAGGCTTAAAGCTGGAGTTGGAGCACAGTCAGGACCCTGGGTAAGACTGGAGGTGACGTTTCAGAGACCTGTGGCTAGGTTTCAGAACCACAGCTACATGAAGCATAGTTTACCTTATTAGTGGCCTGGAGCAATTGCCAAGTTTTTATGGTCTGGACAAGAGAGTAGCTCTGAAGCTCCACTCCCTCATGTGCTGCACCTGGCCATCTTAAAGGGCCGGTGCCTTTTAACACAGTCATTGGCACCCTCTAACAGATGAGGTTTGGAGTTGTGGTTGCTGCGTTGGGGGACACTGCTCAGGGCCTTCCTGCTTGTTGGAGGAATCTGACGGCAGCAGTACTTTCCCAGGATTCAGTGAATAAGATGCTGGATATAGGGGACATACTTGGGGAGGGCAGAGGAGGAGCCTGACTTCTCCTTGAAGCTGCTGCTACTCAAGGACTCTTTGATCCAGCAAAAAATGCTTGCCTAATCATTAAAGATAATGAATGGTTATTGAGTTAGATATTAGCTTTGTGAAGTGGTGGGGGGATGTACTATGGGTAAATTGTGTGGAATATCAGCAAGGAAACAGTTTACCGTACATAAAAAGCTAAGAGCCCGGAGCACTTTCCATTTATCAGGTGTTGCCAAAGAAGAACAAACAGCATTTAAAACCAACCAACCTTTCCAAAAAGGGCTTTGAAAGCAACATTAGATCACACACACACACAAATCCTTCTCTGCTACCCCATTTGAGCAAGAGAGAAATGCACTACCAAGTCTTGAGATGTTGTCTGCCAAATATCTTCATGGAAACATTCCATTCCCCCAGCAGCCCAGGTTATAAATGGATGAAAACAGAGGTTTATAATAGAAAACGCTAGTAACCTTTAATCATGGAATTACAGCCTTCTTAAATTTACCTCAGCTGTAAGCAAATCAAGCAAACAAGCCTGACTTCCCCCCCCCCCTTTCTCTCTCTCTCTCACACACACACACACACACACACTCATAACTTCCTGGCATGTGGGATCTGAACACTCAAAGACATTAGCAGAAGACCTACCTTTCTCCTGATTACAGAAATGCCAGCCTGCTTGCTGCTCAACTCATCATCCCATAAAGCCAATCTGATGCCAGGGAGAAAGCCCTCTGCACTTGTGGAGAGGCCACTCACTTGCTGCACAGGCAGCCATGAGAGCCCCATGAATGCATAGGGTTCTGGGCATGGCTCATGGTCATTGCCTTTTGCTAGACATACGGCACGAGCTACCACAAGACGTCTCTTTGGGCTTTATTTAGTCATAACTCAAATACATGTGTGAGCAACAGAGATTGCCATCCCATAGCTGTATGCAGCACATTTTTAGCTTGGCTTTGAACCCAATTGTATACCAACCTGCAGCACGTTGTTGGGAGAGAGATCATACATGCATGTTCATCAATATACGATGACTGCAACATTAAGAGTTGACTGTTATATGTGAATACGTCACCACAAATGGAACCCCCCCTCAAAGAGCGCCTTCATATTCAGAAGTGAGTCATCAAGCAATGTGCTATCAAGGAGCATAACTGCATGTGTGAAGCAGCCCGAAGGCAGGCTCAGTTCTACACTGAGGCTGGTGTACATAGGTTCACAACAGCAAGAGCCAGTGTGACATTGCAAAGCCTCAGAGGTCACATATGGGCAAATTAGCATCTCCCAGCCTACCTCACAGGGTTGTTGTGGGGGCTAAAATGGGCTAGTCCATGTATGCCACCCTGAGCAGAACATTGGAAACTGCCTTAAGTGCCTCATGCCATGCCAGGCCACTGGTCCATCTGGCCTGTTTTCTACACCAGCCTTCCCCAGGCTGGTGCCCTTCAGATGTGTTGGACTACAGATTGGAGATAAGAACAGGGATTCCTCCAGGGGGTGGAGCTTGGAATCCATGAAGGCTCTGTGAGCCAGATGGGGAACTTCTGTGTGCTGGAGGTTCCCCATCCCTAGAATATGGAATTCAGTGTTTCATCTCCCATGATAAAAACATCTGAATACAGTCTCCTTTTAAAATGCTTTGTCCTCAAAATACCCTTATTCAGAGCCTATACAAATTACCATTTCACCATATATTCTACCACACATCTGCACTGGATATGTGGCAAAATTCTCCTTACCACTAGACAGCATGGCACAGACAACAAGATATCCTAGCATGAGAGCACTAATCTCAAGTTCATTGGGTCATCTATGGACTCTGCCGGTGTAATAGTGTTTGATAGAATCCACATTTTCTTAGCATGAAGTGTGCATTGGGAGCAAACCAAAGAAAATCAGGGGTAGTTCATTCTAAATAGAAATGAATGTGGAACACTAATGAAGAGAAATATGCAATGCTGGAACAACCACTGAAGTATACTTGGGAGCAACATCAGAAGAAGAAAAAAATAAGGAAAGTGTAGCCTAAATATCAAGGTTAAGAGAATTCAATGTAAGATGAAATTGTCAAAAATATATAACTTTGAAAATGCAAAGTGAACAGACAGCAAGTTGTGAGCCTGAGAATGAGGACATGATGGAAAATATATGGCAATAAAGTGGTCTGAAAGATCTAAGACTTTTAGCAACCGAAAATTAAAACCATTCTTTTTCAGGACGTCTAACACTAATAAACTGATTACCAGAAGTAATAATGGCTTCTAAAATCCATTAGAACAAAACATTCCCAAAAGAATAGAATGCTCAGAGGGCTATTTGCCGATCTGAATACTACTTAATTTGGAAAATTAAAGTAATAAAGTCTATCAAAGGACTGAAACTAATCAGGAACGTGTACATAACAAGAAGCAGATTTTCCTGTGATGTTCAGGGCTGATCTCTGTTCACCTCCTCATGTACCAAAGAAAACCTTCTAAGGTCTTCTTAGGGTGGGTTCACACATCATCATCATCATCATCATCATCATCATCATCATCATCTAAAATGGTTTAAGTGTAATCTAAAACAATAAAGAGTGAATGTGATGGATGTGTGTGTCATGTGGGTTCACTGATCAGAGAGTAAGGACTGTTTTCAGGTACTGTCAAATATACACTATTAAGATACCCCTGTTCTGTAAGTTTTAAAATAAAATAAAAAATGTTTAAGGCAATCACTTGCATCATAGGTATAAAGCACGGGCTTACAAATGGGGGGGGGGTGGCTCTGGGTAGAGCACCTGCTTTGCATGCAAAAATGCCCCAGGTTCAATCCCCCCCTCGCATCTCCAGGTAGGGCTAGGAAGGAATCCTGCCTGAAACCCTGGAGAGCCATTGTTGCCAGTCAGCATAAGGTAGCTTCCTATGTTCCTAAATGGTTAATTTATATGGTTGCCTGTAGTGAGAAAGAATTGCCTCCAAGCAGGAAAGTTTTGGTAAAAGGTAGCAGATCACTTTTCCCCCCCACATATGCATATCTATGTAGGCCAGTAATTTCTATGGACTTGTTTATAAGGTAATATTATAATACATGTTATAATACATGTTTTTTATTCCCATCACTCAAGCATTTGGCAATGGTTTCAAGTAGTCTCATTAGGATATAAGTGAGGTTTCTTCTGTGCAACATGCATAGTCATATGCATCACCCATATTAAACTTGGGCTAAAAGCCACTTCACCTGTTACAGTTTTAGATATGGAGAGCCGAGCTTGTGTATAGTTATGTGCATTACGCAAAAGGAGAATTTTTATTTTATTTTATTTTTAGCCCCCCTTTAAAACTTAGTTCAGGTTGTTCCTGTTTTCCTTGAATGATGAAATATGCATCCCCAAAAGCAGGAGCCAGTTTTGAGATGCAATTATTAGGTCACAGAAAGCACAACAACAAAATCCCAATCCACCTTGCATGGCCAATCATACATTACAAAATAATGCATATTTATAAATGAAATTGTAATGCAAGAAATAGCAATCAGATACACTTTTAGACTGTTTTTCAAGGTTCTGATTGATTGTTAAAAGAATGTGGAAACCAGAAACTCTCCAAGTCTGGATGCGAAGTTGCTATCTTGATGTGTTCCACCTACCTAATGAGCCTGCTCTCAATTACTCTGTATGTAAGTTATGAAGAAGTTATGAAAGGGTGGTAGGTGCTCTAATTTTAAGAGTAAATAGACTGCTGCAAAGAAGTGATACGCTGGCCTACAGTCTGCTGAGATTAGATGGCATCAGTAAAATAAAAGACAGTTGCCCCAAATTATAACCTGCAGTGAAATTCAAACACGTTTGATGAACACACTTCAAGTAATAATGTTATTTCAGTACACTGAGCTCCTATAGCACAGAATATAACAGTTCATGAATCCCCAATATAAAAGCTGTGATTATTCATAATCCCCTTATGGTTGAAGTCATAGTTCTCTCCAGATATACCCATCCAATATATATACCACAGTTGTTTACTCAAATTCCATGCTACCCAAATATTTAGATGTCCCCTTAGCACCCAGCACGTATAGTGATTACTTCTTGGTAAACCACCTCCTTATCATTGTGAAACTTCATGTCTACATGACAAATACAACCACAGAAATATTTTTAAGGGTGCCATGATGGCTGGGGAATGGTGGGAACTGTAGGACTTTTTTTTCTGTAGAGACATGCACAGGATTCCACGCTAAATTGTTTAAATTAAAGCTTAAATCACAGGCAGCCATACACTAAACCAACTGTTTGTTGTCCTGTGATATAACTAGCCTCTCCCATTCTTTTTTGGCTATCCCTTGGCTTGGCCTGTCTCTTCTCTTTTGCCTCTGTTGAATTAAGCTGCTGTTTGTTTGTTTGTTTGTTTGTTGTTTTGCATAGCTTCATTCTTATCTTTCAGGAAATCGGTCCCTAAAGCCTCTTTGGAACTAGTCACTAGACATTTTAAAATAGGGCTTTTACATCCTATGAATATGTAGCAACTGAATGTGCAACTGGCAGCAAAATGCCTGTACTTAATTATGCTTTAGTTAGGGCATGTTGGGAGCAGCCGCTTCTCACACTCTTGGGGCAAGGAACAGAAGCTTTTTCCTTGGGATGCCCAAGCACTAAATGTGAGAAACCAGCTGTGCAGAGTCCCAGTCCATCACAAGAGAGAAGGGTGTTGTCCCATTCCCCTGGAAGTATTTCCAGAAGCTTTAACATTTTAATTAGCCTTTAGTGATTCCAAAGCTACATTCTGATTGCATCCCCCTATAACAGGCATGTCGAACCTCTTTCATTCCAAGGGCCGACCTCAATTTTGGAGACGCTCTCAGGGGCTTCATTCCAGGGGTGAGTGGGACCAATGGCAAAAGGGGGTGGCCCACAGACAAAAGGGCATGGCCCAAGTACCAAAAATACCAGCATATTTTAGCTTAAAGGTCTTACTGCCAGTAACTAAGCCTTAGGAGAGGCATTTCAACCTTTTTGAATGAGGGGGAAAAAACTGCAGAAACGCCAGGAAGACCCCAAACAATCAGTGGTTGGGGAAAGGGGGTGTGGTTACAGAAAGTGGGTGTGGCCATCTGGGGAATCCTGGAGTCCTGGATTGGGACTCCAAGCAGGCCAGATTTGGCGCACAGGCCTGTGATTCAGCACCTCTGCCTTATAAGCTGCTTCAGCAGAAGAGGTGAACACTAATTCTGGCAGCTGTCTTCATTTGTACTATTTGCCACAGATTATTTATTTATTACATTTATATCCCGCCTTTTTTCCTGCCTGGAACCCAAGGCGGCTTACATAATCCTCCTCCTCCTCTCCATTTTATCCTCACAACAACCCTGTGAGGTAGGTTAGGCTGAGAGTCAGTGACTGGCCCAAAGTCACCCAGTGAGTTTCATGGCCGAGCGGGGACTAGAACCTGGATCTCCCAAATCCCAGTCCAACACTCTCACCACTACGCCACACTGGCTCTCTTAGCATCGACTGTATAGACAGCAGGAAACATACAGAGCATGGATATGACACATCCCCTGACCAAAGAGTTTATAATCTAAAAGAGAAAGACAGGGCAACTATGAAAGGAGAGCAGCTTGATGAAAGACAATCTAGGGTGGGTGTGGGAGAAAGGCAGTGGAGGCTGGTGGCTCCAATGCAAGTGGGGTGGTATATCCACTCTGGGTTTTAGCCAGAACTTTAAAGAAGTTATCCATGGTGCTGAACCCTATCCCCCCAAAAAAAATTTAGATTCAGCACCACGGAGAGCTCCTTAAAAGTTCAGGATGCAGCCCCATTCAGGCCATTGCCCCACGGCCACTGGAGCCACCAGCCTCCACTGGAGAAAGGTACATGATAACAGACTGAGAAGATTAGGTAAAGTTGTATTAATCCTCGAAATACTTTATTGAAAAAGTGAGATCCAGAGAAGAATTAAAGGACACTTGTCTTGACTGATAGAGAGGTAGAGAATCTTTTTCCAGGCAGACACATGAAAGCCAAAGTAGGAGAGAAATGAAACAGAAAAATCAGATACACTGGATAGGGAACTTAACAAACAATATCAAGAACTGAAAGATTTGAAATTCCAGAAATTTCAGAGAGAGATCTGGGACTATGAAGAAAATAAGGTATACAACTGGCATAAACCAAACACAGTACCCTATGTTCTCTGTTTTGTTCCACAAAACAATAGATAGGTATAACGATGAAGGGCAGAGTGATGGATTAGACTGGAATTTGGCTGATGGTTCTTTGTCAGAACCTCCCACATCTAGATAAGACAGATCTTGTTAAACTTCAAACCAAGGAAGAGGTTATGGGAAGACACACAGACCCATGGAAAATAGAACATACAGGAGGAAGATTCTAAAAACTGCCTATCTAGTAGTAGCAAAATTATCTAGCAGCACACTTAATACTAGTGAGCGTAGGGTCCTCCAGAAAGGTCTCTATTCTGTTCCTATTCATGGACATGATTTGTTTAAATTAATGTTTGAACTCCAACAACTTTTTACGAAAATCAGTCTGGCCAATATTTTTGAGGATGAGACCAGGGTAGGGGAGATAACACTGCTATTCAAACTTAAATTGACCTTTAATCTTGTCTTGAGGTATCTGAAGAAACAGGTTTTTGAAAGACTGGTAACTAGAGAAATTAAGAACATTAAAAAAAGGAATGATTTCTGTGTGATAATTTCTAGATTTTTGACTAGCAAAGAAAATTTAGCCTTGAGGAAGTTAAGACAATGTCAGGACGTTATTTTTAAACCGTCAGACAAATGTGGGGCATTGGTGATTATGGACAAAAGGAATTATTTGAAGGAGGCCTACAGACAAGGGTCCATCTAGTCCAGCATTCTGTTCACACAATGGCCAACCAGCTGCCCATGGGAAACCCACAAGTAAGACATGAGTGCAACAGCACCCTCCCGCCCATGTTCCCCAGTAATTGGTGTACATAGGACAGTGTGGCATAGTGGTGAGAGTGTCGGACTGGGACTCAGGAGATCCAGGTTCTAGTCCCCAAACTCACTGGGTGACTTTGGGCCAGTCACTGACTCTCAGCCTAATCTACCTCACAGGGTTGTTGTGAGGATAAAAATGGAGAGGAGGAGGAGGATTATGTAAGCCACCTTGGGTTCCTTGCAGAAAAAAGGTGGGGTATAAATATAATAAATAAATACTGCCTCTAGTCCCACGCTATGTGGCATCTCTCTCTTTTGTTTTATTCATTCCTGCCCTCACAAACCTGGGATTAGAATGACTGTGGCCAGCTAATCCTTTCCATCTACACAGCAAGCCACAAAACAGTATTTTTAATTTATGATTCAGGGGGATGGGGGCTTGTTATTAGTGCCATGACCACGTTTGAGAACCTTGGACTGGACTGTAAGAACGAGCAGCTTCAGCAGCAGCAACGACCACAACAGCAGGAGTCACATTGTATACAACAAGACGTTACTCTAATACTTACTTGTCTCAAATGCCCACTTCTATTTTTAGAAATAATATAAGTTTGAAGATAGATATTAAAAGAAAAAAATCAAGGCAAAGACGTTTTTATTCAGGCAGGCCTTTGGCATATGAGCTGGTCTGCTGCGGAAGGGGTTTTTGATTGGTTGGTACTGTTTATTTATTTTTTATTGTTGTGTTTCTATGTGTTGTGTTTTTATGTTATGTTTCAATTAAGATTTTGTTTTTAATCTGAATCTTATAGTTAGCTGCCTTGAGCACCATTTCTGGAAGGAAAGGCGGGATAAAAATTAATTTAATTAAATAAATAATCATTATATGCAACTCAGCTTCATTATCCAGGTGGGAATCCCAACCAATTAATATTTAACCTTCCTTCTCTCTGACCACAACATAGTAAAAGGAAGACCAAAAGTGGAATGCCCAATTTTGGCAAATGTAGATGAGAAATGCTACACAGGCCTGTGGCTTACGCTGGCTCAGCTTGTCTGAGTGTGGAAAGCTAAGCAGGGTCAAGCCTGGTTATTACTTGGATGGGAGACCCCTCCTCTAGTTTCCTGCATTGAGCAGGGGGTTGGACTCGATAGCCTTGTAGGCTCCTTCCAACTCTATGATCTATGGATCTATGAATCTACACCTGCTGAAATTCCTTGGATTCCATAACTGTTAAAGACACAGGAGCCCAAATTGCATTTGCCCAGGGGGTTCCTCATTCTGGGTGTTTTGTCACAGCCATCTCCTCCACTTCTGACCATTCAGATCTGTTCACATCACCGTGTTTGGTACACAAACTGAGATGACAGAGCTCAACCCTTCCCTCCAGTGAATATTCCTTCTTCCTAGCTAGCTCAGCTGTCTATGTCGATGCGTGCCTCAATGCCAGTTCCAAGTTTTGTGGGGTCCTTGGCAACATGCCCTTGGTGGGGCCTCAATCCCCCTCTTCCTCATAATGCTCTACACAGTGGGCCACTGGCTCATCTGAGAGGACAGGTGAGCAAGTGAAGGCAGCCACTGCTCTTTGCAGCACCATTGTTGCTCACTCCCTGAGCATGCAAACAAGCGTTTCTACACCTGTGCTCCCACTCTCTGGGCGACACAATGGATGCTCTTTCTGAGAGTGCTGTGGCTTCCTAGGGCACCACCCAGAGGGCGACGACACCATGCAGCCACCACAACCAGTCACTCACTTGTGTTCTCTCTCTGGGCAGTGTAGCAGTCAGAATTGCCACCCAGCAGGTCTGACCCTCACTGCCCAGAGTGAAAAGGCAAGGGAGGGAGCAGAGGTGGCTGCAAGGCCTGTGCACACATGCTCTCTCTTTCTCTGGGTGGCATGGTGGTCCAGTTTGTGCTGGGCCCAATCCTAATTGATGCAGCACCTAGAAATGGAGAGGAAGCACACGTGTGTGTGGATATTCGGTGGCTCCTGCCTCTGCCTTTGCTTGCTTGCTTCATCTGCCACTTGCTTGTTCACCTGCCCTCTCTCTCTCTCTCCTCCCCCCCCCCCGGTGGCACGGCAGTGAGGACTGGACCTGCAGAGCCCAAATCCCAATCATCCCACCACACGAAGAGGCTGAGAAGTGAGCAGGTGAGAAATGAGTAGAGGCAGAAGGAGCCGCTTCCAACGCCACCCACTCACTCTCTCCCGCTGGGTGGCACAAGAAGCTGGAGAAAGGGCTACCAGCCACTGCACTGCCAGAGCAAGAGTGCAGATGAGCGAGTGGAATCGGTGGCAGCCTCCTCTCACTTGCCCACCCTCTTTTGGGGGGGCAGTGATGGATACCTGGAGAGGGAAGGTGAGCGACTGAGGGGAAGCAGTGGCAGCCGCTTATTCTCTCTTTCTGGGAAGTGTGGGGTAACTGGGGATACGTCTCACTGGGCCCAACTGCTGCAGTGTCTAGAGCAGTGTTCTCCAACCTTGGGTCCCCAGATGTTTTTGGCCTACAACTCCCAGCATGCCCCAGCCAGCAGGCTGGGGCATGCTGGGAGTTGTAGGCCAAAAACATCTGGGAGCCCAAGGTTGGAGAACACTGCTCTAGAGGGAGAGGCCAGGTGATGGGCTGAGGGGAGGTAGCAGCTGATCTTCATCACCAGCTCATTCACCTTCATTCACCAGCTCATTCACCCTATTGGCAAGCCGCCGCCGCCACCACTCATCTGCCCGCTTCCTCTCAGTGGTGGTGGTGGTGCTGGGCAAGGACTGGGCCTTGGGGCAAAAGTCCAGGAGCCCTCCCCACCCCCCATGAGCACCTAGAGAGTGGCAGATGATTAAAGCATCAGCGTAAGGGACACAAACTCCCATTTTACTCCTGTAGTCATGATGGTGAGGTTAAGCGAGTTTAAAATGCAAAACTGCATGTGCCCAGAATATCTTTTTTTAAAAAATCAGAATTGTCAAATGGTGTGGTGGTTGGTGGTGGTTCGAATATATCAGCAATGTAGAAGTTGTCGTAAAGCATGGAATAGCGGTTGCGGGGGGGGGGAGAGAAACAGTTGTGCGCTTCACAACAGCGGGATGACGTGGCTCACGCTGGCTCAGCTTGTCTGAGCGTGGAAAGCTGAGCAGGGTCAGGCCTGGTGATTACTTGGATGGGAGAGCCCTCCTCTAGTTTCCTGCATTGAGCAGGGGGTTGGCCTCGATAGCCTTGTAGGCTCCTTCCAACTCTATGATCTACGAAATCTAAGAAAATCTAGTTGGGTCCAGGGCCTAAAATTTGCTCACTGCACCACCAGCCCTATTCCCAGTGCTGTTTGGAGGAAGAGGGTAGCAAGCAAGCAGAGGTGGCTGCTTTGAGAGGGGAGTGCAGAAGCCATACCTGTCCTGGGCTGCCTCCCTCTTACTGTGGGCAGGAGGTAAAGAAGGGGAGGTGTTGCCTCAAAGATGCAAAGAGAAAGAAACACACACGCACACACACACACACCCCTGAACAGGGTCACTCCCAGGCCCCCCGTCGCCCGTGGCGGCAGCTGCACCTGACCAGCAGCCGGTCAGGCATCACTCCCAGCGTCTTCCCCGCACCCGAGGTGCTGGGGCCCTCCAGTGGCAAACGCTGGCGCCGCCGCCGGCCTCTGTGGCTCTCGAGTACCTGCCCAGGCTGTTGCAGAGCGGTAGGCTGTGGCGGGGCAGCTTCTCCAATCCACAGCTGCTCCTTGAGGAGATGCTGGTAGCTGAGGCAGTGCTTCAGCGCGGACGGCACGTTGCCCATGGCGCCGGGCGGCAACAGGGTGGGTGGTGGATGCGCCCTGCTCGCCTCCTCCGCAAGGTCACCGCCGACGCGGACGCCGACGGCCGACGCTGCTGCTGCTGCTGCTGCTACGAGCCATCGCAATTGCTGCCGCCGCCGGAACCGACAGCCAGAGGCATCGCGGGCATTGCATTCGCCTCAGCCAGTCGGGGGGGGGGGCATCCCAGGCGCGGAGCGCGCCTCTGATTGGCTGAGGGGGCTGCTGGGAGTGCGCGGCGCCGGCATCCTTGCCTGCCCAGCCCGCCCGCCTGCCTGGCCGCTGCCGGCTTGCGATGCTGCTGCTTCCTACGCTTGGGCAGCTTCAGCATCATCAGCATCCCCACTTAGGGAAAGAACCGAGCCTTTAGCAGCATCACGAATGCTCGTTCCTCATATGATCGAAGGCTAAGGAAAGCGACGGATGGACACCCACCGCCCCCGTGGATTTCATTTCATTTCATTTGATTTACACTGGAACCGCTTTAGGCTATATCAGTGATGGCGAACCTTTTTGAGCCCGAGTGCCCAAACTGCAACACAAAACCAACTTATTTATTTCAAAGTGCCAACACTGCAATTAAACCTGAATACCGAGGTTTTAGTTTTAGAAAAACAACTCATACAGTTGTCCGAACTAATTAACATCTTTTGTCTTAAAAGAAAAACACAATAACAGAGCTTTCAATGATACAAACAGGTTTTTGTTGAAAAAAAACCCTCAAAAAATTATTATAGTACTACATTGTACACATAGCCTGAAGGGAATGTATACAAACTTTTTAAATAATTAGGCACATGTATTTTTGGATAAGAGATTCTCAACTTGTAATATGATTATATGCGAGACTGAAATTGTATGGGGCAAGCTTTACTCCGGGTCCTTTCCCTGCTTCTACGGGTGTCATATTAGTAAAAGTAAAAGTCAACCTGTACTAGGATGAGCAAGATAAACAAGAAAACTAAACGTGCTTAACACATCTTAAACACTTTATGTCTTGGACTGCAAACACTGCATTAGGTACAAGTTTGCATTGGGCATGCTTTTGCACAATTAATGTGATTTTCGCTATTGCATGCATGCTGATAAGTTGTCAAACCTTGGCTCATACTCCGTTAGTTTGAGAGCAACACATGCAGCACTCAGGTCAACTGTTAGGGCTTTACATCCAAGCCATGCTCTGTGCATCATTCTTCAAAATCTTTTAAATGTGATAACAATGTAGAAAAGAATTCTGTAACAGGAATTCTAGAATAAAATCATTCTGTTCCACACTGTGAGAAAGAACAAGATCATTAGTGTTTTGCAGAAGGGGACGGTCTTTTTGCGATCTGGTGACCAATGGCTCGAGTGCCCACAGAGAGGTCCCTGCGTGCCAGCTGTGGCACCCGTGCCATAGGTTCGCCATCACTGGGCTATATTAACTCCTACTCCTTTATCCAGCAGGTGCCGGTCACAGAGCCTCTTTAGGCTCGGCTGCGCCATGTGGCAGAAGGACAAGGAAGTCAAGGAGGACTAAAGCAGAAATCCGTGTTACATGACCCACAGGGCTCCCGGAGGCGTGGCCTTTGGGGCCTTTCCTCGGGGCCAGAGCCCAGGACTGCCTCATGCATGATGTCAAAGAACAGAGTGCTTTTTAGAATGTTACGAGTGCCCATGGATTGAAATGAGCTCAGATTTCTGTAATTTCGGTCCACGGTTTCTGCAGTGGAGCATCATCTGTGAGTCATGCGGATTCTGTGGATTTACTGCTTTTAAAAAAAATTTCAGACAGTTATGCAAATAAATTTGTGGGGGGGGGATGCAAGTTAACTGAAGTGCGTTATGCTATCCAGAAAAGCTTTGATAATGTATACTCAGGTAAATTATGTACTTCACAGCGATTTTTTAAACACACTTTTCGAAGGGGGGGGATCCAATTTTGTAGATGAATGAACAATGGCATGGACATCTCCCTCCAATCTGTGCAACTCACGCAGAACGGATTCAACCAAATCTGGACATCCCCCCCACCCATGCATGCATCACCACTGAGTACACAGGATGCTGCCTTATATCCAGTCAGACCATTGTCCTATCTAGCTCAGTAGAGTCTGCTGTGACTGGCAGGAGCTCTACGCGGTTTCAGACAGAGTCTTTCCCAGCCCAACCAGGATTGAACCTGGGACCTTCTGCATACAAAGTGTATGCTCCACCACTGAATTACACAACCCTACTCCTTGGTTGAGATGGCAGAACTAATTAAAGAGGGATGCATGGAATGTGATTTCTAGGGAAATGTAAGACTGACAATCTTAGCAAAAAGTTCAAGTGCCTGAGAGCCAGTGTGGTGTAGTGGTGAGAGTGTTGGACTGGGATTCGGGAGATCCAGGTTCTAGTCCCCACTCGGCCATGAAGCTCACTGGGTGACTTTGGGCCAGTCACTGACTCTCAGCCTAACCTACCTCACAGGGTTGTTGTGAGGATAAAATGGAGAGGAGGAGGAGGATTATGTAAGCCGCCTTGGGTTCCTTTCAGGAAAAAAGGCGGGGTATAAATGTAATAAATGAAATGAAATGAAGTGCTAATACCCCAGTGGTTTTCAAACTTTGTTCCAGAAAACGATGGGATTCCTTGTTGGAAGCTTATCCGGAGTTCATCAATGAGACTGACCATACACATACACTATTACCAATATACCCAAGGGAGCTATGTACATGTCCTGCAACTGAAGCGCTGTTAAGAATGAATGTTCCAGGATTACCTTCAGCCACAACCCAGGTCACAAGCCAGTTATTTTTAAAAGGAGAGCAGAAAGAGAGGGAGGACAGCAATAGAATTTTAGAATTGGGGGTGTATGTTAAATGGATCTTCTAGCAAGACCCCGTGGTCTAAATGACCACGGGGTCTTGTTTAACTGTTTCCTATCAGTGGATTCTCTACCTACTATGAAAATAAGAACAGAAATTGCCTGAGATCTGCACATATCACTGAAGACTATTACTAGCAGCCATCAGGTCTTGAGATCAAACTGTGTATCAGAATAACACCTATTCCATGCTGCAGATAGAAAGGTGTATCATCCAAGCAGTTATTATCCACCCAGGACAGCAATCCGAGGCACACGTACCCAGAAGTCAATTCCATTGTACACAGTAGAATGTACTTCTGAATGAGCATGCATAGGACCAGACTGTAACAGCTAATAATTACAGATTACATTAGAGCTTTTTTATCCCCAACTGCAAAGGTCATCTTCAGGGATTTACATTACATATACTCTGCAGTGGTCCAGCTAGACCTGGACCTTGGGGTGAAAGTGCAGGGGCCCACAGCCCAGCCCAGCCCCCACAATGACTACCTAGAGAGCAGCAGGTGATGCAAGCATCAGTACAGCAGAAGGAAACTCTTACATTATTCCTGTAGTCATGGTGGTGCTATGAAGAGTTTAAAATGCAAAACTGCACATTCTCAGGGTACTTTAAAAAAAAATATATTCAGGCCTGGCAAACATTTTTGTTGTTGTTCTAACATATCCAGAATGTAGAAGTAGTTGTAAAGCATGGAGCGGCAGTTGGGAAGGTGTAGAAGAGAAATATTAGTTGTGTGCTTCATCACTGAAGTAATACACATGGCCATCTAAAGTGGGCCCCCATAAGATCATTAAGGGCACAATCCTATGCATGTTTAGACAGAAAGAAGTCCTACAACTCCCAGCATGCCCCAGTCAGCCATGCTGGCTGAGGAATGCTGGGAGTTATAGGATTGTTTTCTGTCTAAACATGCATAGGACTGCACCCTAGCTGCACCGCTGACTTTTCTGTTTATTGACATGGTGTCTCCTTTATTTGGAACAGCTTCTATCAAGCCATTATTCTCACCTTCTAGTCCCTCTTTAAAATACAGTTCTCCAGCAATTTCCTGAACCACCATTCTTGATATCATGGAATATTTGACAATAACAGGCCGTCAGTTGACTTGTCAGTTGATCATCTCTGATTAGTCAACTGGCCAGCATCCCAACCCAGTTTTTACAGAATCATATATATGGAGAATATTATAGCATGTTATATCTGGGCAGCAGAAGGATAAGAAGATTCTGTCCAGGTGTGGGCAGAACATGCTCCAGGTTGGGTTATTATTTAATATTTCCATAGCCCCCCCCCCAATCAATATGGACTGAACTTCTGGGGGGGGGGGAAACAGCCCTGACTGAAAACCTCTGGCACATTGGCACATTTACCTCTGGTAAAACCTTTTACCACGGGCCGGTTCACACGACCCAGGCTGCCGGCGGGGAGGAACCACGGGGACGTCCGCGGGGTCCGGCGGGGCACCGCACACGACCGGCACCCCATGCGCGTGGGCAGACCCCGTAGTCCCCGCACCGCAGTGCGGGCCTCCCGGCGGTAGGGGGTGAGGCCCGGGATGCCCAGAGGGGCCGTTTGCCCCTACAGGCTGGAGCAGCGGCGGCTCCGGCCGCTCTGGGCTGCCGTCTCCATGGGGACCCTGCGGGACGGCCGCCCGCTGTTCCGACGGCACGGTGACCACGCGCGGTAGGGGCTTACCCCTCTACCGACCATGGTCACTTTGCGAGCGTCCCACGCGCGGCTCTCCTGCGGGGGCACCCCCGGTCGGCGTGCACACGACACGGGAACCGCGGGGGACTTGCGGTTCCCGTGTCGTGCGAACAAGCCCCACTTCTTGACAGGTCCATTTGGGCTTCATGAAATCTAGCTGTTTATTGGTGTGATGCTGTTCCTTGCTTAGATTCTACATAATGTATTGGTTAACAATTCCATTTTGAAATAAACTTAATGTACCAAAACGCAGGAGAGGACTTGGATGTTTTCAGTGATCTACCAGGGTTGTTAACGTCTAAGTGTTTTCAATTTTGATATATCTCTGGAACACATCTTGGTATTTGGCACACGTTCTTGTCAATGCTTTTAAGATGTGGGGAGAAATAATAGTAAGGACATATATGTGTTATACACTGTACTGCAACAAGACTTCCTGAACTATTCAAGATAGCATGATGTTTTCCTGCACAGTTAAGTATTTCTTAAGCTAGACATGGAACCTTGTCATGCAATCATTGCAATCAGAACAATCAAAACAGTGGGATTTTTACTCTATCTGTTACAAATCTCTAGCCAAGAACAGCAGGGTAAAAATAGATTTATTGTTTGCAAGCACCATTACATCCAAAAAGGGGGTTGCGGGGCCAGGCTGATGACAGTGAGAAAAGAAATCAAGTAAGGGAGTTGGATGCCAAAACTGGCAAGTGGCCACGGACCACGGTACCTACTAAGTAGGGATCAAAGGTACATATGGTCAGTCTCAAGCAACAAAAATAAGCCATAGAATTTGGCAAGCATTATTTTGGGTAACAAAGTCCAGCCTCAAGAAAAAGTGAAAACAATGGGACTTGCATGGGACCTCTGCAGAAAGCAGAGTTATAAGTATCACCATCACTATTGTGTCCTTTTTATTGAAGAAAAAATGTAAATAATTTCTCACATATGTTCATCTAGCTGATCTAAATTGACTAGAAGATACAGCATGATCACATGATTCTGTAAGGCATGCCAGTAAGTCGGTGGTTTTCTGTTAGCTACAGTGCGATTCAGAGAGAGGATTCTTCTAAGGGTGACTAACAGCTGAAGCTGCCAAACTCAGACTCCACCCTGTGCCTGTAGACACCTGGCATTCACATCTGACTGTGGCTGAAGAGATCTCAAGTGACCCTTCCAGATGTTGAAACTTATTCTTGTGTGTGTGTGTGTGTGTGTGTGTGTGCGCATGCGTGCGTGCGTGCGTGTGTGCGTGCTATCTCTAGCACCACCTGGTGGCCTCTACTGTTATGGAAAAATGGCTTTCCACAATGCTTTCTCCTGGGATGGGAATCACTACACATAGAAAAGGAACACATCAGGGAGGAGCAGGATGTGCGCAAGAACCTTTGTCTTTAACATCTAGTTTTCTATGTGGAGGGAGGGTTAAGGAAACACATTATTCATGGATGTTGCATCACATCATACTTGCGCATGCTCCTTATGTCAGGGAGGTTGAAGTCCAGGAATGGACAATTGAGCACTCACCTGCTTGGAGGCCAGTTCATTCATGCACTCTACAAGAGAAGATGATGGAAGCACCAGGAGTGCTGGGTTAGTTCTGTTTTAAGAGCCTAGGAGGAGAAGGGCTGGCATTTCTAGGCAGGGCTGGGAAACACTCCTGTCTGGAACCATGGAGAGCCACTGCCCATCAGTGTAGAGTTTATACTGGATTGTAGACTCTGTAGTTTATACTGGATTGTCGATTCTTCCCCAACCCGGAGCCCTCCAGATGTTTGGGACGACAACTTCCAGCATTCCTCACCACTGGCCATGCTGTCTGGGGCTGATGGGAGTTGGAGTCCAAAAGATCTGAAGGGCACCAGGTTAGAGAAGACTGCAAACTATAGACAATACTGGGCTAGATGGACCAATGGCCTAACGTGGTATAAGGCAGCTTCCTGTGTTCATAGAACTCAAGAGTGGGTTGGTGGAAGCTAGCCTTCCCAGGCATGGGGAAAGAGGTTGTTGCTGCAGGAAGAGGAAGGAGGTTAAAGCTATTAATGGGTACTAGTCATGATGGCTATATATTACCACTAGTATCAGAGGCATATTATTATCTCTAGCATAGAGGTTGCAGGGAAAAACAAATGGAACAGTGTAATTGCACTTATGTCCTGCTCATGGACTTCCCAGGGCTTTTCTACATGAGGCATTTATCGTGCGCTCATCATTCCCTACTCATGGTTGTTTACTGGTTCCTTAGACGACATCATGACCCTCCAGTTTTGCTTCTGTGTCGAACCAGCACTTTTGGAGAGTGAAAATGTGGCATTTAATTATGAAAGCGAAAGAAACTGCTTTTTCTGTTGTGTATTTGTGCTATTCTGCTATACCACAGCACCACCTATAGGTTATGTAGCAGAATAGCAGGGAAGGAAAAGCACTTGTGTAGTGCTCAGATATCAATTCTGCGATGAAACCAAAAGTAGATACAGCAGATTAACAGCTGATTAACAGATGCTCCTGGAGGCATCTGATTGGCCGTTGTAGAAACAGAATGGACTAGACAAGCCTTTGATCTAGTCCAGCAGGGCTCTTTTTATGTTCTTAAGGATGTAATTCTATGCATGTTTAGACAGAGAAAAGGCCAAAACTCCCGGCATGGCTGGCTAGGGCATGCTGGGAGCTGTAAGCCTTTTTTTCTGCCTAAACATACATAAGATTGCACCTTAAATATCTTCCCCAATATGGAGCCAATGTATTGCTGCCCAGAATGCCAGGGCTCTTAGGAGCCATATGTTGCCACTGGGATCGTAGCTAGCCATCCCTAACCTAGAATATATCATGTGTGCATATGAAATGAAATGTATTTAAAGAATGAAGTCATTTTATGGAATCTCTAGACTATCTTAACTACATTTGTGGAACAGCAGTGATTTGTACTTTTCACAAATTCAAAAAGGGAGCACTTGTACTAGCATTGAAATAAATGGCACATTGTATCTTAAGCCAATGGAGAATAGGGTGCTTTAAGACAGCATCTTCATGAGAAAATTAGTATGACTTGTTAAAATAAGTCGTGTGGTTAGTCTGAGAGGAAAGGGGTGGGAGAGATAATTGAAAACACATTTCCCAAGGAATGATATCTGAAAACAGTGATTCAGCTTTTGAAAACAAACTGCAAATTACATTCTCATACAGTTAACAAAGCAAGTAATTCCTTTGATTCCTAACACATGGAATCATGACAAATAAGTAAAATATGAGTGTGTGTTGTTTTTTAAAAAAAATATCAGTGTTCAGATTAAGTATATCACTTTTTCATACAACTGTACTTAACTTAATTTGTTGTGCACAATGTACAATTCACCTGAAGAGGGTTGGATTGCACATTGCGGGGTGGGGTGGGGGTTGCATTATATAGCAGAATAGGCTTCAGAGGAAAGCTACCCATTATATAAATAATGAAAATATCTAGGGGTATATTGTATAGGATTTAAAATAAATAGAAGGGATATGAACTTCCATGCTTCAGGAAATAAACCAATCACTAGCTGACAGAGGTTAAAGGAACTCATGTTATGGGCAAATTATTTCATTTTTGCTACAGGAAGGGGGGGTTGGCATGAAACATCTGGTTATTGAATACTGTCATAAACAAAATGTATGATAATAGGACCAAGACTTTATTTAAATTCTCTGTTCATGCTTTAAATTCCTGTTTAGGAGTCAAATATCTTTTCTGTGCTCCAAAGACAATGGAGGAAGTGGTTCATGTTGCTAGGAGTTTAGTTAACAACTTTGATGAGGAGGATGAGGATGAGAAATATTCATACATATAGACATTCCAATGAGAACTCTCAACTAATAAATAATTGTACTTGATTAAAGATCTGCCTTTTAACCAGTTAGATTTATATAAATGTGTAAATTACCAAAACCTCCTTTTGGAGATATGAAAAGAAGTATAAGATAAGTTAACAAAAATAGCCACGTCTTATAAGAAGGAATGATGGCCATCTTTAATATTTTCTTTTTCATTCCCTATTCTAGTAACATACCAGAACCAAAGGAGATTAAAACAAAACAAAACTATGCCCTGAATTTGCTTGCATCTCTTAGGCTGCAATCCTATGCACACTTACCTGGGAATAAGTCTGAACTCAGTGATACTTACTTCTGAAAAATTCTCAGAGGGGAAGCTGTGTTGGTCTGTTGCAGCAAAAATAACAGTGAGTGGGGTGGCATCTTAAAGACTAACAAATTTATTCTGGCATGTCCACAAAAGCTTCTGGCAGAATGAATTTGTTAGCCTTTAAGGTGCCACAAGACTCTTTGGGTGCAATCCTAGGCATGTTTAGACAGAAAAAAAATCCTACAACTTCCAGCATTCCTCAGGGAATTGTAGGACTTTTTTCTGTCTAAACATGCATAGGATTGCATCCTTTGTTGTTTTTACTTCTGAATACATATGCACGGGGTTCTGCTGTTAATTTGCTTGCCCTCAGTGAGTAAAATTGCCACCTACTTAGTTATTTTATCTATGATTAGCAGCCTGATCCTATGCATTGTCTACTCAGAAAAAGTAAGTCCAATTACATTAAAAGGGACTTACTACTTGGTAAGTGTGTATAGGATTGCAGGCAGCCTATGCTTTTCAGGTTTTATTGTTTTAAATTGTTGTACACCACTTTGATGGCTTTTTCACAGATGAGGTGGTATATAAATATTAGTAATAAATAAATACTAGGGAAGTCCTATTGAGCTTAATGGGACCTACTGTTTCTGAGCAGACATGCATAGAATTGTGCTGTAAAAACTCATAGCCTTAATTATAATGGGGTTGTTGTACTGGTGTTGCACATATGTTAGATACCTTCCATTTGTTGGTATGCCTTTTCCCCATTGTTTTGTTCTGTTCTTTCTAGGTAGCATCTCATATCTATTTCAGTAATTCAGCAACTTCTTTTCTTTTACTAAGGGCACAATCCTGTGGCTGCTTAGACAGAGTCTAGATGGCCATAGGAGAGGTCAGAGTCCCAGCTCTGACCTCGGAAATGCGCTCCAAGGTCGGAGCTGGGACTCCAACTTTGGAGCACCCTCCCTCTGCCCTTGCAGCTGGTGCAGAAAGAACCATGCCAGCTGCGGCTCCAAGGTCAGAAGCCTAAGGCCAGCCATATACGGTAAGTCTTCTGCATGGTGGGAGAAGCATGGAGGCGGAAGGAGCCTGCGTGCTCCTTCCGCCTTCAATAGGATGCCCGTAATCCACCCTCGATAGGATGCCCATAATCCTCCAATGTTAATATTTTGCCTGGCAGATATATCCAGTTCCTGAGTAGTTTTCATCCGATCCATTATCTTGTTATGCTCCATTATCTATGGCTTTTGCTATAAGCACCAGGAACATCCACCCACATGTCCTGCAGTCTACAAAATTGGATTCTGACTTCCTATCCTTGCCTTCCAAGTTCTCGCAACTTATTCCCATGGTTGAAATAATAATGTGAGAAAGATTTATACATGTCTAATGAATATTCTGAAGCATTCCCAAATTCTTGGCATAGCTATGTCTGATTCATAGTCAGGCATGCGTATCAAGTCTTCCCACATTTTGAGTTTAGTCATGGGAATGACTTGTGGGAACCTTCTTCAGATTAAAATGTTATCATGCTGTAGGGCGCTGTGGCTATGGTGTTCAGTGCATTTGTTTAAAAGTGATATAGTCTAAAATCAGCCCTGAGCACATGGCAAATTCAAGGGTTCCTACATATAGTTGTGTGGCAAAGCTGGTGTCTGATTGTCCCATCTTGTGGGCAAATCCATTCTCAGCATATGGTGAGTTTCATCATCTCTCTCCTCTCTTCCTTTTACACTGCAAATTGATGTGGCCATGAGATGGAGCAGTGAGCTATGCAGCCAGCTGTAACATCCTCTGAATTTGCTACATATTAAAGGCCAATTTGGATCATGTGACTGCTGATCTAAACTCCATGGTAAGCAATGCAACCAATTTCCATGTCAATTTGTCAAGGCTTGAGGTCCCAGTCTCAGTTGGAAGAGTTCTGCATTTCCCCCTCCCTATTGGACCATCAGCTTTAAGGTATCTAGCCCAATGAATGCACTGAAAAATATTGATAAAAGTAATGTCACTGTCACAGCGGTGTGATCGCCTGAAAACACTCTTCAGCAAAAAGAGTGGTGGGGGCAGGGGACACCTCACATTGCACAGTGTCAGTCACAACACAGTTGAGTCATAGTAGCAGGATCTGATAAAATTAAAAGATTTGTGTCAGTTCTAAAACAAATAACTCTCCCAAACAGTTGCCAAGGAGGACTAAAGGAATATTCCGAGGAACAACAAATAAAGACTTGAGGATTCTGAATCTTGTTTGTGCTTCTCCTACTAAAACCCTCACAAAAACACAAGAAGAGCCCTGCTGGATCAGACCAAAGGCTTATCTAGTCCAGCATCCTGTTTCCCACAGTGGCCAACCTGATGCCTATAGGAAGCCCACATGTAGGACACAAAGTCAATAGCCCACTCCTGCTGCTGTTTCCCAGTAACTGGTAAGGATGTAGCAGAGAGCCATCATGACTAGTAGCCACTGATAGCCTTGTCTTCCATGAATTTGTCTAATTTCCTTTTAAAACCATTTAAGTTGGCAGCCATCACCACATCGCTTGGTAGCAAATTCCATAGTTAAACTATGTATAGTGTAAAGAGGTGTTTCCTTTTGTCTGTCCTGAATCTCCCACCATTCACTTCATTAGATGACCCCAGGGCAAGGCCTCAAAGTAGTTACAAAAATAGTTCGAAGTACTGTACATTTATTAAAATGTAGTTACGTAGCTAGTAGTTAAAAATTACTTCTTAGGCAGTAGTTAGCAGTGGTAGTTCAACTACTTTTAAAGTACTTAGGCAGACTCTCTTCTCTCACCAGCATTACATGTTCTTAGTTTGGATATCACTTCATCCAAACAGGCTGCATGTATTTCAGTATTAAAGTAAGTGTGCTTTATGGACTTTCCCAGCTGGTCTTGTAAGCTGAAGCTGTTAAATTCAATTGGAAGCTAAATACTTCATGATCTAGTGTAAGGATTCATATTTCCAAGCCTTAAGCCATAAGATGTTGCCTGTGGGGATGGTTTTTAAAACAACACATGACTAATCCATCTGCTGAGAATGTGAGTAAAAGAGGGGCCACAGATCCACATTAGGTCCCCAAAGCATTTTTCTCATTACTCTTGCAGACAAAACAGTATTATTAAAAAAACAAAAAAAAAAAACAACCCACAGTGCAATAACAGAGAAGAAAGCTTGGGAAGCAACTTGATGAACTCCTCAACAAATTTAATAAAAAGAAACAAGGCTGCAAGACAAAGAAGGTGGACAGGATTCATCCTGGTGTCATTATTCATCTTTGACATACCCACCTGCTGGGGAAGGAGATAACAAGGGAACTTCCCTGCAGAGATATAAACGGTTTGAAAGCCCTGTCCAGCAGGGTCTCACAGCAGCTGAAACAATGCTGGCAAGGAGACTGCGTGCTATGTTGCTAAAATGCCAACTATGATGCACAGAACAATCTCAGTGTCAGGTGGGTATTTATATATATTAAGTGGAGGAATCCCATTTATTTGAAGGGCTAGAGTAGCCTTCCGTAGCCTGGCCGCCTCCAGATGTGTCAGACTACAATGCCCATCATCCCCAGCCAGCTGACTTTGGGTGATGGGAATTGTAGTTCAACATGTCTGGAGGGCATCAGGTTGGGGAAGGCTGGGCTAGAGTGATGTCCAGAATGCTTGTTTCACTAGAATCCAGGGCAGACTTCCCCCACCTGTTGCCCTCCAGATGTATTGGACTACAACTCCCATCACCCCAGCCAGGTTATGCTGGCTGAGGATGATGGGAGTTGCAGTTCAACATGTCTGGAAGGCACCAGGTTGGGGAAGGCCAGTCTAGGGCAACAATGACATGGAGCTGAACGGGAGGCATGCAATGAGCTGAGATACTGGGTAAATTCAGATTCAAAAAGGAGAAGAAAACCAGGAAAGTGCTCACATCTTCTGCCCTTCCAGTGTGTGCTGGTGTGAATCTGCCTTGGATCCCCTCTCTCCTGCCCCCATAGGATTACCCTGCCTGTGGATCAGGTGACTATGATGTCAGAAAATATTCCATGTATTATATTTATACTATATTTTAATGAATCCTTTTGTTATTGGAAACCCCAAGCAAACTCTGCAAAATTCTAGATTAGTTGTGTGAAAACTTTTAAAACCTATTATGCGAAGTATTTATGGTGGAATCCTTAGTAATTATGGTTATTTAGTTTCTCTATTTGATTAAATTGCAATAACTGTGGGGGAGGAGCTTCGCCAGCTATGAAACAGTAGCTTTCTACAGAGCTCCCGGAATGATTTGATAATATCTGCAAAATACACAGGAAAGACAAATCGTGAGTTAAAATTCCTTTCCTGTTTGCTTTCTGGAAGGTATATGCAGATGTGGAGTTAAAAAGGAAATAAAAAGAACAGTTTTCCTTTGCTGTGCTTGCCCCTTATTGTTTATGAGCTCTAGACGGGAGAAAAAGTCCCTTCCCCCTCTTTGGAAACGTGAACAGGCGCATCCCTCGGATAACAGTCTGAAAAGGTTAATTAGGATCCTTGACATGAGAGCTACTGAACTTTCTTATCAATTTGAGCAACAGGGTCCAGAAAAGAAGCTGCGAGGCAGTGAAAGTTCTGAGACAGCGAGGGGGAGGGGCGGAAAAATGGCGGATTAAGCTGGCAAATTCCCTGCTGGTGCCAAGCCAAAGACAACATCTCCAGTTAAGCTTAAAGGGGCAGCACCAGATTGGGAGAAGCTCTTATTACAATTTCAAAACTCTATTGAATCAGGGCAGCAGAAACATACAGAAGCAATTGAGAATTTCCGAAAAGAACACAAGGAGGATATGAGGCAAATGAAAGAATCGATGGACCAGATGAAGGTTCAAATTCAAGAGCTCCAGGTCAGAGTTGATAAGGTGGAAAAAGTCCAGGCGAAGGATGAAAAAAGTTTTGAAAAGTATGAAATGAAATTTAATGAGATGGAAATACAGATGATCAACATGCAAGACAGGCAACGCCGTTCCAACATCCGGATCAGAGGCTTTCCCATGGAGATGGGGGAGACTGGATATAAGTTAAGAGGCAGTATTTTGGAATGGATGAACGAAGCTGTCTCTGGCGATAAAGATCTCTGGGACGATATGGACATTGAGATAGTGCATAGAGTGGGAGTATTAAGGCGTGGCATGACATGCAGAGATGTTGTAATGAAATTTGCAAATTTATACAAGAAGGATGTCTTTATGAATGCGATTAGAAAGCAAGGTCAAGCAGCTTTTAAGGGAGCTACTTTGCAAATCTACAATGATCTCTGCCAGCAAACAATTAATTGGAGGTGAAGTGTTAAACCATGCACAGCAGTCTTGATCAAGAAGGGAATAAAATATAACCGGTCTTTCTTACTTTTTTGTGGAACAGTAAGAGATACAAGATCTCATCATGTGTCCAAGGCATGGGCCTGCTGGGAGAGTTGGGGCTTCACGATGATGGTGAGGGTCCAGAATCGATGGGTCAACTGGAAGAAGAAGGAGCAAGCGGAGGAATAGTATAAAAGGTTGTTCCAGCACGAGAAGAAAGAAGAAAGGGAAAATGTTTTATAAAGAAATTATCCGGGAGGGAATGAGGGGCTGCTGTTCGGGTGGGTGATGGTTCCTTCCCCCCCCCTTGGATAGGTGGGTAGGTTTAGGGCGGGGCAAGATGCCCTGGCTTAGCAGGGGGGGTAGTTTAGCTGAATGTGGGGGTGGGTTCATGGGCTTGTTATTGTTTATTATACTCACTTTTAGGGACCAAAAAAGAAAAAATGATGTTAATAGATGGATCATAAGTTAAGAATTTCAACCTTAAATGTTAAGGGGCTAGGTACAGTTACCAAGAGGAGGCGAATAGAAGCACTTCTTAAGAAGGATAAGGCAGATATTATATTCTTGCAAGAAACGCACCAGGCAAGGAAAGGAGTCAATGAATTGAAACTGAGGTGGTCTAGAATATATGAGATAGCATGTGGATCATCTAAATCAAGAGGAGTAGCAATTATAATTTCAAAGAATTGTGGTTTTAATGTTTTAAAGGTGAAAAAGGATGGTACAGGTAGATATATTATAATGTATGGGACCTTGGGAGGAGAAGAATATGTTATAGTTAATGTTTATGCTCCCAATCAAAATCAAGGAGAATTTTATCAACATGTGTTTAAAGAAATGGGTAATTTTCAAAATCAAAGGGTTATTATGGCTGGGGACTTTAACATGGTATTGGATAGAAGAAAAGACAAATCCAATCCGACAAGAGAAGATCAGAGAAATAATTTAACGATTTTGAATAAGTTAATTAGTAAGGAAGGGTTGCTAGATGTTTGGAGAGGGGTCAAGGGGAACGAGGAAAGATATACATTCTACATAACAGCAACTAAGAACTATTCTAGGATAGATTTTATATTTGTGTCCAAGACCCTGTTTTCAAAGGTCTTGGACACGGAGATAGGAGTAATAAAAGTTACAGACCACGCACTGGTTAATATGGATTTGAAGATACATAAGGATTATAGAGAAGCGAAAAGATGGAGATTGAATTGTAATATTTTTCATTTTAAACATTTAACAGAAAAAATAGAGAAGGAATTGAGGGAAATGTGGGGATTTAATCAAACAGAAGAATGTACTGAAGCGATAATATGGGATACAATGAAGAGTGTAATGAGAAGAATAGGATTGAGAGAGGCAATAAATTTGAGGAAACAACAAGAAGTTTTTTTATCAAAAGCTAGAGGGGGAGATTAGGGATTTGGAAAAAAAGTATTTAGAGAAGAGGGATAAAAAGATTTTTGCAGAATTACAGGGTAAAAGGAAAGAATTGGAGAATAAAGAATTGGATAGGGTACAAAGGAATTTGATTTATACAAAAAGGGAGTATTTTGAGAATAGTAATAAAAATTCTAAAATGTTGGCTAGATTAGCACAATTAAAAAAGGAAAAAAGCTTAGTGGGGGTGATTAAAGATAAGAGGGGTAAAGAATATAATTTATTAAAGGATAAACTGAAAATTTTCCATGAATATTATACAGAGTTATATAAGGCAGGAAAATGGTCGGAAGCTGTGAGTAGAAAATATATCAAAAAAAAATTAAAAATAAAAATCCAGGAAGAAGACAGAGAGAAATTGGAGCAACCATTTATGGAAACTGAAATAGAGAATGCTATAAATAAATTGAAACAGGGGAAAACGCCAGGATTGGATGGTCTGGGGGCGGAATATTATAAAGTTTTTAAAAAAATGTTAATTCCAAAGTTAAAACAGTTGTTTAATGATATTCTACACGGGGGAGAGATCCCCCCGTCGTGGAAACAGTCCTTGACTATTTTAATCCCGAAACCAAGGAAGGATTTAGCAGTACCAGGTTCTTATAGACTAATATCATTAATTAATCAAGATGCTAAATTATTGACAGCAATTTTAGCTAGAAGAATGAATCGTTTTCTAACTAAGTATATAGGGTTAGATCAATGTGGTTTCATTCAAGGAAGACAAATGGCAGATTTAACAAGAAGGGTTCTGAATATAATATATTTAATAAAGAAAAATAATTTGAAAGCTGGGGTTCTTGCACTGGATATTTTTAAAGCCTTTGATTGTGTGGAATGGCCTGCATTAAAGATGTTAATAAAAACTATGGGGTTTGGAGAAAAGTTTATAGGTATTACTAATCAATTATATACTCATAATGTTACGTCGTAATTTTAAATGACGGAATAACAGAAACGATAAGCCTAGGCCGGGGAACTAGACAGGGTTGTCCCCTTTCTCCAGTATTATTTGTGTTAGTTATGGAATTGTTAGCGAATGCGATAAGACAGGAGAGGAAATTACAGGGGATAGGGATAGAGGCTAAATGTAAGATAAACCTTTTTGCAGATGATATATTGTTAACATTAGAAAGGCCTATGGAAAATTGGGATTGGATAGAGAAACATTTAGATGAATTTAGGGAAGTAACGGGGTTAAAAGTTAATTGGGATAAATCGGAGATGATGACATTTAATTATAGTAAACAGGAGGAAAGGGGATTTAAACAAAGGAAAGTTGATATAAAGATAAAAAATGTAATTAAACATTTAGGTATTGATATATTAAAAGATATGGATAAAATAGGGGAATGGAATTTTAAAAAATTAAAAGAAGTTAAAAATAAAATAGAGGATTATAAAAAATTGGGATTATCATGGTTCGGTAGGATAGCTTTGATTAAAATGAAGATTTTACCGAAGTTTATTTTTTTATTTAGAATGATACCATATAAGATATCAGAGAAAGAAATTAAAGATTGGCAAGTAATGGTAAATAGCTATTGCAATGGGGGGGGGGGAGATCAAGGATTACTAAGAATAGATGGTGTAAAGCTCAAAAAATAGGGGGACTTGGGCTCCCTAATTTAAAATGGTATTATATAGCTAATCAACTTAGATATATTATGGATATTATTGTCAGAAAGGATTTTATGTGGTGGGAAATAGAAGCATTTGAATTGGGTAATAGGGTGGAGAAATTTTTATTTACAAAACAAGGACATATTATGACAAAAAGATTAGAAAATCCCTTTTTAAAAAATATGTTAGAAATTTGGGGTAGAAATAAGGAAATATTTTTACCAGGTATATCCCTGCTTACTCCAGTGGTGGTTATGGAGGATTTTCCAGAGAATGTTAGACATTTAGAACGAATTTTTAGAGAGAAAAGGGTGATAAGATTAACGGATTGGCTGGAAAAAATGGAGACAAGACAGCAAATAATTGATAGGGTTGGGGCAGGAAGAATTTCGTGGTTAAATTTAATTCAACTAGTACAATGGGGTAAGAAATGGAAGAGGAGACATGAACATGAAAGAGATTTCACCGCATTTGAGCAGTTGGTTATGTCTAGAGAACTTATAGAAGGAAATGCATCAGCTAGGGGTCTTACAAAGATGTTATATAAAATGTTGCAGAAATCAGAAGAGCAAGCAGAAAATCTTAAAATAGTTTGGGATACAGAGTTTGAAGAGGAAATATCAAAGGATGAGTGGAACAAGATTTGGGATAGGTGAATATTGAAAAATATGTCTATAAGAATCAAAGAGAATTTTTATAAGCTAATTTGGAGATGGTATTTGACTCCGGTGAGATTAAATAGAATAGATAACAAATGTTCTCCAGTGTGTTGGCGAGGATGTCAGGAGCTGGGTACATATGCTCACATGTGGTGGAGTTGTAAAAATGTAATGGATTTTTGGAAAATTATTTTTGAGGAAATATCAGAAATTGTTGGAGCTGATCTAGAGGTTTGTCCTAAACTAGCTTTGCTATCAATAACGGAAAAGGTGATCGGTCCTCAAAACGTTAAAGAATTAATTATAAATTTGTTAACGGCAGGTAGATTAATGATAGCAAGGAAATGGAAAATTCAGCAAGTTTTCACTATTACCGATTGGTATAAAGAAGTATGGGATATGGCATTGAATGATATGTTGACTTGTAATATCAAATGCAAAAGGGGTCAATTAAAGAAAAATATTTTTAAGGATATTTGGGGTTTATTTTTGGAATATGTGTTAAAAAAAGGGGAAAGGAAGTGTACCCTGTCAAGATATGTTGTATTTTTGGAATAATGAACAATTATAGAGTTATTGTATTATTTGGTCCCATGGTGATGGGAGCACTATATTAGTTATATGTGTGTGTTATTTTCTTTGTATTGTTCAAAATTTTAAAATAAAATATTTAAAATTTTTTTGCAATAACTGCATTTAACAAGAGGGATGATCTCAATACAGTAAACAATGTGATCACAGACACAATTGGATTAGGATTCCTCATCTAAGTAACTGTTAGATAATAGGTTAAATTCATACATAATCTCCCCTTTTTAAAAGGAAGTTACTAAAATGATTTTGACGCAGACTGCACACCTGGCAGTGTACCATTCTAGTACAGAAGTGTTCACCTGGCCCTTAAAATAATGGCCCAATGCAGGGCTAGCCCAAGACATTGGCTGTGTGAAGCAATGAACAAGATGGTGCCCCCTCGCATTCCATGTATAAATGCTGACTGGAAAGGCAGATGAATCTGTCTTTATCACTGATGATGTCACAGCATCCTCCACTGCACCTGAAGGCAGAAAGCTAACTTAGGGGACGCAGAGCAGACCACATGGCACACAGACCTCTTCACCAACATCTTGCTTCCGCCTCCCACCATCTGCCACCTGAGGTGACTGGTTCACTCTGCCTAGTGGTAGGGCCAGTTTTGGCCCAATACCAGCAAAATTGCTGTTTTCTTCCTCCCTGTCCCTGCCAGCAATGGCTTGTCATTTCAGGAACAAACCTCTTGCTTTTCAAAAATTGTATTCTCTTACAGATTTAGCTGTTGTTCTTGTTTCTTCCTTTTTCTTTTTATAGGCTGTGCATGTCTCTCTAGTACTGACTCCAGACTAGCCAGTGCGAAAGGGTTGGATCAAATAGCTGGATGCCATACTGGGAGGTGCAGGGTACGGGGCTTTGCATATGTAGCACAGCAGGGATTCACTTATGCAAATGTCCCAAGAGATTTGATAGGATGCTAGTAGCACGATGCACCCAGTCCCTGGGAATCTTGTATATGCCTGCCTGTACATGTGTGTGCATGCACATGTGAAGCTGCCAAGTCTTACCTTCCCTATCCCAACTATAATTATGGTGGACAAGCAGAAGTATTATTGAAGAGTTAGCAAATCATCTTGGAAAATGTTCTGTTTTATAATGTAAACTCTTCTGATCTTGTGAGCTGGTTTGAGCATGGTTTACCATGGGGAAGTGGCTTATAAATACACTGGTGACGATGAACAGGAAAAAATGCCACAATGATCAGTATTGGGTTGTATCCAACAGTGTCCTTCCATGAAAAGAACAGATACCACTGGCATACTCAATTCCCCCTCCCTTCTGCACCCCCCATGTGCCCCCCAGATATGTTCTGGTGAGTTAGAGGACCCTCCAGAGCAGATAAGGAGAGGGTGTGTGGGGCTGTAGGGGGCAGGAGTGGAAGGGAAATTCCTGTTTGGCAAACAGAGGTCCACACAACATTGGATTTAGCCCAGTCTTATTCTTATTCTTGTTGTTTATGTTTGTTTGTTTGTTTGTTTGTTACATTTATATCCCACCTTTCTTCCAAGGAACCAAATGGGTGTACATGGTCCTCCTCCCCTCCATTTTATCCTCACAACAATGCAACAACCCTGTGAGGTAGATTAGGCTGAGAGTCTGTGACTGGCCCAAAGTCACACAGTGAGCTTCATGGCCAAGTGGGGACTAGAACCCAGATCTTCCACGTTCCAGTCCAAAGCTCCAACCACTACGCCACCCAGTTGCTCATCTGACAGGAACCCATGGTTCACCTTTCAAATTAGAAAGAGTACTCCATGGTGTAATTAAATTATTTTAGAAAGAATTCATCCATCTTTGAGTTTGAGTTGAAATGAAAGCAGATGGGGTGGTGAGAATAAGGGAGCGGGACAGAGAGAGAGAGAGAGAGGGAGGGGGAGAGAGAGAGAGAGAGAGAGAGAGAGAGAGAGAGATACCACCATAAACTGAGCTTCTTCTGACCTTTGACTGGCCTTTGAAGAACTTGGAAGAGCACAATACCTTAACTATTTCACATAAATATTAATCATGCTTCAAAAACAGATATTCCTGTTTTGGAAAACAATAGCAATAGCAATAAAGAATATGAAACATGCAATAAGTGAGAACAAAACATAACAGTGACTATGGTAATGTCATTCACGCTGATCTGACACACAAAATATGGGGAAGATTTCAATGTCTGCATTGATAGCAGTGTTTTAACAGTGTAATAAAAATCTAAGGCAAAGTTCAGCACTTTTTATTATGTCCTGCTTATTTCGATGGAAGAGGTTTAAGCAGGCCCTTAATTCTCATATTAACATACCTAAGTGGGCATTCAAAGTACTGAAGTTTGGCTCGCTCATGTCTTTAATATTCAACCAAATATGTTCTGGTTTCATATGGCAAATGAGGACAGATTATGAAAGAATCACCCTGTATCCTTGATAAACATCCTTTAACATGGCTTGAAGCAGAGTTTGAGTCAATTGCGGCCAACAGCTTAGTACTCCCTCCCAAGACATGCTTTCCTAAGGCTGCAATCCTAAACACACTTACCAAGGAGTGAAACCTATTGAGATGTTTAAAAAAGTGCTTATTTTTCAACCATGTTTGATCTGATATGTATTTTGATGCAATGAGACCTTAGAAAGCATGATCAGTATATTCTATCACAGCGGTCCCCAACCTTTTTGGCACCAAGGACCAGTTCCGTGGAGGACAATTTTTCCACGGACCGGGGGGGGTGTCACCCACCACTCACCTCCTGCTGTGCAGCTGCGGGGATGTATCCGAGAGTCTCGAGGGGGCTGAAGCGAGTCGAACTTGCCCTGCTCGACACCCCCCCCGAGACTCTCGGAGACTTACCTGCTGCTGCTGCTCGACCCAAACACACTGGGGAAAGGACCTACAAGGTCCCTGGCGCGTCACTTCCTGGTTCTCCGGCGCTGCTCTTTTTACATAAATACCATGGTAAAGTACCTTAAAACAGCCGTGATTTGCTATTCCCGGCCGTTTAAAAGTACTTTACCATGGTATTTATGTAAAAAGAGCAGCACCGGAGAACCAGGAAGTGATGCGACGGGTCTCCCGTCGCGTCACTTCCGGTTTTCCAAAAATGCTCGCCGGGAGGCGAGCAGAAGGACGAGCAGCAGGGGGTGTTCGCTGGAGCTCGCGAGCACCCCGAGAGCCAGGTGGGGTGCTCGTGTGGGACGGCCGGGCATCCCGGCCTGGTTCCTAACAGGCCACAGACCAGTACTGTGAGCCAATGTGGCATAGTGGTGAGAGTGTTGGACTGGGACTCGGGAGATCCAGGTTCTATTCCCCGCTCGGCCATGAAACTCACTGGGTGACTTTGGGCCAGTCACTGACTCTCAGCCTAACCTACCTCACAGGGTTGTTGTGAGGATAAAATGGAGAGGAGGAGGAGGATTATGTAAGCCACCTTGGGTTCCTTGCAGGAAAAAAGGCGGGCTATAAATATAATAAATAAATAAATAAATAAATAATCTACTGCTTCCCAGTTCTACTTCCTGACATTACCTTGGAATCCATTCGGTGTTATGTGGATCTCAGGATCAAATTCATGCTGGCTCATGAATTGAGCTTGTGCATGCACACTGGCGTGCACACGCACACGCACACGCACACGCACACACACACACACACACACACATATGCACACCAGTGTGCCAATTCAACACTTTTTGGGAACTAGTACGCTTATATCCATCAAACAGAGAGAGACTCTCCACTCTTTCACCATTGTTTGCTATAGGTTAACCAGGAAGGTATTACAGTTTTTAAACATATAAGATGTTTTAAGATGTTTTAAGTTGTTTTAAAATGTTTTAAAGATGTTTTAAGATGTTTTATAGTATGTGTTGTGTTTTGATTAGTTTATGTATTTTATATTTTTTGCTGTCCCCCCCCCTCGATGTAGACGGAGAGGCAGGTAAGAATAATAATAATAATAATAATTATTATTATTATTATTATTATTATTATTATTATTATTATTTATTGTGTAGTTCTGTTGAATGTAGTTCTCAATTAAACGTACAAGTTGTTTAGTCTAGACCTTAACTGAATCATTTTCCAGGCCAGACCCCCCCCATACTTTCATCACAGTTTGTTGTGCTAATTCAAGTAAAAAATATAAGCAAACACCCAGCCACGTAAATCACAATTTATCAATATATATCGTGCAGGGAGTTGCGGGGCAGGGAGAATTAGAAAGGGAAAGCATCACCCTCCAGGCACTTTGCTTTTCTTGTACCCTCTCAGCATAAAATTGCAAAATTTAAAAAGAGTGCCCCCTTCTCCAATGTTCACTAATTTCTTTACTGTGTAATGGGATACCTTCGAAATCACAGAAAATTACAGGAGACTTGATGGCGGAAAATACTTCTCATGTTGGCACGGAATGGATGTCTGTGCCGCAACTTGAAAGCCTCGCTGGTTTCATAGGACTTTTATTTGTAGGAAAAGTCACAGAATTTCCCCAGTTCCCCACACCTCAATTTCCTTCCTCCAAGTCTACCTCCATTCCAATGCTTTTTCAAGCTGCTTACATGAACAGCATGGCATATTCACATTCCATCTGTCCCTCGCCCCCACCTTAAAACCAGTATTTCTTACTGGCTGTTATGATCTCATCTGGAAGTGTTTTAGCAGTGTATCATAGTGTCTCCTTTTATTAGTCACATTTCTCTGCTTGCTCAAAATAGGAGTCAAAAATCAAATCGAAGCCTCCCCTCAACTTTCACACCCCCACACACACACTTCACTGTGTATATCATGTATATGGAGACCTGTAGAGCAGGGGGGGGGGGAATTACTTGAGTTCAACATTCCACCCCACCCTCTTTGAGAACACACTTTGCACTGTTCGTGGTTGCTTCTGCTAATGAAGAAGAGCAAAAGAGCTGGAAAATTTACACCTAAATTCTTGGTTTTTTAAATAAATAATTTGACATTTTTAATGAGAACAGTCTGCCTCACAGGGCTGAGAAATAACCCTTATGGCTGTAATATTTTCGATGTCTTGAGTTGTCAGACCTTGTGCTTTTGAAGAAGAATGTAAAACGTTTTCCTTTCTACGGAAACCTTGCTCAGCCATTTTTTCCTGTTATATAACAAAGGACCGCACTCTCTGTAGAGTGGGAAGGTAAGAGGAAGGAAAAAATTAGGCATGTGCGTCTCAATCCTATGTGTGTTCAAGTTAGCTAAGACTAATTATAGTTTCTCTCCAGGTTCAAACCCCAGCTTGGCTGAAGTCATGTAGCAATGTAAATGCATTTAGCGCAAGTTAGATTGGAAAGCTTTAGCTGGAAAATCCGCATTCTGGCTCAGACTGTGACGCTGCACAATTCGAGGGCAATAAATGCGAGGAAGAGGGGCAAGGCTGGAGTGCTCCTTGTAATCACACATTTGCCCTATTCAGGTTCAGAACACCTGAGTACGCCTAATTATACAGTGCCAGTGTGGCGTAGTGGTTAGAGTGTTGGACTGGGACTCAGAAGATCTGGGTTCTAGTCCCCGCTCGGCCATGAAACTCACTGGGTGACTTTGGGCCAGTCACTGCCTCTCAGCCTAACCTACCTCACAGGGTTGTTGCGAGGATAAAATGGAGAGGAGGATGAGGATTATGTAAGCTGCCTTGGGTTCCTTGCAGGAAAAAAGGCGGGGTATAAATATAATAAATAAATAAATAATCACTTGAGTCATAACATAATTCTGTCTAGCTCATAATGATAGGCCACATTCCAAATTGAGGGCCATTTCCCCCCAAAGTTCTGTTTGAAAGCATCCTCTGTTTGAAGGACTGCCCGGTCCAAACCTGATTTAGAGCGCAAACCTATCGATTGTGCCCTCGATGATCGTAAGCCCCCGAACACAGAGGGCGGGAGGAGCAGCAGAGGCAATCTTTGCATCCCCATCCTCCTGCCCTACGTTTTCGCTAGATGGGCTTTTTTGCCCATCTAGCAATGGCATTTCAGAGAGGGAGGGAAGGAGGCTGGCAGAGGCTCAGGATAGCTCATATCCTTCCCGCCCACCAAAATGCCCCCCTTTCCCCTCTCCGAGGTTGAGTTCCCGACCTCAGAGACCAGCCAGTGTGGTTCGTTCCATGCTGGCTGCAAGGGGGAGTGGAGCTGGATCTCTGAGTCCCCCTTCCAAAGTCAGAGTGCTGCCTCTGACCTCGGGGGGGGGTGAACAATCCTATGTCCCCTCAGACGTTGCCTAGGGACCATAGGATCGCTCCCTCCAAGATACATAAGGAGGGATGCAGGAGCCTAGCCTTGAAATTGCCAATTGCCATCAACTGTGAGCACCTGGACAGCACACCGAGCAGACACAACAGGTCATCTGGTCACAGTCTTCACAGTGGTGAGATGTACCGCATTTCTGTTTGTAGTCATGGTTTCTGCATTTGCATCTCTACATATAAATTAGCATATACAAATATTATGCAAATCGATGCCCTCCAGTCCTCTTTTTTGGTAGTGCATTTCCCCTCTTTCAGCAATGCGTAAGTGGCCGCCCTGGTGACAAATACTGTCAATCAATGATAATGTGTGCCCAAGTCCCTATGGTCATCCACCTTGTCACAAGAAGTTCAGTGGAAGGGACCTGGGGCAGGATTTCAAGCCCTATTTCAGCACAGCATTTAACCAACCATAGCTGTAAACATTTCTTGAAGAGTTCCTCTCCTTCACACAGGTCTCATTTTGGAAGCCTTAAGTGTCACACACACACAAAGATATTTTGAGTGCATGGGAGTGGTTCTTTGCCAGTTTCTTAATTAAGAAAAATCACTTGCAGAACAATGCTAATAACTTCCTTTGTTATGTAAGTAAAAGTACATAAATACAAATGGTTTCCAGATGCAGGGAATTCCACAGCATTGCTTTTACATAGGATATCATAGGATCATAGAGTTGGAAGGAGCCTACAAGGCCATCGAGTCTAACCCCCTGCTCAATGCAGGAAACTAGAGGAGGGGTCTCCCATCCAAGTAACAGCCAGGCTTGACCCTGCTTAGCTTTCCAGTCCACACTCAGACAAGCTGAGCCAGGATGAGCCACAGGCCTGTCTAAATGACTGGCTGGAGGAGGATGCTTTATCATAGGAGACTTGGGACTTATTTATTATTTATTATTTACTTGGGTCTTATTTATTTACTTATTTACTTGGGACTTATTTATTAGTTGATATACTTGGACATAATAACAGTCGCTACACATTTTAATAATGAATCCATGCAGCATTCTCTATGAAACAAATTATTCTCCATATTAAGCTTGAATTTAGTGATAGCATCTAGGAGCTTGAGCTTTCTGTACAAAGAGTAGAACTTCAGCTGGTGGTCCAAGCTATAGGCCTTTGCACACAGTATAGGGAGGCCACTTGTGAATCACCAAAAAAATAAAAGAAGGGCAAAAGAGAACACCAGAACACATGACCACCCTATGCCCTGTCCTAGCTTAAATGTAGAGCTCATGCTAATACTCTGCAGTCTGCACTTGCATAGATGACGGCTCATAGCTCAGTGGTACAGCTCATGCCTTCCATGTCAAAGAGCCTAGGTTCAAGCCCCGCATCGCCAAGTAGAGCTGGGAAAGACCCCCTGTTGGGAACCCTGGAGTGCATAGCCAATACTGAGCTAGATGGACCAATGGTCTGACCCGCCATCTGGCCATTTTGTATGTACGTACGTGGTCTAATTGTTCCAGCTGCATGCTACCTTCACATCAGCTTGGGTCCTTGTTAAGCCTGCACGTCTTCCTTCCTCATGCTGTTGGCAAATGCCTGAATGTTCTGTGTTTGTTTGGAATGGCACCGAGAACAACTTCCAGTCTGTGACTTCTATTATCTTCACTAGGATTCAAATGGCAAGCACAGCACTATCTTCCAGGGGAAGGGAGGTAGGAGAGGGATGGGATGGGATGGGATGTTTCAGTGCTGTTAGGCAAGAATGGATTTAATATATATATATTTTTATCTTAATCCAGCCTTTTATAAAAGTATTTCCTCCTCTTTGATGCGGCATGGATTAAGTGAAAACACCATCATTCAGCCACGGAAATGCAACCAGCAATTTTTCCTGTGCGCTGCCACCGACTATTAGCCAGGGAGATGGCCCACATGACTGGAAGGTATCCATGATATTAAACAGTTCATGGGGCTGTGAAGTGCTGAGAGTGATCATGCGGAGCAACAGGCCACAGGAATGCAAATCATCTGAAACGCCAAGAGTGGAACTAGCAGGTGGCCTCCCTTATTCATCGGATGTCAACACACTGCTCAGAGCAAGCCCTTTTAACATCTGCGTGGGCCCACCATTGCCTTTAATTAAAGATAAATGCAGTCATTCAGCGGGCTGACATACAAAGTAACCACATTAATATACTAAAGAATATTTTTCTGCTCATGGAGAATGGCCAACAATATAGCATGTAAGCAATCACAGTCAAGTAAAGTAGAATTATAATTTCCCTCCCACCACCACACTGCACAAAATGCTTTCTGTACACTCGCTGTTCAATATTTGCAGAATATTTCCTTAGTACTGCAGTTTCCATAATCCCCAGCCAGCACAACCAATGGGCACCAGGTTGGGGTAGGCTGCTTCAGAGGATTATTTTTCTTTTCTTTTTTTAGCATTTGTTCTGGAAGAGTTTTCCACAGAGTTAAATCCTCACAAGTCATGGAAATGATCATAATATCTAATGACACGTCCCCCCACATCCAACCTTACATGCCAGTCAGTAGCAAAAACCATCTGTGAGTGTAATACCTCAAAATTCATAATTGAATCTGTTCAGTAATGGGTAACAAAACATTGCAAAACGTATCTATTGGAGCTGCCACCTCTTTGAAAAATGGAATGCCTCAAAGTTCTTTTTTCAAGTATAATAAATCTTGAAATGAAGCAAGAGTAATGTAAGCACCAGCAGCGACATTCTTCAAACATTATCATTAGGATTTTATTTCAATGCATTTAAAGATATATATTAGGTTAGCTTTCCCCTCTGAAACATCCTTGAAAAAGTAGTTCTTCACCGAGACCATGAATCAGAAAAGGCATAGTAATGTCGTAGGTCTAATTGACCACTTTCGATATAATATGTTGTGAGTTTTGTGATTCTGATATTGGGATTTTTTAAAAATGTGATGTCTTAAACAAGTGGCACTGGATCGAGACTAAGGCTGCAATCCTAAATTCACTTACTAGGGAGTTAGTCCCATTGAACACAGTGGGACTTACTTCTGAATAAAGCTGCATAGGATTGCTCTGCATGTTAATAGCTGCCCTTTCGTTCCCATTGAAATCAGTGGGGCTGAAGTCACAACTAACTTGGCCCATTGAGTTCAGTGGGACTTAAATTCAGCTAGCTTACATAGCAATCCTAACATTTATTTATGGCAGCGAAGTGGGGGGGAGGGAGGGAAGGATTCACTGACAGAGCAACCACCATACCTATTGCCCTGCCAGTTTGTTGTGGGAAGGGCAGGAGGAGGAGCCTTTTTCTTCACCCTTACGACATTGGGGTGTTAGGTTTTGCATGGGCAGAACGAGATTGTCACCTGACATCAGGATTGTCACCTGACATGGAGGATGTCTCCTGAGGTGAAGTACACAAGGTGGTGTGCAAATAGTCACCAGACATAATGTCAAGGTCTATGACTCAGAATCATGTGGACAATTGTAGTAAACATGTTGTGAAAAATAGGTTATATAACTGGTGAGTAATATCCTATTTATAGATAATATAAATGGGGTCTTACTATATAAGTTGGGGTAAGACACACATCCCCTCACTTGAGTCTTGTTCTGGACTTCTACTTCAAGTCAGTCACTTCACTGCATCTCTCAGCCTTGCCACTGGGGTCTTGGATTTGAATCTGCAATCATGTAGTGAGGACATCTCTTCTGTGTAAGAGAAGCTTGCATTGCTTGCCTTAATCCCATGTAATTGGGTCTTACAAATAAACTCTTTAATCTTTATTAACTGCTGTTATCTCCTCCTTCCGTCTGCGTGACTGGGACTGAGGGTCACTGGCTAGGTAAGCTTTTGAACCCGGGTCAGTCCAGCTCTCACAGGGGGGAGACCAACCTGGCCCTATCAGAGTATCCAGTATCAGAGGCAGTGTGCCTATGTATACCGGTTGCTGGGAAACATGGGTGGGAGGGTGCTATTGCACTCATGTCCTGCTTGTGGGATCCCGTGGGCAGCTGGTTGGCCACAATGTGAACACAATGCTGAACTAGATGGACCCTTGGTCTGATCCACCATTGTTCTTCTTATGTTCTTATGCTCTTATTCATTCATTCATTTATTTACAGCATTTTTACCCCACTCTTCTATTGGCCAGAGCAGGAGCCACTGCATGGAGCTTGCTTCACCATTCCCTGCCAGAAAGAACTTCATAAGTAAGAACCAGTGCCCCAGTTTGCTTTCCCCCCTCCCCTCTTTCCTCCCAATCCCTTTTCATTTTTTGCAATGTCTTCTAAATGGTAAGCCTGAGGGTGTGGACTGTCATATTATTAACCGTTATGAGCCACTCTGGGAGCTTAGCTGAAGAGTCGGGCAAACAAGCCACTGTGGTTTAGCGTGTCGTGCGAACCCAGTCAGTGTTTCTTAGCCATGGCTTCAAAGCCACCCTTCGAAGCCATGGCTCGTTCTAGGGTTTACTGTGGGCCCCAAGGCCTAGCGTGTTGTGTGAACCCCCAGTCATTGTTTGAATCAGTGCCGCACTATCTACTTTTTCCCACTGAAGGTTGGTGTTTCATTTCATTTCGTTTAAAACATTTATATACCACCTTTCTCTGAAAACATTCAAGGTAGGTTATACAAAAAGAATAAAAACAAGAAATCCAATAAAGCAATAACAGCAAAGAACAGAGACAGCAGATATGTTTACGTATTTAAAAACTAGCCTTCCTAGAAGGAGCAGCTGAGGGGCAAACTTTGAGATGGTGCCGGACGTAGCTGCAGGAGTGCTGCCACCCCTATTGTGCTGCAGCAGGAAAGATGGCATTCCCGCGGCTGCCTGGACTGGAGGCCGGAGCAGCGACAGCAACAGGATCAGTGCTGTCTGCTGCAGGTAGGGGGCCAAGGAGGAGGAAGAAGCAGGTGAAGAAGACGCTCGGGACTCCTTCCCCTGCAGGAGAAGGAAGCTGTGAGGGGAGGAGTCCTGCAGGCTGGATATTACATTAAACCAAAAAATATCAATATGCTGGCTGAGGGATGCTGGGGGTTCAGGTTTGGAGGGCACAAGGTTGGGGAAGACTGAATGAGGTGTATTTTTCTGCAGTCTGTAGAGCAGGGGTGGGCAACTTTGGGAGGTCCAGAGGCCATTTTTGGCCCCATGGACCAACCCACACAGGCTGCACCCCATGGGGCATTGCACAGTCTGTGGGCACCCCCAAAAAATGAAGGGGGAAATCGCCAGGCCATAGAGCACTACAAAGGTTAAATTTAGCTTGTTTCCAACCTAAATTTAACCCATTAACAAGTGAAAGTTGGCCATTTTGGCACTCCATAGCTGCTATAGATTACTTTAATAAAAATCAGGGGCAGCAATGGGTGGCAGGAACGGGGGGGTTGCATATGGCCCACGGGCCTCATGTTGCCCACCCCAGCTATAGAGAGTGATAGAAACTATGATTATCATGGTGGGCTTCCCTTCCTTCCTTCCTTAATTAAGTGAACTTTGTTTAATGGATTGACCAAAGGTGCTATTTTGGAAAAGTGTCTTACTAATAGGGCTGCCATCTTTTTTAGTTGCCTTGCTCTTTTGTCTTGAACAGCATGGAAATTCAATAAGAGAAGCTCCTTGCTCTGTACCACAAAATGCTTCACCTGCTTAATTTCTGCTCAAGAAAGCATTGTTTGAAGTTCATGAAGGCTACTTGCACTTTCTCCGGGTTCAGACATCATGACAAACCCCAGTTTGCCTAACGTCTTGTACCGACTTAAATGCATTTAGTACAAGTTAGATGGGAAAGCTTGAGCACATCTCACTAGGTCAAGAATTGCAGTCACTGTTGTGTTTGAAGGATCGTTTTAGCTCATTTTCTAACTGAATAAGACATTCTTTCTCTATGCGTGTGGACCATATAAACAAAGTTTATACAACTATGCCCAGCAGAACCTGCTTTTAACAGTAATAGTGATGTTCTTGACGTTTATAATTACTTGAGTCATAACATAAATCTGTCCAGCTCATAATGATAGGCCACATTCCAAATTGAGGGCCGTTTCCCCCCAGACATCTTCTCTGGTTCAGGCTGTAAGATGAGATTCGCTGAGCATGTGCACTTGGGGTTCAACAGCCAAGGTGCACCCTGCTTCTAGGTGCATGCACAAAAGTGATTTAATATTTCAACCCCTCACTCTTGCATAACGTTACTCGAGCATAGTGAAAATATGTCATCTCTACAAAGCCAGCTGCTTTGCAGGTGCATGCAACAGACGTTCATTTGTGTTAACCCCTTATTCTTGGTGAAACTCTGATTGCTGTGAATATTGTGTGACTGGAGACCACCCAACCACACAGGCATTTGCTCAATGAGTAACTTCTCCATTTCAGTGAATTCTCTCAGTTGCTGCTTGCAAATATTTTCTTTGGCTGTTCTTTCACCATCCAGAACAATGCTCTTGATCCCAGGTGTTTTTAGGATTCCTTCACATGTTAAGGATGTGAAGTGGGTTCCACCCACGTGATGATTACAAGGCAGCGGGGCTGTGCTGATGGTCTTGCTCATGATGCCATGTGCTTCCCAGACCCCATGTAAGGTGGCCACTTACAAATCGCCAAAAAAGAGGACAAAATAGGGTGCCAATCTGTGTGAAATTTGCATATGCTAATTGATAGGTATAGATGCAAATTTAGAAATAATTAATGTAATTTAAATAGAAATTCAGTACGTTTCACCATAGTGGGGAAGACTGACCAGGTGACCTCCTGTGTGGCTGCTCAGTCTGCTGTCCAGGTGCTCACTGTTGATGATGGGCAACCTCAAGACCCAGCTCTTCCTTCTGAAAGTTCTTTATCTTTAGCTGACTCTCCCCTGACTTGGATCGGACAGCCCTTCAAACAGGGTATGCCTTCAAAATAAAGGACAGTCCTCTGTAAAAGAGGACACATGGCCACCCTACCTCAGTGCCCACACCAGCTGGAACCATGCGTGATTGGAGTTCTTGCTCCAGTGGATGCTTGCAGTTGCACACATAGGCTTCCTTGCCACAGGCATCCTCACTCGGAGCATCGATGTTGGGGGCAGGTAAGCTGCACAATGTTGGGGCAGGGCTGGTGATGCAGCCCTCATGCCCTTTTAATCAGATGGCACTCATTCATCAGAGTAATGCATGAACAGGGGGGTTGGGGAGGGGGATTAAAAGGGGCACTCCTGCTTGGCTGATGCTGGGAACCACCGTTCTCCTGCACTCCAATGCTCAAGCAGCATTGTGAGAATGCACATGCGCCAAAAAAAAGGAGCCCATTTAGAACTCCCTCTTTTTAATGCTCGCCAATGATCCTCGTAATTGCCAACCCAATTCCAAATCGAGCTGCACATCATTTACCCCCCACTACTACAATATGAACTTATATAAAACAGCACGCTTTTGTAAATGTCATTGCCATCTAAACATTTATTTTACGTGTAATTTGCAGTAAATATTCCTCAGGCTTCAATGGGAAACAATGTCTCTTGCTTTTCAGTAGGAGTCATTCAAGTGTGTTTAGGCTTGTAATCTCATTTAATTTCCTTTGTGTGTGTGTGTGGGGGGGGTGAATGCTACTTCACTCCCTCCTTCCTGTTCTTGCAAAACACCCATCTTGCACATCCCATCTTTCCATTCTCTTGAAGCGTCCCAACAGTTAGCTACAAAAGTTTACAACGTGTTATGTGACAATTCCCATGCAAACGTTCTCCATGCCTGGTTCTGCCTAAAGCTCTCTGGAAAATGAATATCATTGGACTCCAAATGTGGTGTAAAGTTAAAAAAAAACAACAAGCAAAACAAAACAAAAATCCAAAGGTGGGTGTCCACACATGTATGTATAGTAACTTGCAAGAGCACAGTGTCTGGGATTTTCTTATGCCCAGCGCATAAAAATAAACCTTATGGACAACAAAGAGACACATGCTGATTCCACTCCAAAATAGGAGTAGCCAGTGTATGTATCAGTCAATCCAACTACGAAGCATAAATAAAGGTCATGGACATAAGACATTCCCAAGGAGACTTGTTCCCCTAAGGTTGCAACGGATGGACATTATTATTATTTTATATTAGAATAATATTTATAATTATTATACTATAATAAAAATAATAATTAGATAACGATGATGTAATTATAGTATCATGATCATTATCATCTTCATTTACTTCAGGGGTCCCCAGTGTGACACCTGCGGGCACCCAAAGTTTTATTATTATTATTATTATTATTATTATTATTATTATTTTAATTTCTTTTGATTTATTTAATACATGTACATGGATTTGTGTGAAATACATACAGCATTCTAGCAACTATACATAGGCTTCAATAAAAGTGGACCAAATATCCAAGTAAGTATCTGTTTGAAGGTCTATATGCCACCCATTCGAATACTGAAAGCATTGTAAGGTCCTCAATCCATTGCATTATAGGAGGTGTGTTAATCCTTCCAATGTTGTAATATCAGTCTTTTAGCTGTCAAAAGAGCACAGAGAATCCATTTCCGCTTCTATTTGTTAATTTCCATGAAGCAAGTAAATAATTTTAAAGAGTGTGTACATTAGTGAATATTAAAGACTGTTTCAGTACAAAATTTATCTTTGTAATAGCCTCCCACCAAAAAGAAGCAACTACTGGACTTTGCCAAGACATACGTTTAAAAGAAGCATTAGCTGTATTGCACCACCAGCAATTACCGGTAGCTGAATTAGACAATCCCTTAATAAAGAGACATTGCGGTGTCCAACAGACATGAAACAATTTTTTGGCTGAATAAGACTCAGCCCAAGGTCCATTGACAGGTAGATACCATAGTGGTGGTCCACTGGCATCTAATCAGTGCTGTGATCCATTGTGCCCACAGCAGTTTCTCATATTCCCAAATGTGCCCACAGGTCCAAAAAGGTTGGGAACTTCTGCTTTACTTCAACCTCATCTCACATTTGGAACTGCAGCAATGCAATATATTAATAAAAATACTGCACCAATGCAATATATTCAAAATATGAGCTATTGGATTTCAGGTTACTCAGGTATGCTTTAATTTTTGCACACTCCACCAGGGCCCAAATATTTATAGCAATCCTGTTTAACAAGTTTGGAGATTTAATTACTGGATTTCAAATTTGTTTGGTGGGTTTCATTAATATGAAGTTATCACATTAGTTTTGGCACTTCCAAAATCAGATGCTTTAACCATACCAGTCCCTGAAGCGTTCTGAAACATTGGCAGCAACTGTTAGATTTGCTCTAAATGTCATATATAGGAATAGAATTCAACATGCATTCATTGGCATCTAGAATCAGAAAGTCATTGTAGTCCTGTGGATAGAGTGTTAGCTATGGAGGTAAGAGACTTGGGTTCAAATGGGCCATGGATTGTTATTTCCCAGTCCAGCCATTTCTTAAGGATCAAGGGTTCTGATGTGCTTCCTCATGTATTTCAGTTGCACTTACTTCCAGGGTCGGTTCGGTCATGAAGCAGAGTGAGGATGCTGCCTCAGGCAACAGATGCTCAGGGCTTCAGGGAGCAGCCCCCCAGGCCATTCCTCTTGAGCTGTTCCCCTCTGTTGGAGGACAGAGCTCTATGTACCACCCAGAGAGGGCTATGTGCACTCCTTAAACTAGCCTCCCTCCCTCAGGAATCATGGAGGATGGTTTCCTGTCATCAGTGTTAGCAGTCCAGTCAGCTTCTGTACACAGAAGTGGGGAGCTCATCTTGTCCTTAGCCTCAGGCAGCAAAATGTCTGGGCTGGCCCTGCTTCCTTCTAAATATGTTTGATTAGGATTGCAGGCATCGTAGGCTCTCTCTCTAGCCTATGGAAGGGCATGTAGAATTAAGTGGATGAGGACAAAAGAAGACACCAATTTACATAAGATATGCCTGTGCTAATTTATGCATATAGATTCAAATTTAGATATAATTATTATAAATGAAATTATAATGTACATCTTGCCATAGTGTGGAAAATTGTGACCAGGTGACCACCTGTGATCCTTGCTCAGTCTGTTGTCCAGGTGCTCTTGATGGGCAACTTCAGGGCCCAGCTCTTCTTTCTGCTGGGTCTTTGTCTTTAAATCGGACTTGGACTGGGCAGTCCCTCAAATAGAGGATGCCTTCAAAATAGAGGACAGTCTTCTGGCAGCCCCTCAGATAAAGGACTGTCCTCTGTAAAAGAAGACACATGGCCACCCTACCCAGAGACCCATTTACTAACCAATACATTGACTGTGGACCTCTGGTTTGTCTTACGTTACACAATAAATGCAGACTAAAAGCCTAAACCAGGACGCCATGGGCAGAGATAATAACTGAAGTCAAGCCTCTGTACACTTAGGCCAGTGCCTGAACTTACTGACTCATCTTTCCTTTCAAGTGCTCACTCAGATTAAGGAACATCATTAGTTACTTGGTAAATGGGCCCCCAAGACATTTTCCTGGGCTGGCAGCAACATAGAGCCTGTCAGCAGTGGACAAAGCCCTTAGAAATAAACAAACCCATAAACATTATTAAAACAGGGCTTCTTTATTACATTTCTGGGAATGTTTATTCAGGCGTCCTGGCTTCCATGTCCCTGCCTGCTGTTCCACTCAGTGGTTCCACCAACATTATCCTACCCACATCCCTTCATCTGTTGCGCAGAGCCATATTAACGTTTTTCCCTATTAAAAAAATACACGAAGAGCCACTTAATGCTGCCTATTTTGTTTTCGTTTAACATAAAAGGCTAATCTGAAGCCAACCACAGCCTGCCAGCCCTTCAGAAGTAGGATAGGATAGGATGGCATATCCTTTGAGCAGCACACAACTCACTCAGTCACAGTACTGCACCAGCACGACACTGGAGCATGAGACAAATGCTGCATCTGTGCTGGTTCAAGACCCCAAAGAGCTCGTAAAGGGAGAAGAAGGGGTGTTGTGGAAGCAGCATGGAGGAATGCCACTGTTAGTACAATGTGGCACACAAAATGTGAGGGGAAATGTCAATATAAAACTGGTGCAGAAGGTTCTGGTATGACAACAATTATTATTATTATTATTATTATTATTATTATTATTATTATTATTATTATTTGTTTTAAATGTTTTTATACTCCCTTTTGAGGCCTGAAGGTTTTTAAATTGTTTTAAAGTTGTTAGCACCTGGACAACTGACAGAGCAGGCAGAAAGGTCACCTGGCCGCAGTCTTCTCCACTGTGGTGGGATGTAGATTTGCATATCTCTATATAAATAAGGGTAGGCAAATTTTATACAAATCAAATCCCCTTTTGGTTCTCTTTTTGAGCTGCCTGACTGGCCAGAATGAGGCTGGGCCATGTGGGGCAAAGTCTTCAATAAATCTCCCCAATTTTCTATTCTCGCAAGATATGGAGATGACATCCCACATGATTTGGTTCTGGAAGTCTTGCGATGGCCAGAATTGCCAGTCAGCATGAGATCTCCTTGCCTGGACCCCATCATCTCTCAGGTCTGGTGCTGCAGTAGCCAGTTCCCGCTCTTCCATCTCTGGAAGAAGAAAAAAAACGTCCACAGTTAAGCGCAGTCGGGAGGGGGGGCTTTAAACCAAATGTGCTGGTGATACAGATCTTGAAAGGACACTGTTCCAATGCCATGTTTTTAATAGTGCTGCACAACCATCTACTTGGAACAACTTTAAATCATTAACGAGTCAGGCTTGAGTTCAATGGATGACATAGATATAAACATTTCTAAAACTAATTATTGACCTCCTGCAGACACTCATGCCCCCATATCACAACATCTACATTTCCCACTAACTAAAATACACTGAACCAAGGAAATCATTGCATGTAAGACATTTCCTGTGCAGGTAGGCTGCACAAACAAATCCAGGTCATCTAACTGTAGGCATTTGAGTCTCTATTCTAATAAAAACACTGGAAGACAAGAGCGAATTCATCATACTGTTAATGGTAAATATTTACACAATGAACTTTGGTGGGTTACTACAATGCTGTATATTGCTCATGCCATTTTGCCCGGAACGTGATTACTGCTGGAAGGGAAAATGGGGAGGAAAGGAATCTCAACTGAAGCTCAGATTTTTGGCTAGAACTATGTCAAAGAGCTAGAATGGAAATTAGGAATTGGGAAATGGATATGTCTTTAAAGACCATTTGCAGAGTATTATGACAACAATTCAGTGCAGAATGCCCTTGCATTGATTGGTGGTTCCAAATGTTGTCCTCTCCTTCTTCAGGCCATTTTGTGAGAAAGTCCCCCTCCTCTTAGTACTTATTGCTCAGTGCTGCTTGACATGTCAAATTTTGCAATGTATTTATAAGATATTCTATGTGAAGCCCTAATAAATGTGGCAAACATGTATGTCACATGATCAGTTAATTCTTTAGGGAGCCACAATTTATTCCTTTATCCATTCATTTGACACAATCAATGTGCATGGGTTTTTTTTTTACAAAGTACAAGAAGACAAGGCCCTGCCCCACAGAGCTTACAGTCAAGTGTCTACTCAGTGGCAATGCATAACGAATGAAGCAGCCATCAGTGAGCCAAATGAAGAAAACCAAACATTGTGGGATCCAGATAGCTACAGAAGGTATAACCAAGGACTCTCACGTTCCTAGTTAGATTCCCCCCCTTTGAACACTTATACCCCCATGTCATGCATGAAGCGTTGTTCTTAACTGGCCTATATAGATGAGCTCCTCTCCACCACAATTATCTTTGAAAAGGATGCAACTTCCTGTTAGAGATGCTGGGTTTGGTTTTCCGGATCTTGCTTTTATATCATCCTGCTTATTTGTTGACTTGTACTAAATTCTGGTATTTTCCATTTGGATCAGATTTTCTACCTTGGTCAGTTTGGGAATCTTTTTGTATGGACCCTTCCCTCTAAATGGATGGCATTTGGTTCTAGGCATATTAGAATGGCTAGGGTTCCTCCTACAGTTACAGCTGTTAGAGATGTGTGGCATAAAAGGTCAATTTTAATCAATTTTCGCATGCTAAATTGATGCTATGGAGTATGGAGAAATCCAGATTTAAAAATGGGTAAGGAAATGTTTTTGTGGCGGACACGGACGGATAAGGCGATTTTTACCTTGGATCAACTGGTGGATGCTGATTATGAGTTTTTGTTGTTCTCTATTTTGCATATACGGAATATGATTTGTCAGCTATGGCTGAAAGGCAATACTTGCAGCTGCAACATTTGTTAGTATCCAGGTTTGGCCCTGCTGCTTTGCTTTTACAGCTTCAGCATCTCCCTCACTATTGGAAACACTTATTGAGGCCAATCAGGCCAATCAACCTACAATCCATGTCTATAAATACTTATTACTGGTGAATGAACATGATATACAGGGTCTTAAGCAATACAGTTATACCTTGGATTGCAAGCATAATTCATTCCGGAACCGTGCTTGTAATCCAAAACACTCTTATATCAAAGCGAGTCTCTGGCGAGCAGTTACATCCCTACACTTGTATTGCAAGACGTCGCTTGTTTATCAAGTCAAAAATTATTTTTAAAAATCGCTTGTCTTGCAAAACGCTCTCAGACCAAGTTACTTGCAATCCAAGGTATTACTGTAATGGAATAGGGAACTGGATTGTCCCATTTTGCCTAATCAATGGATCACCACCTTGGCATCTGATGCATCTATGGATCTCAGGTTGCATCTTATTCAGCAAAAACTTTTGTTTTGTGTCTATTGGATGTCACTAATGTCAATGTTTATTAAACCCACTTTAATAAGGGTTTGTCTGAGTCAGTTAATTGTGGGAGGTGTAACACAGCTAATGCTTCTTTTAAGCATATGTTTTAGCAATGCCCAGTAGTTGCCCCTTTGGGGGAGGATAAATTGGATAATTTTGTATTGGTACACACCTTAATATTTACTGATGTACATGCTCTTTTAAACTATCTACCTGCTTCCTGGAAGGCAAACACCTAACCTAATGACAGTATTAGAAAATGTTTACACCAGTACACTGTCATTACATTGATTATGCTAGGACTAAAGGGCCATAACCTGCAGTGAATTTTCTCTCTGAAACTGAAATAATTTGAAAATGCAAAAATATACACTCTTGTTTTTGTTTTTTGCAGCACACGCTGGGGTTTATCTTTGCAGCTCCCATAGAAAAGAATACCATGGAAGTATAACAGTAGATTTAAAAATATAAAAATAAATACTAGATTTAAAAATATAACACTAGATTTAAAAAATAAATATAAAAATATAAAAAACAATTTAAAAATATTGCACAGGATGACAAACAATATTAACACCAATGTTTTTCATTTTATTCCTTTAACAAAGTTTTGATAAGCATGGCCATATCATAGTGATCATATCTACAATATTGGTATCATCATCATCATCTGTTAATGTCTGTTCATTACTTAAATGTGATATATAAAAATTTGACATATTGTAGTAATGGGGAGATGTTTATTTTTCAAATGTGGCCATTTTTTTTAATTTGGAGAAGGACAAAGGGTAAACAAAATTTCAGAACTTTCTAGTTCATCAATAGATTATCAAACATCACATATAGTTATGAGTATTCCACATCAGGGAATTTGAGTCTAGCAGAACATCACAATTCCACAAGCTGGTGGTGTTAATTTTATATAAAGATTTGAGACAAACCTGTAAGATCTTTGTTTTTCAAGAAACTGAGCTATGCCTTGAAAATGTAGGGGAATTGTTGTGCTTTTTTTTTTTGCTTTTTTTTAAAGGATTGGTTGCCAAATTTTGATTGCTTTGTTTTCACTACCACTGAATGAGTCACTGGATCATATGAATGGGATACCAGCATGAGTGAAAAAATGCTGAACATTGAGTTTAACTTTTAGGCTGCAATCCTATACACACTTTCCCAGACAAAAGTCCCACTGAACTCAATTAGGTCTACTTTCTTCTGAATAGACATGCATAGGATTGTGCTATTTAGTTTGAATTGCAAGGGCTCAGGTGGGATGTATGATTCATAGATCATAGAGCTGGAAGGGGCCTACAAGGCCATCGAGTCCGACCCCCTGCTCAGTGCAGGAAACTAGAGGAGGGGTCTCCCATCCAAGTAATAACCAGGCCTGACCCTGCTTAGCTTTCCACACTCATGCAAGCTGAGCCAGCATGATATACATGACTGTATCTTTAAGAAGCATCACAGGGAGGGTTCACATGAACCCTTCTGCAAGATCAGTGAACATGCAGAGGGCTACCCAGGGCCATTGGTATAGCTTTGTCCACCACCAGAATTGTGGGCCAGCTCCCCTTTCCCCAGACGAATGACTGTAGGGCATTCATGTGAAGGTGTTCCAAACATATAGATGTGCCTGCAGAGAGCTCCACATGTGAGGAGGCAACCTGGCCAGTGGCCTATAAGTCCAACTGTATGTACAGAGAACCCCTTCTAATGAACATCTGATGGACGTTCATCCAGGGAGAGGCAAGCTGGAATAAAATTCTCCATGGAACTGGGAAACCTGATAAGGCATTTAACATGGCAAGGTCTGAACTGAAGGGGAGCAGGGGCAGCGTGCCAGGGGCGGGCCAGCATTCACGGTCCTGACTCTCTACCCACTGTAATCCCTCATGTGTTCAGGCAGATGCCTGAACAGGGCAAGGAAGCTATAACTCTTCAGAGAAGCAGTGTGTGTGTGTGTGTGTGTGTTTCTCCTTCAGTTGTGTGATTTGCTGGGGGAAGGAAAGTTCAGCTGGGGGCTTATCAAGCTTACAACAAAGAAGAAACAAATAAAAAAGAGGAATACAAAGGATTGCTTGAAAGGAAGGCCTCCACAACCTTGAGCTGTACACAATGAAAGAAAGTGCATAGCTTCAACAGGATAAAGAGATCTAAGGGGAAAACAAAGGTCTGTAATTGTAACCCCCTATCTGTAAATCTGAGGTGATGAAGGAAAAGAAAGTGGGTGGGTCGTTAACAAGAATAGACTGAAACTGAGCTTTGTTAAGAAAGTAAAATTAGCTCACTGAGAACCTTTGTCTCTCACATAACTTTTAGCGGGGCATTATTTTAGATATCTCCATGGCAGAGAGTTCTTTTACAAATTGTAACAAGCAATCACTGAACTTGAACTAATTTTCCTTCATTTTCCATTTCAGCTAATTAATACTACTGAATAAGAGTTGTCTCAGTAGCAATGCCCTTTTTAGAGTCTGTCAGCGTTGCCATTGTAGTCACCCTTTTCAAGGGGACACTCATAGCTGCCTCTGATAATGACTGAAGCCTGAAGCCTGTCAAAGCCTGTCAATGGTTGGCTAAGCCGAGGAGTATTTCTTAAGATGCCATTGCTATGTTTGCTTTTTCTTTCTTTTTTTTAAGTGCCATTCTCAACATTCAATCTAAAGAATGGAAAAGGTATATTATGAAAAAGGTTGCCAAATGCCAACTGAATCAGGGGCGGGGGAACTCTAGCCTGTTCTTCTCTTATCCCTTTAACAGCAGCTTGATGCTGCAGGTTTGCCACTGCACGCTAGCCCTGTTCAAGTGTTCAAAATGAATGTGTGAAAGGGGGATCAGGGACTGCACACCCACTGACCCCCTCTAAACTTCCATATATTGATGAGTGTTGTTTGCATTGGACCCTGTGTATGTAAACTTATTTATTTGTTGCATTTATCCCACCTTTCCTCCAGGGAGCCCAAGGAGATATACATGACCCTCCTCCTCTCCATTTCATCCTCACAACAACTCTGTGAGGTAGTTAGGCTGAGAGGCAGTGACTGGCCCAACGTCACCCAGTGATTTTAATGGCTGAGTGGGGACTAGAACCAGAATCTCCCACGTCTAACCACTACATCACAGTGGCTCACTAAAAGATATGGGGGACTCCCTGTACACAATACATGCTATAGAAATGGTATGGATTCTACCACAGAAACCTGCCTCACCCACTGTGATTGTCACCTGAGGCCCACTTCATGTCCTGTTGCCACTAGAGATCTGGTTGGCTGGGAGATGGGACCAGGCCTTTTCAGTGGTGGCAGCCCAGCCTATGGAACTCCTTCCTGCAGGTGACTCAACATTTTTGATTGACACCACATTTATTGGTGTTTTAGCATAGGGGCAACCCCTTTTTGTTCTGCTGATCCTTTTGGTTTGGTTTAGTTCCCAACCCCTGCCTGTGAGTTTAATGGCTGGCTTCTGGTTTTTTAAGCATGGAGTTATTTTTCAGTCTTTATTGTTTTATGGATGTTATATAGGTGATAATGAATGTGAGCTTGGGGCATGCATGAGGGACTAAACATCAGCAAATAATATTTTGATAAATAAATAAAAGTCTAGGGTATGCGTCCACTGTGCATGGTGAGCCTGTGATATTCCGGTTTACACGTGCAAATGGTGCCATCAAAACATTGATGTCAGGAGCAAAGTGCCTCTGCCAACCTGCACGTGTCTCTTTCCATGCTGCAAGAAATGTCCAGTCTGGGCCATTGTGTGAGGCGGACCTGAGCCAGAAAAGAAGAAGAAGAAGAAGAAGAAGAAGAAGAAGAAGAAGAAGAAGAAGAAGAAGAAGAAGGCAGGGTGCCAAACAAATACTTTAGGCCCTCATAAGGGTTTGTGCTTGCCAACGTGGCATTTTTGGTGGTGGTTTCCTTTTTCTTGGATTAGCAACCAGTGCTGGCACCAGGCTTTTGAGGGCCCCTGGGCAAGGTACCCTCAATGGGCCCCCTCCCTCAGTGAGTCAACCTTCTCACCACCATTGTCACCAGCTGCTCCTGCTCTGCCTCTTCCCCCCTCCTCTTTCTCATCATTGCTGCCACGTGCTGGCTTGCCAGGCAGAGAGTCAGTGAGCAAGGAGACAGTGGCATCTGCTGCTCTTCCTTACCACCACCACCACCACCTGGGCCAGAGCCAGACGCAGGTGAACAAGCAGGTTGCAGTGATGAAGAAAAGGAGCATGTCCAGGGAGCTCTTCTCAGTGAGTCCCTATTGGGATGTGGGGCCCCAGCAGATGCCCAACCATACCAACCCAGGCACCAACCATACCTGGCCCTGTAGCACACCATCGTGCCACATATTATAAACTTATTTTGCACTCCCATCACTTTCTAAAGCATTTGGCCATGTGAGATGGAGAAACACCCCCCCACACACACACACACACACACAGAGATACATGCACACCTCAAGACCCTTGTATAGCAGAATGAATTGCACCATTGCACCAACCTCCAGATCCCTTAGTTTAGCCTTCCTCAACCTGGTACCCTCCGGATCAGGGCCGGTGCTACCATTAGGCCAACTAGGCAGCTGCCTAGGGCGCCGGGCTAAAGGGGGCACCAGAAACACCTTGGGGAAAAAATACAGCGCTCTCAAGTGGGAAGGGGGGGCGCTAAATATCTGATCTTGCCTAGGGCACCAAACTGCCTTGCACCTGCCCTGCTCCGGATGTTTTGGACTGCAAATCCCATCAGTCTTAGCCCACATGGCCAATGGCTGCCTTAGCCAAATGCAACTTCTCCCATGAACAGAAGCAGAATACTTCTGACAATGTCGTGATAAACAACTGAGGAGGGCCATCGCCATATTTGTGCCCTGCTTGCAAGTTTCCAGAAGCATTGACTGACCGCTTTTGGGAATACAAATGCTGGACTAGATGAATGAACCTTAGCCTGGTTCTGTGAGGTGGGGTTCAGGGTTATTTATGAGGCAGGTGGGATGTGGCTGGACAGCATAGAGACATCCTATGCTGACCAGCTCCTTTGCACATCTTTTATAAGCTATTTTCAACAAAACCACATGATATTTCAGCTCTCTTGTTTGAGATAGAAGGAGGTTCTTCTTTCAACACAGTATCAGATTTGTCATCAGTCCTTATGTACTTGTTTCTAATCTTATCCACTATTCCCTGTGCATCACATAACTTTTTGGTATGATTATTTAAACATGCCTCCTCTGCCTTCTGCAAGCTCCCCAGCCCTCAGTTTTAGCCTGTTTCCCTTCCCTTCCCATGCCCAAAGAATTACAATTGCCTCTTTCTTATCACTCTCATAAAACATCTAGCTGTGCCTTATATAAAACTGCACCATTTGTTTTCTTTGCAATCCAAGATACTCTGAGCGTGCATTCAAAAATAAACGGGGGCTGTGTTTGTCTTAGGTTTCTCCACAGCCATGACTTTTAGAGTTGTTTTCTCTAAAAACAGAGACAACTGTAATTTTTACAATTTTGTCATAGGTTCCATGGTTTCCATCTTTTCTGCGAGGCTGATGTATCATCCACATCATGAGTCCTGGATTGTGTGATGTGCCCATATCAGTAGGGATATGTAAAGTGAAGAAGCATAATGACCCTCATTCTTGCTATTCATGGCTCCTCAATTATGCTGGGGACACAGATTCAATGGGGGGTGGACTTGGGTGTATTCTTTTAATATTGGATAAGTCTATATTTACATCCAACACCAAAAATTGGGTTGCCACTTCTCCTACAGTGGGGTGGGGAGAATCCCTTCATTCTCATTGGCTGCACACCCCAGAATGAAGATATGAGACATGTATGGGATTGATAAAAGCCTATATCTTTTTTCATTACAAGGATCTGCAACAAGCTCTCACTTCTGGTGCTGTTACTGTACGAGCCATGAGCTGTATGGTTAAAAGAGAGTAATTGATTTCCCATATCAGGAGGAAATACAAAAGGATATCACCATATGGCAATTTTGTAACACATATAAATACCAGTAGATTTTATAGTGTTTCATCCAGGTCCAACAGAGGCAATCTGTGTTCATAATCATAAGTAGCTCATCCTTCTGGATATGAGCCATATGAATGTACAAGTGCTGTGAGAATTTTTGGTTTTGTTTTGTTTTGTTTTGTTTTAAAGATCCTTATGAGTGGAGATCTGCTACTCATAAAGATCTCTAGATTGGACCTTTATGTTTGTATTGTGTGTTTGGATATAGATATTGGGGGTGGGGTGGTATTTGCTTATTTGTGGGTATTTATAAACTGCTTACATCTACAGATTTCAAAGCAGTGTGCCCAAATCATAAAAAACATAAACATATAAAAACCAATACACAGAATATATCATATCTATATATCCATAAGATGATAGGTAAACTACACAGGGAAGGCTTGCATAAACAGATGTGTCTTCAACATGCACCTAAAAATAAAAAAGTGTTTGTGTATGTCTAGTCTCAGGGGGATTACGGCCAACAGTGGGGTTGGCTCCATACTTAGTCATGCTTAGAGCAGCAGACCCACAAAAATCACTGGGACAAGTTAGTCATCATGACTCACTTGTTTTAGGGGACCTATTCTAAGCATGACTATTTCTGTATCCAACCCAGGAGTGGGCAACTTCCAGGGGCCAGGGGGACATACTGCCTCCCTCAGAACCTATCAGGGATCACACCACACACACACCACGGCTGCATTTGCCACACAAAAAGAAAGAGGCATCAGCGCGGGGGGGGGGGGGATGACTGTGATTTTGCAGGGGAGAAAGACATGCGGGCAGCATGTACCATATTTCCGTGCAAAACTGTGCTTCTGGGAGCCTCTGGGAGGCTTCAGTGAGCAGGCTTCTGTAGGGAAACAAGGTGTGTACTCCCCGTGCACCTTGTTCCCCTGCAACATCACCACTGGGGGAATAAAAGCTGGGTCCAACCCATTTTGTGATCATACATTAATTAGGTAATGTGGGAAGAAGTACTTTTCCTGTGGAATTTTATTTTATTTTGAAATAAAGTTAAAAATGCTTTAGAGCTTAAAAGAAGGAGAAAAGCTTTTTAGTACACAACAAAAAAGAACACCCATAACAATACAACAAGATGACTAAGGAAGTAAAGAAAATGCCAATCCATTTATTGGGTGACCCTGAGTTCTGCTATCATGAAAGATATAATCTACTATGCAGCATGTTATTTATGTGGGTACAATCCAGAAGAAATTAGGTGCACCTAGGTCCTATTAAAATCAATGGAATTAAAAGTTCAAAGTTAAATGAATAAGTCTGATGGAATTTAGGCATATCTGTTTGTGGATGGCACCCCAAGCCATTAGCCATAGAAATTAGGGACTAGCCAGTACAACCAATGGAAGTTGAGAGTAAATCTATAAAATACAGGAATGTCTCAGTTGTAAAATGTTTCGTTGTGTGTGTGTGTTCCCACCCCCCACCCCAAACCATCCACGGACTGCCCTTTGATGAACCCAGCTTAAAGGCCAGTGACCATAAACATTCCTGAATAATGATAGTCTTCATTAACAGACCCCTGACAGCTGCATGAAGAAAAATATGTCAAGACTTGAAGTTTTCGCATAGCTTTGGGGAATGGAAAAATAAACTTTGTTGCTAGATTAATTTGATTCTACACTTAGTGGTGTGTACGCATTACTTTAACATCCATGCACAGCAAAAGGAGTTCAGGAATTGAAGCACATTTAGCTGAATGGTGATGTGAATGTTTTTGGGCTGGTTGGATACAGTTCTCATATTTCCCAGTTCAAATATCTGTACTCGTTCGGATGTACCCACAGTTCTCTTGCATCTCTTGCCTATTTGTTTCAGCGGAGAGTTCCTTATACTTGCACATATTCTTTTGCAAAGCCATCCCAAGATACTTTGCTGCTTGAGAGGAGAAGAACAAGATGGTGCCCTCTCCCATTCCATGTACAAAAGCCAAGTGGACTGGCAGTTGAATCTTTCTTCAACACGGGCAACGGGACAGCATCCTTCACCACACCTGATGGCAGCAGGCTTTGGAGGCACAAGGGAGACTGTTGACACACAGCTTTCTCCTCCAACACCTCGCTGCTGCCTCCCAGCATATGCCACCTGAAGTGACTACCACACTCTGCCTGTTGGCAGGGCCAGCCCTGTTCTTTTGCACAGGTGAATCATCTCTTGAAGGTGCAGGAAGGAACACACTGTGCAGATGGGAGCTCCTGCACCCCTACATGATGACTGGATCAGGATGCCCAGCTGAGCAGTTAATCCACCAAAAGAAGAAGATGCTGATGCTGTGATTGCGAAGCATGAAATGCAATTTTTATTGTCATTGAGGTCAGCCAACTTTTGCTCAATGCTGTTCAACACATTGGGGCAGCTTTACTGATGAACTTACACAATTGTCTATTTTTTTCTGGACTCCCCACCAAATGATATGTATGAACATAGCAAAATCCATCCGTCCATCAATAGCAGAAGCATACATTGGAGTAGTCTGGAATACATAGTTTATTCTTGTGAAGGAAACCATACACTGGCTTACTTAATAGGCTTTTTTCCATACGTTGCCTCCTACTTCACCAGGAGATTAGTGATGTGAGGACAGGGACAGTCTGTCATGTGTAGGACATGCCCCCCCATCTACTGTGCTTGTGGTCTACCTAGAAAGGAACATCGAGAGTTGCCTTATATTGAGTCAGATATTTGGTCCATCTAGCATGGGCAGCCACAGGAAGGGGCATGGGGGGAGTTGCCCCCCCCCCCCAGATGAGAAATAATTCCCAGATTTCATTTTTTAAAAGCAAGTATCTAGCCCTTGTAGAACCTGAGATATGAGGCAACATGCACAGCCACTATGCTGCCCATTTGTTGTGTCAGAAAGAAAGAAAAATTGTGTGTTGTCTGGAGAGCAGAGCGTAGGGGTAGACTGCAAGCTGAGCAGGTGACCACCCACACCCACACCCCTAATAACCATGCCCTTCATGCAGCGGTGAAGGGAGCCAGGGAAAGAATTGAGGGTTTCAGCTCTAGGTGGAAAGACATTGTCTGGACAGGAGGTCTCTCTATTGAGAAACAACAGAGGTCTCAAAAGGGAGATTTGCAGTCTGAATGAATTACCAGTGGTAGGTGTTGCAGATTTCTAATTACACCTAGCATGCTTATCTCCATTTCTGAGAACACTAAGGCCAGCTGTAACTAATCTGCCTCTTGCCTGCAGCAAAAAAAAAAAAAAAAACAGGTTTCTGAGGCAGCATGAAGCAGAGAAACATCACCATCCTTACATTCACAAAGCTGGAGATTAATTTTAGGTGGTGCACTAGGTAATAAAAGTTAGTTGAGGCCAAATTGAGGAGTATTACCTAGTGGTTGGAGGGGATGGAACTCTCAGTGTAAAGGCTTTCTTCAGGTGATAGGAAAATCTTCCTCTGGTTCCATCCCTACCAGTGACTAATTCATTCAGACTACAAATCTCCAATTTGAGAGTGGGTCTCTCTAATACTGCAGAACTCAAGGCCATAACACCTGGCCAAATTGTTGGACTTTCTTCCTTCTCCTATCCCCTGCTTTCTGTCCCACTTAACCTGACAAAAAGTTCTGGAGAACTCAGAAGCTTGCAAAAAAAATTCTGGAATTTTGGTTGGTCCTAGTAACGGTATTACCCAACTGTGGATTAGGGATATTTTTCTCATGGACCAGAACGGCTACTTTTGTGGGCGGGGGGGGGGGGGGTTTACATATGCAAAATGTGTAACCACACACAAAATGTGCAGTTCTAGAAAAAAATACCCAATTCCAAAAGAACATTCCTGTAGTTCAAAACTCAAGCCATGCAAACCCAAACCTTATATATGTTGATGTAAAAAGTGGCTGATAAACAGCCTGAAAAGTAAAATGAGTAGTCCAGGCTCCTGTAGAAACCTAAACCCTGATCAAGCATGCCCAATCTCTCCTCCCCCTGCCAAAGACACTCTCAACAGATTCCACTGCTAGAGTGCTCATCAATATTTCCAAGATGACGGAAATCATTCAAGAACAACTCATAAGATATCCTTATCCCAACATTAAGTTGTTAATGTTGGAATAAGGACAGTGATGCCATAAAATATCCAGTATGACATCCTTAAGACTGCAGTTCCAGCCCCAGCACAAGCACTCTCGCTGCCTGAGGTGGGAGAGAACATGCGCCACTGCTGCATCATGCCCCTTCCCGGCCTGTCATGCACCCTCCCCTTCCCCTTATCTTTGCTGCCACCGCATCGGCTCTATGGAAAGCCATGTGGCTGGAAGAAGTGGCTGCGGGGCTCTCACAAGAGCTCCCCCAGGTCTTGTCCGGGACTTACGAGAGCTCTGCAGCTGCTGCTTCCGTCCGCATGGTTCTCCATAGAGCTGACATGGTGATGGCAAATGAAAGGGGGCATGCAATGAGGGAAACAGTGCGGGTGGCTGCTCCAGAGAGCCCTGCCACTCTGCCAGCCACTCTCTCACTGCAGCAAATGCCATGGCAGGACAGCAGAGGCAGGCTCTCCTGGCAGGGGCTCCTCTTGCTCTGCCGCCTGATACAGGCACCTCACCCTGCTTCATGGGGAGGGCCAGCCCTGTGCTGTTCTGTGTTTGTGCATCTGTTTTTCCCCTCTTGTTCTTCGTATTTTATATCCCTGACTCCAAATAAAGTTTAGCTGGAGCTCATGATGCCTTTTAAGAACATAAGAAGAGCCAAGATCAGACCAAGGGTCCATCTTGTCCAGCATTCTATTCTCACAGTGGCCAACCAGCTTCTGTGGGAAACCCACAAGTAGGACATGACATGAGTGCAATAACACCCTCCTGCTCATGTTCCCCAACCACTGCTGTATACCACTTCTGATACTGAGAGCCAGTGTGGCGTAGTGGTGTTGGACTGGGAATCAGGAGATCCAGGTTCTAGTTCCCACTTGGCCATGAAGCTCAGTGGGTGACTTTGAGCCAGTCACTGATTCTCAGCCTAATCTACCTCACAGGGTTGTTGTGAGGATAAAATGGATAGGAAGAGGGAAAATGTAATAATTTTAGTGGTGGTGGTGGTGGTGGTGGTGATGGAGGTAGCCTATAGTTATCACAACTAGTAGCCATTAATAGCCTTACGCTCTATGAATTTGTCTAATCCCCTTTTAAACCATCCAAACATCTTGTAGTAGCAAATTCCATTGTTCAAATATGCTCTGTGTAAAGAAGTACTTCCTTTTATCTGTCCTGAATCTCCCACCAATCAGCTTCATGGGATTAACAAAAGAATGGCATCAATGCATCAATGGAGGTTTGCCCCCACTTTTTTTTTAATTAAAAGCTAATCTTCAGCTACACGATTGGTGTAACATGTTTGGCTCTCAGAACCCTGATTTTCCAGGATTCCAAATAATGTGGAGAGCCTCCACGGATAGAGGAGAGTCCCTGCTGCAGTGGTTGGCCTCTACATGTGGACGGTGTTGAAGATGGTGACAGAGGACGGAGGAGCTGGTGTGTTTGCCCTTGCTCCCTCTCCTCCTGTGTAGAGACTACACACCTTTAAAATTCCTGAAGAGGGCTTAGATGGATATGGGAAAGGAGAAAGCACTTCCCAGCTGCCCTCTCCATTCCTTTCCTTGTCCTGCTAAAAGAGTCCCAGGTCTCTGAGTCAAGAAGAAAGAAAGAAGCTAGAAAATTGTGTCATTTTGGAGAGTAGATGATGAACAGCATGTAACATAGAGTGATTGCTTATGGGGATTGCGTGTGTGTGTGGGGGGGGTGCTTTCTACCATGTCGAGAAATCTTAACGTAAAATTCAGGGCAGGTGATCAAGGAGAGTATTTTTTTGTTTGTTTTTGCAATTTTAATTTTATGTCTGTATTTTGACAGACATTCTTCATGGCTTCCCTAGCACATCATAGATCTCTGAAAACTTCACTTGCACTTATAGAAAGCACTTATAGATCATAGAGTTGGAAGGGGCCTACAAGGCCATGGAGTCCAACCCCCTGCTTAATGCAGGAAACTAGAGGAGGGGCATTTGCATTGCTCAGTAATACACTCATGGTACTTGTGAAGGACTGCCAACCAACCAGTCCTTTTCTCAAGAGATCAAAGGTGCAAAACTGCCAGCCTTAGCTCTGCCATCTTGACTTGATTCTCTCAGGGCCTTGCCCTTGGTCTATACACTGGATTTAGCACTGAACCACAGATTAACTACACACACCATGTGGGGTAAAACCAGGAAAGTTTATTTACGGTAAACAGATTACAATAAAAGGTGGGGAATGAGGGAAGAGGGAGAAAGGTGGGGAGACACTTTGGTATATACAGTAGAGCTATAAAACAACAAAACTAGTTCTTTTACTATATAAATACCCAGGCACTCTCTTTACCTGGCGGTTGGTCCTCTTCCCAGGGCTTGCCTCAGCAAAAAAGCCCTACTCCCTCGAAAGTGTGCAGACAACAACAAAACCCAAAAGCCACAGCAGCAGTATAGATTCCCCCCCCACCCCTCCTTCCCATAGCTTGGCTGTCTTTGGCCAATCAGGATGAACTTCATCTGGGCTAGGTAGGAGAGGGGTGGGTCTTTGATCATGAATATAGTGCTTGGGCCGCATTTGTATGCAAGTAGCTGTGGCACCGGCCATCAAAAGACATGGGAAACTCTGCGGAGTCAGGAGCCATCAGAGTAATTATGTACATTTTGCATTTCCCAGCCCCCAGCTGGGATTATACTTTTTTACACATGTGGAGGTGTGTGTGTGTGTGGTGCAGGAAACTCTGACGCCTTTTTCTCCACCGTACTCTATAAAAGAATACAGGCCTGTGGCCTACGCTGGCTCAGCTTGTCTGAGTGTGGAAAGCTAAGCAGGGTCACGCCTGGTTATTACTTGGATGGGAGACCCCTCCTCTAGTTTCCTGCATTGAGCAGGGGGTTGGACTCGATAGCCTTGTAGGCCCCTTCCAACTCTATGATCTATGAAATCTATGAAAACAGATATTCAAGGTGGGTGTTTCTGATATAAACTAACAGTTAATTTTAAGCAACACTTCCACACAGTTCTCTCTCTTGTGAAGAAATAATTCCTGCACATAATACAAAATATGTGAAAGCCATTAGTTTATACAAAAAAAAACAAAAAACCACACATCAGAGAATAGTAGCAATTACATCATAGAAGGTGCTATTGGAGGAGGAGGAGGAGGAGGAGGAGGAGTCAAGGGCTCATTGTTGCTTATGGGAAAGCATTCTTCAGTGCACAATGATGTGATCTACACCTATGGGAATGGATGGACCAGGCCTAGTGCAAAACACTGCAGCTAAAATGCTGACAGGACCACAGTTTTCAGCTTAAGAAACATAATCAGTATCATACCAACTTCATTGGCTCCCAGTTTGGTTCTGGGCTAAATTCAAGGTGCTGGTTTTGACCTTTAAAGCCCTTCATGGGTTGCCACTTTCTCCCATATAAGCCTAACCTCACGCTTCAGTCATTTTAGAGTGGGACCCACCATCTGTGATGCGGGCGGCAGGTAGAAACACAAGACAGGATCTTCTCAGTAGTGCTGCAGAATCCCCTCTCATTCTAGCCTTCTGTATCAGATTAAAACAGTCTTGCTCAAACATGCTTTCGCTCACCGTTCTTGAGAATGTGCCATTGCCTGGCTGACATGATTGCGTAGCTGCTTGGCTTTATCTGCCTCCTTACCTGGAGTATTTATGCTGCTATTTTGGATGCTTGATTTTGCTATTTCATTCTTGGGGGTGGGGCGTTATTGAGATTTATGACTTCTGAGCACAGATGGGGGAGAAATTTGTTCAGTTCACATTTTAATGCGGAGAGACCTAATTTGCTCTTCCTGAACCAATAGAACTGAAATGCAGGTTTCCTTCATTATTATGCACATTTCTCCAAATATTGTAATGCAGTTCCCCAAACAATTTGTACGTCGAGAGCACATAATGCAGGCTACATGCTGAACCTAAGCAGGTATGAGCCGGGTCAGTGCTTGGATGGGTGACTGCCTGGGCTGCCCACATCTGTTCTCCTGCATTGAGCAGGGGGTTGGACTCGATGGCCTTATATAGGCCCCTTCCAACTCTACTATTCTATGTTTCTATGACTAAAACATGTATATCAGGGGAAAGTGTACACAAAAGTGTGTATATTAAGGAAAACAACATACAAACATGCCCCATATTAGGCAAATTGCCTGCAAAAAGGTGTGTATTAGGCAAAATTGTGTACAAAAATGCAATACATTATGAGAAATTCACAGGAACCGGTGTATGAATTTATTTGCAGACTTTTTAAAAAAATTACAAACTGACACAGAAATGAATTTAAGATTGGAAAAGAGAATCTGAAATTGGCAGATGTGTCCATCCCTATAAATAATTCTGAGCCTTGTTAGCCACCTCAGAAAGGCGGGATATATATTCTTCAGGTTGGATCCGCAGTACCCCAAAGTCTGCCCACAGCAGTCTTCCCACTGATGGAAGAAAGGGAGGTAATTCTTAGCCAATCCCTCCTTCTCCCTGCAACCCCCGCCCGCTCCCTGAAAAACTGCTCTGATGGGTCAAGAGAACCCTCTGAAGCAGCATGGAAATTGCTGCTGGGGGCTACAGAGAGAATTGGCAAAAATCAGCTCCCCCACTTCTTCCAGTGAGAGCCTCCAGTGGATCTCAGTTTCACAAAATGAAGGAGCTCTTCCATTCAGAGGGGCAAGTTTGGATCTAACCCTCCACCTCCTCCTCCATCATCATCATCATCATCATCATCATCATCATCATCATCAGTTGGATTGACATTTAGGCATGTGCAACTGGGCTGTCTGAAGTGGACTTCCCTGCCCCTCCTCCCCATAGCAGCCTATACACTCCCCCCCAATGCTACAGAGAGGATTGGGGGACACTGCTGAATGGAGTGGGCTATGGTATGGGGGAAAGGAGGGGATCCCCAAAAGTCAAGTGGCACCCATGGAAGGTGCCTCTGCCCAATTGGGGGGGGAATCTCACCTTCCCACTCAGCACCCCACACCACAGCCCACCCCATTCAGCAGGGGGCCCTGACCCTCTGTGAAGCATTTTGGGGAGGAGCTGGAGAAGGGGGCAGGGAAGTCTGTTTCAGCCAGACCAGTTGCAAGCAACTAAATCTCAGTCCAACCCAACAATAACCAACTAGTAGCCCTATTAGCCCAAGCAAATTGTAGCCCTATTAAAGGAAATGGTGTTGGACTTAAGTTCTCAAAATATGAACAACAACAACAAAATATTAAGAACCAGAAAAAAAGTTTTCTGTGCTGAACAAATATAGCCTTTCTAATCATCATCATCATCATCATCATCATCATCATCATCATCATCATCATCATTTTGTTTGTTTACTAAAGGTGGTATTTTCAAGGATGTTGTAACACTTCCTCTTTCATGCTGTAGTTATTTCTGCCTCACCCAGTATTTTTTTCTTTTTCTAATCTTACACTGAAGAAATTTTAATACTGTAAAAACACACATGCACAACACATTTGTATATGAGATGATGAGCTAAGTAGCTGGAAATATGAGAAAGTTACTCCATGGCATCTTGGCCTGGTCACAAGAAACTACGGTATGTAGAACCAAACATTACCTCTTAGCTACTGATCATGAGGTCATAGCACACTTAGTTGTGAAAAGTAATTTATTTATTTATTAATGATCTCTAAAGGCAGGATCCAACAGTGTCATTCCACAAACTCAAATAGCACCAGTGGAGCTCTGCTGAATCTTTCCGTTGTGCAAGTGGCTGCATTATGCTTATGCAACTGGTTGTGCAAGCAGTTGCACAACTGGTGGCACAACAGGTTGCACAATGGGGAAAAGCAGTTGTGCAACTGGTTGGACAAGTGGAATGCGCAGCCAGTTGCACAATGGATCGCACAAGCATAATGCACAACCGCTTGTGCAACCACGCTTGCACAAATGTAGCTTTAGCTGGATTCCTCTCTTGCGCTTAGTTCAGAACCTAGTTTCCGCTAGTGCAACATCATTTGTGCTAACGAAATGACGCTGTTGGATACTGCCCTGCATACTGCTGTCTCTCTGTATTCAACTATGTAAAGGAAGAAATCTTTATGCTATGTTGTCCCTGCTCTTGATTGCTTCTTTTGAAAAGCAAATGCACTACTGATGATAACAACAATGATGATCAAAGATGAACATTTAATTCAGTGATGAAGTCAAAGCAGAAATCCCCAGAATAACTAGCCTTCTCCAAAAGTGTGATATTGGAATGTGGCAGCTGCTGGAGATTCTGGAGAGAGTCAAGACTAGCAGATTAACTTGCTTTTCACCAATTATAATTAATCTTGTATAAAGGTGTTTATGTTTCTCCTGTCATCTACATGCATTAGCGCTAGGTTAATGTGCAAACCATACATTAAATTGTGCACTATATAAATCTTTTCATTAGATACCAACCCCCTTCTCCTTACTTCCTGAGACTAACCTTTGATCTTCCAGTCAACAACAAAAATAATTACCATCTCTGTCCGACCTGGGTTTATCTATATAATTCGGAAATAGCTGCACAGCTGGAGACAGATGTTCATGTCTCCATAGCTCAACTCCACAAAGTCTTCCACTGTCATTTATATCATTCTTGTTATTAGTTTATCAGTCTCCATATGTTGCACATGGGAAATGCATGATCATATTCTGTGAATTTCAAGCAATAATGAATCAGAGGGGAGAAAGGGGGAATGGGAAAAGAATCAGGAAAAAGCAGGAGAAAACAAAAACCTTCTTAACATTTTAATTCTGCTCCTTGGACTACATTTTTTAATTGTTATTAAATAGGAGACTCAAAGTTTAGCTTTCATCTGCAAACAATATTTCAGAGATTGCACTTTACCTAGTCTATCAGTAGACTGACTAATCATAAGAACAAGGAAGTTCTTTCTTACAAACTTAGTATATTCGAAGATATAAACCAGGCTTCCCCAACCTGGTGCTGGTTGGGAATGGTGGGAGTTGCATTCCAGGTTGGGGAAAGCTAGTTGATGATGGTGATGGTGGTGGTGATTATATTACCACGGGGGGGTTGGGGGGGGTTGGCCTATGGGCTGACTTTGGTGAGTAGCGCCACCACATACCTCAACTCTGCTGAGTATCAGGCGGAGGTAAATAACCCGACCCCTGGGAAAGCCAATGGCTTCAGATGGAGGAGCTTGACCAGGAGGCTTGTGGGGCCTTGAGGAATTAAATCACCTCTAAATTCCACCTGACCTTGGGCGGCAGCAGTGTCAGTACCAATCAGAGACCAAGGCAAGCAAGGAATGCCAATAGGGCTTCAGTGTGGAAGACTGCTGGTGAGATGGCAGTAGCCATTGTAACTGGCCATCACATGCAATGGGGAAGGCAATGGAAAACCACCACATTATATCTTCCAAGTATACTTGCTATGGCTAGACAGTCTAGCCATGATGACACAAAGCCTGGCGAATGTCAAGAGAGGTGTCTGTGGGCAAACTGGTACTGAGGAGCACCATATTGTGTTAAGAAATCCTGAGCATGCACTCTTGAGTTGTACATACTACATATAAACCATGTTGGTGGGCAATGAAGATTCTAGGGGAGGAATTAGACTAGTGTCCCTTTCATGTGCAAGTCACTGTTATGCCAGTATTTTTTCACAACATAGTCATTCCTCTTGGGGCATTCACTACTGAATACAGCACAGTATCCACTGTGTGTATAATGCAATTGAGTGCCACACACAAATGCATAGAACGTTGTAATTGTAACTTTGTAACTGAATATGAGCCAGCAATGCAATGTGGCTGCAAAGAAGGCAAATGCTATTTTGGGCTGCATTAATAGAAGTATAGCTTCCAAATCGCGTGCCGTGAAGTGATAATTCCCCTTTACTCGGCACTGGTTAGGTCTCATCTTGAGTATTGTGTCCAGTTCTGGGCACCACACTTTCAGAAGGATGTAGACAAACTGGAGAGGGTTCAGACAGAGGAGGGCAACAAGGATTATAAAGGGACTGGAAACAAGGCCCTATGAGGAACTGGGCATGTTTAGCCTTCAGAAGAGGAGACTGAGGGGAGATATGATCGCACTCTTCCAGTACTTAAAGGGTTGCCACACAGAGGAGGGCCAGAATCTCTTCTCGATCATCCCAGTTTGCAGGACACGGAATGATGGGCTCAAGTTACAGGAACCCAGATTCCACCTAAACATCAGGAAAAATTTCCTGACTGTCAGAGCAATAAGACAATGGAACCAACTACCTAGGGAGGTGGTGGGCTCTCCCACTCCGGAGGCATTCAAGGTGCAGCTGGACACCCATCTGTCGGGGATGCTTTGACCTGGATTCCTGCATTGAGCAGGGGGTTGGACTTGATGGCCTTGTAGACCCCTTCCAACTCTACTTTTCTATGATTCTACGTAATCGCAGAAGAAGTTGGAGGAGTTTGAAATGTCACGTGAGTGGACTTGTGTTACTTCGTAGTGAACTTGTGCCATTTGTTACTTCGTAGTGCTTGCATGGCATTAGAAGTGGGAGAGATGGTTGTAAGGTGAGCCCTGTTGCCTCAGAGTGTGTGTGTTTCATTGTTTCATGCATGCGTACCAGGTCTGCTTTACTTTAACCAGAGAGAAGAGCTTCTTACACTGCAACTACAAATTTCCTCTGCTTTTCTTTTCCTGCCCCCTCCTTCTCCAGGCAGCCCCGACCCCCTGAGGTCAAGCCCTGTCCCCTTCCATGTGGCTCCCTCCCCAGTTCAAGGGGGTAGACTTCATGTGGTTTGGGTGCTGCAGCTTGGGCAAGTGGAACATTTCTGTGCATGTCACCCACACATCCGGAGGCAGCATCCGCAGAGGCCGGCTGTTCTGCTCTCCAGCCATTCAGTCAGCCTCCTTTCTCAATGTCTTCTTCTTTTACATGTGCCTCATGAATGGTTGCTGACACCACGACAAACAGATTAGGCTGCATACTAATGATTACCCTACCTGGACAGAGGTAGCCTTGCCACACTTATTTGTGCTCTGGTAACCTTCTGTTTGGATTCTTGCAATGAGACTCGAGTCGGGCTGCCTTTGAAAATGGTCCCTAAAGGGGCAGTTCGATTGTTAATGGCAACTGACTGAGACAATCACATTATGCCAGTACTTTGCCATCTGCACTGGCTGCCAGTCCATTTCTAGGCTCAATTTAAAGAGCTGGGTTTAACCTTTAAAACCTTAAAGGGCTTGAAGCCAGGTTACCCGAAGGAGCAGCTCTTCCCGTATTTACCTACTCATTTTGTTTGTCACATTTATATCCCGCCTTTCCTCCAAGGAGCCCAAGGCAGCATACACAATCGTCCTTCTCTTATTTTATCCTCACAACAACCCTGTGAGGTAGGTTAGGCTGAGAATCAGTGACTGGCGCAAAGTCACTCAGTGAGCTTCATAGCTGAGTAGGGACTAGAACCCAGGTCTCCTGATTCCCACACTCTAACCACTACTACACAGGCTCTCAAACTCTAAAGTCATCATCTGAGGCCCTTCTACAGGTGCCACCAAATGAGGCAAGGTGGGTGGCTACTAGAGAGAGGGCCTTTTCAGTGGTGGCACCCTGTCTATGGAGTGCCCTCCACAGAGGGGCTCACCTGGTGTCCACGTTATGTTCTTTTCAGCACCAGGTGAAGACCTTTTTACTTTCCCAGCCATTTTAAGAACATGTGTGTGTAGTGTGTGTTTAGTTTTAGTGCATTTAGATATCTGCACAGTCTTATCCCTGCTGCAGGTTTTGCCTTCGGTTTTATTATGTACTGCTGCTGTTTTTATCTGACTTGTTTTATTGTTATAATTCTTGTATTGTTACTTTGTATATTATGTTTTGCATTTGCACACAGCCCAGAGAACTTTGGTTATAGGGCAGTTTAAAAATGTAATAAATAAATAAAACCAATCAGCCAATAATAACAGGCATATATGTACTGTATTGAACACACCAGCTTGAGTGCAACCAAACCCCGAGGAGCTGATGTAAATAAAGGATGGCAAACCCAAACAGGCTTCCCTAGAAGGTCTAAAGGGAGAGAAAAAAGTAAGAAAACAGACTTATTTAAGCTGTACCTGACAAGGAAAGAAGTGACTGACTTGGCAGACTTTGTTTGATTTCTTGAGCAGAGTCCAGGCAAAAGCTGCCCCTAAGAGAGCTGTTAACCTTAAATAACAAAACAGATAACATGCATCGCTTCTCGGCCTTTTGGCTAAGATCAAGTGTAGATAACATGCACAGTGGACGGCAAGTAAGCTGTGCCAGCCTCGAAAAGCCTTCCCCAACCTGGTGCCCTCCAGATGCGTTGGACTACAACTCCCAGTATCCCCAGCCAGCATGGGGCTGGCTGGGGTGCTGGGACTTATAGTCCAACCCATCTGTGGTAGGTTGGAGGAAAACTCTGGTGAGTTGGAGGGAAACACACTTCTTGTTTTTAATGATGCAATAAACTGGCAGAGGTGCATGGAATAGAAAGGGGTGCATACACAATTCCAAATTTTAAGGCATGACCATGCTGCTTATGGCAAAAGGGTGTTGGGCCACACATTCATGTTGAGCAATGAACAGCCTCATCCTATGCCCTCAAAGCATATACTAAAACTTCACAGAGTAACATAAGGAAGAGGGGGAAACAGGTCCTTGCACCAAGGAGCATGAGACAAGTAAAAATATACACCATGGAAAATGTTGCATTAACCATAGGTGACTCAACATTGAAGCTAATCTATTTCTATTAAAATAAATTGTACATTTATCTTTATTTTTCTTTTAAAAGAAAAGATTACTAATTTGACAGCACTTTTCATGTGGTTACCATGGAGCTATGGAAAGTGAATGAGAGCTCGTTTTCGCTACTTTGCTGTACCATTTCAAGCATCCCACATCAATTGCCTCAAGAAATGCAGGAGATTTAGTTCTATGTGGACAAACCAGTAGCTTTCATACTGGTTACAAAATGATGGGATTCAAGCTAAATTGATTCAAGCAGATTAGGAGTTGCCCATTAAAGTACAATTAGCTCTATAACTGGGAGTTGTCATTTCCTGTAGTTTGTTGCATATTTAGTTAGCTGCTTCGGGAGTGTAGTTAGGAATCCGCCATGGTCTCTAAGGAGCCAGAAAGTTTAAACTAATTAAAACTGGACCAGGAAAACTCTCTTAACAATCTTGCATGGCAATGTAATGACCCTGGCCATTGATTTGCAAGGAAATGTTATACAAGTGTTTTTCAAGTTGACGGACACATAGAAAGTGTTTTATTAGCTACTATGAGAAAGAAGTAAGGTTGAACGCATGTGCAGCTAAAATCCCAGTGGTATATAGCAATCCAAGCCTTTGGAGCATGTGAAAATAGTTGTGCCAATTTGCTTTCCTTCCAAACAGAAGCACTGGTAGCAATGCATTTGAGGGGCCCTTTTTCTCATCTTTCCTTGTTTACAGTACATTTCCACAGATGGTGTAATTTTAATGGTGTAGAATTGTCAAACTTTTATTGACACCCCATAAGCTTTACCCTTCTGACCTATCAATATGTGTAACCTATGTGTTCCTCCTCCTAAGCAATTTTACTCAGCATGAAAAATGAAATTTTAAAAAAAACACCCTATGGGATAAATCCAAAATTTTTGTTCTGCTCTCAGAAGCAGCTGTTCTGTGAGCGGAACTCTCATTCCATGAAAGGAACAAAAACGTTGGATCCAACCCTGTAGTTCCAAGAATGGGCTATTCATATTCAGATTAAAGTGAGCACAATGTTTCCATCTAATATAGTCCAGAAAGAAAAGACATGGCAGAACAAGCTATGATTTCAGGTTTATTAGATCTTAAAATATAGTCTTATATTTCAACAGAACATTTCAAAAGAATAATATAATCTTTAATTTCATACACTCAAAATGGTACACCTTTATTAAAAAATATATTACTTAATGTACCCAAAATACACTTTTCAAACTTTATTTAAAATAAATTCAGTTCCAAATACCATATCCTTCAATCTATCTAAATCACAGACCAATCTATTTCCTTTTTAAATGTTGCCCAACTTAATTTTAACTTTCACAATTCCTCAAATGCTCCTCAAAATAGCAATTCATAGGGGATTCCTATATTACTATACATTACAGTACATGAACTGCAGTTTGACTAAGGCTTTGTGGTAAATTAAACATAGTTAAAAGCATAGTGAAATGCAATCCTTTTGTCAAAAAGAATCCTAACAGACATGATTCTTTAGTATTTCAATAGATTTAAAAAGTTTAAAAAATATATCAACTGTAATGGAGAATTGATTAGACTACCTGTAGATCACTCTTCATTCTGGAGAGATATCCTCATTTAGAAGAAGTAAAACAGAATGTTACCACCACGTATAATGACACATCATGTCCATATATAAACAGTCTAATCGATGGCAAACATATTCAGGCCTTTGTAATAATCACAAAGAACCTTTTGTGTGTGAAATTGTATTGTAAATTGGTTACTGTTATATACCATATTAAATACAATAAAAAGTGAGATAAATTATTTTTTTCTGAAATTACATACTGCTGACCACATTATTCTGCTACAGTCCGTGCTCCCACCCCTATCCCACACACGTATCTTATTAAACAACGCTTGAAGGAGGGAGATACAGTGCGCACCTAAACATGTTTACTCAAAAGTAGGCCCCCCTTGATTTCAGTGGTGCTTACTCCCATGTAAGTAAGCACAGGAATAAGCCCCACTGAACTCAATGGGGCTAACGTCTCTGAGCATACATGCACAGGATAGCAATTATGGAAGTGATCTAAGGAATAAGGAAGTGGACATTCTTCTTAATTTAAATAACACTCTGTGAGGATTGTCTGAGGGTATCTGAGATTTCTTGCTCTGTTTATTCTCCATTTCATTAACTCTCACTTAGAAAGGAGGCTGGCTCATGTGTTTCTTTGGGTCTATAAAGACAAACAAATACATCGCAGTAGTGTTAGAGATAATATAGACCAACAGTATTTCCTTGAGGTAAGAAGGTTGTAGTACGTTCCCCCACCCCCATCCCGCTCCATACTGTTAATGTGGAAAGTTCTGGACACAGGGCAACAGGCTGTTTCCACAGAACTCCCAAAGCTTCCTGCCTCCAGCAAAATCTGCAACCCACAAGCAAAGAGAAGTAACATGGCTCCTACAGTTACACTGCTTATGCTAGAGAAAATAGCTCTAACAATTATGTGCAATCTTTCAGCCTCTACATTTAAACTACCATTTATTTATTTAAACACGGTTCAATGTCTTACTTTATCTAATGGAGTAGAACTTCTAAAAGGAGAATTGTGTTTAGCTAAGCATTTCATTTCTTTAGCCCTTTCTCAGTGCCTTTTCTAAATAAATAGCCCGCCAGAGTTTTCATTGGCACAATGTAGCCAAATGTATTCAATTTCCTTTAACAATATAAAACAGTCACAGGAGTTCTGGAGTTTCTGAGTTTAAAAAAAGAAAGAGAGTGAGAGGGAACTATACAAAGGCTTTATTTTTAAAAATGAAATAAATCTCAGCATGATTAACTGAAAATCTGCCTTCAATGTTCTAGTACATACTAAGATAAACCCATATAATAAAGTATTTGAAATGTCATCCATACAAAAGAAACTATATACCTTTAAATAAATAAAAGCTACTATGTACATAATACTTTACATGAAATAAGAAATGACACAAACTGGAATAAGTTCTTTAGCGTTCTTTTTTTTTTTTTCCTAAAAAAAAAAGAGAGAGAGAGAAACGAAAAGAAAGAACGGAAACACAATCTCTCGCCTGTACTGTAAATTCAAGAGCTGAGCCAAAATTTCTCAGAAGTAATTTTTCTGAGAACACTTCTGAGATTTTTATTTTTCTCATCCTCCTGGAAAAAAGAAGGCCACTTAGCAGGATTATGTGTGAATATTCTCCAGCATTTATTTGTGGCAGCTGCCATTTCTTCTCCCCACGCCCACAATGCCCCAGAACAATGCTTGCTTCGGGGAATTGGGGCGCATGCAAAATAGGGGCCACGCTGTCAACACAGTTGTTGCTGCTGCTTCTGCTACCGCTTGCAGTGGAAGCAACCAAAAGCAAAACAAAGCAACACGGGGGGGGGGGGGAGAAGCCATGCTAATGACACTGCTGATGTTGAAGAATTTCACCTCCCATTGGGAGAAATTGGGTGAAATGGTGCCTCCAATTTCTTCTCTGCCCTCAAATATAGTGGATAATTTTGAGAGGCCATATTTATTTATTTATTTATTTATTTGCACAGCCATAGTCAATTCCTGGTCTTGAAAAACTTTTGTTTTACAAACTGATCCTAGTGGCAACCACATGAGCGCACCACCATATTTCTGTACTTTTTCAAAATAACATTTGAACTGTCATCAAAGTAGAGCACAGAGATTGCATTCAGTTTTGTCGGGGCACAGCAAGGCTTAGGGACATGATCAGGGAACATCAAATGGACCTGGAAGAGAGAGAGAGAGAGAGATACATGTAGATAAGCTAAGACTTTGCTCATGCAATTATTTCCACTGGCAATAACGCAAACTCTCTTTCTTCTGATTGCATTGACATACGCACATTGTTAAAAAAAGCCCAACCTTATGCTTTTTTATATTTTATATTTGAAATATAAAAATGGTTTAAGCCTTTTACTAATAATAACATCCAGAAAGGTAGCGGGGAAATTGTTCCGTAGCTCCTTAAGAGACTTAAGGCACAATCCTTTGCTAGTTTAGGCAGAAAAAAAGCCTGCAACTGCTAGCATGCCTCAACTAGCATAGGTAGCTGGGGCATGCTGGGAGTTGTAGGCCTTTTTTGTTATGATTTTAATGTTGTACACCTCTGTGGTATTTTTTAAAAATGCTCAGCAGTATATCAATTTGTACAAATAAATAAAACATCACCCAGAGAGAGAGACAACTGTGAACAGGGACATGGCTCCATATCTAACATTTACCTATTTACATCATCACCATCAGTCAGCTGGGCTACTTCTAGTTGGATATCAATGTCATTTACATTAAACAAAAATTTAAACAGAACTGGGAGGAAAGACCCAAGCCAGCTCTTGTTACTGTTCCATCCAGCTCAATGTTACTTTCTTTCACCTGACACTTGCCTAGGCAGAGCATATTCTATGAGCATATTCCAGTGTATGGAACTAGAAAACAGGAGGTCTCCTACAGTGGTACAGGGCACAATCCTATGCATGCTTAGACAGAAAAAAGTCCTACAACTCCCAGCATGCCCCAGCCAGCATGGCTGGCTGGGACATGCTGGGAGTTGTAGGACTTTTTCTGTCTAAGCATGCATAGGATTGCACCTGTAGTGGTAAATTTTGAAGTGCAGGCATTCATCATGACAATCTCCATAGGCATGCTCCCAAGCAGAGTCCAAAAATGCAGGTAGTTGTGTTGATCTATATTTATATATGTGTGGCGGGAGGGGGGGCAGGGGCAGTACTAGGTACTGAAAAGATCCAGGGCTCAGGCCCACAGGACAAAAAAAATGCACAAATGTGCTTATGCTAATTTACATATGCTCTAAAGTGTGTGTGTGTGTGTGTTTAAAGGACCCTGTCTCCTAAGGACACCCATATTTGTAAAAAGGGATGTATAGACAGGGGAGAGGAGGGAGTTTTCAGAAAAAAATCTCAGGCAGAAAGATTTAAAGGGGGGCAGCAGGAGGTGAAGCACCTGTGGGCAAAAAGCCAGATAATCCATGGGGATCAGATGCAACAGAGATCATCAGGGCCCCTGCACCTCTATTTCAGCACTTGCCCTTGGACAGCAGGGTGGTGGGGTGATGGCTTCCCAGAGACTCGGGGCTCCAAATGAAAGATGGGGCTCCAGTCCTAGTGGGCCACCCCCAACACTGTCTCTGGTGGGGGGCAGGTGTATGTGGATGTATTATATGTGTACACACACACACTGTTGCTGGGGAAATCCATGTTCCCCCTGCTAATGTAGGCTCCTTCCAACTCTATAATCTATGAATCTATTAAATCTATGTGAGGATTGCAGCTAAACTCATAGGGAACAGGCACTTCTGGGAGGATTGGCTCATGACATCATCAACCCTGCTAATCGAAAAACCCAAGGGCTTCCACCCTGTGAGCCCCTACTCGACTGGCCTCCTATACGCGAGTACATCACTGTGTTCCATTTGTTTCAACAGGAGTGGGGTACAGCTACAGCACATGTGCTTGCTTCTTGGAAGAAGCAGGGAGGAGATTCTGAAGTGGGCTTGGATAACCATAAAGGAGGCAATGTTGAACAGCTTTCTGGAATGAATGGGAAAGGTAGTGGAAACATTTAAGAATGGGGGAAATACAGGGTCTTCATACTTGAAAGCAGGTTAGAAATAATATTCTGCACATGTTGGTTGAGTTAGAAAGTGAGGAGGCCATAGAGGAGGGAGTTGTAATAGAAAGGACAAAAGATTATTAAAGCCTGGATAAAAGCTTCAGCAGTAATAAGTTTCATTTGTTTGGTAAGACTGTTAAAATCTGTTATAGCCATCTGCCCAGCAGTGATATAAGCTTATAGTCTTTGCCAGAGAACACAGAACAGGCAATCGGGAAACAGCTTTTATATAACTGTTACCATGAAGAGATCATTTACCATGAAGAGATCTTTTTTGAACAATCATAAATCCTTTAAAAAAACAGTTTAGTAAAAGTTTGAGCACATGAATTTTTTGAGCTTATTTCATAAATTAAAAGGAAAATGTTGGGAATACACATGCCCAACATTATTTTGAGGGGTTTGTGGAACTGCTGTAGGCTTCCCACTTTTGGAAGCAATGGAAAGTGCAACTTTCATTTTATAATTTCTCAGCCATTCTCTTATGAAGATGGAACAAATTAATAAGAGTATGTCAGCAGTAACTTTGCCAAAGTTAAAAAAAACACACCATGAATGTGTTTAGAGTATGAATTTTCCCAGCTTGTAATGCTGAAGCCTAGTGTAGCTCCTTTGCTGTGAAATTCTTCCTCTGCTTATAATTTAATTTGGGAAGACTACTAGTTTATTTGTGGATTTTTGCTTTTATGTGTTCTTCATTCCCCATACTAGGTGCCTTCCCTGGGCCTATGTCACACCCATTAGTGTGGATGGAACATAGTGGATGTACACACCAAAACCTGGTACACACCCCTTGAAGTGTGGGAAGTCAGTGACTGGTATTCCCGCTTGTAGCTTACAGTGGAAGTGCAATGGTTAGGTAGGGCTAGGAGCCGCCATCTGGAAGCACCTAAAATGCCTATAGACTCCTGTTTTCTTAAATAAATATAATTCTATTTTAGTACTATTATCTGTGATTGGGGATAAATTCATAATTTTATTCATGTCATCACTGGCCCTGTTGGCCTCACCGTAAATATTGGGGACCTGTTTGGTGATGCTGAAGTGAAGTCCAGTTGAAATCTATGGGATGATGCACTTATGTTCTATTGATTCAACTGTACATAAACCCACCTAATCTTCCCTGGATGCCACCCATTACATTTAGGGATACATACATACATACATACATACCAGAGTCTGCACTATGGCATGATTTGTAGCATTCATATGGGCATTAAGAGGAAATGAACATTCTCCATCACAATAAAATGCAGCATAACCCTCTGGAGCTATAATCCAATCCTAAAATAAAAATAAAAATGGAATATTTAAATACAAACTCAGTACTTCCCATCTAAAATCACCCCTAGTTTGTGGGGAAAACCTGAAAGTTGAGGCACCAAATGAGAACAAACCCAAATGAAAATTGAATTCCATCTAACTGTACACACACACACACATACACCCTGGTGGAAATCAGCACATAAGTGTGTGAGAGCGTAACTTTAGAAAGATTCTCCCCCACCCTTACGACATTTTTTGTCACCTTCCGCAGCATTCCTCCTGTAGATTTACAGGCTTGTAATTTTTAGGGTTACATCTGATCAACGGGCTGCAACCTGGGGTCTGAACTAGATATTCTGCAGCAGACATGGGTCTGCAAAACCCAATCACTACTGAAAAGCTGCAAAGCAGAAGGGGAAGACATGATTTTCTGAGGAGAAAGAAGTAGGCAGGGAGAGCTGCTTAACCTTTCTTTCACCTGCCTGCTGCTTTTCCTCTGCAAACCCCAGATCAACCTAGTAATTATGACAAATACACTATTTGAAGAACAGGAGAGCAGAAGAAAAAGGAGAATCTATACCTGGAAAAGACTAGGAGACACAGGAAGACAACAGATGACCTGATAGCCACAAAATGGCTGCCAAGCTCTATGAGAGCCCATTCACACAATTGAAGACCAACAACCGGGTCTTTTGCGCGAGTTCGGCACTTAATGGGTTAACCGGCACTGAGATATTGCCCTTCAAGGGGATATCAAGCGATTTAAACCCAACCACGACCTAAATATCACTTGTCGTAACCGTGCTTAGACCAAAGAATAGACTTTTATTGGCTGTAGGTTAATGGAGCGGAACTAATAGACTTCCAGGAATGTTACAACATAAACAAAACCAGGTCGTGACCTGAATATCGGAAAGATTCAATGCAGAGACATAGCGTATTGCAGTAAGAGAGTCACCTCACACCAAAGACTCTACACTTACGGACTTTACGTAGCAATCTGCATAGCCTGACTCTGAGCCCGTCCGCGCTCTGGGAAAGAAGCTGCTTGGGCTAGCCGAAGCTAGGGTTGAAGGATGACAGCTCGTCCTGTGTCCCCAACAACCTTTTGGGGCTGGCAGAGGGGTTTTCTACCCCCTACGCCCCCTCCCCACCCCTTGGTGAACAGGTGGGCTTATTCCTGCCCAGAAAAGGTGGCGCCTTGGGTTTACCGGTGCCCTTTGGGGAATACTTAGCAGCTCTTTGAGACTGCCTTTCACCTTGGGATGGTTCATGCTTCTTCTTGTGGATTGAGGCAGATGTCCCATTGAGGGTATGCAGATGGGGTCACGTATTACCTGTCTGGCCAGAATTGCATCTCCTGTCCCCGTCCCCCCAGTGGGGATTATGCAGAAAGGGGTTGTCAAGGGAAAACTATGTGGGGTTGCCAAGGGGAAAACTGTGTCAGGGTTCATGTCACGGTGCGTGTGCTCAGGCTTTCTCCACATGTATAATGGTCAGATCCTGGTCATGAAGAAGTGTCGACCCAAGTTTTTAAAAACTAACCGGATGGTTAAGATAGAAAAAAGGTGGAAAAAGAATGCTTTGAGTAATAATTTGCAGAAGGGACTAAATCAAACTCAAATAAATTGGCTTATACAAACAAGAAAAGAGGACAACAGTGATGTTGCATTAAAATGTGATAACAGCAGCAGATGAATATATAGGACTGAAAAGGAAGGTACTAGGAGAAAACATAATTGTTTTGAAAGAAAAAAAGAAGAGAGATAAAATAAACTCACAAGATGAGAGAGGGCTATAAAAATATAGGCAACTGAGTACTTAATTATTAGTCAGCAAAAGGCTTTTCATAATTGATTAATACAGGAGTAATTAATACAAGTAAATTAGACAAGGCATATCAATTCTGTGGAGCTTTTGGGGTTCCTACATACACACACACGCACATGCCTCCTCATGTGTAACCAAGTGAGGCAAGTTGAGGGGGCTGGGAGGAAACGAAAGGTACATAAAGCATCAGATGGAATGAATGGCGCCTAGATGCCTGGAGAAGTGGCCTAGGGCTTTCATATGTAAATAGTTCAGGCCCAGTAAGCCATGAGGCATGACTCATGAGCCTCCCTCATCCTGACTGGCCAGGTGAAGTTCAATCTAATTGTCTGAAGGCAGGAAAGCTACAGAAAGGGGGAGGGGGGAAGAGCTTTTTCCCAACGTGTAGCCTGTCTTGGTCTTTGTCTCTTGGTCTTTGGTAGCGTGGCTGCCCAGCGGTTGGAGCCATGGCAACGCGCCAAAGAGGGCCCCAAGCCTTTGGGGGGGGGCCCTCAGGAACCGACCTCAGGCAGCTCCTGGTGAAATTAGCTGGATTGAGGGCTCTAGTAAAGGCAAGCCTTGTGGGAGTTTTACCCATCTCGGACCTGCGGGTAGATGGAGTAGTTCCTCCTCGGGCAACAAGGCTGTGCTGGATTTAACCCTTGAAGAGAACACCCTCAGGTAACAGGTGTGTGCCTGAGAGATCTTAAGGAATCAGGTTTTATTGTTTTGCAGCTTTACTGTGTACTAAAGTGTCTCTCTCTTTATTTTGTGTGCTTCTCTCATTTCCCTAATCTTGTTGTAAAATGCTACCAGAATAAACCTTGTCGTGGTTTTACCCCACATGGGTTTTGTAGTACTCTGTGAGTTCAGTATCTAAATCCAGGTTACAGAAATTGAAGGCGAGTCCCTGAACAGAGATTCAAGTAGGGTTGCAGACAGCTGAGGCTGGCAGTCTGGTATCTTGAGATCTCAGGGGGTCTTGGTTCCTTTGGAGTAGGAAAGGGTGGGGGTGTGGCGGGCCAGCCAGCCCCCCCTTCCTCCACAAATTCATACATAGGTATGGTAAGAAAAGTATATGAAGTACAACTGCTGCCAGTACACTTCCAAACACAATTTGACGCCCTATATACCTTGGACCTACAAACCTGTCAATACACTAAATTCATCTTCATAGCCCTTTCCCCAGGTACCCTCAGCCTCCTGAGATGAGAGAGGCCTATTCTGTTGTGGTATCCTACCTTTGGAAGATCTGGTGCCTACCTCATTATCTTTTTAGCACCAGGCAAAGCCCTTTTCATTCTCCAAATACATTTTTTTAAAAAAATTAAAAAACCATCTGAAGTGGGTTTTATCTTGCTATAGTCTTTCTTTTGTTGTTTTTACTGGGGGGGGGGTTTCTTCTTGATACATTGGTTTTTATTGTTTTAATATTAACCATGAGCCACCTTGTCAACAAAAACACTGACGAGCAGGGTACAAGTTTTACAAATGAATAAATAAAACAAAACTATTAGAAATTAACAATGAATACTGCTGACAGATCAAAACCCAACACTCTGCATTTCTCTAGAGTGACTTTATGCCCATAATTCCTTGGCATTCCAATTTCCTATGACACAATATTTGGTAATGTGGAATATTTTGATTACCTGGAAGCTCATCAATTATTTGCCTTGAATGGGTTAGTATAACCGGCACAAAGTACTATGTATTAAGTTATCAATCTGATGTAAGAGTTGTGAAGACTCACTTTTAAGATCTCCCTCCCTCTCTCTGCCCCCATGCAAATTCTAAGCACTGATCATTATTATTATTATTATTTTAAATGAAGTTTCTGCCTAGAATAGAATTGAACATTGCCCCTACCTGCCACCCCAGGTCTCGGAAGCTCACATAGAGTTCATGTTTTTTACACGCCTGTTTCTGCTCACTTGTATTATAATCTGTAGAATGAAAAGAAGTGCATTGTATAAATACATATACAGTTCTAAGTATTCACTATTTTCTCCTTTATATATTACAAACATCTTGATATGAGTAAAGCTTCAGGAAATCTACCACTGATATACAAAGTATTTAGAGCAATTGCTTGTCATGCTGCTGCTGGAGTGGCAGTTGGTAATATTAGCAGAAGAACTTTGAAATAATTATATTAATAGTGCAATCCTATACAAGTCTGCTAAGATGTAAGTCCCACTGCACTGAATTGAGCTTACTCCCAAGTGAGTGGATGCATAGGATTGCAGCCTCAATATCCATCAAAACCAGAGACAGAAAGAGGCTCAATAGTAAATGTCGCATTAGAAAAAGTCCAAATGTTACTAAAATAAACATGTCGCTAAGGTATGCCAGTTATTTCAATCTTAGCAATTATTTTGCCATTTGCAAACCTATTTAAAAACAGACATTCACTAATTATCTTTCCCTCCCAAAGCAAGCAAGCAAGCAAGCAGCAATATGGATTCTCATCAGCCAACCTAGATATATGTGTTTAACTTGCAAAGGGTACTCTTATGATTGTGGGTGCTTCCAGACAGACAGCTTCTAGCGATGCATGTCAAAAGATATTGTGCAGCTATTCCCTCCTTTCTTCCTTAATGGATGTTTTGTGATAAGAAAAAAAGACAGAAGTGGTGAAAAAACATGGGAAGGCTATAAGTGGAAGACAATGTAGTCTGGGCCACCCCCAAATTCCGTGAATGAGGCGGGATGATTTCAGGATAAAGGCCTCATCTAGAAGCACCCTATGACCCTTGGAAAAAACACAGAGGCAGGATTATTTAATTTTATTTTCAACATTTTTATAGTACCCATCAACAAAAGTAATGAACCAATAAAACCAAGGTTTAATAAAATAGAAAGTGGAAGCCAAAAGTACTGTAGGCTCTTCTTCAACACCATGTATTTCTGTTGTCCTAATTATTCCAGATTTGTAATGACCTAATAACTTTGGGTGCAATCATCCTGCCTCATTCACTGAATTTTACGAGGGGTCTAGGTGATGTCATCCTCTACTTGTAACCCTTTTTGTGTTTTCCCACTGCTTCTTCCATCTCTTCTCTTACTGTGGAAAAAATGGAATAGATGCACAATGTATTTTCTCTGTTAGTGCTAGGAGCCCTCCGTCTGGAAGCACCCTTTGACCACTCAGCAAAATAGGTACTCTGTAATGCAGGAATGTTGTACCTCTTTTAGCCCAAATGCTGAATTCAATTTTGGAGAAGCTGTCGGGGGCTGCATTCCAATGGCGGGTGGGGCAAAGGCAAAAAGGGCTGGGCCTAAAATTATCAGAAATACAAAAAACAAAAACACCTAGCCAGCCAGCCTATTTTAGCTTAAAGCTCTTACTGCCTGTGATGAAACCTTAGGACAGGTATTCCAACTTTTTTGAATGGGATAAAAACTGCACAAAGGCCAGGAAACCACCAAAAGATCAGTAGTGGGGGGAAGTGGGGGCAGGGGAGGCATCTGGGGAAACCAGATTGGGACCCCGGGTGGGCCAGATGTGGATGGTGGGCCTGGGGTTAAACATCCCTGCTGTGGCATGTGAAGTGGGAAAAGGGTTTCAGCATTTGACTGATTTCAATTTTCCAGAAAGTATGAAGTCAGAAGATTCTCAGTCTGCAGTTTGCTTTTATAATCAGAAGACAGGTCAAGCAGAGCACCTTCTTTCCCACTGCATTATGGGCTCATTCCTAAGGAATGTTAATGCATATTTTATGTCAGATCAGTGTTCAATAATGTGATGCATGTTAAGTGTATACTTGGTCATTAAGCAATGACCAAGTATTTGGGAATACTTAGCCCCAGAGATATATCTCTAATGATTATGTTAAACCTGAACTTATAGATTTCATAGATCATAGAGTTGGAAGGAGCCTACAAGGCTATCAAGTCCAACCCCCTGCTCAATGCAGGAAACTAGAGGAGGGGTCTCCCATCCAAGTAATAACCAGGCTTGACCCTGCTTAGCTTTCCACGCTCAGACAAGCTGAGCCAGCATAAGCCACAGGTACATGTTTAATCAGGTTTAACTTAATCATTAAGTTAACTTGACTAACTAACTTGACTAATGAGATTTCATGGGATATAGACAGATGGGCATCACTAAAGTTGAATTTGTAGGGTAAGGTTAATACACTCAAGATGAATATTATACCTTAGATTGTCTGTGTTATACAAGGAATTCCTCTATCTATACCCGGCAAATATTTTCAAAAATTCAACTCTGTTTTGTAAATTGGGGGGGGGGGGTCCTCTCCACCATGAATATCCTTGAGAAGGATATAACTTTTCATCAAAGAAGGTGGGTTTGGCTTTCTGGATCTTGCTATATTCATATCGTTGGGCCTATTTGCTGACTTGTACTAAATTTTGGTCTTTCCCACTTAAACTAGATTTTCCACCTTGGTCAGTTCTGGAATCTCCTTGTCTGGATCCTCTTTCCAAATGGATGGCATTAGGTTCTTGGCATGTTCAAACAGATAGGGTTCCTCGTACAGTTATGATAGTTAGAGACATGTGGTGTATAATATCACGTCAATTCCGTTTTGATCCATTTTCACATGCTAAATTCACTTATGGTGAAATCCAGACTTAAACATTCGAAAGAAAATGTTTTTGTGGCAGACTTGGACAGATAAGTTGATTTTTACTTTGGATCAATTAGTGGGGGTTGATGATGAGTTTCAGTCATTTTTGGATTTGCATGCCAAATATGATTTGCCTGCTACAGCTGAATGGCAATACTTGTATTGCAACATTTGTCAGAATCTAGGTTTGGCCGGCAGCTTTTACATTTTCAATGTCTCCTCCGCTATTGGAAACACTTATTGAGGCTGATCAGTTATATCGACCCATGATCCAAATATTTACAAATATTTATTATCAGTGGGTCTAAAGCAGGAATGGAATAGGTAGGGTATTGGATTGTCTTATCCAGTCTAATCAATGGATTGTCACTTTAGCGTCTATATCTGAAGCTTCAATGGATCTCAGGACCCAGGTTATGTCTTATTCAACGAAAACTCTTTTCGTGTTTGTTAGACGCCACAACATCTCTTTAATAAGGGTTTCTCTAAGTTGGCTAACTGTTGGAGGTGTAATACTGCTAATGCTTCCTTTAATCATATGTTTTGGCAATGTCCAGTAGTTGCCTCTTTTTGGGAGGAGGTTATAATATGGATAAATTTTGTATTGGAACACACTTTAATATTCACTGATGTGCATATGTTCTTTTAAATTATCTACCTGTTTCCTGGAAGTTAACACATAGTCAACGTAAATGGATTTTCCATGTCCTTCTAACAGTTATTACAATATTAGAAGGATAAATGTTCAGCTCCTATAATGCAATGGATTGAGGACCTAATGATGCATTCAACAGATGGCACATAAACACCACTCTCAAATGGATAAATACATGGATATTTTGTCTGCCTTTGTTGAAGTTTAGGTATATTTGAAATATTCAAATCTTTTTTCTTTTTATGATTTTGTTTTCTTTTGTTGAAACTTATAATAAAAATAAATTTTAAAAGTATATACTTGGTCATTGATTCAGTTTTTATTTCATTCTTTCTAGCTTTATACTAAGTGAGTGGTTGTGCTTACTTTTTGTGGCTTCCCTTCTTCGATTGCTACTTAATAGATTTTCAAAGCAGTCTTCCTCCCTCCCTCCTAACCTTGCACAGAAGAGGGGAAGGGAGAGAAACTATGCTGGATCTGCTGGCCCCTTTTTGGAGAACAGAAAACACTGTTCACAGCAGAGAAGCAAAAATGTGCTGCATACTCTGCTTATCCACAAGCTCTTTGGAAGTCCATGTCTCCCCATGACCCCTTTGTGATCTTTTTTGGGTGTGTGTGTGTGTGGAATGAAACTCTCTAGAAATATGTAAAAGTATCACTTCACCTTTCTCCACAGTCATGAAACTGCTAAAAACAATTTGAAAACAGATGAGTGCTGTTCTAGATGTAACACACACACAAGAAACCCATTCCAGCATACTTTATGCGGAACTGGGCATTCAATATCCAATCTCATGGGGGGGGGGGGACCACACATTTATTTAGAATGCAAAAATACTAAACTAAATCCGTATCCCTTCCATACATCTCTGCCTCTCAGATGAGACAAATGTAGGATGTAATATTGCATTCCATGGAAATGGCTAGGGTGAAATTTACTATACAGAATCTGGTGCCAAAGATCCAATTTCACTTACTGGAGCATTAAGGTCCATATGCTTATTCTGCTAGGAATCAAAACCATGGGATATTGTGGCTGAATAAACTTTATACCAAAATAATTTAGGAACTGGAGTTAGGCTTTAAAAAATATTTACGGAACAGGGGGGAAAGCCTTTGAAGGGAGGACAAGCAAATCAGACTGGAAACTCCAAAAATAATCCATAGGCAGGCAAAGAATATTTGAGATGGGTTGCAGCGGGGGTTGGAAGTAAATACATATGAATATGTATATAATACCACAAAATATTGTATACTTAATTAATTAATTACAGTTAGGCTGCAATCCTATACACATTTACTCACCGAACACATTGGGGCTTACATCTGAGTAGACATGCATAGGATTAGTTTAAGAATGGGTTTGTTTGTTTTTCATTTTCATCCCATATCAATGACAGCAGAACAAGCTAGTCTTGAATTTTTAGAACAAGGGTCAGCAATGGTGGCTCTTCAGATGTTTTGGTCTACAACTCCCATCAGCCCTAGCCACATAGCCAATGATGAAGGATGATGGGAGTTGTAGGCCAAAACATCTGGAGGGCCACGGGACGTTTAATTTTGTAAATTAATATTTTGCCCAATATTCCAGCTCAAGAGCTACTTTTGTTCATTTAATTAATTAATTTATTTATTTATTATATTTATACCCTGCCTTTTTTCCTGCAAGGAACCCAACGCTTACATAATCCTCCTCTCCATTTTATCCTCACAACAACCCTGTAAGGTAGGTTAGGGTGAGAGTCAGTGACTGGCCCAAAGTCACACAGTGAGCTTCATAAATAGCATGTCTAAAATCCTAGTAACAATACAACATGGTGGAGGAAAGTTGGAAAAAACTCTCCCATTGTACTGTACAAGAAATTACTGGGAGGAGAACTGGAACACAGAACAACAACAACAACAGCTCTGTGCTTCTTGTAATATCTACTTCCCAACCTCAGGGCTAGTTAAATTCCATTGACCTCAGTGATTAAATCCCACTGACTTTTATGGGATTTAAACAGTGCAGACTACCCGTGTGCATATTCCAGCCCCTGTCTGAAGACAGGGGTTGATTTGCACAGCCACTTTTGCCACAGTAAAAAAAAACTTAAAAGAGTAAAGTTATCAGCATGGGATAACTTTGAACCACCACTTCTACATACAAGGTGTTCTTGGGGTTAGTCTGGCTGAAGACAGATACATGATAAAAGAAGAGCTCACAGAGTGCATTCTTCAGATGGCATCCCAAGCTATTGCCTGCTACTGCCTCCTTCTCTAGCTGGGAAAGGGTCAGGAAGGAAGGAACCTGGCAGTATGGCACTTTGCTAGCTTTTCCCAGCCCGGGCAAAGGAGGAAGCCATAGAGCACGCAGAAACAGGAGGGACGGGTAGCAAGCAGGTCATAGAGACAGCAGAGAGTGAGGGGAAGACTGTAAAGGTTCAGCCAGCATTCGCTTCGCTAGTCTGTCTGACAGGTCGGCTTTACATGCAGGCTCAGGGTGCTTTCTCTGAATTCTCATTTTATTGGACACCCTGTCTCCAGCCTAAGTGGTAAAAGCTGCAAATTACCACACTCAATGTGCTGCTCAAGTCATCCATGTTTATTTTATTTATTTCTTATATTTATTAATCACCCATCTGGCCGGCCACCCAGCCACCCTTCCAGTGTTCCCACTTCTAGTGATCCTCAGGATTTAACAACTTGCAAATTGACTATGTGGAGCCAGAATCTCACATGAAAATGACATTCGAAAGTGGTTATGAGAATGAATGCTGAGCCTTAGAAAACATGACACAAATGAGAAGTGTTAGTACACCCTTAATCATCATCATCAGTCAACTTTATAACACTTTTAGTGTACAAAATAATGTAATCTCACGTATTTGTCTATGCAGTATTATTAGAGAGTCCTGCCCAAGCCAGAAAAAACATATCCTCCTCTCTCATCTATTGATCCATTGATGAATTGATTCAAGGATTATTTTTAATTTCATAGCAATATCATGACCCTTTCCCCAACCAGACAAACACACACACACACACATGCACAGAGAAGCACAATACAGGTGTTTGCTTGCATCACGTGTAGGGCTAATTGGGGGGAGGGATGTGTGCCAGTATGCACAGCCCACCCCCAAGTATCCCATGTGCCCAGCTAGCTCAGGGATATTTGCATGTTGAGGATGAAGGTCTGCCACGGGGCTTGTCAGTGCGTTCAGTGGAATGTGCTTACACAGCTCCTGCGATCAGGAGCCCTGCCTTAATAGAATGCTCTTCCATGACAAGTAATATTCCTATAAAACCAGCATGTCAAGAAGAAGACTAGGCTTGAACTCTTCTCCCTGTCATTCTAGTTTTCTTTGTGGAGAGACTTTTTTTTGGTAAGGAAGAACATGTAGTAATGTAAAGAAGAACGTTTACCCCACCTGTGGTGTGAACAGTGGTACAGCCCAGACAAGGGTTTACCATCTCAGTGAGAACCAGGCCTTTGTTGCTCATGTCAATAACTGGCTTCCTGATTAAATAGATCTTTATGGAATAGCTACACATACATATTTAAGAGACTGAGAGCCTTGCTGTTGCTGGAGGGGGGTTTGGACAGGGGGGTTGCAACAAGAGTGGTAATTTTAAAAAAAAGCACACTGTGGCAAATGGGGTTAGTTTTCTTCTGAAATCATAGAAAAGTAGAGTTGGAAGGGGCCTATAAGGCCATCGAGTCCAACCCCCTGCTCAATGCAGGAATCCAGGTCAAAGCATCCCTGACAGATGGCCGTCCAGATGCACCTTGAATGCCTCCAGATTGGGAGAGCCCACCGCCTCCCTAGGTAGTTGGTTCCATTGTCTTATTGCTCTGAGAGTCAGGAAATTTTTCCTGATGTTTAGGTGGAATCTGGGTTCCTGTAACTTGAGCCCATTATTCCTGCAAACTGGGATGATCAAGAAGAGATCCTGGCCCTCCTCTGTGTGACAACCCTTCAAGTACTGGAAGAGTGCGATCATATCTCCCCTCAGTCTCCTCTTCTGAAGGCTAAACATGCCCAGTTCTTTCAGTCTCTCCTCATAGGGCCTTGTTTCCAGTCCCTGCCCATGGTTGAAAAATCAACCAGTAGGAACAAGCAAACCCACCCACCCCTAAAGATGTAGGCATCAGGTAAATAGAAGGAAGTTGCCTTGAGGTTTAGTTTGACTCCAAAGGATTTGTTCTACAAAAGGACAAATTTGACAGGCAACTTAAATGTTGATCTTACATTATCAAAATAGAAACAAATCTAGCAATAGAAATCTAGGCTACCGCATGAAACAGCAGTACAGCCACATACAACCCTCTGTGTGTGGTTCAACCAGAAGACACCTTCAAGTAACAGGTCTTCAAATGGAGGACTATTCTCTATAAAGTACATTGGCTATTACGTAGATGCTATTAACTCTTTGTCTTACCCCCAACACTTTGCATTCTTGAAGAATCTTGAGGACTGCTGGATTTGTTGCGATTCTGGTTTTTCTTTTTATTATTGGCAGCTCGGACAGATCGAAAAAGCACTTCACTTGCTTTAAAGAATGCAACCATGAATGGCTGTTTGGACTGAGGGCCATGCCTCCCTATAAGGCCAGCTGATTTCACATTGATACTGCGACCTGCAAAATAAATGCACATTAAGAATATTTACCACAACAAAAAATCAGTTAAGCCAATGAATGAAGTTACAATATTGGAAAGATTAATTCAGTGGAACATAACATGAAAGGCAGATAAGCCTTTTTAGCAAATTGTATAGCACTTGAAGAAAATTAATATCCACTAGAATTCCACATTGTGATAGCAAAGGAGTTATCATTTTAAAAAGTCACAAGCCTCTTATTTTTTTAGAAAAGAAGGACGGTACATTGGGAATCCTGTATACCCAACAAAAGTCAATAGGAATGAGAAATGGAAGCAATGTATATATTTATGCTTCAAGTCATAAATAATTTCGAAGCATTACTCAAATTTCACCAGAAACTTTAAGGACAGGTACAGCCGAGACTTCAGCCTTTCAAGGAATAATATATAATAGAGGTTGAAATATGTACATGATTGACTCTGGCTTTACTCCTGAGGGATGCACATATTTCTTTATAATATTTGTTCAGTCAGGACTGAGTAGTAACTTCACTAGATTATAGATTCTGACCCTCCAGGGCAGTGCGGGTGGGGGGGAGGATCAGCAGAAGGGGTTGAAAAATAAAAAAATAATTAAAAAAAAGAGTTGCTGAAGTTGCATCCATATGAATTCCTAACAAATAAGCCCCCCAGCTCTTCACATAATTTATTTTGGCAGCGCAAATAGTTTTGTGTCTCCACGTCTTATGCAGAACCCTTCATTTTATTTTGGCAGCTCAAATAGTTTTGTGTCTCCACGTCTTATGCAGAACCCTTCGTTCCGCCAGAAACCGAGACAGTGTCATGTGAAGCTATGCAGCTGTATGAGGGGAAGCACAGGGAGCTCCTTGAAATAGCAAATTATTGGTAAAGAAACTTTGAATGGTGCTCGCCTGGGCGGGTAGCAGCAGCAGCAGAGCTCCTCAGATCTATTGTTCTGTAGCCAACCAAAAGAGGGGAAACGGTTAAAATTCTAGGACAAAAAAGCATCTGCTTTGCAAATGTATCATGCCATTAAACTCAATCTCGCTAGAGAAAGAACTTACTAATAATCATAGGAGTGAGCCTTAAACAAATAAGCATATAGGCTTCCCTTTTAAAGGCAAACTTACAGTGGCTCTCTGCCAGGGTCTATATTTCTTAGAAAAACTTCTATCATTGGCGTAAATGAAAGAGGCAGTTTGATTTGTGGTTAAAGTAGTTTCCATTCTACTTCCACTGTAACAAATGTATTAATTCAGCTCAGACTTCCTCCTCCTGGCAGCCTTTTTGCAGTAAAAAAAAAGAGAAATTAGAAGTCGCAGCCAAATACCGTACCTTGAACTGACCCACTTCAATACATAAACACTTTTACAACATGTTTATTCAGGTGTAGCACTTTAAATTGGTTTAAGATGTTTCCAGTGACAGAGAACCCAGCAAAGGCAGAAAAAAGAAGAACCGAGAAAGTTAAGCAGTTCAGGAGCAGAATAAGTGGTCACATATTCTGAATTTTTTTAATAGTTGCTGCTTCTTTGAGGGGAGTGGTCTGGAAAGGATGGAGAGATAGATAGATGACAGATAGATACTTGCTGCAATTTCTAATTTCGGTTTATGCTTTAATAAAATTATCTAAAGCTGCTTTTGTTTCAATGACTGTAAAATGAACTGGTGCAATTCATTTCTGAATGTGAAAGTCTTTAGCATATCAGGTTTAGCTTATCCTCATTTTCTAGAAGGACTGAGGAGCATTTTCTAAAGCATCCAAGGAGTTAGTGTGTGTGTGTGTGTGCGTGCGTGCGTGCGTGTTCTAATGCTTCCAATGGGAGGGAAAAGAACTACATAGTTTCCCCTCCATTCTGGATGTGTGTGTGGGGGGGGAATGAGCGGGCTTTGAATCCAATGGATCCAAAGCCTACCCTGATCCACATACACCTGGAATGCCCCTTTTCACCCTGACCCCTGGTGAAGCAGCAGTGACAAAGCTGCCACAATGGCAGAGATTTCTGCCACCAGTCAAAGGAGGACCTCCCCAGCAGACCTCTCTTTCCACTCATACATTATCCTATGGCCCCTGGGACCCGCTCCCAGGGATTATCGCATTGCACCCTCAGTCATTTTATTTTATCTATAAAATTATCTATAAAATTACTGGCAGACATTTGAGGAAACTATAAGATGTATTTCAGATGTCTGTATTAGAGACTATAAAGAAGTTCTCTGAATTTACAAAGGTGTATATTGTGTGAGAAGAAGAAAAAAAAGTGCTCAAGCCAATGTGAACTCCCTTTAAAATAATGTTTAATATCATTAAGTTTCCTCTTGGTTTCATTCAGACTTCAGCAATGGGATTACTATTAAGATCCCACAAGTTAAGGTTTACTTAAGTCCTCCAGATATACAGAGATACTCTTAAAAATTAGTCTAAGCCCAAACACCCTTTAAACACAGAAGCAGTTTATGTGGCTCTCTATCTTCTATTTACTTGATCTTTTGAACAGCCAAGGTAAGCTGTTAGGAACAGATACTCTTTTTCACCCTTCACCATAAAATTATGACCCAATGCTTCTGTTGAGAGAGAAAAAAAATCACTCATATTTGAAAAGATTTAATTGGAAGTAAATCCCAACAACTACTGTCGAATTTACTTCCAAGTAATTTAGGAGTACATGAGTTGATAAATTAATTTTGCAGCAAAAAGCATGTCACAACCATCAAAGCACTTAATTCAGAATTGCCCCATTGATCTCAAAACTACTCCAAAATTAGTGGCTTCATAACTGAAGCCTTCCCTTATTTATTATGGCCAAGTTCCAAAGAACCATGAAGCTAGTTCCATGCACCCAAGGGAGATTTGGGCTTGCATTTCCCGAACAGCAGCCTCTCTCACACGCCACACAGAAAACATTCTTTGAACCTGAGGGCCTTTCAGAAGCAGTTTATGATTATGGTTGGTGGTGGGTCTGCTATTCAAAGGGAAAATGTTAGAAACCCTGGCATAATTCAATCAATAATTGCAATATTGGTTAATCGTTTTAATCCTATTCACCTTGTTCAGATTAAAATAATTTACAAAACATAGATTTGGGAAAGACACACTGAAATTGTGTGTGGAATGCAAGGTCAAACCTGGAGGATATGGTGGTCCCAATTACCCTCTATATACTAAACTGCATGGCTCTTGTGGACAGGGATACGGGTCTGATGATTAGTCTCCCAGTACGGGACTTCACATGCTTGCCAAAATTAGGCATCATGCTGCCAAAGTTCATACTGCATTGGGTCAGCGTATAAACCTCATTTACCCATAACGCTCACCGTAACTACAAGGTGAGAATTACACCCCTGAGCTCTTCTCCAGTTTAGATGTTAATATGGAGGTAAACCCCTCTCTCCTTCCCACACACCTCCTTGCTTGCTTGGCTGCTGCTCTAGCAGTGATTGCTGCTGCTGCTTCCCTGACAGCAGGAGTGAGCCCCCCCTCTCTTCCTTGGCCTGGCCTCTCCCTCCCTCCCTGGTACCTGTAATGCTGTTGTAGCAGATCTGGCCACAGTGACACATGCCTTAGTTATATCCCGTTTGGACTCCTGGGGCTGCCTTTGAACAGTGTTCAACTGGTCCAGAATATTGCAGACTACTGGTCAGGGCCAGTTATAGGCAGCATGCATGTTACAAGAGCTTCACTGGCTACGAGCCCATTTCTGGGCACAATTCAAAGTACTAGTTATGACCTATAAAGCCCAATATGACTTGAGAGCTCAGGAGACCGCATTCTCCCATATGAGCCTGCCCATGTACCAAGATTTTTGAAAGAAGCCCTCCTCTCTCTCTCCCCGCATCATCAGGGTCACATTTGGTGGGAACACAAAAAAAGACCTTCTCAGTGGCTGCTTCCAGGCTCTGAAACCAGGGATGGGGACTCGGACTCCAGGACTCGACTCGTGAGTCGGACTGAGTCCCCCCTGTGACTCAAGTCAGACTCGAGTCCCAATATTTTTAATGGGACTCGACTTGGGACTAGAGACCAAGGACTCGTGTTCCAAAATCGTGTTCCTCAAATGCAACATGGATAGGTTTTAGGAAGTACAGCAAGTTTATTTTTTAAAATCATTTTCCTAAAATGCAACCTTTCAGACATTTTGGGTTTGGCTGCCTCTGCCTGCCTGTTTGGGGTTCCCTGCCTCCTCTGCCTGCCTGGTCTCTTCTTAACCAGTTCCACAGTTTGAATTGTCCAAGACAAAGGCCTCTGCCTGCCTGTTTTGGGGTTCCCTGCCTCCTCTGCCTGCCTGGTTATTTTGGGTTTGTCTGCCTGGTCTGTTCTTGCCAAAATCAGTTGCAGAGTTTTGAAATAAAAAGGCACACTTGTGCCTAGAATTTATTTAAGCCACACATCTGAAGTAGCCTTATTTTGTTGGGAAAAACCCCCATTGATTTTAATAGGGACTTGTGGAGTCAGCTTTGGGAGTGACTCGGGACTCACCATTTTGGACCAAGGACTCGGACTCGAGACGCGGGTCCAAAGACTCGTGACTCGACTCGTGACTCGAAACCAAGGACTCTTCAACATCCCTGTCTGAAACCCCCTGGCAAGTGGGGCCAGGCTAGCTGTATCTCCGCTGTCTTTCTGCCTGGAGGCAAAGACATTTTTATTCAGACAGACTTTGGGCTTTTAAACGGACTTGTTTGTTGAAGCAGGTCTTAACTGTTTTTAATTGATTTGTTTTTTTATATTTTAATTATAATTTTGTATTTTAAATTGTATTTTATTCTTGTTAGCCACCTTGAGCACTATTTGCAGAGGGAAGGCGGGATATCAATTTAATGAATTAATAAATGTTTGCAAAACAGGCACCAGAACCCTTGGGAAATATAGTGAATGTTCAGTGTGTTCTCATTCCTGGGATACAGTTGGAGTGGGTATTCATAATGTTTTATTTGTCCCAAGAACACAAAAACATACACCCAGCAGATTCATTGTGCAGCATCATTTATTTATTATCTCCTTATTGCCTTACTTATTTATTCTGGGTGAAGAGAGCCCTCACACCTTCGCAGCCCCATCTACAGGCCAAGAAAATAGGTGGGCATTTTCAGAGGAGCCATCTTCTCCCCCAATAATACATATGTAGAGTGACACTAAATCATGGCATAGCATTATGCCAACCAAAGCATTGTGGGGGAACATGGCAGCTTAGCTGGCTGCAGACTACAGCTGCTCTGCACGACTTGGAGCTGCAAGGAAAATTTACATTGAAGAATAGGTGTTTTTTTAAAAAAAAAAAAAGACATTGATGTCCCCGCCTTTATTAGTAAGGCCCCCCATTTCTCCACTTTAAAAAAAAAAAACTGTTGCTGCCCCCTCACAGATTAATTCTCTCCTCCTACTTCAGTCCACCCAAATTCTCCCCTCCAAATTCTCCCCTCCAAAATTGGTGAAAATGTTCTGACGGAATGCTTTGGAACAGCTCTAATTATTTACAAAGTTTTAACATTTGGTTAGTCTCCCTTTGGCTTGACAGGCAAAATATTATTATTTGTTTTCATTTGATTCTTAAGAAACCATATGCCGTTGAGAGGTTTTCCTTGAATTGCAAAATACAAGCATTTGGATAGAAGGAACTTACTTGCCATTTTTCACCTATACTTGTTATAATTTAAGGGAGCTATAGCTTTTCAAAATATTTGGCTAACCCTAAAAAAAAAAACACGCTCAGGCTGACACTACTAATTTAATTCTACCCTGAAACCAATTTCTTTCATTTAAACTCATTACACACAAGATTTAATTTTGTCCATTGATGCATAAAGAAAATACGTTTCAGGAATTTGCAAGGAAAACTCCCCACATCGACCTGTAAGGCTTTCTTCGAGGATTACAAATGGCTCCCATTGACATGCTACTCAAACTTTTGTAATTCTTTGCTTGCTCAAAGTAACAATTTTTACGGATGCAGTAACACAAGTTCTCACAGAAATTAACAGGGCTCAAACCACACAGCTATTTGCTTACCACAGCCAGACAGCCTATTCTCTAAAGATCTGTCTTACATATAACAGAAACAGATTTACACTGTAATTAAGGCAGCATCCTTAATACAGTAGGCCTAAACAGCCTATATCGGATATAAAGTGGTGCCAGAGGTATCTGCCCAACAAGATCAGAGGTGCTCTGGTGGCCGGTGTGATTCCAGAAAAGGGATTCACACATTGCTCTATCCCTCCTTTATGGGGATTGCTTCTCCAGTGCAATTTTAGAAAGAGAGCTTCTGAACAAAGTCTCCAAGGGCCTAACTACATATTACTTTAAATTGCATCGCTTGCAGAGACATCACAGTTGTTGTTGTTTTTTAAATTAATACTTATGGGAGGGGGGCGATTTTTATCAGGACCGCAGTGTATAGGGAGGGGAGGTTTAAGTCTTCCCTTCCCTATACAGGCCAGACAAACAGCACCTCATGCTGCAAATGGAAAAAAAGCTCCCATTGGGGGCCCAGCACTTAGTAATAGTTGTTTAAAAAAAAACAACCTGATGTCGCTGTAAACAACACATTTAAAATAATGGGCAGCTAGACGCAAAGATCTATGTGTCAGATTTCACTCTGATCTTGCTGGCATGATGAAGATGGCTTGTGTCCTTGGTCATTTTCCACCTAGTTTTGAACTTCCAGTACAGGAAGGACATCAGAACATAAGAAGAGCCATGCTGGATCAGACCAAGGCTCCATCTAGCCCAGCATTCTGTGCACACAATGGCCAACCAGCTGCCCATGGGATCCCACAAGCAGGACATGAGTGCAACAGCACCCTCCCACCCATGTTCCCCAGCAACTGGTGTACATAGGCATACTGCAGGGCTAGGATAGTCCTAAACCTAAAACAGCCTTTTTTCTTCTGAAAAAATTATTTATGGATAATAAATAATTTTGATTCAGTTTGGTTTGTACCCCACTTTTCTACCAAGAAAAATGGTAATCAAGGCAAGTTCACACACACACACCATTCAAGTGATGAATATATATACTTAATCATAAATGCAACATGTGTGAGAAATAGCCGTCAGAAATTATATACCACAAAAAGGGTTCTCGTCACACATGAGACAGCTTAAAGGGAGTCAAGTGATGATTCATTTTGATTCGATGTTAAGACTTTTATCTAAAAGAGAGGCTACATTTCGTAGGGATGGGGGAGAAATTTGTTCAGTTTACATTTTAATTAAAAGCTACCTAATTTCGCATGTTTGAACCACTACGCAAACTGAAACTCTGTTATCCTTCTGAATTCGCAATTCTCCCAATTTTGTAAGAGAGTTCTCCAGTTTAAAAAATGCATATATGACGGGAAATAATGTTAAAAATGCATTATATTAGGAACATTTGCTTTAAGAAAACCTGTGTACATTAGGCAAAAATGCATGCATTAGGAGAAATGTGTATAGAAATGCTTACGCATCTTCATGCAATCTTTAAAAAAAACAAAAAAAACCCCCTCAAAGTTCAAGACAAACTAAACTTATGATCAGAAAACTGAGAAAATCGAAATGGACAGATTCATCCAACCCTAATTTCAAGACATCAAAACAAATAGTAATGATTATATATATTTTCCAGTCACAAACCTTGAATCCCATTGCTAAGTGTGACCCACACATTAAAAACCAGGAGGAAACATAGAGGTAATCTTACAATACCTTATCCTATACAGTACAAATCCATTCTCCCTCTCTGTCATCTGCTTTATCCATAACCTAGTTTGTTAGGCCCAAACTAGATACATGTATTCTGGGTTCAGACAGCACAACAAGCCACTCTGAAACAAACATGGCTCACAAACCACCATGGCTTATCATGTTGTGTGAACCCAGTTGTAGTTTGCAGCCACATGTATGTTATTCCTGTGTCTGCCTTGTTCATATATAGAGTGGGAGCTGGAGAACTATCTTTACATGAAAAAGAGCACACAGGGTGCCTTTTTCTGCTTTGGGAAGACAATACATTTCTAATGCTTCACATACCCTAACCCAAGAGGGAGGGGGCAAGGAAGTAGGCAACACATTTGAGACAGGTATCTCCTACGTCCTCCCTAGGGATGCTTGAGGAATTAGACCTTTTGTCAATTCCATTACAAATGGATCTGATCTGCACCTTCTGGAGTAATGTGTGGGTTGAAACTTAATTATCCACCAGCTTAACTTTCGTGCCATAATAAAACTATTTTGCACCTTCACAGTGTTGACTATCTTGTGAACATCAAGTGGTACTGATGTCAATTAAATCCATTTCAATTCCAGGTTGTAACACAACAAAATGTGGAAAAGTCAAAGGGGGGTGAATACTTTTGCCAGGCACTGCACATGAGCCTGCTTTTCAAGTTAATTCATCTTGCATTGAATAGGAAAGGCTCAAGAGCTGTAATCATAGCCAAAGCTTTACAGTGCAATCTTATATGTGTCTACTCAGAAGAAAACCCCACTGAATTCAGTGGATCCAGCTCCCCAGCAATTGGGTTTAGAGTTGCAGCCTTAGTCACATTTTTTAAGCTTAAGTCAGAATTAGTAGAATTAATTTGACAGAATTGTTTTGTGGCTTATCTCTAGATGTTGAAAATGATATCTGAAATGCACTTTAAGGCAAACCTCCTGAAAGATTTATGAATAGTTTGGGAGAATGTTTTACACGTTCTTTCAGTACAGCATGATATATTATTTTAAAGAGGAAAATGTAATCATGATAGAAAATGTGCTCTTGAAATACTTGACCTACCACTCCAACTTAACGCACTTCAACAGTGAATAGTGTGTAGAAGTCCCACTTTTGATTTCAAATTGAATCAGTTGTAATGATCACAAAAAGATGGCAGAAGGGAAAACAGAGTTCTTAATAAAGCAAAAGGGGCAGTGACATTTAAAAAAAAAAGTACCACTTTTTGTATCTGAAACATGGCTATCTTCTACTTTAGAAGTAACTCTACATCAGTGCAGTCTTCTATTGATATCACTGAACTTTTCTAGTGTATGATATTAAATTAGGCTAAAAATTCCCATTTATTATTATTTTTTTATAGTGGAATACTGGAGTTGCATTCGGCACCGTACATCAAGAGAGACCAGAAGCATCTGGGCCATATCTCAAAATGTTTACAATCTATTATATATACAGGGTCAGACATATATTCAGCGGAGCTGGAGGGATAATTTGCAATGTATAATAAATGAGAAATATACATTGCAAACTTGGTGGGCTACTGTGAATAGACTCCAAAAGGGGAAAACACACACATCGGTATTTAAGAAACTATTGCAAACAGAAGATTAATTACTAGTATGCAAGAAGAGGGAAGATATGGCTTGCATAAATAGAAAACCCAGGAACAAAATAAAATAAACAGAACAAGGCATAAGCCACCAGAGAGTACAATCCACAAATATCTTAAGGTGGTGCCTTGCATTTAAATCACTTCAGGGCAATAGGCATCAAACTAGAGGGGACAAGCAAAACACAACAGTATTGCCTCGGGCAACTGTCATGGCTTAGGGATGATTCTCACACTGTGAAACTCTCCAGGCCATATTAGACCAGATCAGATAATGTAATCAGATCTCCCACCTCTTTAATTTTTTATTTTATTTTTTTAAACGGACAGACAACTGGGGGTTGGAGGAGAGAAAATTCAGATTGGGACATAGAGGGGTTAATCCTTTCCCTCACTTCATTGTCCCAATGAAAACCCCTCCTCGCAAAGCTGGTATTTCCCCTTGCAGGCTTTCACACACAGGCTTTCCTAACAGGGCAAATCAGGAAAAGGGTAGCAGGGAGGGCTAACCCACTCCCCCAACACCATGGTCCTGATCAGATCCCAGCCCACACCTTTTTTACAAAAACTTACATAAAGAGGCGGGAGATCCAGTCATAAACCTCCATTGTCTCATCTGTTCTGGCCCTTAACCTCGCCAATTAAACCTGGCCCCTACCAATCAATTGACTAACACTTTATTTGATTAATCTACCTCTTATTAAAAGCTTGTAGTCTTAATATTAAGAAGCAATATACGTATTATCTCAATGCATTTCTAATCCCCGCTCGGCCACGAAGCTCACTGGATGACTTTGGGCCAGTCACTGACTCTCAGCCTAACCTACCTCACAGGGTTGTTGTGACTATAAAATGGAGGGGGGAGGATCATGTACGCTGCCTTGGGCTCCTTGGAGGAAGAAAGGCGGGATATAAAAGTAACAAATAAAAACAAATTTCATCGTGCATGTGCCATTTAGGAGGGGAGATGCTATTTTCTTACACCCCCAAAAAAGTGTGCAAGAGCAGACTTGTAATTATGGTTTTAGATTTTATGCATTAAAACACAGGTGCTGATATACTCAAAATATTTCAAATGTCTTGAGGGATGTACTCTGCATATGAGAAAATAATAAGATGCTGTTTTTCAGATGGCTTCTGCATCTGCACATATTTAATATTCCAATTCATCAACTCACTTCTGCCTCTTGTATCAGTGTGAAAGTGAACATTTCTCCTATAAGACCACAAATGTTTTCAACTATCAAAAGCAAGCCTAGAATGCAAACAGTAAGGGAACCCAGTGGAGTATTGTGACGATATACGCAGACATTTAGGAAAGAGCATTAAAAAAAAAAAGATCCTTTCTTAATTTACCGCAGCCCAAGGGAAACTGTAAATTATATGTTGACAGCTTCTATATGTGTTATGTTGCTCTTTAGACCTACAATTCAATATAAAATGTGGTTTTAGCAGAAAATCAGCTACATTTCATGCAAAAATGATGCCTATGATACCAAATATCATTTCCGAGTACAAAATGTCATGTGGCCCTTTTGTACTTTTTCAGCATTGTCAAGACGGGAAACACAAACTATAACAACCAGACATTTTCCCATCGTTGTTTTCAATGTATTGTTATTTTATACCACCTATTTCCCCCTGCTGCTAGTATAACAAAGGATTTACAGTTAAGAGCCACAATCCCAAAGGAAACCCATAAAGAATTTGTTTTAATTCAACAAGACCAATCCGCACAACCAAACTGATGGGCCAAAATCTAGGTTGTTTGGATGTGTTGCAACGGGGGGGGGGAGAAACCCCCCTTGTGTTATAAGCTATCCAGTGATCTGGGTATATGGTAAAGACTACATGCCCATATGCACACTACATCATATGTCAACCCATGTTTTTCTACGCTCAAAAGATTGTGAAAATTGGCAAGAAAGGGTCCTGCTCTCATCAGATATATTTCAGTGGAATCCAGTTCTGTGTTCCTTGTGCACGGATGGCCACTTCAAACGCTAGAAAATTTGTTTAAAGATGAGATGATCATAAAACCGACAAGGATTTTTCAAGGGTCAGTTCACATGATCACTGTGCCTGTGGTAGCTGTTGAAACATCCGCCTGTGTCAGCACCTTGCCAATGGCCAGCTAATCATAATCATCAGTCCCAATAGGGCAAAGCTCTAAGTGGATAATTTAAAAAAATGACTTTTCTGATTACAAGAAAAAGCTTGATTAACCTGCTCAGAAACATTTAAGCAGCTACCGCAGGTCCAATCACCGTATGAGTTAGCCCCAAGCCCATGTTACATTTTTCTCTTTGCTGAGGTTTTCTTCTAGCCATTATTTTCATTTAAACCATCAGGGTTTCCAATGGCATCAACACAAAACCCAATGGATTTTGCAGCTTGTATTTTGCACCCCAATCCTGCCCACAGAAGGCAGATGCCATATCGATACCCGAGTTCACAAAAGCACCCTATTTCAAGTTGCTTCCCTGTAGCCTGTTTGGGTCCTGGACATTGGCACATTACTTTTTGTGTGTGTAATTAATATTCAAATCTTTTGTTGTGATTGCACTGATGCAAGGGGGCTCCCTGCTTGCATGGACTGGATTGCACTTCCACACTCCTGTGCTCACCGCAACCACTGTCAAGACCCATGAGACTTGTACAAGAGCATATATAAATAGTGGGACATTTTCAATGTATTCCTTCACCGGTGCAACACTGTGACTAGTGACATTCCATAGGGGAAAGAGCCAATCAATCCTATACACTTCATGCCTATGAGATTAATCTATATTATCCAATATTTTAACTACATGCCAGTATGCTAACTTAGGACCAACCTACATGTCACTTTAAAGACGTAGCTAGCAGCTACATCTTTTTTTTCCTTACTCAAAAGTGAGGGAGATCCAATTTGGATTGGGACCCTAGTATGGGGGAATAGGGGAGTGTTAACCCTTTTGATCCTTTTTAGCAATGCAAATTGCAGGTGTGGGGCCCTAAATTTGCAGTGAGAGGCAAAGAGTTAAAAAGTGTCCCCCCCCCCCATCCCTACAATAGAGCCCTGATCAGATGATCCCCCATGCTTACTTATGAGTAAAGGGGGAAAACGGAGAGTGCCTTCTGGTCACTGAGATCATCGGATGAGGTGCTCCTGGTAGTTCCAAATGGACCAGGTCCATTCGGAGTCCACACAGAGTAGAGCCTTCAGTGTGGTGGCTCCCTCCCAGTGGAATTCCCTGCCTGTTGTGGTCAGGAAGGCACCAATGTTGTCTTGTTTTCCATGTCCACTTAAGCCATTTGTATTTAAACAAGCTTTCCCTGCGTGAACAGCCACAGTTTTGTTGTATAACTTGATTTTAAAACTTTTTATTCTTTTGAATTTTGATTCTTTTCTGTTTTACCCTTCACCATTCAGGGAACTTTTTAAAGAGATAGAGTGGCTTATACATTCTGTAAATAAATAAAATAAAATTTTAAAAGTCATAGCCGCTACTTACATCTTTAAATTAATATTCAGTTTGTTTCTTATATAACAAAACTGCCACCAATGTTGAAGTCTTATATGCTAAAGATTTATTCATATGGAGAATATCTGACCCTACCATGCATTTAATATCATCAGCAAAAAACTGATTATTATTTTTAACCACGCAAAACTATGCTGGGAAACTGACACATTAAAGGAAGAATTAAATAATTTGAATAGTTATATGATAAATGACAATGGAAATAAACATAGCCTAATGTGGGAGAAAAGAATATCAACCTGGATTAATGTATTTTTCACTATGTTTAGCTGCTCAGTCTGAGGAGAGTCAGTGTAGCTTAGAGCGCAATCCTACGCAGGTTTAGACAAAAAAAGGCCTACAACACCCAGCATGCTGCAGCCAGCATAACTGACTTGGGCACACTGGGAGCTGGAGGGCTTTCTTTGCGCGTGTAAAGGCGAGATAAAGAAGAGGCAGACACAGGGTATATGGTTTCAAATCAGAGCCACATTTATTGAATTGAAGATCTGTGAAGGGTGAAGTGCGGTTCTAACCTAGCCCGGCCCTTGGCCGGGAAAAAAGACCAATATTTGGCGAATGCATCCTAACTGAACCGGAGGCGGGATGGCCCGCCACCGCCCAGTTGCCCTCCATGTGGAGCTGGAGGGCCTTACCATCGTCACCTTACTTTGGCGCCTCCAGGCTCCCAAAGTAGGTGAGAAAGGTAAAACCCCAAAGCCGTCCCAATCTCCCTTGTGCCAAGCCTCATGGCATTGGCGAGGGCAGCCTTGGGTAAACGTCAGTCACCTTGAAAGGTGCCACTGGATGATCACCATAACCCTAATTGTTCCTGCCTAAACCCGCACTTCCCGCCGAGCAAGGGACAGAGGGCGGGAACCCAGGAGCTTAAATAAGCTCTTACCTGTGTCCCCGCCCTTTTGAGCCATTGGCTCGTTACCAGTGACCCACCTGACCAGCTGCCTGCCTCTTCTCTCCTCCCCCACGCGCAAGCCTTCTCCCCGGCCCCAGGTGAGGGGCCATTGGAAGTTCTTTCTGTCTAAACATGCATAGGATTGCACCTTTAGTGTAGTAGACAGAGGGCAGGACTTTCAAATCTTCATTCCGTTACAAAGCTCACTGGTGAGTTACTATCTCTCAGCCTGCCTCACAAGGTTGTTGTGAGGGTAAAAGGGGGCACAACATGTGCCATCTTGGGCCCCTTGGAGGAAAGGGATAAAAATGAAATAATAAATCATAGGCATCACAGACAAGGATGCTGGTCAAGCCAGTTCATATCAAAATTCACAAAGAACAAATTCCCCTATCATCCTTAATCACAGATTACCTCAGCTATGAACTGTGACATCACACAACCCAGTTTGTGTTCCAGTTTGTGTTCCACCCCGATGATGATGATGATGATGATGATGATGATGATGATGATGATGATGATGATAGTTATATACCATTTAATATAAAAACATCTCTAAGCGGTTAACATATAGGAGATCTGCAGATGGCACCCCCTACTTCCATATTCCAAATTGCCCCTTGAAGGGTGGCAACACACTGTTTCTGTCCCTTTTCATTACGGAATGTGTCAATAATTAATAAATTGTATCATCACATCTATAATGATAAGGGGGAGGGGGTGTTTGTGTGTCTGCCTTTCTGCCTATCAGTCTGTCCATCAGCACCACTGCGCCAAGACCGCAAAATCTACACAACTGAGCCATAGGATGAATACTAAGGGGACCCTAGGGGTTGTTTTGTTTTTAAAATGTATTAATTAATTTCCCCAGTATTCGGGAAAAGGCAGGATAATGATGATGATGATGATGATGATGATGATGATGATGATGATGATGATGTGTACATGTGGTTGGAGCCTGCAGTAACATTCTCAGTCACTAGGGGGCAGGCCTCCCTAACCGGCACACAGCTTTGCAGTCCATACACTTTGAAGCCCGAGGAGACTAGTAGGCAGAGGGACAGAGTTATATGCCGGCCCCCTCCTTGTCGCCCTGGGGCAGTCTCCCTCCAGGGGAATAGAGTGGACAGACCCCTCCCTCAGAGGGCTATGGGGGTCACCATGACATGGGCGAAACCTAGGGGTGCCAGCAAGCATGGCTTCATTCAGATGGAGCGGGCACAATCTGCAACTCTGACACCTGTGTAAGTTTGCTTGAAGGTTTTGCTATCAAACTAAGGGCTATCCCATCCCATGGATTCATGTGAAGCTGAATCCATTTACGTACGTGTGTGTGTGTGTGTGTGTGTTGATATATATATATATATATATATATATATAATGCATGTAACTTTCTTGAGACAAGCAAGAGCCTCTACTCTGACTCACCACCCTGACTCCTAGCAAGCAGCTGTTTAAACTGCCAGTTGGACCATGTCAGTGATACTAGTCTGACACATTGGTTTTCTCATTATTAATACATTGCAGCCAAATTTTAAGCAAGGCATGCAAATCCTGCATAAGTGAAATAAAAAATGGCACAGGTATAATCCTTCCCTGTGCTGCGAAGCAGCATATCAGGGCACTTCAACCACTGAGAGGTCTGCGTGCGGTTCCCCTATTCCGAACCAGCCCTTCCTCCCTGTACACTGCAAATCACTCGAGATCTGGACTAGGGCGAGCAGGAGAAAAGAAAGCACTCTGTGGAACCCAGTGGGGTTCCCTTGGTGTGTGGGCATTGTACCCTCACACAGAGAAGGAATGTGTGTATCCCAATAGTGCTGTCGTAAAATGATACGGCTGCAAAGCGTATGGTCCATAATATGTTATTTTGTTGTTCATTTTTGTTTTTTACTCCTGTGCTGGTTGGGGGATGGCTTTAGGTGCTCTTTGGAGTGGACATTCTTAGTACATTTGTATGGTTTTAATGAATATGTTGTTATATATTGTATCCTACGTATTTTATTTCCTTTTCTGGAAATTGCTTTGGGACTCCTTTTGGTTGTGTGAAGCAATATATAAATTTAATAAACTAACCAACTTGCAATATAAATACTTAATTACCTATTCTGCCTAGGTAAATTTAGTATGCATTGATAAACATACACCAGTCCAAATTAGGGAGTCAGTAACTGGCAGCCCCTAGGCAAAATCTGGTCTTTTAATTACAGCTTTCCCCCAACCCCGGTTCTCAAGAAAGAAATGAAAGAGTTCTATGGAGCAAGGACAGCTGTGGCTAGCGGATTTGCCAGCGAACTTCTCTGAAAGGGTAAAGTTTGAGGCCTTGGCCCTCCACCACTTCAGAGTGGCCACCCGACAAAACTAGTTGCTGACTTGGAATCTAAATTATGGTAGATATAAAAGTGATTTCACAATAGTACAGTCAGGGCTTAACTAAGTGCTACATTAAATGTGTAGTGTATCACTTGATCCTAACTGCTGTGGCTTTTTTTTTTTTTTTTAGTGTCAGCACGCAGAGCCCCAATCAGGGCACCAACTGAGTTTTCTTTTTATATTTAGTCCCTGCATCAGGCAGGGTCAATTTAGTGGTTGGGTGAGAAGTTTTACTCCCTACCACACACATGTGTTGTGCTGATGTTGCATCAGTTTTATTTATTTATTATTCATTTTTATTCATTATATTTATATCCCGCTTTTTTTCCTGCAAGGAACCCAAGGCGGCTTACATAATCCTCCTCCTCCTCTCCATTTTATCCTCACAACAACCCTGTGAGGGAGGTTAGGCTGAGAGTCGGTGACTGGCCCAAAGTCACCCAGTGAGCTTCATGGCCTAGTGGGGACTAGAACCTGCGTCTCCCAAGTCGCAGTCCAACACTCTAACCACTACACCACACTGGCTATGGTTTTAATGTTTTTATTAATGTTTTATATAAATATTTTAGAAATTATTAAGTATTTTAATTGTGTTTTAATGTATGTCTTAATGCATTTGAATGTGCTTAAATTTTCTTGTAAACTGCTTAGAGATATTTTTTAAATATGGTAAGCGTTATATAAATCTATTAAATAATGATGATGATGATGTCCCAATCTATATCAGGGCCCTGTGCACTCAGGGTGGGCAACTTGTGGCCCTCCAGATGTTTTGACCTACAACTCCCATCAGCCCTAGCCAGCACAACTAATGGAGAGGGGTGATGGAAGTTACAGCCAAAACATCTGGAGGGCCTCTACAGATTTAATGTAGCATCTAGTTTAGCCCTGATAGTCACCATCAGAAATGTGCTGCTCTGGCACTGAGACAAGAGATGCAGAAAATCTGTACGGTAAGCGGTACCACATGTTACAGATTCCCATGTGCAGTCACTACTCATGGAGGCAGTTCACAGAGGCTTTCACATGGGGGATGTATATGTAGACCAGCCCTCAGTGTATATGTAGACCAGCCCTCAGGACAAAAGGAAAAAGATCTATGTTAAAAGTGTTATATATATATAAAGGTAGCTTACCATCTGCCATCTCTGCACAGAGCTGCAATCCTAAATTATTCTGTGGATTAATCACCCAGTGATTGCTGGTTACCGTGATGTCAAACACAAGCCAGCCAACATCAAAGGCTTGTGCTCGCCTTGTGTCTAATAAGAACAGGTCTGCATCCCTAGTTTAGAAAATAAAGAGATGACATGTTAAAAATTTCAGTAATTATGTCTTGGGTTTAGATTTGCTTCTGCCAGAGATCTGCCAGTAAAACATTTGTTCTGGCTTTGCCACAGCAATGCAGAAAAATGGGTGCATGCATCACTGCTATTTCTTTTGGAAATGAAGGCTGTGATCCACACACCAGTTGAACCAGAGTACTTCGATTTAATTTCCAAAAACAATTTTGCATTGGCATCAGTGGGTCATAAACACACTTAACTTCTCTTTAGGGAAAGCAGAAATGTTTTCCGTTATTGTGTCTATTGGCTACATTCTACTATTTCTGATGTGCTAAGAGTTTCACATACCCCCATTCAATTCTATGAGCATATTAATTTTCCATACAGGCAATGGAGAATGCCAGCGTGCATGTGGAGCATAGAAAACAATGTCAAACCTCCACATGCATCGTGCTTTGGAACATGCCAATGGTACTTTAAGATTTTTTTTTCATAATTATTAGGAGAAAAGTGATATATTTCTTTGGTTTACTGTGGGGCCCTAAAAATAACATCAAAAATCAGGCCAGTTCTAGATAGTTAAAAGAGAGAGAAAAAAATATTTTTCCAAACTTGGTCAGCATCTTAGATGTTTTAAGTATATAGCTCATAGATGTTTCTGAAACACCAAACCCAAGGTTATCACTTTATCCACTTCTTACTAATGAAATATTTGCATTAAAAATTACTTATGGTGAGGAGCATGGATGTGGCAAATCTAATCTTAAAGTTCATTCATGGCTTAATAGGCCCAACAAGCTATCCCACTCACACACAAAAGTCCTACACAGTATATAGATTAAGAAAGTAAATGTAGCTCTTGGTTCTGTAAAAATAAATAGAGTTGAACCATATAGTATATCCCTTGTTGAAGTTAAATTAAACTTGGCTTGTCGTATTCATATTTCAGGGCAACGTGTATTTTTCAAAACTAGTCATTTAAATTGTGCATGTAATCCCTACATTTGCTCATCCATAACGGTTAACTTAACTAATCATTTACATGATGAAATTGGAAAATTGGATACCTGTGAATTTTCCTTCTGGCACCCTCACTGGACAGCAGTACAACAGATGGGTTGTTCAACCTTCCAACCACTAGGAGAAAAAGACTCCAGGTAGAGGCTGAAAACAGACATGCTGGTATTAGGAACCACTGCTCTGTTTTGAATCCAAATCTATATCCTTATTTTCCAAACTTGCCAGGCTGTGTGGGTATGATGTTAAAGGCAGTTATTGGGGTCACACAGACTCTGTTGACATGAAACTACACACTATGTAGCCATACAAAAGAATAAGTGTTCGGTGTTGGGGGTTGAACGTTCCCTCCATGGTTCACAAAAGGCCTAGCATCCATCCCCTCTGAAGGGCAAACCACTGCCACAACACTGGCCTTCATTTATTGTGAAGAGCAACACTGCAGAAAAGCTAGTTTTAGTTCTCAGCGTGTCTCCTTGAAGAAAACACACAATGTTCTGTTCTGTGTGCTGACTAAGGGCCAAAACAGACATTACTTTAAATGTGTGTTTAGCAGCCACATTTTTTTCTTGTTTTACTCCAGAGTAGGTGCAGGGCCCCTGATGCAGTTTGGGAGCCTAGCATGGGAAGTAAGTAGGGGCTTTTAAAATCTGGATCGGGGGCCCTGAGCCTACCGTAAAGTACAAATAAAAAGAAGTTGTAGCTGCTAAGCACACATTTAAAGTAATGTCTCTTTTGGTCCCGAGGCCTGGTTCTCACTGAAGTGGGAAACCTGTGTCTGGGCTGAACCACTTCAGACTGCAGATGAGGTGTGGAGGCAGGTCACATAATGACATGTTCCTACATTCAAAAGTCCCTCCACATACAAACCTAGCTAGTTTGTCAAGGAGAAATTTCTAGCCTAGCTATCTCTTAAAACAGGCTCTTTTTCTAAATGCAAGGTGTGTTTCTGTACAGAGGTGCTTCAATCGTGTGTGGTCCCCACCTGCAATATGAAGTGGTACAGCACAGGCACAGGCCTACCACCTCAGGGAGAGCCAAACTACGCCACTACTCTAATCGTGTAGAATAGCATGTAGCCCAGGGTTATCTACTCATTTACTCTAGTGTAAGCATGTGTGGCCCTGATTTGGATTGGGACCACCATGATCCAGGAGAGGCGGTTTAAATCTTCTGCCGCCACCACCATCACCATTTGCTTCCCAAAATTCCCCCTGCCCCAGTTAACAAAAGGAGGGGCGGGATTCTCCATGGGCATGGATGGAATTTTGGGAAGCAAACAGCTAATCCTCCTCTCCCGGAGTGTGGTGGTCCCAATCTGAATTGGGGCCATGTGCACTTTCCTTAGATTAAGCAAAAAAGCTAACCCTGAGCTACATGCTATGCAGTTGTAGTTTGCCTCTGACGCTCAAGCTAAATGTGACACTATGAGATCTATGATCAATGGGCTGTTTTTTCTCTTTTTACTGGGATGCAGCCTCCAAAAGCTGTGAATTTGCTTGTAGCAGCGGCTCTGGGTAAGGCGTGCTTAATCCTTTCTGATGGGTAGTTTTTGTGATCAGACTCATCCTTCTCAAGCTGTTTTCCCATCCGTGGGGGCGGTGGCACAGACTACTGTAGGTCCACATATTTTACCTACAGATGAAAAAGCATGTTTGAAGGAGATTTTGCTCACAAAAAAAGGGCATACAGGGAAAGAGATAAGCACCCCTCTCCCCTAGTGCCACACCTGCAATCAAATTTGCAGTGCCTCAAGCGTGCAAACAAAAAATGAGATCAGCTGTGGATCTTCTGGTATCACATGCCTTTTGAGCCCAAGTTATGGTCTCAAGAAGTCAGAACGCTCAGAGTCAAGACACTTTGGTAGGCTCCCAGACAGGACCCGGTGACAAGGAAACCAGGAGGAAGGCCCCAAGGTGGGAAAAATCCACCGGTCAGGGGAAAACACTACATAGTCCGTTATCAGGTGCCCAGCACAGCCCCACAACACAGGTAACTTGAAAGAACAGAGGATGCAGGCAGGATACCAACCTGACTGATACGGAAAAGCTGAGATTGGTGGTGGCTAACAACTGGGAAGGAGAAGCATGGAGACCTGAAGAGAAGAGGATACGTCAGGATCTAGCACCTTACAAGGAGGTGTTATGGCCTAGTGAAAGCCCTTCAAGCTTCTCAGAAGAATGTAAGAAGATACAGGCAGGATGCCCAGTGTTTTCTAGACAGCTTTATTACTGCCTAAACTACTCAGCAGCCTTCCCCAACCTGGTGCCCTCCAGATGTTTTGGATGTCAACTCCCATCAGACCCAGGCAGCATGTCCAATGGTCAGGAATGGTGGGAGCTGTAGTTCAAAACATCTGGAGGGCACCAGGTTGGGGAAGGCTGAACTACTGGAAGGGGGTATGGAATCCCTAGCAATTGTAACAAGTGTTCTTGAGGGAAGGAATTCTGCAAATATAGGCCCCCAAATTTTCTTGATGACTTTTATATATTTCAGTTTTAAGTAGATAACATCCTGCAAGCTGCCCCACTATATACTACCTTGGTCAGCAACTACTTTTCTAGCAGGGCCACTCTGAGAAGTGAGAAGCATGTCCTAGCCTAGTACCCCAACCCCTCCCTCCCTAAAGCAGCCTGGGATTAGTTCTGTTCTACAGGTGCTACTTTGCCTTCATTCCTTTTGTCTCTGTTAAATGGGGGACCAGTTCTCATCCCACAGGGGGGCAGATTTGACCCAAGCACCTCCAGTTACTAAGTGTGTGTGTGTTGCAGGGGGAATAATTCCTAATGGGTAAAGGCAAAGACTGTATTAAATTAACATGAATCCAACTCTAATTTTCTATGATTCTATGACTGCTATGATCCCCCCCAAAAAATCTCAAAGATGGGTGGGATGGACATCTGTCTAGTTACCGGGTCTTAAAGGAAAATTCACAGGTAAGACCATTTTTTCCCATACTCCAGCATTTTTGCTATACCAGATAAACGTTAAGTATTGCATGGACCCTTGGAAGACAAGAGTCAGAGCTGTGGCTTCCAGGATGGAACTAAAAGCCAAACTACACCTTGCTTTAAAGCTATAGACCCGGTTCGCATGATCAAAACATGGTGGCTTGTTTAAATCTGCGGCGCATGCTAATTACCCACCCAGGTGCAGCTTGTCATGTTGTCTGAACCCAGGCTACATGGCTTGTTTGAGGGCAAAACAACCTTCAAATAAGCCATGGCCTGTTGTAGGGTTGTTTCCCCTCAAACAAGCCATGCTGCCCAGGTTTGCACAACACAACAAGCCATGCCCGGTGGGTAATTAGGCTCGTGGTGCCTAGCACACGCCAGCATGCATCATTGATTTAGATAAGCCACAGTGGCTTGTTTGATTATGCAAACTGGCCCATAAAGTTGTATCCAGTGTTAGTCCTACTTAAAGTAGACCCATTGAAATAAATGGGATTTAAGTTAGAGTAACAGCTGCAGTTTGCAAATGGGACTTAAGTTAGACCACCTGTCATCCAATGGTCTGAAGATCTTACCACTCTTGCTGCACTTGGATGTATATCCTACAGAGATCAATTTCATATGGATATTCCTTTAGATGTATGAACTGCTTATATTAACATATATATTTGAATCAGAAGTGTAGAATCCTTATTTTCCTCTTTTCTTCTGTTTTTTTGTTTTGTTTTTTTAAATTAATGGTGCTGTGAAATGTGCCTTTTTGGCTATGTTTGTTGTTGTTCTTATAGTAGTTGCTGCCCCCCCATTTTTATTTCTGTTATAATTGAAATATATTTACCGTATATAATAGTTTAGACTCCAAACCATTGCTTGTGTTCCAGCCATCTGGGCAAACCATTGTTTGTATGGTTTCCCTCTTCTCTAAGTATCCCTGGATGCTGTCTCAAACAGCAGCCTTCAAGGGTGGAGCAATGGCCCAAACCATTTGTCCATTCAATCACCCGAAAGTATGCTTTGCAAATTAACTTCAAACCATCATTTCAGATCCTGGTTCAGCAGCCACTCACAAACCATGTTTCGTTGGATGTTACTGGTTCAGACATCACACCAAAGCATGCTTTCATTTGCGAAACATGGTTTGGCATTATGTCTGAACCATCTCAGAGACCCGGTTTGCACGTTACAACAATCCACGTGCAAATACAATATGCACGTCAATATTTGTATCCACAATACAAAACCAATGGCTGTTGAAAATGAAGTAGGAGTAAGTGAGCCTGCTGGTTCCCAGGCACGTGCCCACTTCTACTGCAGTCAGGAGGAGCTAAACAAGCCAGGGACACTCTGTTCTGCTCCATCCCTGACTTGTTTATTGTGACATCTGAACCCAGAATTCCGTCCCTTAGTTGTTTATTGCACTGGGAGCAGGTGGGTGGGCAGGAACCAGCATGGTCACTCACTTCCACTTCATTTTCAACATTCCACGGTTTGTTAAATGTGGGTTGTTACAATGTGTGAACCAGGCCAGAGTCTCACTTACATTGCATCCCTTAGAAAAAGCTCAGATCTCTTGTCCCGGTAATGAAAAAATGATTTGAAATACAATTGGAAGAAAAGGCACCTGTTTGGGTACTCCTTGATGATCTGATAAATGCTAATCTTAATGGTTTCATTCTCAAATCGACTGTAACTTCGATCCTTGTAAATCCGAAATTCAGCTGCTGTCACTGCCTCTCCATGCGGGATCTGAGTCAAGTCAAATCGAAATTCTTTGTAATGCCGTCGTTGGTGGGAAAAATCCTTGTCCCTTTCAACTGTGGAAATGAAATAGGGGTAAAAATACATATCCCGTGGTTAATTCAGCCTTCACTATCCACTTTAAAATTTAAACCAAGAGGGCAACAGGGAATTACGCAAATAGTCAAACCACAACCTTTGAGTTAAACATCAGTCAACAAGCCAACTAGCCAAGTGTTACAAGGTCAAAGGGAAAAGCCCTTAATGATTGCATTCAGCATTTCAGGAGGTAGAGAGTAGAAAGAAGATCCAGAAAAATGGAAGGCTATATATTTAAACTAAGGAAGATGTGGACAAAATACAAGTTTCAGAAGAATTAAGGAACTGGTTTGGTTTAGCTCTGTACACAAGTAGGAATTATTTGCAGATGGTCTTGGCATATATTACTGAAGACAGCATTTGAAAAAGAACAGCTAGAGAAGGTGGCCAAATTTTGGCTGAAGTCATAATTCAAAAGCAACATTGATGCTTGCTCTGTTCTCATGTTGTGGCATTAGTGTTCTCAGTGATATGCACATGTGAAAAACATGTAAAAGCTAAGTAGTTTGGCCAGTCACACTGCAAATGAAACAATGATGAAAATCTTGTTTGTGCAGACATTTCTGCACACAGAAAGATTCTATGATTGTAAGATGTCCCTCTAGACACTACAAATGTTAGCCATGAACTCTCTTGGATAAGTTACTTGGATAAGTTGCTCTTTCAGCATCAGTTACTCATTTGCACAATGACAATACTAGTGACGCATTCACGTGGTTGTTTTCAGGATGAACAAAATGGTGAAAGAACTCTTCACAATACAAACAACATTCTTATTCTTATCTATAAAGGATTTCACAAATTCTCCCTTAATGGCTTAAGCCACTGTAAATCAGAATGATGCTATGAATTTCAGTATATTTGAATAGTACACTTTACACCAAATTATGTCAGATGTTTTGATATAGAAGCCAGTACATTAAAAGATTATTACTGAGACATATGTTTATAGTGTTTTGAGGTCTTAAGCTTTCCTCAGAGAAGTTATAAGTACCCAAGATTTTAATCAGATATGGCTTAGAACTTCATGTTCTCCAGAACAATCATGGGGCTGTAGCAGTATGTTATTGGCCCAAGTCACACCTTAGATCACACTCCTGATTGTTTTATTCTTGTCTGAGAAGAATGGTGGTTCAAAGGTGGAGGAGTATCATGACCGCATACAGAGACAGCTTGAGCAGTGGGCATGATCACTCCTAAGCACCAGGACCGGTGCAAGGCAGTTTGGTGCCCTAGGCAAGATCAGATATTTAGCACCCCCCTTCCCACTTGAGAGTGCTGTATTTTTTTTCAAGGCATTTCTGGTGCCCCCTTTAGCCCTGCGCCCTAGGCAGCTGCCTAGTTGGCCTAATGGTAGCACCGGCCCTGCTAAGCACCCACTCCCAATAGGTAACGCTTGTTTGGTTCCTTGGTTTACTAGGAAGCTTGGGCAATGAAACAATTGGGATAACAGATGAAATGGGATATCAGAAAACTTGCATCCTCACAGTACCATTCAGTGATGGTGTACCAAGTAGTTTGAGGTGTTCTCCATCAGGCTGATGAAGGCTTGAAGGTCCATTGTGACTTATTTGCTAGGTACTTGTGGGATATCATCATTTATATCTGCAGCAACTTGGATTCTACTGTTTCATCTAACACACTGTTTGGACGTTTTGTTGGGTGAGTTTTAGTTATTCAAGCCAGAGGATGTCAGTCCTACTTAGAGTTGACCCACTGAAATTAATGGGACTTAAGTTAGACTAACATTGTATCCAATGTTATATCCACTGTTATACATTGGATACAATGTTATATAGACTAACATTGTACCCAATGGATACCACTGAAGGTACTTAGAGGAACCACGCCTACCACCTTTATGTTTTACTTTTGTCCATCTTGACTTGTAAAAGCTAGCTGTAGGAGTGAACTGACTGGCTGGGTCCTAGGGGTTCTAAATGCCTCCCTGAATGGGGGTGGTGGCCCCAAGCCAGTTGTGTAGCCACTCCTGTTGGGGGAGAAACATGCTGGACCCAGCAGATTGTACCAGCTACTGATTGTACCAGCAGATTGTACCAGCTACCAATATACCCTCCTGGGGCAAGGTGTTTGGGTGGGAGGCAGCAAGGCAACTAAAGGTACTTTTGGATTGCACTGATTAATTAGATACATTTCAAGCTGGTTTGAAGCCTGGGTCTGGTACAGAAATTGCCTTGGTCCTATGTAAGGAGAGAGACAGGGGGAGAATAGCTATGTTGATTATCTTGGACCTCTTGGTAGCTTTTGAGATTGTCAACCATGGTATCCTTCTAGAACAGGGGTGAGTAACTTGTGGCCCTCCAGATGTTTTGGCATAACACTCCCATCAACCCTAACCAGCATAGCCAATAGGAGGGTGGCCACTTATGCGTCACCAAAAAATAAGAAATGCATCACCAAAAAGAGGAGTAAAGAGAGCACCAATTTGTGTAATATTTATGCTAATAAATATGTATAGATGCACATTTAAAAATAACTATAATTTAAACAGAAATATAATACATATCACCATACCAGACATGGACTGGAGAGCCCTTCAAATAGAGGACATCCTCTTTAAAACAGGACACCCTTGCCAATGGTGAAGGATTATGGGAGTTGTAGGCTAAAACATCTGGAGAGCCACAAGTTGCCCACCCCTGGCCTAGAAGGATACCATGGCTGATGGTATTAAAAACCACCAAGAGGTCTCAGATGGGAATTGGAGATAGCACATTGGTGGTGACCAGAGACAGGTGACCACTTTTCTGAGTGGCATTCTGTCTTAGGAATTCCCTTCCTAGGGATGCCTAGCACCATCTTTTCTTTTTGGCACTAGATGAAAAATCTTTTATTTCCACTAGGTGAAGAAAAAAAATAGTTCCACGTGACTCTGCTACAGTGCTTCATACCAAGAGCTTTTCTACATGAGGCTGTTAATCTGCTGTCTCTACTTTTGGTTTCGTCGCAGAATTGAGATCTGAGTGCTACACGAAGAGTGTTTCCTTTCCTGCTCTTCTGCTACATAACCTCTAGGTGGCACTGTGGTATAGTGGAATTGCACAATTACACATGGAAAAAGCATTTTCTTTCACTTTCACAAATAATACCACATTTTCTCTGCTCTAAAAAATAATTCCCTGAAAGTGCTGTTTAAAAACAGAAGTGAAACTGGAGGGTCACACAACATTGTCTAAAGAACCCGTAAACAACCATGAGTATGGAATGACAAGTGCACAATAAATACCTTGTGTAGAAAAGCTACATAAAAGAATGTTAAAACTGATGAAAAAATTAGTGCCATTCAGTAGAAGATGCCCAATAAGGCAGTATATGCCATTCAAACGTGCAAAGTATGGCACACAATTATGTGTTGTGATTCTGAAACATCATGTTAATGGTGCTCATGTATATAAAGGTGTCCCAGCAGCTCAAAATCTAGTTCATAAAACTAACAACCTTTTACAGGATTCCAGATGAACTATAACAACTGATTCAATAAACAAAAACCCTATGATTTACACACACACAAAGTTAAGGTAATACAGTTTTCAAACAAGCACCAAAAAGCAGGAAAATTGTGAGCTATGGCTCACAAACCTGAAGATCACATCCTCCCTAAGGAGACATAAAGTAAAAGTGAAATTCCCATTCTCCCAAAGCATATAAATGATGTGGAGGGGATGGAGGATATGATATGCAGAGGTGACTGGGGGGGGTGTGGAAAACTGATGACGAACAACTTAGGGCCACCTACTTGTCTCTTTTTTTTTAGATCAGCCTTCCCCAACCTGGTGCCCTCCAGATGTGTTGGACTGCAACTCCCATCATTGCCAGCCACCTGGCAATGTGGGAATTGCAGTCCAACACATCTGGAGGGCACCAGGTTGGGGAAGGCTATTCTAGAGCATCCTCTTTTCCAGAATTAGGATAGAACTTATGCAATTCACCAAGAAACTCCAGAACAGGTGCAGCGCTTTAAACAGATATCTTTCACCAATCTAGCTTATCAAGTTCTGTTTGGTGGGCGGGGGGGGGGTTGAATCTGCTGGGCAATCGGAGTTTGAGGAGAGTCCTCCTCATGCACAGGTTTCCCAGAAAAATTGGGGGCTCCCCTCTCAACCACCCCAGCTTTCTCTTCATGGGCCTTAACAAAGGACACACTAGTGTGCCACTCGCCAGGGAATTATCTAAGAAAAAACTGACTCTACTTGGCCCCCTGGAAAAGACCAAACAAACCAGAAATTCCCCCAACATTCTGTGCCCACAAATCCAGAAGTGTGAACAGTAGCAGTTGTGATTTTCAAAAAGATTTGACTTGTTAGTTATGTACCAAAGAAATGACCGTGATTCTCCTTGCTTCTGTGCACAAAGCCATTTCAGACCAAAAAAATCCAAACCTGAGATCCCTATATCTGCTTACCTGGGAGTAAGTTCCATTGAACTCAATGGATGTACTTCTGAGTAGACACAAATAGAATTGCCTTGTAAAAGTGGTATAGACTCCTGCAAATAGATGTCTCCACATACACTTTCAAACATAATTACTTATTATACTACATAAATAGCCCCTCCCCCGCCTTCCCTGGGACTATTTAAGACCTGTGTGCCCTGAGGGAAGGCAGGAGAGAAGCCCAGGCCAGGGAGATTGTACCAGCAGCTCCAGAAGAAACCTTCCTGCTTTGGGTGCCTTAGCAGAAAGGCGGTATAGAAATGTAATAAATTAGTAAATAATAAATAATACAAATGCTGCCCCATAACAGAAAGTTCTCCGAGTGGCTTAGAATATTTTTTAAGGAGGCTAATAGTGGTTTGTTTTTGTTTAGGAGCAGACATTTTGGGGGATATTCACACCATCATGAGTTGTTCAGCTTCCAGACAGTATATGAAAATACCTCCAAATATCTTCACAATACTCTTTAACAGCAATGTATTCAGTGTCTTTGTTTGTTGTATAATTTCATTTATTTCATAACCAACTAGCCAGAGCTCTCTGGGCTGGGCAGTACACAACAGTTCATAAAAACACGAACCACAATACAATAAAAATGACATAAAAATTTCCCCATGTACAAATTTTAAAAACAATTTAATAGATAAAACGTTTTTAATACAAAACTAGACCTGTTAAATGCCATTAAATGTTAAATGCCATTAAATAATACCTTAAATTTGCTAGTTAATCAATAATTTTTGGCTTGATGTTAGGCCATTCATAGCCATTAAGGGAATGACAAGTAAAATTTTCTCAGTGACAAAGAATCCTAAACATATAGACCAAACAAGCTATATTGGGACAGTCATAGTGCATTATGGGATGAAATGCACTATCTGGCCGGGTGACCGGCCAGATGGGCGATTAATAAATATAAGAAATAAATAAATAAATAAAATATTTTAAATATTTTATTCTGTGTAGAAATTCACTCAAGACACATATAAATGGGTCAACCTGCCCTCAAAGTCATATGGACTGTCAGTGAAAAGAAACAGGATACACCCGATTTAGTAACACCATTTCAGGCTGATGAACTGAAAAATGTGCAAAGACCAGACTTGCCCTCTTTACAAAGACACACACACATTTAAGTGTACCTTAAAGAGATGTATTAGTTAAATTAAAATGTTGTTATATTAGCATTTAAACCCTTTGTTCATTTGTTTTTAAGGGAATGTTGTTATGGCTATGAAGTATAGCTTGTATACAACATTCTTAATGAGCGGAATTGGTGCTGAGTCTTTTGGCCTTTACGTTTTTGCTTTATCTAATGGTTTCAGTGATAATATCTGACAACAACAGCATCACTCTCACGATTTTTGAGAGTACATGCTGTTCAAGGGGAATCTCCCTGATGTAGCAATCAACCCTTGATTCTTCCCAAGGGTTCAGTGGAGGTCAGGAAAACACCATGTTCAAATAAAGGAAGCACAGCTTGAATCAGATGCCGCCTTCTTTATTGTGAGGGGCATATAAGTGCAACCGAGCTAAAGTAAGTTGTGATTAAGTCCAGTTCAAACAAGTGAAAATAGTTAATCTCAAGCACCTTCGTTCGTATTTTGGGAAGTGGGGAAAATATAGCCACAACTAACTTTAGCCAGATCAGGCCAGAGACTCTTACCAGGCTCATATTTAGCCTTTGTGAGTAACATCTGAACAGGCTACTCCTTCCTCTAAGAGTTCTGCATGTGTACCCGTGAAGACTAAAACCAGGGCCGCCATCAAGCGTAGGCATGGTTGGACATCTGTCAAGGGCCCACACTTCCAACAGGGGTCCACTGACAAGAGCCCCCTGGACTTGCTCCTCCTCTTCACCATTGCAACCTGCTTGTTCGTCTGCCTCTCTGGCTCAGACAACAGTGGTGGTGAGAAGAAGGAACGGCAGATGCTGCTGCCTACTTGCTCACTGGCTCTCTGCCTGTCAAGCAAGCAAGTGGTAGCAAGGAGGAGGAAGAGGAGGAGGAGGAGGAGATGCAATAGCAGGTGATGACAATGGTGGTGAGAAGGTAGACACACTGAGTGAGGGGCCCCCATTGAAGATGCCTTGCCCAAGAGCCCTCAATAGCCGGGAGCCGGCAATGACTAAAACATCAATACTGATCTATCTGTTGCTGATAAATAAAAAAATATGAATATAAGATTGTGAGCAGAACCCCGAATTAATTCGTACACACAATAGCTCTAACACTTCACAAATGTCAGCACCTCTGGCTAAGACAAGTATATCGGCCCATTGTAGATATAAATCTTAAATATTATGTGACGTGGGGGGAGGGGGGCTTATGGGAATCTTTAAATTATCTGCAGAAGGAGGAAAGTAAACCAGCCAGTCCCAACCACCCCTAGGTGATGGAGGTTACTGTAAGCTGACACAGAACAAAGTCCATATGTTTACTTCTTGAAACCAATGAAATGATAGTTTATCTTCAGTAAATACTTCTGGTTATCTGACAAGCACAGGTCAAAGGTTCCAAGAGTTTCCTCTTGAAATTACTGAGTGCTCTTTCTGATGACTGATAATTGAAAGCAGAGGCTGGAAATATCAAACGTGGTAGGTGACAGATAAGTCACAGATAAATGCAAAGACTCTGGTTCCTATACACTCAAAGGGCAGAGGCCCCAGGAATTAGCGATTGTGTTACTGGGAACAGAGACATCGAACAGTTATCATGCCTGTGCCTGTCCCTTTCTCCGTCTTCCACCTTCAACCAGCAAAATGCCAAAAACCTGCTCTTGCCACTCCTCTTTGGTTCATCATGAATGTTAAGTGATGCACAATACAGAATGAGCTTCCACAAAGTCCTTAGAGAAGGAAGTTCGATCAGAACAAAAAACTACAGTCATGCCTTGGACTGAGAGCATAATTCGTTCCAGAAACGTGTTTGTAATCCAAAACACTCTTATATCAAAACGAAATCCCCCCAAAAAAATTTGTACAGATATTTTTAATTTAAGCCGTACTACAGTAGTTGTATTGCAAGACGTTGCTTGTATATCAAGTAAAAAAAAATTAAATAAATATTTAAAAATTTGCTTGTCTTGCAAAACGCTCTCAAACCAAGTTACTTGCAATCCAAGGTATTACTGTACACATATTTTCTTCTTTAATTTTTAAATTAAAAAAAATATTTGGGGTTGGGTCAGACCTAGACTAGATCTACTAAAATCCATGGGGCTTAAATTAGTTATGATTAATTTAAGCCCCACGGTTTTCAATGGGTCTGCTTTAGGTACGATTAAGTCTAGATCCAACCCATTATGACTGCTTGAATATTATCCACTATGGCAGAAAGATGTAAACTCATTGAATTACAAAGCTAGAAAAGGAGCAAGAGGTCACCAGATCTAATCCCTGACCAAGACAGAGTTATTCACATGTTAGCCCCCTTAGAATAACTGGCACAATCCAGGCCATGAACACAGAGCTGTGTGTTTGTATACCGCAATCCCATCACAACATTGCCTCCAGCTACAGGTTGTTGCAGTGTGGGTCAGCCAGAGTCCAGAGGGGTCAGTTTCACCATGACTCACCATGAGAGAGGTTTTACTTACATGTACCCTCTCCTGCCAGTGAGATGATTTGGCTGCAATCTGGCTCAGTTAAACATGCATGCCCGCGCTGTCAGAATAATTCTGGTATGAGAAAAGCAGCACCAAAGTGCCAAGTCAACATCGAATCATATTGAATCGTCGGAGTTAGGATACATGGTAAAAGTGTGTGATCTCTCCCTGGTCCTGGTCTGACTGTAGCAACTGCTAAGATGAACAGAGCTAGTGAAGTAGTCTTTGAATGGTCAGCTCAGTTTCTTTTCTCCCCAACACATCTTTATGTTCCAAACAGAAATTAGGAAGACAATGACAGCCTGGGTCTGACCATCTGAGCACTGCGGGAGCCATTCATACAGTGCTCTGGAAGCGCATTGCTCCTGAAGACAGGACCAAGTACTGTATTGGTTTTTAAATAAAGGTAACTTGGAATTTTGTCATTAAGGGTGTCATATAACCTCTCCTGAGCCCTTGGGATGAAGAAGGATATAAACAAACAGCTTTGGTAAGTGTTATGGCTGCAGTTGATGAGGTCCATTTCTGGGTCAGGTAGAAGGCAGCCAAGACTACCAAAGTGGGCATGCTTGCAGAATAACTCAGGGACTGACGGCAGTCACCACCATGCATGTCCCCACCATGTGCATTCCTGGTAACATGTGGAAAAAGAAACCCATGATGCTACATCATCATGGTCAGCATTTCCCCGCCTCTTGCAAGCTGCAACCAGTACATTTGAGGGGGTGGGGCAGGGAAATGGGGAATGCAATGACATTGTTGTGTTATTCCTGTCTGAAAATCAAACATTACTACTGAGAAGCATGGTGGGGGTAGGGATGGCTTGGGGCAGCGGCCATGCATCCCCTACACTCGGAGTGAGGCATAGGGTGGGCGGTGGCGGCAGCAGCTCTGGAGATCTGCAACGGCGTTTGCATTGGCTGCATGTGCTGCAGCAGGAGAGTGGCTGGTGGGGCTCTCTGGAGTAGCCACCTAACCTATGCCTCACTTTGAGAGGCACAGAGCAGCAGTGGCATCGGAAGGCATGGCCCTCCTGACAGTGGGGCACACAGGATCCACCACCCTTCCAGAACCGCTGCCTGAAGCAGGGGATTCATCCTGCCTCATGGGAAGGCTGGCCCTGCTCGGACTGACAGAGGTTCAGCGCCCCTGCCCTATAATATGTAGTTAGGCCCTCGCTTGGGACTTTCATCCAAGTTAACATAACATACATAGAATCTGGCCAAATCTGAATTTTAAGAGTATATGGTAAGGCAAGAACAGCCTGTGTCAAATTGACTACTATAAGCTGTTGGTTTTACAGAAATCTGAAACCTTACCTAATCTTTTAAAAGGGATATTAGAAGCATTAGCTGTCCTGTTTCCCAAATTATTGGACCTGGGAGGAAACATATTTTATTGTACACCTATCTATTTTAGAAACTGAACCTCTAAAGCTTTTACTCTCTTTTTTCAACTTAGGTAAGATTTTAGTTTTCTGTAAGAACCTAAGACTTGGGGTGATTCACAGAGTTTCAAAATGTGCACATGCATTTCAGATAAATAGCTACTAAACAGAACGACCCCTTGAACTCAGTTCCTTCAACCTCATTGCAGGTTTGCTCAGCTGCTAAAAAGCCAGGTGAAAGCACTAGAGTGTTCCAATTGCAAGCACTCCACCCCAGAAATTAGGCCTAAGAATTTGGTGCTTCACAGAGACATTGTCTTCCATTTCTAACCTTCCCAGGTTTTTCAACCGCTTCTTCCATCCTTCTTACCAGGAAAAAAAATCCATTACAGAGGAAAACACAGAATGGCTGCACAATGCCTGTTGGCTGGTAGTGCTAGGAGCCCTCCGTCTGGAAGCACCCTTATCCACAGTCTCCAAGCAGTGCATGATGTAGTCCTGTTCATCTACAAACTCTCTTGCCCTACAACCTGCCTATAATAAAAAGTGCTGTCAGTATCTTTCACTTACTTTTTACAATTTGTTTTTAAGAAACCATTTAAAATCTTCCCGTGGGAAAAAACAAGAACATATTTCAATAAGGAAGCTGTATCACCCACTAAAGTAATGTTTCAATAAAACGTTTATGAGTCAACATGTGTTTTCTGTCCATTTATCCCTTATGCTTTCCAAGTCATATGCAGTTGCTTTGCATGTCAAAACAAGTGCAGCATTGCAGCTGCCTCCCTAATGATTAAATTCTGGAAGGTGTGGCAGTTATTGATTTTGTAAGTGGGAAAATTACAAATTTATTTATTTATTTCATTTCTATACTGCCCAATAGCCAAAGCTCTCCAGGCAGTTCACAACAATTCATAAAATACAAAACATAAATACAGATAATAAAATACCACATAAAATGTCAATATACAAAATTTAAAACAATTTAAACAGCTAAAAAAAAAATTCAATTTTTAAAAAATCCTAGATTTTTTACTTTCCTTATGCTAGTTTGATCCTTGCCAGTGAAACAGGTCAGAACTTTTAAATGGATTTGTTAGGATGTCATGTTAGGATGTCAAAAAGAATCTGGAAACTAGAAAACAATGAAAATATTAGTATGGTGCCACAGACACCATAGAACTGTGCATTCCTTTGCCTTGAACCTGCTGAGTCACACATTGGCAGTGGGCAGGACTGAAGCCAGCAGTAGGAAGGGCCAGAGCTAAAAGTGGCTGAGTCACCCCTTTTCACTTTCTGCCACCTCTTTTTCCATCTCTTTGTCACCCTCTTTTCTTTCTCTTTCCCTCTTCCTTCCTGCCCAGTGGGCTGCCAGGAAAGAGACCAATCACTCTTGCCAGAGGTCTGAACTGATCGCATGCAGAGGACTTTTGAAATTAGGATGAGAGCCACATAAAACTAGGCTGAGGGGTGCATGAATGAGGCTGACGGGCCACATGTGCCATGTGGCCCTAGGGCTGAGGTTGAGCATCCCTGCTTATGGATGTATTTATGTATAAACACTCTAAATTATACTTTAGAAATGTGTCTTGAAATTTATTTATTTATTTATTTATTTATTATATTTATTTTTAATATTTATTTTTTATATTTTATATTTATATTTATTAGAATCCATGTTATTGAATCATATGGCATAGGTTAATATCCACAAGAGCTCTCAGGTATCTCCCAATTTCAGGGTGTTTTCCTAGAGCATCCTTCCCCAACCTGGTACCCTTCAGATATGTTGGACTCAACTCTCAGCATCCCCAGTCAGCCATGCTGGCTGGGGGATGCTGGGAGTTGTAGTCCAACACACCTGGAGGGTACCAGGTTGGGGAAGGCTTCTCGAGAGCATAACAGCTCCATGGAAAAGTAGTGGTGGACTTCATTACAAAATACATAACTTCCATACAATTTGGCATAACAAAGCCCATCAGTTCTGTGGTGACCTTTACTTTATTCTCTTTTTCATATGGCTACTCTGATCTGCATGGTGCAGGCCAAGATGTAAAGAAAACATTTTATTCTGACTTCACAGCTCATTAATCCTGGCCTATCCTTACATCTGTCCTGTCTGCACATATTGATATGTACAAAGTGAGGCTTTAGGGAGCCTCTACCTTCACCCTCCTAAAACTAAAGTGAGGCCAGGGAACAGAAATGAATCTCCCTCAGTCCCTCCAAAGTCAGTGAAATATCCAGGGCTGTGGAGTCGGTAGATAAATGTTCCGACTCCGACTCCGACTCCCCGACTCCAACTCCTCTGTATTAATATGCTAATTAATTAATTAATATGCGAGGTAGTTGGGCAGAAGCTGCTGCCTTCTCCTTTTTGTGTGCTGATCTGCTGCTGAAGATAGAGCAGTGGGAGGATCCAGGAGGGGCATTTATTATAAAACAGAAGTCATTAATTATAACTGTTTGTGAATTGGGACATTTAAACTTGCTTTTTTTAAAATTCCAATCTAAATTCAGTAGGAGTCGGAGTCGGTGCATTGTTTGCCGACTCCGACTCCGACTCCAGGTACCCAAAATTTCCTCCGACTCCGACTCCACAGCCTTGGAAATATCAGAGGCTTCCCTGTGCTAACGATCTTAAATTGAAGGTTTCATACAAAGAAGCATTCCACTGGAGTGTCCCTTTAGGGCAGGGCTCTCCAACCTTGGGTCCCCAGATGTTGCTGGCCTACAGCTCCCAGCATACTCAGCATGGCTAATGGAAAGGGATTCTGGGAGCTGTAGTCCAGCAACATCTGGGGACCCAAGGTTGGAGAGCCCTGCTTTAGGGGAAAGAATGATTTCAGGATGTCATTTTGGATCACAATCTGTAAAACACAGGCCTGCCAAATCTTCCTGTCTCAGAAGATATCCCATTTTCAGGTTAATCTTAATCACTCCTCCACTAAAATCTGATTTCTCAGATCAGGTCAAGTTTTACCTTCAAGATGGTAAACACTATTGGCAATTATTGTATGCTGTCTGGGAGCTGAATTTCCAGATCATGGAAGCATGCTTGCAAGACAGCTCAGTTCTTCTGCCAGTTTTGCAAGACCTCGGATTATTTTCTGCAGATTAAATAGTTTTTCTAATCTTAGCTGCTAGATAGCTCAGACCTAAAGTCTTGTAACAACACCTTGCGAGGTCTTAGACCTGAACTGTCTGGCTGTGGGGCCTGAGTTAATTTTACATTTGAAATGTAATTAAATAAAAGCCCTTAGATCATATGCTAGTTCCTTAGGTCATAAATGCATAAAGATGTATGGGACACGCAGACTGTAATACCAATTTCCCTCCCTCAAAACAGAAAGCCCTCTTAAGAATGGAGCTAACACTACCTTTTCAGTAAGGAAAGCTTTGGGAAATTAATATCATGCAGGAATAGATTGGAATACAGTAAAGGTCCTGTTTCAAGTTCGGAAGTCAAATTTTCCACATTTACTTCATGTCCTGTTAGGAAGCCAGTTTCTGCTATACAGTTCCTGATTAGTAAGAGGGTAAGGTGAGTCTATAATTGCCTGTAAGTCAAATAAATTGTTCTGCCTGCTAAGGTTGAAAAATAAGAGGAAAATCAAGTTGCTTTGGTTACAACATACTGTTTTCTGCTTGACTCTAGTTTTGTTCAGCAGCAAAACAGACGCAATGAAAAGGTACTATTTAATAGCTGAGTTCCTCAAAAACCTTCAAGTGAGCAGCCTGGAGATTAGTGAATTGCCCCCACCCGACTCCACCCCAAAATCTAATTGAAAATCACCTAGATACAATGAAGGCTCAGAAATCTTCACTGCTATTGAATGTGTCAGGTTCCTTTGGAAATACCAATTCCAATCATACTCATAACTCCTTTTCCTCAAACTTTTCAGTCAAAGTCTGCTCTGATTTACACACCAGAGCCTTTGGCTTCTATTCAACTAGGAGTACAGTAGTACAAGTTATGAATCAGGTGTGAATGGATTTGAAAATTGGCCTAAATCATGATAACTGTCACCTGGCGACAGCCATTCCATCAGTCTGCAGCAAAACAAGGGATACAAAGCTTGGGCACTCTGCTGAGGGAACAGCTACATTTGTCTTCTCCTCTCACGGAACCATTTATTCCATTCCAGATGGTCATTATAAGAACTACTATCTAACTTTAAGAACTGAAGCCTGTGTTTGCTTGTTTCCCTCTTCTCTCCTCATCCCCTTTTCCATTCGCGTAGTGTCTTTTAGATTGTAAACCTGTGGACATGGGCTGTCTTGTTTTATTGATCTTATGCAGGCTGTTCTGGGAGCCTTTCCAGCTGAAGAGTAGAATAAAAAAATACTTGAATTAAATAAATAATAAATGCATAAAATAACTGGTTTTGAAGCTAACAGAATACAGCAGGGCTTGTTAAGACGTCTAAAGAGAAGGTAACTAGGGCCAACAAGTTGTGCAAGACTGACACACAATGTCACTTATTTTACAGTACATCCCTTATTCTGAAAGGCTTTCCTCTCCTTCAGAATATCAGCATAAACTATCAAATTAAATGGACATTTTCTCTAGCACAGTTCAGTTCTAGGGGCACATGGAGTCATAATATTTTAAGGGTATTGGAGGCAGTTTAATGGTGCCTTCACTGTTGTGTATACACACCTGGGATATAAATGTTTGAACAGATAAAATATAATTCATAATAATGATTGCTGGGACACATTGGCACAAACAGGTTCCAGGTTGATATGTGCCATGTTGATCGCTGAAAGGTTACCTTATAACAGAGACATGTTGGAGAAATTTCTCCCACATTCTTAAAGCGACTTAACTCGTACAGTCTAATGAGTCAGTTGTGTGTGTCCATTCTTCACACCAGGGCCGGTGCAAGGCAGTTTGGTGCCCTAGGCAAGATCAGATATTTAGCGGGGGGGGCTTGTTGATCGCCCATCTGGCCGGTCACCCAGCCAGATTTATACACATGACTGCCCTGCCCACCCAAAAGGGTCAATTATTATTTATTTATTTATTTATACACAGAAAGGAGTGGGCTGGTGAGAGGAGCTCAACCCCCTCCACCCTCTGTGCTCCCTCGCTTCATGTAGGGGGCACAATACCCCCCCCCATAGATGGCAGAACAAAGGCTGGGGCTCCTCGGGGTCTTACACAATTGCATCAACAGATATTTTAAAAAAACGAAAAGAAAATGAACCTTCCTTATTTTGTGGAACGTTACTGATTAGTACATTGTATTTATTTTCTTAATATTGTAGCCCCTCGCACGTACCCCTTTATGCCCTCCGCTAGGAAGCCAGCCGGCTGCCTTGGGACTTCTTGGGGGGGGGGAGGCAAGCCGCTACCGGGGCCGCTGGAGTCGACAGCCTCGGCTCCCGGCTTCCTCCCAGTCGCTGCAGTAGGCCCAGGAGGAAGCTCGGCTGCCGCACCGCCCGGGAGCAGAGCCGCAGCGCTCGTCTCCCTTGCAAGCTGGCGGCGTCCGAGGCGAGGCGAGGCGAGGGATGCGACCGAGAACAGCGAAGTGCGCGTCTTCTGGCTGCTCGCTCACTCCCCACCCAAACGCGATCCTTTCCCCCTTCTTTCTCCTCTTCTCATTCGCTCCCTCTGCCCTGTCCTGTCCTGTCGCTTTCGTTCTGTTGCCTTTCATTCTTTTCATGTTTCCCCCTTTCTCTTTCTTTCTTTCGTCCCCCTCCTCGTTTCTTTTCTCTTCCTTCTCTGTTCTATTTCTTTTTTAATTTCCCATTTTATCCCCCCCATTCCCTTTTCGAAGGGGGGGGGGAGAGAGAGACCCCAAACAATCCTCCCCCTCCCCATTCTGTCCCATGCGCCCCAAGTCAGGGCTCCTACTCGACAGGTGTTGCGATTGTGCCTATCGCCGCCTGAGAAGCTGCCGACCTCTTATGGCCGCATTAGGGCCTTTCTCTCAACGGCTGTCTCCCCAGATCCGGTGGGACTCTCTCCTAAGCCACCCGAAAACACGTCGAGGAACCCGGGGTTTATTTTCCCCCAGGGGCGGGGACGAGCATGGCCCAGGCAGTGACCGGCCACCCGCAAGGGGCTTCGCTGCTAGGATTGGGGCGGGCGGAGCGAGAATGCTGGACTAGTGAATCGTTAGTCCAGCATTCTTGCTCCGCCCGCCCCAATCCTGCGTCTCTCGAGCATGAAAGACCCCGAGGAGCCCCAGCCCGCCTGCACGCGCTCCCCGCTCTTCGGGGCCTTTAGCACAGGGAAGGCGACGGCGACACCCCCCAACGGCCACCAAGCCGAAGCGGAAGAAGCGGCGGATGCCCGACCCGGCCCTTTGCAGTGCTCCATCTTCGGCATGCCTGGAGCCAAGGAGTGGGGCACCCGCAGCTCTGGGCCGTGGCGGGGCAGCCCTGCGTGCGTCCCCACGGGGGAAGGGTTTCCTGCCACCTGCCAAGCGCCTGGGCCCTGCCTGGGGTTGGCCCAGCGCTCTGGCGGACTCCGGCCCTCGCAGCGCGGCACTTCTGACTGGCGCCCTGCTTCACACAGTAGAAAACGATAACAACTTTTAAAAATACTTCCTTTTAAATGTTGCAGATACTTTTGCTTTACATCACGGCATGCAGATCTTTGGAACTTTTAAAACATCCTGATCTTGAGCAGACTTAAAACTCCCTTTACACAGTCCTGAAGACACAGGGCTGTTGCCTCAGCGGTTGCTCCTACATTGCTCCCAGAATGTTTAAAAACATCCACCCACATGGTTTCACTTTACATTGTGTTTATATAACATGCATGTGACACCTGCCCCCTTGAGAGAGGTGCCACTTGCATGTTATGTAAGCACACTGTGAAGCAAAGACACATGGGGCCGCCATTTTTAGATCCTCCTGGAGCAATGTGGGCAGCATCCACACCACGTCAGGTTTGTCTCCAGGTATCTTCGTAACAAATAATTTTCATTGAAATGGATGGGCCTTGCTTTCAAGTAAATACATTATTTCATCATCATCATCATCATCATCATCATCATCATCATCATCATCAGGCGATCACTCGTGACCGAGTAAGATTGTCTTCTGGGATAAAAGGAGGAAATTCTAAAGAAGATTGTGTAGACTCTAGCGATGGGTCCGTAAGTGACTGTGGAGGCCAATTCTAGATCCACACAGCTTCCCACAGCGAGGACACAGGTTACCAGATAGAAGATGGTCCTGTAAAGGGTTCATTTGACGTGCTTTTCGCTTAGCATGTTTCTCCCTTTCACCTTGCACTCGGGCTTCTTCAAAGTCCATGGAACCTTTGTGAAAGGCCAACCTCCATTTAGATTGTTCATGGGCCAGAGCTTCCCAGTTTTCGATGTTTATATTGCATTTTTTTAGATTAGCCTTATGAACATCTTTAAACCTCTTATATTGACCACCGATATTCCGCTTTCCATCCTTGAGTTGGGAGTAAAGTAACTGCTTTGGGAGACGGCAGTCAGGCATTCGAACAACATGACCGGTCCACTGAAGTTGGCGTTGAAGGATCATTTTTTCAATGCTAGTAGTCTTTGCTTCTTCCAGTACACTGACATTTGTTCGTCTATCTTCCCAAGTAATTCGCAGGATTTTCCGGAGGCAACGTTGATGAAACCTTTCAAGGAGGTGGAAGTGACAGTTTATAGATAGTCCATGTTTCGCAGGCATACAATAAAGTTACCAGCATCATGATCCTTGAACAATACTGCTGTTTTATTCGTTTGGCCAAAACACTAACAGCTCCAAGCTTCAACAGACAACCTTCCCCAACCTGGAGCTCTTGCGATGTGCTGAGCCTGTGCTGGCTCAGGATGATGGGAGTTGTGGTCCAACACATGTGGAGGGCACCAGATTGGGAAAGACTCGTTTGAAATATACACAATGGTGGCTGGAAAGATAATTGTGGGCTTCCTGAAGGAATAAACAGGGTCTTTATCCCCCATTCAGAGATACTGGAGAACAATATATTCCCTGCACATTTAGAATAAGAATCTGAGAATTCCAAATTATCCAGGGGGGGAGCATAGCTCAGTGGTAGAGCAGATACCTTTCATGTAGAAGGTCTCAGGTATGATCCCTGGCATCTTCAGCATTTTTTGTTGATTTATTGTGTTTTTTTAAGGATCCGAGAACCAGTGATGAGAAAAGACCTCTGCCTGAGCTCCCAAAGTGCCGCTGCCAGTCAGAGCAGACAGTAATGGACAAGATGGACAAATAGTCTGATCTGATCAAAGGCAGCAGCACCCCATGTTCCAGAGGGATGCCCCTTGGGAGGATGCCAATCCTTAGACCACCCTATCTATACCCAAGTGCTACTGATTATTCAAAGACCTGCATCCTGAAGAATGCTTTTGGACAGCATTTCACACACACACACACACACACACACACACAAAGCAAACTGGAAAGGTCTTTATCACAATAGGAATATCATTTCTCCCTCTTTTAAAGAAGCCCCCGATCAAATACTTCACCCTCCTCGAATCTACAGCCACCCATCAGACTAAAAAAATAACTGAACTTCTCGTGAGACCAGGCTTTAGTTCTATGGTTCTTATGGTTATTAGCCTCCATATCCTCTCCGTAAAACTTTCAGAATTCTCATCCTCATCTCAAAATGTTAGAACAGGATGCAATTACGTAAGTAAAATTAACAACAGGGGTCAGTCAGATGGTCAGCAGTGAAAAATTGGCTCAAGTAAGGCATCACGCAGATGTCAGGAATGCATGGCAGCACTGGTTCTTTAAAAACCCAAGCAACTAGATAACATAAAGCGATTTTGTTTTAAGTTACCCTGTTTTAGAAAACTGACAGTGCAATCCTATACATGTCTACTCAGAAGTAAGTCCCACTGAATTCAATAGTAGTTACTCCCAGGTAAGTGTGTATAGGATTGCAGCTTAAATATAGTATCTTCTGCCTTCCTAATTAAGGGTGCAGTCCTATGCATGTTTAGACATGCTGGCTGGGGAATGCTGGAGTTGTAGGGCTTTTTTCTGCCTAATCAAGCATAAGAGTGTGCTCTAAATATATTATGGCTGCAATCCTAAACACAGTGTGACTTACTTCCATGTCAACAGGCATATAATTGGCACTGTAAAACAGCTAGAGTACATGATAGATTGTTTTCTAAGCATCCACCTGTAGTCACTTTATTATCCATTACAAACATGAAGTGGATAACCCTCACAATGCTCAGAGAAACCCCAGAATCAAAATCTCTGTGTAACCATGTTAACCTGTATCCTTTGGCCCAGTTCCCTAATACATTTGCATTGGCCTGGTTCGCACCACCACACAGACAACTGACCATGGGTAACCAGCCACAGTGGTTTGTGTCATCCAAACCCGGTGCAGTTTCTGCATGGTAGCTTATTTTTCACAAACAAGCCACCCTGAGAACAACATCTGGAGGGCCACACATTGCCCATCCCTGCTCTAAAATAAACTACGGTTTGGTGCAACATATGAATTGAGCGGATGAATCAAAGAATGTATTAAAATTTCCCACTTTGAAATATACTTTTACAGAAGAATGTGCAACTGAAACACATTCGGCTAGTTTGAACTCTTAATTCTGCTTCAAGAGCATTGCTAGGGAATAAAGGAACAGAAGGTATATGGAAGCTGAATCTAGTCCCTTTCTATTTGGGGGAACTGGGAGTTCAGAATGCTTTGGCTCTAACCATTTTGTTTTCTTCAATAAGCAGAGCACTTACCTAGAAGCACTATGGAAAGCAAAAGCTGGACAGAAGGAGAAGAAAGTTATCCTGACAAAGGGCTGGTTTGGGGAAGTGCTTCTAGGGCCATATAGTTGTTTATCACAAGCAGCTGGATTTGGTCCAGAAAAACTGGGTGTGGTAGAAATTACTTAGATAGGATTTCCTAGCAAAGCTGAGACCAAACTCTTTACATCAGTTCGTCTTTTTTCTTTCTCTCTCTCTTTTTTTTAATGTTGAAAGGTGCCTCCCAGTTTTGGAAGTTTGTCAGCTCTACTTTTTCTTTGCCCTCACAGTCCAGGATTCCCCTGTCTAGTCCTTTTGGCTGAGATGATGCCCTATGCCATTTTTGTCAATGTCATGATGCTATGTCTCACACCAGGATATGAGGAATGCACGTAAACAGAGTAGCGTGGGTGGCCACAGCCAATCAGATTCAATGGCAGTGAGAAAACGGAGCTGAGAACTATAAGGGGGAAAAAAGAAGGGAGATTTCATAGATCATAGAGTTGGAAGGGGCCTACAAGGCCATCGAGTCCAAGCCCCTGCTCAATGCAGGAAACTAGAGGAGGGGTCTCCCATCCAAGTAATAACCAGGCCTGACCCTGCTTAGCTTTCCACGCTCAGACAAGCTGAGCCAGCGTGAGCCACAGGCCTGGTAGAAGAGAAGGGAGCCGTCACCAGGGCAACAAAAGGCGGCTGAACATACAGCCTTCTCCAAACTGATGCCTTCCATATTTGTTGGACTACAACTCCCAGCATCATGCTAGCTTAGGATGCTGGGAGTTGTAGTCCAACACTTCTGGAGGGCACCATGTTGGGGAAGGCTGCTGAACAGCATGGAAGCAACATGAATGACAAATATTTTTTTTCTGAGCAATGACTTTTTTAATGATGGAAGCATTGTTTTTTACATGCCACACTTTCTTCAAACCTCAAGGCAGGTTACAAAACACAATATAACAACACAAACAGCAACATTTTAAAGAAATCCGGGTCAGTCAGAAGGAGGACTTCAGACTACTGGGACAGAAATGGTCTACTGTCTGCTTTGCATGGAAAGTGCAAAATCGAAAGCAAAGCACCTCTACCACCACTCCACCAATACAAACTAACTGGTTGTCAGAATTGACAGGTTTTGCCTGCTATATAGCACTCATGTGTTTTATAGGAACCTTTAGCCAGGGGTGTTATTTTAAGAGATGAGCAAATGGGGAAACCCCATGGCCTAGCCAATAAAATATGAACTTTAGGTGCAACGAAGCACTCATAAATATGACTCGGAACAAGGGGATGCATTGTTCCTGGTAACCTCCTTTTCGCTTCTCTTCTGATCTCAGCCTCTCTGTGTGCGTCATGGGCAGCCCTCATCCTTTAACCTGTGGTTTTCAGAAAGCGAGCTACTCTGTTATTTATGGCCAGAAGCATTAGTAGCTGCTCTGTGTACTCCCTGTGCGCACACACATACCAGGGCGGGAGGGGGGTCTTTTTGTGTGTGTATTTATTTTGCTGGGATGAAAGGATTTGCCTATGGAACTGAGGTGGTTACTGTACTGTACGTAGGGGCCCAAAAAAGACATGACTTTAAATCCATATCTAGCATCTCTATCTTGTTTTCATTTTTACTCTAGAGTAGACACAGGGGAGCTGATCTGGATCGAGACCCTACCTTGGGGATAGGGGGGCTTTTAAAATCTGGATCAGGGCCTCTGCACCTACTCTAGAGTAAAAATTAAAAAAGAACTACAGTAATACCTTGGATTGCAAGTAACTTGGTTTAAGAGCGTTTTGCAAGACAAGCAAATTTTTAAATATTTATTTATTTATTTATTACTTGATATACAAGCAACGTCTTGCAATACAAGTACTGTAGTACGGCTTAAATTAAAAATCTCTGTACAAATTTTTTTGGGGGGATTTCGTTTTGATATAAGAGTGTTTTGGATTACAAACACGTTTCCGGAACGAATTATGCTCTCAATCCAAGGCATGACTGTAGCTGCTAAATATAGCTTTTGACCCGAAGTCTGAGCAATTCAGATCACTCCCTCTTCTTGCAAGAGGAACTAAACGGATCTCTTCCTACCCACCCCCACCCCCCTTTCTCATACGTATATATTCATATTGTATTATTTATTACACTTTTCATTCTTTCTAGATTCCCCCCCATATATTCCAATTATGTCTCTCATTCCTTCTCCTTCACTCACCCCGTGCACATGCGCGCGCACACACACACACACGCACACACACGCACACACACTTTTTACTTGTTGGTCAAGCCAACTTGTTGGTGCTAAGCGAAAAACACGTCAAACGAATCTTTTACAAGACCATCTTTCATCTGGTAACCTGTGTCCTCACTGTGGGAAGCTGTGTGGATCTAGAATTGGCCTCCACAGCCACTTACGGACCCATCGCTAGAGTCTACACAATTTTTTTAGAATTTCCTCCTTTTATAATTCTCTTTTTGTAATTTTATCCTGGAAGACAATCTTACTCGGTCACGAGTGATCGCCTACTACTACAAGCCATGAAAGCAGTGTTGTATATTAGGAGTGAGCAATTTCGGCTAGTTTGGCCCCCACAACCCCAGTGGAGGCTACACCCACTCGCCCTGATGCCACTGTGCCATCAAAACCCCCTGCAGCAGCAGGGGGGAGCCTATTTTAAAAGGAAATTTGGCAGTTTGCCTCTGAATTTTGGCAGTGCAGCAGCAGTGGCTTCAAGAAGAGGCTGTTGGGCTTCCCCCCCCCCCCCGCCGCTGCATCATTGCATTTGGGCTGTGGGGCAAGCGGAGGTCTCAAAAATGGCAGGGGGGCCCTGCGGCCTGTGGGCCACGTGTTGCTCACCCCTGCTATTCATAGTCACTAAAGGCAAGTTCACATGATTGCCAGCTAAAAAGAAATGTTACCATAAATTATGCTTTCCCCACTACCACATAATGAAAATTGAGATTCAGAAAAATGCACGACACATGAAAGCTACAGAAAACTAATTTCCTTTGTTGTATCTCGATTTTACCACACGGGGGCACATATGTAAGAATGAGCGACCACAGGAGGTTTACAGAAACAATAGTTCAATTATACGGGCTCACCCAAATTGTATTCTGATCAGAGTTTAACGAATAGCAATACAAAGTAGTGGCTTCAGGTTTTTGAGGGCCCTTGCTTGGACAAGACACCTTCAGTGGGCCCCATCCATCCGTGAGTCTACTACCTCCTCACCGCCACTGTCACCAGCTGCTGTTGCTCCCCATCCTCTTCCTCATCATTGCTGCCACCTGCTTGCTTGGACGAGACAGGCAGAGAGTCAGTGAGCAGTTAGGCAGTGGGATCTGCTGCTCCTCCTTCTCACCACCATTGTCTGGGCCAGAGTGAGAGAGGCAGGTGAACAAGCAGGTTGCAGACAGTGGTGAAGAGGAGGAGCAAGTCCAGGGGTCTCTTGTCAGTGGGCCCCTACTGACCTCTGTGGGCCCTCAGCAGGTGTCCAACCTTGGCTGCCTTTGATGCTGGCCCCCTGGCAATACAGGGCTGATTTACACATGAATGATATCACTCTATGACTGCACCCTCAATTAGTGGCTTTGTGAAATGGACAGGGAAGATTGCATTTTCGCACGAGGCTCACACACCATCTGAAACACAATGCTTTTCAACAGAAGCAGTTTGCACATGCTACATGCGATGCATGCAGCACGCCAGTTGGGTGATAAACCACAGTGTGTATGAATCAATCCATCCTGTTTTACCTGAGAAGCAGTGTGAGCTATTATTTGAGTCCCTGCAATGTGGTTTTAGCTCTTATACCCAATGGTCATTTTAGTTTTTGTATCTGTATTATATTTTACAGTATTTGGCACATTTATTAGTTTATATTGTTGATCTGTAAATAGGCAAACCCAGTGGCTAGTATATTAGATATATCTGGCAGTTCAGAGTTCAGATCCCACCTCCACCACAGACCCTGGGTGGCTCCAATGAGATCTTCGAGGAGGGCTGCTTTTGCATCTTGAGTGAAGCCACTCCTTAATGGATGGTTTTGGCCATTTCACCATCTCTCAAGCTCCATTCTCCATTTATAAGTAATGACAACCTAGGTCTAGTGATCGCTCCTAAGTTCAAAAACAATGGGCTCAGAATATGAATTTCCCCAACTTTTAATATCTAGATGGGTTCTGAAGAGAGCCCCCTTGTCCTGATTCCCCCCCCCCACTGCTCAGAACCAGGACTGGTGCAAGGCAGTTTGGTGCCCTAGGCAAGATCAGATATTTAGCGCCCCTCCTTCCCACTTGAGAACGCTGTATTTTTTTTCAAGGCATTTCTGGCGCCCCCTTTAGCCCTGCGCCCTAGGCAGCTGCCTAGTTGGCCTAATGGTAGCACCGGCCCTGCTCAGAACCAGTGATGGGCAGAAGGCGGATCGCCAGATGCTTGGGACTTCAACTCCCAGAAGCCCCTGCCAGCATAGCCCATTGGCCAGGAATGCTGGGAGTTGAAGTCCGAAACATCTGGACTTTCTGTCCACCTCTGCTCAGAACTTAAATCAAGATTATTATGAGCTTTTGCACCAATGCGGCATCTCAGTGGCGTGCATTTGCTGTACTAAATGTGCAAAGTTCAGAGCCAGTATTCCTCTTCCTCAGTTTGGATTACTTTAACCCTTTAGTCCAGGATTGGGGAACCTCTTTCAGCCCGAGGGCCAAATTCAATTTCGGAAACGTTCTCAGTGGCTGCATTCACATGGTGGGAGGGGCCAAAGGCAAGGAGGTGGGGCCAAAAGTACTTTGGCATATTTTGGCTTAAAGCTCCTCCTGCCAGTAAGTAAGTCATAGGAGAGGCATTTCAACATTTTTGAATGCGGGAGGCAGGACTGCACAAAAGTCAGGAAAACCACTAAACCATTGGTGGTTGGGGAAAAGGGGGCATGGCCGTCTGGGGAACCCCAGAGTGCTGGATTGGGACCCCAGGTGGCCAGATTTGGCCTGCAGGCCTGAGGTTCCCCACCCCTGCTTTGGTCATAAATCACGCACCATTCTAAGCCATGGTGGCTTATAAGCCATGTTTGTTTCAGAGTGGCTTGCCATGTTGTCTCAACCTAGCCAGGGTGGCTTGTGCATGGTTAACAAACCATGCTGCTGGGTTCAGACAACACGGGAAGCCACTCTAAGATAAACATGGCTTATAAGCCACCATGGCTTATCGTGTTATGTGAACTCGGTCACTGAAACTATGTTTGATTGACTAAACTGTTTTTAAAAACGGGAATGTAATTTATAGCACAGTGCCTTGGCTCCAGTCCTGAGAAGCAATCAACTGACTTGGGAAATTTCCAAGTTCAGAAAAATCAGGAATCGCCCAAGGACATGCCTCAGCCATTGGACAGCCTGATCCCAGGCGGGGGGTTATGTTCTGGGGTGTGTGTTTGGGGCGAGCAAACTATTCAGATCCTGCTCTAGCTAAGCAAGAGCCCTGAAACTGGGCAAGACCAAGTCAAAACCCCGAAGAGGGAGAAAGAAGCCATCCAAATTCCTTTCCTAAGAAAAAGGTTACTGTGTTTTTGTCTCACAGTTCTTTTCTTCCGTTCTTTCATTCATGGGGTAGGTGGGGGAAGTCTCACAGCTTGGGCCTTAGTGCTGAAGGAAGAATGATCCACACCCATGGTTACTTAGGCAATGTGCTGCCTTTCCCCAACCCAATACTACATTTCCCAGAAAGTGACGCACACACAAAGAATTACAACCCAATAAAGTTCCCTCAGAAGCAGGCAATTTGTTTTATAGCATTCCCCAACGACATTCATAACTGCCAACTCTATTCCAGATCTAGCCAAGGGAAGCTTGCCCATCACTATCTACTTCATGGAGATGCAATGAAGATATTTCCAGGACATATAGCGATATCAGAGAGGATAAACAGGATGTCACTAAGTTAGTTAGACACATACTAAACAATACAGCTGCAAGCTTGAATCAATTAATCAACTCAGGATCTAACCCAGAATCCCATGTGGGCTCCAGTGTAATGTGCATGTGGATCTCCTACATCAATTGAGATTGATGGGGCAGCTGGTGGGCAGGGGAGGTCCATTTGTACAGTAACATTCTTGCAACCATGACTCTTCAACAGCCCACTGTTCCAAGAGAGAGAAAGATGCCTTTCCCTTGCATTGTGTACCTAAAATTAGCAGTTTGTCTTTCAGAACACAGTATTTATTTATTTATGGCATTTATAGGCCACCTTTTATGGATACCCTCAGCCCAGGGTGGCGCCTGTAAGAAATAAAATACAATATACAAAATTAATGTTACAAACATCCATGCACCATATAACAAGCCATCATTAAAACCATAAAAATGACCGTAGTAATAAAAAATGACAATATAAGGCCAGCATAATAGCATTAAAACCAGCTAAACATTTGATATCATTTCAACAACATTTCATTCCAATGGGACCATGGTATTTTATTTTATTTTATTTTTAAGAAAAAGCAACCTGAAATAGATAGGGCTTTAAAACCCACTTAAAGGCTTGAAGTGAAGGGGCCATATGCACCTTGCCCAAAACAGAATTCCACAACCATGGGGCCACCACTGAAAAGGCCCTATCTCTTGTGCCCATCAGCCTGATTGATCTCACTAGCAGCCAGGCATACAAGACTATTCCTATGGTTTCCCTTCTAATAATAAGAATACCAACATCCATGCAGTTTTAAATCCTGGGTCTTCTACAAATACTGGTGGGCCTTGAACTTGTTGTTGTTAAAAGCCATTTCAGTTCTTTTGTGTTCTCATCTTATATTTCCAAATGGGATGAAAATGAAAATATTGAAATTAGCATTTCCATCTAACAACCCTAATTGTCTAATAGCATAAGAAAACTAGATATGTTTATAGGTTGGATCCAGATCTAGTAATACTTAGAGTAGACTCACTGAAATCAATGGGATAAGTTAGCATTTGAAAGGACTCCTCACAGCTGTCAAAAGGGGGATCACAAAAGCTGGCTTGCCAGCCAGCTTTCGCGATCTCCCTCCCCCGCAAAAAGGTTCAAATGAAAAAAAGCTGTAGCCAGTCCAAAAGGGCTTGTGGCAGTGGGGGGGGAGGAGCCTGTTTCAGCTGCCCACAAGTGCCACTTGGGCACTTTGGGGGCGGCTGGCACTGGCACTCACCCAGGATCCCCATGGCAAGAGCAGCAAGGATATTTTGCTGCCCTTGCCATCAGAATCCCAGTTTGTGCACAAAAATATTTATTTAAGAGTAAAAAAAAAAAAGCTAGGCAGCCACAGGCAGCCCTTCGAAGGTGCCACTGGGGGCACTTTGAAGGGATTGCTCATAGCTGTCAAAGGGGGATCACAAAATCCAGCTTGACAGCCGGCTTTTGCAATCTCCCCCCACCCAAAAAATGTTAAAAGGAAAAAAAACGCTGCAGTGAGCCTGATACGGCTTGCATTTTGTGATCATGGCAGCGAGTGGGGGGCCACCTTGGTGCTCCCCAGGATACCTGTGGGAAGACCGAGGGGGGAGGAGGGGAAGGGAGGGGCCCCACTACCCACGATGTGCCCAATCATCTGCCAGGCGCATGAGGGGTAGTGTGGCTTATCGTGTCGTGCGAACCCACCCAGTATGTTTCTCCTCTGGTTCTTCTCAGCTGGGCTTGGGTGTCAGTGAGTGTGCACAACTGTTGGGGTTTTCCCCTTCAGTTTTAGTTAAGTAGGATAACTAAAGCATTTATTATAAATAGGTTCAGTGACCCTACCAGTACTTGGCAGGGGTTACTAGCAATCAAGAAGGCAGGCAGGAAGAATGTGAGAAATAATTACAAAGACTAGTAGCAGTCAGCCATCTCTCAGAGCTCTGGGGATGCCTGGGGCTCCCGTGTAACTGTGATTACCCATTTTACAGCGTGTGTAATGCAAGTTTTTTAGTTTGGAAGAAAAGATGATGAATATGAAGGAGGATGTGATTAAAAAAAGAAGAAGAAGAACATTACAGAGTGAGTGGATAATGTGAAAATGTTCTCTTACTAGAATTAGGGTCACTGAAAGAAACTGATTAGTGGATGGTTCAGGACCAACCGAAAAAAGTGCTTCTTCTGTTCTTCACACAATGCACCACTAACTTGCAGAATGCTCTGCCACAACAAGACATGGCATTGAATCAATCCAACAGGTTGTATCCAATGTTAGGTGCTAACTTATATTCCATTCATTTCATTGGATCTACTACTCTAAGTAGGGCTAACATTGTCTATTACCCATGGTGATGACTGCTAGCTCCGATGGCTTTTCAATAGATCGAACAAATTCACAAAGGATAGATCTTTCAGCAGCTATTAGTCATCAGAGTTAAGTAGAATCTTCATGTTAAAAGGCAATATATCTCAGTAGAGGATACAGGAGATAAACAGCAGAGGCTGGCCATCAACTTTCTGCCCTGCTTATGAGGTTCGAGAAGTTTCTGGACCAGCTATTGTACCATAGTCTAATCCCAGAATGCCATTCATTCATACACCCTTAGTCTCTGGGTTAAGATCTGGCAACTCTAATTGTTTGGGGGAAGTGGAGAATGAGCTCACCAGCGATGAGACTTCAAAGGAATGCATGGATAGGATGTGGGGACTGTGGTGAAAGCTCACTCTCTCCCATCTATATCATATCCCCACATCTGTCACATGTACAGGATCTCCTCCTTTTTTGGGCTGGTTACCTTGGTTTCAAAGATACATTTTGTTGTTGTTGTGGGTAGCATGGTTAGAGATTGCTCATGAATGGAAAATTAATAATCCCTTTATGCTTGGATATGGGATAGGAAGATTCTGTGGCGGAGGAACTGGCATGTCCATGCCCTCCTGGGCTTGTGCTGTCCAGGTCCCAAGGCGTGTGTGGGGGGGGTAGTTTATTTCCCAGTTTGAGGGTGTGCCAGGGGAAAGAGGTGTCTTTGGATCCTATAGATACAAGGCCTCCCTCAAGCTACCCCTGGAATGCCCCTTTTCTTCCTCCCTACCGCCAGAGCACTGGAGGCAGAAGGGCAATGGTGGCAGAGGTTTCTGTCACGGCAGTGAGGCAGTGCCAGCTCTAGGTTTTTGATGGCTCTTGGGCAAGATACCCTCAATGGCTCCCCTCCCTGAGTGAGTCTGCCTTCTGACTGCCATTGTCACCAGCTGCTATTGCTCCTCCTCCTCCTCATCATCATCATCGATATCACTTGCTTAACAGGCAGAGAGCCAGTGAGCAAGGAGGCAGTGGCTTCTACTGCTGTTCCTTCACACTACTAACATTGTCTGGGTCACAGTGAGAGGCGTGAACAAACGGGTTGCAATGATTAAGAGGAGGAGCAACACCAGGGGGCTCTTGTCAGTGGGCCCCTGCTGGGGTGTGGGCCCTCAGCAGGTGCCCGACCATGCCTACCCTGCACAAGGCCACCAGTGGTGGACCTTCTCCTCCAACTGCAAATCTCCCTCTCTGTGGTCTCTGGAACAGCGCCTCCAAGCATCCATAGTCTTCATAGATTTCATAGACTTAATGGGACAAGTTGACTTAAATATTTGTGCACTTCTGACAAACGCAACTGGAGTCATTTATGGATATGTGCTTTGCATTGTTTTTGTTATATAAACAATAATCTTCAGTATAAAATTTCTCATTAGCACATATAATTTTGGAAGAATGATTTGTGTATGCTGTTTGTATGATTGCCATCCATTAAGAAAGATCTTCGTAGAATTAACAGTGTTCAGTTTGGGTTACAACATGTGTGTTCTATTTTCAGATCTCCTTCATATTTATGTTTTCATTTTGTTTGGTCTACTTATTAGTTCTTGAGGCGGTGGGGGGGATAAAAATATAATTGAAAAGCAAAGCAAAAGCAAATATTGCTTCCCAGACATTCATAGTTGCTGGATTATTATGAAGAGTGCTGATTTCACAGCTGTGCCAGGATGAACAGGCAACAGACCCTTTGGCCCAGATCAAACATAACAGTAAGCCAGAATTCTCTAGAATTCTGCATTATTGGAAATGCAAAAGTGTACTGGTACACACTGCTAAATCGCTCCTGCTTGGTTCCTTCTGCCACTGGGAGTTGCTAAACAAACCAGGATGCTTCTGTCCATGGTTTGTTTAGCATTACATCCAAACTGGGATCCCTAGCTTGTTGCTCTCCTAACAAGCCAGAATCATAAGTCAGCACACTTCCTCATTCTGGATAACCCATAATAATTCTAAAGAATTCTGGGTTACTGTTACGTCCAAAGCAGCCCATAATGTGATATTACATTGTGAGATGATCTAAGGCAAGAGTGCCAGCTCCAGGTTTGGGGGAAGCTAGGGCAAGGTGCCCAGCTTGGGCAAGGTGCCCTTCCTTCCCCATGCACTGCTTCCTACTCACTTGCTCTCTCCCTCTGGGTCCAATCCACACAACCATGCAGAGGAAATGCACATGGGAAGTAGGGGATGCTGCTCCACTCTTGAGGAAGCTTGCATGCTTCAAGAGGGCAAGTGAAAAGGCAGCAATGGCAAGGAGCTGCAGAACCAGGAGGCTCTGGAGAACGGTACTAGGCCCCCTTCAGGTGCGTGGGCCTCAGCAGATGCGCAACAATGCCTATCTTAACAAGGGCCATGTAAGCCAGAGGTGATAACTATACCATAATCGTGAAATATGTAAGAGCATGGCCTAAAGACCAAATAGCTGAGGAGTGTTAGAAGAAAAGCCGGGGAAGCAATGAGAGAATCCCACCTCAACCAGTGGAAAGTCATTTCTCATGTCAGAGCTTTTCTCACACAGCAAATACCTAACAGCCTACCTTCTTATTCATAATAGCCAGGGATTGCTGTCATATAAGTCTTTGTGTAGGAGCAGGCATGCTGGTTAGGAATATTGCGCACCACATGGTTTTCCAGGAAACAAGAAGCTGCACCAACCAAAGGGTTATTATGGATTACTTTAATTGCTATCCATGGTTGCTATGAGTTTTCTGTTTTCCTAGTGAAACACGTATTGTATGTAACCCACAGCTTCCCACCCAAAGTCTGTGTTTAGTCTGAAAAAGCAACTGATACTAAAAAAAAAAAAAAAAAAACCACCCCCAAAAAACAAGCAGAACTGTATCAGCCTCTTTCCTAATGGCAAAACTATTAACAGCAGCACATACTTTCACACATATATATGTCCCTTCACCATACACTCCTAACCATCTGCTACAGCAGTTTCTCTTGGGTTATATTGGTCATTTCTTTCAGATTTGTTGGCAAAAGAAGATGCTGAATCTCTTTCAAATCCAGGGGGGAGGGGAGAGAACGTATCTATTTTCAAAACATTGTTGGATGATACCTCAGAATAGTTAGAAACATTTGTAGAGAGTAATATCCTAGCTCTACAAAATACAAAAGAAGTTGTGTGTGTTTAAGAAATTCATGGGCAGCACAATCCAATGAAACTGCCAGTAACCTGCTGAACTCAGGAGGATTATGGGGGCATCCAATGGAGGGCAGAAAGAGCGTGGAGGTGAAGGTCGCCTCCATACTTCTCCTGCCCTGCAAAAGACTTAGATGGCCGATTTCAGCCATCTAAGTCTTTTGCCCCAGAGCGCGAGGAGGACAGGTGGAGGCACAGTCAGGGTACTATGTATGCTGGCGCGGCCTGACTCCTGCCCTCCGGAATGCCCCCAGAACTCCGGCTCTGAGGTCAGTCTTCCGACCTCGGAATTGCAGCCAGCACAGTTCTATGTCAGCTGCAAGGGAGGGTGCGCCAACCTCGGAGTCCCAGCTCTGACCTCGGAGTGCGTTTCCAAGGTCAGTGCTGGGACTCCGACTTCTCCTATGGCCGCCGAGACGCTGTCTAGACGCTGTCTAGCAGCCACAGGATTGCGCCCTTAGTAATGTGCATTGCCTATTTTTTACACCAAATTTTCTAAAACATTATTCAAAGCCACCTTTCAGCTCGCCTTGGATTTATATGCCACTTTACCAACGAAGGGCAAAATCTGAAGTGAGTTAAAATTAGGGAAAGCACCGCCTAACAAGAGGATTTTGCTATTTATCTTGGTTTCAGTTCAGATAAACGGAGTACAATTTTCACAGGACTACAAAGGTCAGTGATCCCCCTTTCCCTAAAAACTGAGTTGGTCCTGTTTCTGGCAAGCAGGTTTTTGTGAGAAAAGGAAGAAGAGAAGATGCTATACTATCATGCACATAAATTCAAAAGTTACAAGTACTGGAGGAAACATAGATAGAAAAGATATCTGCTTGCTCTTTTGAGGAAGAACATTTTCTATACCTAGTAGAAGCTGCCAGATTCAATAGCAGTTGCAATCCCATATACAACTTGCTCTTTCTGCTAAGGATGGGGTGAAATTAATTTATCACATGTTCAAACCATAATGCAAAGCAAAACTGTTATCCTATAAATGCGAACTTCATCGAATTTTGCAATGGAGTTCTCTAATCAAAAAATGCTCTATCTTACAAAACATTTATATTAGGGGAAAATGTATATGTTAGGGGGAAATTGTTCAAAAATGCATTATATTAGGAAAATTGCTTTCTAAAATTCAGCAAAAATGCATGTATTAGGAGAAACATGCATAAAAATGCTTATGAATTTTCATACAAACTTTTTGTGAATTTTCATACAAACTTTTTGTGAATTTCCATACAAACTCCACACACACACAAATTCAAAGTTTGGAGAAATCCTCAAAGTTCGAGAGGAACTGAACTGAACTTAAGATTGGAAAAATGAGAAACCGAGAGAAACCAAAATTGACAGCTTCATCCATCCCTACTTTCTACAAATGAAGAATGAGTCAGATGGTTCACTCATTAAGATGAGAGAGTCATGTTGGTCTAAAAGGGGGGGGGAGTGGACAATCCCAAACCAATAGCCCTGTGAATCAGCTTCAGTTTACTTAAGATGAAACTAAGATGAAGAAAGAGCTGCAATTATCCAGCCGCTCTCTTCCAGTACCAAAAATCTTCAAGAATTTGAAGCAGAAAATTGGCTGTATAGTCTAATAAATTACTTCCTCACTTTTCACTTATTTCACTCTCAAAGCTACACCTAGACTATACAGTATAAGCAAACCAAAGGTTAAAAAATAAAAATGAAATAAGGTGTGCTGATCTGAGGATGAGCAAGATCATATAAGCACCCCTCGACACATGTTTAAATTAACTTCTGGAACAATACACCAGCAACAACCTGCTCAACAACCTGCATTTATTTCAACATAGATCGCCCTTGGAGAAGGCCTGTGCAAGTCCCACTGAAATGAATACGTGTTCTATGGAAGCCATCATTGGTGCATCATTCTCACACTGACATTATTAACAGCACAAAATAAATGACTACTCCTAAACTCCAAACAGTTGTAAAGTTTTATGGTATTCGATGACTTATCTGTAAAACAAAACTTAGCCTCATTCCCACTCACTCCTCAAAAAGATGATCACTGGAGGCTGGTCCAAGTGGGTTTTATCTTAGCAAAGTAGTTTTCAAACAGCACTGATATATATATATATATATATAGATACACACACACACACATATATGTATACACACACACACCTCCAGCCAGAATTTAAACACACAAAAACACAATTAAAATGTCTTCCAGAATGCTATCTCCCCCCCCCCCATAGCAGATTGTTAGGGGGGGGGAATGACATGTCAGTTCCACAGTTCAGATTTTAAAAGCAAGTACACACACATTCTTTAAAACAGAGCAGAAAGGATTGTACATGCTTGTTTCCCTTAAACAACCATAATCTGAGATGGATGTAGATTCCAATGAAGAACAAAAGTAGGCTTTAAAAAAAAAAAAAAAAAAGTTCTGTATGCTCTTACATTTTTTGGAAAAATGGTCCAACTGTTTGCTGGTTATTTTTCCTTTCAATCTTGATATTTTTTAGGAGAAGTTGAGCAGTTTTGGATAAAGCTTCCCTAAACTTTTTTCTATTGTCATCAAATAAGGGCAACAGAAACAATGGTATGGATTTACCTATGTTTGGCTGCAATCCTATACCCACTTACCTGGGAGTAAGCCCCACTGAAGTCAGTGGGACTTACTATGGAGTAGAAATGCATAGGATTGCACTGTTTGTTGAGCAAAATATCCTGGATGTCTATTTAGAGAAAAAAACAACACAGGAAGATATTTCCAGAATTTAAATTGATGTCCATTCACTTACAATATTGTAAATTATAGAATGAAGGGAGTTGGCTGAGAAATCCAGGAACAAAAAGCTTTTGTAATGGTTGTGTTGTAAATGTACCAGAGGGAAGAGGAAAGGTTATTCTATCATGAACATAGGTTAGAATGCTACCAGTAGAGAAGACTCAGAGAAATGGTTTATACTTGCTCTTTTGACAAAAAAATTGCCAGTATTCTGAGATGATGAAGATCAATCAAAATCTTAAATTCAGATGAGTTTCACTTAATTTCACTATTACCTGTAGATATGTTTTTAAAATTACCATTGCAATAGCCTCTGAGACATTTTAAATTTTATTAGCAAAGCAAGCAAACTTTATCAGAAATTATTCTACCAGGATAATTATTATGACTGAAATGACCTTTTGTTCCCCAAGAGGATTTTTACCTTTTAATTCACATGTCCCTCAAGAATAATTTTATTACCTCAAGCTCACAGCAAATACCATTTCTAGGACTTAACACTTCACATTTGTTATTTTTAGCATGTGAGTTTTTAAACAGTTACAGTTGGCAAATGCAATGATTTATGCAAATTCTTTATCACCTCATGGGGGATTAAAGTGTTGTAATTTGATAATGGCCCTCCACTTTAACACAGCCAATACTACTTCCAAACAGAGCAATTTGACAGCAGTTAACTGATAGTTTGAATCTCAAACAACTTCAAGGATATTACAAAAGATTTCATAAAAGAAATGTTTTAGAGTTAAAATAAGGGGTTTTATTTATCACTACATATTTTTCCTTTTTATATGTTAACCCAGATTTCCTCTAGGTTGTCAGATAAACAATGTAACATGGCTAGCTGCATGAGCAATGCACAACACAATCCTACGCATGTCTACTCAAAGTAAGTCCCATTGAGTTCAATGGGGCCTGCTCCCAGGTAAGTGAGCATTGAATTGTAACGTAATTTAGTTGTATGACAATTGTACTAGAATATGAGTTAATTTCACTTAAAATGTTTAGTTAACCTACAGGAGAACCAAAGCATACACTTAATGGTTCCTATAAAACAAATAAAGCTAAGCAGTTTATATAGGAAGCTGGGCTTTTCAATCGTGTCTGTATATTTTAGCAACAAGGAAAGTCCTCCACTGAAGATTCTATAGAGAACACATACTGATGTTTCATAAGGTGTTAAATGCGATTGCATTTGAATACTACTAAATGCTTAAATACCATTGTATTTCTTATATCAGTCAAAAAAAAATTCAATCTACTATTATTGCCTGTATCTTATCACTTTGAAAATAAGATACAGGCAAGAATGGTAGATTTTTTTAAAAAAAAAATCTGAGTGATATAAGGAATACAACAGACATTAAGGCTAAACTTGAATCCCTTTGAATCGGATTTTTGTTTGTTTGTTTCTTTGTTTACTGCAGAATGGAACAACCACTGACGACTACCTGTGAAGGGTTTTAGAAAAAGATGCAGGCATTTCCTTAATAACACACTCACTGAATCAACCAAAAAAGACCAATGGTAAGCAGAGTTAGAGCAGATTAGTACTAACTAATGTGTCAATTTACCTTAATCACAGATCTCTATTAAAATGTGTAAATCTAAGTATTTAGTCAATGCTTTTCAGGATCCTGATCTTTTCTTAGGGTATATGTGTGAGTGAGTGTGTTGTTGTTTTTTAATATTGCCATTTCAAATTCATTTGGGATGCAGGACAAGTTAAATCAACCCAAAGATAAGAGCAAAGCAAAGATAACAGTAGGACATTTGGAGGAAATCTGAGAGGAAACTCTCAAGAAACATCTGCACTTGCTAAAAAAAAAACCCTCCAGCTCTGCAATGGTCTTAAGGCACACTACATCTGCGGACACACATGAGATTTGAAAACTGATTTCCACTACCAAACAATTACTTAGCAAAATATTGTTATACTTCTGACAGCTAAACGTTGTCTTCTAAAAGCACCAAACGACAAAGTATTTGCAAGTAAGGGTTGTAATAACCTGCTATAGCGAATGGGGATTTAGGAGACATACCGTACATCCTAAAACAGAGCCACTGAAAGATGTTTAAGGTCATACATTGATGGTTAAGCAAGTTCTCATAGAAAGTATTCTTGTAAAAAGAATACTTTAATTACATCTTGTATGGCCGTTGTATGGAAAATACAGATTTTCAATTAAATCCTTCACAAAAATAATAGCTGAAGAGTTGAACAGACCCTGCTCACTGCAGGCCGGCATTTACAAGGTATTTTCCCCCTGAACATTAGACTGATCACTGTAGGTATGGGACTACTTATTAGCAACATCCTTAAAATGACCTTTTCTATTAAAAGGTGGGCATGTAGTTCATTGTTTCATTATGGAGTGGATTGTAATCGTATCCCTCTCTGAAGCATTACATATGTTCAAAAACTGCAGGAAGTCTCTAAAACACTCTCCATTCATTATGTTTCTGATATGAAATATTTTGGTATTCATATTTTTTTTCAAATAAATGTGTGGGGAGGGGAGGAACAAGTTGCTCTTTTACTTCTTAAATTAGACAAAGTGATCCTGAGTAGAACCAAGCTTACAAATACGAGATTTGCAGATATAAAATAAGAAAGGAAAAACTGTGCATCCCAGAATACAGGAAAATTAATCTTAGAATTTCATCTCAGATAGGAAAAAGCAACACAAATCTCAGAGATGTATCTGAAACCTGTTTGAGGCTGCACTCTGGCGCACATGTATGTCCCACTGAATTCCATCAAAATTATGACCAAGTAAACATGCCCAAGATGAGGCTGCACATATCTGTCTGTCACCTATGAGAAACCATTTCAAAATGAAACATTCTCTCCCAAATGGTTTGGATTTTTGCTTCTTCCCCCGCATGACTCTATAACCTTTAAACAATAAACTTTGACCACTTATCCCATGCAGTTTTGTTTTAAAGCTATAAAGTGAACTATCCACCAACATAAGTGTTTGATTTATTTTTGGGATTATTATTTTTTTTAAGTGCAGCTTGCCTAGGGCTACAACTTTCATTACATCAACAAAAGAAGGAAAACAGAAGCCAGGAGAGGGGAGCTATAGAAACTCACTTTACATAAACAGTGAGAGAAACCATTTCCCCCCTCCCATGGCCACCTACAGGGCAGGTCCTTTCCCGTTAGTACAACTTCGCCTTGCATTATTAACACACCTTCCGGGGACCAATTTTGCCTTTACAGGCAAGATTATAAGTCCTGACTCCTAGTTTGTCAAACACAGCGCAGAAATTGATTTTATTCTGAAGGGGAAAAAATGAAACATACCCAAATTGACAAAGCTCATGACCATGTCTGCATCATTCAGAAAGTTGGTATCATGCAGGCTAGCTAAGGGAGGGCTCTGTGTGGTCAATGGAGTTGTGCGTGGTAAGTGTATTCTTCGAGAATATCCATTTGGAGATGCGGGGTATCCCTTCCTCAGCCCTTTGCTCTCTCCGCCCAGCGATTCTCTCAGCGAATACTCCAGTTCTTCAGTATCTTCTTCATTCGTCATAGCATTGTAGAGGTCCAGCATGAACAGGGGTGCAGAAGATGCTTGTTTTCCAGGTGAAAATGGCCTGGGTCTGTGAGGTAAACCCAGGATGGAAAGAATTTCTCTCTGGATCTCTCTTCTTTCATGGTTCCGCAACCTCCGGTAAATAAAACTGGAGTGGACATGATTGTCTCCTATGCCTCCCTTAGCAGAACCCATTAAAATCCAATAATTCCAGAGCAAGCTCACCAGAGCTTTGAACACAGTTTGGTCCATATTTTTTTTTTAAAGATAAAACACACACAAAACAGTAGAAAAACAATAATCCTGCTTGTTCTGAACTTTTATAAGGTCTGGTTTCCCAGTGGCTTGGGGGGGGGGGGGAGACGAACTCTGAATTACCTATTCTTCATGTCAACGTTGTCATCTCTGCACGTAACATCTTGGTGATTTTCCCCCCTCCTCTTATTTCAATATTACAGGATGTGTCAGGCTGCAGTTCTTTCTAAGAAAGCTGAAATTCAGACTTCCAGTTTTCCACTGTTGTTACAATTTTGTCTGCATTGATGGAGCAGAAGACCAGACCTTGGTCAGTTGATGCAGGCATTCCTGTACAGAACTTTCAATAACCAGACTTCGGGATATGGTTGGTTGTATTAGCAAGAGATCATCTTCAGTCACACTGGCATTCTCAGAGTCAACCTCTCCTGGTTTGGTTTCTAATCAGTGCACTAACTAATTAATACTCTTCTCCCACCTTGTGTTCTTTCCTGAATCACTGCTCACTGTCTTGCTCTGCAGTTTGGTGGTGTGACATCTATTTTTCTCAGTAACCAGCTGAGACCATTAACAGCTTTACACGCTCCTTAATGTCCAGCCAATCTGAAACATGTACCAAGCACTTAAAGGCCTTTCCCTGAATTCACTCAGGGGAAGAAGAAGAGAGGGGGAAAAAATCCCTTTCTGAAAATCCATCCAACCTCTTTCAGTTTCTTAACTGTTATTTCCACCTCTAGCAGGCAAAAACATAGTGGCTCCCTTCAACAGAGATCTAAAAGCTAATGTAAGCACAGCCCTGCTGGGAGAGAAGAGGCTTCTCATTGTAATTTGAAACGGGCAAAGTGAGGGGGGGGAATGGCTTAACCCTTTTGCTGCCACACCAGGCTATTTTCCCCTTTGGTTTACTTACAGTCCTGACTCTTTAATCGTTTGAGATAACGTCCCCTTCGAAAGAATCATGGCACCAAAGGTAGCTTAAAATCAGGATGTCACACATATAAATGGTTTCTAAGTCAATAGACCATAGGATATTTTTTTTTAACATTCTGATTTGCATAATATACTAAAACAAAACAAAAAACACCACCCCTCCCTCCAGCTAAATAGTTTAAACAATTATGACATAATCCAGCCAAAGTTAAATACTTTTAAAGTTCCATTAATATTGGTGGAAGAGGGCTTTGAGTGCTTGTTACATACAGTATTTCTTAATTCAGAAGGGCGCAATCCAACTAAAGGTAAGCAATTAATGTCACATTGATTTCAAGAGGAGATGTTAAAAGCTTGCTTAACTTTCCAGTTGAAATCAGTATGATTTCGGCTGCAATTCTATACCACCTACCTGGGAGTAAACCCACTAAAATCAGCGAGTTACTGGTGAGTAAATGTGGCTAAACATGCTTGATTTTAGTTTGTGTCCCTCCATAGTAAGAGCATGAAGATTCCTATTTACTTAGTTCAAATTTATTTTAAATGGTAAAACAGGAATTATTTACCAAGTCTTGGAAATGAATCATTGGATTTTTAGCAAACCCTTGGAGAGTTTCTTTGCTATTATGTAAGCATTCTTAACAACTTGTATTTGTAAAGATTTGCTGGTGGCTGGATCTTATCAAGTCATAATACTTTCACATACATACATATAAACATGAATTTTCAATATGATTTGTTTCATTTTTCTGCTTCCTGCAGGCAGAATTCAAAGAAGATCAGATATCATCAGTGCAATCAACTTTTGCCTGCAGAGAACTATGCAGGCTTTTGGATTAGACAGAATGCCACATTTCACACAGGATGGAAAATATTGGGACTAATTCACACATGAATGTATGTCATTTGGTGCCTCATCGGTCAGTTACTCAACACTTGCTAAACCACAGCTGAGTGAGTTTCTTTCATTGAAAAGCAATTGTTTTTCTACTCTTTGATTTGCAATCAATATTGCTCATGTTGAAATAATCACTCAGTCTTGATCAAGTGATGAACTTTCTTGTGTGAATTCAACCTTTGCTACAGCATGAGTAAGGAGAGCTTCCAGATGGAGGACTTCTAGCACAACCAATCAGAAGGCATTGTACATATATTCTTTTTTTCTTTAGCAGATTTTCCGTGGGAAGTAAAAAGGTGGAAGAAGTGGTGGGGAAACACAGGAGGGTTATGAACGGAAGACAATGATATTACCCCCATAAAATTCCATGAACAAGGCAGGGCGATGGCACAATAAAATCCTAGTCTGGACGCACCCTCGGTTTCCCCTTTCACTTCAGTGGAAGGGGATGTTCAGAACATGCAATCTTGCATCCACAAAAATGGAAATACACATGTGTGCATCAGTCATCAATGGATGAAACTCAGAAATCTCTGTATTTGGGCAATATGTTATAAAGAATCCAACATTGGTTAAACACAGTGATTCAGGGTTTGTTTGTTTTTCTCCCACTTACTTTAGATTGGGGGTGTAGATTCCAGTGGAGCGGGGGCAGCAAAGGAAAAAGGGTGGGCCAAAAATACAAAAAATACCAGCAAAAGCTCTTACTGCCAGTAACTAAGCCTTAGGAGATGCATTTCAAACTTTTAGAATGGGGAAAATACTGCATAAAAGCCAGGAAACAACCAAATGATTGGTAGTTAGTCCAGGAGAAGGGGGGGTGACTATCTGGGGAACCCCAAAGGACCATAATTGGCCAAATCAGCAGGGCTGGATTCCCCCCCCCCCCAGGCCTGAAGTTCTGCACCTTTGCTGTAGATAGTACCTATTCATTCACTCAAAACTTTATACTTCCATCATGTTTATTATTATTTCCTATACACGCCAGCCCTTATTTTCAAAAGCTTAGAGCCACTGCGGAGAGGAAGAGACAGCGGCCAGGGGACAACCCTTAGCTCTGCTGACCAGGGCAGGAGAAACCCCAATCTTGCAACTGTCATCTGATACAAGGTATTCCTAGCGGCAGTGTAGGTTAGCAGATGGTCATATTTGGAGGAGCCTTCAGGGAGGGGGGATAATGCATCATAACTGATCTATACTTTAATGATTTTATGTAAACCGCTTTAGGAGTTTCACCTGAAAAGCAGTCTACAAATTTCTAAAATATAATAAATATACATGGAACAGCAAGAGGCTGCAGACTATGGGCCAGTTTAGACATAGCAATAAGCCCGGGTTTCGGGGTTACTGTATACAAGCAGTGTGCTCTGCTCATGCATGCTGCTCGATCACTCCCACACCAAGCGGGAGTGGCTAACCCAGGGCTCTCCAACCTTGGGTCCCCAGATGTTGCTGGCCTACAGCTCCCAGCATACCCAGCCAACATGGCTAATGGCAAGGGATTCTGGGAGCTGTAGTCCAGCAACATCTGGGGATCCAAGGTTGGAGAGCCCTGGGCTAAACGGACCCAGTGCTGGTTCCAGGTTCAGAGGGGCCCTTGTGCAAGCCAACCTCAATCTCCCCCCCCCACTGAGTGAGTCTACCTTGTTACCACCATTCATTGTCACCAGCTGCTGTTTTGCACCCACCTCTTCCTCATCATTTCTGCCACCTGCTTGCCTGCCAAACAGAGAGCCAATGAGCAGGGGCAGCTATGGCTGCCCCTTCTTGCCAACACTGCTTGCTTGCTTGTTTGCTCACACCTGTCTGGACCAGAGTGATTGGTGGGCAAGTTTCAGTGGTGAAGAGAAGGTCAAGGGGGTTTATTTATTTATTTATTTATTATATGTATACCCCGCCTTTTTTCCTGCAAGGAACCCAAGGCGGCTTACATAATCCTCCTCCTCTCAATCTTATCCTCACAACAACCCTGTGAGGTAGGTTAGGCTGAGAGTCAGTGAGTGGCCCAAAGTCACCCAGTGAGCTTCATGACCAACCGGGGACTAGAACCCGGATCTCCCAAGTCCCAGTCCAACACTCTCACCACTACGCCACACTGGCTCTTGTCAGTGGACCCCATGATGAAGTGTGGGCCCTTGGAAATGCCCGACCATACTGACCCTTGATGCTTTCCATCTGTAGTTTGTTTTTCAGTGTATGTGAATCAGGAACTCTGGCTTCTCTTCCGTGACAAGCCCGAGTCATAAGCCAACAACAAACCCTGGCTTCTCATTTCGTGCAAACCAGGTCTATGGTTTCTAACGATCCAAGAACATTCAGTCTCTAAGTTAATAAATGTTTACCCAATAAATGACATCACCTCACCATTTCTTATTCCCTCGGAACCTCTGAAGATGGAATGCCCAAGCAAAGCCTCAACAGAGGATTCAAGTGGCAAAGGGGATCATGTAAGAGCAGATGTTGATGGAGCACGGGGAACTGTACAAAGCCCAAGCAGTCTGGCAAACTGCTTAGAAACCCTGAGAGCATTTCTACTGCACTTTGTGATGTGGCATGCCCAAAGGTTGGGAAAGTCAGAAGTCCCACTGAGTACGTGCAGGCCCATGGGCACATTTAAAGGAACTTCTGCCCCCATTAAACAGGATAAATATAATTTTACCTAACCTTATGTAAGAAGCTAATGGCTTGGTTTCTCTAATTAGATATGGTAATGTGTTTAAAATATATTCTGAATTACCTATACTTATAACTTCATTTTGTCATAGAAGTGAAAAGCTGATATTTTTATCTTATCCCTTGTTCCTAATAAACTGAGCTTAAAAATACATTGAAACTTGCCCAAAATTTAAAGTCTATCCCCAAATACTTACCGGTACCTTGAAAGGAAAGTTATATGCCAACTACAATATCCAATGGAGAGTCCCCTGATTTAAACTGTGTTTGTGTGTGTTTGTGTGTGTGTGTTCCAGGTTTGTTTGTTTTTTAGTATTTATGGCTCACTTTTGTTCAAATCCTTTGCAGAACATCTGTGAACAGAAATTCTATCACCTTAAGTTGAGTTTAAGTCTCAAACAAAGCTTCCTTGGGCACATAGGGTTCGATCCAGACTTAAAGTGTAACTCATGTGTCTGGCCTCTTACTGTGTCGAAGCAGGATACAACCGTGTGTGCCCAAGAAACCCTTTTTTGAGACTTAAATCTATAGATAGATAGATAGATAGAGATATAAAAGAAGAAGTCCTGACTGACTGACTGACTGACTGATTGACTGACTCATCAACGCCCAGCTCAAACCGTTTAATCTAGGAACGTGAAATTTTGAAGAGACATTGTTTTTATGATGTAGACACCCACTAAGGAAGGATTTTGGGAAATTCCGTCCCTAAGGGGGTAGTTGCTGCAGGAGCCAATAGGAGCAGTTATGCAAATAGCCCATATGACACTTAGAATGTTCGTATGAATTCCTGCAGGGGACAATAGGGGTGGGTATGCAAATCTCCCCTAGGCCATTTAGAATGTTCTCTGAGGGAGTGAAAAGGGAGGGAAACTTTTTAAATGACTGCCTGACTGAATGACTGCTGTGTGTGGGGCGTCATCGCAGGCTCCATCACGTTTTGACAGATCCGCCCCAAACTTGGCACGCATACTCTCCTTCACCCAAGGCCAAAACTGGCGGGTTCAAATCTCCAAAAAACCCTTGCTGCACCTGTACAGCCCAAAATAGATGAGAGCCAATGGCGTCACTTGGAATGTACGCAGGGGCCATTCAGGAGCGGTTATGCAAATCACTCCAACGACATATAGAATGTTCGTATGAACTGCCACAGGGGCCCAATCAGGAGTGGATATGCAAATCTCTCCTGCGTCAAAACAGAATGTTCATATGAACCACAGCTGGGTCCTACAGGGGGGGTGGAGCTGGGATTTCATTGTTGGGTAGTCCCGGGGGGGGGCAAGCTGGGATTACATTGTTGGGTAGTCCCAAGGGGGAGGGGGCAAGCAGGGATTTCATTGTTGGGTAGTCCCGGGGGGTGGGCAAGCTGGGATTTCATTGTTGGGTAGTCCCGGGGGGGCGGGAGCTGGGATTTCATTGCGTAGTCCTGGGGGGGGAGCAGGGATTTCATTGTGCAGTCCTGGGGGGGGGAGCAGGGATTTCATTGTGCAGTCCCAGAGTGGGGGGGAACAGGGATTTCACTGTGTAGTCCCGGGGGAACAGGGATTTCACTGTGTAGTCCTGTGGGAGCAGGGATTTCATTGTGTAGTCCTGGGGGAAAGGGAACAGGGATTTCATTGTGTAGTCCCAGGGAAGGAACAGGGATTTCACTGTGTAGTCCCGGCCGGGGGAGCAGGTAGTCCCGTGGGAGCTGGGATTTCATTGTGCAGTCCTGGGGGAGCTGGTAGTCCTGGGGGAGCTAGGATTCCATTATGTAGTCCCAGGGGACCTTTCCTACAGAGCAATTAAAAACAGCTACGTTAAGGAATTTCGAACAAATAGTGCCTATAGGAAAATGACAACCCGTGAAAACTTGGCACGGTCACTCTTCATCATGCGAGCGAAGCCATGGGCAACAGCTAGTCTATTATATGGCAAGGCAAGAGTTCAATTAAAGCCACAATGCATGGACAAAACTGGGACTCTACCTGGGCATATATGCCGTTGTCTACACTGGATGCTCTGTATCAGGGGTAGGCAATGTGCTGCCCATGGGCACCAATGTGCTCTCGGACATTTCTCTTGGTGTCTGCCAAGGTGCCCTACCCCTCCTACTTTTTAAAAAAGATCTTATTGGCAGCTGGGATCACTTCAAAGCAAAGTGCAGGCCTTTAACTGTTCCCATCTTCTTTTCCCATGAATGCCTCTGAGCCCCATATGGGGCTCAGCGACATTCGCAGGAAATGAAGATAACAAATGGCTGTAGACTGACAATTTCATCTGCAGTGTGCCCATTTTGTGGTTGTGCCTAGGACAATTTCTTAAATTGCCAGACATGCTCTTTATTGCTATTTGCTACTAGAATATTATGTACACTCAGAGGTAGTGTTAGGGGGTGGCCCACTAGGGCTGGAGGAGCCCCAAATCTTTCATTTGGAATTCTGAATCTCTGGGAGGCCATGTGCCCCACCACCCTGCTGTCCATGAGCACTTGCTGAAATAAAGGCACAGGGGCTCTGATGATCTGTGTTACATCTGTTTTTGCCCACATGTGCTTCACCTTCTGCTGCCCCCCCTTGAATCTTTCTGCCTGAGGTTTTTTTCTGAGATCAAATGCCCTCCTCTCCCCTGTCCATACATCCCCTTTTACAAATATGGGTGCCCTTAGGAGACAGGTCCTTTAAACACACACACAGAGAGAGAGACTTTCGAGCATATGTAAATTAGCATATGAAGATTTGTGCATTTTTATTTTTTGTCCTGTGGGCCTGAGCCCCAGATCTTTTTGGTACCTACTGTATCACCGCCCCTGTGTACACTTTTAGTGGTGATCCTTCTACCTCACAACTGGGGGGGGGGGTTCTGTAGCATAGAAAAACTTTCATTTCAAGGTAAGTATTTGGGGATAGCTTTTCAATTTGGGCCCAATTTTAATATATTTTTAAGCTCAGTTTATTAGGAACAAGGAATAAGATCAAAATCTCAGCTTTTAAATTCTATTAAGAAATGATGTTAAAATTATAGGTAATTCAGAATCTATTTGCAACAAATTACCATAACTAATTAGAAACTAAGCTAGTTAGCTTCTTACATAAGGTTAAGTATAATTATATTCATACTGTTAAATGAAGGCATACATTTATTTAAGTACAGCAGGAAGACTGCATCACAATTACTGCAGCCAATTAGAACTACAAGGAAACATCCAATTTTGCATGTTTTCTCTCTAGGATACAATGCTAATCTACCTTTTTAGAAGACAAAAAACATATTTTTAGAAAACAAACATTATCTATTTAATTACCATGAATATATTGGGTCTTCAGTTTTGAATTTCATTAAGGCATGCAGAACAATGCAAGAGTATTTTTTAAAAAACTTCTTATTCTAGAAGTTTTGAATTTTATATAACAAACAAGGGAAAGTACAACTGATGTCATACAAATTCATACTAAAATGCAACCTACAATATTTCAATAATCATTCTACTAGATGCCACAATATTTCTATAGCAGTGCATTATCCAAGCCCTGAAGAGATCTGAATTTGACTGCATTTTATAGAAAACATTTAAAACTTCACTGCTTATTTTACTTTCAGTCTGTCAGGAATGGATGTCACTACAGCCTGTTGCTATGATTCATTTGTCAATATGTGGAATTCTGAAGATGTAGCTTAAGAGACCCAGCACTGATAGAGGATCCAACACTGACACAGGATTGAAAATGACGATCACATAAAGGAATATACATTAGTGACTAGGGGGTTCTAATGAGAGCCAGTGTGGCTCAGTGATTAGAGTGTTGGACTAGGACTTGGGAGATCTGGGTTCTAGTCCCCACACGGCATGAAGCTCACTGGGTGCCTTTGGGCCAGTCACTGACTTTCAGACTAACCTACCTCACAGGCTCGTTGTGAGGATAAAATGGAGAGGAGGAGGAGGATTATGTAAGCTGCCTTGGGGTTCTTGCAGGAAAAAAAGGCAGAGTATAAATTAAAGAAAGAATGAAATAACCCACTCATGTGATCAAAATATGTGTGAGGTGGCCGCAGGACATGAGATTAGCACAGGATTCCCACATGTGAAGAAGCTCAGCACTCATGTGTCATTATACGTGTAGGGCCCTGAACATGTGGTCAGAGGGGGCAGGGCTAGCCCACACAGCCCCCTCACATGTGCTTTGAATAAGTGAGGGGGTTCATCTGAACCCACTCCCCTGCTGTGGTGCTGCTGGGGTTGCAACCTGGAGGAAGGGATCCTAGCAGGTCCATTGTAGTGGCATTCTGGTGTCCTTTCTAATCTGATCTCCTAGAAAAGGTGATACAACAGAACTTGTGGTTTGCTTTAGGCCAGAAGCGGGCAATCGTTTTTTCAGAGAGCTGAACGCAATGCTTCAAAAACCAGCAAAGTAGGGGAAGGTTGTTAACATTTTATATGGGGATTTCCACAAAAATCAATGTATGAAACACACATCTGAGTTTTGTCAAATATAATTTAGTACCTCCTGTATGAAAATAATGGGGATAAATGGTTGGATCCAGGTTTAGGTGCACACAACTGGATTGATGGAAGTGGACTCTCCCCCCCCCCCCGGGTATCCCCTCCAGCCCTCTGAAAATGCTACACAGAGGGTCAATAGGCTGAGCCATGGTGCAGAGGAGAAGGGGGATCCCTGACAATCAGGCAGAGGCACCTTCTGTGAGTGTGGACCCCTTCCATCAACAAAAGGCAGATCCTGAATCCAACCCAAAAATGAAATATGCTCAATAAGCAGCCATGTACACCAAATCCCTATATTTAACCAAAACAGTATCCATAAACAAACTAAATAGTTGACTGACATAGCTTAAATAAGGGCAACTTTGGAAACACAGCAAAAGAGAATTATGGGAGGAAGGGAAGGGAAGAAGGAGAGGGTGGGAAGGAAAGTAGATGTTGGGTGGGCAATAGAGAGAGAATAGAAGATATTTTATTATCCTCCCAAAAGCATTCCAGCAAAGGGGTTCTAACCAGAGAGCAGTGGGAGAAATTTATTTATTTATTATATTTATATACCCCGCCTTTTTTCCTGCAAGGAACCCAAGGCGGCTTACATAATCATCCTCCTCCTCCTCCTCCTCCTCTCCATTTTATCTTCACAACAACCCTGTGAAGTAGGTTAGGCTGAGAGTCAGTGAGTGGCCCAAAGTCACCCAGTGAGTTTCATGGCCGAGCGGGGACTAGAACCCGGATCTCCCGACTCCCAGTCCAACACTCTCACCACTACGCCACACAGAAAGCACGACATGAAATGATGCCTCTTCAATATCTGGCTCCAACCAATCAGAATCAATAGCGTGCTGGATGCTGTTTTATACAGTTGTGGGACACCCTCTTTCCGCTGATATGGCTATAAAGATGGGTTTTTTTCTGGTAAAGCTGCTAGTCATTTGTAACTCTCTTCTCCTGTACCTAGTAGCCATGAGTGTTGTTATATAATGGCACACCCGTGTATATGCCCCAAATCTTCTGAGATGCCCCAGTGACATCATCTGCCTTCATACAAGCCTGCCTCTTCCCTCTGAGCTCAGCAGCCTTGCAGTGACTAGGAGACATTAGGACTCACTCCTTTGGCAGAGCAATTGGGGCTGTAGCATGAAGGCAGGAGCCTTTTAAACTATAGGAGACACTGCCACCTTTCCTTCCACAATCTGCTAATGGGTTGTCTGTTTCTTTTTTCTCCCCTTACCTTTCTACTCTTACATGCCCAGTGCTGGGAGCTTGCTTGCAATGGAAGTTTAAAGAGGGATGGGGAAGGGCAGGAAGAGTTCCCTGTGGAATGCTGCTATTTCACACAGCATCGGATTTTACTGCCCCAAACTGGAACTTTGGGGTTCTGCAAAAGCTCAATGGGCTCAGCACAGCAAAGGATTTAATTAGCCTCCACAAACTTCTTCCCCCCCCCCTCCACCTTTAACTTCTCCCGCATAGCTGCAGGCAGCAGATTATACGAAAAGGAGGGTTAGGATTATATGGCGTGTTCCAGGAAGTGCTGTGGAGGCTGCACTCATGCAGGGTGCCTCATGGCTCTGCCACAGGAACACAGGAAGCTGCCTTGCGCTGAGTCAGACCATTGGCCCATCTCGCCCAGTATTGTTGACAGTGACTGGCAGCGGCTCTTCGGGGTTTGAGGCAGGAATGCCTGGAATTGAACCTGGGACCTTTTGCATGCAAACCATGTACTCTTATCACTGAGCTATATGGCCCCTCCCCAATGGGGCTTTTAAATAAGTTTTACCGCTTCTTTTAAAAAGGGGGGGGAGCCCTCAGCCACCTCACCTCATAAAGGTAATTAAGGTATGTACAACCCTCATACGCCCTCCTCAATTCCTCTGAAGTGCTACCCCTCTTGAAAAGAGCAACTTGGCTTGGGGAATTCTCCCCCCCCCCTCCATTTCCAATTACCATTCTTCTTTTCCTCTTCTTTCCTCCCTTATCCTATCCTGGTCTTCCTTTCCCTTCTTTATTCCATGCAGAGCAAGTCTTGGAATTCTCAAGGGTGGTGGGTAGGAGGTGTACTGAATTTTTTTTGCTAACATTAGTGAAATGTAAATGAATTCTAGTAATTCTAAATTTGCATGCATACACACATATATTCACACACACATAAATATATATATTTGTGTTTGTATGTACATACACATGTGAACATATCAGTGGTGGGCAATGTGCAGCCCAAGGGCCACATGTGGCCCCTGCTGCCCCCAAAATAGTGTGCGTGTGTGTGTGTATAAATATATATATTAAACAAAATGGCATCTGGAGGAGTAGCCATTTTGGAGCATTTTTGGCCCTTTGAGTGCTTCATAGCTACTACAGAGCACCAAAAGGATCAAAATTATCTTGAAAACAAGCTTGATGCTATAGCTTGATCCTATAGCTGCTCCAGACACCTTTTTAAAAGTGTATGTGTGTGTATGTTTTGGGGTGCCATCGGGGGGAGGTGCAGCCAGGGGGGCGGGGTCCAGGGAGGAAAAAGTTGCCCACCCCTATACATGTGTATATGTATACACATGCAAATTTATATCATGGGCCTGTGCCCTGGGTTCTTTCAAGTGCCTAGTTACATCCCTGCTAGCAGCATTGTAAAACTGGTATAACTATCGCTAACACACATGCTCGCTCATTCTTCAAATAAAGCACAATATTTTTAAACATAGGAAAACCCACTGGGGTGGAGGAGGGAAACACCCTAATTTGTTCACAATGGATATGGTTTTCTGAAATGCAATGATTCATGGGGGAAATCACTCAGCTCCATCTTCAGTGTTCATTACTACATTTGACCCGCCATTCTTCACAATTAATGGCACAATCCATCACCATCCCACTGTGATTTGCAAGTTTGTCTACCTAAAGAGACTCCAGTAATCCTCTTTGGTTTATAATAAGGCTATGATTAACACAAAAATCATACAGTGGCCAGTTTAAAGCAGTTGGCTGCAGAACACATTTGTAAGTAGCAGTGAAGAGCACTCTTTTAAATCTTGATATTTGGCTTAGCCGCTAAAGTGTTTTATTGAGCTCCAGCTGCAAAGTACTACCTGTTAAACTCATTGTTCCTTGGCTATACAATTTCCTTAAGCACATCTGTTTTGCTCCATTGCTGTCCTTATTTCTCTCTCAAGGACTCACTCTCTAGTTTTCCCGGTCAGTTTGGGGCGCTGTCAAGATTAAACAGGTAATAGAATAGAATATGAATTATTATTATTGTTGTTGTTGTTGTTGTTGTTGTTGTTGATGGTGTTGTTGTTGTTGTTGTTGAACTGAAGCAGCTCATTCCATTGTAGATGAAATGCTCTTGGCATATTATTGACTTTTCTCTTAAATACGCTTGATTCTCTTCTACATACATACACACACACAACTGGTTACCTTTACTGAGGTTTACTTGTTGTAGCACTCTATGATCTTCATTGCAACTTGATTTTTTCAGCAATACAAATTTCAGGCGCAAGCAGCCCAATCTTGATCAGGACTGCAGCAGGGACGGGGAGGCAAAGGGTTAAAGCCATCCTGATCAGGAGAGCCTTTACTGGCAATTTGTGGAGAAACAACCCTGCACTCAAGGGCAGAACTATTTAATAATAGTCAAGTGTAGTTTGGCTCTAAGTGTACATAGGATTACAACTTCAACCTTTTGTTATCACCATCCAGACATATTTGGTGGTATATCCATAATTTATTCCCTACTTAGCAACCATCTTTTTCAAATGGTGAATACATAGTTCTACCAAACAGAAACAAAATAACTTATTCTTATCATTGTTTACTGATAACATTTTTAGGCTGTCCTATAACAAAAAGTGCTCAGGGTGGCTTAACATAGCATTAAAACAAGTTAAAATATATCAGGAAACCATAAAATCTGGATCTGATGCAGCATAAAATTTCAACTCATCTCAACAGCAGATAATAAAAACCACTCAGGCTAAAACTAATTATGGACTAAAGCAAATTATGAAGGTCTAAAATTGTAAAGGCTTTGAAAAATTAAAAGGTCTTTGCCTGGCACCTATGTAGTCAGTTTGGTGCTAGATGAGCATCTCTAGAAAGGACATTCCACAATCAGGGTGCCACCACTGAGAAGGCCTTTTCACCTGTAGCCACCCACCACACCTATCCTGGTGGGGGTACTTGGAAAAGGGCCTCTGAGGAAGATCTTAGGGTCCAGGTAGGTACATGCAGGAAGAACTGATTCTTCAATATGAAACTAATGAAAATTGGGGCACATACAGAGGAGCCAAACCAAACTGACATAAAACTTGCAAACTTTATAAAGATCCTTTCACCAAGGAAGAACTTTTTATATAAACGGAGGAAAAAATAATGGTGTGTAAGGATGCCATAGGCAAGAAGGCCTGTCCCTCTGTAGATCTGTGAATTAATGTAAAGGATAAAACCACTTTGTAAACAGTGTTATGTTCATTATCCCACACAACCATGTGGGTGTTGCCCATTCAATTCTCATGCATTCACTACACTGTTATTTTACCCAAATACATATGGATATGGGTAGATTGATCTTAGCCTTGGAAAATACATTTTGCACCATAATAAGTGGCATGTATTCAAACGAAGGTAAATCAAAAGTCCTCTGTCTTGACTTAGGGCGCAATCCTGTGGCCACTAGACAGAGTCTAGATGGGCATAGGATAATTCAGAGTCCCAGCTCCAACCTCAGAAACTTACTCCGAGGTCAGTGCTGGAACTCCAAACTCAGAGTGCCCTCCCCCCTGCCCTTGTAGCTGGTGCAGAAAGACCCACACTGGCTTCGGCTCTGAGGCTGCAAGAGTGACCTTGGAGATGGACTTTTGGGGGCGGGGAGGGGAGAAGACAGGCTCTGCCAGCATACTCAGTATCTTGGCGGTGCCTCAGCCACCTCTGCTTGCACTCCAAGGTGCCACACTTAGACAGCCGAAGTCGGTCGTCTAAGTGTTTTGCATGGCGGGAGGACCATGGAGGTGACGTTTGCCTCTGCGCTTCTCCCGCCATGCATAGGATGCCCATAATCCTCCAAGTTCGGAGGGTTAAGGGCAGCCTCATTGGATTACTCTGTTAGTTACTCAGTTTAGAGTGCAATCCTAGATGTGTCTACTCAGAGGTAAGTGCCAGTTAGTTCCAAGGGGGTTTCTCCCAGGTAAATGGATATAGGATTGCAGCCTTAGTTATTGAACTTGCAACAGAGCGTCTGATTGGCTTGGGAAGATTAAGAAGCTTACCAAAGGTATATTAAAATCACACCCAAAGGTCAAAGAAACATGTCTTCTTATGCTAAATCATCCTTTTCTACAGTGAGAGAGAAATTCTCACTCATTCCCTTGTTGGAAAAATTTACCTGCATACTCTTCAGCAAGATGTGTGTTCCACTCCCACAGTGTCTGTCCTCATGCTCTTCTCCTTTGCTGCATAGTTAGGACATCAGTTGGATAGAGCAGGGGCTTTACTAGAATGGCTCCAATGGTATGGAATGGGCTTCCTCAGGAATTCCAGGACTGTTCTTCCCTCACTGCTCATTGGAAAACCCATTTATTCCAGAAGGCATTTGGCTGATATGGGAAGCTGCTTCTGTCTTTTGGTGCTGCTGATATTATACTACTATTTTTATGTGAGCTGTCTTGAGCTACAGAAAAGCAACATAAAAATATATCCAATCAGTCAATTCACTTAGTCATCCCAGTATCCCTGTTCCCTAGTTAAGTACCCCAAACCTTCCCACCAGTAAAGTGGTGCATCTCATAGTATATCAATGAAAAGGTGAAGTACTGTACTTGAACGAGTCTATTCACTTTTAAAGACAACCTACATGTTGTTACATTGTGCCCAGAAAGTTTACAAAACTTATGCTATGTTTGGCGTGGGTTTTATGTGTACCACTCGGTCATGAGATCCACAAAGCAGATTTACCCCAATCCAGTAAAGGGTATCTGTACAAAGAAGCAGCTTCCCATATGTATAGCCAATGTGGAAGTGTGTCCCAAACTATATGGTGAGGCTGATCCAGGCCTTGTTCAACTGGATGGATGCGTTGTCAGATGCACATTTTTGATGCGCATCCCCTTTCCAAAGCAACTGGTCATTACACATGGATAGTTGCTCACAACTAGAGCTGGATCAGGCCCATTATTTATTTATTTCAATACCTGTATTGCTCTTACAATTTGTGATGCACCCTGAGCCCTAGGGAAAGGGCAGGCTAGAAATTTAAACAAACAAACAAACAAACAAAGTCTTTGGTCTGAGACCTTTCTCTGTTAAGCTTCAGTCCAGTATGATTTTTTTCTAAAGAATGGTTCCATTATAAATGACTTAAAAATGGACTTTATAATGGAAACAGTGACAGACTTTACTATGGCAGCACTGGCAGGCGCCAGTATAATTACAGTCTTCTAAGACATAACTTATTACAGGCTCTGCAGCAGAGAGCCCAGTACTTTGTATTTTAATTCAGAAACCTGGATTTTGTTTGTCATAATTGACTATTATGCTGCCCCTTTTGCCAGGACGCTCTTGTAAAAAGAAACTCTTGCCTTAAGTGGGCATTCCGGCTTAACCGTTTTAAGCAAATTAAGCACGTTGAGTGTATTATGGAGCTCATTATCAGCTGTCTTTTTTTTTTCAGGTATGTAATCTGCCCCATATTTTCCTCCTTGGAGTTTCGCGTTATTCTGCTCATTAGGTTGCTGGAAGATAACAATGCAGTCCTTTTCTGCTAAGAGCCTGCAAGAACTTGCAAAGACTAGAGTATATGATTGGGCTCCGGACTCCAAGCCATGTCAGAAGGGTTCCCCTTCCACCTTGCAGCATCACTGGGGCCTGAGCCAACTCCCTTGTGCTAAAGCAGCCGCTGCCACTGGGGATACGTTATGTAGCGCAGGAGTACACGCCTGCACAGGGAAGCATGCATGTTCTGCCCAGCGCCAGAGCAGCTGTTGGGAAGATGTTGTTTCAACCCTTACGGCTTTCCTGTGTGGGTGAGTCCTTTCTCTCCATCCCACTCCCTGAATTTAGTCTCCAAGCACTCCATAGAAATATACGGATAGATAGATAGCTCAGCAATATTGCCTTGACAAAGGCAGGTGGAACAGAGCTGAGTGCCCAATGAGAAACTCCATTACGGACTGGGCTAACTATCTTGACAAAGCAGTTTTTGACAAACCACGAAGTTTTACCTTTGCGATTTGCCTGGAATTAATTTTATATGGGAAGGTTATTATACTTAAAATCTTCCCACATAAAAGTAATTCCAAGCAAATCTCAAAGATAAAACGTAATGGTCTGTCAAAACGTTATTGTTCCTCCATGATCTATTTCTCAAGAGTATCTTGAAATGCTGTTAGCCCATATAGTCTACTTTTGGGGAATGTGTACACTTTTATGATGTCTATAGCTGAGGAGCCTCAGCTTGCTTTCTCCTTCTTTTAGTTATGCGTGAATGCATGCCCTTCCTTAATATCATTCCGTGTCCAGTATTCAAAAACAACTATGCCTTGCATTCAATTCAAATCTAATGAAAATCCCTGAAGCTTGACAGAGTAAGTTTGGAGAAACATATAATGGAAATCATTTGGCAATATTGCATGGAATGCTGCCACCTTTTGGTTTTACAAATTATTTGCATGGGATTTACTGTCTGTTGTGATTCCTGCAACGGTTCATTTCAAGAGCAGCATTTTCTTCTTTCTAACCCAATTTAAATGCACTAACAATGCAATCCTATACATGTCTATTCAGAAATAAATTCCCATTGAGTTCAGTTGGGCTTACTCCTAGATAAGTGGGTATATATGTCAATTCAACAAAAGTCCCATAGAATTCAATGGGGGGTTAAGTGGGTATAGGATTGGAGCTTTAAGCTCATTGATGTCAGTGGGCTTAACAGCATCTGTGTTAGACTGTGGCCCAAGTCTTCAATATTTAGCAGATAGCAGGGACTGGCCTGAGATACTTTGCCACCTGAGGAGGAGCAGCAAATGCTCCCCGCCCCCCAAAAGTCAATCTAGGCTGGTCAGGTTATTTTGGCGTTTCAGAAAGAAAGTCTCACAAGCACCTCTCCCTGGCAGTAAAACTACAATCATAATAAATTAAATAACTAACCATTTGCTACCCTTTCATGACACCCCAAATCTGCTGCCTGAATCAGCTGCCTCACTCTCCCCAATGGTAGAGCCGGCCCTGGCACATAGAGTTTGTTAGCTTGCACGTTCCCTCCCAGTTCTACACAGCAAGGACATGTTTATCTAGCAACCATCTTCTCTTCAGGTCTGATTTGAAACCAAGGACAATTTCTTTCTTTCTTTTCTTTCTTTTAGGGCTTAAAATCACAAAGTTTATTAAATTTTATTTATCTGGTGACCGGCCAGATGGGCAATTTAAAAATTAAATAAATAAATAAATAAATCACTTAAGGCAAAAAACATTTGTACTACAACAAAGAAAAAGAAATACCAGCCACCACATTCTGGAGTATGATTTCAGAAGTTTAAATCGTCTCCAACCTTCCTCACACTTTGATTCTGTTTGCATATCCTGATTTGCCTGTATATGCCAAGTCAATTTACTCAAGGTGGCCGTACCCCATAGCTTTACATACCATTCCCTCAGTCTTGGAGGGAATCTGTCTACTTAATGTAGACCATTTTGGCAGCAACACCCATATTCTTAAAAGTAATGTGTACTTTTTCTTTTAGCAAAGTGATAGGAAAACCTCAGGAATTTAAAGTAAGCCGGAAATATTACTGATTGCCCCCCCCAAAAAAACTCATTTCCAAAATTTCTTCACTTCCCTACAACCCCAACCAATGACAAAAAAATCCCCTTTAACCTTCCCATATTTCCAACCGTGCTGGAATTTTTTTAGACATTTCTAACTGGGTCATATGTCACTGAAACATTGTTTTTTAACACGTTCTCGTTTAAAAGTTGAAGCTATTCTGTATCAGCCTGGATTGGCTATTGCTCCCTTCTAAGGATGCATCTGGTGACAAATGTGGGTTTTAAGCATGCATAACATGTGAAAAGGTCGTAGTCCCAAATAAAGCAGGGGCGGGGAGTCTGAGGCCCACCAGATGTTGCTGGACTCCAACTCCCATCAGCCCCAGCCAACATGGCCAATGATCAGAGGACATGAGAGCTGTAGTCCAACAACAGACGGAGGGCCATGGCAGCCAGGTAGTTGTAAAAAAGATATTCCACTCTCTCAATATCCTCTACTTCCAAAAAACTATCGGAGGGCCATGGGTTCCCCAATCCCTGCTGTAAAGGCAATAGCAACAAATTGCCTTAAAACCACATCTGCAAATCCAGGCTTGCCACCAAGCGTGCAACTCCGCAGAGAGCCACCGGTCTACTAAGGCTGCAATCCTATACTCCCTCACCTGGGAGTAAGTCCCATTGAACACAGTGAGGCTTACTTTTGAGTAGGCATGTACTTTTGCACTGTTAGTTGCACATTGAACTATCAGAAATTGCATCAGAACTGAAGATACCAACATCGATGAACAGTTAGTATTACCAGCAAGCCAACAAGCTAACAACAATTTTAGAGGCCTGTCTGTTCAAAGCATGAACTCCACAGCAGTTACTTTCAAGTAAACATGCTTAGAACAGGCCTGCAAAACAATAAACTGAAACCCCTTTTCAGATGCTTTCCACAAGAGAATATATATATATATATATATATATACGTATATATATATATATATATATATATATATATACGTATATATATATATATATATATACGTATATATATATATATATATATATATAGGTGAGATTTCAAATGTGGGAGTGATTCATTCAGACAGTTCCTGACAGATGATGCAATCTAAGTGAAAGAGCACAACCAACCAGGGGGAATATCGGGGAGGAGAAGTGAAGATTGGAAGAACAGAGGAAGCAAGCTGATGAGGAAGTAAATACAAGGTCAGAAAGAAAGGGTGGAGTAAACCCATGGAGATTTTTGAAAGCCAGGACTACAATGAGGCAGCTGTTTTGGAAACTGGCAATGAAGATCGATAATGACACAACAAGGACTGTGTCCTCAGTTTAATAAAGACTTCTCTTGCAGACTGTCTACAAAATATATTCCTCAAAGAATGTTGCATCACTAAGAATGTTGCATCACAGAATGCATGTGAAGTGAACCATATAGGATCCCAGACAAAGGATGGCCTTTGTGGATTATTCTTTGGGAGGAAACGTGGGTTTGTTGAGCTGGAGCAGGGGTAGGCCCAGGACAGTTTCTCAGATTGCCAAATGTGCCCACAGCCCCAAAAGATTGCCTACTCCTGAGCTGAAGTCATGCAGTAGTGAGGAGGCTGAGCTATGCATATTACGTAAGCTGTTCTCTCTCTGTCTCAGTCCCCCACACCCTCCACAATATGGGGAACAATACTGACTTACCTTACAAGGTTGTTGTAAAGATTACAATATTTGACATGCAGATGCAGCAGATCCCTCTACTGGCCTGGCACAAATAGCAGCAGCGAAGTTATGCCAGATCTAAGCAATTTGAAATGTTTAGCCAATTCATCACAGCAGTCCACATCAGTTGGCAGCAGAGGAGGATGTAATCATCCTCATGGCCATCTGAAATAGTTCTGCTGGACAACACTTTGCTGACACAATGGTACTGCAGAAGTCAGTTTTCCAACTTCACCGCCACAGTGGGCTTTAAGCTGTCTTCAGCTGGATTTGCCACAAGTCTTCCACCACTTGTGCGCAAGCTATCTCTAGGGATGGGTGGATCTGTAAATCTTGATTTTTCCACCACCACATTTGTTTGGCCAGTTCACATGTAATGGTGGCATATCATGGGTTAATTAACCCACGATTTGTCAGGTTGCATGCCCATCACTTGCTGCTGCAGGTAGCTTTGAATAATCAGCCTCCAGTTGGCCTGATCGGAGGTTGTTTGATGAAGTTCAAACCCGGACACTATGGGTTATTCGTGGGTTAAACAACCAAGAGTTAACTTAAGAACTAATCATTCTGTCCCATTTCTGTATGGTTTTTTTTCCTGCCTACATGTGGAACATCACGCTGAGGCCATCTGCATGTGCGAGATGCAGCTGACCAGGTGGGTAACCACATGGTTGCCATAGCAACTATAAAGTCCTCAGCTGCACCTGACAAGGCAAATTCAGGATGGGTGCTAACAGCCAGGGGGGCCACATACAACCCACAAAACAATGTTGTTTAGTCCCCAAGTAAATACACAGTACATTTGCATTACCGACATTACTTTTAGAAGCTGCTACCATGACAGCTTGCAACTTTAGATAGATTGGATTTAAAACACATCAGGTGGCTATACTTACATGCTTGGAACATTTTTTGGGTGTAGAATAACTGAAGAGAGCGCAATAAAATAAATGTACTTATTCCAACTAGATTGCCCACAGTTTTAGAAGAGCTATACATAGATACAGTATGTACAATAAATCCAAATAACTTAATGAAACATAGGTAAGAGATGCTGGAAAGATGCTGTAGATAATCAGCAAATTGATAATCATGCAATATGATGTGGTCATTAGCATTCTGAGGACTTGATGCAAGAATTGAGTTTCATAAATGCAGTTTCTTCTACTGTGAGCTTCCTAAAGGATCAAGAATGCCACAACATCTTTATTTCTGTTCTCTGTCTCACATAAGGGACCCATGTGTTCTGATCTGCAGTGTAGGTAGATCTGGGTGAATGCTAGATTTCATATTTTCAAAATAGTGGGGGAACACCCTATTATTTCTTTATCGTAGAGCCTCTGTATCCTGAAATCTATATGCATCTAGGAGAAACAGATCAAATTAAGTCTCCCTAATACCTCCTTCATTCCATCTCAAGGCCTTGACAATTTTCAGATTTTGGGGCTCCTACCTGATGACCAGCTTCCCCCTCCCCTTATTTGGTTACACATCCAGCCTGGAGTTTTGGAGAATTCAAAAGCTTGCTCACTATTTTGTAACTTTCTTGTTTGTCCTACTAAAGGTATTACCCAACTGTGTTTCTATCTCTCTCTCTATCATCTATCTATCTATCTAGAATATATTTTGCACACTTTGAAGTGTTGGAACAGGCTAGGGTTAATACAAAACCTTTTATATTAATCGATGAAGAAAAATCTTTTTCTCATGTCAGTGTGGTTACTGACAACATGCAAAGAGCAACATGCAACAAATTAGGGGTGTGTGTGTTTGCTTCAGACAAAGCCTTAACACCGAAACAAAGTGGCCCACTTGGTAGTCTGACTTTATCCAAAGCGAACTGGCTCTTCTCCAAAGTTGTCCTAACAGAAGCAGGCTGTTTCCAAAGGTTCAGAACTGCTTCACATCACATGGTTGTTTTGAGTTGCAGTTTGCAAGCCTGAATTTCATACATTTCCCCCCAAGCTCTCCATAAAAAACACCAGGCCAGGGGGAAGGGAAGAAGGAAAAGAGGGGGCGTGGTTTTGAGAGTGAGAGCTCTACATTCTAATCAGGGAATGATTTCCCCAGAACTCTCCAATCACAACACTGCTGGGAGGGACATTGAAGTAATACATCACTACTACCCTGTGTGCTCCACTGTTTTTTTGCTTGTTCTCTCTCTTAGAAGCAGGAATGCTGAAAGAATTTGTGGTGGAATTATTTGTGGTTTGTTTGGTTTTTTTGCTTGTGTGACCTAAACCTTTCCTTATCCCAATCCAGACCAATCCTTTCCTGAAATCCTTTCCTAAAACCCAATCCCTTGCATCCAAATTGATTATTTACTTTTCCTGTTGTTTACATCTGTCTTGAGTGTTAGTTATTAGGTTAGTCATTTCCCTTCAGACCCTCATGCACCCCATTCTGGCCCTAGTGGCATTATACATTGGACTTAAGTTCTGTGTTATTTGTGGGTGTGCATGTCTGTCAGTGATTGCATCTGCCTGACTCGTCTGTGTTCTTTGGTGTGTGTGTGTCGCTGTTGCAGGATGAGCAGCATTACATTAGCGTACCCTTTCAGATTTTAATAAAGTGTTGTTCGTTCCATCAAGGATAAAACAGGAGCACGGCAAAGGTCATGTCGCCGTCCCCCCAACAGTTTCAGGGAGGGGTAAAGATACAGGTATCCGAGGTGTTGCAATCAGTTCTACTCCCACCCCCAACAAAGCCTCATGCTGTTTTTCATTCATCGTAACTCCCTAACCTCTGCACCTACCCATCTGAACATGTTCAGGGAACTTAGGGCTTCTCTACACGAGGCATTTACTGTGCGCTCGTGGTCCCTCATTCACGGAAGTTTGTGGGTCCTTTTCACAACATCCTCCTCCTCCAGGGCCTCTCCGTGTTTTCCAGCCATTTTTTGTGGCTATTTTTAGAACGAGGAAAGTCAGCTATCAAATTTTAAACCAGAACAAAAGCCTGGTGTCAAGTCGAAAATTTGCTATACTACAGCTATACCACAGTGCCAACTTATAGTTGGTTAATAGAATATATAGAAAGGTGGGGGGGGGGAACCCAGGAAAAAAGCCACATTATAACAGGCAGTCTTACTCCTGCAAAGAAAACTGAAGAAGCAGCTTTGGAAAAGTGGCAGGGTAAGCACCTCATGTAGAGAAGTCCTTACTGAAGGGGACCTCTGCATTGTGTGTTATTATGCTCATGCAGATTGTCCACAAAAACAAGCCAAGTTAGGGCCCCCTTTTTTTAATGCAAACTACCATGCCTGCAAATTTTGTCCAATTCTGCCCATATATATATATATATATATATATTAGGATGGGCCTTGCACAATCCCACCCACTCCACCTATTTCTCTGCAATTGGAAAGGTTTCATTCCCTGAGAAGGGACTACTATGCCTGCAAATTTCATCCAATTTGGACAAAACCTTTTTTAAACATCAGTTTACTGATTTCCCCCCATTATAGGCAATGAGGAGACATTCAAAGTGAGGCTCAACTTCAAATACAAACTGAAGTGAGATATCAGTCTGAAGCTACTTGCTATCTGAAACACCAAAGTGGATTCCAAAGTGATTCCCCCCCACCCCGTGCATTACCCCTATAAGAAATAAACTGCTGTAGTTCACTGGAAGGAAGGTTGAAACGAGGCTCTTCCTTACTGCGTCATAATGAATTTACCTCAGCTAGCTCAAGCACTTTGGGGAAAGGAGATTAGTTTGGCTTTAATTGAGCCAGCTAAATTGAGCGTTATTACTGGAAACAATTCTAAGCTTTTCAGTTTCCCTAGTAAAGTCTAAAAGTCTATGGATGCTATCACCTGAGACTACTGTAATGTTATATTTGGATTAAATCTTCTGACTTGGCAGCATTCTAGTGTCTCCATGGACACTATTCGTTTTAGTTTTATATTCTCTCAGGTGGTTGATTACTTATTAAGCAAGAGGACTTTCTTATATGTAATAAAGTTTTGAACTTGTTCCCAGCATTATCATGAGACGATAGCAGGCAGCGGATAAAGTTTCAGCTCCTTTTGTTCTGCCATCCGGTCCAATCCAGTAAGTACACACTTAACTTTTTTGATCAGATATTATCACAGCACCTTAATTTGTTGGGCTTCTTTAGTTCCAGCTGAAGCAGAGACTTACGGTAATCTCTTTCGCTAACAGCCAGAAGAAAACCAGGAGCCAAAAATCCCAATTTCCTCCCCGTAGGCATCAAGTAGCATGCTTGAAAGGAGTGCTCTCAGGGTGTCTTATTATACTGTGATGACATAAAAGGGAACCCTTTTGAGTTGAAAGCTTAAACTGCTAACCAGATCAGGTCTAGGGGTCCCATTTATAGAGGGCCAGGGGTGGGGGCTCTCCTCTCCCCTGTGTCCCCATCTCCAACCATAAGTGATTGTTTGGGGCTCCAGAAATGTAGGAGCACCTACATTTCTGGCCAAGTCATTGGTTCTATGTACTAAATAGTGTGCCTAGAAACAATGAAATGGGCCCATTACCAGGTACTGCATTCTAAATGCACAAGTCCACTCAGGGCCGGTGCTACCATTAGGCCAGCTAGGCAGCTGCCTAGGGCGCAGGGCTAAAGAGGGCGCCAGAAACACCTTGAAAAAAAATACAGCGCTCTCAAGTGGGAAGGGGGGGCGCTAAATATCTGATCTTGCCTAGGGCACCAAACTGCCTTGCACCGGTCCTGAGTCCACTGCATTCTAAATACACAACTTTTTAAACCACTGATTTTTTGTTTCAATTTACAGTGCAATCCTATACATGTCTACTCAGAAGTAAGTCCCGTTGAGGCCAGGTAAGTGGATATAGGATTGTAGCTTTAGTCTAACTTTCAAGATGGACAGTCAGATTAATTTGCTATTAACATCTCCTATAATTGTGCCCAGACTTCAGCTGATATAAATGGAAATTTAGTACAGTGTCCTTTCTCAAGCCTGTTTCCTACTCACACACACACACACACACACACACTATATATGGAGAGAGAGAGAGAGAGAGAGAGAGAGAGAGAGATGCATTTGTAAATATGCTGCAATTACTTTAACTGGTATTTGGACTGATGTTTTACCTGTGTTGTTTTATGGGTTGTGTGTGGGTTTTTTACTTTGCATTCTCTTTGCTGTTGTATTGTATTTTGTTATATTTTATTATATTTGCATGATTGCTGTTAATGGCCTTGAACCACTGTTTGTGGGGAAAGTGGGATACAAATTTAACAAACAAACAAACTGTGATGATTTCACTAACCTACAACATAGCTATTTCAAACTGGGTGCTCTGATTGGGGGTAACATGGATTATAAGAAATATCATAATTAAATGAGTCCAAGGAAATCAGCTGTATGATTATTTTCTCTTCTGTCCCGGTTCACATATTGGTAATTCATCTCCTCTTATTTCCTTCTTGGTACAGTTTTGGTATTGCAGTGACCAAAAATAGCCACCTCGTCCCAAGTCTGTTAGCATCATTGCCGTACAGAGGGGAAATAGCACCTCCATGTCTGTGACATGATGTCTCAGTCCATACTGGCATTTTGCCTCTTCATTACATGGTAGAAAAATAACTGACTGGATTTTAATTTTCCCATCAGCCTCTCATAAGGTGATACCACTTTGGAGGTTTTACCCTTGCCTCTGTGTTTCTAATTATTTGCTCGAAAACATACTCCCTTCTCTCCCACACAAGGTAGTGTCATTTCCTCTCACATCTTTAGTATTCTACATGGGTATTTCAAAGAGTAACACCAATACAGCATTTGGGCGAGCAAGCTAAACAGGGGAAATAAACGTAGAAGGGCCGATTTGTTTTCCTTTTTCTATATTTTTTTCTTTCATGTGTTTAAAAATTCATTTAAACTTCAGTGAAAATCATTGACACCCCCCCCCAAAAGACTGCCCCTTCTGAATGTTGAAAATGGCAGATGCTTTGTGAAACACCTTGTGAGTTCTTTACTTCTTGTTGGCACTCTTGACACTTGAAAGCCTAACAATTAATTCTTCAGTGCACTTGCGACTTCTCCATGACAACATGACGGCAACGGTTTTGGACAACAACGGCTCTCATGGTGCTCCATTTAAAGTGGGATCAGGTGTTAAACAGGGATGTGTTATCGCCCCAACATTATTTGCCATTTTCATCGCCATGGTTTTACATCTTGTCAAGGGGAAACTTCCCACCGGTGTGGGAATTATATATCGAACAGATGGAAAGCTTTTTAATCTCAGCAGGCTGAAAGCAAAAAGTAAGGAAATTACAACCTCCGTTGTGGAACTTCAGTATGCTGATGATAATGTGGTCTCCGCACATTCAGAGGATGATCTCCAAACTATCCTAAATGCTTTTGCAGAAGCATACGAAAAACTTGGTCTCTCACTTAACATCAAAAAAACCAAAGTGCTTCATCAGCAAGTGCAAGCCAATCCTTTGGTGATGCCATCTATCCAGCTTGGCGGGACAATACTGGAAAATGTCGATCATTTTCTCTATCTTGGCAGCTATGTTTCTGTTACAGCTAACATCGACAGTGAAATCCAGCATCGTCTGAGCTCCGCAAGTGCCGCATTTTCTCGAATGAAACATAGAGTGTTCGAGGATCGGGATATTTGTAAGAAGACCAAAACACTGGTTTATGAAGCCATTGTATTACCAACTTTATTGTATGCCTGCGAAACATGGACTATCTATAAACTTCACTTCCACCTCCTTGAAAGGTTTCATCAACGTTGCCTCCGGAAAATCCTGCGAATTACTTGGGAAGATAGGCGAACAAATGTCAGTGTACTGGAAGAAGCAAAGACTACTAGCATTGAAAAAATGATCCTTCAACGCCAACTTCAGTGGGCCGGTCATGTTGTTCGAATGCCTGACTGCCGTCTCCCAAAGCAGTTACTTTACTCCCAACTCAAGGATGGAAAGCGGAATATCGGTGGTCAATATAAGAGGTTTAAAGATGTTCATAAGGCTAATCTAAAAAAATGCAATATAAACATCGAAAACTGGGAAGCTCTGGCCCATGAACGATCTAACTGGAGGTTGGCCTTTCACAAAGGTTCCATGGACTTTGAAGAAGCCCGAGTGCAAGGTGAAAGGGAGAAACGTGCTAAGCGAAAAGCACGTCAAATGAATCCTTTACAGGACCATCTTCTATCTGGTAACCTGTGTCCTCACTGTGGGAAGCTGTGTGGATCTAGAATTGGCCTCCACAGTCACTTACGGACCCATCGCTAGAGTCTACACAATCTTCTTTAGAATTTCCTCCTTTTATCCCGGAAGACAATCTTACTCGGTCACGAGTGATCGCCTGATGATGATAATGATGCACACGTTAAGTAAGTGATAACTTGGTAGGGTCTATTCCTAACCTATTCATAGAATCATAAGTAGAGTTGGAAGGGGCCTACAAGAATAGTAGAGTTGGAAGGGGCCTACAAGGCTCAATGAGTCCAACCACCTGCTCAATGCAGGAACTCAAGTCAAAGCATCCCTGACAGATGGCTGTCCAGCTGCACTTTGAATGCCTCCAGTGTTGTAGAGCCTGCTACCTCCCTAGGTAGTTGGTTCCATTGGCGTATTGCTCTAACAGTCATGAAATTTTTCCTGATGTCCAGGTGGAATCTGGCCTCCTGTAGCTTGAGCCCATTATTTCGTGTCCCGCAATCTATGGTTGGTATCCAAAAAAGCCTATGCATATGCCTAAGAACTCTTGATCTCCTCTCCTGACTATAGTCTGTTGTGCTGTGCAGTAGGCTGCTCTAGAGGATGCCTCAACATTTGGGAGTAGCTTTTCTGATTAATTTTAATCAGAATAAAAAGGCATCAGCTGACACCCAGTGTAGGTAGCAGCAGCCCTGGGCTTTAACAGGGCTTAGGAACTGAGGAGCTGAAGCCTGTGGGTTGCTTTATTATATTAAAATATTTACACCTGAAGATTTTGCCAAAGATAAATTTTTTTATTTCGGATGATACCAAGTGCGATATCAGATAAGGAACTTAAAGATTGGCAATCAATTATTAATACATATTGTAATGGAGGGAAAAAATCTAGGATTACTAAAACAAGATGGTATAAAGCACAAAAAGTAGGGGGTTTGGGTTTGCCGAATTTAAAATGGTATTATATAGCGAATCAATTAAGACATATAGTGGATATTATAGCACGCCCTAAAGAAATAATGTGGTTGGAGTTAGAAACATGTGAACTACGTAGTACTTTGGGGAATATTTTTTTTCAAAAAAATAATAATAAATTGATAAAAAATATAGACAACCCTTTTCTAAGAAATTTGTTAATGATTTGGGGTACTATGAAGAGCATATTTATACCAGGGATATCTCCATTAACTCCGGTGGTAGCTCTTAAGGATTTTCCTGAAAACTTAAGATTAGAGCTGGAGAGTAAACTAAGAGAAGAAAGGGTTATTAGATTGACCGATTGGGTGGAAAAGATGGGGACTAGAGATCAAATAATGGAAATTGTTGGGAGAAGAAGATTATCGTGGTTAAATTTACTACAGTTAGAACAGTGGTCGAAGAAATGGAAAAGGAAAACTGAGTACGAGAGAGATTTAACTAATTTTGAAAAGATGGTCATGTCTAGAGACGGCCTACCAGGTAATGCATCAACAAGAGGTATAACAAGGGATTTATATAGATTGATCCAAAAAGCAAAAGAACAAGAGGATCAGCTTAAGACAGTATGGGATAATGAATTTGAAGAGGTGACCTCGAAGGTGGGGTGGAACAATATATGGGATAGACGGATTGTGAAAATGATGTCAATTAGGATAAAGGAAAATTTTTATAAACTAATTTGGAGATGGTATTTAACTCCAGTAAGATTAAATAGAATAGATAATAATTGTTCTGCGTTATGTTGGAGAGGATGTCAGGAAAAAGGGACATATGCTCATATGTGGTGGAGTTGTAAAAATGTATTGGTGTTTTGGCGAGAGGTTTTTACAGAAATATCGAAAATTATTGGTACTAATTTAGAGGTCTGTCCAAAATTAGCATTGTTATCAATAACTGAGAAGCTTATTTGTGATCAAAATACGAAGGAGTTAATTGTAAACTTGTTAACTGCGGCCAGGCTAATGATAGCGAGAAATTGGAAAGTACAACATGTTTTCCTAATAACAGACTGGTATAAGGAAGTTTGGGACATAGCCCTAAATGATAAACTAACTAGTAGTATCAAATGCAAAAAAGGATTGCTAAAGAAGAATAATTTTATGGAGATATGGAATCAATTACTAGACTATGTATTAATAAAGGGGAAGGGTAACATGCCTTGTCAGGATATATTATATTTTTGGAATTTAGACTTTATTTGATCAATAGAAGTATATTAATTGGTCCCTTGGAGGGTGGGGGGGAGCACTTTATGATTTATTGTATGTTGATTATGTTATATTTGGGTGATAATTTTGTATTTTGCTAAATATATTTTCTGTGTTATAATTTGTTTTGAAAAATAAATAAAATATTTAAAAAAAAAATATTTACACCTTGCCCTTTTGTCCTCAAAAGGACCCTCAATGTGGGTAACAACCACTGTAAACCATAATCAATAAACCAAAACAATAAAACAAAGAAAAATAAAAAAGCAGCAGCAATAATAAATCAAGAACAAATAACCTATTCTCCAAGAATGCCCTACTGAAAAGCATGTCGGAACAATGTTGTTTTTAACTGATGCCTAAAGACATAAAGAGAGGGAGCCAGCTTGATTTCCCTAGGCAGGGAGTTCCACAGCCTGGGTGTCACCACCAAGAAGGCCCTATTTCACAAATCGCACTGGCTGTACCACTGTTGGCAGTGAGACGCACAGCAGGGCCTCCTCTGAAAACCGAAGGGAGAGGGCAGGTTTATATGGGCAGAGGTCAGGGGCAGTGTCAGGGGGTGGTCCACTAGGGCTGGAGCCCCAAATCTTTAATTTGGAGTTCTGAATCTCAGTGAGGCCATCTGCCCCACCACCCTGCTGTCCATGGGCACTTGCTGAAATAAAGGTACAAGGTGCCCTGATGATCTCTGTTACATCTGATCCCCATGGATTAGCTGGCTTTTTGCCCACATGTGCTTCACCTCCTGCTCCCCCCCCCGAATCTTTCTGCCTGAGGGTTTTTTTTCTGAAATCAAATACCCTCCTCTCTCCTGTCCATACATCCCTTTTTACAAATAGGGATGTGTCCTTAGGAGACAGGATCCTTTAAAGACACACACAGAGACTTTAGAGCATATGTAAATTAGAATATGCAAATTTGTGTTTGTTTGGGGGGGGTTTGTCCTGTGGGTCTTATCCCTGATCCTTTTGGTACCTAGCACTGCCCCTGGCAGAGGTGGTCCTTTAGATAGCCCACTTTTTAGGGCTTCATTGGTCAAAAACAGCACTTAAGTGTGCCCAGAAACAAATAGGAAGCCAATGGAGATGGCATAATATTGGTATTACACGATGAAACATTCAGACTCTCCTCAGCAGCAGTTTAACTGCTGCATTTATTTTATGCTTATATTTTAACATATATAATATATTAATAGTGAATTTGTTTATTTATTATATTTCTATACTGACCAATAGCCAAATTTTTCTTCTTTTTTCCAGTACTGAAAATAGCATGCACTTTGAATAGCCAAATGCAAAAACATTTAAGACCTGCACTGATATAGGCTCCAAACTGAATGACTATGTTCCTGCAAGATTTTGAGTAAAAGTCCGTATGATATACAGACATCTATGTATGTGTCTTTCACATAAGAGTACGTATATATTCAAACTGTTAATTCTTCCATAGTACACTGCATGAATTGACCATAATTACTAGTCTGTTGCATGAAACCATATTGTCAAATACGTTTACTCATTTGAAGTGAAGTTAATGATTAGAAACCAACTAAAACAACTTATGGCCTAACATGTTTGAAAACACAGTGCAACCCTATCCATGTCTACTCAGAAGTAAGCCCTATTGGGTCCAGTGGGTCTTACTCCCAGGTGAGTATAGGATTGCAGCTGAATCAGTCAAAGCCGCTGGAATAAAAGAGGGTCAAAAAAATACTCTTGCTCCTGTAAGAAACCTTTTGACGTCTTGTCCTTAGCGTTTTCTGCCATCTAGTGATCACTGTTTTATAGCACTTAATAATCACGGAGGACATGAGCGTGTCTGTGTATGTGTGTGCATGTTAAATACACAGTTGTTTCTCAGTTGTTGCGGAGGAGTCAGACATTTTTTTCCTCCAAAACGCCCCCGCTATGATTTTGCATGCATATTTGCCAAGTGCTCATTCTGGTGTAACTTCTAGCTTGTCTTGCAACAGTATTGAGACCCTTAGAGGTTGTTTACCCTGTGAGGAAGTTACTTTGGAGACAATGTCTTTTAAATAGGCCTACAAATAAGCCATTTGTAATCAGTGTTATCAAGAGAGGAAATGTTTTGATGTTCCCTTATGTTTGGATAATTTTTGAGCAAATGACTGGTCATTTTGATGACTTTGAATATAGTTCGGAAGAAGTTGTATACAGGCAGATACCAGGAAGCCTGTCAAGTCTGTTCCGAGTCTGTTTTTTATTATGCACAGTTTGTGTAATCGTAAAACTCCGTAAGATATCAATCTTTAATATGTGTTTTTGTTTTTGTTTTTGCAACCATTCCTCATAGGATTTGGTTTCTTTGGTTTCCTGATTGGAAAATGCCATTGCAAAATTTGGAGAAATGTGGATTTCAAAAGATAACTGAGTCTCAGTTTGTGTATTGGTTCAAAAGTGCAAAGTTAGGTCAGTTCGCATTAAAATGCAAACTGAAGAAATTTCCCCCATCTCTACGTGCTGGTCCCACCCCCAATCATGCAGGGTTCCCAATTGCATGGAAGCCCCTATGCCTGGGCAGCTATACCTGCGTAGAAGCCCCTTTCATACATTCTGCTGAACACTCCGAGGTTGGAGTGTGGCCAAGAGACTCATGGGTGTTGGTGGCAGGCAGAGTGGGTGGCATCCTGCACCCTGCCTTCGATTAATGTAAGGAAAAGAACATCTGACAAAGGCTTTGCTCTCCTCCAAATCGATGGAACAAGCTCAACTCCAATTGCTTTGAATGGGATGTAGTCACGCCTACTTTTAGCTCCATCAGGACCTCAAATGTGTTCTGAATGTTTGTGCAGGGCTCCTTGTACCTGAATCAGACAGGATCATGAAGATCAACAGCTCACATAATGCTGGGTTAAGGAATTCAGTTGGGGAGTTCAGGCAGCCAGTTGTGCTCCTTTATTTTATTTATAATTCATTTGTAAAAATTTATAGTCACTCAGGCATCCCACATCGGCATTTTCTCACTTGCTTACTGCTGATCTGGTGACCATCTGCTGAACTCTCTCTAATCCTGAAACAAAGACAAAGACCAGACAAGCGCTTGAAATGAAGTTGCTGAACGTTTGTCTTGCTGTTGCTGTATACATCACAGCTGTTGTTTCCCTGGAGCAGTCAGGTTTCAAACAACCACTTGAGGTTAATGTCAGGTGAGCACTCTGCATAGCTATCCCAGGAGATATCTGGTTACTATCTCCCTTTGAAAACAGGCAGCTGAAATTGAAATGGCTACCAGGTAGTAGTTTTGGGGGAGTGCCAGGGGGGAAACTTGACATGGCAAAGGTATTGGTACTTCATTTATCAAATACAGGAGATTCACGAAGTAGTGCAAATAGGTCAATCTAAATCTGTTTCCATTGGAGGCAGTATTACTTACTCCATTCCAGAGGTGTAGTGGAGGGGGGAGGCAGGGACCCCCATCCCAGGACTGTTTTTCAGAGGAGGAGGGGTGAGGACATCTGCTGAGTGCTAAGATATTTGACAGATCCTCCTTCCTCTGCCAAGTGAATGAGATGACATCAAGGCTTTCAAATGTTACTATTGTTTGTGACAGATTAGCAGAGAGGAAGTCAGAGAATGAGGAAAAGTATTAAGCAGAAGCTGGATACTTCTTTCCTTTTCTTTGATGGGGTTTACTATTTTGGGCTAGCAGTTTAAATGGTAACACTTGTTTACGAGAGCCTTTGCATTTCTAATTAAAAGCTAAAGGTTGCCTTTCAGCTGACTAAAGAGCCTTTGTTAAAGCTTCACATGTTTTACAAGTTAAACCTGTGCAGTCAGAAGAAAGCACCACTGAATTCCACTGAGCTTATTCCCGTGTATGCATAGGACTGCAGTTGATCCTAAATTGGGAATTATGCTGTGTATTGCAGCTCTTTGGTGAGTGTGTGGGTATGTATACTTCAGCTATTGGAAAGTATAGAAATGAAAATAATAATAACAATAATAACAATAATACTAATACACACTGTCACAATTAGCTTGTGCACTTCAAAATTTACTACTATGCCACTGTTCTATTCATGCCCATTTGTAACTCACCAATACCAAACCTTGGGGCAAATAACTAAAAAAGATCCTCTAACCCTGTCTTACAGGAATCAGCACTAATCACATGGTGCCATCTGGCCTACTGTTGTAAGCCAAGAGGTTCCTTTGCTGGTTTGGCAATCTTTACTGATTTGGTTGTAATTAGGTTGTAATTCCTTTTGTTAGTGGGAGCATTGTGGTTGCTCACAGGCTGAATTCTTACCTGAAATCCCTCTGGATCAGCTATGGATTTGAATGAAATCCAAAAAGCAAAAGCAAAAAGAAGAAGAAGAACTGAAGGATCACCATTTTTAAAAACACACTGTAGGTCAGTGTACACTACTTTCACTGTTTCTGTATGTTATCTGATATATGTTGATCATTTTGTGTATCTACTGTTATTTTTTTACCGTCGATGTCAATTGTATATTTCATTGTCTACAACTCTGATAAATGAGACAATACAAGAATACAGTAAAGCTTGGATTACGAGCATAATTCGTTCCAGAACCATGCTCGTAATCCAAAACACTCATATATCAAAGCGAGTTTCCCCATAAGAAATAAGGGAAACTCAGATGATTAGTTCCACAACCGTTTAATCACTGCTTTGCCAGCTCCCTGGCAGGGAGCCCCATGGAGGGAGCCAGCAAAGCAGTGATTAAATGGTTGTGGAACGATTCCCCGGAGCGCCTCCATGGGGCTCCCTGCCAGGGAGCCCTGTGGAGGCGCTGCCACTTGCTCTGCGGGTGCCTCGCACTGCCCTGCTGGGCAGAAAGCCGGTACAGCAGCAGCAAGGCGCTCACAGAGCGAGCGGCCGCGCCGTGCCTCCACGCGGCTCCCTGCCCAGGCAGGGAGCCCTGTGGAGGCGAGGCGAGGCCGCTCGCTCAGCCGTCTGGTGCAGCAGTGCGAGGCGCTGGCTGAGCGACCAGCCACGGCGCGCCTCGCCTCCACGGGGCTCCCTGCCCGGGAGCCCCGTGGAGGCGTGGCGAGGCACGGCGCAGCCGCTCGCTCAGCCAGCCAGCACAGCAGCGCGAGGCGCTGGCCAAGTGAGCGGCCATGCCGCGCCTTGCCTCACTAGGGGCCCATGATGAGTGCAACCTTTAGGCCAGAGTGGAGAACATGGGGCCCTCCAGATATTGTTCGGCTGCAACTACCATCATCCCTAATCATTGGCTGTACTGCCTAGGGCTGATGGGAATTGCACTCCACTCATTCCCCATCTTTGCTTTAGGCTGTGACAGCAGCAGGGATTTATAGGAAATTCAGCACCTGGAATAGCTCCACTGGATGGCATGGCATTTTGCAGATGCAGTTGCAGCAGAGCAGGAAACGTTTCCCTCTGCCAGGGTATATACGGTAGCCAGTGAACCTAAGCAACAGAGCGGCCATCAAAGCCTGAGGGTACATCTTCCAGGGAAGACAGGTACCAAAAGCAAGAAAGCTCAGGCATGAGCTCCATGACTCTGCCTGGCAGAAAGGAGGGGGGATATGCCATAACAGAAAACGGGGGGGTGGCTTGCTTCAGCAGGTGCTCCTGACAGACAGCACCCAAGAGTCAGAGGACAAGGCTCTGTGTGGCAATCAGGCCTCTTTGGCTCCAGACCCTATAGCCCCCTAGCACGCATAGGCCATCTCAATCACACCGTGGCCTTCTTGCTGGCTGATGGGGAAGGATGCCCATGCTCCCTTTGCCTTCGGCCCTGGCTCTCGTCTTGATCCAGACTGCTCTAGATAGCACTTCTCCTTTACCCTGAAAGAGGAAGGGCCCTTTAGTCATGGCCAGGCAGAAGTCCCACCTCTTCCCCAGTTTTGTCCCACCCACCTCATGCTCCTAGTTCCAGCAGCCACTGTGGGAAGGCCAGCACCATCCAGCAGCAGTGACGAAGAGGGCAGCAGCACCACAGATGGCAGCCCCATTATCATCCCAGTAAGGAGCACTGTGAGGAGCACTGCATCCTGGGCAGAGAGCCTGCAGCCAGCAGGATACAAAGCCACTTCGAAAATCAAAGTTAAGTTTGCTTTAAAATTGGCTTTTAATTGTGCACATTTAATTTATAATCAGGGCTGCACCAGAGCGGACGCGGAGCATACTACAATCACTGAGGAATTTCCACAGAACATTTCTGAAGTAGGTTGTAACTAATGTGAGCCATGACCAGAGACAACCAAGGAAGTAATTATGTTAAGTCAAACAATTAAACAAATCACTATCAATCATTAGAAGGACTATACCCTGACCCAGTAACCTTGTATGTTGCTTCACCAAGAAAGACTGTGCAGAAGAAGAAAGTAGTCCCAAGAGAAGAGGAATTTCCTGTCAAATCTGATCTAAGCAGCCTCTTAGTTAATTTGTAGAGAGACTGGGGTTGCATTTATATAAAGGAAAAACATAATTCATAAACTATCATCAGGGTTGTTTGTTTTATTCTCAAGAGAACACTTTAGTAGCATTTATTTCTTCAATTTAGAGTGTCATAGATGTATAAATGAATGGCCCTGAACTGTGAAATCTATAGCAGAATGAAAGGCATAATTGGACAGCTAGCCCCTAACAGAGAGTTTCATGTTCATTGTTACATATATACAGAACTCCACTACGAGTGGGTTTCTCTTTACATGCATGGAGGTTGGAACTGCTGCTGCCTGTCCTTATTTCAGTTATCAAAAAGAAAGACTATATAGAAAACCACCCATTACTAAAATTAGGTCCTGCAAGCCCACCATGAGCACAATTTAGCACCCTCCTGCTCGTGTTCCCCGGCAACTGGTGTACACAGGCATACTTCCCCTGATACTGGAGGTTATATATAGCCATCATGACTAGCAGCCATTGGTAGCTTAATCCTTCATGAATTTATCTAATCCCCTTTTAAAGCCCTCCAAATTGGTGGCCATCACTGTCTTTCCATAGCGAATTCCATAGTTTGACTACGTGTAGTGAAAAAAGTATTTCCCTTTATCTGTCTTGATTGAATCTCTCACCATTCAGCTTCATTGGACGACCCCCATTCTAATATTATGGGTGGATGCTAAGTTTTCCCAGGAGTCTATAGATTATGTTAGGTACTGGCATGGGAAGTGAGTTGTAATGTTGTTGTCTGTGTGTGCTGTTTGCTCTAGATGAGACTTTGTGATGCATGGTAATTTCCCCCCCCCCTCCCATTGACCTTGGCTTAAAAAAAGGGGGGGAGGTAGCCGGAAAGCATCAAACATAGTTAGCAGGGAAACAGAAGTCAAGACTTTGTGTCCATTGTGTCTGCCCCTTACAAATATGGCCACTCGTCCAGGAACACTGACTCCCTCCCTCCATGCCAGTACTTTGAGTAAAACCATAGAGAAAAAGAGGGCTGGATCAGCCACACTGGCCACCACACAAACTGCTCTGGCAAACAAATAACTTTCCTCTGAGCCATGTCGCCATAGAGATTCAACACTTACCATATGAGTAGGATAGCACAACAAGCTATCAAGGAATCCCCCTGAGGTAGATTCCTGAAGTGGAAAGCAGGTGGAGGAAATCAACGTGCTATTTGCATGTGATACAGATTGCAAATGAGCAAAGGCATGATGTGAGAACTCCACACATCGTAAGTAGTGATGGACAAACCTACCCCAACAGAAATCATAATTTGCCCACCAGGTTCCGAATTCTTCTGTTCAATCTCGGATGAAAGTTCTCCATTATTCGGAGTTCTCATTTTGTATATACAAACTGCTACATGAGCACAGATCTCTTCCTTGCCCATTAGCCAGCCACTCCAGGCTGCATCGCTCCCCTCATGACCTCCTCTTCCTTAAAACGCTGTGTACATACATACGCGCATAGCATGCATGGCTGTCTTCAGATATAGTGTTCCAGCCTATCAGCACTTCCTGGAATGCCCTTGTGACCATCCCATATGATCCACCCTTGTGTGGTCACATAACCATTCCAGGAAGTGCCTGTCAGGCTGAAACACTATGTCTGAAGACAGCCATGTCTGCTACAAGCATGAAATGAGGTTTTCTAAAGTAGTAAGAACTTTAGAAATGCTCCTTCCCAGTTGAGAGGATTGAGGAGAAGTCATGAAGACCATGCAGGCACTCATAATCAATCTCAATTTGAATAATGAAGATTGTTGGATAGCCATCCAAGCTGGGAGTCAGGTAATCTGATGTAATGTTTAGACTAATGTTCCTCCCTCCCAATCCCTTTTCCTTTTGTGTCATGTCTTTTAGATTGTGAGCCTGAGGGCAGGGACTGTCTTATTATTAATCTTTGTAATAATTGTAAAGGCCATTGAGAGCCTTTTCTGGTTGAAGAGCGGGGTATAAATGCAAATCAATCAATCAATAGACTGGGCCTAGATTAGGGTGCTAATTTTTAAGGATGTATCATTCTAAACAGTCTTAATATCTGCCTTCATGAGAAACTGATCCATATATATTGAGCTCCAACTCCTTTTGTTTCAACAAGCACTGTAAGCTTCAATCTACACATTAAAAACTCGGTGTATCGTACGCATCCCTTTTTGTGCAGAAACAGAGTGCTTATTTTAAATGGGAGTGGCTAAAAATGCTCAAATCAAAGAAGTCCCAGCCCCACCCCACAACACCCTCCACCCCTTTGAGGTCACCTAGACTTAAACTGAGGCATGGATCCTGTTCCAAAACATTTGCCTCCATGGACTGAGGCTAAGAAAAGCTGAGATGTCAAACATTGCAGCTGGAGACCACAAAGCTCACCAATCCCACCATCCCTGGCTGTGACTGACCGCTCCCTGTGGCCTTTCCTGGTCTACACAGAGTTGCCTGCCTTCCTCTCTGTCCCTACACAGCAGCACCTTATATGGCAGGAAGAGGGATGGGAAATTCCTTGCACTCAGCAGGAAAGGCATTCTTCTTTCCTTCAGGAGTAGAACAAAAAAAGGGCATTCAACATTTTGTACACTAGATGGCACTGCATTCTTTAGAATATTTAGTAGCAGTGAGTTTTGGTGGTGAAAGAAAATCTCCTAATTATGCTGTATGAAACTGGTGATGTGAAACCCATTTGGTTGCTTTTAGCATTTCGGTGGGCAGTGCTACTGATTTCTAGATTAATGGTCTGGAAATCAGATTACCTGACTCCCAGCTGGTTTTCAGGCAAGGCCCTGGACCACCTCAGCCAACCCTTATAGCCCCCATTTACCTGTCTGCCTCATAGTTTATCTCCTAGCTAGCTGTTCATAGCCTCCATACTGTTTCCACCACCTTTGTTTATCTGCAGCTATCCCAGCGTTCCACATTAGGAGTAACAAGTAAGGAAGTTGCCGCACAGGCAGCCTCTCAGCTCTTCAGCAGGGTTTCCGTGGCTACAGTTATATTTCTTCTAGCCTGCTTCCCATGAATACCTCCAATGCTTGCTCCTTTCTACCCCTGCAAATAAAATTAATAGCATTCCAGTTTTGATCCTCAACCATTTGCCCTTCCACTCCAGCAGGATAGTTGTCTGAGTGAGGACACACTGGCCAACTCCTGAAAATCCACAAGAGGGTAGCATACTTCCTTAACATCTCTATTCACTATTACTTGTCCCATTATTTATGAGAAGCCAGGAAGAAGGGTGCGTATAATGAAATGCATCTCCCTTTATTCAGATATCATAAACATATTCTAAAACTTAAAAACATTCCGGTGTAAAACTGAATGGTACATTTGTTCTGCTCTGTGGTTTCTAAAGTAAGTAGTTCCTGTTCAGATGACTAATGGGGGAGCTCCAGTCTTGCAAGAGCTTACCTCAGATTTATCAACATTTTCTTTTGTAAGCTACTCGGAAAATTCTGAAATTAGTTCTTGACTGGAGCTCATGTCACTTCAGCAATGCTGCTTCTAATTATGGCGTTGTTGTCTTACAAAATTTTTATTTTGACCTGGGAAGCTCAGATATTGGATGATCTACCTTGCTAAGAACAATAATGTTCTTTTTTTGGTCGCCTTACTTTATTTTTTTAAAAAAAGTTTATTTCAATATAAAATAAAATTTCATGCTAAAAAAAAAGGAAAAAATGTTTAGGAAATGTTGTCCAGACCAAGGGCACATTATAGTCCTATTCGGACATTTACTCCACACAGAATTAACCATGATGTGGAGGGTGAGAGCAGGACCACTCTCACTGGCCATCATGCCTCCTGGGAGCAATGCCTGTAGAGGAGAGCCTGCTATGCACATATAGACTCCCCCCTATGATTTGGAACCCTGATCACGCAGGGTCCAAGATAATGGGGATGTGCCTATGTGCACACAGCTGGCTGCCTTCTACAGACATTCCTTCACCAATGCATGGCCAGAGTGGGATGGGCCAGCAGGGATGCAGTGGCTGGGTAGAGTCAGTGGCTTGGAAATAGATTTACACTGGATCAGCTGCACTAGTGGACAGTGGAGACTGGTGGCCCCAATGTCAGTGGGCTAGTGTACCCACTCTGGGTTTTAGTCTGAACTTTAAAGCAGTGTTCTTCAACCTTGGGTCCCCAGATGTTTTTGGCCTACAACTCCCAGCATGCCCCAGCCAGCGCTGCTGGCTGGGGCATGCTGGGAGTTGTAGGCCAAAAACAACTGGGCACCCAAGGTTGGAGAACACTGCTTTAAAGGAACTGCCCATGGTGTCAAACCCTACCCCCAAAATAGGCTCAGAACCATGGATCGATCCTTAAAAGTTCAGACTACAGCCCGGAGTGGATACATTGCCCCACTGCATAGGAGCCACCAGCCTCCACTGCCAGTGGACGTGGACTTCCCCACTCCTTCTTTCCTGCGGCAGCCCCTCCAGCCCCCTGAAAATACTACACAGAGACTCAGGAGAACCTGCTGAATGGGGTGAGCTGTGGTGTGGTGTGAGGGGGGGGAGAGGGCTCCCCAAAAATCAGGAGGAGGGACCTTCCATGAGCGGAGCCCTTCCTTCTTGTGGGAAGGCAGATCCTGGATCCAACCCCATGTGTTTGTCAATTACATGGAGTGAACACCAAACAGGGCTTCTGAAGTTGACCAATTTGCAAGACCAAGTTTCTCTTGTCAGCAAAACCCTGCTGGCTTCCAAAATATTGAATCAGCCTTATGACGTGCTGGAAGGAAAATGGGATGGAACTGGTAGTAGTTGTGAAAGGGCTTACTTGTAGTGATAGTCTGTCATTTAGAGACATCTCCTTATTTGGGACACTGATCAACCCTTTCTTAAGCGTTGGTAAATTGTGTGGACGTGTCCTAAGGTCACATGGGACTGTTGGTGCAGAGGAAGGCTTGTGAGTTCTGAATAACATGTTTCCTGACTCTTAAGATTAAATTTGCATTTTATGGTAATCCTCATTCTGGTTTTATGTTCAGGGACCATCATTTAGTAAGTGTATGTGTGCGCGCACAAACACATGCACACACTGACTTCTTGAGATTTTGGCAATTTTTAAGACATAAATTTTCAATTATACAAACCTTTGTCAATAATGAATTACTGTAAAATAATGTTCTCAGTTATTAATGAAACAAAGGAAGACCTCAGGAAATACAAAGCATGGCTAATTCTAATGGCAAGAGACAGTACACCACTGCTGTTTGACATTAAGCATGACAAACTGAACTCTAAAAAAAGAAACACTGGCCTATAAAACTATGCAAAATACAGTTGTAGTCAGTATTTCATATCTGATGTATCTTAGATTTAGCATCTGATGGAAGTGGAATGGGTCCACAAAAGCTTATGCCATAACAAATGTGTTAGTCTACAAGGTGCAACAAGACCCTGTGTTGTTTTAGATTTGGGGTTATCTGAAACATGAATTTATTTAAATTTAGAGTTTTGGTGAACATTTATTTAACTTTAGGATTAGCTGAAATTAAAATCCACTTGGTTTCAGGATTTACTTTAAACCTGAATCTGCACACATTCTGCGTTGTTGGATTAAGATAGAAACACTAATTCAATCGTCAGGAAATTGAGCCTGTTAGTATAATTGACTGGGAACATCTTCTGCACAAGTCTCACTGAAACTATGCAAGTTGTGCAACAAAGAAGTAATGGCCACAATCTACCAGGAACTTCTCCAGCCTTTGAAATTAACTGGAAGCAGTTAAGCACCAGATCAACTCATTTCATTGGCTCTTTTGCAGGAGAACTGGTGGATTCTGTCCAGTTTTCCTGTTCATGCTGTTTCTTGCCACTTTGGGATGTAACATTTCTGAGCCACTAAATTAAGGTTTAGACCGGATAAGGCAATCTAGTGCCCTCCAGATGTTTTGAACTACAATTCCCATCAGCTTCAAAAACATGGCCAAATGTCAGGGATTATGGGGGTTGTTGTCCAAAACATCTGGAGGGCACTGGGTTGCCCACCCCTAGTAGATGATCTGGGACGAGCCCTGTGATCACACACTCCTACCTCCAGCTGAGCTTTTCTCCTCCACTCATGCCTTCAGCTTCAAACTTCCTGGTTTGATTAAACCATTACTTTTGGTTCGATTAAACCATTGCCATTACTTCTAAACTGGTGAGCTCTATTTGTGCTTTCCCTCCAAACCAGGATTGGAAACCAGATTGATCCTGGTTTGCAATCCTGGTTTGGAGGCTTGTACAAACCATAGTTTACCAGTTCAGCTGTAGCAGCAAACTATGGCTTGATGAAACCAAGAAATAACTTACTAAGCTAGGCATCAGTGAGGAGAGGAAAGAGTAAAAGGGAGTGCGCAAGCACAGGGTTAGTTCTTAATCTTCCAACTATGTTTTCAATCAGAAACATTATTTCTGAGCCACTCCATTGTATAACATCTACTGTTACTTGTGTTGATAAATTGAAATGTAATGTGTGTTTCTCAGTTCGTTGTTCTGCTTGTAAGGGATGGGCAAACAAGCGATGTTCGAGCTCTCCAATATTCTCCTAACAACAGCTCACTGCTCATCTCTCCTCTATTTGCTCTTGCGTTTGTGATTGCTGTTTGTTTTTTGCGAACAGGAAAATTGCGCAGACAGCTTTGAACATGAAAGTTACGTAAACAATTTCTAAATTTGCACAAATTTCCCCTCTAGACTAAACCATGGGTGATTTAAAATGTGTGCATTTTGAAAAGTTGTGCATTTTGAGAAATTTGCATATTTTGAGAAAGTTGTGCATTTTTCAAATGTGAAGGCAAGTTTGAGAATTTGCGAACATTTTCAGAGAAAATGCACTCCTGTTCATGTTCACGATTGTGAACTGGGCATTTTCAAGTGATTTCCAAACTGAAATGAAATTCTCATACATATCTAGGGATAGCCAAGTGATGGCCCAGGACAGGAGCAACATTAGACTTTGTACAATTGATGGGGGGGGCTGTTTGTCTGCCTCTCTCTGGGCGTGTTTGCACGACACGGGAACCATGGGGAAGCAGAAGTCCCCCGCGGTTCCCGTGTCGTGCGAACACCAACCGGGGGTGCCCCCGCGGGACGGCCACGTGCGGGACGCATGCAAAGTGACCATGGTCGGTAGAGGGGTAAGCCCCTACCTCGCGTGGCCACCCTGCCGTGCGAATGGCGGGCGGGGCAGCCGTCCCACGGGGGCTGCACAGAGGCAGCAGCCCAGAGCAGCCGGAGCTGCCGCCGCTCCATCCTATAGGGGCAAATGGCCCCTCTGGGCATCCTGGGCTCCGCCCCCTAGTGTCGGGAGGCCTGCACTGCAGTGCGGGGACTGCCGGCTCCACCAGGGTCCGCCCACGCACGTGGGGCGCAGGTTGTCTGCAGCGCCCCGTCGGACCCCGCGGATAGCCCCGTAGTGCCTCCCCCACCCACAGCCTGGGTCGTGCGAAGTGGCCCTCTGTCTCTGTCTCTGTCTCTGTCTCTGTCTCTCTCTCTCTCTCTCTCTCTCTCTCTCTCACACACACACACACACACACACACCACGTAATACTTCCATTCTTTTTGCCTGTCCCTTTTAGGTTCTATGTGCAGGCAAGGACATAATCATGAATGAAGTGTTCTGTCATCCTTTTCTAATGAGGTTCAGCAGGTCAAGGTCAACATCATCATAATCATTTCATCAGTGTGCATGGAGCTTTACAGAGTTCAAGAGGACAGGTCTCTGCCCTGGGGAGCTTACCATCTAAAGTTTGACACAGGGGAAACAACAGAAGAAGGGGAGGGAAATGGAGCTAGGGGCAAACAGGGAGGTAATACATGGTTGTTTCAGTTGCACATGTGCTTAGGCTTAGCTACAGGTTGCTGAGTTCCAGTGGGGCATGATGGGAACAAGGAAGTTGTGCGGCCAAAAGTTCCACAGGAAAGGTGGTTTTTGAGGAGGGATTTGAAGGAAGTGAGGGAGGGGGCATCACAAGGGTGTTTTGGGAGGCAGTTCCAAGCATATGAGGCAGCAAGGGAGAAACAGTGGAGTCTTTTGAGAGAGCAGAAGCCCTTTGGGTGACTGAGGGTGGTGGAGTTGAAGGAGCAAATATCAGAGACAGGATATGTCCAGGTATCAGGATATGTATGTATAAGGTTATGAGTGGAGAGATAAGGAGAGCACGTGTCTTGGTTTTCTCTTCCAATCCTGCATCTTCTACCCATGAAGAGGAGGAGGAGCAGGAGGAGCAGGAGGAGCAGGAGGAGGAGGAGGAAAGAAGCCACCAAGGCACACCTGCCATTGTGTCCATGTCCCCTGGGTCCTAAAGTAAGCTGGCCTGGGCAGCCAACTCTGAAAGCTAGTGGTACTGGAAATGATGAGACAAATGCACCAACTGCTATACTGTCGCCCATTATTGGCCATTCAGATGAAGCCCTTGCCTTGAAAAATGTAGTGTCTTGCCCCTGTCATGGGAAATCACATCATGGCCAGGGAGGGTCTGACTAATGAGCAACTTGGCCACATCTCCCCACTCCCCTTCTTAAGAAACTGGCTGTCTCTGCCTTCATACAAAGTACTTAAAATTCTATGCATGAAACATGTACAATAGCGCACTTGGTACATATTGTTCTGCTGTTGTAAACGAGCTGATGAAAATTCTTTAGCTGAGCCAGTTATCTGAGAACTGTGGGATTTCTCAGTGAAAAATTAAGATTTTACAAACATCACTAGAAAAAAAATCCATTTAAAATAATACTGTGTAGTAGGAATTGCATACAATTTATTTTAAGCCAATGCATACATGTATTCCACACATGCTTTGAAGGCCCAAATCACTCTGGACTCTTAACAGTGTAATCCTATACATATCTACTCAGAAGTAAGTTCCATTGAGTTCAATGGGACTTACTCCCAGGTAAGCATGTATTGCAGCCTCAGTTGACTTTCTTTACCCTTGCTCCACAGTCGTAAGTGACCTTGTCAAGTTCTTTTCCTAACCCCGCTATGCTTTAGGGTTATAACCTACCCCAAAGTGTTATTAAAAATTTGTAAAATGTTCTCCCCTGATACATGCCACTTCATAGTCCTACAATAAAGGGGTTGATTGTTCAGTTGTGTTTCATCTCATTCATCTCCAGTAGTGGTTTTCTTTTAATTTGAGGAGAGTGAATTTAACCAGAATACAGTTATTGGGGGGGGGGGTTAATTGTATGCTGAGTAGTTTCCCCCGAAGAAGAGTAGGTGATCACTCGTGACCGAGTAAGATTGTCTTCCAGGATAAAATTACAAAAGAAAATTATAAAAAGAGGAAATTCTAAAAAAATGTGTAGACTCTAGCGATGGGTCCATAAGTGACTGTGGAGGCCAATTCTAGATCCACACAGCTTCCCACAGTGAGGACACAGGTTACCAGATGGAAGATGGTGCTGTAAAGAATTCGTTTGATGTGCTTTTTGCTTAGCACATTTCTCCCTTTCACCTTGCACTTGGGCTTCTTCAAAGTCCATAGAACCTTTGTGAAAGGCCAACCTCCAGTTAGAGTGTTCATGGGCCAGAGATTCCCAGTTCTCGATGTTTATATTGCATTTTTTTAGATTAGCCTTAAGAACATCTTTAAACCTCTTATACTGACCACCAATATTCCTCTTTCCATCCTTGAGTTGGGAATAAAGTAACTGCTTTGGGAGACGGCAATCAGACATTCGAACAACATGACCGGTCTATTGAAGTTGGCATTGAAGGATAATTTTTTCAACGCTAGTAGTCTTTGCTTCTTCCAGTACACTGACATTTGTTCGCTCGAAGAAGAACATATATGCTCACAATATGTCAGGAAGCCACCTTGTTAATAAATCTGCATTGCACCCAGCCAGTTTTGCTTGCAGGTCATTCTGCTGTATCATGTGGTGCCTCTTCTGGTTGCAGTTCTGCAAACAAATTATGCCCGCATAAACCTCAAAGAAATATCTTCCTAAAACATGACCATAAACTGACTTTGAATTCCTCTAAATTTGTACGCCTGCCTTCAGAGTTCAGAAGAGCTCAGCCATTACTTAAAAAGTAACTAGTACAGTAATACCTTGGATTGCAAGCATAATTCATTCTGGAACCGTGCTTGTAATCCAAAACACTCTTATATCAAAGCGAGTCTCTGGCGGGCGTTAGCGGGGCCGATTTCCGCCCACTACGCCCGCTCGAGGCGAGCGGTTACATCCCTACGACTTGTCTTGCAAGACCTTGCTCGTTTATCAAGTCAATTTTTTTTAAAAAAATTTGCTTGTCTTGCAAAACGCTCTCAGACCAAGTTACTTGCAATCCAAGGTATTATTGTACTTTGTTTCTGAAAAATGAGGCCCTTTTAATGCATGACAAATTGGAGTGTCAAGTTTTAATTTAGTGGGGTATGTATTTATGAATAACATATCCATTATACTATGAACTTATTGCTGTTAGATCTAAATGCATGTTGATATTTTGATTATTATTTTGAGCTGAAAATAACTCACACATAATTGACAGACTTCAAACATTGCAAAATGTCAATTTCAAAATAAAACTCCATATTTGCAACATTATAACACCACTGTTCATTAGGATCAAACATGTTTTATATAAAGGGATCTAAAATTACTTTTTTCTGCCACTTTAATCAATCTATTACAGTGTTTCCTATTTTGCAATGTAGCAAAATCACCCCACTGTATTGCTGGAATATGAGAAACAGTGAATTTCTTTCCTATTAAGTTCATCACTGTCTTTTGGAATAAATACTGAAGTTCAGCAGAACATTTTTAGTATGTGAGATTTCAACAGCAATAAATTATTTTCCAAAGGTGTAAATTTGAAAAGAAAGCATGTGGGCTATGAAATTTAGGATGCAGATTGTGTGTGTGTGTGTGTGTGTGTGTGTGTGTTTTGTCTTTACCTCAGAGTTGTCTGAGTAATCATTTATCATTAATTTCCCTTTTAGTATTGCTAGTTGAGTGATTAACTTATTTCTCTTTTATTAGAGGGTGAGGAGAAGAGTGGTGGGTGAGGAACAAAATGTTCTAAACGAACTGGGCAAAAGCAACCACTACTAAAAGCTCAACTACATGTTAAAACAAATCATATGACATGATTCATAGTACAGCTCCATTAGGACTGTAGCACATCAGCATGAGAAATTGCATGTTCGAGTGCTCCCACAAAGGGCTATAGCAGACATTACTTTAAAGTTGTAGGGACAAGAAGTGAACTCCTTAAAGATATACACATATATATTACACACAATGATTTCCTGTCAAAACAGGCATATCAAGAAATACACCTGTTGGTAAAAGGGGAGTGCACTACAAAAAGCATAATGAGACTTGTTGAGTTTCTAGCTCTCTGTGGTCTCCTGACCAGGCTGACCAGAGGATTCTAGAATCCTCAATGGCTTTCCTAATCTGCTCCAAGCTATAATGGCCACTCTGAGCTCTAATGTTGGTGAACAGTCCATCGAGGGCTCCATAATGCCATTGCCCCTTGATATACTGGAGGTCTTGGAGAATAGGCTGCTTGGTGAGGTTCAGGATGTCCCCAAACCATGCCTTTTTCACGTGGTCTTTCTAAATCAGACCTAGAATCTATCAGAAATTGATGAGTCTCAGGTCTGGTCCCCTCTGAAAATCAGTCTTTCTTCACCACCAGAGCCTGGGAATCCAGTTGGGGCAGAATTCAGGGGGTATCATCTCTGCTGAATTATCTTCCATGGCAAAAGGAGATATATCCTGTGTAAATCTTCTGCTCAATAACATATGTAGTATAGGCTGCTTAGTTTGGCCTGGCACCTTCAGTTTAGGAAACTGGTTGCAAGAAGCAAAAGACTTTGTGCGGTGGCCCATTCAATAATTTTTATTTATTATTTATTTAATACATTTTTATACCGCCCAGTAACACTTATAAAGACTGAATAGAACAGATAAGATGCACACATACACACACACTCAAAACCTGGAAGTGAAGGAGCACCTCTGAACAGCCCTGGCAAAACCTTTGACTTTCCTTGTATTGTATTTCTGTCCCCATGTGAACTTCAAGGAAATTTGTACATGATTTCTTCAATGTCTCTTCCAATAAAACAAATATTAATTTGCAAGTTTTCATGGATGGATGCCTCCAAATATTTTTGATGAGCTATATAGCCTTTCCATTTTGTAGATCTGAAGTAGATTTACAGTCCGAGCTGCATCTGTTCATATTCAACACTTTTACTTTTCAGTTTGTTTGCAATTTTATATCAGTCAATGAGACAAGGCAATGGTGAATTTGTTTAAGATACATGCATTTCTGCTCATAGTATACTACTGGTTACTAAATAAATCTTAAGCTGTAGCAGCAGCAGCATATTTAAGTTTTTTAACCTTCACTTGTCCAGGAGCTTGTTTTTCCCTGGGTAGTCACAAGAGCCTCAAGGATAAGGACCTTTCTGTTCAATTACTATATCTTCTCCACAGCTCCGTACAATAACACTAATAGTATAACTTTGCCTTTCCATTTCTAACAGGGAATTTGACAGGGAATCCAGATCACCACCTATTGCGTCATTCAAAGCACTGAGTTTAACGGTGAACAGTAGTCCCCAAAAACAATATTCTGCAGATTAAAATCTTTCAACCAATTAAACTTTTTGGGGGGTTGACAATTAGAGCAAGATACTTTCAAATTAAAAATACACCCTATATAACCAAATTGGAAGTCCAGCTGAAGCATATTTTGATGTATACCTTAAGGTTGTAATAATGGCTGATAGCAAAGGAGTGAGTTTCCAGTTTTTCTTAGCCTGTTTATAGCAAAGAGTGTCATGTTTTAACATTAGGCAGAACAGTAAGTTTCCAAAAGCATGGGCCTTAGCAACCAGCAACAAGATGCCTTTTACCAGCCAAGACATGTGGTAGTTCTATTAGCATGGAAGTTTCAAGTAAGAATCCCTCAAGATCAGCTACATACAGAAGCTGCTTAATTTTGTCTTAGTGGTGCCTTGTTGTTTTTTCAATTCAACACACTGCACAAATAATTTGGCAGTGTATGATGATTCCTGGAATTTAACGTTCTTGGAACAATATATGTTAAAAGCAACATTCTAGCTTTTTATCAGTATGTTTGAACGATTAGGAAGAAAAGAAGCCGCAGGGAAAGCTAAGATGTCAAGATGAAATTGGAGATGGGTGAACCCTTCCAAGAGAATTCTGCAAAATATTCCATGGAGGCTGTATTCCATGGAATGTGGAGAGCTGGAAGTTTCTGGAGAAAACAGGGTACTTATTGAAGTCCATCTGGTCCCACACCAAGCATTAAACTTGACCAAAGCTTTCTCTCACCCCTAGCACGTACTAGTGATGGTGTCAGACAGTGCATGTGAGGGCTTAGGGGCCTCTACACAGCATGTATTGGGTCTCCACTGTCACACGGGGGCCTGGTTTGTACTGTGAAAGGCCAGTGTCAAGGGTGGTCCTGGTCAGGCACCTGCTGAGGGCCCACACTCCAGCTGGTGGCCTACTGACAAAAGCTCCCTGGACTTGCTTGTTCACCCTTCTCTTGCTCTGGCTCCGGCAACTGCGGTGCTGTGAAGGAGGAGCTGCAGATGCCACTGTCGTTGCCTCCCTGACTGTCAAGCAAGCCGATGGTAGCAAGGATGAGGATGAGGAAGAGGAGAAGGAGGGGCCCATTTACACCGCACGGCAGCCTTCCCCATCCGGATGCTCTCCAGACGTTTTGGACCTCACCTCCCATCAGCTCCAGCCAGCATGGCCAATAGTCAGGAATGTCAGAAATGGTAATCCAAGACATCTGGAGGGCACCAGCTTGGGGAAGCCTGCCATGCAGGATGTCACTGCACACACGCCTCATTTGCCAAGCTTGTGGTTAAATAGCCATTTGCTTCATCCTGGATGCCAAGAGGCCTCCAATTCTACAGCTGAAGAGAAATGACTGAATAGGGCTGATGTGTGTCACCTGCATGTTAGACAGGCAAGCTAGAAAACATTTCAATTTATTGCATTATTTTGTAGTACTCCCACCATTCTGCAGAACAGCATTCCTGGTATTATCTTATCACATCTTATCAGGCTGAGAGACTGTGGCTTTCCAAAGCTGAGCATTGTTGCTGAGCAGGGAGATCCAGCACGCTATTCACTATGCCAGCCTTTCCCCTCTCGGTTTCGTCCAGATATTTCTAACTTCAACTCCCATCAGCCCCAGCCATGATGGACAATGGCCAGGAATGCTGGGAGCTGTAGTTCGAAACATCAGCTTGGGGAAGGCTGCCCTGTGCCATAGTGACTCTGTATGATGGGATGCTAACTTTTGTAGTCCTAGGGACAAATCCTCCCTAGGCTCTGCTGGCACACATCATCAATAGCGTTGGGTTATCAGCACACTAGAACCCAGGGATCTCTGCTCAGGATTAGTGCACTTTGGCATGACTGTGGACCATTATAATGTTCTCGCAGTAATTTAATTTTGTTTCAATTATTTTATGGCTTTTACCTTAAGCAGTGGATTCAAAATGATTCATGTGGATGCTTGCTGTGACTTTTAAAACTGTAACAAGAAATCTCTTTGGCAGTGAGTTATATATTAACTTCTTTATTCCTGAAATAGTTCTTAAAATCTCCTGCACTTTCTTAACTCCCTCTCTACTTCCTGGCTCCCCTTTCCTTCCTGTATCCCTTACAGCTGGGGTCCCCAACCTTTTTGGACATGTTTAGGAATTTAAGAAACTTCTGTATGCACCACCACAAAATGGCTCCTATGGAGGATGTAGCTAGTCACATAATGGCTGCCGTGGGGGCCTGGATAGTGAAAAGAGGTGTGTGGAGAGAGAGAGCAAGGCTAGAGGCTAGGAGTGGGGGGAGAAACACCAAGGTAAGGAGATGGGGAGAGAAAGAGCAAAGCTGGAGGCTGTGTGGGACCTTGCTGTAGTCCAGGTGGAGCTGTAGTCTGTGGCACCAATTCAGAGTTGGAGGGGGAAGCTGTAGCATCAGGCCCATCCATGGGAAGCCAGACGCCTGAGAACTCAGTTCTACCAGGTCTTTTGCCGGCTGACGAACTGGGAGGGGGTGAGACACAAGATGCTGATTTATTTATTTATTTATTTATTCATTTAATTGTATTTTTAAATCGCCCATCTGGCCGGTCACCCAGCCACCCTGGGCGATGTACAATCAAGATAAAATACAATAGTATAGCCAGTCTTCCACAGCTGGGAGACCTGACCTTGACGGGGGGCCCTGCTTCTTGACTAGGGACATTCTCCATGGGAGCAGAGCAGCAGGAGGAGATCTCTGCAGGAGAGGGTGTTTCGGGGGTGTCCCCTTTGGTGCGTTGTCAAGTAAAGAGGAAGGCAAAGGCGTCCAGTGAGGCACAGCAACCTCCTGAGAGCCAGGTTTCCCTGCCAGGATCAAATATCCAATAGTGATCTTTAGTGGCCACTTCCCTGTATTTAAGCCAGAGTAACCTGCAGTAGGCTTTTCTGGAAACAAGGCACTGATGACCTGGAAGGCTTCCTGCTTTCTCTGGAACTGTGAACTTATTGGGACTTCTTCTGTGTACTGAACCCAGGGATAGTTGGCTGTGATGCTCATCATGAACTGGTTCTTGTATAACAACTGCATTGTGACCAGTTAACTGTGGATCATTACTGGGATTGTAATGGCTTATAGCTAATTACTGGAATTACTGCAATAAAAGATTTTACTGAGATTTCTGCCTTGGGTCTGGGAAGTCAGGTTCCGACAGGGTGGGAGTGGAGAGAAACAGCAAGATAAATGGGTGAGCGGGAGAGAAAGACAAGGCTAGGGGGTTAGGAAGGGAGAGAAAGAAGGTGGCTAGAGATGGGGAAAAGAAATAGTGAGGAAAAGGGTTGGATGGAGAGAAATAGTAAGAATAGAGACTGGGGGGGAGAGAGAGACAGAGGCCTGGTTCGCATGCCACTTGAAACCCACAGAGGTTCTGAAACCGCTGTGGGTTTAAAGCTACCCCAGGCCCCGGCTGTGCCCGACTAATGGTCAGGCACAGTGTGGGTCTGGAGGCACCGCCGCCTCTTCCTTCAGTCTTCCTGTCGGTCGGTATCCCAGGAGCACTGAGCGGAGCAGAGTGGGGATGACAGCTGGTGAAAAGTACCCGAGCAGCACTTTTTGCCAGCTGTCAGTCACCCTGCACAGTCGCCCTGTCAGTAGTGGCCCCACCAAGCAAGGGCAACCCCCCACCTCACCCCCTGCTCCTGCTCATCGCAGTGTCCATGGGTGCCACAAGTGGGAGCAGGGGGTGGGGGTGTCTGCCACCCATCCCCTTCCTGTTTGGGAAGGGGCCGGGCAGCAGAACCCGCTGCCGCTGCTTCAGGTCAGTCACTCCCTAGCAAAAGCGGGGTCAACCCCGCCATTGCTCGGGAGCACCAGGTTGGCGGTGGTGGTAAATAGGATAGGCAGCACACTGTCCTGGCAGCACGTGCCGCAGCCAATCCTCCTTCCTTGCTGTGGCCGACGGGGTTCCCCCTAGCAACAGTGGGGCTAACCCACCATTGCTAGGAAGCGCCCCAGCAACAGTGACAGTGGTGAGGGGACATGGCCTCATGCTGTGACAGCACGTGGCCACGTCACCCGCACTGGAGAGCAGGAGCTTCTGCAGCTCCGTCCTCTCCAGTGCCGGACAAAATGGCAGGCAGGGACACAGCGAAGGGGAAAAGGAGTTGCCCCTTCACCCTGTCCCTGCCTGCCGTTTCAGGGGGAAAGGACTGTGGTTGCAGTGAGGAGCCAGGCTTCCGGCCAGGCTTGGTCAAGAGCAAGCGAGGCCGGGCATCTGGATCCCCGCCTCTGCTGTAGTCCTTTGGGGCTCCCCCCTGCGCTCCAACTGATGCCAGGAGAGCGGGATTGCTCATGAACAATCCCACTCTCCCGGCTTTGGCTGGAGCAGGGGGGGAAGCCGACAACAGCCGGCCAAGTGCCGCTTGGGCCATTTTTGGCCGCTCTGGCCAAGGGTCTCTGTGCCTTCTTGGCTTGCCTTCTGGGTTCAGACCACATGTTAAACCTCAGAAGGGTAAGTAAGCCCCACCGCAAGCCATGGCTTAGTAGGGTGGTTGAGACTCTCCTTAACCACCCTAACTAACCCTTCCCAGGTTCAGACAACACGGTAAACCTCAGTAGGTTTAATCAGGCAGTAAAACTACTGAGGTTTACCATGTCATATGAACCCAGTTACGGTCCACCTTTTCTGAAGTTTATGCATAACCGTCTTTATGGATAGTTGTATTACTACATACTTATTGATACTTCATACATATTTACTTCTATTTCATACATATTTACTGTAAGTTATTCATTTTAAGTGTAAGAAAATTGTATTTTTTTCCATTGTTTTTTTAATTTTGTTTTGTTTTGGTGCAATTCACATTTAAAAAACTAATAAATCCTTTAAATATATATATATATATATATATATATATATATATATATATAAATGTGAACCCAGTCAGAGAGAGAGCAAAGGGGAAAGGTCTGCAGGGTGGAAGAAGATTGGGTGCAGCCAGGAAGCAACCCTTTCTTTTTCTTTCTGCCTGCTGAACAGCTGATCAGCAGCTGGTTCAGGAACAGGAAGGAGAACCTGGTGCCCTGATCTTTTTCAGTTGTTGTTTTTTAATTTAAAATATTTTTTTTTTAAGGGGGCAGGGAGTGGAAAGCTTTGCGGGCACCATTTGAGGACCCTGCGGGCACATTGAGAACCCCTGCCTTACAGAGACTGCTGGGAATTATAGTACTGCAGGAGCTGCTATACAGAGACTACACTACTATGCGGACTGTAACCTTCTGCTGCTGACTGGTTGATTCACAATAATCTCACTGCCCTGGGAGGAAGACATGAAGAAGCAGACAGTGAGGAGCTGCCTTCTCTCCATTCACTGCTGCTTTTACCAGCGTTACCGGCAGTGACAATAAGCCAGCAGATTCCAGCTGGGCCCCAGAAGGCCAAGGCCCCACCATGCAAGACCAGCAACCTCTGTCCCAATTATACCCATTTTGAGGAAGGTTGGGTCACCAGACTAATTCTGAGGCCTACTTTTGAACTGTGGGCAGCCCATTTCCTTCACAGCTGGTCATTATAAGTACTGTATAACATTAAGAATGGATGCCTGTGTTTTCTTGGTTTTCTTTGCAATTTCTTTTTTTCCTTTCGTGTCATGTCTTTTTAAATTGTAAGCCTGAGGGCAAGGACTGACTTGCTTTTTATCTATAAGCCGCTCTGGGAGCCTTTCTGGCTGAAGATCCGGGTAAAGGATCTAAAGAAATAAAGAAATAATGTGGTTTGTGAAGTATTCTGATGCAGGCTGTGGTATTTACCTTCAGGGTTAAACTTAATTGGCATCTCACTGCTCAGGGCTGCCAGTGAATTGCCCCTTCTTTTCGAGTTTCTCACTCTGAGGGTGGTATGAAAGCAGCCGAGAGGATTGCAATAGTACAATACAAAATTCAGTTATGATTAAAATGAAGCTGACTGCTATAAAGGGAAGCCTGAGGGCCTGGGTGAAGTACATTCTAAAGCCACTTTAAACAATGTATGAGTTGGCATTGGTACAACAGGACCATTCAGGATTGTACGACAGCAAGCTCTGGATTTTATTAAGACCCTTTGGAGTATATGTACCGATTATCCTGGTTGGCCATGGATCAGCATACTCAAGGGTCCACAAATTTTGGCTGCCTTTGATAGCTAGCCAGCCATTATTTGTAGTCACCTTTCCCGGAGTCCTCTGGCATGCACAGAGGACTCAGCAGAGGGAAGGGGCCAGGACTTTGCCAACATGCGGAAGTATCAAGATTCTTTCTCTGCTTTGAATGCCTGCATAGCCCAGCCATGGTGAGAGCCTGATCCTTCCCCTCCCACAAGTTCTCAGCCAGAGGACTCAGTGAGGGGGTGGAGTCTGTTGTTTCTTCCTGGCATGAAGTGAGCGACCCTTCCCCCTTTGAGTTCTCTGCAAACAGTGTGTGGAGGAG